>JAGQAX010000013.1:36139292-37616163 GCA_019142605.1 Cephalopholis sonnerati
TAAAATGGTGTGAATGTGAGCGTGAATGGTTGTCTGTCTCTATGTGTCAGCCCTGTGATAGTCTGGTGACCTGTCCAGGTAGTACCCTGCCTCTCGCCCACTGTCAGCTGGGATAGGCTCCCAGTTACGGAAAATGAATGAATGAATTAATCTGTATACATGTAGCCAGGGCCTAACTCTCAAACTTGTGATGTCATGAAGTATAAAGTATAAAGAGCTGCTCCACAGACAAATTGTAGACTGATTTTTTTTTTTCATAATCAAAATTTTATTTTTTTTTTTAACTTTTAAATCTATTCTCTTATTGTTTGTTACTGTGTACTTTATTTATTTATTGTTTACTTAGTGTTAGGATATGTCTGTCTTAGCTGTTTATATGTTTGTCTTTATTGTTGTGCCTGTGCACTTTACCATCTACTTTTACTGTCAGAAATGTCTTGCCTTGTCTTGTCTCACCGTGGGATAGTGAGAAACATAATTTCAATTTGCTTTGTATGTCTGGCACGTGAAGAAATTGACAATAAAGCTGACTTTGACTTTGAGCTTTATTTTATTAAAGTGTTCTCAAATAAGAAACAGAAAATGTTCCTGTAGACTTGGAATGTTCCACTGTGTGCTCTCACTGTCATCTATAACATCTTCCCTGATTCGTTGTTTGTGGTACAGCTCTAGACTTCATACTTTATGACATCACAAATTTGAGTTTTAGTATTCTAGTTTGAGGATTTGGGAGAGTGCTGTTCATGTTTACTACTACTGTTAGACTTTCTAAGACTACATAAATAACGTATGGATTTTGAAAATAGACGTAGTTCCCCTTTAACAGCAGAGTATTAGCACTCACCTCAACATGACTTCATGAGGCAAGGATCAACCTCAGACTATTGTTGAATGTGTTTTAGTTAAGTGTGCCTGGGTGTGACTCTTAATTATGTTTTAATGCTTCATCGAGCTGTTTTAAAGATGAATTTCTGTTTTTACTCGAGACAGACAATAAAGAATCTATCTACCTACCTACCTACTCGACTAGTTGCTCCTGTGAACTCTACCTCTCTTCACCTCTACCTTTTCAAACATTGATCAGATCAACAATAATTAAAAGTTGTGGATTCAATATTTTATTTAATATAAGCATGTTTAAGCTTCAATTAAGCATTGGCTCAAGCATACAGTATAATACATATGTCACATTGTAGTATAGGATAGAAAAGTTTGTATTACGTTGCTCAAAAAAACTCAATAATGACACTGACCGAATCTGATTTTGTTCGAGTGGTTAAAGCTTTCAAATATTCATCATTTATTTCAGGCAATTTCAGCCTCCAGTAAACACGTCACAACAGTACTTAGTTGTGATTGTTTTTCCAAACAATTAACAGTATCTTCTCCCAGTCAGGCCAATTTCCAGCATTTGAACCGAAGCGGCTTACTTCATATGATTTAGAGAAGCTGCTTTTGTCAGCTGGTTTTAATCCAACACTGTGACTGTTTGCCTGTGATAGCTTCCAATGTATTCAGTCAATACCCGTTTAAGTGATCTACATTCAAAAAATGCCGTTCAAACAACCCCTTTTTGACCAACATCATGCTCAACAATATTCTTATCTTGAGCCAAAATGCAGTTAAAAAAATCCTCAAAATTAATAACAGTCAGAAACTCACATCATAAAAGTCACCAGCAGTGTTGACTTGATCCAGCTGCTTAACAAATACATTTTTCATGCGACATGACATGACATTGTGCGTGAGTGTGCATAGCTGCTGGCAAGCTTGTTTTAGTAAATGGCTCTGGGGTTCACTGTCAGATTGATGGACTACATTAGACAGTCCTGTTCAACCTGCTGTACAGCTTCATGCTAAATGTCCCGTCACTACCAATGTCACCTCAGAGCTGTGAGTGGCACTAGGGACGCGTCCTGCAACAGATTGGGGCTGTTGTGATGAATCTGTAAGGTGATTGAATGTATAGAGGTGTGGCGGTGGAGGAGATAAATCTTTTACATCTTTGATGCATTATAAAAATACTGTACATGTGACTGTTAGTTCTGTCAGGCTGGGTGAAGGGCTGCATTAGGGTTGATTCGTTCTTTCATTTTCTGGATATATATTTTTCCAGGAATTACTATATATTTTATCATGTTGTGTTTTACAGCAAACACAGCAGACTCTAGGACCCAGCCCTGGACCTGTATGGGTTTAGGGCCACATTTTATTATCGTCATTAGGGTTGGGGTCAGGTTCCATTCTGGAAACATGGGTCCCAGGTCTGTTTAATGTGATGCGTACTGCCTGAGTGGATCCAAGAAGACTCATGATCCCTGGCAGCGATGATTAGGTTGACTAGGATCAGATTACAAGAGCAAAAGTGAGGTGACAAAAAACCCAACAACAAAATAAGTGACAATAAAAATTAAAGTAAAATTAAATGAAAATAGACATCTGAAATATTATTAGATGGTAAGAAGAGTATGTTTTATCTGACATGATGAATGTTTTTAGCAGTAGAACGGCATTTTTATGCTCAATTCCAGTTAGCTATTGGGTTTGTTGAGTCCATAAAATAGAACTGAGACCCAAGTGAGTCTCACCTCATAATCTAACTTAAAGATCTGTTTATTAGCCTTGTTCTTTCAATCAAAGCATCATATATGACTCAAATGTTTTCAGCAAATATGGAAGTGTTCAGAAAAAGAAATGGGTAAACTCAGCTAATAGATGGACCTTATGGTAAGATATTTTATAAACAAGCAAATCAGCCTAGTCACTAGAAGAAAATGTTGGCATTGTATGTCTCTGCAAATCACATATGTTACATTTACGTTTCTTATGTATCATATCAACGTTATAAAGGGACTTAGTATATAAGCTGACTTTGTAATTGAGAGGTGGACATGATGGTGGATGGTGTGTCACTTAGAGAAACACCTGCAAACCACTGTGGACCACTGTTCAGGACCAATAATCAACAAAACTGGTTGTGTTTAGGTGAGTTGTTGCTGCGTTTCCATCTGGATTTGAGGCTTCAAATGTGGGTGCTGTGTAGTGACACATCAGCGGGATTGCCCCACAAGACATCGCTGCTTTTCTGGCCAGGATAATGGCAGGAAAAAATGGTTCTTTTGTACAGAGACATTACTGCTTTTCCTGTGGGGATTGTGCCTCTTAAGGTGGGTATTTTAAGGGTACTTTTCGTAAACATAACCTAGTGGCTTTTGTGCCTAAACCTAACCACATATTAACCACAGCCTTGCTGAAATGCATCTGCTACTCAATAATGTGCAAATGTAACAAATATGTAGTTTGCAGAAATGCACAATGTCTACATCTTTTCTGGCGATTGTGTTGGCAAGAAGGTTTTCTGTCATTGTCTTCCAAAACAACCCATCCATATAAGCATTTTCTGATCTGTTACATCAATCTCTTGATGAAGGTTTTAAGATACTGAGGTTGATTGTTGGTAGGATGGGATGTGGATGTGAATGCGAGCCACAATTTCAAAGTCAGGTGCATCTCTCTTAGCAGTTTTGTACAAGAATAATGGGCGCGTTTTCCCCATCGTCATAGTTTGCGTATCTAAAAAAGGTCGCTTGTCAAGAAAACATAAACACTGGTAATTTTAAATGTTTGAATCACTGGTCAGTGATGTCTTTTAAAATGTATGTAAAATCCAAAAGCAAGGAGCCTCATTTTAAATATTCCTAATATTTGTGTTTGGGTTCATAATTCCTCTGCTTCCCTTGTGGTCAAAGAGAGTGAACCCTTTACTGTACCTGCACTATAGTGGATGTTTGTGTGTATCCTGCTGGCGCACATTCTGACAGTAGGACAGTGAAACACTGGGCGGGCTGAGGGAGGCAGTAAGACCCAGAGGAGGAGTAGAGAGAAAGAGAGAGAGAGAGAGAGAGAGAGAGAGAGAGAGAGAGAGAGAGAGGTGGGAGGAGAGAGGAGGAGGAGGGACTGTGTTCACTCTATGCGTTGCAGCTCGTGGTGTTAGCGTCCCAGTGTGTGTCTCAGCCTGCCGGCGCGAGTGTGTGCATCGGTGCGTCGCTGTGTGTGTGAATGTGTGTGTGACTCCAGCGCTCTATCTGCGTACGACAGGTGGAGATGACATGACTGCGCTCGAGAGGAAGAAAGGAAAGGACCTGTAAGGACTTCACACACTCACACACATGTAAACACACTGACCTTTTCCCCTAAATTCCCTCACACACACCTTTAAATTCCTGCACTCTTCACGTCAGAGGAAAGATAAGTTGAGTGTGTATGTGTGTGTGTGTGTGTGTGTGTATGTGAAAGTACTCTTTTTCCAGGAGCTTATCACTCAGACTTTAACAGCTGACTCCATGTGTGCACAGCGGACAACTCAAACACAGAAACACACACACACACACACAGAAGGTCCTGACTGTTATTTTTGATGCCTGCAGACGCGGTCAGCAAGTGTTTCTGCGTCCTGAGGAGAGTTCAGCTCCAGCGCTGACTACCAGACAGTCCACCACGTTGTCCGAACAACTTCAGGTAGGATAAACTTCTCTTCTCTTCTCTTCTCTTCTCTTCTCTTCTCTTCTCTTCTCTTCTCTTCTCTTCTCTTCTCTTCTCTTCTCTTCTCTTCTCTTCTCTTCTCTTCTCTTCTCGTCCACACAGTCTGAAAAACAGGATGCTATATGCTTCATGCCCTCTGCCCTCTGCCCTCTTCTCTCTTCCTTCTTCCTTTTTATAAATTATTGTCCAGCCTGAAACAACAACAGGTAGACTTTGATACATTCCCATAAATTTACTCCTCTGTCCTGGTGTTCCCTTCATGTGATCAGTCTCAAAATCCCCTTTGAGGAGGAATTTTATTTTACAAGCTTCCTATCTTGTGATATTAGTCCCTTGATCCCCCTTTTTTGTTTATCTCTCTCTCACACACACACTTTTCTGTCCTCCTCCTTGCTTCTCACCGTTCTTGTTTTTTGAAATGAGTAACTTTTGTCCGGCGGAGGTAAGTTTTAGCTCCTGTTGCTGCAGCTTTCTGTGTTTCCCTGTTGATTGAGTCAGTGAGAGACTTATTACTTGCCTTGGGCTTCTGTGTGTGTGTGTGTGTGTGTGTGTGTGTGTGTGTGTGAGATAAAAGACGGAAAGATAAAACATAAAACAGCAATAAACATGAAAGGGAGGAAATTAAAGTGACATTGGTGTTTGAATGGCGAATGGCGGATGAGTGCTTTTTGCACAACGGTCTCTTTTTGTGTGTGTGTGTGTGTGTTTGTGTGTGTGTGTTTGTTCTTGCAATCCCCGCAGCACCGAGCCTCATTTCGCTCCGTCTTTTTTTTTTTTTCCACCTCGTTTTGGTCTGTCTCGCTCCTTCTTTTGTGTTGTATGATTTGTGACAGGCGGATACCTACAGTTAAAAATCGCTGCTTTCTCGTATCCTCACGTGCCATCAAGCAGCATTAGTTTGTGTGTGTCTGGTCTGTGTACACAGTGTGAGCACGAGAGTGTGTTTGTGCATGTGTGTGCATTTGTGTTTTATATTGCACAGGGATTTAATGTTGTTGGCAGCAAAATGGAAAAAAAAAAATCTTTGATTGGCTGCCAGTGTCGACATGTTCTGCTCAGATCCAATTACCTAGACTGATACACACTCACAGAGACGCAGGCACATGTGCATGCACATTGATGACACACAACCCCACATGCGCAAATTCAGCCATTCATTCAAGACAGAGATAAACAAACATGTAAACAATGTCCTCTAAGAAGACAAACTCACTCATAAATTTATGTCAGTGTGTTGCAGGGCAAAAGTCTGTTACATACATGAACACAATCTTACTTATTTAACCTTTATGTATAACAGCTAGTGTGTGTGTTTGTGTGTATCTGTGGTTACAGTGCTAATGCACTTCTGAGTCAGCCCTGCACATACGCATTTCAGCAGTCAGTCAACGTTGCTGAAAGTCTTGTCCAACTACATTCCTCTGCCTGTGTATGTTTGTAAATAGTTTGCTGCTGTAGCGTCACTGATACTGTTAAACTGTCTATGTCTCAGTGTGTGCAGTGCCACCTGCAGGAGCTGCTTGACAGAACACTTGTTTCACACTTGTTTAGGTTGTAAATGTGTATTTAGAGGGATAACCTTTTTTTTTTTTTTTTACTTTTGATCTGAGGTTTTACAGTTGTGCCTCTTGACTTCCACGAAAAGGTTTTTGATGTCATGACTCATCCTCTGATCTGACAGATTATGACAAAGATGCCTGCGAATGCAAGCATCTGAGTGTCCACAAATACTTAGTTGTATCTCTGTATGTGTGCTGTCGTGAATCATATGTTTGCACAGTATGTAGGAGAAACTGCATATATTCATGTGTGCGTCAGTGTGTGTGTGTGTGTGTGTGTGTTCATGAGTTCGTGCACGTGAGCCAATGAGGCGGTAAAAGCAGCAGGTTAATCTCTCCTCAGTCTCCAGCAGAACAGATGTGAGGATTAATCCGTCAGGGCATCGGGGTTGGTGCTTATGTGCTCGTGTGTCTGTGCGAGAGACTCTCTAGTTGTACTAAAATTCACCAAAATTCGTGTATCTTGTGTGTATATATTTTATAAGCTCTGCTGTTCTGGGTGTCTGCGTGTCAGTGCAAATGTTTTTTAGTTTCCTATTAACACATACTTGTTTCAATCCAAGCCTTAAATAATATACTGTTGTGCTGTTTGTGTGAGGCTCAACAAGTGTGCACACGGTAAAAAAAACAAAACAAAACAGAGGCAACACATGGGGACAGGTTTGATTGATCCCCCGCTTCAGCGCTTTGATAATTATCTGCATCGGTCGTCCTCATCAAGTCATCATTTAGCTGCTCAGATGTCTCTCGCTCAGCAAAGATGTTGTGTTAAAAGCAATGAAAAATTCTCAGCAGAAGATTGATGTGGAAAAAGCCCATTAAAAACATAACAAACAGAATTATTTCTGTTTGTGTGTGGGTGTGGGTGAGTGTGTCCAGGAACTCAATACAGTAGCGCTGCGGACAGCATGACCTGAATGACATGAAAATGTTTGCTGTTGGATGGAATAGGTCCAGCTGACTAAACTTTGCACTCTATAGTGAAATAAATGTCAGTTTGGGACAAAAAACACATTCTGACTCCCAGCTCGTCAAACACCAGCACTTGTTCAGTGACCTTACACGTCAAACTGTGACACTCTAGGTACCCCTTCAGCGTCAGTTTTGGAGGCTCAAGGACAGTGTGCCAATTTAGGCTCATTACATGTGTCTTGTGTCTTTTTGAGAACAGTTTCTGCAAATTAAATTCATGCAGTCTCTTTCCAAAATAAACTTAGAACGTAGGTAAAAAACTATTTTTCAGGTTGAGAAAAAAATGTACATTACTAACATAATGTCACATCATGTGACACACATCACTAGCATAGCATGCTACATATGCTAGCCCACTACGTTGTTATTAAAATAATCTATGGAATTTGGTTTCCCCATGAGACACAGTGGACCCCAGGGTGAAAGTCCGGGGTTTGTTTGACCCATCCACCTCCACTCCTGCCTGCCCTACATGGACATAATGTTTTTTTATACTGTGGCAGTTGCTCGGAGCGTCAAAAAATTCTGCTGCCCAGTGTGTCTCCTGCTGCAGCTTATGGGTGCCTCTGTTCAGCAGTATCTGACGCAGATAACCACAGACCAAGTGTCGGTATTTGATGAGTTGGGAGTGAGACCGCAGTGAGACAGAGTGTACTCTGTGTACTCTGACCGTATGGCTCGAGAAAAAGGAAGACTAGGAACAAAAACAAATGGCACATAAGGCTGCACGATATATTGTTTGTTTGTTTTTTTTATTTAAATTGTCATCGCAGTATCAGGTTGTGCAGTGAACACACTGTAAAAAGCGCCACACTGTAAACTGTCTTGCTGAAAGGCATCGCCTTGGTCAGAATGTGTGTGAGGTTTGTGCCTCATTTCCACATACCCCTGTCTACACATGTGAGCCAACCAAGTTCATCCATTCCTATGAGAGCACCTGTGATCTCCAATGTGATTGGGAAACGCCTTTTTGTATTGTTTTGTTTTTGGTTTTTTTTTGTTCTACAATTTGCTTTGGGTGCAATGACTGAATTAAATTTTTGCAGCAGATTTCAGACAGAGCGTATGCACTGTGCTGCAGGAAGTTAGCATAAAAACAAATTAGTTAACAGATCAATTGATACAGCTCTATTTATACATTTTTTTCTGAGTGAAAAGTTCGACAGCATGTTTAGCTAGCTAATATTGGTAGCATATTGTGTAACATATAGAGTGCCTTCATTGTGGATCATACATCTTCCAACAAAATATTTCAGAAAAATGGCTGAACACCTGACAGGCCAACCTCTTCACTTAATTGTCACTGTGAATTATTGGTCTTGTTTTTGTCTCTCTACTGCTCCATGCTTATATTATACAAGACTGGGCACCAAAAAACACTTTCTGCCATTTGTGAAGTGGCATTTTTATCCATCCATAAAGAGATGCATTTCCTTGTGTTAAACTTTAGGGGTATACTCCATAGGCTATACGGAAATTCAGAGACAAAACAAAAGTGTGTGGGAACAATATAAGACTAGTGCTGCCATAATACTCTGCATAGTTGAAGCAGGAGTGTGCGAGATGAGTGCAGACGTAAGTGCAACTGTCAGAGAAGAACTGGTGTCTAAGAAAGAAAGTAAATCAGTTGTCTGCCAGTATTTTAAATACAGGAGAGACAATGTGGCACAAGCAGGCCCTGTGCAAGTCTGAGTCAAGAACTGAGCTCACTTTGATATCTGTTGATTTATCGCAGTAAGTAATATCATATCGTGATATTTAACAGTGTTACCGCATATGGCATATTTTCCTCATATCATGCAGTCCTAGTGGAACATTGTGATGACTGTTGCACTTTGCTTGTGACCGGCTGCCTTCATGTGTGCGTCTGTCCTTGTGATAGAACTGTTATCCTGATCTGATTTGATACTGTGATGCGAGATCACTGTTTCACTGGTTGACTTGCATACAGTCACAACTTAAGGCAATTATTTCTTGCTCTCACAGCATTTATCCAGCTCTTCATCTTGAGCTTGTATACACACTGTGCATTTTTACCTTTTATCCTCTTTATGTAATCTGATATGGAGTGTGTGAGCAGCTGGGTTTATAGTCTTGCTCAAGGGCAGGACAACAGGGCATGCAGCTGAGCTGCTAATGTAACCACTGACAGAGACATCTATTATTAATATATTTTAGGGCTGCACCCGACTCAGAACTATGTCTGTCAAATCAGATTTGGCGGTTAAATATGAATATTCAAAAATCATTTTCGTTCTTTCATATAAAGTTTGAACAGGGCGCAGCAGGATGTTCAGTGTGACAGTGGCATTAATGTAATATAGTAAACAAGCTAACAGCGCTAACGACAGATCGGAAATGTGCAACAGCATTTTTTGGCAAAACTAGTAACAGACAAAAGCCAGTGACTGTGTGGTATTAAGTACCTTACAGCTTTAAATTCACCACTTATAAGCAGAAAAGAAAAGATAATGTTATCTTAGAGTCTCATTGGAAAGTTTCTGCATCACCTTCACAGTGGTCTGTACCAAAAGGTAGCATGAAAGTCAAGAGCGCTCACTCCGAAGCAAAATCTGGGAACCAAAATGTCCCCAAAAGTACACTGCACAGCACACTGACTAGAAAAAAGACTACCAAAAAGACAAATGCTCGACTTGAAGCAACTTCAGTTGACTTGGGATGATGATTTGAATTTCCAGCTTTCAAGGGGCAGCCCTGATATAATTCAAATCATTTCAATCTGCATATTGAATAAGAATGTAGTAATTAAGAATAGATGTAAATAGATTATTTTTGCGTTTGGTAAAGCTTTATTTAAAGCTACCAAAAAGCAGTAACAGGAAGAGATCAATCCATTAAAAACTGCAAAGACAACAGTGGAGCTCCCATCAAAACCCACACTCAATGTTCAGTTAGACAACAATTCTCCCCTTACTATCTGACTTGGTCATTTCAGCCCTATATTAAAACCCTGATTTCTTCTTGTCTACTCTCCTTTCATCCTTAATGTGAGTACCAGCAGCCTGATATGCAGCGCTAAACAGCAAACACAAGCGCTTAAAATTCAGCACATTTAGTCAAACACATACAGCAGTAGAGGACTCAGCATTTAAGATTAAAGAAATGATCTCTAATGGCACCACAGGACTAGTGACCTATGTAGGTAGTATACTGCTGTGCCATGTGTGAAGTTGTAGAGGAGGGGAAAATAGATTGTAACTTATTTCACAGTGACAGATAACCATTGTATTGCATGACCCACAAAACCTGCAGAAGCAGAGGATCCAGACACTCAAGTAATAATATGTACTACAGCTTGTGCTTTTGATGTAGATGACAGCACAGCGCAGCATGTCGCATCCCAAGCATGCTCCAATTAAACCAAACACTTTTGAATCATATGTAAATCTGTAAATACAGAGTCTCTGAACTAAAGGCAAAGATCCCCAGCTCTGGTGAGCATACATAATAAAGGAGAGTGACAGGGGAAAAACAGGATATGATGCTTTGCATGATAGCAACATCATTTACATGCAAAAAAATTCCTGTGGAGTGCAAAGTGGACCACAGTATTACCACATAGTATTGTGGCCATGCAGAGCTTCAAATATTGTCAGCCGTGCAGTGTATATCCATCAAGTGTGCGCTTCTCCTCTCGGTTTTATGGCACTGATCGTCAGCAGTTTGAATTAAACTACTGGGAGCAGGATCCATAATGTTTTGCAATTCCCAACACCGGTCTTGAGTACAAACGTCGAGGGACTCAATGAGAACAGGTAAGGCGTGACATGCATGAGTAGGAGCTGCAGCCGAGGAGAATGTGCAGTGGGTTGTCAACTTAAATCGATGGCCCAGTTGGTAATAGCAGAAGGAAAGCTTGGTTGGTGCATCAGCTGATTCAGAGCACAGTGCAAGTTGATTGGTGTGTGTGAAGTCAGGCTGGGTCATACACTGTTTGGAGGTAAACCTACAAAAACCAGTGGACCAAAATGTGTATATATCCCATGTAATCATGAGCCAGTAATTTGTGTGTTACCCACATATCTGGGAAGGCTGCGATCAGATGAGACTAAAGAAGGAAGTAGTCCCTGTAAAGAGCCAAGCGGGGGTGATGGGTCACAAAACAAAGGACATTTCCCAGGAGACTGGTGTTCAGAATTGGTGAACTTTGAGCGAGCTTTGAATTTTTTTAAACTGTGTCATCACAGTTGTTTCCTAAACCTAACCAAAGTAACTTCACTTGCCTAAATCTAAACTATAACCTGCGTTAAGTACGTGATGACATTTGTAAGGCGCAAATTTATACAAACCATTGTGTGTGCTTTTTCAAGATATTCAGACTGTTGTATGAGGGTACGTTGTTGAACTAGCTTGCAGACTATGTATCCTTTTCTGTATTTGATCTGGAAAAGTACACTATTGTGTCCAGACAGTTGCAGTCTACGGGTTTATATTGCAGTTTTAACATACTGTGCATGCCATAATTTCAAGTGAGAAACATGAAATCTTGGGTGCAAGTAATTTGATTATGTCTCTTTGTATGTGTTTGTGCATTTGATTAATACATATGGATGGATTCAGCCGGGTTCGTTATAATTATGGATAGATAAATGCACATAAAGATTTTTTTTAGAAAAAATATCTGTCTTGTGTTCATTTCTCTTTCAAGGTGCTTTCCGACCTAGAGTTGTCTTGCTTTGTTCTGAATCACAAACTAATTTTGTTACAAAGTCGCACAATTGCCTAGAGTTGGTTCGTGTTCTCACGGCAGCATTTACAAGTGGACCAGATCAAATGCCTTGTGCGAGAAAGCTGCTCTTGATTGGTCAGAATTTCCATGTGGGAAAAATCCAGGAAGTAAACAAAACATTGAAGAAGAGTACACTTGCAAGATAAATGTGACACTTTCTAATGTCACAATGGAGGGACAACTACGCAGGTTGATTTTAGCGCTGCTCATCGTGGACTATATTGCTGTCATTGTTCATTTGAGTCAAACCATACTGTTTGAAAACGAGGCGCGGCTCCAACTAGAAAACAATGTTTTGATGCATTGGATGTGCTGAATGTGCATATTAAGGCAGTACAGGAGGAGGCGCACATTAATAATCCTCCAGGACTGTAACATGCTCATGTTTAACCCAAACAATGTGTCATGTGACTGCAGTTGGTTCAGATCGGGGTTAGAACACGTTCTCGCCACAAACTAATCGCACCAAAGTTGGTTTGTAACCGGACCAAGGCCACCTCTTCAGGAAGGTGTCAGTCCAGTTGTTTCGGTGTGCACCCTAGTGCGATTGCTGTGTTCACACCCGCCCAAACAAACCGCACAGACAGCAAGCAAACTTGAGTTCGATTGAACTGAACCAAACAGAACAGGTGTGAAAGCAGCCTTAAGTTTAGGGGTCACTCATTTGGTTTTCTATCTGATGAGCACAGAGCAGCCATTAAAATACCACCCACCTGTTCAATGCTTGATAAAAAAAACCCAAAAACAAACACTCTTTTTTGCAGCAAAAACACTGACCAGTGTTGAATCTGAGGGGCAGACGGAAGGAAAACACAAGACGGGCATCCAACAGTAAACATAATGCATCAGTAATAATCTGTTACATAAAATACCTCAAAAGTCAGCAGATGTCAGCCCTCTGTATGTGTAGCTGAAGTTTCCTGGCTCTGTTTGTTGGATCTACTTTTAACAGGTGGGTTAATACAGCAGTTTAGCTTTATGTCCCACTGTAAAACATAATCATGTTGTTAGTCTCCTAATGTCTCCGTATAAATGTCAGTTTAAAGTTTACAACACCAGTCAGGTTTTTTGTGGTAGGATCAAAACATTACTCTGGCTCAGCCCATGAGAGTTTACCCTCTGCAGGCCTGGATAGGATGCAGTGAGTTGTAATTTTACTACTGTAGTGTACGACATGAGGGAACGTAATCAATCAAGTCTTCCGACTCTAGATACCTACAGGGAAACATTGAGGGAAACATTTCCAGCCTGCTTCTGGTTTTCTAATATTTGGTGCTGGTTGTTTTGAGACTTTCTAATAATAAAAAACACTCGATCTTTGTGCCTGCTCCAAACTTCATAGCATATTGGGCTAAAATATAGTTTTTTGTTTTCTACTCCTCTCTCCTGCTGTGGTAGCTTTTCTCCTGTTGCAGGGCTCATCGTGGCTGCATGATGTAAATCCAAACACAGGGGAGAGAGTGTTTTACATTTCGGGGGCACAGCGGTGTGGGATTATGTGCTATAGGGTTCAAAGTGATGAGAAGACATTTGCTCAAGTAGAGACCACTGGGCTTTGCCTGCCACAGCACTTTGAATCACATACTCTGATAAATGACCACCGACACAAGGGCACCTTCACTTTGCAACAACTCTCTGAGAGTGCTGGATATATACGTGTGTGTACGTGCGTGTGTCAGGGTTTGTGTTTCTGTCTTTGATAAATGGACCGCATTATTCAGTGCTGCTGAATTTTATCTCATGTGGATCCCTGCATAGTATTGAGCAAGCTCTTTCTCTTTTTTCTTTGTGTGTGTGTGTGTGTGTGTGTGTGCCCGTGCATGTGCGTGCACAGTCCACTGCCCTGCTGCACCTACCACCAGGTAAATATATGATATGGTTGTATATTTGCTGGTGTACAAACCCCCTGCTGACTTGCTAAACTCAAAGGACTGTGAGTAGGCACTTGAGCGCTCTCCATTCATTCAGACAGCTAGCTAATAATCGTGACACATTCATTGTCTTTTGGCTCAGTTAATATGATTTAAAAGCAAGGCAAGAGCAGGCACAGTTGATACACAGAGAGACAGCACACAGTGTTGCAGTGAGAGATTTTTGTTAATCAGGGTCGGCATTGTGTTTTTTTTTTAAGAATGGTTGCGGCACCTAAAAGCGCTAATTAAATGCAGTCAATTTACTATAGCATTAACCAATATAACGTGCCTCTTTGGATTGACTGTCTTTCCTTGAACATCACAAATGTTATGGTATTAAAAAAGGTCTATTATTTTTTCCCAAATTGGAATCCCTCTCATGACAGTCCTTGTCACTGTTAACTCTACCTTTGGCCATGTGATGGCTCACTTCGAACACACAAACGCTGGGCCCCTGTGGTGGTAAATGACAAAGAAATATCAGCTCTTAGCTAGTTCGTAGTTTTTTCAACATTTATGGACTAACTAGCAATTAATAGGCAGCACAGTGGTGCAGTGGTTAGCATTGTCGCCTCACAGCAAGAGAGTTCCTGGTCGTAGGGCTTTGCGGAGTTTGCATGTTCTACCTGTGTCAGCATGGGTTTTCTCCAGGTACCCCCTGGTTCCTGCCGCCATCCAAAGACATGCATCGGGTGCTAGGAGGCACTTGACCCACTTGATCAATGAACAAGTCACTGTGAGAAGGTATTTGTTACCTCTGGAGGACTTGGTAACAGGTCAGATCCAGTTGACCTGAGGGTGGGACCATGGGAACGTAACCTCCCTTTCCTAGAGTGGGGCTCGATTCAGTGGTTGGCAAGGCTGGAGCTGACAGCAGATCAAACATCCTTGGATGTAAAGCTTGGTGTCTCGGGCCATTGTTGGCCAGTATGCAGTGAATGAATAATAATTAAGAAAGTTAAATCTGTCTTTGCTAAGGGTCTGGGCACACCAGGCCAATGTCAGTGACTACCTATGGCCCTAGTTTTTGCAATGTGTCCCACACTTTTGGCATTAACTGGCCCTTGACGGCGTCTTTTTCGGCCGATTGAGCACACTGTATTGAGCCTCTCACTGTGATTGGCTGTTCCGCCTAAGCTAGTCAGTGCACAAGAAGAGAAATGGAAGTTTTGAGAAGAGAAATGTGCTGGTTGGCCCTTGGCTGCAGTCTTTGCAGCATGTTCAGGTGCAAGTGCAATGTAAGGTGATGCAATAGTCAGTCTTTGTCGCCACTGTTTCTTTGATGTCAGTTTAGTATGTGGGAAAGATGACATGACATGACATGCTTATTTTGTAATGTCAGTGAGTGGCTCATGCTTCCATTGCTCCTAACTTTTTCATTTTTACAAATCATTTTATTCATTGCAGTCACAATCCATATATAGAGGGCATGTAATCCAGACTCTGTCTCACAAGCTCAGTTGTTGCTACATGACATGACTTGCCACCTCTTGAAACTCTTTGGCTTTCTAAAGAACTATTATAACTTGGCAATGCAGATATACAATAAAACACGATCATGCAACTGCATACCATAAGTCTTAAGTGCAGTGGCTCAAGGGAAATTGAACAGCCTTTTCAGAACCGTTGTTTAGTTTAGTAGTTCTCCCACTTTGAAAATTACAAGCAAAAACAGTCCCAAAAGTGTTGTTAAGGTGTGGGACATTTTACTGGTCTGTCTAAGTGAAGGAGAAAATAAGTATTCATCTACTGTACAGCCTATTTTACAATAAATGATGTCTCAAGCTATGAGAGAGGAGTGAAATTGTCAGGTGGCTTTGTCAGGCTAGAGGGCACATTCCTCGCTCCGAGCTAAACAGAAGACAGAATCAACTAATGAGTCATCATTCACCTCATGTAGGCAGAGAGTCTGCGGAGAAGTTCTTCTTCTGCAACTATTTCTTAAAGTGATACTCCACCCAAAATCTATTCTCTGAATATCAAACCTGCCTTTGTTTGCTTGAAAAGTTTTTTTTTCTTCACCGAAGGAGAACAGCTGTGGTCAGTTTGTGCTTGGGTACAAAATGTCCTACATGGTCAAACATCTACACATCAACCAAATGTATAGGCACAAGTTTTGTCAGGCCTTTGTGTCTTCAGTCACTATTCCCTTTGTGAGAGAAACTCAATTAGTTCTGTTACTTGCAGGAATTTCCCCTCCAGTGATTAAGGATGGCACAGCATCCCGTTTTGGTTGTTTATTTTGCAAATTACTTCAGTTATCCGGATTTTAGTCTTTTGTATGTAAGCCTCATTTTTATGCTGTTATTTCATTCAGGAGAGACTCGTATGAGAAATGTGAAAAGTCTTTGGTGATTAAACCTTATATCTATTCCAGGAGGGTGGTAAAGACGTAGTAGATTAAAGAACCCCGCCACTTTTAAAACAAACTAAGCACTTGCTAATGTCAGTGCAGAACACAGAAACAAAATTAGGTGCAATAAGGGGCATTTTTCAGCTGAGATGTTTTGGTTATTTCTGGTTGCTATGATACAGTATATTCACAGAAGTAAAAATCTGGCACAAGGTGGAGTACCTACTTGCTTTTAGCCTTGCTCTGAATTAAGAAAAGGCTAAAGCATTTTAGGGAGAGAGGACGGACCTGCCAGCCTAGGTCATGGATTTATAAAGCAAACTGGATACAGCGTTGGAGACAGAGCCCTGTTCATTCCTGTAAAAATTGCTCAGTGGTGCATGAGGCCAAAAAAGGTCAATTTCTGCACCATGAAATTACCCAGATCTTCTGCAACTGTGGGGCTCATGGAGCAAGCACACTAGAGACTTGTAGCAGTTGAGTGCGGCCAAGCGGCTTACTTGTACTTTAGCCCTCTGCTAACTTAAATGGGGACAAAAAAGATTTAATCGTGCGGCGCTTCTAGACTTAAAAAGTGTTATTGGACTGAATGGATCGAATCCTGTTTGTAATCTCTTTCCCAATGTAAATCTATGGGAAAAAGTATTTTTGGGCCCAGTGGCATCACTTGATGGACCTGGAAGTTGTAATTCCATGTTTGGCCACTACGTAAACTTGACTTCACAGCCTGATGCTGTTCCTGGGGGCTTGGTCTGTATGGGTTAGTATTAGTTTTTCCTCCATTTTTGTTGTTGTTTTAGCAATGTGACACTTGTTCTTTGTGGTATTTGTCCTGTCCTTTCTCCACTGTGATTGGACGGCTGTATAAAAAAATGACAGCGACAAGCAGCTGCAGTGTTTTACCCAAAGGGGAATATTTTTCAACTCTTTGCTGCCATAAAGAAACAGCAAATGAATGTGCTCAATGTAGAAAAAATGCTCAATGTTTCATCACATTGCCGGTATTTGTAGCAGAGGGTAAATATGCAGCACTCCCCTGAAAAAAAACCATGAACATAGCGGTAGTGGTGGTGCCTTGCCATCCCCTGCGGGTGGCTTGACAATAACGCAGTATTGTTATATTGGCATTATCCAAACAGCCCTAGCTGATAATGAGCCCTATCATTAGATCGGCCTACAGGGAGTAGCCAGTTAAGATTACATAGTCTACAACATAGTTCATAAAATTTTGTTAGTTAGCAAATAGGGGGTGTTTTAAGCCACAGGACTTCAGTACATAAACATACACTTAATCTCTCCTTCTCTGTGTCTGTCCCCTCCTTCCCACTGCCTATGCTACAGAAAACAACCTTTTTTTTCCCTCCTCTCTCAGAAAAGTTGGAACATTTCTTCGCTGTTTCCAAGCCAATGTATAAAATCTATCTAAAACTTAAGGTGGGTGGCCTGCCCACGCTCCTGTTACAAAAAGAGTAGATGGTTTTCTCTTCATCTGGCATTGCTGCAGTAGCTTACCGCCAGCGAGGCCAAGTTAGATAAGGACGTGAGTGCAGAGGCAGGAGAGAGAGGGAGCATGAGTAATAGACAGTTTCTCAACTGCAAGAACAGCGACATAAGGGGAGGATAGATAGATAGATAGATAGATAGATAGATAGATAGATAGATAGATAGATAGATAGAATAGTGAAACAAATTCAGGGAGGCAGCACAAAGGAGGTAGCAAAAAGATGAATGCACTTCCAAGTAACCTTGTTGAAAAGGATGCACTTTTCTATTCACTCCTCATTTCCCTCTTAATACCTCACAGTGTTTTTGGGGGGTTGTTTGTGTGTTTTAGTGCTATTCTCTTTCCGTCCCATTCAATTTGCCGTCCTTCCATTGTGGTAATAGAGCATTACTGAATGGAGACTTGAATAGAGGGGAGAATAAAAGGCAGAGAAGAAAGAAAAGAGCCGAGGAAGTGGGTGAAAGAACAGCGAGGGAAGAGGTGTCAGTATGTAATTTCCCCGAGGGATTGAACTAAAAGAGAGGGGCGTGTCCCTTTCTCACTGACTCTCACATTGGGTTTGTGTCTGCATGTGCAAGCGTGTGTGCTCGCGTGTGTGTGTGTGGGTAGGTTCACCTACGTACACAGCGTGCTCTTGCACTGTGCCACTCTGCAGCATTGACCTTCATGTATCTCTGACGTGCTCCAGTTTTCCCCTTGGACAGAAATTTCAATAACCAGCCACTCACACCACAAGTCTGTGTGTGTGGCTTTGTGAGAGTATTTATGTGTGTGTAGGTGTGTGGGTGCATGCATGTGTGTGGCAAGCACATGCATCTTTTGCACGTAGGTGTGTTTTTATCGCCTTATATTCGCCTTTTTAGATATTGGTTGACCGACTTCCGTATTGATCTAATTCGCACCAATGGTGGAGATTGATCTCTCTCCATTTCCAAATGGGCACGCACTTCCACACACATACACCACAATGCACACACACCTTCACATTCATGCACTCAAACTTGCGCGTACAATTTTCCATAGGCACAGAGGTCAGCATCCCCCAGGCTTATGTACCTTTTACTCTAAAAGCTCAGCTGTGTCAAGAGGGATGCATCCAGACATGTGAGTGGCTTTTAGATATCCCTATGGAGAAACTGAAGTTAACTGAAAGGGAAATATGAGCTTCTATATCTCTATGGACAGTCAATGTAAAAATGATCTCTACTTGGCACACCAAACTGTCCAAACACTGATGACCAGATTCCTCATCCAACACCACATTTCATATGTGCAAACTTAATATTTTGCCCTATTAAAACACAATTAACCTTAAATACTTAATGCAGATCACTTCATGAATATTTATGTGAATATTAATGTGTGCAGCTATGTGATTTTGGGGGAAAATCATGTAGCTGCAATGTCTCAGTTAAATTCTGTCCAGGAACCTCAGCCATATGTCATGCTCCCTTCTCTCCACTGTGCTATATAATGACGCCAAAATGCCCCAAAAATATAACTAAAGATTGGAGGCTGTACTAAGTATTTACTGTGGCCGCAGCACCATTAGCATCCTCACTTTCTGAATAGTCCTGTTGGGAAAATTTCCCCAAGATAGGATGGAACAGAGAGTTCTCATCCTTGAACTGTTCTCTCTATTAAAAGATGAAACTCCTCCATGAAAGCAGAATGTAAATCCCACATTTGCGTAGCTTGTTTATCAGTCACATTCTCATTCTTTCTTGTGTCAGGCTCTTGAAGCAGTGAGGATTATTTTCTCTGGCAGTTTGTCTGCTTGAGTTCCTTGTCATAACATTCAGTAACGGTGCTTGTTCTTGTTCTCACTCTTTATTGACATAAGTGAATTAAAGTGGGCTAACCAAGGGGTTATCTCAGGTTCTGAAATGCTCAAGTGCCTTAAACCTGCAGGATTTGCAGCAGAGGGTGACTCCACAAGTCAACGCATTCTCACTCCGACCTTGTCACATATTGATGTTTTGGTCATGGACTTTCCACGTCCACATACGACGTGCAAGGTGCCCCTGGGTGCGTTGGTTGTTGACGTTCTGGGACACCATGTCAAGTTGTGTCTTCCTTCAAGACACACTTCCTTTTTCACAGGAAATTTAACGTTGATTGACCACCTTACCTTTTTTTTTCCTTCAACAACAAACACACATGGTTAGGTTTAGGCAACTAAAGGAAGTGGTTAGGTTTAGGAAAAAGGAACAGGGTTTGGCTTTAGAATCTTACAGGACACAAACACTGCTCTCTCGGTTGAAAGTAGGTTTTTTTCGGACCCATCCATCACCCCATTCAGACTTTCGCCGCCGTAGCTTTCATCCTTGTCCCGCCATGTTTCCCCTGACGCCGCCGGTTGCCGTTAAACTATAACGGAAACTGGCTACGTATCATGCCCGCATTAAAGGACACCTTTTTTTGCGTTGAGTTCTGACGCTGGAAGTCACTGGCCAAGCACTCGATTTCAACGACTTTGGAGTGAGACCATGCTCCACAAGTTGCCAAAAGAAGTCTAATTGTATAGAAGTCTATCAGGAATACTCCTAACTTATTTTATTATTGCTTCAGTAAAGATTTTTTGAATGACTTTATCGTCTCAATCGCTAGTTTTGAGTCTTCTTCAATACAGCATGATGTTCATTGTGTCAAATTTGGTGCCATTTAAAGTAAATTAGATAATAAAACAGGGTGTGAGTTAGGATTTGGCTACCATATGATTGACAAGTCACTACCACAACGGTGTTCTCTGGCCTTCAGATCCACCATTCGCTCCTCCACAAGTCCAGCCTCTCATCCAAATATGGTCACTTTTGGCTAAAAACAAACAAGATGGCAAAAGCCAAAATGCAAAACATGAGGCAAACAAATGGGGGATGTTGTGGTGGCAACATCTACTTTTTTTGTAAAATCTACAGGGTTAACTAAACACTTAAAAAACTCCATAAAAACACTATTATCAGACTTGAAGAATATAATCAATATAGCAACAATAAGACTACAAATAACTCCTAACTCATAAATGTCTAAGTCTTGAATGCAACCCTGCTTTTTGTAATTTCCACCCCCAGAAAACATAATTATATTTGGGTTGACCTGACTTTCAAGAAAGTCACAGGTGGAAGCTTACTACACCATGTCACATTGTACAACTCTTTGCAGATGATGCATGACTATGCACGCATATTGCTGAAGGACGATTTGTTTGATTTGGTGGTTGAGGGTGTTGTTCACAGTCATCAGGTCAAATTTAAGGGAGAAAGGAGAGGGCTTCTTTCGTGTTAAACCTCAGCATACACTCTGACATTTCATTAGAGTTTGAATTGGAGGTATAACACCCAGCCACAGAGTGCATCGAGGCATCACCAGCGGCATTTGAGCTGCAGCTCCAGTATGATTATATGGTGTTTTGATAAGGAGTCAGAGCCTGAGGGTGTAGCTGATGTCACTTGCAATGTTCGTGCAGAGGTTATGACAGCAATGGTGGTTGAATCAGTGATGATACAAAGATGTGTACGGTTGAAAATGTTTGTGAAATTGAAACACAGTGTTTCTCTGATAAATATTTTGTGAAGTCACATGCAGCTGCAGGCTGAGGTCGGCTCCCCTTTGCTGCTCCGACTTAGAAGCAAACAGATTCACAAATGGTTTTCACGTGTACGTGTACAGCTTATCATATGTTAATCAATAAAACTGAAAAAGTTTGAACATTGATTCTGAGAGGAAATGTGTGAATTGGCCTGTGACGTTTACCTGCAGTGAAAGGAAATTTGATGTCAACAGACTCTTCATAAATGGGTCAAATTAGCCATGTTGGGGGTATTATGTGTATACACTTGCTTTGTATCTGCTTTATTAAAGCACTTGGACATTGTGTCACCAAATTGAAGTTGCAGCTGTGCTTTTGTGAGGTTTTGAATTCTTATATCTTTTGTTTGGGTTTCTTTTTGAAAATCAATCTTAAATTGCATTTCTGCTAGCATTATAAAAGAAAGAAAATTGACTTTGTGAAACTCAGAAACAGTATCTGTCTGGAAATAAAAACATTTTCAAAAAGTTTTTACTTTCATAAAACATTGTAAAGTGTGTAGCGCAGTTTTGTTGAATGTCCAATTAAGGTGACTTTTTGCAAGTAGTGGGAGCAGACTAAATATTTAAAATGTACTTAAAATTTGAAGAATATAAATTACAATTACAAACACTTCTACCACAGTGATGTGTTTTATATTGTACTATTATATTGTCAGCTGTAAAGCAGTGTGGTAGTCAACACTTTGACATGTGAGCTTTCAAAGAAGCAACTAACAGAGCTGCAAGGAGCGAAGTCATCTGTGCACAAACTGCAGGTGTATCTGTCAGATCAACAAAAAATATTTCATAAGTCTTGAAAATCATAACAGCATGAGAAATAGAGGCCACGAGTAGAAACTAACCATGAGTGACTGATGAATGCAAAAATGATTTATTAACTTCAAAAAGAGAGTTTATGTTATTTTGTCTAGCCTCTGTTGACCCACAGCTGGCCCTGACTTTGACATGAACGCATTTGATCTCGACCGACACTGAAGTTTTTCATGCCTCTACTGTCTGTTCGTCTATGATGCAACTTGGCAGCCCGTCGACCAAAAAAAAAAGAAAGTTAACTAGTGGCATCATCCTATTAAAGTGTCATATTTGATTCTCTCCGTCACGGCTTTTCTCCTTTCCCTCTCACTGTCTTTCTCTCCCACGCTGTCTATTCTTTATCTCTGTTTTTTTCAGGCATCCTTTAGCGTGCAGACATATCACACACATTTCCTCAACAACTAGCTTATACCCTTGAACTTCTCATAAGTGTGATCTGTCCTTTGAAGAGTCTTGCCATGTAGTGTTTCAGGGGCTAGACTGCAATCCGTGTCGAAGTATGTAACTGCTGAACCACTCGACAGGCTTGCTGAACAGTGTGTGTGTCTAATGTGTCATTCGGCGCTGCCTGAGCGATGCCAAAATGTCAGAGTGATGTTGTCGCTCTGTCCATCTCTCCACTTTGCGTCCTTTCTCTTACATTAGGCTACTTGTTTATCAGGCTTGGACCCTCCAGGTCTTCACTCTCTGTGTTGACAGACTTGAAAACATTACTGAATGTATTCGCACTCAGTAAATCATATAACAGGTAGTTTCAGCCTTTTTATAGAAATTGAAATTCAAATGAAACAGGGGCCAAATTTGACAGAACCCATTGTGTTGACACAATGTAAAAATAATCACAGGTGTTGCTGTGGGGAAGACTAAATGGCATAAAACCCAGCTAATGTGTTCCAGCCTCAGTTAATCCTGTTTGACCCTGTAGAGGAAAACAGAAGAAGGATTTTTGTCGTCTTTCCACTCGTGCCACTTTACATCCACAATTCAACTAAATGCTTCCTGAGGGCTGTGATTTAAATTGAAAAACAAATTACAGAATTGACTTCAGTAAGAGCGCCGATGGACTGCTAACAAAGGAACGTACTCAATACACCTTATATCCAGACCTGAAACCTTCTAAAGACAAAGATTAGAAACTAAAGATATGGACGAAAAGAAGGAAACCATCGTGCAAAATCCTCATCATCTTTATCCTGTAATCATTGTCACAATGGACAAACGCCTACACCAGCTTTACCACAACTCCTTTACCGCTGTTGGTGGGATTAACCATTGCTTCAATGATTCACATTTTTTGACGGACATAATACTGTGTTCATAACATCTAGTCATGCCCACATGGCATAATTGTTAGTGACTGTACTGAGAGTATTCGCACGTTGCTGTTTTTTATAGCTGCACCACAGGTGGGCAGTAAAAAGGTCATAAAGAAAGCCATGAGCCAGACGTTAATGTCAGGATAGTATATCTGACAATTTTCTACAAAGCTGCTACCCAGAGTGTATAATTTTCAACATCATCGAGGTAAATCTCTGTAGTCTTCTGCAGAATGACAAGTCATTGATTGTATTTTCACTCTGTCAGAACTATGGAAAACAAACAAGCAAAAAAGATATCCTTTTTTTTTTTTTTTTTTACATCCAATTAGCAATAAATTACTTGGCATAATGTTTAATGTTAAGGTTGGCACCAGATACAGAGCATATGCTCAACCACTGCCGAATACCAACACTGCAGGAGAAATGATACTAAATCACCTGCCTACAAAACATAATTAAATATGAAGATCACACAACCTGTTCTAATAATTTTGCTGCCTGGACAAGTCCCCCATAAACCATGATTGGGAGATCTGGTGTAGCAAGGGGATATCCAGGCCAAGACTTCCTCCTCTGTGCAACGTTCATTTTAGCTAATGTCCTATGAACAGATAGTTACATATGAATGCAGATAGAACCACACATATGACCAATTAGCTCCGGAGCCCGGCCTGAAACTACAAATCCTATAATAACCATGCACTGTTTAAATAGTTTGGTTACACAACATGTTTAAGGTGATGATTTGGGGAAATTCCATACATGTGAAACTAAGATAATCTATTTTAAAACAAAGGTAATTTAGAAAATTCAATGTAAATGAATATGTTTTGCTTATTCTCTTAATATTGAGCAGCACATCCTCAGAGTTACTGGGCTTGTTAGCACCACACCTGATTGATATAATACTGATTGACATGATATTGATCATATTGGAGCTAGTGCAGAAGTCAGCAGCCAAAGGATGAAAACTTTAAATGAAATTAGTCATATTCTTATTTTATTTTAATACATTTATCATCCAACCTGCGATCAGACTGTTTTTTTTTCTTTTTTTTTTTCTTTTTTTTTTACCAGAACTGAACCTAGAAATAACATTCAGACAAAATACCACTTGCAAATTATCTTATTTGCTGGTCACCTGCCAGGTACCCACGGGCTACCCAACTTGATGCAGATTCTGCACTCAACTCATGATGTCAGATCAAAAGACTTGAACTCAATCAATGAAATAAATACAACTTCAGTCAGACAACTCACACTTTAAATGTTTATTTTAACAGCAGAACATAGTTAGAGTTTGGTGTCTAGACTCCGGCCTCATCGCTCCCTACAGAGATGTTTACGTAAGATAATGGGGAGTGATGATTAAATGTTTCTCCCCTTAGCCTAAGCCTGCAGGTGTATGCTGGGTTGGAGATGCGGCTGAAAGAGCAAGCTGCAGTGTTGATGCAAGGCAGCAGCGGCATTGACAAGGCAAATTAGAGCTGGGAAGATTTTGCAGCTTAAATAGACCGCTTAAGAAGGTGACGTATGACGTGTGTGTATGAATCAGGGCAGCTCGAGTTGACTGCTTGAACTAGCTTGCAGGCGTTGCTCCATATATGAACTTCATGACAAAAGATAGGTTGATTGAGAGTGTTGAGAGTGTAGAAGCTTAGGTTTAGGTTTTCAGGTTTAGGTTAAGCCATCAGGGCAACATGCATATTTAAAATGCAGGGCAGAAATATGATCAGTTTTACAAGCCCAACAGTCATCTAGCTTTTTTTTCACTGCCTCAGACACCTCATTGTGATGCTTTTACTGGCATCAACAGTAAACTACATTTCACACAATCTCCTAAGTTAAAATGAAGCTTCTGTCATCAATACTGGATGGTAAAGTAGTTTTACTCGTTTTCATCATTTTGACCTGTTTTCCAATTCACCAAGTTATTTTGCATCCTCCCGGCGAGAGAATCAGCCCTCATGGAGCTGTCATTTCTCCTATTGAAGCAAAGCAGGAGGCTGAATTCAAATGTATTGAAGACTTTTGTCAAATAAAATGTCAATATGTGGAATCTTGCCCCACAAAGCCAATTTAAATTAATATCACAGTATTTGCCAAGCCCGTTGAAGATTGAGTTTAAAGTTCATGTAATGTCTGCTGACTGTGGGGGCAAAAAAACAGATAAGACATCAGATGAAAACTCAATTTAGATCATGTCAGCAGGTAAAAAAAGAGAACACACTAGGCACACTGAGAGAGGAAACAATGGAGCCTTTGAATCTCTACTGTGTTGTATCATCCTCCTCCACTGACTTTATGATGCATAAAACTCAATACTGTGTCTTTCCTGCTGGGTACAAGTCATCTTTTCAGTGTGACTACCTGAGGTTAGTCATCAATTTGTATGTATATTACCTTGTGTCAAATTTACGTAGGATGTATAAAATCTGATTTTTGTCATCAAATGTTCACAGCCCAATAGCTTCCGCAACACCTACACGCATCAAAATGTCTTGTAGCAGTTTCATAATTAAATCCAATAATCTTTGTGCTGTCAGTGTTGAAACGATGCCACATTAAAACCAACTGTACTCCATTCAGATGGTGCATGTGTTGCTGCGGCTTTGCTTGCATGAATTTATGTCCTTTTTCCTTCTTGTTGTTGCAAAATAAAGTCAGGATTTGAACACATTTTGAACACTATAACACATTAAAACCATATTGAAAATGGTTACTTCTACTCTTGTTATTGTTTATTTGATGTCATGCAGTGACAATAAAAGCTGTTAAAGCTTATTGTGTAATGAGCCAACAGGAGGTCCACTCACATCACTGCTGTATTTTTAATGAAGATATATCTGTAGATAATCCTTTTGCTACTCCATTTTTGTAAACTGACCCCAGTTTACAGAAGCTTTTACGGTATTTGCCATTCTCTGCACCCACCATGGGATAGCTGTTAATCCTTCTGTTGTTTTTGCCGCTGCTGTATCTTACTTTGATCTTTTCTCCACGTTATTTTTGGTATATTCAGTTGTGCAAACATTAAAACAAGGCTTGCACAGGACTGTAAAGAATACAGGTTATTTATTGAAATTAGTCCAAAAGGCCTTATGAGGACATGAGACATACAGTAATTAGATAACACTTGTGGTTTCATTAAACCATAAACATCAGATGGTTGTACAGAGCATATACATCAATCTACCTCATGTCATAATAAATGTCATACTCTCATACTGTTTAATACTGTTCCATCAGTGTGTGATGTTTAATGAATTCCAGGGATTTGTCTGATGAATTGCTGTAATTAACTTTTCCTGGCATAACCACTTTCCTTCATTTCCCTGAATGCCTTTCAGCCACTCGCTCGTACCTCCGAGTTTTTTCTCCGCGTGCAGACAGAGAGCACAGTGATCATAAAATTGTGATAATAGCAATAAAGAATGCCAGTTGAATGAATAAGAGGCACACCCCTTACTCAGCAAACTGAAACGTGTCTTGCAGCTGTGTTGGAGAAATTGAAATCTTTCTCTGCAACAGTGTCTGAACTTTTTTGTCTTCATGCCTGATAAACAGAAGAACCTGTAATGCATGAAAAATATTTTCTCTGCTGTCATTTCCTCATGTTTCGTCATATTTTAGGAATTTTTTGTCAGCCCAGTTGACTACTATAATGAGAGAAATACAGAATACCATCCAAAATAGCAAAGTGTGCCCAAGAATACATGATTTCACAAACCAACCTGTGTCTCCTAGAAACTGCAGTAATGTAGTAATTTGTTTTCCAAAATATATTTTGTAGTAAAACTAAATTGCTCCCTTTGTTGTGTTTCCTGGCAACATATTTTCCGGTGTAGGAATTGCTACATCTATGCACCATGCGACAAGTCATAACAAGGTGACTGATTGGGGATGGATGGTCAACACTTTCTCACTCCAACTTCGTCACATATTGACGTTTGGTTTCCACGTCCACATACGACATGCAAGGTACCCTGGGTCTCTGGGACACTGTGTCAACTTCTGCCTGCTACATGCATTGTCTTCTTTCAAAATAAACGCACTACGTCGGTACAATGCCGCAAACTGACTTTTTTTTTTCCTTCAACAACAAACACACATGGTTGGGTTTAGGCAACAAAAGCATGTGGTTAGGTTTAGGATAAAAGAACAGGGTTTGGCTTTCGAATCTTACAGGACGCGAACACCGCTCTCTCGGGTAAAAGTTGATGTTTGTTGGACTCATCCGCCACCCCTTCCACCCGCCCCATTTGGACTTTCACCACCTTACCTTTCGTACTTGTCCCACCATGTTTCCCCCCGACACCAGCGGGTGCAGTTAAACTATAATGGTCGTGTATCATGTCAACGTTAGCGGCCTTGTTTCGTTGGATTCTAACGCTGCAAGTCACTGTCCAAGCGTTGGATTTCAGTGACTTTGGACTGAGACCGGGCCTGGATGATGGGCAAAGAGAGCGCAGGACTTTGATTCTTTTGCTAAGAATATCAATAGAGTAAACATTAGGGCTGAGTCCTGAACATTTGAATAATCACTAGGCGATCACTCGGTCAGCTGAGGTTCTTCAAGTCAAGCAGTCATTTTTGTTTTTTAATTTCTTTCTTTCCTTCAGAGGAGGAGAGGCTTTGCCTGCTCAGGCACGCAGATAATGTTAACTTCTGTCTTCTGCTTAGAGGTGGTGAAATCACAGCTCACAGCAACTTAACACAATACAGTCTCTGGCTTTTGTTTGATATCTGGTGTTGGCAAAAAATACATACATACGTTTCTGATCTGTCATTAGCGTAATTAGCTTGTAGGGCTAACTTGGCTTGTTTACTTGATTACATGAATGTCACTGTCACCCTGAAAGTCCCACCGAACCCTGTTCAAACACAAATATGGAAAAAGGGAACAAATAGTTGGATATTAGTACTCAGCAGCCAAATCCAATTTGACTGAAATAATTTTGAGTTGGTACAGCCCCAGTAAACATGTCCTGTCTTATGCTTCAAGTCAGTTTTTTAATTAACTAAGGCCATTTTGAGTTTTTTTTTTTTTTTTGAAGATTATTTTTTGGGGCTTTTTTTGCTTTTAATGACAGGATAGTTTCAAAGCAAAGAGGGGAAAGGGAGAGGGGGAACGACATGCAGCAGGGGGCTGTGGGCTGGAATTGAATCTGCGGCCGCTGTGGCAAGGACACAGCCTTTGTACATGGGGTATCTGCCCTACCTACTGAGCTACTGGGTGCCCCACAGAGCTTTCTTTTTTAATCGACATTTTGTGACCTTGCTAATATGTCAATCAAAACATCTCCTCGTTATGTTGACATTTTGTGGCTTTGAATTGTTCTTGCTTTCGCAAATTGGTATTATTTCGACATAGAGTCTAGGAGACAGGTTGTTTTTAAAAAGCACCCCAAGACATGTTTAATCATATTTCTCACACAATATTTTCTGCTGTGGATGCAATATTGCAAGAGCGTGTTTTGGCACCACACAGGAAGTCGTGTGTGTGTGTCTGTGTCCTCTCTTCATGGATGAAGAAGCAACATTTCTTTGGTGTAAATGGAAGATGAGCTGGGTTTTCAATTTGAGCTACAACGCCTGCCACGTGTGCTTCCACTGAGATGCAGCAGCTGATTGCCTCCTGAGTGTCAAGCAGGGTATTACACTAAAGTGTTAAGTAAGGTTAATTAATTTCAGAGCCGTTAACCAAAGGTCAGTGAACCTTTTCCCTGATCTCTGTATGCGTGATCTGTGCGGTTTGTTTTCTTTCCCCATTCTTTCCTGTCTCTGTGGTTCCTCTTTCACTTCCTCCATGTCAGTCTGTTTCTGTCCATCTATTTCTCCATCTGCCGCTCCGCGTCCATCTGTGTCTCTGTGTCCTTTTCCCAGCATGCACTAACAGTATGCATCACTCGTCTGTCAAGCCTTTACAGTCAATTATCTGCCTCCTCCAAAGAGCTAATCTTAATGTTTGCCCTGGCATTGATTAGCCAATAGCAGGCAGGTGGCCATTGATTAAACCACCAATTGTATTGCTCCCTCGAGAAACAGGCTTAAGGACAGTTGCAACTCAGTTGCAATGCAGACGTGTACAGGAAGAGAGACAAAAGCAGACAGACAGGCTGGCAGCCATTCACATAGATCACAATAAAAAGGAAGGCGGAGACAAAGCAAACAGAAATATCCCATAATATAATAATCATGATCATGTTATGTCGTTTTATCATTAAATTTCGTTGCAGTTCCTTATTACTATGCTGACAAAATCACATTTATGCCTCAGATCAAATGCAGTTAAACTTGCTGGCACCTGAGCATGGCAAGCAGACACACACATAAATGCAAACTAGCAGAGAGACTTGCGCACACACACACACACACACACACACACACACACACACACACACACACACACACACACACTCACTCACACATACACACACAGAGGATAACATGCTAAACAGCAGGCCTGTTCGATTAAATCAAATGAGAATGAGATGATATGTTATCTATTCTAACCACACTCTGTGGCTCAGAAATCTTTTATCAAGACAATGCGCCGAACGCCCAGTGCACTTCCACTGTGTGTGTGTGTGTGTGTGTGTGTGTGTGTGTGTGTGTGTGTGTGTGTGTGTGTGTGTGTGTGTGTGACAGTTATTAAATGGGCTTTGTCTTGTTCTGCTCCTCAGGAAATGAACCTGACATTACTCATCTATCAGGACCACTATCCCTTCCCTCATCTTGTCTTTACCTCCTTTCTCTCTTTCCATCACCTCAGTTTCTGTACTTTTTCCTCTCTCCTCTGTGATTTGCTTTTCTTTTCTGCTTTTTCATATTTTTCTTTGCTGTCTTCTCCCCCCTGTCTAGTCGATCTCAATTCTTTGCCTGATATGCCTCATTCAGAATCTTTTTTTCTTTGCCTATTCATCTTCATTTTCCACTTAACTTTCTCTGCACATGTTTAGTTCTTTTCTCATTTCCCCTCCCTTTTTTTGTTTCTTCCCCTCAACCCTGTTCTGCCAAATTACAATACTTTCTGCATGGTGTTTCCACCTTTCTCTTTTCCTTCCATCTGTTTTATTTCCTATTCTCTTACTGTGGCTGTGCCTCTCCTTTTCTATCAATCTCTAAATCTGCTCCTCTCCATCATCTTGCTCCATTCTTCTCTTCTTACTTATCTTTTAAACCACCTCAGCACAGCCATTCATCTTGGGTGCATTCAAGTGAAGTGCATTAAACCTTGTGATAAAATGAATGCACCGTCAGTTTTTTATTCCCTGTTTTTTTTTTTTTTTCTCTCAACGGCTGCTTATAGCTGCTTGAACATTTTCCACATTGTTTAAGTTTCACATTGACGCATAGTCTGAAAACTGCTTCAGTGACTGTTTCAGCTTTCGGTTCAGACCGTTATGATGTCATACACATTATGGCCCCTCACAACGACTATTGTGCTGTGCTTCCTTCCACGTCCGGTTTCTGTTTTCAATGAGAGACATCAAGCAGCTAATGACAAAAGCTTTAGCAGCACATAAGACAGGTGCAAAATGTTTTTAAAACCCAGGCTATTTTCACCTGTCAATGTCACTGCGAGACTCGCCCGGAGCCAGCACACGCAGCTTTGTTTGCTTCGTGCAGTTTGATGGTCGATTTTAATCATAATGGTGCAACAGCTGTTTTATCAACTGTTGTCAGAGGTGGAAATGGGCTGGAACGCACCACAGCGCCGCCGGGGGAATGGAAGTTGTGATGGAAGAGTGTTCCAGCTGAGGTTTTGAATACCTAGAGACAGGTTTTATTGGAGACAACTGCCTGTGTTGATATTTACACAGTTTGCAAATTGTGCACATGAAACAAGGTGTGATTTCTGAGTCCAGGACTCTGTAAGGTAGCAGTCAGTATGCATGTGTGATGTAGTGTCAGGCAGGAAGCTGTCAAACTGATAAACTGATTACTTGGACTCAGAATTATTCACCAAGTACATGTGTACAAGGAATTTGTTTTGGTGCAGGTGCCAGAACAGCAAAATGAAGAAATAAAATAGGAGGGAAAAATTAGATAGCTGAGGAAGAACCATAACAAGCTATTATGTACCTCTAGTGTGCAAAGACACTGGTTATGTTACTAGATATGTCCATTGCTATCAGTTATTTGAATAAATACACTCTGCAAATATTCATAGTTTGCATCTGTATTTAAATATAATATGCATAATATACAAAGTATAAGGAATGGAGGAGATCAGGGAACTGATAGGTGATAAACTCCTGATATAAAATCTCTTTAGGCCTTTGCACACATATACCAACGCACAAAAAAGCCTTCATTCTTTGTTGTCAGGATCAGCCTATGAACCCTAATATCACAGCTAGGTCGATATTAGCTTATTACTGATATATTGCTTAGGGGTGTAAATCATTGTTTTAATTATGATACAATATTATAAAGATTCTTTGGTCAATAGTATGATATTTGCTGATATTACAAAGTCTGCATGATGTGATTTCAATATGATTCAAGGGCCTGCGATCAATCGATTGCAAAACAACCTGGCAACCCTTTCTTTTTTGCCTTTTGCTGTAAAGTTTATTTTAAATTTACTCCACTAAGACACATAAAACCGCACATGGGATAACTTAGTTTTTAAGATATCCTTTCATTTTAATCCAAATGATGATCTTTTTCCTAAATTTAGTTTAGTTTAGTTTATTTGCACATGTACATAAGACATTAAAATAACAAAAAAATAAATAAAATATTGTGCAGCAGAGGTTGGAAGCCAAAAAGGCTTATGAAGAATACCTCCCCTATATAGCTAACAATGAACAAACTAGAAGGTTTCAAGACTACATAGTAATATAAAACTGATATACAGAAATGAATATATACAAGGTGCAATTCATACAATTAGGTCCAGAAAAAAAAAATAAATAAAAATAAATAAATATATATATAAATTGCTACAAATCTTTGCTCATTAAAAACTTTTTCAGATGTTTTTTGAACAATGATAATGTAGATATTGATTGTAGAAATGGAGGTAGATTATTCCAAAGAGATGGTCCTCTATATTTCATTGTGTATTGATTCAGGGAAGTCCGACAATATGGAAGATGGAAGTCCTTTGAACGCCTTGTATTATAGGAATTAATGTCTGAGGAAAACTTAAAAAAATTCTTAAAAGTGCTCGGCAGTTGATGAGTTAGGTGTACATATTTGTACATAAACACACAAGTCTGATATATGTTCATATTACAAATTGATAGCAGTTTGTATTTACTGAAAAGAGGAGCAGATGAATCAGATTTTTTAGCAAAGCTCATCATTCTCAAAAACTTCTTTGAACTGACAAATCTTATTGAGAAAAGTGGGACATGTAAAACTTCAGGAGTATCTGGCTAAAAGCTTCGAGGGCAAACTTCTCCCAACAGACATAAAAAATGAATTAACAACAAGAACGTTTCACAAAAGCATAAAATTTGGCTCAATAATAACATTTTTTTCCCTTCTGAAATACTTGAAAAATATTTTTCTGCTGTCTTTTGACATTTCACTTTGTCATGTCACATTTTTTAAAATTTTCAGCCCAATTGGCGCCTATAATGAGAAAAATACAGAATGCCATCCAAATACAAACTTTTACAAACCAACCTGTGCCTCTTAGAAACTGCAGTAATGTACTAATTTGTTTTCCCAATTACATTCCGTAGTAAAACTAAATTGCTACCTTTGTTATGTTTCCTGGCAACATATTCTCTGGTGAAGGAAGTGCCACATGTAGTGCCACATGTGACAAGTCATAAGAAGCACAAGTAGACGAGCACAGGACTTTGATCCTGTTGATTAAATACCAATAGAGTAAACATTAGGGCTGAGCCCTGAATGTCAAAAATTTGAATAATGGGTCAGAGATCACCCAGTCAGCTGAAGTTCTTTAAGTCGAGTGGTCGTTTTTGTTCTTTTGTCAGTCAGTGTTTAGTGTACCTCTGGGGAAATATCAGTCCCCAGATTCAGCTGCAAAGTGAGCGCTCCTTGCTTTAACGCTGCTTTCTGACACAGGCAGCTGTGGACCCAGACCCAAGGTGAGTCTGAGTGAGATGGAGCCAGCTGCTCAGAAGAAGAGAGGCTTTGCCCGGGCAGTCTCCGTGACATTGTTATCTTCTGTCTTCTGCATAGAGGTGGTGAAATTACAGCTCACAGCAACTTAACACGATACAGTCTCTGGCTTTTGTTTGACACCTAGTGTGGGCAAAAAATGTTGTTGTACATTTATGATCTGTCGGTAGCATAGTTAGCACACATTAGCTCGTAGTGCTAACTTGGCTTGTTTACTAGATTGAAAGTTCCCCCGAGCCCTTGTCAACACTTTGTGTTTGTTACCCATTATAAGCTTAAGCACTTTTACACTGCATAAATTAGTGGACTTTTCCTCTATTCATTGCTCAACAAATTGCATCTATTATTTATACTTTTTCTTTCTCACTCTTGGTTAAAGTCACTGCATCTCCAGAGAGAATGGTGCAAGTGAATTTTTAGCCTAACATTGCTGAAACAGAGCAGCTAATGTTGCTGTAATGAGAGGTTAGTGGTGTGAGATGTCCAACCTGGCAGGTACATCTAGTTTCATGAGTATTTTATCTCATAATGTGACTGTTTACATATGACATATGCTTTGTGTATTGACTGGTACTTTCTCCAAAATCTGAAATAGTTCCTCACTGCTGATTTATTCCCAAATGAATTACGTTATCCTCATGGTCTTTTTTTTGGCTGGCATTATCTTGACAGTGACAGACTTCCAATGTAAAGGAGTATCCTAAAGATAATGATATGGATCAATGTTGTCACTTCGCATCAGTGGTATTGTGTTGTTGATAACTGAATCAATATGTTGATCCAGATCAATGGATGGTTACACCCCTAATATTGGTACCGCTGTTGTAGGTTAGCTGATGCAGCAACAAGATACAGCAGTAGAGAAATAGTAAAACTGAAATGTCCCTCTTAGTATGCATCTTTGTCCCAATTTGAAATAATAATCAAATAAAAAACTAATTAAGATATGTGCTTAAAAATACATTGTTCATGAAAAAAACAGGCACCTGCCAACATATCATTATTGGATTTTTAAAACTCACACAAATAGATTTCAATATTGACCTAAAAAATCCAGCGTTAATTGGACTTTGAACAAGCAAACATACAGAAGCTAGAAAGTAGGCTAATGTTATTTACCAGGTGTTAAATTAGCTCACTAATGCCCTATCATGAAATATCAAATGTTAAAAAAAGAACAGAGACAATATGTTTAAAAGTCACACCTGGTGAATCTTCCTGTCAGAAAACAGGATTTATCAGCATGAAGGAGAGAGAGGAGAGGAGAATATGTTTTTGAGTCTAAATACACAGCACCGTGTCATCGAGTATGTCTCTAATAAAATCAAGAGGAACAAGCAGCAGCTCTTGACAGATTTCATTTATCTGAGTAGCTCTCGTGGTAAAAGGGTTTGAGCCGCCTGAAGTGAGGTAAACTCAGGCTTATTAGAAAATGTACAGTCAAGCATTAAGCATACTTTCACTTTAAATTCAAAAAATGTATTTTACTTAAGCAGTAAAGGCACTACACTGAAGCATGCACTTACTGACCACATAAAGAACATCACATTTCCAATTACATTAGGGTACGTTACCGACTCAGAATGCACAAAAAACTTGTATATAGTGAATTTGAATGTAAGAAACTTATAAAAAATATTTTTTTGATGAGGATTTCCAGTAGATTTCCACCACTGCTACCCATCCAAATATTCAAATACTGGGTAAGAAAAATGAAAACAGGGTGTATCTCTTCACATCAGTGTTCAAAAGTTTCAAACATTAGTCCCAAGGTCAAGAATGAACCTCCACACTCATCAGATCAGTGTTACATCAGCACATTATTCTCCTCATAAGTCGAACATTCATTACTATGCTCTACTCATAGCAGAACGATTTTAGGGTGAGTAATGATACAATTATGTAAAAAAGTTGGAGCCAAATCTCCCTCAGTTCAGACAGGCAATGGTATAATAAATGGAGACTGCAGATTCACTCTTGAATGTGAAATCACTCCATAAATTCAGTGGTTTTATTCTACAACCAGTTTATTTTACAGCTTAGTACGGTACATATTGTGAAGAGCCTATACACTGTATATTATATAATAATATATTTTATGTTCACTTTTCTGAGCAATGCTGTCTTCCATCTATAGCCTTGAAGAGTGAAAGGAAAATATCACACCTGTGTCAATAGCTAACAGGAAGTTAAAGTGGCTATAATTTATATTTTTACAGCAGTGGTGCCCCCTAACGCTCCAAAGTTAGGTTAAATTTTGGCCAGGGAACAACTGAAGTAGCTATTTATAAAGGTTTTCCTTGAACTCTCACCTAAAGTGATCTGAATGAAAATGGGTTCTGTGGGTACCCATGATATGCCCCTGGACTTGACAAGGTATGTTCCCACTAAATGTTTTGCTCCTTACAACCAATGTATTCCTTCAAGTTGTTGAGAACCCAATTATGTTCCAAACACACACACAAAAACAAAAACACTGTAATAGTGGATTTCTACTCGAAATGCACTCATAGATAATTAGCAAAACTTTTTTTTTTTTTTTTGATTAGGATACTTAATTATGTAGTTTTTTTTTTTTCATCTGTTCCAGTGGACAAAGATTCTTAACACAGAACTAACCTAATAGGAAAAAAGACAATAAATGGTCCTAATATGCCTTTTTAAAAAAACAACAACAAAAAAAGAGATTATTTAACTTTCAAGAAGGGTTAACTTATGTCAGTGAATGAAGTGATGCTTTAAAACACATTGCATATATACTTTGCTCTGTATTCATCCCCACAACTCAAAATATCCTTGCGTTGAAAAATTCCTGAGATTAATATTGTGTGTACATGATCGATAAAACACATAAGCTGATTTAGAAAATCAAATCAGAACAGTATTTCCCTATTTAAACAGTATTTTGCCAGTTCATTTTCCCATGAAAACTCATGAGAAAGTAAAAGTTGTTAATCTTTCACATGATTTTTGGACATATATAAGTAATATAACATCTCATATTTTCTTTAAACACAGATTATGTACTTTAACAATGTGATAAATAAAATAAAACCTGCCTTGCTCTTTCTCCTTACCTCACAGTTGGCCATGCTTATTAAAACAGGGGCGTGGCTCTACTGCAGTCCACTTCAGGTGATGTGGAACACTGTGATTGGTTTACAGGCAGTCCATCAAATAAGTCTGTGCTTTTAAGTGGAGTCAGATGACAGTAATCGTAGATCTAGACATCCTAGAAAAGTGATGTCCATCGGAATTGATGGGAGGCTGTAGAGCTAGTGGTTGTGGATGGATGGGTATAAGGCAAAGGGAGGCTGCCTGGAAATTGTGGCCAGAGCAGGAAGAAAAGTCTTTGACCTCACATCCTCAAGGCCTGATGCAGAGACTGTCCTGGCTTTAATTTTTACAGAATCCTTAGTTTATCTTTAGAGAGTGATCAGACACGTTTTTGCTCAGCAGCCATTGTGGTTATACAGGACCAACTACTACACTGTATATTCATCTTTTTAAGGAAAAGGATAACTAGTCTATTTGAGGAACAATGAATCACCTAACACGTATATGTAGATACATAACACATTATAATAGGGTTGTTGTGGAACTCAAAATTTTAACTGTACCAGTTGTTGTCAATGGATATCAGATAATTAGTAACATTAACGATAGAATAAAAAACCAAAGTAAATTAATATGCATTTCTTTAACTATCATTTTAACATAGTTTTAGTTTTTAATTAGCCCATATACTTCAATGGCATAAATGAATTCCTGAAATTAGGTTATTGCTTTTGTTTTTGGTGTGCCACCCCAAGATGTTCAGTGGCCCCCTCTGTGAAAAATTTCTGGGGTCGCCACTGTTTTACAGTAGCAGTGTATCACATGACAATGAGAAAACAGTGAGTGTGAAAGAGGTCGCTTGTAGATTAACCTGAAGTTTCAGCTCATTGTTTAGCTGTCTAGTTTGTTATTTGGGTTTCCTCTTATGGCTCTCATAGCTCTAAAAACCCACTACCTGCTCAGAACAGTTAGCAACTAGGTGGAGTATTTAGCGGCTAAAGAGACAGATATTTCCCTGAGGAGTTGGTAGAGTCCAAAAACAGAGTCTTGCGTTCATCAGGTCGTCAGAAACACGTCTCCGAATGAATGATAATGTTGCTCCATAGCTGCTGGAGGTGTAGCTAAGCAACTGATTTAGAACTACATTTACCATATCAACCTTAAGAAATCAGTTACTGTAGGTTTAAAAATAAAAAGTGCAATTTCTTTCATCTCCTCTCATCATCTCTTCTTTCCATAGTTCTTCAGAACTGCACCCATCTTTCTTTCACTCATCTTTTCTGCAATTTATTTCAGATTCAATCTTTCACTACATTGATCTCATCTCTTTACTGATTGATTTTACTTCAGGCATTAATTGGTTCTTCTTTTTAGTCCACCTCCACCTATTATTTTTCATTTCACTGGGTTAGTTTATGTGAGTGTGTGTGTGTATACATTTTAGTTACAGTCCCCATTGGACCCCTGTGGACCAATACCAATTTACAGCATACACACACAGAAGTGGTCCCGCTCTAATGACCAGAACCACCATGCAGTCTCTTCATTAGTCTTTAGCCCCCTTCAGCCATATCATAGAAATCATTAAAATTTGCTCTGCCATTTAACAGACACACACAGTTACGCGCACATGGACAAAAACACACCATCCCTATGTCATGACCATTAACACCCTGGACACGAACATACATCTGGGCAAATCTGAGAACGAGAGAAGGATCGAAGCAAGATATGGAAATAGTGTTTGGGAGAGGCAGAGGGACCGAAACGAAAAGAAATTGAAATAAATTTGAAGACTGCTTCAGAAACACAAATAAAACAGACACGTAGATGATGAGACCGATGGACGGGGTGAACGAGGAGATTGAATGAAGTGCATTGTGCTGTTCTTATCCTTCTCTCTATCAGGTTGTTGCTCTACCCTCAATGCTGTTTATCACCGTGGCAACTGTCACTTAGACGTGTCGATGTGGGGGCGTTGGGAAGTGAGGATGTCTTACTAAAGGCAGGAAGCAGAAATTGTAGGTCCGCAGCCGAGTTGAGACCAGAATAATGGACCACCGTGTTTAATTATTGTCCGCAGCGGTCTGAATGTTTTCGTTCCTCTGCCACCCGTTCATCAGTGTGTGTGAGATTATTCAGCCACGGGCTTCAGGCTGAGAGGGTTGTTTTTTTTAATTCTTGAAATGATTTTACAAACAAAGTAGGCTTGCATTTTTTTGTCAAGTGAGATGATTTTTTAGAAAAGTTTTGCTTTTTATCGTTATGAACGGAGACTTAAAAACACAGAGAGAAAGACTAAGGCGATGAGAAAAGGGTGTGTGTGTGTGTGTGTGTGTTGAGGTAGGAGTGACTCGCAGTGTGTTTGTCAAGCTGAGTGCATTATTTCAGAGCAACAGAAACAATGACAGATAATTCAGCTGGGATGAAAAATGTTGTTCAATAATGAAAGTGTACAGTAGCCCTCTGATGCTCTGCTGTACATAATACAGAGCCTGTTTGCTTGATCCTCCGCCCGAGGCAATTTCTCTAAACATGATTCCTCATCTCTCTTTCCGTCTCTCTTTCTATCTCTCTATCTATCTATCCAGCTATCAGTGCTGCTTTTTGTGCTCGGACTTATTCCGTATGTGTGTGTGTGTGCCTGTGTGTGTGCATGATGAACGTGTGCTCTGTGTGGGTGTACATGTGGAGGTTTCTGCCATTCTCCCTTTTGCTCTTTATGAGTTAGCAAACATTTTTTTTCATTATAAGATTATTTTCAGTGCCTTGTGTCAAAGGTCATATGCTCGCCCACTCCCTGACACACACACACACACACACACACACACACACTGTATGCAGCCTCTGATAGTGCTCCTATATGCTGAGGGGACAGTTGTTAGGAAAACTGACTGATTGGGTCGTCTTGCGTGTAGGTGTTTGAGTCTATTTTCTGTATGAGTTTACTTTTCTAGAAGTTTCTTCATCCTCAGTAAGTCAGCAAGGACATCATTTTTCACTGTGTGTGAGGGTGTGTGTGTGTGTGTGTGTGTGTGTGTGTGTGTGTGTGTGTTTGAGAGGAGGAGAGTAAGAGAGAGGGAACATGGTGATGCAAAGGTTAGTACATGCTGCACTATGCACATGCACATGTTGGTCTTTTCATGACCTTAAAATGCTCTCTTCCCCTTTTGTTTGTTCTGTGTGACTGGCAGGGGTTATAGGTGTGACACAAGGGGCACAACAAGATGAGCAGTTACAGCCGTGCAGTGAGGTATTCATATTTTGGTGAAAATTACAGTTTTGAGTGAACACCCAAGGACCAGGTCTATTTAAAGCGCAGCTCCAGCTCAGTCTGATCCCACAAGCGAACCAAATGCTCAGTGGCACAAATGAAACATGTGACATTAAAACGCCGCAATCACAAAGTAATCCTAAATAATGTGAATAAGCACATTCACCAGTTGACATGTTTGCTGTAGATTGTCAACGAAAGACAAATTCAGCTCTCTTCAACAAGCAAAATAATGGAACATGATTTATTTTTACTTTTATTATACTATTTTTTTTACTACAGAATCAGTAATTATACCACTTCACTTGACCCCTCCGCAGCACAAATGTGAATAAATAACAGATTTAATTTTGATTCACCATTGTCCTTGCGCACGTGACCTCGTGATTTGCACTTGTGATTTGTAGTTGTGATTGGGCTGTGAAGAGGCTGCATTGTTTGGATGAGAGAGAAAAATATAACAGGATGTAAAAAGAAATGTGTGAATAAACAGTAAGTGTGTTTCCGCGGCTGTGTCTTTGTGTTTGTGCATAATTTTGACTGTGTGCATTTCAGCAGTGTCTACCACTGTGTTCTCCACCCTGTGTGTGTTTTTTAGTTTATACACCATAGATAGATAGATAGATGTACTGTGTTGATCCCAAATTGGGAAATTTTTACATTATAGCAGCAGGTTATTTAGATATTGTATGGGAGCAGTAAAAATACAGTAATACAGTATTTATATATTCTTAGACAAATACAATACACAATAAATATTCATTCATCCATTTTCCATAACCGCTTATCCTGTTAGAGGCTCGTGGGGGGGCTGGAACCTATCCCAGCTGACATTGGGTAAGAGGCGGGGTACACCCTGGACAGGTCACCAGACTATCACAGGGCTGACACATAAAGGCAGACAACCATTCACACTCACATTCACACCTACGGGCAATTTAGAGTCACCAATTAACCTGCATGTCTTTGGACTGTGGGAGGAAGCTGGAGTACCCAGAGAAAACCCATGCTGACCCCACCCTGGGGTTCGAACCCTGACAATACTAACCACTGCACTGTCATGCTGCCAGACTATAAATATGTTAAAATAAAAATACTAAAATATAAAACATATCCATAGGATTACATACTAATGGAATATACACTGAACAGAAATTAAAATGCAGCACTTTTGTTTTTGCTCCCATTTTTCACAGGTTTGAATTAAAGATCTAAGACTCTTTTTCTGTGATCGATATATATATATTTCTTTCAAATTTTGGCAACAAAGTTCAAATATTTGTGAGATAATCCATCCACCTGACAGGTGTGCCTTTGGATGGTTACAAAAAAGGCCAACACAATGCCACAGATGTCCCGTGGCATGCTGACTGCAGTAATGTCCACCAGAGCTTTTGCCTGTGAAGTGTATGTAAATTTCACCACCGTGAGCCGTCTCCAAAGTTGTTTCCCTGAATTTGCCAGTACATCCAACCAGCATCAAAACTACACATGCTGGTTACAATGACAAACTGCTGTCAGATCCACACCCTGTTTAGGACTATGAGCATACACATGCAGATGAGCTTCCCTGAGACTGCATCTGAGGGTTTGTGCAGAAATTCTTCAGTTGGTAGCATCAGCTGGTCGGTTGGCTGGTCTCAGACAATCTTGCAGGTGAAGACACAGGATGTGGAGGTCCTGAGCTGGTGTGGCTACATGTGGTCTACAGTTGTGAGGCTGGTTGGATGTACTGCCAAATTAACGGAGACGGCATTGGAGACGGCACATGGTAGAGAATAGAACATGCAGTTCCCAGGCAACAGTTCTGGTGGACAGTCCTGCAGTCAGCATGCCAACAGAACGTTCCCTCAAAACTTGGGACATCTGTGGCATTTTGTTGTGTGATCAAACTGCACATTTTAGGCACACCTGTGTAATAATGATGCTGTTTAGCATCATTACTACACATTTTGCTATGCCACACTTGTCAGGTGGATGGATTATCAAGGAAAAGAAGTGCTCACTAACATGGATTTTACCAAATTGATTGCCTGACAAAAGTCTTAGATCTTTAAACCTAGAAAAAATGGGAGCTTAAACCCAAATGTGATGTGAATTTCTGTTTAGTATACATTCAACAAACGTGCAAATTTCTTGGACGTTTTGGTATAAAGAGAGTGTGTGTGTGCGTGTGTGTGTGTGTGTGTGTCTGTGTCTGTGTGTCTGTGTGTGTGTGTGTGTCTTTGCAGTCTTTGACACTCTTTGAGCCCCACAGCTGGTCCGGTGGTAAAAGCTGTCCTCCCCTCTGAGAGGCAGAGCAGGGAGTAAAAGCCTTCCCCTTGCTGACTCTCTCACCCTTTCCTTTCACCAGTAAATTAACATCAACACAGGTGAGATGAAGCAAGCAAGAAAGAAAGTGTCAAGAGTGGCGGTAAAAGGAGTTGATGGAAGTGACAGTTACTTTGTAGATACTCTGTATGAGCCTCCAAGTGGGAAACAGGAGATGTGGTCAACCTTTATTGTTTGGAGCAGAACAGAGGAGGGAAATAAAGAAAGAAAAATGGCCTCAAACTGCAGGCTACACTCAGGATGCTGCCACCTGAGCTCAGCTGCAACATACAATAGAAACATTTCCATCTCCATTGATTCAGTTCTTGATTTGATTCAATCAAGTATTCTTTCATGCTGTGGGAAACATTGCTTTTAGTCTGATTACAGCTACAGTTTGCTATTGTGACTGATTTGGAAAATTGGACTGAAAACAATATCCTTGAAGCTTTGAGGCTTATTTGTCCATAGTTTTATAAAACCAAGGGAACATACTGAGCGTACACATAGACAACAGAGCGCAGGAATCTATTATAACCAACTTGAATTCAAGCTGATCACAGCTGCAGTTCGCCTTGAAGGAGCAAACTATACATAGCGATTTTATCAAAAGTGCTTTACAGTTTGCCTCTCATTCACCCATTCTCACTCACACAGCAAGCTACTGCACTTCATCATGTGGGGTCAGGGACTGAACCACCAACCTGTCCAACCCAGTGACCTATTCTGTGTGTGTGTGTGTGTGTGTGTGTGTGTGTGTGTGTGTGTGTGTGTGTGTGCGCCACAGCTGCCCAAACTATATATATGAGCTGATGATAAAACAACATAAACTCTCTTAGTTTCTTTGTCAGACACATGCAAGTAGCTCACCGCACGAATCATTTGATGATCATTTGATGATTTCGTAGCTCCACAGGCCAATGTTGAACATACACAAATGATATATAGTCACTTTTATATCAACAGAACCTGCCTTAGGTCAGCTCACCTGATCCAATACTAATACTTGCTTTGGACTGCAGCAGCCCTAACGCACCGAAAAGGATCATTTATGTGCCTCATTAGTTGCGTGTCAGTCGATGCTCCCATGGCGCACTGCAGATTTAAAACTCAAACACCACAGAAACAGTATTTTAGGAGAAGGACATCTATGTAAGCACAAGTTTCAGTGCTTTACAGATACCCCCCATTAATTTTCCATCCATTTCTATTTGAGTAGCTGATAACATTACATGAAGCAGGAGGGCAACTGTTGGGTGTGTGCTGCTTTTGGATTACCACTCCTCAGGAAACTCCCAGCAGGGAGCGTCTGAGTGCGTGTTGGAGGCAAGCCGTTTTGCATCTGGTTGCTATGATATGGAATATACAGTACAGGCCAAAAGTTTGGACACACCTTCTCATTCAGTGCGTTTTCTTTATTTTCATGACTATTTACATTGTAGATTGTCACTGAAGGCATCAAAACTATGAATGAACACATGTGGAGTTATGTACTTAACAAAAAAAGGTGAAATAACTGAAAACATGTTTTATATTCTAGTTTCTTCAAAATAGCCACCCTTTGCTCTGATTACTGCTTTGCACACTCTTGGCATTCTCTCCATGAGCTTCAAGAGGTAGTCACCTGAAATGGTTTTCCAACAGTCTTGAAGGAGTTCCCAGAGGTGTTTAGCACTTGTTGGCCCCTTTGGCTTCACTCTGCGGTCCAGCTCACCCCAAACCATCTCGATTGGGTTCAGGTCCGGTGACTGTGGAGGCCAGGTCATCTGCCGCAGCACTCCATCACTCTCCTTCTTGGTCAAATAGCCCTTACACAGCCTGGAGGTGTGTTTGGGGTCATTGTCCTGTTGAAAAATAAATGATCGTCCAACTAAACGCAAACCGGATGGGATGGCATGTCGCTGCAGGATGCTGTGGTAGCCATGCTGGTTCAGTGTGCCTTCAATTTTGAATAAATCCCCAACAGTGTCACCAGCAAAACACCCCCACACCATCACACCTCCTCCTCCATGCTTCACAGTGGGAACCAGGCATGTGGAATCCATCCGTTCACCTTTTCTGCGTCTCACAAAGACACGGCGGTTGGAACCAAAGATCTCAAATTTGGACTCATCAGACCAAAGTACAGATTTCCACTGGTCTAATGTCCATTCCTTGTGTTTCTTGGCCCAAACAAATCTCTTCTGCTTGTTGCCTCTCCTTAGCAGTGGTTTCCTAGCAGCTATTTGACCATGAAGGCCTGATTCGCGCAGTCTCCTCTTAACAGTTGTTCTAGAGATGGGTCTGCTGCTAGAACTCTATGTGGCATTCATCTGGTCTCTGATCTGAGCTGCTGTTAACTTGCGATTTCTGAGGCTGGTGACTATCCTCAGAAGCAGAGGTGACTCTTGGTCTTCCTTTCCTGGGTCGGTCCTCATGTGTGCCAGTTTCGTTGTAGCACTTGATGGTTTTTGTGACTCCACTTGGGGACACATTTAAAGTTTTTGCAATTTTACGGACTGACTGACCTTCATTTCTTAAAGTAATGATGGCCACTGGTTTTTCTTTAGTTAGCTGATTGGTTCTTGCCATAATATGAATTTTAACAGTTGTCCAATAGGGCTGTCGGCTGTGTATTAACCTGACTTCTGCACAACACAACTGATGGTCCCAACCCCATTGATAAAGCAAGAAATTCCACTAATTAACCCTGATAAGGCACACCTGTGAAGTGAAAACCATTTCAGGTGACTACCTCTTGAAGCTCATGGAGAGAATGCCAAGAGTGTGCAAAGCAGTAATCAGAGCAAAGGGTGGCTATTTTGAAGAAACTAGAATATAAAACATGTTTTCAGTTATTTCACCTTTTTTTGTTAAGTACATAACTCCACATGTGTTCATTCATAGTTTTGATGCCTTCAGTGAGAATCTACAATGTAAATAGTCATGAAAATAAAGAAAACACATTGAATGAGAAGGTGTGTCCAAACTTTTGGCCTGTACTGTATATGGAAGTAAACGTATTGGCACAATGTAGAGTCCTTGCTTTGGATGAGGGGAAAAGTGAAGCATGCAGGAAGAGAGGACGGATACGCCGATCTGTGTGGGTTAATGAGAGGAAACAGTAGTCTGCTATAGTAGCAGATTGCTCCTCCATTGTTGTTGCTGTTGTTGTTCAACATTTGTAAATGTGTTATTTGATGGTTTGTCTTTGTGGTACATGTCCTTCCTCCTCTGTGACTAAATGCCTGAGGTGACACTGACCAGCGTGAAGTTTTTACCCCAAGTTGAACATTTTTCAAGTCTTGGCACTCACAAAAAAAAAAAAAAACAGGAAGACCAATTGACTGTGCTTGGCGACGTTTTTATGCCCAGCGCCACGTTACAACTGCGAGCATTTGTAGAGCAGTATAAATACGCGGCAGCCGCCTTGCAAAGCATTAAAAATATACACTACCCTCAGAAGAAAAAAAAACACTTTGTTGGACAAGGCCCCTAAAGAAACTGGTGACAAGCCATCTCATTTCATCTTTTATTTTTACTTCCAGGTGGGTGACAGTCTCATAAAACACACCACATATACTTGACACTATATTAATTAAATGCTGTTGTTGGGTTTGTATAACAGGGTAAGTTTTATCAGCAGTAGCTGTCAGTAAATGTTCATGATAGATGATAGGGGGTGGCTCTATTATGCTAAAGTAATTACAGAGGGTCTAACCTTTTATTTTTCTTATTCTTAGTGTCTGACACAACACAGTTAAGATCTATAGTAGCATAGCTGTTCAGAGTGGTAGTTGTTTTCATTTAGAACTGCAGAATTTTAATTGTATAATTCATAAAGCTTTGAGCTAAGCTAACAGAGCTAACATCCAAAATTGTTGTGCGCTGTACATTTGCTCATTAGGTCGTCATTTGATGCTCTAAAACTGAAGCAAGGTCAGAGTAGAGACGTCAAGGCAGTGTGACACGCCTCGTAATGCGTTTGGTGCGTATTCAGCCATTAAAAACAATATTTGTACTTAAAAATGCGCATGTCAGACACTCTCAGTCATTTGGGCCTTTAAGCCAAAAGTAAAGAGGTCGTTTGCTTTTGTGTTTGGCTTCATTTTAATTTTGTGTCATGTAATCTGCCCAAATATAAGGAACAAAGAAATCTGGCATTTCCAACAGTTAAAGTACCAACACATATAAATCCGTAACGTCTGTGTCTCAGCAACAGTTCAGTATCATTTCTATGTCTCATATAAACCACTGCATGAGTAGCTATTGTAAACTGCTTTGAATTATTTCTTAAACTTGCAACCAAATCATTTTCAAGAGCTCAGGGCTATTCTTGAATAGTTAAGTGCCTTTAACCTGCAATCTGACTTTGTCTACACACTGAGGCAACTATTTGTCACGTGGTGATGCGCACTGAGTTTGTTTGTTATAGTAAATCTGTTTCTGCTTTGTGTCTGAGCTCCAGTTGCTGCAGAGCCGTCAAGGGACTCTTCCTGAAAATTGGATTCAGACAATTTCCTCAAACTGTCATCACAGCAGCTCTATCATATTGGTGGAAGTGAAGGACCGTGTGATGGGCTCTGGGCATAATGTGTATATAAAACGTTGACCCTGCGAGAAAAAGCTTCATTTAATTTAATCTCCAAAGAGGCCTCTGCTTGTGAGTCTTTTTTTTCTCTTGACAAGAAGTCATAGATTGCTTTTTACTTGTACAGTTTTATTTTGCCCATTTGAATGCCTGCCAGTAGAGATGCTGAATGGACTCACAGCTAAGTTAGGTCAAAGAAAAGCACCATAGTATCTTCTAAAGGGCACTCCAAAAATCAACAAGTCAGTAAGGGACAATATAAGTGTTAATAATTAATGTTAGAAGCAATGGAAATTAAATGTAGCAACAAACTTGGGCATTATGTTTTTCTCTGGGGGGTGCGGAGTATAGAAACACACAAATATACAGCACTTATGTCACAGTGTCCCGTTTTTAACTTAAATTCATATTTTTAGAAATATCGAAAGCCTGATCAGAATTTAAATCCATGCACTATTACCTATGGAGGTTATGTTTTCAGTTTGGTTTGTTTGTCTGTTTGTCAGCAGAATTACAGAAAAACTACTCACCCAATTGTCATGAAACTCGGTGGAGAGGTTTAGCATTAGCCAAGGCACAACCCATTAAATTTTGGAGCAGATCCAAATGACAGGGCGAATACACAAACAATTTTTCACTTTTAGTAACATTGTGAGATAAAGCATCTGGCCTTGACGGCGATCTGTCCTTTCAAAGTGCCCTTTTAGTTAAACACATATTTCTTCACAGAACAACTTAAACAGCCACATTAAAGCGGCTCCGACTACAGGGCTTATAAAATCCTAACCAATTTTGAAATCAGATTACATCACGCATAAATAGAGACTTTAGAGATGTTATTTTCTCATCTCAAACATACAAACACTACAAGATTGAAAAAATGATGGCACATCACCCACTACAGGATATTATTTACTGTCATACCAGAGGGAGCAAACCTGGTCTCACTCCGAAGTTGTCAAACACTGGCACTTGGTCAGTGACTTCCAATGAAAAAAGCTATCCTCTCATGTCCGCATGAAATTGTTTAACAATGCCCGGTACATCAGGGAGAAACGCAGCAGAACAACAATGAAAGTTAAGGCTGTAAAAGTCCGAGTGGGGTGGCAAGAGTGGTGGTTGATGGATTCAACAACCACTGACTGTCACCAAGGAGGCCAGTGTTCGCCTTCCATGTGATTGTAAAGCTAAACCCTGCTCTTTGTTGCCGAAACCCAACCATGTGCATGTTTAGGAAAAACATAAACACATGCATTTGTTGTCGAAGGAAAAAAAAAACCATCAATTCTCAGTCTTGTACAGGTGTAAGTGCAATTATTTTGAAAGAGACTGTATGCAAACTGTACATTTCCTATAATAACGGAAGTGTATTTTGTAAACAGACAAAGCATGTAACAGGCTGACGTTGACACAGCGTCCCAGAACATCAACAACGAATGCACCCAGGGTACCTTGCATGTCATATCTCGACATGGGAAGTCCATGACCAAACGTCAATATGTGACGAGGTCGAAGTGAGATGTGTTGAGGGGGTATGAATGCACCACCACACTCAATCTTATGGGGAGGCAGATATAAATAAAATGGAGACTGAAGTGCTGCGACAACTTGCTGTAGTGTTAACAATACTTAGTTGGGGAGACACAGTTCTTCATTCTGGGCTGGAGATGAGATTTAGAAGTCAGTTTTATAATGGTTGTATGCTAGCTAATGTTTGCCTCAAGGGCTAGAGTTTTTAGTGTTCCATGGCAACAGCATCAGCTGCTCTGTAGCGATGTAATCATAACAGTAATCGTCCAGATTTTAAATCCTAAATATCAAACTTGTTTGAAATGACAGGAGTGTTGAAATGACAGTTTCTGAGCAGTCGTGGAGGTTTAAGACTGGATCTGTAAACCCCTCACATTACCTGACAATCTGGGCCGAACATCTGCACTGACCAAGGTCTCCAGCGATTGTCGGGAGAGATGACTCAGGGATAAATTGGCCCAAACTCCTGTAGTCTTCAATGTATGATTACCAATACTGTGTAAAGTAAAACCACAAAGTAAAACAGTGGTTTGGTGGAGGCATTTACCGTAATGAATTATATAAACTGATCGTCAGTTTTGAAAGACGAAAATAATGCTGTCTTCCACCGATTTGACGACTGGATTGTTTCTACTGTACTGTGTGTTTTCATTTGCTACTATCAATACATTAGCTGCAGCTAGCCAGCAGTGTACACACAAACTTTTTATGAGCAGTGGGCTCGGCCTTGCCTTCAGTTCCTGCCACTTCCAGTACCTTTGCATCTATTCACAGCCACTGGAGAGTTTTCAATGACTGTGCATAAAATTGCAATCTAAAATTAGCTTTACGTTCTATCTGAATCCACTTTAAAATTCTGTGACTGGAGTCCAGATCTTTGCGGGAGGACATACATGTACTCCCAGCAGTCACGGTAACAAATGCCAACGGAACTGCATTAACATTTTTATTAGATTTCATAAGGCCGAGCAGGCAACAGGATAAACTTTAAATGTCGTCGATCAAAAGAAAAATAACATACCTCTGTGTGTACTAAACAGGCAGTGACCTCCGATCATTTTTGCATAAAGTGTAATCTGTGGCCGCAGAAGTTTTTGCTTTTCCCTCCCTGCAGGGTGTTGGGGGTGAGCAGAGTTAAAATAAGGCGAGAGAGACGTCTATTTGCTGCTCTGTCACTCTGATCCCAGTCTGCTTTGTGCGTCATTCACTCCTCAGGAGACCACCTCGATTTCTCTCCTTTGTCTCTCCCTCTCTCACTACGCACCTTCAAGTCAAATCAATTTAAAGGCACTCTGTTGATGATGGCATTTATCCACAGCATCAAAGCACAATGAAAGACTTTCGGTCTCTCACCTAATACATTTCCTCTGCTTTTATCAATTCCCTTCTTTCCCTTCCCTCTGTCCTTCTGTCTGTCCCTCTGCACCTTTCCTCTCTCATTTTCTCTTTTAATCACTCTCACCTCTCCGGTGTCTGTTTGTTGATCTCTTGAAGATGCTCAACAGAGAAAACAGGAATACATTATTTTTCAACCAATTGCATCTCAAAAGGGAGTACACAGTGGAGAAGGAAAATTCAAGCTGAGTGACACAAATAACATACAAAAAGTCTACTTTTTGTTTGGCATTTTTCTTTTTTTAGTCCCATTAAAACTAAGATCTCAAATTTAAAATGTATTTCTGACTTTTTTTGTGTGCAGACATCTGCATTTTCTCCTGAGTTTCATCAGACCAGTTGGTGATAATTGGTACTCCAAATTTTCCCATCAAATATCCTCAATAACTCATCTGCTGTAATTTGGCAGTGGCTAAACTACAGTTGAAAGACTTTTCAGCATTCCTACAAAGGTGCACAGGTGTTATGCTTGACCTTTGACCTCGCCCAGAAAGACAGGAATGTCACAGAGGGTATTAATAAAAGTATAACATGACATCTCTTGGCATTTGCTCAGAACAGAGTGTGAACCTGCAGTCCCTGACTGTCTTTGGTCTGACAGAACAAAAGAGTAGTTTCAGACACCACTGTCCTGGCCTCACATTTTTCACCACATTTTTTCTTTATCAAAGAAATATATGATACAGAGATCTTGTCCCATTGTGTGTTTTTAGGGATTAGCCTGTAGGTGACAGGAGACGTAACAAAGTTTAGTCAGTGTGACTCTGTGAATGAAAATAACTCATTCATGCTGTCTCTGCAGGCTTAATGATGACCGTGAGACCACAGGCTTGTTTTTTATCAAACATCCTATTAATCTTAAATTGCCCAAAAGTTTGCATGTCTCTTTGAGATTTAAAGGATTTGAAGAGCTGTGCTGAACTGTCACTTCCACTTAATTAATTAAGATGTAGGAATATGGACTGCAGAAATAAACTATGAATAACTATAAGTTTCTTCAAAGATATGACAGGATGCAAACATCTTGTGACAGATTTTGTTAGCATAATTGGTAAATCTACATAACTTTGCGCATAAAAACGGACATTCTCATTCCAATCACGTAGGAAGATGATCAGAGCGGCGGCCGTTTTTGCATGTACCGTTGCCATTGGAACCATTTTAAAGAGCAAACTTTGTTAAACTTACCTATAAACAAACCAACTTGTGGCAAGTCGTGAACTAACTGAGGGGAGGTGTTGCAATATGTGTGGCTATACCCAAGATATTTTGGGCCTGTATCCACTTGGTACCCAGGTAGCCCTAGCATAACCATGTGGGGCCCACTTGGGTAAAGCCATTGATGTGGGCAACTGGCATGGGGCTGATATGGAACCCATGGACAATCCCATATGGGGCCCATTTTTGCAACTCATCTACTTCCCACATGGGCCCCACATACAAATGCTGGCTGGGATGTTTGTTGAAACACAATGTAACATAACAGTAGCTGCCTCTAAAGAGGGAATGAGAGCTGCTGATCAGCGGACAGCTGAGAGACCACAGGGATAAACAGCGTGTAGATCAGCATATTATTTACATTAAACTGAAAATTAAGAGTTTATTTTTACCAAACCAGGATTGGTGATTGTTCAAACAGTGGATTTAACTAATTAAGATGGTTTTAATGAGTTTTATTTTGTTTCTGTCAAGTCTGAATGAAGTGTGTTTCACAGAAGTCAACAAGGCAGTTAAACTGATGTTAGGCTTAGTTTGGTAAAAGAGAGACACTTGGATTGGTGTATGATTGTATCTGTCTGGTTAACAAGGAAATAAGTGTAAGAAGAGGATAAACAGAGTTCTCTAAGGGGCCGGACACATGCTGCTGTTTAATTGCCTGGAAAACGTGAGGTTGGGCGCTGGGCGCTACTTTTGTGCCTTTTTTGGGCCAGCTTTCAACAGCACGGGTGGCAGCTTGCCTCTGAGGTTGCTAAGCAACCTTAACAAGCACCTTATCATAGCCTATTTACCTGAAATCCTGAGTGCAGAGCTGATCTTCTTCCAGGTGCTGTTTATAAGTGTGTAGGCTATCATCTATGGGACAGATGTAAAGCTCTGGGTAGCCCTGCACTAACATGATCAACTTTTCCATATTTATCACAGACTGATGTTTACGGAAGAAGGGAAAGATATCTGTCGGCTGTGATTGGTTGTTCATCGTCACATGACATGCGGTGTGCTGCTGGGCTCCAAAAGTTGAACTTGGTTTATCTCACCATCGCACCCTGAAAAGTAGGCACTCGGGAATGCAAGCGCGCATCTACATTGAAAACAATAAATTTGAGGGCACAAAAAATGTGTTTTGTCACCATAACAACTAACAGCAATCGCCACGTTATTTTGTCCCAGTCAGATGACCACAGCAAGCAGTTCAGTGTTCTTTCCATTCATTTTATCTCTACGCTGTGCCTATTCAGCAGATAAATACTCATTGTTAACCTGGTTATAAAGGAAGAAAGAAAAACAACAAAGTAAAGAGAAGGCAGTACAATTGTGAATATTTTTACATTTTCTATATCCAATACTCTCAAAAACGTGTAAGGTGGCACTCTTTTTTTTACCAAGTCCCTTTCAAAGGTGTAAGTGTAAACATTGTCCAAGGCCTGGGAGTGAGTGCGTACTTGTTTATAGTATAAAGGAGCATTTGATCATGCTTTGAGGCTTGTAGCTGTTGAAAGGCAGTTTGGAGGACATCACCAGCCCGACTTACAGGAAGGACAACTGAGTAGAGTGTTACATTGTCTGCATAAATCCGCACGTCCTTCTTGATGTTAGTTCTAAAAACTGAAAATAAAAACACAAGGTGAAGTTCAATCTTTGTCAATCAAACTGATGTTGTTGATGAAGCTTCATTTTTCACTTTACATATAAACAAACTATCTGCAAGGTAGCTGCTAAACCAGTTCTGCCCAACAACAGCTCATTGTCAGAATCAAAGACAATATGTAAAGCAATGTATGCTCTCTGCAAACAGCACTGATAATATCAGTCGATAGCAGCATGGCTGCATCAGGGTTGCTGTGACCTGAGCTTCATGCTAAATTAGAAAATTGATTTTCAATCAGCTTCAATTAGGAGATAATCTTATATTTGAGAATCCTGTCAAGGACCGGGAGTGTGAGAATAAGGTGGGTCTCCACTCTGGGATAATAAGAGGAGCCCACAGCCAGCTTTCTTCTGTTTGGAGAATAAATTGGTCTGAAGACTTTAAAATATGAGCAATGGGCTCAGCAATATAATCAGCTGCAACCTTTAAAAGATTGGGTTCCAAGCTGTCAGGCCTAGGTGACTTTTTTGGATCAATAGCTTTTAAAGCCTTCCAGATCTGTAATCTAGAAATAGCGCTGACGAGAAGAGTCCCTCAGAGAGCCAGCGCCGAACACAGATATCACAGAAGTTTAGCAATTAGACCCTGAAGCAGACGTGATAAAACAGACACAGTTCATATTAAAATCTCATTAACGTGTCCAACAATGTGTTTGTGGTCTCAACATTAATTGGACTGGCAAAGTCTGAGGGAGTACTGGAGAATGGTGGAAATTTTGTCTGCCTCTAAATTTTGTGGGATTGGTCACATTTTACTCCTCGCCTGTCGCCTGTAGTTTTTAGATGAGGGACGTTGTAGCAGGGGAGAAGTGGAATTAATTTGGCTTTTATTTTATTCTTAAGTAATTACTGCCATAACTAAATAAAAATTGGCTGAATAAATTGAGTGAAAGACTGAACTTTGTATATAAAAAAATAGCATCAGCTCTCTCTGAGGCCCTGTCACCCCTTACAAAAGGTGCAAAATAGTATAATCCGCCCCTGTCCTAGGATTCATCTCTTGACACAGTTTGAGCTGCATGAGTGGAGGCTCCGAAAGAGAGAAGAAAGAAAGGAAAGGGAAATTTTAAAAAATTATTTCTCAAGAAAGGGGTCTTGAAAAAACAGAGGGTCACTGTGTCGTAATCAAGGTCAATATAGTATATTATCAGCAGGGCAAGAGGCTGGCTAACACTGTTTAACAATGGTTTAAACCAGGGACACTGAACTTGCTTTGCCTCGGGGCCACTCTTGCAAAATGACAGGAGGTCAAGGGCCAGTCAGCAGCCCTGGACATGTACGCAGGGGCCTTTCTAGGATTTGAAGACATTTGGAGCTTAGCCCGGACATCTGTCAGGGGATCTGGGGCGTCCTCCCCTGGCACTTTTTTTGATAAACAAGCTCTGAGTTTTTTGTGCACTCTGGCACCTTAAGCTGCTTTCATACCGCCGTGAGATAACTCCTAGTCACCAGTCATTTTGATGAGGGGAAGGCAGCAGAGGGGAAGTGGTTTCAAACGTGGTAATATGACGCATTTGCTGTTCATGTGAACGTGCACAGATTTCTGGCACTTAAGCCGCCTGGCTTTGGGTGATCAAGTAGACGGAGGAAGGAATAATGGAAGCAGAAAGACGACAAGATTGAGGAGCTGACAATGTTGGTGTCTGAATACTTGGAGTTGGACAACACAGCACTGAATACAGCAACTTATCAGGACAACCAGAAGAAAAACTGGGCCTGTGATAACATTACCACCAAATTTCACATGATGTTAAATTATCCAAATATGTAGGAATTATGGTAATTTACGCAATTTCTGTTGTCTTGCTACAGTATCCCCTTACTTACATGGCGCCAATCTAGCTTGCACTTCCGTTAGTGACATTCTCATCACAGCCCTGGACTGTAGTGGCAGAAGCTGCTTTTAGGAATACCTTGCTTTTTTGTGGAACAATCTTGTGGGTAGGCCGTTGTCAGAGCAGTTGCCAAGTGGCGGTGTTAAGGTAGCTAATCTTTTAAGACCCACAGATTAATTGGTTCTATGAATATGTAAACAGTATATACATTAAACTAAAGAAGAGACCTCCTGTTTACACAAAAAATTATTATTTTTTGTGTACCCATTCCTTTTTTTAATCAACATTTGAGTACAAAATCAATTTCACATTTACATGTTTTTGTTTTTTCTCATTTCCTTCTGTCAATTTAAATTGTATAGTTAATAAAATAAAATAAAAAAAAAAGTGATCATTCAATGTTCTGTTGTGTCCCTCTCCTCTATGGTCGTCTTGTCATTGTGTCGCTGTCACCGTCATGGAGATCGTCCCACCAAACTTGTTTGCTTCTTCGTCAAAACTGGATTCAGAATGTTAATCAAAACAGGAATGGTCGCAGCCTGAGACCATCAGCATCTCCACGGCTTGTGCAACCGAACAGTTTTCTGTTGATGCCAGCAATATCGTGCGGTTGACAAGCTGCTACATTTCTGTAAACAAAATCTTCCTCTGGTTTCCAGAGGATCCTCTGCTTCGTTTGTTTTTGGACATGGCAGTGCTGTTCTATCCCACATGATGTGAAACAGCGCCCCCCATCTTATAACAGTGAAAACACAGATTGCCAAAATATTTTTTCAAAGGTGGGTGTAGTGTCAAAAGAAAAGGGTTTGGGGGCCACCTAGCATCCTTTTTGGGGCCGGATTTGGCCTGTGGGCCATAAATTGAGTATTACTGTTTTAATCTAATATCGGTATTTGTTGAGATTTTAGGTAGTCATATTTTTGCATAACAAATTGATCATCATCATAGCAACACAGAGACTGCTTATGCATAGGACCTGGTATTTTATGCTGCGCCCCGGCAAAGGACCACAAGCCGAAAACACCAGAGCAAAGAGAGGTAAAACTTAACCGTACCTGACATCACAGATATTCTCTGTATGAGATTTACTATGACATGAAAATGGTTGGCGACTTTGTTTTTTGGAGTACAAATACAGACTTTTGAGCAGTTAATTTCTTTTCACTCAGGTGCAGAATTTTTGAGCATGTCAAGCCATCAGCTGTAGCCGTTTCTCTGTGTTCAAGTGTAACTTTTAAGGTGCATATGTGACTCAATGTGATCACTCGCTCTTTGTCAGCCATAGTTAGTATTCGGCTTTGTTTGTCACATCCTTAAAAACAGGGCAGTCAGCACTGGAGTTAATGGATCAAGCTTTGTCCAAGATGTGATATTTTCACCCAATTAAATTAGATTAATAGTCTATGAACCAAGAATCGTCCGCCCTAATAATAGTAAATGTAGCAGTAAATTTATTCCCATGCTGGACATCGAGTCAAGTCAGCATCAGAAATCACTTCACACTGCTCCCCATCTGCTTCCCTTCAGTCACTCAGCTCCCTGTAACTGTAAACATGTATGAATATGTAGTTTTACCATTTTGTTTAATCAGGCAGGCCTTCACACACACATCCATACACACAGTACATACATTAGATTAGTAAAAGGCTTGTCTTTGTTATCTACTGTATGTTCCTCTTCATGCAACGTCTGTGTGTGTGTGTGTGTGTGTGTGTTCTTCACCAGCCCTTGCTGTGGGGGTGTCTGTTATTATTAGCACCTCTGTCGCCATGGAAACTATTTCAGTTACACTAATTGGCTTCATAACAAGAAGAGTGGGTACGTGTTGAACTGGCTGAGAGATGGAGAAAAAATTGAGGGAGAAATGAGAGGAAGAGTGAAAAAGGACAGAGTAAAAGTTAGAGGGCATGAGAAGAGTTTTCCAGGGTGAAAAGTGGAAATGCAGATACGTTAACGGCGTGGAAGAGATGGCGGGAGAACAAGACAAGGATAGTGGCAGAAAATAAATGCTCTTTTTCTTCTCAGATTTTTAGAAAATAGCACACATATTCCCACGAGGTCCTACACTCAGGCATCTGTTCTGCAACTGTTCTGTAGGATGTGTGTGTGTGTGTGTGTGTATATGTGTCTTTATTGTCTGATGCCACGGAGGAGAGTGAAGGCAGGCTATTGTAGTGGTTCTCCACCACGAGTGATTTAACGCGGGCTGTTGCGGTCGCGAGATCACTCATTTAGATGTGCTGGAGTCTGCAGAATCACTGGAGATGCGACAGCTCGTTTTCCTTCATTCAACAGGAGCCATTTTCCTCTATTATTTCCTGTATCAGAAACAGCTTGCACAGGCTTTAAAATTGCCCAGGCAACATTGTCCATGCTAACAAAAAGCCTGCATTTTGTCAATTTCTCAGCTCGGTTGTAGTTTGTCGTTTTACCGCATCTGAGTTGTTTTCTTTCAGCAGCCTTTCACTAAACCAAAGAATATTTCTTTGACTAAATGAAAGATGCTGCAGGGTGATGTCAGTAAATATAGGATGTGGACAAAAACTTTATACCAATCACTGCAGTCCTCTCTGACACAACACAACCACCCGACAAGAGTGTCCGCTAAGAACTCACACGTCACTTTGCAGATTTAGTCACATCGTGTTTCAGGGCGTCTCTGTCAGCCTGAAGGGGGGGACGCTGCAATCATTTCAAGCTGGGTTTGACAAAAACAACAAAATGCAAGTAATTAAATGTGGCATGCGTTGTAAAATGCATAGACAGAAGTAAACAGGCTGTAGCTTAACTCAAAACGACACTAGCATTCTCTTTTAACACTGGCTGGCTGTGAGCTTGGCAGTGAGACTCCGGCAGGCTGGTCCATGCATATTGGAGGCACACAGATGGCCTCAGTGCTGAATATGGATGAGGGATCTGACACCACAACTCAGACAGACAGCGTGGAAAAGAGAGAGAAAGAAGGGAAGGAGGAGAGGAGGGGGGTAAAGGAAGGAGGGAGACAGGAGGGCAGATCAATAAAGTGAAACCTCAGGTGGCAATTATATATCAGTAAATACATCAGTTTTTAATAACCTCACTCCATTTTCTCTTATCCCTTTCTTTCCCTTCCCAGCCTCCTCAATCCCCAGTCTATCCCTCTGGCTATGGCGATATGAATTATGAGGCCCAAATGAAGTGTGTATGTGCGTGTGTGTGATTGTGCAGCATACTGTGGTTGTGTTTGTCTATGAGTGGGCTGAGGGCCAAGAGCGCGCGAGAGGCGCAGCGCAACAGTAGCTGCCACAGCATCTGTCGGGGCCGAGGGTGTGAAGGTATTCCCTAGTGATACACAGAGGTTATAAAAAGACACACACTAACACATTTTTCATAAGTGGCCACATATACAAACACGCCCGTGCACACACACACACACACACACACACACACACACACACACACACACACACACACACACATGCAGAGCGCCCAGAACATGCAAAAACAAATATATATTCACTACACTCTGTTGAAACATAAATAAAACATCAATGTTCTTGCCTGGAGCGCTGCAGGGTGTATTGATGTGTTTTTACATTTTCCACTGGTATATACATCTGTGTGTGTGTGTGTGTGTGTGTGTGTGTGTGTGTGTGTGTGTGTGTGTGTGTGTGTGTGTGTGTGGTGAGTGCACATTTGGCAAAGCTAACGAGGTCTTTAGCCGAGGTGGCCTGTGCCTATCTGGCGAGGGTGGTCCAGCAGTTCTACCATGTTGCCACATCAAGTCAATCGCTCTCTCTGTGTCAGTGGGAGGAAGGGAGTGAGGAAGAGGAGAGGGAGGGACAGGCGGCAGCAGGTGTGAGGAAAAAGGGATGAAGAGAAGAGGACAGGAAGCATAGAGCAGAGAGAGGAGGGAGGATATAACGATTAAAGGCAGAGAGGTAATGACCGAAGCAATGCAGTGAATGTTGTGCAGAGGTTTTGTTTTTCTCGAATACTTTTTGTACTTTATAAAAATCACAGGAAGTAATCTTTTAGAAGCAGATTTTTTCATATTACATAGATATTGACAATAAGGTAATGAGCTGTAGCCAAATGGATGTACTTAAAATGTATGTATCAGACACGTCTTCTTAACGATCGAACCAATGACTTGAATCCAGGTAAAACCCATTATCCTTTACTGATTCCCTTTTGTAAATGTATATAAATCTATACAAATGTGCTGATAAAGTGAAGCAGATAAGATAAAAAATGGTTTTATGCATTAAGATAATTAAGATGTAGGATGTGAACAGGGAACCGAGACTCCCTAAAGTATTATTCTATATTCATTGTATAGTGTTTATGAATTTATGAATAGAAATTTCATTACACTGTAAAGAAACATCAGGTGGTTTTGCACTTTTTTATTCCATTAAATGCAGAGCAGATGACATATGTTATATTTTCCAAAGCACACAAGATTGATTTTGCTCCGTTCAGGCAGCCACTGGTTTCAGCTCACGCTGGCACAGTATGAAAATCAACTTGCAGAGGAACTTGCCTCAGATAGGTGATCCATCACAGTGAACATTTAATCAGCTTTATTTTTTTCCAGTTACTTTAGCCTCATTATGAGCACACAGTCATAGAAAGCAGGATTTTAAAGCACTCTCTCTCTCTGAGTTGTTCACTGGTACTGTGATATTTAATATTAAAGTTCTGTTTTAATATAATAAATGAGCGGATTTTACAGTTTTCTTCTCACAGCGTCTGTGTTTGCTTATTGTTTGTTGTTCTGATTTGATTAACTAACAATGTTTTGATAGATCGCACAGATACTGCAGCCTAAAGTGTCACCGTGATATGCACAAATATATATTACATAACACATACCATATGAAATGCATTCTGCTTTCTGTCAGTTTGCCATATTTTCTACAACGACAAACAATGAGACCAATAGCTATATAATGCATTTTAGTTAACAGCGCAATAGAAAATTATGTTTACTTGCCGATATCTGGCAAATGACCAAGTAAATAACATTGGAGCTGACTCCTGAAGGCAACGTTTTTACATTCCTAAACTGCAGAATCAGAACTGCAGGTCAGTTTCCAAAACAACATATATTACCATCCGAAAGGCCTTTGCACACTGAGTTCATTGTTTTTTTTTTCTGAATTTTTATCCACATTTAGTCAATCACGTTTGCACACTGAGTCCGAAACCTTTGTCTGTCATTATAGTTTTCGGAACAGGTTCGATTTTCTGTGTTTTTCGCATCCGTCAGAGCCTTTAGAGACGTTTGACCAAGAATCAGTGAAGAAAATGTGGCGGCGGGACACAGCTGTGACAAGACAGAGGAACAGGGTGGACAGAATCATTTCATAACTCAGACAGCTCACTTTCAAGAGGTCAGATAGTGGTATTCAGGTGGATGATGATGATGAGGAGGAGGAGGATGTGGACCGCACACAGAATGTGGAGACAGAGAGGGAGGACAGCTCCACCCCTTCATGGAGCTGTAGTGCCAAATGCGAGACAGGAAGGGAGTGGTGACAGCCAGATAGGTAACTCCAGTGGAGAGAGGCAAAGGAGGAAATGTGTCTTTTAATTTTGTAGTATTGCTAATTTTCACAACAAATGCAACAATTAAACGCATCGGAATCAGTGTGAAAAGTCTCTGGGCATAATGATTTTTTTGGGATGACGGATTAAAATAAATGCATCAGGAAAAAACTCAGTGACTCAGTGTGCAAAGGCGTTAAGGGTTTTAGCTTTAAAGACATCTTTAAGGTAAGGAAACAGTGGCCATTGTGCTTTAAAACTTGATGGTTGGGTTTAGGCAACAAAACTAGGTGGTAAGGTTTAGGAAAATTGAAAATGATTTGGCTTTGAATAAGTACTTTTGTTACTGACTTAACGTCATGTATGTCACTCGACAGACACTAGCATACTACTACTACCTACTACGCTACCTTATTATTAAAAGATGTCAACATTGACTTCAGGCCACAAACTTCGATCTCCTGAGTGAAAATCCTGTGTTTGTTTGACCCTTCCACCATCCCTCTTGCCCACCCTATAGGGACCTCTTCCAGCTTTACACAGCATTACATGGACTTAGTCGCTTTTTAAACTCCAACACCTCACTTCCTCCTCTGATTCTGTTATAACAACTACAGCCACTAGAGGTATAAACAATAAACATATATCATAATATTCTGCTTGCACAATTGATCCATATGCTGTTTTTTGGTGAGAGTGGCCTGAGCCAACAACAGCCAAAACATGAAATGTTAATTGTCCATAAAACAACTAAGAACAGTGCAAATCCATTATATTTATCTTTAAAATGTTACCAACCTTGTATCACATGTGGTGGTAATATATGGTGTGTAACCGAAATTTCACCAGAGGAGTAAGAGTAGTAGGATTTGCTCCTGTTAAGCTGGAACTAAAATGAAGCGTAATTATGCAGTTAATGACCACAGACACTTCATTGTCAAATATCAGATGTTCAACCATCTTTAATGCCCCTACACCCCCATAGTCCACCCTGAAAGATGTTTCTGATTAGACCTCCTATAAAGACTCTGCAGGCGTGTGCTGGCTGTGCTCAACTGAAGTCTGTGAATGTTGAAATCCATCGTAGAAATCACGACTTAAACTCTTCCAAGAAGAAATAAACCGTCTGCATCACCTCTCAAGCCCTCAGGGGATTGAGTATTCGTACGCAAAAGTTAAATTGTGTCACTTCAAGTCACAATTGCCAAACATATTGCAGTCTTAATATTTACTTTGATAGCTAGTTTCAGATCTCTGCAAGTCGATAGTGCTGAGAGAAAAGGAAAACCAACTGCTGCCTGGAAGGTAGAAAAACGGTTGGAAAAGTTATGGCATGCTTGGCAGCATGGTAGTTTTGGTGAATTGTGGTTAATGGACCCAAACATGCAAAAGCCATGGTAATGATTCTTTAAAGTTCTTGTTTTCTCCAGGACTCTAAAACCAGTTCTGCTCTTTCACTCTCTTCCCTCATTTTCTCTCCTTTTACCTTTTTCTGTCTTCTACAAACCAAGGGAACCATAAAATGGCCCTCCTCGGGGAGCAGCTTGTAATGTCTGTCTGTAAGATTGAAACAGGCAAAGTTTCACCTCCGGCTCGGCTCCCGAGTGACTGCTCATATCAGAGCTACTGGGCCTCGATTACTTTTTTCTGTATCTCCTGTCTCCATCACCGGTAAGGAGATGAATCGCTCAGTGATATATGTCTCTGTCTGGGTTCGGGGAAGATAACTTGGGTCCCTTTTGGGTCCACTCACTCCTAACCTGACAGATAAGACGTGTCGCTTTTGTGTTTGTGTGTTGGTGCCTGGACGAGGAGGGGGAGGTGGGGGTGCGGGGTGCGGGGGGGAGCTCCCTGCAACAGGCACAACTGGTGGCTCAGTAAACTAATTTGATGATCTAAGTATCAGTGTCTTTCTGTTTGTGCACTCTTTGTTCAGCGCTCTCAAAGACAATCTCGGGGCTTTTGTTCCATCAGTCACCACTGTCTCTGAAATGATTTTCTCCTCCTTTACTGCGCCAGTTAGTTTTTGCTCCTTTTGTTTGAGGTTTTCTTTTTGCTTGGTTGGTGTTTTTTTTTTTTTTTTTCGTCATGATTGTTTTGTTTGGCGTCTCATTGCGATTCATTAACATTTAGTCTCTGAGATTAGAGATGTTGTTTTTCTTTTGACACTTGTATTATTTAAATCCTCCCCAAGAAATCCCCATTCATGTTTTGAAGCATTACTTAAAAGCTCAACTGTCTAATTTTTGCAGCCAAGTATCCTCTGGAATTAAGTCCATGTTTCAAGACTCTGCATCTCTAAATGTAACCACCACCTTCGCATAACCTTAACCAAGTGCTTCAATTGCCTAAACCTAACAAAATAACCAGTCTTTCTCTAACTGTACCATAGTTGCAATGCAGAGATTAGAAAGCTGCTAAAAGTGAATAAAGTTATGTTTTTAATAACACTTGAACTGGACTTAAATCTGGGGTTTTGCAGAATCTTCTAATATTGAAATTCTGGTCTGGCGTTAGGGAGGATTTTTCCAGCCAAACAAATGAACATCATGTGTTCAGCTTGTGGATAAAGCATAGCTGTACAGCCAAACATTTTGAATTAATAATGAGATTACAGTATACACAACAGGGCACTGTATATTCAAACAGACAACACACACATTCAAGTGCTTGTAAGTGGATTTCCCTGCAGGAATAAATGCACACCTCAGAGGTAATGACAGGAATTACAGAGAATCAAAGCACTGACGGAGATAAGATGAAGAGATGGGGAAGGACAGAGCAAGGAGAGGAGGAGGAGGAGAGACAAATGGAGTGGAGGGGACAGTGGGGTGCAGGGTGAGGGTGCAGGAGAATAGGTGGGAAAGTGAAAAGGAAGAGCGGAGTGATGTAAATTGGCACACACCTCGCCTTTCTGCACAGTCAGCGGAGTGATGGAGACGAGACAAAGGTGCAAAGACAGAATGTGGCTTGTATATGTGAAATGAAGCAAGAGATGCAACAATGAAGACAATGAAAAAGGAGAAGGTAGAAGGGTGGGGGGGATAAGAGAGAAGTGTCACATCTGGAAACTTGGTAGAAAGAAGACGAGGATGAGAAACACTGCTGACGCTTCAGCATTTGTATACCGGATAAAATATTGAAACATTAAGACAGCTACATCCAAAGCTGTGACGCTTGTTGCTCAGATGAAGTGGTGATGTGGGAGGTGAGCGGAAAGAGAGACATGAAGGGGGTCGCTGTTACACAACTGTGTTATGCCTAGTTTTGTAATTTCACTGTGGTTTGACTGGCACAAGCTCCACGAGAGCGCAGACGTACCATCGATACACCCACTGTTAATGTTTCTCTGTTTTTCATGAAGACCACGTACCTGCAAGCCGAAAGGCAAACAGCTATTGGAGTTACTGATAAGAAAAAACAACACCAAACAAAAATATTGGATTCAGCAAGTTCATTTCACTTTGTTCATTACATGTTTTTAGCTGCAGACACTCAATCACTTTTGTCTCTGCCTGAAGCATTAGCCCGGCTTTGATTTACTAAAGAAAGAAAGAAAGAAAAGAGAGTGACATGGAATGCACCTTAGCCGAATGATCCGTCTGAACTCAAAGATGCATTAGCTCAGGGCTGTTTAAACAATCAAATGAACACCCCCAGAGAACGTAATTATACTCACGCCTGTCTTCCCTTCTTCTTCTGTCTCTCGTTCTCTTCCTCTCCCTCGCTCTCTGTCTCTTTCAAAGCTTTAATTATTTATGATTTAATCACAGGGAGCGCTAACAGACGCCGCAGCTGCCGCCTGTCACACACATGCACACACACACCAATACATGCACAAGTGAGAACATGACTAATGACACTGTGTCATTTTGTTTTAAATTGTTCCTGTTTTCCAGTGGTGAAAGCTCCATAATGCAAACTAAAAAAATAAATGATATGATAGGAAGGTGGCAGAGATTGTGCTGCTCCAACTCAGCTTGACACAAACATATAATCTCTTGCTATATTTCTCCATTCTCATATCTCAGTAATATCACACCTTGTGTACAAACCTCTCTCTGAACACACTGTCAAATTCAGGCTAAAAGCTTTGTAATAGATCCCCTCTAATCAAAATAAAAATCTCCCACTCAATACCCAGACAATTAAGAGTAACTCTTAAGGGATTAAAACTGCCCAAATCTAATATCTTAACTTTCCAATTATCTGTCCGATGAGCGTAACCAGGAGACGGTCTCTCTCAGGCTGCAAAGAAAGCAGGAAGTTGGCGAAACTAAATCATTTAATGCACAATTTATGCACTGGAGGCCAAAGTGAAAGTAGAAATTGAAATTGCCTTTCAGGCAATCACTGTTCTGTGACACTGAGTGTAACTTCCTTTTCAACCCAGTCTCTCACAAACCAGTTTATATGTAGGACACTATTACTGCACATCAGACCTTTTCCTCACTACATTTTACTCACAAGACACTGAGCTGAATTACTTCAAAACATAAAACATTAAATATTGCAAGCAATGTTTTGGAAATTATTCATTGCTGACTTTGTTACTTGGTATTCAGTGAAGGTAGGAGGGGAGGAGGAGGAAGGGGAAAGAAGAGAGGTTATGTCGTCCCCTCAGGGGTTAGATCGACTGTTTAATTCAAGTCAAAGACAGATGAGGAGAAGAAGGTCGGGGTTATGAAGGACAAGAAAGGAAAAAAGAGGAAAGATAGAGGAGGAGTTGTGTTTGATTGTAATCGTTTGGATGCCATGTTGTTGTCAGATGTCCATATCTCTCTTTGTCTAATTCATTTGATTAGGAGGATGGAAATAAATAACAATGCTATCTCTAAAGCCGCCCAGTGGTGTGGCGGGGAACATTTTAAAGACTAATGTTACACTAAAACAATAAAAAATGTCAGCTCATGAAATATACTGTGGCAACAATAAAGACATTATAGCATGTGTCTCTGCGTTCACTGAGAGATAATTTGGATTCTGCAGGTAGATGAGGTTTACACAGGACACCGGAAAAAACACTAAACCTTTCAAATTTAATTTTCAGTCGGCAATTGGGAGTTCTGTCTGAATGACAAACAAGAAAATGACCTTTCCTAGAAAGACACCACAGATACTGCCTGCTCCCAAATACACACACAGATACACACTTACACACACACAGACGCGCTGATTGAAACGTATGAGGCAAAAAATAGAGATGTTCCGAGAAAGTCCAGAGATGATTTCTGACATCTATCAGTCGTCTTCTTTGTCTGTGAGGACAAATCTCTACATCTACTTGTAGCCCTGTCTGTGCAACATGCGTGTGTGTGTGTGTGTGTGTGTGTGTGTGTGTGTGTGTGTGTGTGTGTGTGTGAGAGTGAGTATATTTAGACATGTCGACATGCCTCCACAGGCAATTCTCTTCTGCGTTACCATGGAAATGACAGAGCCAAATTGTCAGTTTGCACTAGAAAAGAGGGGTAAGTGATGCAGAGCCTCTTTGTGTGTGTGTGTGTGTGTGTGTGTGTGTGTGTGTGTGTGTGTGTGTGCGTGTGCGTGCGTGCGTGCGTGTGCATGTGGGTGCAGTGTGTATTAACTTCATTTATACATTTCGGTGTGTGCAGATGAGTCGCTCACAGAGGCTCCAGTGGGATGATGTGTGTTTGTTTTGGTTATTGAGGCTGATAAAACAATATTAGTGGCACGGCGCCCTCGCCCTCGGCCACTAAATGTCTCCATGCGTGTTTGACCAGGAAATTAAATCTTTCATGCTTTTCAGACGACGCTGAGCCATTTGATCTCCCCCATTGTCTCTGCCAGCGATATTGACCCTTCTCCACCTGCCAATCTTTCCTACCTCTCCGTCTTCCTTGACACTCTTTTCTTCTATTTCACTTTTCTGTTTTATTGTTATCTCTCGGTGTTTCACTCCGCCTTTTAGTGCATCTGTCCACCCCTCACTGGGTGATCATGGTGAGATGCAGCTGTTTTGAGAGGAAGCAAAAAAAGACAGATGATTAGATTTCTCCGTGGTTCATTTAACTGCTTTTGGGGGGCCGTGTATTCCCAAAAAGCTGTTAAATGAACCTAAAATGTTGAAGAGAGAAAGTTTAGATTCCTAAACTTCTGAAGACGACTGTGCAGCTGTCAATTTAAAGAGCTTTAATAAACTAGTAGAAGTGAAAAACATCTCTAGAAACTGTAAATTTTTATTACTTTGACACTAAACTAGATGAGATTCCATTTTGATCTGAGACAGAGGTTAAATGATCCAACATTTTTCTTATCAAATCTAGCCTGTTTGTTTTGAGCCATGCCAGCAGCAAAGCTCTATGTGTTGCAATGTCGGTCATGTGTCGGTCCACCACCTTGGTCTCTGCTGAAATATCTCAACACCTGTTGGATAGACTGATATGAAATGTGGTATCCATGGTGCCCAGATCATGTATGTTAATGACTCTGTTGATCCGCCATGAGGTTGACATTGGTTTGCCTTGAAATTTGGGGCATACGTTATGTGATTCCTCATTTATACATCTCACGCTATCATCAGGTCAACATATTGTTTTGTTGAAACGCAAGTACAAAGTGCATGCTAACACGCAGGCTGTTCTCATGCACTATTTGTACGTTTACCTACAGAAAGTAATGCACCACAATTCCTATGTAACAGACACAATCATGAACCAGTCATTTTAGTATAACCCAGGTAATCAGAAAGACTGCGATCACATGACTATGTGCTGACCAGTGTTAGGCTCGTTAATTTAAAAATGAAACATAATTTTCATTGCTTGTTTTCAAAAGTAATACTTTTACTTTACTTATCACTCCCTGCCAACAGTAATTCGTTACACTTCACGTTATATTACTTTTCAATTATGCCCCAAAAATTGGTAATCAGTAAAATCGGTATTTGCGTATCTCCCCAAAATTCAGATGTGTGCCTCTGTGTTGATGTCAGGGCAGTTGCTGGTAAATGTAGCTAAGGCTAGATAGCTTCTATTTTCCTGGGAATCCTCAGTTGCCTGTGACCGGTATTTTCCCAAGGCTCTGCCAGAAAGACAGAGAGTCACTCATGAAGCAACATTTCATCCACCACGAATCCAGCCACAAGCTTTATCACTTCTTTGTATCCTGAAGCTGCCCATGATTGAAATATAGTTTTGGTTGTTTAGCAAGCGGCCAGCATGCAAGTTCTGTGCCCGCATGAGAGGAAATATGCCCCCATAGCAGCAGGCGGTGGTAATCTGTATTCATTATTCAAAAAGGGAAACCAGGAGACCAGCAGGACAAATTCAAGACCTTAGTTAGCACATCAACAACACAACCCGATGTTGAAAGAACAAATGATATTTACCATGTGCTTGTGAACAATAACACAAACCAATATGAACCATTTGTGCTAAAATGTTTAATAGCTTACCTAATGTAACAAGTTTGTTTTGATCTTATATCCTCTTGAATTAAGTCTGTCTGCTTTCCTTACTTTTGTTTCTCCTCTTGTGCGCCGAGTTGACCTACGGATTAGAGTGATTTCATCCACCGATGGGTTCTGACACTGATTCAACATGCTGAATCAGCCAAAAAAGAGGCGACAAGTGCAGACTAGCGCCAATGGTGCGGGACTCACTGCAAAAATTGAGGCGTCAGATGCTCACTGATGGCGTGACAATGACCGATGGCCCACAGTTGGTTTGGTGTTTCAGGACCCCTAGTCTTGTCAAGATATAAAAACTATACAATCAGGACTGCAGTGGCAAAGAATTAGAGGCTGCTTGAACAGTTCATACTTATGGAAGCTAACCGCAGACACTGATGTGTGACTTGTGTGTCAACACTGTTTACATCATCAAAGTTTCCCTGTCAGACACACCGCTTCAGACTCCATCTCAGATTTCACTCCAGCCTCATTCTGACTTCTCAGTCACAAACAATCTTAAAATAAAATTAGTGGGTAAAGTTATTGGCATATAACTGCAGGCAAGGTAAAACCTCCATGTGACTAGAAAGCTGCTCGACAAAATGTGGGCATCGGTTTTTGAGGGAAATTACAATGTAATTATTTTGTCAGATTCTTAATAGTCTTCTAACCTCAGGGTACATTGTTCACTGTTCCGTAATGATACATGCTGACACTGATCAAAGTGAAAGTAAAACTGCAGCCCACAGTAAATTGTGGGGACGAGATCAGCACAATCCTCTTCAAACAAAGGGCATGTAGGCGTGAAAATACGCCAGCAGTAGACACAAACTCCACCCCACCACAAGGAGAGAACGAGCAGTTAAACTGGGCAAAGCGAATCTGCTAGAACAAGAGGAAAACATCTTTCTCCTTTCTCCATCTCTCTCTCTGTCTGATTGTATTGTGAGTCTTTGTATTGCTACACATGCTTTTACCTGAGGACACTGAATAGAGATACTGAAAAAGATATTGTAAGAGTGAGGGAGAGGAAGGTCAGGACTGAATGAACTGTGTACTTTGTTTGAAGGAGGCCTTAGGGAGTGTGAAAGGGTTCTGTCTTTGTGTTTGTGTGTGTGTGAGAGAGAGGGAGAGTTTTTGGAGAAAGGCAAAGATGTGTCATTGCCACAGGGAACGTAGAAGAAAAACAAGCTGAGTGTCCGGGGCTGATATGACAAGATCATTTGAATTAGCAGTCCGTGCTGGTGCACTGCTAGTTTTTTTTTTGTCTTCAGAAACAGAGTGTGTGCAAACTGAGACAGGAGCTATTATTCTCTTCATCTCATCCTCTCATCATTTTTCATTTCATTTCACTTCATCTGTGTGTTTTTCTGTGTCTATCAGCGTGAGTGGCAGTGAGTGGGCGCACGAGAGCGCAAAAGAGGCGTGAAGGAGGGGAGGAGCAGGGAGAGAACAGGAGAGCGTCAGGGGTGTTGGTGGTTTGCTGAGAGATATTCATGGACAATGCACAAGATCCACTGTAAAAAAAAAATCTGCCCATAGTTTGGATAGAGTACCTGCATGCACACACACAGACACACACACACACACACACACACACCCATACGCACAGATGAGATTTATTTTTTTGTCAGACAAGGAGATGAGGGAGGAATGTGACATTTTTGTATGGTCAGTAGCAGCTTCTGCTTCTGATTAATCCAACAATAACAAAACAACCAATTCTCACATTTTTACAAATAACACTTCACTTCTAAAGCATAAAGCAGAGGAAACATGTTGAGAGTACATCCTCTGCTCACTCACTGTTATTTAGACTTTCACTTTCTTGAATGGAGCTGAAATTTCTCATGCATAATAATTCTTGTGTGTTATAACTTTAGGTATGATTTTATCACTTTGGCATAAAAACCTGGTGCATGTTCCAACTTTAAAGCTCTTAAACACTTCGTTTCAAATCTGGACTATGTCTTCATAACATTAAAGTCCACCTCCAGACACATTTTGAAAGATGTAAAAATAAATACATATTTCGTCCGCCCTGCCCACCACCACTGCATACGGGAGTTCTCTTTAATAGCATTCATTCTGTGTCTCACCATGGGAACACCTCCTGTGTGACCTCATCAGAAGCTCAAACAACATTACGCCAGCGCTAATTGGCACTAGTGACACATATCTCAGGAGGGGATGAGACCTTCCTCCCATATATTGGGCTGACATAGCATCTGTTGTCATTCAAAAGGAGCTCACCTCTTCCTTGCATCCAAAGCAAGGAGTGTGGTCTGGTAAGACACTCGCTCATGCTAATCAGAGAACCGGGTTATATCCATAACCTTGAGGTTTAGCTTTTGCCTTCTGCTTTCCTCAGCGCTGCTTGTGCTAGGTTGACTGACGCAAGAGCAGTGCACATCAAGACTGGAAGTGTTAGTGTTGGAGGACACATTCATTCATACGTTTGAGCCTCGGTCAGATTCAGACGAGGATTCTGTTGTACAACTAGCGCACGTATCGGAATAGTAAGTGTAGTTAGCATCTTTTATTTGTTTATGTTGTTTGTTAGCTTGTAAATGGCAATGGCTGACACAGCGTCTACAGTTGTGAAACAAATAATTAAATATGCTATGATGGGGTTTTTGATAGATAGTGGAAAGAAGCTCCAGGGTCCTGTTTACATCCAAAAACTGTTTGCTAATGAAAACTCTGCTCTCTCTACTGTCAAGTGTAGGAGATTTTTTGCAGATGTTTTGACGAAATCTGTTCCCCCATCAATATGTATTTCCCATATTGCGCAGATACAAGTCAGTATAGTCAAGGTCAGACATTTTAGGGGACATAAACATAAGAAAAACACATTTTTGAGTGGAAGGACTTAAATATTTATGACTTAATGAGCAACAATCAAAGGAAAAGTTAGAAAAATTGCGACATGCTGGTATACTAGGGGTAGGGGGAAAAATAGATACAGCATAGTATCACAATATTTTTGTGTGCCAAAATCGTATCGTTGCACAGTGCCAAGTATCGATTTTTCTAGTATATAAATTATTAATATTACAATTAGAAACTAAACTTTATATAACCTTCTAAAGTAATATAATCAGTTGCTTTTTTAGTCCATTAAACATAGTTTGCTGTTGCAAAAAAATGGCTGAAGTGAGATGATCAGACTGAAAACTTCATCTTCTAAGATATAACACATGTTGACAGCGTCCGCTACCAGAGTTTTTCTGTTGTCACATTTATACTCTTTGTCATCTCTGGGTGAATTAGACCATTGTGGGCAATGGCGCAAATCCATGAGCAGGACAGTTACTTCTGCATTATTTTTATATTGATTTGATAAAGTGCCTTGACTCTTCACATATTTATTTTGCTTCATCAGCCAGAGGAGATATTCCTGTGTAGATATTTTAACCTTTAAACATTTCCAAACAGTGTCTGCATTACATTGTTTGTCCACCAAGGAGCACTGACAACATTGCTTTTCAACTGTAAAATGTCCCACTCAGTGCATATGTTGGTTACAATTCATATATTTTTCAAAATCTGAGACAGGTGTTGACCTCAGAGATCTAGAATTTCTAAGGCTATAATCATGATTTACACTGACATTGCAATATAAAATTACATGTACTGTGACTGAAGATTTTGTCCATATAGCCCTCTCCCAACAAATACCAAAATCACCCTCATGGTCACAGTATTTAGTTGTGTCTTGTCTCCCTGTTTACCTCTTGAGAGTCCTTTCTTCACAACCTGCTGTTACGAGCTACGACTGTGTGTCTGATCTGTTGATATTTCAACTAACTCCCATATGCCTGTGTTCTGTGTTGCTGCACATTGTAGCCTACTGGCGTATTTTAAGGCAACTCAAACTGATGTTATGCTGTTAGCACTCACTGGAAGAGCGTCAGCTAAACGGTGTGATAATACCGAGCTAAAATATCTGTAAAAATTCCCTTTTTTTCCCCCTCAACAAAATAATGAAAGCAGTAGAGAGCAAAGAGGGAATGGGGGGAGTTGTGGTAGAGAAATAGCACACGTTACAGTTAGTCATCTCTCAGTAACCGTAGAAACAGCCAATAGGGATGTAAAATTGCCGTCACCTTGGGAACAGAATGGATTGGAGAGAGCGAGATGGGAGAAATGTATGGACTGGGTAGTGGAATGATGGATGCTATTATGACAGGTTATACTTAGCATAATACGGTGTAAGGTGTGTGTGTGTGTGTGTGTGTGTGTGTGTGTGTGTGTGTGTGTGTGTGTGTGTGTGTGAGAATGCCAGTCAAAGAAAGAGGAATCAAGGCGTAAGGAGAAATTCAATCAGCACGCTCTTTTCTTCCTTTCAGTGGAGCGTTCTGATGGATACAGTTATTATGTAAATGATTGTTCCTGTGTTTGCTCTGCAGATCCTAATTTTACCTTCTGCGGTGCTGCCACCTTCGCACAGAGATCTGAAAGCGAGTGGGGGTTATGTGGGTGTAAAAGATTAGTAGCGGCTTCTCCGCGAGTGGAGTGAACTACACTGACCCCTGAATCACGGTAACCCTCAGATCAGAGCTGCGAGCGCCACACTAAGCTCTGTTTTAACTGCAGCTTTCAACCACTTGTAGAGATTTTCCCCCCAAATTCAACCCCAGGAATCTGGTGGAAACATTTCGATCCCGTTGCTTCACTAATCCCTTGAATTCTATCTGAAATTCACCCAATAACTCTTATGGAGTTCGCAAATATGTCCCAAAACAGCCCACAGAGCAGATTTAGGAAGACCCCCTCCTGTTTCAATTCAAAAGACAGCTCCATAATTCTGAGTCTGACTCATCACATCGTACAGCTTTTCTACAGAAAAAGCAAAAAAAAAAGCAAAACATCTTCACACAGCTGGTGGGAAACAAAAGCTCTACTTTCTTTTCCACCTCAGCCAAAAAAAAAAATCTCTCTAACAGAGCGTTCAGACCAAAAACCTGCATTGACAATGCAAAGAGGTGCTTTGTTGGGGGCGTGTTTACTTCTCTGGAGAGTTATCAAGTTGACAATTATTTTGTCTTTTGTCACAATGATTGCCAGGTAAACAGCAGAAATTTGCTATTCAGGTTAGAAAGTTATCTACCAAGTAGGTGATGCAGGGGACATGGCCTTCTCAGTACCCCCCCCCAGCAATGCCCCCTGTAAAGTAGTTAATTTAAGAGAGCATTCAAGTCTTTGGCACTTGGACACCACAGGGAGATATTTTGTGATCAAGGGACATCTGACAGGCAGCAGGATAAATCCCAACATGGAGTACAGACACCACTGGTGGTGGTGGTGGCTGCTGACTCTGAGGCTGCTGACTGCTGTGGTGGATGAGGCTGATTATCTGTAAAGACTGGGTGGTGATGGGGCGTACGACTGCAGCAAGAGAGAACTACAGCAGAGAAAGAACCATATGTAAAATGAGGAGCAGTAAGATGATAGGCTGACAGAGAAGGTGTGTTGTTGTGCTATTGGTTGATTGTGGATCAGCTAATGACTCAATTGACCCACCCAGACAGTGACACCTAGAGACAGTGAGTGAGAATGCATTCAAGGAGTTAATGGCAGGGTGAGAAAGAAACTCCCAGCCTTAGTATAGAAAGTATTGTCTTCCTCACTGAACTTTCGCTAGAGCTTCATGTGTGGTGGCAGTATGAAACTCAAAAGGGGGTGCACAGGGGCACCTCCAGAAATTTTTTTTTATTACGGTGGCCAGATAGGGCCGATGAATATCTTGGGATGGCACACCGAAACCAGAAGCCATAACTGAACTACACGAATTATATACTTTGGTTTTTTATTTAATAGTTAGTGTTACTTATTATTGGATGTACGTAGACTAGTGCAGGTACAAGTAACATTTAGAGTTACACAACAGTCCTGTTTTAATGTGTCATGTATCTCATGCGTCAGCAATTCATTGGTCCTTAAATCAGCTGGTTGTCCTTTACCTTAAAAACAAATATGCAGTTTTAATTTAAAAGAGTGCATTGATTGTAAGGACCAGAACATTTACTGGGAACATGCCTTCTCAAGTTTAGAGGAGACTCGTGGGTACCCATAGAACCAATTTTCATTTAGATATCTTGAGATAAGGACTCCTTAGAAAATGGACATGGTGGTTGTTCCTTCGCCAGAATGTACTTTAGAGTTTATTAAGCTCCCTCATGACAAGCTATGCAGACATGGTTGGTACCAATGGATGCTTTAGGTTGTCTAGTTTCACAAGATACTGAGCTTAAAAAATGAGCGCTACAGCCGCAACAATCCTGTTTAAATGTCATGTATCACATGTGTTAGGTGATTCATTGTTCTTTAAACAAAAATACAGCCTTAATTTGAAGGAGTGCATTGATTGTAAGGAACAAAACATTTACTGGGAGCAAGCTGTCTCAAGTTTAGGTTAGACTTGTGGGTACTCAAAGAATACATTTTCATTCAGCTATCTTGAGGTGAGAGTTCAAGGGACTCCTTTGAAAATGGCCAGGCTGGTTGCTCCAGAGAGTGTTACTTAGCTCCTTCGTGAATAGCTATGCGAACAATGGATGCTTTAGTTTTACAAGATACCTAGCTTTAAAAATGAACGCTACATTTTTCATTTTATGTATATAGTCAAGCATTTTCTGCTGAAATCCTTTAGATTTCCCATCTATGTGAGATATTCTCCAGAAACAACTCTAAATTAAAGGGAGGAAAGAAAATAGAAACCTTAGGATAAGGTACATCACAACCAGGACAATTTATTTGTCTTAATTATTGAAATGTTTACCCTGGATTGTGACATCCTGGAGGAGGGACAAAGTGGTTTGGAGGGTTGTTTGGGAGCTAAAACCGACCAGTTTTTACCTTTGCTTGATGCATGCTACTAGAGTTTTGGTTTCAATATTCGTTTATTGAGGACCCCGGTGAGGAAGTACAACAGGTGTGGCTGAACAAAAATTTGGAAGTGTAACGACGGACTAGTTGGGATTTGTTTGACACTCAAATGTTCTTGACCCCCTGCAAATTTGCTGACAAGAAACATATGCCCTTGGTGTGTTAAATTTTGTTTACAGTATTGTTATCACAGTTTGTTATGTAACTCCTTTTGTTACCACACCTTTATGCCAGTAAAGCCCATTTGAACTGAACTATTCAATATTGTGTTAGTACCATAGTTGCACTTGATTCCCTTGAACACGCTCGGCAAACTTTCCCACTGAAGGTCACACATATGAAACTATTTCTCTCTTTTCTACAAAGAGCGAGGGCTTGTTAATTTTGAGATAACACTGAAGCCGCAGCTTGTCTTTGCTTTCATCTGAAAGCCTGATTACGTGCACATCCTCCCACTGAAAGCTCGACCTTCAACCTAATGGAAGCAGTTATTTCCAACAATAATCTCAAATAGTTTATATCAGAAAACACAAAATACATGTATTCATGTTAAACTCTGAAGGGAAGAATTTATTTTTCACTTTGCAGCTTAATAAGAACCTTGAAAACTGCTAAGAGCTTTTTAAACTTCACTGTGAAACAGTTTGCTCTCCTCATCGAACCTTAAAGTCAGTCGAGAAACATTTGGAAAAAGAGTAGCGAGAACACAGCCCACAAGCGTGTACTGTAGCCCTCTCAGTGCTTCGCAGGTTAACGGCAACAGATGGGGAGAAAAGTGTACAGCATGATGCAGAAACACAAGAAAAATATGTATGCCCTGGTGTAAAAATGTACTGCCAAAACAGGGACAGGCCGAATTCTGAAACAATACAAGCATTTATATGTGTGTACGAGCGTGCTCGGGAGTCTGTAAAGCACATAAAATACCTGTTTGGATATTTTTTTACATGAATTTTCTTTTTCTTTCTAAAATATTCTTGTATCGTTTTCACAAATGAGAACAGCAGACCCGTCTTTCATTCCTCCTCTCTCATCCCTCCATCTTCTTTTCCCTTTTCCTTCATCTCTCTCGGTCGGGTCAGGTTAGATTCCAAGTAAGCTCCAAAATAATCATCATAATTTAAATGGGGGAGCTTAGAGTCGAGGCCTGACAGAAATTCTATCTGAGAGCGGTCTGAAATATTATGTGCACTGAAGGTGGGTTTATTTTATCTCGCATCGCTTTGATGTTATACAAAAATACTCCCCAGTTTTTCCATGCATTAATTTAATTTCATTATTTATTTTTCCATCACCTCAGTGTGCACGTCCAACACAAACTGATATAAATTATAAGCAGTGACCTAAAGTAATGCACATTCCCTGATAGAATAGAAGCAGGTGTATTTAATCACGTTTTGCTTTGAGCAACCTCAAATATCTGTCGTAGGATACAGAAGAAATGAACATAAATCTCTGTAACAGCAGCCACACAAAAGGTGGAAAATTTGTTAAATACATGTTGACTTATGTGGCAAATGCCAGCAGAATTAGGTTACACAATGCTAGGGAACACAGCATAAATGTTAAATATGTATTTGGCATTTCACTAACGTGAGGTAGAGGGAGGGGCATCAGATGTGCTTAAACACACATTAGTGGCTGCAGAGAAATACAGACTGATGCACACATACGGTAACACACACACACATGTAACATCAAAGGATGCAGAGTGACTGGTAAGTGACAGTTTGATCACAAAGTTTTATGTCTCTTCCTCTGACTGATCCGACAGGAAACAGACACACAGCCTCTGTATCCTGGCAACGGCCCTCTTTCAGTGGCACTGAGCGATGGACAGGATGCTAGCGTGTGTGTGTGTCTGTGTATCTGTCTATGTGCATGTGTGTGAATAATGGATGGAATATACTCGTGTCTTCTGTCAGTTTAACCTCCTAAAATCTGTCGGATCCCAGCAGTGGGTCCAACTTCGTGAACTCATGCTGCGTTGCCAAACGTTCAAAGCCACAGAACTTTATTTTCAATTTCCATAAAGTTTTTACACTGAATTTTGGGAAAGTCTGTGTCAAATAACAACGAAGGGATTTAAAATATTTATTTTTATTTAAATGGGCCTTTTTCACAAAAGACATTTTAATATGTTGCAGTTAAAAACGTGGAGACAATAAAATGAATGATGGCTGAATTGCTTTTTGCTGCTTCTGTTTCAAGGCCTTCCTTTTGTGCAGGCTTGCTTACTGTCACACTGTCTGAATCCAAATGTTGACCCTCTGGACTTGCAGACTGGGTCCTTGTGGACCTCGGGCATATTTACTGTGACACTCTCACCATCATCATGTCAAGTTTGTGAGGCTGCAGGGCTGTGCAAGCGCCTGGCACTTTGTTGTTTCTACATGATGCAAGCTAAGTCTCATCTAGGGCTGTGTGTTGGCAAGAATCTGGTTATGCGATGTGTATCGTGATACAGGGGTTAGGATTCAATATATTGTGATATATTTCAATATTGTGAGCAAATCTAATTTTAGGAACACTGTCTAGTGGTGAGCCCTGTATGACTCATGACTGCAGCCTGTGTTCTTGTACTGGTAATATGTTGTTACGTTGAAGTGGAGGAGTCAAATGACTGAAGATTACAGCACTGAATGATCGAGGGGTTGGTGTTGTAAACAAAACACAAAATGAACCACTGCCACGAATCTTTGAATTAAAATTATCAATTAAAAATTAATAGTGTTTTTGAGAGTCAAAACAGTGTAATTCATTTATTCATTCATTCATTTTCATCCGCGTATCCAGGGGCAGCAGGCCAAGCAAACCACCCCAGACGTCCCTCTCCCTAGCAACACTTTCCAGCTCCTCCTGGGGGACCTCAAGGTGTTCCCAGGCCAGATGAGATATGTAATACCTCTAGCGTAACTGGGTCTGCCCCAGTGCCTCCTACCAGTGGGACATGCCCAGAACACCACTAACAGGAGGCGCCCAGGAGGCATCCTGATCAGATGCCCGAACCACCTCCACTGACCCCTTTCGATGTGAAGGAGCAGCGGCTGTACTCCAAGCTCCCTCCGGATGTCTGAGCTCCTTACCCTGTGTCTAAGGCTGAGCCCAGACACCAGGAAACTCATTTTGACCGTTTGTATCTGCGATCATATTCTTTCGGTCGCTACCGAGAGCTCATGACCATAGGTGAGGGTTAATCGAAAGCCTCACCTTCCGGCTCAGCTCCCTCTTCACCATGAGGGTCAGGCGCAGCGCTCACATTACTGCAGATGCCGCACCAAACTGCCGATCCATCATCATCATCTCATGAACAAGACCCCTCAGGGTCTCAATTCAGTTTCACAAAACATATCACAATACTCAAGTGTATACACTGAGTCTCATCACACTTTTATGTTTTATACATTTAGCCCACAAGTTTTTTGTGTCTTGTGTCAGCAAGTTTTTAAAAACTTGGGGACATTGCTGGAATATAGTTGTCTGTTACATCAGCAAGTCAAAATAGCCACTTGTATAGGTAGAAGCTATCATTAATGTTTATCCTACTGTGTCAAAATGTCTGTTTTCAGAAAGGCCTATAGTGCAGACATATAATTGTGTGTTGGGTTAGAATAGTTCACTCAGTGTAAACATCATATATATGTGCAGTGACACTGTCATGTTGCGTGGGAGTTCAGCTTTATATACAGCGAACACTGGTGTTCATCACAACTTGACTTCACCAAACAATTGCTGAAATTCATCTACTCAGGCCATTTTTCAGCATCAGCAGTCTGAAGTCAGAGAGGTGCTGCTGTTGGCCCAAAAGGGTCCAGCGCTGTGACTGTTCTGCTCTGTTTGATTCAGTCTTTAAATTTATTCAGTTTAACTGGTTCACTGACTTTTCAACTAACCCACATTTACATGAAGAACATTATTCTGGTCCTGTGCCAGGCTTGATTTGAAAACATGAAAATTGAATGACACGGAGTCTTTAAGGGTGTTGTTATTACAAGGGGAAGGGACGATGTTGTGACAAACTGCGTTCTGGCAAAGGAGAGAAAAATCTGATTCCCATGACAGATGTAAATGTGATCCCGCTGCATCAGATCTCGACACAATCTGCAGAGAAAATGCATGTCAGTGGCAGGTGTAAAGTCTTTTTGTATGTTTGTTTGCGTAGGAACTTGTGAACATATATCTGTATGTAAGTGTGTTAGGATATATTTGAGAGAAAATCTGAGTTTGGTTCGCCGTATGTAAGAGATGTCATCTTGTGTGGGTGTAAGAAAGAAAGCATACCTGCGCACGTTTGTGTGCGTGTCTGTGTGTGTGTGTACGCGTGCGTGTGTGCACTACGTGTGTGTGTGTGAGTGTCTTAATCCTGCCCGTCAAAATGATTTTACAGCCCTCGATCATCTCCTCCACTCTTTCCAAACAGAGGAAGAGAAGATTAGTCACACCTCCTCCACTCTTGCTCTCAGTCTCTCCCTTTATCCTCTCTTCCACAAGTGTGTATCTGCGTGTGTGTGTGTGTGAGCTCACGCATGCGGCTGTGTTTGTGTTTGTGTGTGGGCTCAGCGGTTTACGTAAAGCTCCATAGAAAAGGCAAGAGTCAAGCAGAGAGTCCTTGGCAGCAGAATGCAATTGCTGCTCAATGGACCATTTTCTGCAGAGCTGACCCTGCCATATTGAGTTTTCTGTAGAGGAGTACATGCACACACACACACACACACACATACACACACACACACGTGCACACAGAGATACAACAGACTTTAAATGATGAGGCTGCAGTGAGACAAAAAACACGCACGAGAACTTTTAGACACACATACAGAATGAATTGCGCAAATACTTAGGTGTGTATGTGAATGCACAGCACACATTTAAAAACGCACAAAGTACACGGCAATACACTCACACACACACAGATACGCAGATGACACAAAGCTGTGGTTTTCCAGAAACGCGTGCCCACGTTTGGCTTGATAATGATATTTACCACCTAATCACATATTCACATGCAGAGTGCAATTACTTACACAGCTGTTTATACACACTGTTTACGTGTCTGAGTGTGTGTGTTTATACAGTGTGTTCAGGCGTGTCATGGGTGCCTTGAGGTCAAAGGGAAGTGGGTGGCGTTCCCTCCAGTGTGGAAGTGTGTGTGATGACATGATGACCTCTACATCGATATCGCTCTGTCACCTTTGACCTTTAGCCAAAACAAGGGTTATGGGGGGGGGTACCTTAATTTGCACTCTGTCATGTTGCTTATGTAATGATTTTTTAACCTGACCTCTCTTCTGAGAGAGTGTCATAGTACATTTTTGCTAAAAACACACTGCCGCCGCAGCACAGCATCATATGTGCGTCAAGTGCTGCCCCTAGCACCAATAGTAGGCGTCCTGCTGCAGTGCGTCAACAGAAGTTATTACTACTTTTACGAAAGTAAAAGATCTGAGTTCATCTTCCACTTATGCATTAGCTTAAAATCATGTGTGGACACCCACTACTTAAACCATATTTCTCACCTAAAGAGCCAGTCTCCAGAGCTAAAGCTCCCGCAGCAACATCTTTTTTCTCATCATCTTTAAAGTGACGGTGATTGTGGGTTGTACAGTATGAGCTCGGGATATTTCCCGACTCCAAAAACGGGTCTCTCCTCATCCATTCTGTGACACACATGAGAGACAGCACTGGCGAAAGAGGTGAGGAGAGAAGTTGACCTGCCATGGAGCACAAGAGCAGCGAAGAAGAGCTGCTATGGGAGCTGGGATATATAAGCAGGGAAAAAGTGGAAAAGAAAATGTGTTTTTTTAATGGGCAGTGTGGCTGGAAATAGGACAGTGGTGTTGGCGTGTGCTTAGCCGCCACTGATGTGGGGTTGTACATCTAAAATAATAGGGGCGGCAGTGTGTTTAGGCTTTTACTTAACTCATTTTGTGTGCCTAAATGTTTTTCAACCCCAGTCAAATCCATTAAATTGCATTTTTTCCCCTCTTTTTCTCTCTTCTTTTAATGAAATTAAGAGATTTCAATTAAGATTTGTGCCTAAATAGCCGTCATTTTCAAACAAATGTCCCAAAAATGATATCAAATGTCCAATTTACATTGATAAAAACCCCCACGAGAGACTGAGAATCAAAGCTTGTTTTATTAATGATAGTTTATCTCTTTCTCTTTCTCTCCCATTTATGTCTCTCCCCCTCTTGGTGATGCTCTTGGATGTTCCTTGGATGTTAAGGTAAGAGACTAACGCAGACACCCACTCATAGAACTGAAGGGCATTTATGTAATAGATAGATAGATAAACAGGAAGATTGATCTAGCAACAGGGGGAGGGTGGATCAATAAGAGGCTGATAAACAGGATTGATGTATGGCAGTATGACTAACAAAGGGGGACAGATCAACAGACGGGCAGATTAATAGATCTCAGATTAATAGATTATTGCACAGACAGAAATAGACAGATGAACGGAGAAATAGAGAGACTCAAAAAAAAGGGTGGACAGAAGGAAAAATCATATCTTCAAGTCTGCTAACAGACATTTTGGCTGTGATGGTTTTCCTCTGTTGCCATGGCAGCACTGTCACATACCAGCTGGACTGGAGGAGAGATGCCCCGAAACACACACACACACACACACACACACACACACACACACACACACACACACACACACACATACACACACATGCATATGCATTTTTATATCTCCGTGCTCTTCAACCAAATGACTTATCTTACTTAATAACATAAATTATAAACACCCTGTAGAGAGGACAATTATGTAAATTAAGTGATTATTTCCTGTGTTGAGTTTTACACTCGACTGTGAGAGCAAGTACATTTATTCATAAAAGATTCCTGCAGTACAACTTACATTAAAGGCACTGTCAGTAGGATGAAGCTCTTTATTAACACCTAGTGGTCCCCTTTGTGATGGCCCCTTTGTCATGGTCCGATAAGCTGTCAGAGTAAGCATGGAGCCCACACTGTAACTAACTGCACTCCCTGAAGAAATATTATCATATTTTTGGGAAAATGAGACAGTGATTCCAGAGAGAAGCAGACAGAGGGGTCTACAGTCTGTGTTTGAAGGATATATCCAGGATGTCAAACTGACTCAGCAGCAACAACAGGTTAAAAAGACAAAGATAGTTAGAAGCTAAAGCCCAACTATAGGCTACAGATCACAGTGTAAAAGTGAACCACCACATCACTGCTGATCGACACAGAAGACAATGAATATGAAGGGAAACTTTGCTGATATTGAACCAGCTGTGTGGCATCGCAGTGTGTGCAGATGAACAGTGTTTGGCTTCGCCCCTGTGCCGCTGCCAGCACCCGCACCTCCGCCGCCAAATGTGCAGGGATCTATGAGGAAGTCAAACAGCGTCCATCTGTGCATAATGTGATGACACACAGCTGGTTGAATATGAGCAAAGTTTCCCTGCTTCCCTTCACTGGTTCCTGTACAGCAGGGTCGGTCTTTGTTTCACTGTTATAATCATTACAAAGCAAAAGCAGCATGTGTATACATTCAGTAGGCTATATCTTCAGTAGCTAGCTAGCTAACACTACACTTTTCAGGGTTTGATTTTGGTTTTGGAACAGGGAAGAAACATATATCTTTTTCCAACCTCTCCAGGTAACGAGCCTCATTAATACACGACGTGCCCCAGACACAACATTTAGCTCCAAATCCACAAAACCAGCCTGAAAATGAAGGAAATCTGAAACCACTGCATTAGAGTCAATGGGGCACAGCTGTGTTGTTGTCAGTTGTTGTTGTGATGATTTATGATTGATGGTGCATTAACAATAAGCATTAGCTTACATGGTGAACGTTAACTACAATAGTAGACAATTTACCTGTCCAAGATTATAATCTGATTGAAATATTAAAAGTATTCTACGTACTGATTATGCAGAATTCTAAGTGCCACTTAAATTGAAAAATACAGTCAAAACTGGCATAGAGACAGTTTGGGGTTGTTGAAGCTCACTAAATGGAAAATGGGTACATTATTTGATGGTTGTTTGTTTCTGTCATTTTAACACAGTAACAGCTGCTCCCTGCTCTCTTCTTAGACATCCTTTTCTCTCAACAATATGTTGGTGTCACTGGGTTAACAAGGTTCACATCTATCTGACGTTAACAGAATTATTACTCTCTTCCACTTGATGTGAGTGTAAGAGTTCAGATCAAGACATTCAGACTAACAGAGAAGTTCAAACTGCAGGTCATCACACCTCAATGTGTGCACATCCCGCTCTCACTGCCTGCAGCCATTACTCTTTCACTAATTAATCTTTCAGCTGTCACCCACCTCGGTCTGTTTTTCACTCTCCCTTTCTCTCTTCCCTTTGCTTTATGACCAAATTTACACCTGGAAACAGCTAGAACAAGTTAGGCATATAGGTGTACATGACTGAGAGTCTGTATGCTATCAGATCAATTAGGCCACATGTGATCAGTTCTCAGACAGGTGTAGATGCAACCTGTTCAATTTGGCCCCATTCTTAACTACAAAAATGCACCCAGTAGAGTGCAACTCTCTGCCAGGAGGCCCAGCAGTTGCCCGGGCTAATCCCAGCTGCTCTGGACAACTGTTGTACTTCCAGATGTGGAACGGCACATTTCAGAAGCATTCCTCCTGGCTCCCTTATAGTCAAGATGTTGGTGACAAATATTCACTTATTCATCTTGTATTGTGCTGTAGTACTGTCGTAGATTGTAATATTGTGGGTATGGGATAAATCTGCAAATGCTCCGGCTCAAAATGACACCAAAGTTTTCTGAGGATGTGAGTCACAATTAGGGTCAAAATGTGGCCGGTAACATTCTGGGGAAGGCTTGTTGTTTTTAGCTACGCCGATTTACAAAGAACTTGTGGCCCCTACGGGCCGTTCAATAGGAGTGATGTGTCAGCAGTCAATGACGGTATGAAACAGTCAATACAACAGGTTTACAACAATTGTAGTCATTAACGTGTTCACAAAATACAATATGAGGCTGATTGGTCCAGTCGTTTGTGAGATTAGCTGTAAACAGACAAATGAACAAACACACACGACCTAACGCACAATCCCCTCCAGGTTTACACCTAGCTGAGAAGAAAAAAACAATCAGCAAACAAGTAGAAAGATCACTTTACTCCTAATGCTACTTCCTGTTATCTCAAGCAATTCCAGCGAAACTGAAAAACAAAAGTCAGCCAGCTCCTCCTGCCTAACATGCAATTTAGGATCACAGTGCAGGCAGAATTAAGAGACCAACGACAGTTAACAGAGCGCTACACCAGTTTAGTGTCACATTTCTACAACATTGTCACAATCAACAGAGATGATTTTTAACTCCACACATTCTTCTTCTCTGTCAAAACCTGCCACCCACCTTGCTCACAGTGCAACTTGTCTGCTGACTGCTCGGTCAAAGATTCAGGTGGGTAATGCTAGTAGTGGCTAATGTAGCCTGGAGCTGCTAGCCTCAAACAGAAATGAGGAGGCTTGGCTATGTGGGTCCAGACCTTTGAATCTGCAGACTCCATGGGGTTGACCGATTCGTCTGGCATCATAACGTGAACTATATTGGTTAAATAGTTTTTTAGTTGACGATCCATTGATCCAGTCAGTGCCAGTGGCGGGACTAATGCCATTTTCAAGCAGTGCAATAACACCAGTGAGGAGTAAAAACAACAATGGCGACCACTTTGGACAAGATAGACGCTGCTATTAAGGCAGTTCTTAGTTAACTTGTCTTCTCATATTGTCCGACATTGCAGTTTGTTTTTCCTCACTCCGCTCCACTCTTAAAACGCCGGCAAAACAAGTACGTTGGCATGGCTACACATCAGTGTGGACTTAAAATGAAGTTGGTCTCTAGTGATTGGTAAGGTCAAATGAAATCTCCCTTGCCCACAGAAATCAGTTAAAGCTTATTTATGCATAATGTTAGATACATATACAGACATAGACGAAGTCTTCTGTCCATACTCTGCGATCATTTTGCCCGGATTTTTGCATGTTAAATGAAAGCTTACAGGCTTGGACCAAGCAGAGTAGTGTCTCGTATCATAGGGGCAGTGTGGCACATTTCAAGAGAGACACAACTGTATGACGTGACAGACATTTTAAAAATGGCAGCATGGAACAAACTGGTAATATAGTAAAAGGATTCTCCATCCACAAGTTGCAGTGTATTTTATGGCCTCACAGATCACCACCGTCTACAGCGCTTTCTCTGTTAAAAGCTGCGTTGTTTCGGCCTCCTTTACCATTTGACGTTTGACTTTGCCCTCTAGTGCCACCTAATGGATGTATCTGTATCAACATAAAGGACGCACTGAGGTACGTGGGCGGTGATGGTTGCAACGCTGAAATGATCGGATCTATTTTCTGTTCATAAAGGGGGCATAAATAAGTGCTGAGAGGCAATGTCAGACAAGATAAAAACATTGTGTAACGAGTTGACGCTCCTGTTTGAAATATCGGCTTAGTACAGAGGTCTGCTAAGCTCACTTTTCTGACTCTACACCTCCATTTTTTTTTTCGTCATCCCCAAGCAAGCTACCTAAAGTTGCATCACTTTTTTTCTGCAGCTTCCTCTGAAGCCACAAAAGGCTTAATACAACTTTTTCACACACACAGTGACAGTAATCCTCAAACTGTGACATCAGGTGTAAAGCAAAGGCTCATTATGAGATGTCATTACCCAGGTAACATATCCAGAAACAGATGTTTATACCAGAGAGGCGTGTAAGGTCTATATCTTACTTCTACACTCTCTGTCTTTCTTTCTTTCTTTCTTTCTTTCTTTTGTCACCTCATCCCTGTTCTCACTAACCTTTTCCACCTCAATTCGATCCACCTGAACCTGCCTTATATTCTAATCCCATATTTCCGTCAGCCCCTCTGCCTCCCTCATCTGTCTTTTTAACTTACATCGACACACTCCCCCTCACACACCCAATCATTCCCTTTTTTCTTTTTCGCTCCTGTTGTCTACCATCTATCAATCACTTCATCTCCATCTCTTTTCACACCGTCTGTTTTTTCATGTCTTCTCATCTCTCCACCTGCTTCTCTTTTGTCTTTCCCTTTCTCGCCTCCCACCTTGTCCTCTTGTCCTGTCCCTTCCTTTTTCCTTTCAATCTCTCTGCCTCTCACTGCTCTCTGCTACACTATTGACTTCAATCAGTCTTATTGGTGAATTGATTACAGTTGGGGTTAAAATCCAGATAGGGTTAGGACTCAAGTGGCACACTGTCCCACCTTGCCTTGCTTGAGTGTGCGTAGCTTGTGTTATCTGCATTGCGGCGTGCTCTTTCCTTGAGACTCAAAACACTGATTTAACAAATTAGTTTTTTTCACTTTGTTCCTCTTTTGTTGTTAAAATTGTGTGTGTGCGTGTGTGTCTGTGCTGTGTGTGTGTGTGTGTGTGTGTAATAAGCATACAGCAACACACATAATACACACCTTCGACACAAATGTGAAATCGGCCGTGCAGTCGCTTTTCAAACACATTAACCTCACTGTGACCGCAGGCAATATATGCAGTTTAAACACTGGGGTAGCACACACTCACACCAAACACAGGTAAGTGAAACGGCTATGATAAAAGGGTTCAAATGATCGACCTTGAGTATGTGAGAGAATGCTTACAAGAGACACTTAACAGCCTGACTATAATCTCTGTGTTTGACTGTGCATACTCAAAGGACACACACACACACACACATACAAATACAAGATATATATGTCATACACATATGCCCATAAATACATTTTTATTGCCAAAGTGGCTTTGAAAACTAGATGTTTGTTTTCTAGCAGCAAAAGTCGTGTCTTTTTTTGTCACCTGTCAAAAATGTGAAAATGCAATTTCAGCAGCCTAATAGTTTGGACAAACTTGCAACTTTCCAGGATTTACCAGGTCAAATGTGTTTGGAAATGTGTGCATCACATGTGTGCAGGTGTTTCATGTTATAAAATGTTTGCACGTTTGTGCAGATGTGTGCAGCGCACTGTTCAGCTGTGACGGGCACATGAAACAATTTTGTATGCAGCCTCTGAATTAAACTTGTATTAAACACAATGTCGCTGCTACACACACACACACACACACACACACACACACACACACACACAGACACACACACACACACACACACACACACGGGAGTTGTATGTAGTTATTTTGAAATTCAAAGTAGACTTCTGCAAGTCCCTGATAAGGCAGCCTTGGGCAAGATATAACATATTAATATTAGTTTTTACTATATTCACTGGGTTTGCTTCAATTTGTGTGTGTGTGTGTGTGTGTATGTGTGTGTGTGTGTGTGTGTGTGTGTGTGTGTGTGTGTGTGTATGAAGTAGCTGCCATCCATCACTAAACTCCCTATCAATCACTTCTCAACCAATCAGCTAAGTGGACCTCACCAGGGGTTTTCGTGCCTGAATGTGTGTGCGTCAGTGTTTGAAATGCATGCAGACGATGTGTTGGGCTGCTTCATTTAATTCATTTTCATCTCAATACGTTCAGCTATTTCCGTTAAGTCAGCAGATCACAATTAAATGTCAGATTTACAGTTTGTCAAGCTTTCTACTCAAATTGAACCAAACGTGCCAGACTCAGTGTGTATATCTTCCTTTTAGTTTATAGGGGACCTATTATACTTTTCCTTATTGCCTTACATATATAATTTTACAATGTCGGAAGTTTATATTGAATGTGAGCAGAATGTCAAATACTGATTTAAATGTATGTAAAGTAGTCCCAGTGAGCAAAGACATCAGGCCTCAGACTGCCTGAATGCTCTATTCTTTATATGGTCATCTCCTCCAGGCACGCTACTGCATGTGTTTACATTAGGCACACTTCAACATGTAGCTACATCCTAAGGGAAACATGTAATCCTGGTCATTGATGTTAATTTGTCCATCATATTTGTGTTTGTCTGGTCGCACCAGCAATAGCCGGAGGCATAATGTTATCAGGTTGTCTGTCAACCTTTTCATCCCTCCCAGTCACAGTCGTCCGTCACAGGGTTCAGGGTTCAAATCTACTGTTTGCATGTTCTCCCTGTGTCAGCGTGGGTTTTCTCCTGGTTCTTCTGCTTCCTCCCACAGTCCAAAGACATGCAGGTTAGGTTCATGTGTTACTCTAAACTGTCCGTAGGTCTGAATGTGAGCATCTGTCTCTATGTGTCAGCCCTGTGATAGTCTGGTGACCTGTCCAGGGTGTACCCTGCCTCTCACCCAATGACAGCAGGGATAGGCTCCAGCACCCCCACGACCCTATACCAGGATAAGCAGTTATGGAAAATAAATGAATGAATGAATGAATGAATAAACGAACCATAAGGGAATTTCCTCAGATTTGGCACAAACATCCACGTGGACTGAACAATGAACTGATTAGGTGTTGGTGGTTAAAGGTCAAAGGTCACTGTGACCTCAAAAACATGTTTTTAGCCATAAGTCAAGAATTTATGCACTAATGGTGACAAAATTACTCACAAATGTCTAAAAGGATAAAATTACAAAGTGATGACATTTTATATCCACAAGGTCATCTTCACTGTGACATTATAACGTTCTGCAAAAACACTTTTTCTTCTGCTGGGCTGAGGATGTTTGTGAAGCATCCATGTATTAGAATTTGTAACTTCTTTGCAGCAACATCCATGTTTGAAGTACTGTCAGCTGTCATGGCTATGTATGAGTCTGGAGAGACATGAATGTAAACTTCGATGCAACTGACTGGTTCACAGAGGCATAGAACCACGTTGCGGTAATTGTAGTTGGTGATGGTTGATGGCAGAAAGTGTTGCGATTCCTGTTGGGTTGGCTGCAGTAAGGGTGCAGGGATGCAAAGATATGGAAGAGCAAGAAACGCTGATCAATAAGAGCAGACTGGGCTTTTTCAGGAGGAGAGCTTAAAGACACGTGAGTGTCTCAGCCAGAGTGTGGACACAGGTGTTCTAGCACAGACAGTATAAAAAGAAGTGATTTATTTTTTTAACATTTAAGAATGTAAACATGTTGTTGACAACTGAAATACAAGTACGAACCTAAAAAATCAGCATAATAGGTCGCTTTCAACACACGCCTGGTTCAGCTACGGTAGGTTACTCCTCAAGCTGGTAGTAATACGACATCTGCAGTGTCTTCACACAAACTGCTTCTTCACCATGCTGCTTCGTTGTCACACCATTTATAATGCGACTTCTGCTTGTGTGTGTGTTTGTTTTTGTGTGTGTGTGTGTGTGTGTGTGTGCATGAGTGAGCAAGTGTTTTATCAGTAATTTATGTTCTGCCACAGCAGGCTTCCTGTCCGGTCTGCTCTGTCTGTGTGTCTGTGGCAGGAATCCTTTAGTCAGAATTATGGCCTCAGGCAGCAGCTACACACTGTCCTGCTGTTTGTGTGTGTGTGCGTGTGTGTTTGTCTGTGTGTTTGTGTGACCTCTCGGGTGAGTATTGATTGAGTGTCTGGTGCCCTGTTGTCAGCGCACAGTTAGCCTCATTAGAAATAGGTCTTGCTGTCCCCTCTCCTTCCTCTTCCTCCTCACCTATCTTCATCACATCTTCTTCTTCTTCCTCAACCACCTTCACCTCCCCTGACCCTCTTCTCCTCTTCTTCTCTTCTCTTCTCCTTCACCATTTCATGAAAGATGAGGGTAGCAGGAGATTGGCAACGTTGTTGTCAGTAGTAATGGGAGCTGGCACTACACTGAATGTGGAAAACATAATGGGCTGTGAAGGACAAAGGTTTAATGAAACAAAATACTGTTGTAATTATTGGCAGCAGCTCATCTTTTCACCTCAAACAGCAGCTGGTGAATAATGAATTTAACATTGTCCTCTCACTGGCCTATCTAGGATTTCCACAAAAAAAAATCATAATTATATGAAGGATGAATATGTCCTCCTGTCCCTCTTTGCAATTCAAAGTACAAGTAACAAAAAAAAGCTATGTGTGCATTTCTGTAGCATTTTTCAAGACAAGAATGCCCTTACGAAATATATATGGACATGCAATAGGATGTATAGCAGAAAAAAATGAATGTAAGATTATGAAAATACATAAAATGCTATCATAAACCAAGCTACATTACAAGGAAATGAAAGTGATGAAAAGAAAGACAGATTAAATATGCTAATCTAACATATATATTAAAGTGTTTCCAGATTCAGGGATGACAGTCATAAAGATACAGTCACTATTGGTGGCCATTTTAAAGTTGAACTTTACCCATCTGGCCCTGTGAGGACTCAGTAACCCGGTAGATGTAATCTCAGAGCATCACTGTGTTACTTTGTGTGAAAGGAAAAAGATTTTTAGATCAAATCTGTATTTCAGAAAAAGCTGATGAAAAGAGGCCAGTCACGGGGTGATGTGAGACCTGCGAGAGTGTTTGTCAAAAGCCTGGCGGCAGCATCCTGCAGCTGCTGCAGCCAGGTCATTGTTGACTGACTGAGGCAGGAGAACAAGCCAACACCAAAGACCTGACACGATGAGATAAAAGCATGAACGGAAAAAAAAGACAAAAACCTGGACAGGTTGCCAGTGTATTGCCGGTTGAAAACACAGACAGACGAACAAATTCTCACCTGCAGTCAGTTTCCAGTTCACGTGGTCTGCTGGTCTTTCACTGTGGCAGGAAACCAAAATCCACACAAATAAAGTGCTAACAGGACATGGGGAGGGATGGTTGTTAGAGAAAAGAAAAATGGAAGGAAAAATATTGCTTCAGTTGTGATACTGTCGCATTTGCATTTATCCTTCAATTTAAAAAAGTCATTAAAAAACAAAGTGCAAACCATCGAGCCACAGTGCCGCTGACTTCATAATTACTTGCTTGAAATAATCAGACTCACTCAGATGAGTGTGAGGACTGTTTACTGTGGAAACAATACTGAGTAACAAGGACTCAGGCACAGAAAAGGCATTCAATACCACCACCCAACCCCACTCCCCCTACAAATTGAGCAGTATAAGTCTTAATTTCTTTGAATCATCTGTCTTCTCAGATGTCACAGACATTGTTTAATTATCCAAAGGCAACAAATTAGCTCACTCCAATTAATAGACCCATCTTGCCAGCTTGTAATTACTGTTTCTGGGCTTGTTCCATATTATGTTCATGCTATCAGGGTTATAATTATTGTCCTGAATCACACTCTTTGCCAACTGAAACATAACACTGTGCATTTCATCTAACCAAGTGTAGACGTCAATTGTTTCGATGCCAGGAGCGCTGCTGTATAATGAGACGCTGTGGGTTGGTACATTTGTGGATGTACATACTTTTTCAACATTTTGTCTGTTTGCATAAGGACTGCAAAAGGAATACAATTTTGATATCATCCCTTCTTTTCATATTTCGCCACTTACCCACCTTTACTAAAATGCGTTGTACTTTGACACAGAAGAGGTCAGTGGTATGAAAGAGGTCAGTGGTATGAAAGGGGTCAGTGGTTAGGGTTAGGCAGCATAACTATGTGGTTACAGTAAGGAAAAGATTGCGGATGTTGCCAAAAAACAGCCGGATTTTAGTGACACAAATGGTCTGTCAGTCTTGAGCACCACTTTCTTGGGTCAATGTCTGGTGTTTGTTGGACCCATCCACCTCCACTCCTGCCCATCCTGAGCAGACTTTCATGCTCTTTAAAATACATCTGTTGCTTTGAGAATGTGATAATGAAACAGATGGGTTTATATTGGAGCTGGTAGACAGCCTAGCAGTCTCAAACAGAAGCCAAATGGCTGTATTTGATGCCCTGAGAATGAGACCAGGCTCATTTTTGGGGTGGGATGTTTTATTAAATATGCTGTTATAACCCTGGCTCAAGGGAAGCAACATATAGTCAAACAACAACTGTAATTCGCACAGCCATGTTTGTAAGTAAACAAAAAGTCAACAAATAAAGTGGTGACTGATAACAATGCCACTGATACTGGCTGTAATATGTGAGAGAGTTTGAGAGATTTTTTAAAGGCCTTACCTGCAAAATACAGCATACAGACATAATATATGCACATAATAGCAACTATTAGAAAAGAGTACATAAATGAAATTAAAAATGTTTTCCTGTAAAGATTGTAACTTGAGAAAAAGATGCGTTCACAATCCAGTGTTCCATTACAAGAATCCAACGTGATGTGACCCAACAAATGTCAAGTGTCTTGTTTTGTATGACCAAAACTTCTGAAATGTGAAAAATATGTGACAATGAAGATGTTTCCCTGGTAGTGATGAACCCACAGATAATAATCACCTGAATTAGCAGCTCCTGATGGCTTTACAGAGCTGCGTAGAGAGTTTCAGCTCATCAGTTTAGCTGTTCGGCCAACAACTTTACTGTCTTGGTTCACTCTCACTGCTCTCATCACGTCATTTTTGGCCTTGGCAGGCAGCTGGCAGGTTTTTAGTGACAAATCTAGTTGGTAGAGACCAAAAACGGAGCTGAAAGAAGGGTGAATATTGGACTTAGATTCACACACGACTCTAAATAATGATAATGTTGCTCCATAACTGCTAGATGTAAAATTAATCACCTGTTTGTCATATTTACTGACTAGATGATGTCAGTGTTTTGGTTACGACTACTTTCCACTGCCCCCCAAGCAGCTAAGAAAATAAGTTCTTGCAGGTTAAAAGATTTTCAATTTATAGTGATGTAAAACAAATGAAAGTAGATATTCTTGCTTGAAGGAAACTGGAATCCAAAAAATGTTTGATTGTTTCTGCTTTAAAAAATGATTGAAATAATTTTTGACTATTGAATGTAAATAAACATACTTTATTTCGAACTTAAAAATAACAATAATAAAAAATACTATGTATATTTAAAAAATGAACAAAAGTAACCAATAAATGACTTTGAACATATACAACAGACTTTCAATAACAACATACTATGATATATCATGTCTGAAATGGAGTAGTAAGAAGCAAACTGCAGGTCTAGTGCCACCCCTATTCTCTTCTAATCCATTAATACACAATCAATCTTATTAACCAAGTCTCCGCCCAAATCACTCCGTACATGCGCTTAATGTAATAATCACAACACAACCTAATCAAGAATATGAAAAGAAAACCAATAACAACGATAACACCATTAGGGCGCTTTACATTTCCCTTCCTCATTACTGTACCTTGCAAAAATTAAGTTTTTGCACATCTTTTGAAGCTGTCTGATATTTTCACTTTGATTTTATCCTCATTTCACAAAATCACCCCACAAATAGATGTGCATGTACTGTTAATGTTGGTGCGAGCGCGTTGTTTCAGATAAATTTCCCCCCTGATTTATAACTGTCTCCTCTTTCCAAGAGCAGTTTTGTATTTTGCCTGGAAGTAGATTATTTCTTGCTTTTAACATTGTTTGCACAGTCTTGAATTCAACCACCTGATCAATGCATTTCAGTGCTTATCAAAGTAGCTGCAAATTAATTTTAATTAACTGTTTAGTTCAGTGAATTACAACGTCAGTGTGTGTGTGTGTGTAAGCTGAGTCTGGTGTGTATGCTGCCTCTCATACAGCGCCTGCAACTTTGAGCATGACAAACAGTTTGAAGACTGAATATGAAAACGCCTCCTGCTGAAGAGCTGATCATAATATGATTTAGTCCTTTAAAAAATGAGGTGTTGTAGTTTTTAACCTGAGCGAAGTGTTGACTTTGTCCCATGATACAGGCGTGTCAACACCTCAGTTTACTTCTTCCCCATTCTCACTGCTGTAACATGTTCACACCTGAAGCCATCCAGCTCTCAGTTGTCAGTTTCTCCCTCCATCCTACGCCTTCATCCTACGCTATACACACACTAATACAGGAGCATAGCAAAGATTTATGACTTCTGTGAACAGGAAAGACGCCCTCGACCCCCCTCCCCAATCCTTCCTGTAAACACTTCCCCTCAACAACTCAAACACACCTTTACCCTCATCAGTTACTGGGCAATCATATCAGAGGCTTTTGGTTTTAATGTTCACAACTTATCCACAGTTATGGTTTGCACTGGTCAGATTTCACCAAATGTCTCAAATACCATTACAGATTCTGCATTATAATGTTTTTGGGGACTAACCCTGTTTAAAAACTAGAACAGTGTGAAATGAATTTATAAAATATCTATGAATACACACTTGAGGATCACAGAAGGCGTTTTATTTCAGGGGCTTAGGGTACCCACCCTGCACACAGCTCAGAGCTGTGTACTCCTTCCACCACAGACTCAGATGCACACACACCGCTCAAGGTGACCTACGATTTTTTTTAAAGGCGAAAGACACAGAAGAGGAAAGGAGGTCATGGGAAAGGAGGAGAGCGAGTAAAGGGACACGAGGTGACCCAGTAGAAGAAAAGATGGAGAGAGGGGCACGGAGGGAGAGGCGGGTGAGGGAGGGAGACGGGGAAAGTAGAGGTGAGCAAAATGTCAAGGAGACTTAGAGGTAACGTCAGGAGACTGAGGCATTGTATTGCCCTGTGTGTGTGTGTGTGTGTGTGTGTGTGTGTGTGTGTGTGTGTGTGTGTGTGTTCCTGAACAGATAAACAGGGAAGCTCCCAGAGGGGAGTCCATCCTGGAATTTTTAACAGGAAATTTATTCTACTCCTAAACAATGGCATAATGCACGCACATACACATACAGAAACACAGTGTGTGCGCGCGCGCACACACACACACACACACACACACACACACACACACCAAAGCACACACATCTAATTAGCAGTGCAATACAGTACAACAAAACATTTAAATCAAATCACTCACCTTGGACAGGATGTGCTTGTTTACGTGTATGTGTGTGTGTTTCTGTACAGTGTGTTTGTGTGTGTGTGTGTTTCTGTACAGTATGTGTGTGTTCCTCGCATGTAATATTTCATGTTTTTGCTGGTTATTCAGTCATTAAAACCGTATTTGTGAGCGTGCACCTGTGCATATTTCCAATGTGTGTGTGTTCTAATCGCACCGTGTTTATAATTCAATTTGATAAATTTTCATTTTTAATTTGCCGCATTCATGTGCAATAGCTGCCCCAGGTGTACACTTTGAAGTGGGATCTCAGATACACAGACGCACACACCGCCTTTCACAGAATGACGTGTTAAACAGGAGGCTGGAGTCTGGTGAAAGGCTCCGCTGTTGAAATAACAAGTGTGTGTGTGTGTGCATGTGTGAGCACAGGAAATACACCTCTGTCTTTCCAGGGTTTCTGTGTGAGTGTAGATATTCCTATTGTTCTGTTTCTCATCCGTAGAAGACACAATAAGAGTTTTCAGTGTTGATAATTAACAGAGTGAAAGATGGACACATTTGCAGTTGCGTCACAAACCTTCTGGCAACTGTTGTGGAGAGATAAAAGAGATCTGGCTGCGAGCAAATTATGTAAAATCAAGAAAATAGACAGGCTTACATAAAAAAGTTGACAGTAGGGATGTTAAGTTAGATTTTCTTTGTTCGTTTTTGTGACTGATAGGGGTCTCACCATACCTTTTTTTATTATTTAAAACTGGTCAAATCTCATTTCATTGTAGAGCTGCATGCAGAGTATTGCTTCATTCAGCACATCCTTAACCCCCCCTTCGCCTGTTTATTGAATTGTATTTGTATAGCCTGATATCACAAATCACAATTTGCCTCTGACTGCTTTACAACATACGACATCCTCTACCCTTGACACGCCGATAAGGAAAAACTCCCTCCAAAAAAAAAAAAAAATACAATAGATGTCATGTGTACAGGACAGACCAACATAATAAAATTACGGTATAGAGGCTACTGCTGCAGGAGTGCAAGCTCTGCACCAGCAGTTTAAAGCCCCATTTCCACTGAGCACTACGGCACAGCTCAGTTCAGTTTGGTACGCTTTTTTTCCGTTTCCACTGTGAAAAGATGTGGATGGTGTCGATGGAGCTGTTTTGTACAGTCCCCATTTTTGGTCCCCCCTCTGTTGGGGTACCTAGCACACAGATCTGGTACGAAAAGGTGGAGCTGTGAACACTGCAGTCTGTTGATTGGTCAGTAGAGGACAGTCACTCTGCTCAGAGCTGAGTTGTGGCTGGTTTTGAGGCTCATGTAACCACTGTTCATACTGTGGAGAGTTTTATTAGTAAACTGTAACTATAAAATGTAAGGATGTTTTGCTGCCTCTTGCAGCAGCTGGAGTCAGAGATACAAATTCACTGAACCGACTGCAGGCGACTTTTAAGATGGAACGTGAGTGAATTAGTAAACACACCTTAAATATCACTGTGACAACTTTGACCATTACTTTAGTTTTTATGTGACATACACTTTTAGTAATGAGTGGATCTTCAAGCATTTATATATATTAATGTCATTTAGAGAAAAAAAAAAAAGCATGGTGGAGTGCAGTTCCTGTTGATCCTGGCAACACTGAACCCCTGAGCTTGCCTGAGAAGGACTAAATGCACAAACCTGCTATTCTTAAATATCCCATGGAGAGAGACTCTCACTGCAGCCTGTTCTATTTTGTTCTATTTCATTCTGTGGATGATAAACAAGGTGCAAACTTCTCTCTGTGTCACCGGTAATGAGGAAATACAGTGAGTGCTGGACAGAGCAGTGAGTGACAACAACTCCGCCCACATTTTAGAGTACTGTCTGTGGTGGCAACGCTAGGGTCTACGTACCGTGTCTGAAGGGTTACTTTTGGTTCCAGAGGTTTTGGTTCTGAAAGTGTTTGCTGGAAACAGGGCTTAACTGACTGTTAGGTGTATCAGCACAACAGACAGTTTGCTGATTCTTTCCACCAGTGAAGAGGATTAGCATCCATTGAGGGGGGGATTGTCAACTGTTCTCAATTAGGCCTCTGCCTCTGGGTCATTAGCTTGTTAAGGGGTGCTGTTGTCATTTCCCAAAAGTAACATCATGGCATTGCCCTGGCAGCGTCGCACGACTCCAGCTTGGGCAGCAGCACGCTCCACTGTCTCATTATCTCCCCCTGTAGGGCCAGTAAAATACATTTAATGTTTGTTTTTTAACAGTTTAACTGATAGTATTAATCGGTCGGTGTTAATCACTGTATAGTTTAATAAAGTATAATTAAGTGGAAGTCTGATATGGTAGATTTGTTTCCATATTTGTCTCCAGATTTGTCCCCAGTGCAGAGAACAGTCATTTCTTTGGTCCCATTGATTAGCTGGTGGGTTAATGTGAACATACTAATATCAGCCTCTACTGAGCACGTTGGCTGCCTCTCAGACGCGCTGATAGCAACAGTGATGGCTTTGTGACTGGAAATCTGTGCTCAGGCCTGTTATTTCTAAGCTGTTTTACATCTAATCATTCCACTTTAAAGTTAAAGGAGGGTTTAGAAGTTTCTCTTACTTGTTGCCAACTGAGTCCCATGGGTGGCTTCTAGTGGCTTTAAAGCCCGGCGTGTCCCCGTGAGTGATGTGACTAACATAGATTCAGTCTGCAACAACTCAGACTTGCAAATTTTCTGGCCCTGAAACTATTTTCAAACATGATTGATTCAACCAGTTGCTGTAAAGATCTATCTTGTGCGAGCTGGAGAAAACACAAAAGCGGAGACAACAACAGCAAGAACTCGGGAAGCTCAAGTTTTACAGCACCAAATATAAAACAGAAATGATGCAAATTTGTTTTTGGAACTTCAGCAACATCTGTAACACTTTGTTGTACTTGTCCCATAGGCTCCTACAGTTTACCAGAAGGAAACAGATATGTAACTGCTGGGGGAATTTTAATTATTTGATACCAATTAAAGGGAAAATGGAGACAGTGTTCAATTGGGACACTCCCAGTTGACAATTATACATTGCTAATGTAACATAAAGTCTGTTAGTCAGTGAACATGCCATCTAATGCTAAATCATTATGTGGCACCTTTTTTTCCCACATAGTTGCCAGTTGGCTGTATTATTACGTCAAGTGTACGGACATTGTTGAGAGCCACAGTGGATTGGTTTGTAACTTTCCAAGCAAGAGACATTGTCATCCTCAGAAACCACTGCCGCTGACTTTACAGCTACAGGAAAGCACAAACAAGAGAATAAGCAAAACATTCGGAGAATTAAAGTGCAACCCAGTTTTATACAATGTATGTAGACGGGGGGTCCCTGCTCCACCTCTCTTTGAGCTAAGACGTCCTTGGCCTGAAAAAGCCCCCTGATGTAGAGGATAGTTTCCCATAACAAGTCCTGCAAATTAAATGACAGAAAACGTTGTTTGTGAATGCCCTCTAGTATGACATACAGAGTCGTTCTCTGATCAGACACCCCTGTTGGAGCCATATGGTTGATTTGTGAGAAATGTATTATCCCGCCATGCCACTAGGTGCCTTATGTCACTGGCTGAGGCAGGCCATGGTGTTTAAGTTCATCCCAGTAAGCACAGGTGTTGCTGATGTCTCACAGTGGTGAGAAAATAAACAAATGATAACCAGTAGTGGCTAAAGTAAAGGGCTAGTCTCTACAGCCCCTATCAGCAGGACCACAATATTTGTGCCTTCCAAAACTGTTACAAATCACTGTTCATAAATTAATGTGCTTTGTAATGTTAACACTACAGTTAAGATTTGAGTTAGGCACAAATCAACTTGGATAGGTTTAAGATGCACTGACCACCGCCTACTTGCAAGGGTGTTCCTCAGTGTTTAGAAGTGGCTGCTGCCGCTACAGTTCACAGCTGTGATGACAGGCAGGTGCTTTGGTGAACACTGGCAGAAATGCAAGCCAGCTTGTAGGTGCATACTGTAGCACGACAACAGACCAGAAGTACAGACAAGGCTATATGTAACTTTAGAGTAAATAACACCAGAATTCCTAAAGTCACTGGAAGATATAAAGAGCTGTGATGATAATTGCGTGGGAGATGAGTATCATATTTTGTTTGAATGTCCGAATGTAAGCTTAATGATTAACAGAGAAAGGTATTTGCTGAAGTATTATTGAACCGTCCATCTATGTTTAAATTAATTTTGTTATTACAATCAGATGAGCCAAAGTTATCTGTAAACTAGTTGTTTTTTTAAGAATGTCCCTCCTCTGTTTCAGTAACATTGGTTGTACTTTAGCTACGCCTGGTGCCATTGTTTTGTTATTGTATGTAATGTTTGTACTCCGTACCATGTGATATGGTCGTGAGTCAAATAAATGAAATGAGAAATCCCTAAAATCAAAAAAATTTTACCATTCATGTGAAGTTGGGTGAAAATGTTATCCCAGGCTCAGTTTTTCTTCTGGGCATCCTTATAAGTCGCCTGCACCGTAATTCCTGGTGTTCAGACACCAACATCATCAGCTCCTTCAACTTGTCTTCCTTCATGATACCCACTGGATTGACTAAACCCAGACGGCAACCGCCAGAAGGTGAACTCTGCTCAGGAGACAAAAATCTATGTGCATTGACGTGGGCGGAGACCTCCTAATAACCCTATTGCTGTGTTTGAAACTGCTCCCCCTCTGCTGCCTTCCCCTCGTTGAAATGACAGGAGGCGCAGCGGTGTAAAAGCCTCTATTAGGGAAAGATCATGGGTTGAATAAATTTTTTTAATTTTTGCTAAAATTTTCATGAGGTCAGGGCAGCCTTGTCTTCACGGTTACAATGGAACTGGGGTCGGAAAACAATCGACAGTTTCCCAAAGTGCAATGTTTTGTATACCCATCCATCTGCCCTCCTCCCTTTGTCACTCCTTAATGACATCACCTTACTTCCTCCTTTGCTCCTGTCACAATTACTCAAGGGCTTTACCACTTGAACATAAACATATGTTGTGTGAGGGCCACCTGCGACAGCTGATGTTGTAATTGTTCTCAGGAGAATAGTCTCAAATTGAATAATGAATTATTTACATGGTTTTAAATGCAGCAGTTCATCCAAGGAAATCCATCTGGAAAATTACTAACTGCTCATAAACTCAACACAGCTAATTAACTCAAATATTTGTCTTCAAACTTTTATTCCTATTTACATCTTTTTTTTGATGACATCTTTTCAAATTGATGTCTGTGTAACCACCCACCAGTGGAGCCAGAGTTTAGAGGCCAGACGCATTACAAACCACAGAGTTATGCGGTGTGACATTATCAAGTGCTGAATTGTGGACTACATGGCAACAGTGATATCTGTATCCATGGCGATTTGGTTGTCTAGTATGCAAGCAGTTTCCTAGGCAGCAACACATGTTGCCTTGTCTGAGCTTTTGGTAAAAATCCTGTCGGCAGAAGGTGATTTACCTTTTAATAATGTCATTGTTTACATGGATAGATGGATGGATGGATGGTAGATAGATAGATAGATAGATAGATAGATAGATAGATAGATAGATAGATAGATAGATAGATAGATATGAGCAAGGGAGGATACATAAGCTAGAATAGAGAATGAGATGGAGTTTGAGCTGGAAAAAACCTACTGGAGAATAGAAAAAAGAGTGAATAGAGAGTGAAATGGAGCCAAGAGAATGGCGAGAGCATGTGGGTGTCTGTTCCTGAACAGAAGAGTCAGATTAAAATAGAACAACAGCCATATGACGACAGTACGAATGTCAAACACCTGAAGCAGAGAGACAGACAGAGAGAAAGAGGGAGAGGAAGAGAGGCATAATAGGATGTGAGGGATGCATGGAGAAACAGACAGGTGACAAAGTGACAAAGGGAAAGGGGTGGAGATTGTGAATAGTGAGACCATGCAAAGCATTAACGGAGAACAGAGCGACAAAGAAGGAGTGGTGAATCAGATACAGATGAATGCAGGGCTGAGGGAAAAGAAGGTGAGGATGAAGAATGGAGACCATTATTGTGGCCTCCCTGCCAGAGTCTGTGTGAGGAAGTGCTGTTTTTCTCCTGTGCTCTCTCATCACTCTTCCTTTTTCCTGCCCAGAGTTTTGAATAGCTCCTCACAGCAGTGCTGCTAGGATGAGAGAAAGTATTGTCTCCAACAAAGGTGCTATCACACGTATGACACATCGGTTGCATTTTCATAAGGTAGTTTTGGAGTGGCCGTGATATTTAGAGCAGCCCTGATTGGCACTTGTTGACATTTGAGAGGAGGCCGGTGCCTCGGTGAGAACTGATGACAATCAGAGCCATTTAAATTAGACAAGGTGCTTAACATTGTACCGCATCCCTACTCAGTCTGCATCAGGAACACAGATGAGACTCGGATATGATTATGCAATATATTATGAAAACTACAATTTAAAAACACACAAGAGAGACATACAGTATGAATAACACTTTACAAGGGTATCAATATCTCAATCACAATCGTTGTTGGAATTGTGGATGTTTATTTTCACTATCAATAAAGACACAAAGAAGCTTCAGAGTTCACACCTGAGGTATTTACTGACGTATTTTATGCCGTAGAACAAAACGTGAAAGTCTCTTAAGCTTGTGTTAACCACAGCTTCAGGCATGTAGCCAAAATCCCATTGAGTTTGAGATGAGGGAACCGTGAGATGTAAAATACTGACTCATTTCCAGGTTTAGGACTCATTCCTGGAACACTCTATTGTACGTCTTCCTTGCATCCCCCAGAGCATTATGGGAACCGTATAATATCTTTTAGTATGGGAATAAAAGAATAGACGGGATCACTGTGACGTCACACTAACAACAATGATGACTTGCAATTGTTGTTGCTTGCACAACTGGCAATTGATTGCAATTGCAGAGATGTGAAATCAGCAAACTTCAGCAGTAACTGTGACGTTTAAAGATATACAGTTAAACACGGTGGTCTGATCTACCTCACACTTCGGTCGTGCTTATTTTATATAGTTAGGTACACGGAAGTTAAGCAATGTACTGCTGTAAATGGGGACGCAGCACAACGTATTTTAGCCAACTAAAAATATCAATATCAATATCAGTATAAGTGAATGCTATATTTGAATATTTTCTCCACTTTACCTCACATACTGACTGATCGAGGCAGCGGTAGACCAGCAACTCAGCGTTCTGCTAAGTAAAATGGCTGGTTTTGTCAATGGAGTCTGGTGGCTTTGATGTAGGGGCTCAATTCCCCTTGAGAAAAGGCCGTCTGATGGCATAGTAAAGTGGTGAAAATATTCTACAACCAGTTTAGGGAGTGTGTGCTCAGTGCCATTTGATTTTATGTGCATGACAGAGGAATTTTCTACCTGGATGTCATTGTAAATAAACATTGGGATTCAGTCTACGAAGCATAGAAATGAGTAAAAAGAATAACAATAGGAGTTGCAAATTCCAATATGTTGCACCATTTTACATTACTAAAGTGACATAACATCTTATTAACATGTTTTTGGAAAACTGCCCAATTAAATTGTAAACAGGTGTTGAAGTTGGGTTGAAATCTTGTGGACATACAGCCAAAAAAATGGGACAAAAAATATTTTTTTTTCCATTAAACTTTTCTAGAAAATGTAAAATACAATACACATGCAAATTTATGGCATTTCTGAGTAGCCCAACTTAATATGGCGTACATAGCTAAGACATGTAATGGACTGAGCCTGTAAATAACAAAACTTTAAAACAATGAATGAACATAAGTTTACCAAACAGATACAGCTTAAACAACAAACACCAGCTTGTTCGGTGTTGTTATTGTCGTCATCATTGTAATTGTAGGTACGACACCCATTGCAGGAATATTAGTGCAGAAGAACTAGCCACAGTTATTCATTAACATTCAAGAAGAATGACATGCCTTGTTATGTTTACCTTCACATAAGGGCGGCACAGCATCAGAAAAAACTGACATTGCGATTGTTCTTCTGCGCTGTATACAGTGAGATGAAAAAATACACCAAATTACTTGAATAGAGCTTACAGGAAAAAACTGTGTGCATCTGCATGAAAAATGAAAATAATAGCAACAAAAGCTGAACAATGACTTTTTAGTCTGAAGACTTTTCTGAGAGGTAGGAGGGAGAAATTAATACACTAGCTGACTCACCATGACACCATTGTATTTATATAAATACTCCTCTATCAATCCAGGATGAAGTCATCGATCTAACATCATATTAACAATGCATGTTGCTTACCCTAAATTAAGAGGGCTCCCTCATGTTCCTCGCTTATTTTCAGGTGGTGGTCGACTACTAGCAGGGCGTGCTTTGGTTGTTTATCAGACAGACTTGTAGATTAACGTTAGTGTTAATGTTACCTTTCCAGCCTCGTGGCTTCGAACTGTTGTCAGTAGACCTCTGGTGTCTTTTGGCTAGCTCAATTAGCTTTAGCCTGGCTCATAGCTGGTAGCTTGCTTTTACAGTCTTGTAATTCTGTGGTGAAGAATGGTTGGGAGACGTTGTGATAATTCTGCATCAAATAGATGCTTCATGTCTTCTGTGCAGCCAGCACAAAGTATGACCCTTTTAGCCATTGTTATACTCAAACCTGAGCTTATCTGGATACTTTTTTTTCCCGGATAGGATAGTGTAAGCATTAACCCGCGGCCACTACGACAAGGACAATGCCTTTGTATATGGCACACCTGCTCGACCCACCAAGCCACCGGGCACCCCATTATCTAGATACTTTCTGCTGACTACTGTAGCTTTATAAAAGCATGTGCTTTACTGTGTCTGTGGCACTTGTTAGCCTGGTTATGGTATTCTTCTACACAGAAGAGTCTCACTTCTCATAAAAAACGCCACCAGACTACATCACATACTCATGAAACCTGTCTTAAATGGGGGGTTTGGACGGTAACATTAGTCTGTGAAAATTAGAACCATGTGAACTTTCCTTTTGTATTGAGCGGCAAAAAAGTTGTAGCATGATGTGTTTGAGTTTATTTCCCTTACTTGCGACTATTGCACATCGCAATGTCAGTGCTGACACAATAATTCATGCAGCCCTACTTCATATTGTTTACATCCATGCTTACTTGGAAACAGTCTTCTTCCTTGGGTTAGTGGTTTGCTACATTTCTTTGCACATTTCCACCACCAACTATTGATCAGTGGATTAGCGTGAAACCATAAGCAGGACTTTGTACCATGTCTACCGTGTGCATCAGTATTCTAGTGCAGGAGCATATCATACTAACAAAACAGGGAGCGACTCCTAAAGACGTTCCTCCATTGCGCTACAAGAGTTCAAAAGCTGACTTTAAAAGCACTAACAAAGGCAAAGCGAGGCAAGCGTGTCTGCAGCATCTTTCAACAACGAGGCAATTTAAAGTTCTTTACATAAGACATTAATGCATCGGGTCAAAATTTAAAAGAAACATTAGACGATATAAGAAACACTCATAAATAGGATTTAAAAGGATTAAAACAAAGTAACATCGAAGGCTAAAGATTAATCTAAATGCAGAGATGTCGAGAGGCAAAAGCCTAATACTGTAGTTAACCAGCTGGCCTGCTTTACATAACATACATCCTTTTGTGCATGCATTAGATGTGCATATCTCGCAGGTAAGGTTTACTAGCACCACAGCAAACCTGCATATAAAAGAGCAATCATAGAACCGAATACATTTGTAATGTTACAAAATGCAAATACAAGAAAGAAGCGATCAGGTTTCACATAAATGAACTCCTCTACATCAGATTAAAAATCTGCTCTGCTCACTTTTTTTTTTTTTTTTTTAAATCTTTCTGTTTTTTCTTCTTTAATTAAAATGTAGTATTGATGAGAGCAGCTGTCTGCTGTTGTCTCTGGAGATGCCAAAACAGCCTGAGACTGACTGAGAGAAGAATTGGCAGAGCTTCATTACTGCCAGAATATCTGCTGTCAAGTTTTATAGCATCAAATCAATATTGTTTGATTGGCTATAGATGAGCTCATATGAAATTTCGCCACAGGCTTTAATTGAGTCATGAAGTCTTAATGATGCTACCAAAAAATTTGATTTGAATGATTGATTTTTATTGTAGATCTGTGATACATTAGCACTCAGTACCCACAAAGCACAGATTGGACTGATCAAAAAGAAAGACAGTGACAGTGGAGGCTTTGCAGTGTTGTATCTGGGCTTCTTGGCCTCTCTCCAAACATTCTTGCTAACGCTTGTCTCTCTCGTCTGAGCGATGTGTGAATTTCATCAGTGAGCACTTTTCTGTCTTTAAGGGATTGAGTTCCCCTGGTTTAGTCTGTCAGTTCCTGCCTTTCTACTTGTTCTTTCAGGTCTGAACCTCTGTTTCTCACTCTTTCTGTCCATCATCCGCTTCCCTCAAGTTATGCTGAGGAAATATTTATGAATTATGGTCTGTTGGCTGGTCTCAGTTTAATAGATTTCACTCAAAACTCTACAAAAATCTTTTTTACACACACGCACACACACACAAACACACACACACACTTAGGTTGGTTAATTAAGCATCAGGACCGTGATGCACCTGTTTCTCCTGTTCTTCACACAGTCACAGGTCAGTCTTATCAGCGCCATAGCAGCATCACTTTATTGTTTTACGCCTCCAGTCCTTTATCTTCTTTGTGTGCATGTGTGAAAGAGAGAAACAGACGTATTGTCCTCCCTCCTTTTTCCTCTGTGAGCCTCCATTGACTTTGTCCTCTCGGATTTTTGCACACTTTGATTCTTATTTCTGGAAATATCACAGGGACGTTGAATATATGTGTGTGTTTGTGTGTGTGTGTTTGTGTGTGTGTGTGTGTGTGTGTGCGTGTGTGTGTGTGTGTGTGTGTGTGTGTGTGCGTGCATGGCAGGGCCCGTCATCATGGCTTGGCTGTATTCTACAGTGCATGTGTCTCCAGTATGTTAGTGATGCTACTGGAGACCCAGCTCTGTTGGAATAACAACCAGGACCCAATGCAGCACTACCAGCCTCCCTCTGGCCATGCCATGTGTGTGTGTGTTTGTGTGTATGTGTGTGTGTGTGCCCTCGCCTCAGTCTGCCTTTTTCTAAAACAGACATTCAGATACAGTGATTTAGACTTTATATTTGTCTCTCTGTAGCGACTAGACAAGCTGGCAAAAATCAATCCGCATCACTCAACTCAGATGTTAAAGAGCCAACAGTCGTCCCTCGTGGACTTAAACATCTATGGTTAAACACAAAGCAGGTGAAGGAGTGAGCAAGCTGTGGATTTGCAGAAATACACCAAGGGGCTTGTCAGAGCATGTAAATAGTTGGTTTTACATAAAGATCTATAGGCATGAAGGAGGATGCCTTTAATCATGGGCAAGTGGGATGCCATTACCCTTCATCCTCTGCTGTTAGATCAAGGTCGAATAGTAAACCTCTTGAAATGCAGATTGGCTTGATTCAGTCAGACTGCTCCATGAACAATGCAGCAGATAAGAAATACGGGCGCTACCCTAAAGGCTCCAATTAGCTCCTTAAACTAATCCTCGCGGTCGAGTCTTTAGCTAAGCTAGGTCTTTATCTAATGTGGCCAATTTAGATTATTAGTATTCAGCTAACTGGCTAATCTAAGATCTAATTCTCAAATGAATGTGCTACCTTCATTACGCCCATGAGTGTGCTCAAGCACGATGTAATGTGAAGGTGTTTTCCACCGTGAATATTATGTGAAATGGTTACAGATGAATAACATGTTGCTGCAGTGAAAACAAAACCTTCACTCAAGGTTTTTATGTGTGAATGTTGCATGTTTCACCTCAATTTGAGTCTGACTCAGACATTCAGAGCTGGTGATGATGTGGAATATAATTCATTCCCATGCTCAACAATCAGGGCGTTTACATGTACATCAATAACCTGTTTATTAACGAGATAATGGAGTATCCTGTTTATGTGTTTAACCATGTAAACACCATAGCCTGTCTACAGTATGCAAGGTGGAGTTCTCCAGAAGAAGTTGGGATACTGTGGCATGTGTACACCTTATGTTATTGAGGGCCACAGACTATCTGCGCAGGAGCTATTACCTTGGTTACATGGTAACAGCAATAGCAGAAGTGACAATGTCTTACTTCTAGAGCAATGAGTAAACAGAGTTTTGTGTTTCTGTAATAATGGTGCATTGGTTAGGGTTGTCCTGGTTCAAACCCAGGGTGGGGAAGCCCCTCTGTGCTGAGTTTGCATGTTCTTCCCGTGTCTCTCCGAGTTTTCTGGCTTCCTCCCATAGTCCAAAGACATGCAGGTTAGGGTAATTGGTGACTCATAATTGGCCGTAGGTGTGAATGTGATCATGGATGGCTCTATGTGTCAGCCCCGCGATGGTCTGGCGGCCTGTCCAGGGTGTACCCTGCCTCTCGCCCAACATCAGCTGGGTTAGGCTTCAACAGTTACAAACTGCCAGTTTGTTTTGTCAACAATCACTGCACTGGGTTGCCCAGTGGCTTAGTGGTTAGAGCAGGCGAGCCATGTACCAAGGCAATGACCTTGCCACAGTGGCCACAGTCATTCCCAGCCAGCAGCCCCTTGCTGCATGTCATCCTCTTTCTCTCCCCCCGGTTCACACACAGGGTTTTCCCAGCACTTGTTCATATCGAGGTGACAGAATCAAAGGTCTCGTGTGAAGGATTTAGTCATCTTAGTAAGGTTAGTAAGGTCACAGGTTGCAACAGACTGAAACTTGTACAGCATGTAGAGGAGAAATGATAGAAATGAAAAGAAATGATAGATATAAACAGCTAACTCTAAGGTAACGAAACCACTCACTTGGTCTCATTCCAAAGTCGTCAAAAACCAGCGCTTGGTCAGAGACATAGTGTTAGACACAGACGAAATAAGCCCTCCTCTTACGCCGGCATGATAAGCAGCTGGTCACTGTTATCACCTCAGCAGCATCAGGTGGAAGTGCAGAGGTACAACGACAAAAGTTAAGGTGGCGGAAGTACGAGTGGGGCAGGCGGGAGGGTTGGTTGATGGGTCCAACAAACACCGACTTTCACCTGGGAAGCAGGTGTTTGCTTTTCATGTGATTGTAAAGCCAAACTCTGTTCTTTTTACCTAAACTCAACCATGCGTGTGTGTGTTGGCTTAACGTAACCAAGTTTGTTTGTTGTTGAAGGAAAAAAAAACATCAATCTGCTGTGCTGTACCGACGTAGTACTTTTTTTTTTTTAACAAGACTGTATGTACACTGTCCTTTTCCTGTGAAAACAGAAGGTTTTTTGAAAACAGACAATGCATGTAACAAGCCGAAGTTGACAGGGCGTCCCAGAACATCAGCAACCAATGCACCCAGGGTTCCTTGCACATCATTTCTTGACGTGGAAAGTCTATGATCAATTGTTATTCTCAGGTGATTATAAATTAATGAAAAGATAGTTATGAATATATTCATTATCTGTCAGTGTGTTCAGCTAAATCCTACACACTGGACCTTTAAAGGCAGCGCTTATCAAAGCATATGACCATGAACAGTTTGTGGGAACACTTTGATTGTGTTCACGGAGATGTCTTTGATAGTCCTGTGTAATATCCACTTCAGTGATAGAAAAATTCAAAGCTGTACACAACACCTCTTTTTAAAATAACATTTTTTGTGTGTAGCTGTGGTGAAGTGGCTGATTGTTACTGATGATCAGGGGAGAGGGTCAGCTGAAGAAAATTTGATATGATTTACTTTGATGATGATTACAGTTTTGATCCTTCGTAGATGGGAGTGCACAAGAGAGAGAAATTGTGTTTGACTATACTCTGAGTATCAGGGCTACTTTTCTGAAAACAGGACCTGTGACACACGTCACATTGGCAGATCAACATTAGGTCCAAACAACACGACTGTCACTTACCACCAAAATGATAAAATAACAGCTAGTCGCAAATAATGGCCAAATGGGGGCAGATCAGACAACAGGGAGGCTTCACTCTAAAAACTACGTAAAACATTAAGGTTTAAAGTTCATCTTTTACCTTGGAAGCATCCGTCATTGTTTCATCTCCATGAGATGCTTATTCTTGATATATGTTTGTCATCTAAACCTTATGTTTTCATTCTGTTTCTCCACATTATGGTTTTCATTTTTTAATTTCCGTCTGTGCACAACATCTGCTGCATGTCTGTCTGTCTTGAAAGAAAAACTTTTTTTCTTCATCTGAACTTAGGGTCTAATGATAGAAGATGTTGTATATTGTTCCAACTGTAAAGCCTCATGAGGCTAATTTGTGATTTTTGGCTAAAGAAATAAAACAGATTTTGATTGATTTAATTTGAGGGTACTTCATCCATTGATGACGATTATGAGATGTGGCTATCAGAGTCCTTCCTGCACGGGTCCATTTTTGAAAATCTGCACCCACCCACACCTGTAAAGCTCAGTACTAGAACTGACCCGTTACCCGTCATTATGTCTAAGTCAAAGCTGCACCCGCCCACACCCATTAATAAAAGTCTCGCCAGCCGACCCGACCCACACCTGTGATCAAACAAACACAAGGCTACAGTCACTCACATTAAGCTTCGTTCTCTTTTCTTGACTTACAAATCCAGTGGAGGAAAAGTCTCTTTCACTGGCTGCGATCAATGTGGGGGTGGAGAAAACATTCGGCGCAATCGCTGTGAGGATAGGAAACGTCAAAAGGATCCTTCCTGGCTGTCTTGAACTCAATGTAGGCTGCAACCTCATCCTCGGGCTGCAAGGTTTCATCGCTGGAGTCCTCCACGTCTGTGACGAATGTGACAATGGGGTCAAAGGTTTGACTGCTGTCACTGACTTTCAAAATAAAAGGAATTGTGGCTTGATAATAGAGATTTAGATGTCAAAATATTACACATATACTGCACAGATTTTTAATTTGTTTTAATTAAAAAAGAACAGAAAATATATATTTGTTCTCACCCACTGCCCGCCTACATGTAGTTCATATTTACTCATACCCGTACCCGTGAATTTATATATGTACCTGCAGGTACCCGACCCGGTGCAGGATTGCTAGAACTTCTAGAAATTTTCTAATTGAAACAAGTGCTGATCATTTTTTTTAAGCTATAGATTATAGATATAAAACAGCAGAAAATCTGGTTGTCTTTCTTTCTTGACTTCAGTTAAATGCAAAAGACAACAGGAGATGTTAATGTATTTACTTAGCCACCACCCCCTCCTCCAAATCTTTCTCCTTGTCTATCAAATATATTTGAAGTAGCATTTTCTCGCATCTCACATCATGAATATTCCATATCTCACTGGTCTGCTCCTCAGGGGCTCCAATCTGCTTCCTGTTGAACCTTTCACCTGCTGCTGCTGGATTCATATGGAGAGCCCCTCAGAGAGCAGATTCTGCCCCACCAAATACAACTGTGTAACTATTTGTGCAATTATGCTTTCGCTGTTAGTATGCAGAAATACAGCAAACACAAGGGCTGACGAGCAGAGCTGGGTCAAATGCCTGTGGGAAATAAATCTGGTTTTAATCAGCTTGAAATCATACGGCATATATAAATGTGTACAAATCAGGCAGTGTCAGGGAAGTTGTCTTTAATATACAGCAGACGTACAACTCCAAACAATACAGTACTCACTGCATTGTTCTGTATGATAAAGACTTCCCTGCTCACCAGGCAACCAAACAGGTTCAAATAAAACTTAGAAAGAGAGTGAAAATACTATCTGGCCTAGTTCTGCTCAGTAGGAAATTATCTCGATGTTATACAGACCTGATTCGGCTTTATCCTGCAAGCTACAGCTCCGTCCATGTAGACTTAATTAAGATTTTGAGTGAGTTGTCCTCCTGGAGTTATGCTCCAAATGTCTGCCTCCCTCTCTATTAACTCTGATTTATGACTGCTGTAGTTCAGGCAAAAGATTGAACAAAAGGGTAAAATTGTGCCCTGTATTTTTTTGGTCCTAACCCTCATAACACGTTGGCATTTTCTTGTTCAGCAGTCAAGCCCCGCTTCATGATAATCTCATTTCCATACCACTATACCTGTGGGCTGACCACTATGTTCTTGTGCTGTTTTACACCCTCTGCAGAGCAGCTTCACAGAGATATAAAGGTTTAAGTGTCCTCCTGAAGAGCAAATTGAGCGTAGTTCTTGCAGGGGAAGTGTACACACTTAAGACCCTTTGTGCCTCTTTGCCTACAGTTGAAAACCTGCAGCAAGCACAGACAACAGGGAAGGTGAGACAGAAGATAAAGACAGTATATTGAGACTGAGGCCAGGTACAGAAAACACGTACATGGCCTGAGGTAATGAAATTATAAGCAACCAACTTAAAGTTAAGGCAAAAAGATAAGAAAGACTTTAACAATGCAGGAGCCAGGCCAGAGACGCCAAATTGATTTTCCAGTCAGTCGAGGAGAATACAGTGATGTATGGTGTCAAAGCTGCACAGTGATCCATAGTAAGCACACGATCATACACCACTTTATTAATGGCAGTTTCAGCGAAGTGACAGCGCCTAAAAGCAGAGCGAACAGGTTCAGAAAGGTTGCTGTTAAAGATGTGGGCTGAAAGTTGAAGGTGAGATGATTTCAAGTACACTGGAAACTGCTCAGTCATTCCTGTATAAATGCTGTGTATATAATTTGCTTATAGTAATCAAGTAGTCTGCTCACAGTGTTAACTTTGGGTCTTTTCATACATGACAACATATGGAAAAACAATTTAAAACTACAGTAATTCTATTTTTTTTTTTTAACTTTACTCCCATGATACTTTGCCTTTGCTCCAGCTGGCTGCCTGAGGCTGGTGCTGTGCGCAAATTGAAATCATGACCGCAAACGGAAAGTCATTTTCTTTCAATGTAAAACACAGTCTCCTTGTAGCTTGAGACAAACTGCCAAAAACAAGCCAACAATATGCAGCAGTGAAACTTTGTGTTCCTCAGGCTACAGCTAGAAACAGTCAGGCCTGCCAGTGATGGAAACAGAAAATGAATGTGTACAGGGAAAGCACTTGTGGTTGAAGCCACCCTAATTATATGGATTGATAATGCCGCGTAACGTAACGCCTCCGTAGTGAAACAGCTGTGCTGTGTTTTGAAACTGTCAGTAAAATTAAGTAATAAGGAAGGTCTATGTTTCATTGCTTTATATTAATGTATAAATATACAAATGTTATTAGATGGTAATCTGCATGAGAAATGAGGGGAAAAAACAATAATAATATACATCAGCTCATAGTGATCAGTTTGACCCAGTTGAACAAGGTTAGAGACTGAATGATAATTCATCAGAAAACCTGGATCAAGATTTGGTGTCTAGATTACTGAAATGGCCAAGTTACTCAGGCTAGGTTTAGAAAAAGAAACATGGTGCAGATGTACCATAAAATAACTCAAAGTTCACTTGTCTTTACCTGAGACACAAAAAACGGTCTCCAGGGGGAAAAGTCCTGTGTTTTGTGACCCATCCACAACCCCAACCTGCCACCTTACATGAAGTTCTACTTCACTCTTTTCTTCTGTCCACGCATTGGTGACACGATCACAGCCTTCTCAGTCATGTGAGTTATATACGAATAAATGGCTCATGATAAAGTGCGTTATATACAAATTGTGGTGGGTTACTTTTCATAAGTATATGTACAATCAGTGCAAGAGAACAGCCTGGGTACCTCCAGGAGGAATGATCAGAGTCTGTTGCCCTGGACCAGGGGTAGGCAACCTGCAGCTCTGGAGCCATATACAACTCTTTAGCCCCTCCCCAGTGCCTCCCTGTGGCTTTAAACAATTAAAAACAAAAACAACAACAAAAAAAGTTTTAACATTTTGTCAGCTAAAATGCATGTCATATTTCTACAGCCTGGCACCTTTTCCTCTAAATTTTGCAAACCTCAGCAGCAGTGGCTCGTCTTAAGCCTCCCTAGCTGGGCTAGCAATAGATTGGAAATGGAAATGCTACGGATGGCAGCGGAGGACTTGCTGGGGCGCCTCTCATTGGCTGATGCTCTTTGTCAGTCGTGTCAGACCTCTCCAGTTTTCTAGCATGCCAGATATCCAGTCCCAGTTGCAGACGAGGGCGCGACTTGCTCGTAGGCTTGTTCACACATAAGGAGTTGTCGTGCCGACTCACCTCCAACCCAAGGACTACTTAATGGCTCTCAAGACCCTCAGCGACCTCAAAATTGGGGTGAAAATCGTGTAATGTGAACAAGGCTTTGGTCACACGATCTCAGCCTCTCAGAATATGTGGTATATGTATGAATTTGTTTGCATTACTTTTTGTAGGAAAAAGTACGCACAGTTTGTTAGAACACCCAGACATGAACCAATCATATCCGGACTGTGGGTAAAGAATTAGATCATTTATCAGTAGAGCTGTGGTAGACAGTGACCTGATATTTATGAAACCAAAGTTGAGGGTCTTGTTGGGGATTCAGCTTTAAATAATAGACCAATTTGTGGAGCAACCAGTAGGTGGTATATTAATTAGTGTGTGGATTCAATCATGATTATCTAGGACTTTATCAGGTGCATTGTGGGACACTTTACGCCGCCAGTAATAGGGATGATAATTAGATTTTGGTGCTCCTCACTTGGGGAAAGAGAACTTGTGGTTAATACGACAGAGGAGGGAGACACTCTCAACATTATAGAGCAGGCTATCAGTCTGATAACCTAAAAATCTTGTGAAAATTACAGTTTTATGTGCGCTGTGTGATGTACAAAATGTCAGGTGGTAAACAGAAGAGCCTGTAAGGAAAATGTGTGTGCATGTGAATGAGCGGGCGCCTGATAAAGATAGAGAAGAATCTGTGTTTAGTTATGCTGATCACAGGTGCCCTTCAAAATGTCAGAGCGCTCCGAGTGATTAGAAAGGCTGCAGATAAAGACAACAGCAAAGACTACCCCCTGATGAAAGGAGGAGTGGGGGAGGAGGAGAAAACCTAAGATTTAGGGGGTTCAGGTAGAAAGATGCAGGGAGGGAAATGAGAGAGGTGTGGAGGAGAGATGGTTGAAAGGTTTAAACAAGAGGAGGAGAGGCAGGCAGAGAGAGCCCATAATTCAGCGTATGTGTTAGTGTGACATTTACAGAATTGTACTGGTTTAATTGTGATTATTCGTAGTGCTTTATACATCCTGCTACAGATGAGTGCATCGCTGTAACAAATTATAAAATGACAGTGATCCAGTGAGCTGAATAAATATGGAATCTGTGTGAGTATTTCTAAAATTAAATAAACATAATTAAATAAAAATAATAAATATACATAATTATCATAATGGCTCTCCACATTGTCCTTTCATGCCATTTTGTTTCTATTGCCATCATCAGGGGAGGATTTGACGTCTCCCGTATTAAAAATGTACACTGTTGCAATACAATTCAGATAAAAGCTTCATCCAAATTCACATAAATTGAAATGGCATTACCAAAAAACAAACCGTGTTAGTGTAATGAAATCACGTCGCAGTTTTCATTCGAAATTTTAGAGGCTGTCATGCCTCAATTTTGAACTAATTGAAGGATTACACTGTCCTCTATTTAATTCTTCTTGCCGCGGAGGTTCAGTGACCCTTAAAAATCCCAATTGGATGAACTCTAAACGTACCCTGTTCAAATGACAAACACTGCTTGTCTTTTCAGCTCCCAAAAAGCATTTCTGAGACACTGTGCGCGGCAACAAAATGGACGTGGAAAAGCAAATTTAATGAGAAAATGGTCAAAATAAAATGAATCATGATAAAATGGAGAAATTTCATTAAGCGAGAATAGAAAAGGCTATGATCACATTACAAGCTAAGACAAAAAACAATCATGCATGTGTGTCCTTGTCTGCATCAGGACCTGATGAGTGGGCGGTTGGATGTGTGTGCTTGAGAGTGTGTGTGTGTGTGTGTGTACGTGTATGCTGACGGGTTTAGAGGCAGGTAAATTAATATAACAGATGGTTTGAGGTTTATGGCAAGAAATGATTGTGAAAGGTCATAAGACAGAGTTTGACATTTACAAAGGCATACATCTTATTGCTAGTAATGCACACACACACAAAGGATGGCAGGTTTCAGCGTCTATTCTCGACGAGTTCTTGACAGCAGAGTGGGGAAGACGGGGAGCCAGCGTTTGTCTGCAGCTCAGATCTACGTTCGATCAAATATTATTTATCGGGATTTACACAAGCATTTTCAAAATCTGATGCAAAACATTCTCAAATACTTTCTCTAACACACACACACACACACACTCACACACTGGCAGAGCTCCAACTTCATTACAACAGCACTCTGGCAGGCTGATTGAGTGATCAAAGCTAATCGCATTTAATCATATCTAATCATATGTAATAACCAACACGGAGTGCTCAGGCATGACAAGACTCTCCACTCTTTCTCCATCTCTCCTTTCTCCTCTCCTCTCCTCCCCCACTCCTTAACCCTCCCCCAGACAATCTCAAACCCCCCCAGTCACTCAAACACAAGCCTGAACATGAGCGAGAGACAGAGGAAATAGGTGTAAAGGGAGGGTGTCCAAAAAGCAGGGAAAAATAAAAATAAAAGAGCGGGTGACAGATGGACACCCTCAGTAGAACATCAAGCCCCCCAGCAGACGCAGCTTGCAGTACCTCTGTGGTGTTGTACGCTTAAAGAAGGAACAAGATGCTCTTCCTTCCGGCTCGGCTGTGTGACTGTGGTGCTTTATCAGAACAACTGAGAGAGAAATGATCACAGGCAATTTTTTCAACATTATCTTTCCAATTTATATTCAGTACACAGTTTAAAAAGCTGTGGCATTTTAAGCCTCTGCAATTTCTCCCAGTGTTTTTCTATGCTTTGATCAGATTTTAAAGTCCTGCTGAGATTCTCTTTTTAGACTACGGTTACATGTAACAATAATGCCGAGTGATGACAGGAACTGGTAGGGATTTGAGTAGACTGCACACAGAGTGTAAATATTCTTACAGTGTGAATTTCTAGTGGTCACATGGGATGTTAGGAGCTGATAAAGTTGTGGTTGTGAGACGCTATGCCTGTTTTGTGGAAGGTGGAAATGTAAAAAACCTCGAAGCACAAGCTCAATCTTGCTTGACCTTAAGATATAAGCTGCACTGTTTTCTCAGATCAGCTCTCCTATTTTCCTGTTTCTCTGTTCCTCTAGTTTCCAGACCTCATCTTTATTAAAGTGTAAAGTTGCTTTGAGAGGACCAAAAAGAGAGAACAGACTGTTCTCACCTTGCAGTTACACTGACCCTTTTAAGGTGTTAGTATGCTGCAAACAAAGTGCTTGTCTGATGATCCTGCAGCATCTGAAACACCTTTCTAACGTATCAGGATTGGAAGGGCTGCTTTATTTTTGCAGTTTTCTCCTTTTCTGAACCAACATTTAGCAGGCATGGCCACTTTATGCAGCATTTGGCCGGCTGTGCGGGGGCAACAAAGTAAGAAGTGTCTGAACTAGGCTTGGGTGGTATCTATTTTTTCATACCTTACTGACATTTCACCAGGGTATATGGTGTGTGATGGTATCGAAAAAAAAAGAAACATAAAAGCTGAGCTACTGGTGATACAAATCATCAAAGTATGTATGCCACTGTCTAGCCTACAATATTGTGTCTCTAATATGTAATTAGCCTGCTCAGACAAGTCTTGCTGGGTTTGAATACTTATAGCCTGTAGAATAATAAATGGAGGACCTGATGACACTTGTTGCGTCGTGGCAACAAGAAGATAACGTGTTATCAAGTGGCTAATAAACTGCTTTTGTAGTTGAAAGAAGTCATCTCAAGGTAACATTTTATGTGGCATACTTCCAACCAGGGGCAGGGTCTGGTGACATTATCCTCAACACTCGCAGTCCCCATCTTTCTCAGCTCAGCTGTCTGTTCAAACAGGAGAGACTGACCTCTGGTGGTGCATGCTGTGCACCACAATACATCGCCTCAATACAGCATCTCCTTATCAGTTTAATTGAAGGAGGAGCATTTTGACAGTATTGAAAATTATAGCTTATGGATTTCTAAATACCATACTTTCTTTTATACCACCCAAGCCCAGTTTGGGGTGGCACGGGGGGAAGTGAGGGGACATGTCTCCCTCAATTTTGAGAAAATGTTCACTCATCTGGAATTTAGCAGAGGACTTTTATTTTTAAGAACTTAAGAAAAAAATTTAAGAATTTGAAGAAGAAACCCCACCAAACACTCTGTTTCTGTCCTCCAATGTGCTATAGTCACAGTGGGTCGCTGTTGCTGTTCGCTGTATGTGCTTATGCCCCCCACACACACACACATTCTCATTGACTGATTAACAGTGCTGGTTATTTATATTATTGTGGCGTATTTATTATAAATACAGTCCATCAGGTTTTGTTTCATCAATACTACAAATGCTGTAGACAATATCTCACTATCAATATCCTCATTCAAGCAACAAATTATATTCAGCCACAAAATAAACCTAAAAAGCTGGAAATCAGAACAGAGGTACAGAGAGTTGTTGCACAGAGATGATACACCATCTCCTCTAGTTGCATTGGTGTGAACCAGCAGGTTTTTAGAATGTTGGAGAGCAGCGCATTCGTCACAAATCTTTGGTCTGGACTAGGCATATAAAAACTGACCAGAGTGCAGGAAGTTAGGTGTTTGATGCTTAAAATTTCTTGGGGGAGGAGCCCCAGCCCCAGACCCCCCACTGAATATGTGGCCCACCAAATGTTGAAACAAACGCAACGCCCTTGCTCTCAAGCTCTCTTTTATCATTCTTCACACAGCTCCTGCCTCTTTACAACATCATCATGCAACATTATGACTTTCCATTATCTCCATCTGTATGATTCATTGTGCCCCTCAGATGACCTACATTTTGCCCTGCCTTCAAGTGTGGCCACTTAGGAGCAGCTATGAGCACTCCTGCCTTTACGTGGTTGGACAGCGCTTAGTACTGACTAGTTTGTTGCAGTAGTACATAAGCCTTTACTGGTTTGTTTTAGCTGTGATGAGATCCTTCATGCTTGTCTGTCTTTAGCACTTTTGTGTGTATTTAATTTTGATGTGGGAAGATATTTGATCAAAGTCAAGACACATAAAAAACAGATCTTGTTAAATTTGATCAGACTGATCAGAGGCAGACTGCAATTAAGATAACCACCACTCTCCTCCAAGTTAAGTGCTTCTATCCGATCTTCAAAGAGCGCAGCAATGAGCAGAAAGTAAATATCTTTTATGTAGTTTCTGAACCGTGAGATTTTTTTGTCGGTAGTACTGCCATACGCCATTTCATTTCATGAATAATCAAGCGCTTCTTGTCAAGTGCTTGGTTTTCACAGTGCCAAAATGAAACAAAAATCATTGAGTGTCCTGAAGAGCAAAACCAACTCCAGTAATCCCTGACGATGTTTGAGTTCAGTTTTCATTTTTTAAGCACCTCACTTGTGCCTCCAACGAGCCCAGATTGCTGTGTGTTACAGAGTGTGACACACTTTAAATATTGTTTCAGAGGCCTTTGCAGCCTGCCAAGCTGAATATCTGGGGAAGAGCTGTTGAAACATAAACCTTGTACCCACAAAAAAATAAATAAATAAAACTATCGCCAAGGCCTCAGGTTCTTGGAGGCGCACATTGAGATCATAAACAAACAACCAAACAGACATCAGGGCATCTGTTTGTCTCTTTCCCCAGGATGCTTTGCTGCGGCTGGCGGCGGTTGTCGACGCACGCTCGCTTCGAGTGGCCCTTCGAGACAGCATACAGGAGCTGCTACCCGGCACGGTATTTGTGCACACACACACACACAGACACACACACACACACTCCACATTTGCACAAACAGCTCAACATAATTGACATTTCCTTGATTTATCACCTGAAAACTAAAAGCTTCCTGTTAGTATGCAGAGTGGCGGAGCTAAAAGCCTCGGCCCTGACATAAGACCAAGGAACAGAGGCCCGGGCCTTGTTGTAAATGGATGAAGCTCATCACTCATTAAATTAATTAAAATCTGATTAATATTACAATGAATGTGCGCGTTTATGTGTGTGTTTTATTCCAGGAGTGTGTGTGTGTCTACATGCTGGAGGGATACTCGAGGCTGCTATGTGACGACCCGCCACACGAACTGCCACAGGAGGGAAAGATCAGGTGTGTACTTTTTCTGTGTGTTTGTGTGTGTGTGTGCACCAAGCTGTAGATGTATCGCAATAGAACAAGGGAGAGATGAAGAGGAGAAACAGAGACGGCTGTTTTCTCTGTGTGAATAGCAGGTGCCACCTGAATGAATATGAGCCGCGCAGCCCAAAATCACATCATCACCACAGAAACAGAGAGACTCATCACAAAGACACATGGGGACATTCTCCGTGTCTCTTATCCTCTCATTTTCACCACCTCTTATTCTTCCCTCATCCCCCATCTCTGTCGCGCTCTCATTAAAACTCTCCCTTTATCTCACTTTTATCCCCGTCTTATTACACATCCCTCTCCCTGACAAACTCTTTCCCTCTCTTGTCATCTGCCATCCCACCTTCCCACCTCACCGCATCAGCCTGTCGTTGCCCTTTTTTCCCTCTCAGCCTGCTCTCTCCCCGAAGAGCCGTGAAGCACTAAGCCGGCTGTGTTTTGGTCTATCTATTCCCCCCCTCCCTTCCCCGCATCTCCTCTTTCTCTCTCACCTTCAATCCCTCTCCCCGCGGAAGCGTCGCAGGGCTAATAGCCGAGGTGACAGCGCCCGGGGTCCCTCAGTGAGACACGGCGATCCTCTCCTCTCTTAAGTGCTCTCTGAAGCTCTACAACCCTGTGTGTTACTGCGACTGCTGCCCAGGCTTCGGCAAAAACCAACACTGCATAATAGATGAAACTGTCTGTTTGTCAGACAAGAAGCCTTTTTCCAACACCTCATTGCCACACAAACAGGGCCTCACACACCAACATGCTTATGCAGACTCGAGCTCGCAAGGACGCGAGCACAGGCCACATGTACAGTACACACACACACACACTTGTCAGGGCTGCGTTCAGGATAGAGGTAGTGGGGATATTAAAAGAGCTCCAGGGCACTTTGTTACTTTTCTCCCTCCAATTCACCTGCTTATATAAGCCTGTTATCAAGACCTTGGCATACACACACATGGACACATAAGCACAAACACCCACATATCCATCCAAACACACACAAACACACACGCAGACACACACACTCAATGAACCCATCTGAGAGGCAGAAGGCCACTTTGTTTGAGCCTCATTCCAGCCCACTTTGCAATACATGCAAACCCATTAACTGGACTTTGGCAACCTTGACACACACATACATGCACATACACACACTCACATACACATATATAACGAAAAAATGCACAAACAAGTTCAGCCAAGACAGCTTCCACGATTGTTTATTCTCTAAAACTATTTGTTGTGTACAAGATAACTGATGCCTCACAGCCAAACACTCTATTGTTGGAGATAATGTGAAAAGAAAAACACACAGTCCAAGGTCTGAAACACACAGAGCGCAGTGATACATACACAACGCAGCTGCACGATTGTTGCAATACACTCTTTGACTTGTAGTTGACTTTTATATCCTTCTAAAGCATTTCTTCCATTTTGTGAAAAGGGCTTTTTGTATTGTACTTAATCTGCCAATAATTAGATGTTTTTGTCATTGTATGTCATTAAGGTTTTGACAACATTCAATTTCTAAGATTGTAATACAGTTATGACATTAACATTTTACATATTTTAGATTTAAACAGTTTAGTTATCCTTAGATTTCCTCTTTTAGCCAATCATTTTTTATGACACCACATTATAATAATAAATGGACTGCACTTGTATAGTGCTTTTCTAGTCTTCCGACCACTCAAGGCGCTTTTACGCTACATGTCACATTCACCCCTTCACACACACAGTCACACACGGGTGGAACAGCCATCAGGAGCAATTTGGGATTCACTGTCTTGCTCAAGGATACTTCGACATGCAGACCAGAGGAGCCAGGGATTGAACTGCCAATCTTCCAATTAGTGGACGACCTGCTCTACCTCTGAGCCACAGTCGGTCCAGAGTAATGAAGGGAACGAGATACGACTCAAAATACTGATTTAAATGTACAGTATATCACCGATAAGTAATTTTAAATGGACTTGCACTTGATTAGCGTATTTCTAGTCTTCCAACCACTCAAAGTGCTTTTACACTAAAGAGCCACATTCACCCATTTACACACACATTCACACACAAGTGGCTGAGGCTACAATACAAGGTGTCACTTGCTACTCAGTTTAAATAACCAGATGCACTCACACACCAATGTCACAGCCATCGGGAGCAATTTGGAGTTCAGTATCTTGCCCAAGGATACTTTCGCATACAAGCCAGGGATCGAACCGCAGATTTTCCGACTGGTGGACGTCACACTCTCCCTCCTGAGCCACAGCCGCCAAAAAGTAATAAGCACAAAAGATTTATAAATCAAAAACTGGCCTGACTGAACCAGTTTTTTGTGAGCTATGACTTTTAAAAAGCACGTGCAGTGGGACTGCCACTCTCCTTTAGAGTCTTATAAAATGCACAAATGATCACACATATGGACAAACACACAGACTAATAACTGTTATGGTGGAGAGAAGGACTATTTCACGCACTGTCGATCATGTCGTTCGTATTCCGTCATGTGCAAAACCTCATACAGAAAATAGCACAACACAATACCCTGAGCTGCATATATATTAAGAGAGACATTTGCACATTGACTCGCCATCAGCTGTACAGAACTGCAGTGTTTCTTAATGACAGTTAAGCAGTCATGACAAATGGCGCTCATGATGTCGGTTTAGGCAGGAACATGAAGTCATTAGCATCACCCAGATAAATTAATCATTCGCTGATTTCCATGAGTGCCAAACACACACCCACATTTACTGTATCTGAGTGACCTATTTAAATGTCCATCTCTAAGTCTTAACTGTTGTCACTGGGCACCGCTGCACTGTAAACACACCGCCCACCACGCCAGCCTTGACCTACATGTTATTCAATTTGAGCTATTGTTGCTGCTAACTGCTCCGAGCTGATTTGTGAGGCTTTAGTTGACCTTATACTTATCTCATACACCAGACATTTAAATTGTATTATCTAATAGGTATGTCATTTTTGCACAGCGACAACTAAATAACAGTGTTTTTCCCGAGCGCCCCAGGGTGGGAATTTTGCTCTTTGCCATGCCTGCTATAAATTGGCTTCACGCTCACGCAGTAAAGCTGCTTTGACCAAAGACAATACACAAAGGTCAGTTGTATTTGCCACCATGGTAAACTGCGACGACTGAAGGGGACTGTTCCTCAGTGAGCTGAAATAAATGGACACTTTAAAATCAATGCACCATACAGAGATTTGGCTGCAATGGTTTGAGGGGATTTTAGACTCTGTGAGCATGTAATGGAGTGACTGCTGCAGTGTGTGTGTGTGTGTGTGTGTGTGTGTGTGTGTGTGTGTGTGTGTGTGTGTGTGTGTGTGTAGCCGCTGGGGGTTTCAGTAGATTATTATGAGAAGCACATAGATGATGAGTTTACCTGTGTGCATCAGTGAAACTATTTTCCTTCTTTTTGTCCTTCATTTCCATATTCATGCAAGTCTGAGTGTGTTTGCTCACTGAGGTGCGGAGACGCATGTGTGTTTTGTGCATGTGCGCAAATGTATGCGTGTTTGTGTCATCTGGCAGTCGTCAGTCCAGAATAAATAAATGTATCATATTTTAGCATAAGAGAGCTGCCCTCTGTGTTAAATATAACACAGACACAGACCTGCGCCTCTGCCATCATCACACCTGGCTTCACACCTGGCCAGCACCTCCACACACACAAGCGGCCGTATTGAGTTCATATAATTTGACAATGAATAATAGTTCTATTCAGACATGTTTTGGTTAGCGTCAATGAACACAACGTGTCTGTTTTTGTAATGCTGGTGATTATTTTTCCATTTGCTCCAATTGTCTTCCAAATCCCCTCTTCCTCTTTGTCTCCCCGGTGTCTGACACGCTCTCTCTGTGCTTCTCACGCTGAGTGATGTGCTGGAGGTAATTGTCTCTGTCTGTGTCTTAGGAGTATCGTGGACCAGCTGAAGCGATGTCAGTGCGCCGGCCTTCCTCCGTCCGAACTGCCAGAGAAATACAGAATCTGCCTCGCAGCTCCGTTACCAGCACACAGAAGAGGTGTGTGCGTTTTCCAGTGTGTGTGTATGTTAAAGGGTGTTGCAGGAGTTTGAATGACGCTGGCAAACAGACAAATGGACCAACATCTGAGTTTGTGTGTGTGCATTTGTTTGAGGGTGTGTAAGCGTGCTCCTGTTCATGCAGAGGAGCAGAGAGATGTGAGAGCGTGGGAGAAAAAAAAAAAAACAAACGAATGGAGGTAGAGAGAGAAGTAGCGAACAAGAGATGATGATTGCAGAGGGATAGGTATGGAGCTGCGTGGGCAATAAAATTGGACAAGAGACCCCCCCCAAAAAAAGCAATGAAAGGTCTGTGATGAGAAAAAAATGTAAGAGCTCGCATGGAGTGCGATGAACAGACTCTGCGTTCCTCTTCAAATGAACATTTTTTGTTTTTATCCAAAAACAGGAATGAGAGAACAACCTGAAGGGATGTAATCATGAAGAGACACCCTAAAGTACACATGCATGACCGCTCTGCACTCTGTGGATCAATAAACACCACTGAACGTTTCATGTTGCAGCAGAAAGAGGAGTTAGTTCGGTACCAACGTGGTAAACACATCACTCTGTCTGCCGTTTTGCCTGCTGTCCACACATGCACATCCAAGATCAAACAGATTTTGTCCATAAAGATCTGCTGTTGCTTTCTGCTCTACACTGATGAGAACAAAAAAATGAAAGGAAAGAAAAAACAGTGTTACGCAAGGACATTAGGTTTATTATTTCCCGTGTTCTTTTCCCCTGCATATTTCTATCAGAACACGGAGAGAGAACAAATAAGATTAAGAGCAAGACAAGGACATGGAAAGAAAATTAAAGGAGGCCGATAAAAGGACCAAGAGTGTGTTTTGTCTGAATTAAGGCATTACGTAATATGAATGCTTTTCTGTCTTTTTGTATTCGTTCTTTCTTTCAGCTGTTGTCATTCCTCTCTTGGATCAGGAGCAGGACAAGGCCATCGCTGTCTTACTGGTGAGTCCTTGCATTTGAGGACATACAAAAGGGTTTCAATAAATTAATGAACTGAAGCAACAAAAGCAAACTCTAATAATCATGACGTCACCTCCACCTGCACAAAAGTTTGTTGCACTTGCAGTTCAGTGACATATATTCATATTCATTTGGTTTCAATCAACATTCGCAAATTAAATGAACTCTACAGAGGCAACAGTTAACACTCGTGCACTGGACTGACTGAAATGTGTGTGTGTGTGTGTGTGTGTGTGTGTGTGTGTGTGTGTGTGTGTGTGTGTGTGTGTGTTGCAGGTGGGCTGTAATCCACTATCTGATCAGGATGAACAGCATCTTAACATGCTGGAGAAACACGTAAGCTCTCTCTTTATCTGTCTTTTATCATCACAAATTTAAAAAAAAGCAACTTGGCAACAGTAGCGTACTTACTGCAAGAGTTTGCTCTTAATTTAACCAACACGTTTCGATACAGGGCTTTTATCAGAGAGGGTAAAGCACAGCCTGTATGTACTTTATAAGAAGGCGTTATCTCTGTTGATTATCTTGTGAGAACTGGGCACAGAGCCAGCCTTTAAAGGATGCTGCACCTAAAAAGAAAACACAAACTTGAAGAAAATACACAACAAAACGTAAATAACCATAAAAACTGCCCCTCAATTAGAAGTTTCTGAGATCATAAGTCCTAAAAGCCTGTTTCTGCTTCTTAAAAAGTTTATATTAAGACCCCCCTGCAGTCCTGGATAGACTCTATGAATATTAAAAAAGGAAAAATCCACCACTGAGTCATTTTGTATCTCCACAAAAACGTGTGTGTTGGATTTACACTCACATGCTCAGTATTGATTTCTTTGTAAAACTGGTAATGTTTCATCAGCGTTTTTTCTTTCATTAATTTTTCTTCACTGAAGGGCCGGATGAAAGCATCAAACAGTATTTAGTCTGATAATGTTCGCTCTCAAATTTTCTGTAATCTCAACTGGCTTTGGTGCTCGTCTCGGGTTGGGTCATAACAGAATACATGTATTCAGGACTACAAAATCAGATTCCAAAATATAAGTAATTGTCATCATATCATATGAAAGTTTTTATTAGACTTTATTATTTGTAACCCTCAGAAGTCAATCTACACGTGTACCATGATCCACAAATATCTCACCATCTACAAACATGACTTTTTACATTGGTGTAAAGTCACGTCCACAAAAATACAAATTGATTTGCAAATGTGCATAACTTACTCTGTAAACATGTACTTTAATATCACATAAAAACGTCACAGGTTTACAAAGGTAAGCAGTTTCACCACAGCAAATACATGTGAAGTCCTATTTATGGATCCATTTTTACACATGAAACTGGTTTTGCACATTTGTGGATTGCTTCCTGTAAGTTTGCAGGTCATGTGACACTTCTTTCTTCTCTCCTGTTTATTTGCTTAATTTAGTCTAAGATTACATTTGAAAAATTAAACCAAATCATATCAAGTTTATTTATATAGCACATTTAAAAACAACCGCAGTTGACCAAAGTGCTGTACAAAATAAAGAATGACACACAAATATATATAGCAATATAAAATATACACAAATATAAAGCAGAATAATACTTGTAAGAGCAACTACAAACGTGAAAGGATAATAAAATACTTAAATATTAAAACCAAGACTGGAAGGCTATTCCAAAGCTTTTGAGCAGCTACCACAAAGGTACGACCTCCCTTACCCACCAGCCTTGATCGCAGGACAGTTAAAATACATTGTTCGGAGGATCTGAGAGGTCGGGAGCTGGAATGGGGTGGAGAAGTTCAGCAATATACGGGATGCCAGCCCATGTATGGCTTTAAAAACAAATAAAGGAACCTTAAATTATCAGACCCAAACAGAATCCGTGGATTTTCTCACAGTTTTCAGCAGCGATACAGAACGAAATCTGCAGAGTTAAGCAGAATGGTGTTGTATTGCTTGTAGTGTAATGGACAGTATTCATCACAGTGTCAGGGATTACTTGATTAGATTTTGATTATGTCTTAAATATAAGGCAATTTTGAAATTATGTAACGTTTCTTGCAGAAGTGCTCCACTTTGTGGCAGTGATTATTAAGGGTGACTAATCTGAGCAAATGCTGAATATGCAAAATGCATTTTTATGCATTAAAAATGTTTTGAGGTGTTTCAAGAGAAAAAAGAAACTCAAACTTTGGGGCTGCATCAATTATTTTAAGCACAAGTTAAAATATTTTTAGTATGTAATTCTGAAGTAATCCAAAAGTAATCAGATTAGATTACTTTTTCTTTTTTGGGACAGGGTAATCTGATGGATTATGGTACCTATTACAAAAATTGCCGTGCAAATTATGTTCAGTAAACTGATCCACCCCTGTCTGTGTTTCTGCATACGTCCATGATGTCACAGGCCTCAGTGGCGTGCGCACGAGTCCAGGCTGTTCAGACGTCCTACCAGAGGCCTCCTCTCAGCCCCTCTCCCATACAGTCCCACAATGCACTGCTGCACCTCAACGTCTCGGAACAGGACTACTGCGAACTGGACCGCAACATTCTGCAACTCTGTGGTACGCACACACACACACAAACAGTTCACAACATACATCGAGGCGTGTTAGATAAAACCTCCTCCTTCACTCCTTCACATCTTACATCATCTTCACCTCATGTATACAAACACCAAACTGTGAAGCAAACATAATCAGACACACACACACGCGCGCGCGCGCACACACAGTGGTATATATGAGGTGTGCTATGTTAATAGGGTATGCCCATCTGGATAAAAAGCTCTATGAATTTAGATGGACTCTGTCAGAGGCAGTGTGACAGCTCCTGTGTGAAAACAGACCGCTTTGCAAAAACACTGTTTAAAATCTCATGCATAATGGAAGTGGACTCGCTAATGCCGTTCCTATGCACATACACATGCATCAACGTTGTTTACTCCCTGGTAATTGTCAACAAATATGAGTCGGCTTTAGTCTCCTCAGTCCCCCCCAGCCTCTGCCTCGCCTTTGTGCTCTCTGTCCAGCTCGTTCCTTCTGTCTTCATCTGCAGTCCAGACGGTCCTCCATCCCCTGTCCTGTCTTCATTATTAGTCCCTCTGTTAGCTGGTTCCCACTCACCCTGCCCCGACCTCCTTCTCTCAGTGCATCCCTCCCTGGATTGCTTTCTGTCCACCTGCGTACATGCTCTGCATTCCCCGTCTTCCTTTAACGCCAACCTGCCTGGACTCCTCTGGTTCTTACTCCCATCACTCACTCTCTGCCTCTTCTCTTTCAGGTGAGCTCTTTGACCTTGATGCGGCCTCTCTCCAGCTCAAAGTCATCAATTATGTAAGTGGTTGAGATCTTTCATATGCTCCCTCATGCACACACACACACACACACACACACACACACACACACACACACACACACACACACACACACACACACACACAGTGAAAGACATACAGTACATGCAAAACATGAAATCCTTCCCGATGACTTGTTCCCCTCTTCCTGTCATTACCTATACCACAAGCTTTTTATCACACAATTGCTTCATCAGTTTCCCTATAGTATCCCCCCCCCTCCATAAATATGATAGACTCTCTGTGAGGAGGAGGGGAGCAGGGGGGAGAGGTGCAGTGATTGATTGCAGTGAGGTAAAAGCTGTGGGTGAGAGGAGGGATACAGAGAGGGGAGCTATCAGCTGCAGTGTGTGCAGAAACCTGACAACAATTTAAATGTATGGAATTATTCACTGATAAAGAAAATATGAGATGGAGAGGGATAACGCAGGAGAGAGGAAGGAGATGTGAAGGTTACGCTGCATCAAAGGGACGAAGTCTCAGTCCGGCAGCGCCTCAAGGAAGTCTAATGACCTTATGCACATGCTTGTGATTCTGTTTTTCATACTGCTTATTGAGCATGATGGACTTTTTTATGACAAGTTGTTGGTAAAGCAGGAAGTTAAGTCCACATCAAAAATCAAGGACTTTACATTCATTGGTTTTCAGTGAGGATTTGCTGCTTTTCTTTCTTCATCTTGTGTGATTTTAAATTGAATTTCCTTGGGTTTTGAATAGTTGAAAATGTCATTTTGGACTTGCTACAGATGTTTTTTTTCCTCATCTTTACCTTTTTACGGATTAAAGAATGAACTGATCTAGAAAATAAATGGCAGATAAATTGGTTATAAAAACAATTGTTACTTGCAGCCCTTATATACTTTATGTCAAGGAAATTCTGGAGATTTATCAAACTTTAATTCACCTCTGGTTGATTATCACAAGGGCTCATTATTTTTATACTAAAAGAAAAGGTCTGCAAATTTCACAGTGTTTGTTTTAACTTCCCGTGTTAACAACAGGCATGACTCCAATTCTTAATAACTAATTTTTAATAATTTTTTAAAAATGTGAAAATCTGATTTTACAAATACAGTTTGCGGTTTAAGCACTCAGCGGTTAAAATATTGATTGTTATCTTAAATTGTTGCTAATTAAAAGGAGTCTGGTGCATAATCAGAAGCTCATTTTCACCTTTTTCTCATTTTTCTTGCCATTTATTATTAACGAGGATTGTTAACTGCAGTGATCTGTGTCTTCTTGCAGCAGAAAACATAAATACCTTTAAGGTGTGTAGGGATTTAAACTCTTATTAAAATTAGTTTAAAGCAGTCCGCTCCTTTTCCAAAAAAAACAGTCTGGTCAGATCTAAACAGTTAGAGATTACCTCACCTTCGCTGCTACCTTGACGCTGCAGGACTTAGATCCTCGGGGTTAAACAACACCGCAGTGCGGCCTGCATCTAAAACATCAGCCTTTGATTCCTCTAAACCTGAATTTGTAATATTTTTTCTGCGTCTGAAGAAAGGGAGAGGGGGAGGGAGAAGTCGCAGTGGTGCAAAAAGCTGCAGGGGTTTTTCAAATGTATTTCGAATCCGACATGATTTGTTTCGCCTGTTTATTGTTACAGTTGTAAAACGGGGTGAGGGGAGAAGGAGGAGAGGAGGGAGGGAGGGAGGAAAAGAAGCGGGAGATTGTTGCTTCTGAGGAATCGTCAGTTTGGTGGGAAGTGCTCGGGGCGGCTCTCATGGGATTAACTGTATTTGGGAAAAAGGGGGTGGAGGGGTTTATTATGATATGTGGGTGCAATGACTTGCTTGTGTATGTTTGTGCTGTGTGTGTGTATCTGTGAGTTCATGTGTGTGCATGTTGAGTGCTTGCGTGTGTGACTGGGGGGTGAGTGTGTTGGCAGCGGCTGGTGCGTATCCCTCTCCTGCTTGTTCTCTGTCCAGCTCTGTGGATTACAGAGAAGAATGATGTGTGAGGAAATGCTGCTCTCATGACTCTGTGTGTTTGTGTGTGTGTGCATGTGTGTGTGTGTGTGTGTGTGATCATGTACATTGTTATGCCCCTACGGTATTTGAGTAACTGTGCATATACAGGCGCGTGTTCCCACCTCAGAGGTGCTTTTCAGTCCATGAATGAAATGTTTCTCGTCACAGATAGCAGCAGAAAATTGGTTGCGACTCTGCAGGTCTTACAAAGCACAGCAGCAGAGACGCTGAATGCATACACACTTCTCCTCCTTCATTTAGTCAGACACCTATATGTGACTTTTTATGTTTATGTTTGGATTCAGCATCGAAGAAAAACCTCGATCGTGTGTTCAAATGAAAATTAATTCTTGAAATTGATTCTGTTATTTGCACAAATGTTTTGATCCCTCATAGTGGTATGATATAGTGGTCATTTATTTTGGCCTTTGTTAATACTTTTCTAAAAGGGATGCACAGAATAGAGAATAAATAACAACGAGGCATTAAACTAAAAGGAAAAACAAAACAAAAACAAAAACTAGAAACTGAAAAGGGGAAGGCAGGTTGTTATACCTATCCTTTTTACTTAAATTCTCACAAGTAACTCATTTACTAATAGACATAGCTTGTAAAAAAAAAAACAGAGAGATACAAAATACACCTATTAATAATCCCCAATTTTATAGTTATTTACCACCTATTTTTTTACATGTTTTTTTATTTCTTTATTTTTTATTATTTTATTTATTTATATTTTTTACATTTTTTTTTTTTTTTTTTTTTTACATCTTTTTTTAACATAATTATGCCCCTAAGTTCAGAGTGGCTCTCTCTAATTTTAAACTCAAAATACAGTAAGGAAGCAAATTATATTTTGCTTTGTACATTATCTGTGCAGTTTCAATACATCACAATATTTTTAAGCATGTGAGTTAATAAGTAGAGCATTGGTTGTATTGCAGCTTCCGAATAAGTTCAAAAGCCGCCCACAGACGCCATAACAGGAGCTATGATGAACTCACTGTCTTTGCTTTAGTCTTATTCACTGTTTGATGATCCAGGTTGAAGAGGTGATTGATTTACAGGATGTATAGAGACTTGCGAGATGACACTATGACTGTTGCATTCAAAACGCTCTACACGTCATCATCAAACAATAAAAAACAAAGACTAACTAAATATGCAGCGGTTAAAGACTTTAACCCCGCAGCATCTTCCACGCTTCACACTTACTTCAGCACACCTGCCTTTAATTAAAGGTTCCCGAGATGCCAGGTCAGGTGGCGCATTAAAGTGACTCAAAACATAATAGGAAAGTAGGACTCGCTTGAAATGGCTCTAACAGGTTGTATATAATAATTCAGTTGATTTACAATTCTCATAGTTCTCTTTTGTGACATGAAAACAGGATTAAGAGATGATTGTGAGGTGGAGAATGCAGTATTAATAGGAACATGTATGAGTATGTGTGGACATGTAAAGCAGCTTATAGTAAAATGATATTTTAGGAACATCACTGTACATGAAAATACAGTTAAATAAATCCTCTCACCATTACTATGTTAGTAAGATAAAACTCTGAATTCACTCCAGACTTTATTGTGTGAGATATTTTAATTCACACTAACAGTTCTTTTTTGGCAAGTCGCTGCCTCTGCCAGACAATGTAGATAATATTGAATTATTGCTCCAGTCATTTCGTCCACTGATTTCTAATCTTATCTTCACACCTCGACTCGGCTCCAGAAACCCACTGAGTCTGATAAAAAAGAGTTTTTTGTGACTTCATATCAGGACTGATAGCATGTTTGTGTTCTCCCTCAGCTGCAGCAGCAGACTCATTCACAGTGCTGTTGTTTGCTGCTGGTATCCGAGGACAACCACCAGCTTTTCTGCCAGGTACGCACAAATAATCACAAGACGACGCAAATAAATGCCACGTGCTGTTTTAGCAGTGACTCCACTGAGTGACCTCTGACCTTTGTGACCTTTAGGTAGTTGGAGACAAAGTCCTGGAGGAGGAGATCAGCTTCCCGGTGAGGCCAACAAACACCAGATTAATTCATCAAGATATACATAAACTCATTGTGACATTATTTGTGTTTGTGTTCTTCGTAAATCACGCCTTTATTCATTCACTTGTGTCTCTTACACTGAGGTCATAAGATAAGACGCATTCAGGGATGTTTGTTGCCATTTTTACCAAGCACACTTTTAATGCAAGTGTTGTAGGTCTCTTTGACTGACACGGTAGAATAAACCCCCACATGTAATCTTTTATAATCCCTGACAGGGGTTATAATTAAGAAATTTGGGCAAGTAATCACTTCCTTCAGGTCGCTTTAAGTCTCCTGTCCCCGGTTATGGCGCAGTCGTAGCATTTGTAACAGGCTTTATGGTGCTAATAGACCTTGTATCCGAGGCCAAATGATGTGTGAAATATAAGGACACAAAGAGAAACACACACCCGAGATGGGTTATTTGTGTTCATTTAACAAGAGAGGTAATAGACTCAGAATAAACAACCTTTATTTATATATTTTAAAAAGAATCACCAGGGACTCTCTTGGCAATTATGCTTTCTTCCTGTCTCTCGGGTTCATTACATTGTTTTTCCTTCAATCACACGGCCTTTATCTCTCTGCTTCTCTCTCTGTTCAGCTGATGTTTGGACGCTTTGGTCAGGTTGTGGAGAAGAAGAAATCGATTACTCTTCAGGACATCAGTGCTGTAAGCAGACACTTTCTTTCTTTGTGTATTTATTTCTTATCAATCAGTCTGTTTATCCAGTTATTCTGTCTTTGTACTGAACTGATTTTTCCACTTCGCTTCCTCTCAGGAGGAGCGTAGGCAGCTGTCCAGCATGTTGGGCTGTGAGATCTCCTCCATGCTTTGTGTACCCGTGGCGAGCAGGGCCACCGGTCAGGTGGTGGCTCTAGCGTGCGCCTTCAACAAGCAGGGTGGGCAGAGGTATGTATGTGAGAGTTTAAACTGTAAGCTATCATTAACCCTTTACCTTTTGTGATCATGAGATCACACCGAACCATTTCATGCAGAGCAGATTTCCTACAGCGAAAACAGACGTGTTTTTAACCTCTTGGCTTCCCTTTAAAATCCCTGTAATTTAGCCACCGCTAGTTTATTGCTGGAGTATATTTAAAATGCTGGGATGTCAGTCTGAAGACGATTTGGCTTTTCCTAAATCCTGAAGTGCTGACTCATGGTAGATACAAAGATTTATCTGACAGCGGCTTACAGTAATGTTGGGATGGGTCGGCCTGATTGGTCCAGCTCAACGGCTCAGATTTGGTGAGTTTATAGCAGCGGAGAGTTTGCTGCTGCTGTTTCCACTGCAATCTGCCGCTAACCAGCAGAATGTGCTGCCCTCATGAATGCATACCATCACCCAGTGTGTGTGTTTGTGTTTGTGTGTATGTGCGTGACGATGCAGATGGCTATGTGATGATCTAGAGTCGGGTCATGAGTCTAACAGCGGGTGGCTTGGCTGCCTGGTTTGGCACCACGTCTTGGCATGTATTTGTATGTGTGTGTGTGTGTGTGTGTGTGATGCTGCCAGGAGGATTGCTGCTATCTCCTGAATACAGAAGTCCATAAAAACACACTCCAGCTGTGCCTGTGTCTGTGTTTGTCTGTCTGAGAATGTGAGGAAAGCTCTATCTATCTATCTATCTATCTATCTATCTATCTATCTATCTATCCCTCCATCCATCCATCCATCCATCTATGTATTTATCTATCTATCTAGCAGACTGGATAAAAGATTTTCAACCCAACTTGGACTTTAACACCAGTGGATCATGACTTTACTTTAAACTTGAACTCCCCAGTATCTCATATAGACATATCTGCGGGGAGCAATGAGGCCGGAGTCTAACCATGTTCTGCTGTTGAAATAAACATTTAAACGTGAGTTGTCTGACTGAGCTTAAGTTACGCTACTGAGCACCAGCTGAGAGGAGTTATACCAGAGATATTTTTGTTTGTGTCATCCGCGGGTTTGAATCCAGCCCACCGGCCCTTGCTTCACACTTTTTTCTCACCCGAGCATTGCAGTATGCAAAATGTGCCTGCTGAAATATCATAGGCAACTGGACTTGCTTGAGTTTCTTAGAGGTGTTTCACCTCTCATCCAAGAGACTTCTTCAGTTCTAACAGACTGGTGCGGAGGCGCAGGCTTTACACTCTGTGTGGGTGTGAACCCTTACAGAGTCGTTGAGGTCAGGTGTGAGTCGTTGGTCCACCTGGTTGTTAGGGTCAGGTGGAACCAGGTGTGAATGGGTGTTCAGTCATCTGAGGGGGGATCCCAAGGCTGCATCCATCTATCCATCCATCCATCCATCCATCCATCCATCCATCCATCCCAACTATAATACAGTATTGGATCCCTCCCCAGAGGGCTTAACACCCATTCACACCTGGACTCACCTAACCCTAACGACACACATGATGGCCGGATGGGCCAACAACTTACACGTGACCTCAACAACTCTGTAAGGGTTCACACCCACACAGAGTTTAAAGCCTGCAACTCAAGCAAGTGTAGTTGCCTTCGACATAGCACTATCTATCTATCTATCTATCTATTTATCCAGCTATCTAGCGATCTAGCGATCTAGCGATCTATCTGTCTGTCAGACTGTCTATCTATCTATCTATCTATCTATCTATCTATCTATCTATCTATCTAGCGATTTATTTATCTATCTGTCTGTCTGACTGACTGTCTATCTAGCTATCTATCTAGCGATCTGTTTATCTGTCTGTCTGACTATCTATCTAGCAATCTATTTATCTATCTGCCTGTCTGACTGTCTATCTATCTGTCTGTCTATCAATCTAGCGATCTATCTAGTGATCTATTTATCTGTCTGTCTGTCTGACTGTCTATCTATCTATCGATCTATCTATCTATCTATCTATCGATGTATCTATCTATCTATCTATCTAGCGATCTAACAATCTATCTGTCTGTCTGACTGTCTATCTATCTATCTATCGATCTATCTATCTATCTATCGATGTATCTATCTATCTATCTATCTATCTATCTATCTATCTATCTAGCGATCTAACGATCTATCTGTCTGTCTGACTGTCTATCTATCTATCTGTCTATCTGTCTGTCTGTCTGTCTGTCTGTCTGTCTATCCATCCATCCTGCCTCGTCTCTTTGTCAAGCATATTTCTCTGTCTTATGTTTAAATGGTGGCAGATTAGTGTATTACTGTATTTTATCTCTTTTTCCTGAAACAAACACACACCTCACACACACACTCACACACACACTCACACACTCTACACATGCTTGCGCTCATGTACAGTACAATCCCTCTGCTTTCCATGCTCTCTTTCTCTCTCTCTGAAGACTAAGATAGATGAGAGGGGATCATGTCGTATAATTTCTCCCTCTGCCAGTGGCACAGATGACAGAGCTGGCATCTCATTACCATAGTAACAGCAGCAGGATTATGGTCACAACTGTGCATAAAATGTGATAAATCTATCCTTGGCTCCAAGCACAGTCATCCAGATTTTAGCAGAGGCATACATCTCCAAGATACATCCCCTCATCATATAGACTGCATATTCATGTGCACAGTTCTTTCTGCCTGGCCTCTTAAAAGTGTAAATTACCCAATTACCCCAGGACACAGGCACAAGGAAACATATTGTGATACCAGTAAGAGGTTCATAACTCAGTTTTGATGCCAGCAGATGAAAACACTGTGCTCTAACCATTACAGAGTGATGTGTACAACACAAAAATAATGACCTCATGATAAACCTGAGCCCTAAGCAGCAGGGTAAGGATGTAAGGATGTGTAAGGCCAACATGGGATGAAGTTTTATGTTGAAGTTGGCAGCAATTTTAGGAAGGCCATGTTAGTTGGCTGTTGGATTTATTTCTCATACTGTCTTAGAAGCTGCAGCCAACCCCATGGGAGCCTGTTGTGTTATGTGCTTTCCTACTGCTGTGTGTGTCTGACTTCAGATCTTTGAAAATGAACTCTCGCTGCAGAAATGGAGTCTGTTGTAGATAACTAGCTGGAATCACAGACAATGTTTCCCCAGCCTGATTTACAAGACTCTCAATACTCTTTACGAGAGTATTGAAAGTATGAACTTAATTGAGCTTCCCAGGCCTTTTCCAGACTCGGGTCAAATGCTGCCTCCATCGTTAGGATTCCTGGGAGTCTAAACTCAGGGAAAGAGAGCCCTGGAGCCACATACTGCTCTGCACAGCAGCACATTGACACTGCCCTCTGTAGGCTGACAGAGAGAACAGCAGGCAATTACCAGCATCACTGTGGTCACTGCAGATCATTTAATTCATCAGTCTTCATTTCCCTCCTTAATGCTCTCAGGTTCTCACGTCATTTAATTTTAAAGGAGATTGACAGCCGCGTTCAACGCCCACAGGAAACCAGAGTTTGCTTCTGTTGTCAGTCATTTAGACATATTACAGGAACTGCAGTCTCACACAGTTGTAAATGGTTTTTAGATAATAATTATGCATCAGGCCTTTTTTTGGCTGCATTATTTTCATTATCAATTAACCCTAATACAATTTATTAACTGTTTGAGCTATATAAAGCAGTGGTGGAGGAAGCACTGAGATATTTACTTACTGAGGTAAAAGTACAGAAGTACTGTTGGGCAGTTTGATTTGTAACAATACATGATTTATTATCTGATCATGTTTAACATATAAAATCTTGGTCTGAAAAGTAACTATAGCTGTTAGATAAATATATACTGGGGTAAAAAGTACAATATTTTCTACTAAAATGGACTTGAGTAGAAGTATGAATGATTATAAAATGAAAAAAAAAGTATCTAAAATTGAAGGAATACTTCACCTACAAGACGATCATTTGTAAATCAGTTAGCTATTCATTCATGAATTCATTTTCTGTAACCGCTTATCCTCTTGAGGGTCGCAGGGTTGCTGGAGCCTATCCCAGCTGTCATTGGGCGAGAGGCGGGTACACCCTGGACAGGTCGCCAGACTATCACAGGGCTGACACATAGAGACAGACAACCATTCACGTTTATATTCACCTACAGCCAATTTAGAGTCACCAATTAACCTGCATGTCTTTGTACTGTTGGAGGAAGCTGGAGTACCCAGAGAAAACCCACGCTGACCTGGGGAAAACATGCAAACTCAGCACAGAAGGGCTCCCCCACCCCAAGGTTTGAACCTCCCACCCTGGGTTTAAGCCAGGAACCCTCTTGCTGTGAGGCGACAGTGCTAACCACGGCACCACCCTGCCGCCCTCAATTACCCATGTTGTCTTCAGTTTGTGAAGAAAGCTTTTTCTCGCATGTATCCACAGTGACATGAGCATGAGTTTTCTTTGGGTACTCCAGCTTCCTCCAACAGTCCAAAGACATGCAGGTTAATTGGTGACTCTAAATTGTCCATAGGTGTGAATGTGAGTGTGAATGGTTGTCTGTCTCTATGTGTCAGCCCTGTGATAGTCTGGTGACCTGTCCAGGGTGTACCCTGCCTCTCGCCCAATGTCAGCTGAGATAGGCTCCAGCTTGTCCATCCGTCCACCCCATTCTCGAGACTGCAATATCTCAAGAACACATTGAGAGAATTTCTTCAAACTGGCACAAATGTCCTCTGGACTCAACAATGAAGTAATCGGAGTTCAGTGGTCAAAGGTCACTGTGACCTCACAGAACGTAAAACACAAACACAAGGCCTAATACCATGCCTCAGATGATGATGTGAAGACATTTTATATCTGAAAGGTCATAGGTCAACTTGACTGTGACATCATCATGCTCTGCAGAGACACATTTCTGGCCATTATTCAACACCATAACTCAGGAACAGAAGGGGAAACATTTGGGCAGACACTGAATAATCTTGGGTGCCCACCTTGGAACTGGCTGATTATAGAGATCATATGTGCTGCTGAGTTGAAGATGTGTGTGAAGCATGTTTTAAAATGTGTAGCTTCTTTGCATCAACATCCATATTTGAAATGTTGTCACCTGTCATGGCTACACATGAGTCTGTAGAGACATGTATGTAAACTGCAACTGCAACTTGGCATTGAACCGTGAGGTGGTAATTGTGGTTTCTTGAAAAATTATGAATCTGTTATCAAATTAGTTGCAGATTAATTTTCTAACAATCGACTGATTGATTAACTTGTTGTTTCAGCTCTACATTCTTAAACATTTTGAATATCTGGTGTCCCAAAGCAGCCTATTAGCTCTGTCTAAATTCAGATTTATCACGCTTGTGTGTATGTGTGTGTGTGTGTGTGTGTGTGTGTGTGTGTGTTCTCCGCTGCAGACACACAGAGGCAGATGAGCATGCAATCCAGCACTGTTTCTGCTACACTTCAACAGTCCTCACTTCAACTTTGGCCTTCCAGAAAGAACAGAAACTCAAAGTGGAGTGCCAGGTACTGCACATGCCCACACTCACACTCACTCATACACACAAACACACGCACACACACACACACACACACACACACACACACACACACACACACACTCACTCTCACACATACTGTATATGCATACATAAATATGCATGAAGTTAAAGAGCTTTTCCTGTCCGCTGTCTCTCCACACAGGCACTCTTACAAGTGGCCAAGAATCTCTTTACACACTTGGGTAAGTTCTTCCTGTCTGTGTCTGTGAAGGAGGAGCGTTGTAGGACAATTTGCCGTAATGGCCGATATTTAAGTGATCACCTAGTGAAACGAATGGCGCACGTAATTGAATGAGATATTACCGAAAAGGTGATTACACCCAGGATCATAACCATAAAATCAAAAGGGCATTAAAAGTGATGGCTCCACCTCTCTATCCTATAATTACACTGAGTCATTTAGATTCTTATCTAACAGTAAGCTCCAACTGTGGAAGGAGTCGTTGATGATTCATCACGATTGCAGGTGCAAAGAATTGATCCACTGGTGGAGCAAATTGCCTCTCACTGTACAGAACCGGTGATTACAAAAGCTCTTATCAGCTTGTACAGCTGATCCACCGCTATACTCACTGTATAATCTCTGTTTTTGTCTATCTGGGCCTCACTGATATTTCCTTTAATTTCCTCTCCTTTCCTTTTGTTTCCGCTCTCACCCACTCTCGTTCTCTCTGCCTAATTCTTTCAGATGATGTGTCAGTGCTGTTACAGGAAATTATAGTGGAGGCCAGGAACCTCAGTGGCGCAGAGATGTAAGCCCTCTGATTCATCTTCAAAGGAATGTTTCAACGTGTGTGTGAAAAAGAGAGAGTGTGTGCGCATGTGTGTGTGTGAAATGTGAATGTCTTTATCACCATTTGAAAAGGCTATCTTGGCAATTTGTTCTTAACCGACTTGCCGCATTTAATTAAAGTTACAAAATGACCTGAGATGAAATGAGATATTCTGGTTTGCTCTCTCCTCTAGCTGCTCCGTGTTCCTGCTGGATCGTGTCAGTCATGAGTTGGTGGCGAAGGTGTTTGACGGAGGCGTGGTCAGTGACGAGGAGGTATGACACAAGAGCATTCAGTTGCCCTCATACACAAACAAAAAAAGGATGCCTAATGTAACACTATCTGAAAATAAACCATGTACAGTGTTGCTGAAATGGAGCTTTTCAGGCTGAGCTGTGTGTGAGTGCCTCCTCACTAAGTGTTGAACAGGACTAATGAGGAAACTGTGACATACTGGACACTATAGAAGTTAACTCCGCGGTCAGCGATGCAGTGTACAACACAACGTCACCAACATTAAATATCTCAGGAACGCTGCAAGTGAGAAACATCGTTTTTTGGCTGTTTTTTTTACCAAGCATTGGCATTTGATAAGTTAGAAGTGAGAGTAGGTTGTTTTAGACATCCAGCTGTCTCTGATGCCTGGAGCTCTGATGCATTCACTGCCTAAATGAATATAAGCGACCATCTTGTGTTCCTCCAACCAACTAAAACTGGCCAAGATGTTTACGTAAAAACCCTCGCAGCAATGTAATTGTTACCTGCTAATTGTATGTTTTATATGTTAATAAGAGTGGATGGGCTGCTTTGTGGACTTGGAGAAGGCTTACAACCGCGTCACTCAGGGGGTGTTGTGGGGGGTAGTGCGGGAGTATGGGGTACCGGGCTCACTGCTACGAGCCATCCGGTCCCTGTATGACCAAAGTGAAAGCTGTGTCCGCATACTTGGTGTAAAGTCAAACATGTTCTCGGTGGGTGTTGGCCTCCGCCAAGGCTGTCCCTTGTCACCGATCCTGTTTGTGAATTTCATGGACAGGATCTCGAGGCGCAGCGGGGGGGGTCCGGTTTGGTGACCTCAGAATTGCATCTCTGCTTTTCGCAGATGATGTGGTTCTGTTGGCTTCATCACACTGTGACCTCCAGCACGCACTGGAGCGGTTTGCAGCCGAGTGTGAAGCAGACAGGATGAGAGTCAGCACCTCCAAATCTGAGGCCATGGTTCTCTGCCGGAAATATGTGGATTGCCCCCTCTGGGTTGGGGGAGAGTTACTGCCTCAAGCGAGGGAGTTCAAGTATCTTGGGGTCTTGTTCACGAGTGAGGGTAGAATAGAGGGTGAGATGGATTGGCGGTTTGGGGCGGCTTCTGCAGTGATGTGGACGCTGCACCGGGCTGTCGTGGTGAAGAGGGAGCTGAGCCGGAAGGTGAAGCTTTCGATTTACTGTTCCATCTACGTCCCTACGTCACCTATGTTCACGAACTCTGGGTAGTGACCGAAAGAATGAGATCACGGATACAAGCAGCCGAAATGAGTTTCCTCCGTGGGGTGTCTGGGCGCAGCCTCAGAGATAGGCTAAGGAGCTCGGACATCCGGAGAGAGCTCAGAGTAGAGCCGCTGCTCCTTCGCATTGAGAGGGGTCAGAGGAGGTGGTTCGGGCATCTGATCAGGATGCCTCCTGGGCGCCTCCCACTGGAGGTGTTCCAGGCACGTCCCACTGGTAGGAGGCCCCGGGGCAGACCCAGAACACGCTGGAGGGATTACATATCTCATCTGGCCTGGGAACGCCTTGGGGTCCCCCAGGAGGAGCTGGAAAGCGTTGCTGGGGAGAGGAACGTCTGGGGTGCTTTGCTCGATCTGCTGCCCCTGTGACCAGGCCCCGGATAAGCGGACGAAAATGAAATGGAATGGAATATGTTAATAAATTATGCATAATATGATTATAAATGTATCTTGGACTTTTTATAGTATCCTGAGTTTTTGATATCGTCACATCTTTAGTAAAGACAGACAGAAAATGGGGCGTGATATTCAATAGAATGCATGACGTTGTGATTATATCTTCAGCATCGTGATTGCATTTGTTGTGCTCTCGCCCTACATTTCCTGTCTGACTGAACTACTATCAATTAATTAAACGCAAAAGTGTAAGAGAATTAAATTGTCTCTTGATGACATGAGCATGTGTGTGTGTCTCTGTCTGTGTGTGTGTGTGTGTGTGTGTGTGTGCGTGTGTGTGTGTGTGTGTGTGTGTGTGTGAGTGCAGAAGGAGTTCCGTATTCCAGCAGATCAGGGTATTGCAGGTCACGTGGCGACCACCGGTCAGATCTTGAACATTAAGGACGCCTACTCCCATCCTCTCTTCTACCGCGGTGTGGACGACAGCACCGGATTCAAGACTCGCAACATCCTCTGCTTCCCCATCAAAGATGAGAACAACGGTAACAACAGTGTCTTCCACATTCACACAAAAAAATGTCTTTCATCCAACATTTACAAAAAATTATTTTCTCAGTCAAACTTATTTGTACAGGGTGGTGTAATTCACACTTTACTGACAAACTATTAAGAAAATAAACAAATATAAACAATAACACAGTAAAAAAGTGGAAACATACAAACAATGAAATCGTTAAAAGGCAATAAAAACAGGAAAAACAATATTAAGGATATAAGAAAGTTGGTCGGCTGTAATTAAAGTGTTTAATGGACATGAATTATTCTAGGTTTTAAAGGTAAACTATGCAGGATTGTCAGTTACTGTTTGTAAACGTGCTCACCCGCGAAAGTTGAAGTAAAAGCCAACCCCAGATTTACTCTCGTTGGTGTAGGAAACAAAGCAGAAAGTCCACCGCTGCACACTTGTAGTGGATCATAAGTGATGACTGAGAGGGATGATTTCTGTATGAGTGTATACATTGCTTTTTAGAAAACTTCTGCGTAGTATATCTTGAAGTTTAAAGATATTACACACTCAGCTACTCTTGGGCATGCTGTCAGCATTTTGGAGCATAAATGCTAAATGTTTTTTTCTGCTGTACTTTAACACAATGCAGCAACATCTGTTATCTGAATAGAACAGTGTGCAGTTACCCTGTAGGGTCCAGTAAACAGGTTACTGATTAATATTAGTGAATCAAATTTAGACTTATTACACTATTGGTAGTTGCTCCTCTATAGTGCTCTGCAGCACAGGTTCCCATCCTGGGGGCCCTGACCCCCACAAGGGGTCACCAAAACTTCACAGGGGGTTGTGGGGCAGACTGGATTTAAGGGGACGTAAAAAAAAAAAAAAAAAAAAACTCTTTAAAGAATATATAGTAGGCCTGTATCTTAGCATTTCATTCATTTATGAGAATATATATATATATATATAAATGTATCAGGATAATGGCGCGGTAAAGACCTGAACACAGGCTGCATTCTCAGAGCCTTCACTCTCTGCTTAACAGCCTCGTCCTGCATGAGAAAAGTTTGCACTTAAAACAACCAAAGGGGTAAAAGAAAAACAGCCGAGCAAAGGGAAGAGGAAAACACTGAATTTGTCAGAAAAAATAATTTAAAGAAAATAATAATAATAAAAAAATAATAATAATAATGAAAAAGCTTATCAAGTATGGATGATTGTTTAATAATTTAAAAAATACATAATGCAGACAAAGAATTGTAAAAAAAAAAAAAAAAAGAAGTTAAAAAAAAATGTCAATATACATGATGAACACTGTTTCTTTATATTCAGGGGAGGATTGGTTGAATTGATGTCAGATGAACATGCTTTGTATCTTTTTTGTGGGATGAAGACATTGAAAATTAATGACACATATTTACAAAAAAATAAGCTACAAAGAAATAGCAGGAAAGTTAATCTCTGATGCAAAAATCACAGGAAATAATCTGCTCAAATCCTCATTTTACACAAACTTCCTGCAGTTATTGTATTCAGTATTTGAGTTTATTATACAGTTTATCAGTTGTTCTGTACTGTTTTTGTCATGCATTGAATATGTAATATAAAATATCCATAAATTATGTCCCTTGGTTTGGAGTTGTCATTTTCCTCAATGATAGAAAAGGGGTCACATAAGGAAAAGGGAATGGGAGCCACTGCTCTACAGTACCTGCTCTTCCTTTTTCCTTTTAAAAACGAGGCAAGGTTTCCACACAGGTGCTCTCCCAGAATAGCACAAAGAGTTGTTACATCACAACCTTTGCTCCTAAATGTTGAAGTGCATAAAGTGCACCCATCCTCAGTCTCTTCCATACTTAGAAATTAGAGAAAGCTCAGACTTTGATGGCGCTCCCCACTTCCTGCTTTGAGCAGATAAACTTTAGATTCTGTGTGATTTGTCTCTATACAGAAAGCTGTCAGATTAAGAGTTTAAATTCAGGTCTTTTTATGTGCAATTAGCTTCAGCTCCAGTGTGAAATTAATTCAAGTTAGCAGCCCTATTTGATTCAGCGTCTGTTCTGCACCTCCCAAACTGTTGCATTCTGGGCCTGATTTTCTCGTCCTTGACTCTCATCATCCACTCTCTGTTTTTCTTCATCAACTTTCTCTCCTTTCTTCTCTTCAACTCATTGCCTCCCTCATTGTCTCACCTTCTTTTTCCTCTCTCCATCTTTACTTCTGTCCTCCTCTACTTTCTTTAAATCGCCCTTCCTCTAGAGGTGATTGGGGTGGCTGAGCTGGTGAATAAAATGAACGGGCCGTGGTTCAACCGCTTTGATGAGGACCTGGCTACGGCTTTCTCCATCTACTGTGGTATCAGCATCGCCCATGTAAGTCTCCTCTCCCGCTGAAAGAACTGACTCACTATAACCTTTACATTTTCTTTCTTTGTCTTATTTATTTATTTTTTATTAAAAGAAATTATATAACATAGAGGAGTAACAAATCATGAAAAAGAGAAAGAAGGAAGATGAAATATTAAAGAAATATTAATAAAATTATAAAGAGTAAAGACAGTTAAAAAGGGAAAAAACCAAGAAAGAAAATAACTGTCCACAAAAATGTTAGTTCATAGGATATAATTTGTTGATAACTGATGACATTTAAGTCAGAACATACATTATACCAACATAGGATACAGCAACGTATGTACCATAAATACACACACACACACACACACACAGGTACACACCCATGTGCATACCTGTGCACAAAGACAAAGACATCAATATACTTAAAGGTCAAGAGTGTAGGATTTAGGGGGATATACTTATAGAAATGAAATACAGTAAAGTAAGCATGTTATCTTTAGTGTATAATCACCTTAAAATATGTTTTCGTAACCTTAGAATGAGCTGTTTATAACTACATAGGATGTGGGTCCTCATCCATGGAGACTGCCATGTTGCATGCCATGTTTCTACAGTCGCCCAAAACTGGCAAATCAAACACTGGCGCTAGACAGGACCATTCATGTCAGCGATAATAGTTACAAGCCCTGTCCACAATAACAGCGTCCGATTGTGGAAACAGTGAAACTGTTTTATTCTGTTTTTTTACCAGTTTAAATGACTCTTTGTGATCACAGTTTTAAATTCGTTTGGGAGGAGACGAGACAGGTAATTCAGCGTTTGGTTTAAAGCATCTGGATCTTAAGTTACCAGAGAAACAAGGTGAGCACACAGGTGGCGTGTAGCAGGTGCTGAGCTAGTGGCCTGTCCCCGACATGCTGAACAGCATTGAGGAATCATTGATTTTTAATGTGAAACTGCTTTATTCAGTATTTTTACCGGTTTAAATCACCATGTTCATTAATTTGGCTCACAGTGAAAATCTTCTGAACATCTGGTTATCAGGGAAAACAAGTGAGCAGCCATCTACAGATGCTGGCCAGGCAGCCCGTCTGTGGCATGTCAAACAGTGTCGGACAAACACTGACCTCTAACATGAAACTGTTTCATTCAGTGCTTTTACCAGTTTACCTGGCCTGTTTGTTTTTGATTGAATGGCTGAATAAGTTAATAAATGACTTTATTTTGAACCAAAAAATAAAAAAATAAAACGTGTAACATAATAAAAAACAACAACACAAAGACAACAGTGCCCGAAAAGGAGTAGGTAGAGGTAAAACCTATATGTCCCTACCCCTTTCTTACATTTATTCTTTTAACTCATATATTATTTCAACAAATTCCCAAATGTATTTACAACTAAAATACAGCTATCCCCAGTCTATTTACCACACAGTTAAATAAATAAGTAATAACCCCAGTTTATTTACAGTCCAAGTACCACCCAGTCTTACAAAATAAATATGTGCTCCTCTCACACAACCGTCCCCCATTTATACTTTTGCCAAAAATATCTTTTTTGTATAGTTTTTTAAACTGATTTATATTTGTGCTTTGCTTCACGCAGCCCATTCCACAAGTCCACCCCACATACTGAAATATGCAGACTCTTCTTAGCTGTACGAAGAAATTGTTTTTTGAATTATAACCCCCGTCCTTGTGACAAAACATTGTGTACTGCGGAGACCTCTGTGGATAATGCGCCTGTCAGTTAAAACCTCCTGATGAAACAAACAAACAAGGAATTCTAACCAGGAGAAGTCTCAGCTGGTTGCAATACGTGACCCTCACTGCTAGATGCCACTAAATCCCCCTAAATTTTACACACTGCTCCTTTAATATCATATTAGCTTGTCTTAGTGATCACATCAGACAGGAGGATCTTTGGAAATATTGCCTGTTGTGTACCTTGCCCACTTTTTCTCTCTTCAATTATATGAACTTGTTCTCTAATTCTCATGGTTATACATTTTGTTTACAAGATCCCTCCATTTAGAGTTAATTAGTCTTTATATTTTCTGCTTCAGTGCATTGAATAGCGACAGACAGTCTGGTCAGGGATGAGGCAGTAAATTGTTTCTAGTTTTATTCATCAAATGTTGTCACCACACCCATCAACACGCAAAAACCAAATAAGCTATGAACCACGCATATTAAGAATAAAGTACATAAGCAGCACAGCTGCGTCTCACTTTAAAACAGAAGACAGCCTTTATCACTTCCCCCTCATTATCTCTGTTAGCAGCAGCATGAAACATTAAAAGGAAATAAATGCAGCATTTCTTAAGCTGCACATTTACCTCCGTACTCATTGTAAACAATCCGAGGTCATTAACTCAGCTTGATTTTAAACGTAATGTTTAATAATGTCATCTCTAAAAGCTCCGTGCGCCATAATAATCCTTAATTAAATTTGTCTGCATGAGAGGAAGAAAAGGACGTGTAGAAAATAAGCCTTTACAGTGTATCCATCATTAGGAGTCTGTTGCTCCTCAGAGCAGTGTGGTAGATCTTTTGTTAGCGCTGTCAGAAAGATCAATCCTGTCGGCATCAGTTCAGTGGGAGCAAAATGCTCAGTCACGGCAGAGCTGAGCGAAGCCTCGGGGGAAATTTGAAGAGATTCGGTCTGTGATAGAACTGAGTGGCTTTTATGGTGTTGTTCATGGGCATTGTATGACTGCTGCAAACCCATTAACACGCATTCTGCTGCGCCAGCATATGTAGCTCATGAAGACAATGATGAAGATGGGCCGTTACGCTTATATTGTGAGGTTGTTTATTGTTGACATTGATCTCTAATTGTTAGAAAATCTGTCAGAATCTTCAACAATCCAGTATTTATGATAATCTTGTATCTTGTTTTCCATTTGCTGTAAAACAGGTTTTTCAGAATGTGATGATGAAACTTTGTCATCCTGTTTCTCATTACTGCAGTCCCTTTCACCTTTTACCAGAACATAGTGGATTAAAATTGTTTTTTAAATGCATTCACAATTGCACTCAGGCAGTCGCACAATCGATTTTAGCAATTTAGACAATTTAAAAGAGAATTAAATGGTTAGTTGAGTGTTTATAAAGCATGTTTACAATTGATTTCACATGATGTGCTATAAGGAAAGGCGTTGTATTAGAGACTGAAGTAAAACAGAGGCTACAAAGGAAGCAAGGACTGAAGGACGGAAAAGAAAGAGCTGATTCAGATAGTACAGCTGTGATGATATTCAGCATTTCCGATTCACCTTCATATTAAGTGGCTCTTGTAGCATCTGACCTTTACATGACTGCAGGTACTCAATAGTTTATCTACAAACTATAAAGATATTTGATTGGAAAAATAATTGCCTTCTGGGCAGCTCGTTAATCATTTAAACATGCCCACATGTATTATGTATCAGTGCTTACTCTGTATCATGGTGCACAGTGTACTGCATGTTGGGGCAAAAATAGATACAGCAGGATGATCTATCACAAGCAGGAGACAAAGTTTGTGATCGATCCCTTTCTGAAGATACTGCTAGAGAGCTTACTTTAAAGCAGTGGTTCCCAACTGGTGGGTCGTGGTCCAGTAGTGGATCAGAGGTCCATTCTGAATGGACTGCAAGTAACTCGCAAATGAGTCAAGTTTGTCAAAAAACACACTTTATTTTTAGATACAGTAAATTTTTCCTGCTGTAGATTGAGTGAATAACAGGCAGCTACTTGACAGTGACCGCAAACTAGCTCAACGATAATGGCCAAACACAGGTATTATGCTGTGTGGACTTTGAACTAATGACTGAAGAGAAATCTGGACCCCGTGGCTGGACCAGTTGGGAGCCCCTGCTTTAAGGGAGCACTTCACCCCCCACATGATCATTTGTAAATTAATTACTCACCCTGTGTTTAGCTGAATTTGTGGGTAAAAGGGGTTTTCTCACATGCCTCCTCTGTGAACAAAGACTCCAAAACCAAAGAAAAGTCTTGATGAATTGCAGCAAAAGAGGGCCACGTTTAACAACAGCAAAACTATATCAAAACATCTGTTTAAAGACTCACACACCTCGTGCCGTAAAATCCAGATCTCATTTATCCAGTTGTGTGCTCAGTACTTCCCAAACACCTGCATTTACACTCAAACCTTACTATTAAAAACACATCAGTACAAACAGCCTCATCTACAGCCGACTAGCGTGCTTGGGCACACGCGTGCATTTCAATCAGGAGAGACAGAAGAATGAAATAAAGATGAAGTTTAACGTGAAATGTAAGTGTACAGATTAACAGATGATTTGTCTTTGGCACTTAGACACCAGAGGTAGATTATTTGTGATCATGGGACATCTGAGCAGCAGCAAGATAAATCCCCACATGGCGTCTACAGTGGTGGAGGTGGTGGCTGATGACTTTGGTTGATGACTGCTGAGACGAATAGAGGCTGCATCCAAGAAGACTAGGTGGTGATGGGGAGGTGGAGGGTGCGCACGGCAGCAGCATGAAAGGATTGCGGGCAGAAAAAGAACCATATGGGCAGTAAGATAACAGGCCGACGGAGAAGGTGTGTTACTGTGCTACTGGTCGATTGTGGGTCAGTTGTAGAACAGCTGATGACTCGATTGACAGCCGCGAACACTGACAGCCAGAGACAGAGCGTGAGCGTGCGTGCAAGGAGTGAATGGCAGGGTGAGGAAGGAAAGTTACAGCCTAAGCATGAACAAGTGTTGTCTTCCTGACGTAACTTTCGCCAGAGCTTTGTTTGAGCTTCATTTGTGCACTACTTATAGGCAGACGTGTTTTATATTCTAACTGTTTGGCGAACATGCATGTGTTTAAAAGCACTGAGCATACAACTGGATAAATAAGACCTGGATTATACTGCACAAGTAGTGTGGGAGTTTGTAGACAGCATTTTGATAAGGTTAAGCTTTTTACTGCAATTTATCAAGGATTTTCTCAGCTTTTGGATTCTTTGGTCACCTTAGAGGCATGCCATAAAATCAAAATTCCAAGGTTATACAGGGTGAGTAATTTCTTATATTAAAAACAAGCTCTTTTGGATGCCAAAGGTCAAACACCACCTCAGTCTACCCAGTTATCTTTTTCAAAATAAAGAAAAAGAAGCGAGTTCTTGGCTGTTTTACTGCCGGTGCTCTAACTGAACTCTGTGTCATGTTTTAACGAGGTATCTGTGACAATACATAAACTGTTGATTTGTTATAGTGTAACTGTAATACGATTTTTGTTTCTCTAGTCTCTGCTCTACAAGAGAGTCCATGAAGCTCAGTTCAGGTCCCACCTGGCCAATGAAATGATGATGTACCACATGAAGGTAAAATCACATTTCTACACCTCACTCACTCTCGCACACACACACTCTCGCCGGGTTGTATTTACTGACTCTGTCCCTATATTTTACTCAATATGATTCAGTATGTGTATGTTGTAGGTTTCAGAGGAAGAGGTCACTAAGCTGCTGGTGACGGGGATTGAACCCGTGAAGGAGATCCACCCCTGCTACGCCGAGTTCACATACACGCCTCGCTCCCTACCTGACGACACCACGCCACTGGTAAGAAGCAGAGGTTAAGAGGAAAAGTGAGAAAGAGAGGCACAGATTGGAGGGGGCAACAGAAATAAACTGATGCTGTTATTTGTGTCTGCAGTGCGTCCTCAGCATGTTTGAAGACATGGGCTTCATCAACACCTACAAGATTGACCTGAACACTCTCGCCAGGTCTGACAACTCCCATCAATTCATATATGAAGTTTAAGAGCCTGTGTGTATGAGTGTGTCCTCCAGTTAAGGAGTCTGCATTGATAAATTGACGCATAGGTTTTGACTTGCTGTTGACTTTTCACTCGTCTTACCTGTAATTTAATTTTTTGATCCCTATATTTAATCCTGAGATTGTAATGTGATCACATTCTTGTCAGCTGCTGTGTGTTTGATGAGACAGACTTAGTGCTTTGGGATTGAGAGAGATGTAAGCAGTTCCCATGTAAAAAAGATGTTGATCAGAATTGATCAGTACAGCTGAAAATTATCAGAGCAGAGTATGCTAAGAGTCAAATTTATGCTTAAAACCCCAGTTAGAGCTGACAGTTTCTGGTGCTAGTCCATCTGCATTGCAGCAAAGATTTAATATGGTTGCTTTTCAATAACTCTCTTTGGTAGTCTTAATTTAATCGAGAGAAGAAAGAAAGAGAACACCAACAGTAAAATCACTCTATACATGTGCTACGTGCATCACCAGTTGCATGCTGCGTTATAGGTGATAATTAAACTCCCGCTTTGCTGTCAGGTTCTGTCTGATGGTGAAGAAAGGCTACAGGGACCCTCCGTACCACAACTGGATGCACGCCTTCTCTGTCTCACACTTCTGCTACCTGCTCTACAAAAACCTAGGGCTGTCCAACTACCTCGAGTACGTATTAAACACATATCCCTGTGGTGACACAAGTCGGCAAAAGTTTAGTTGTTTCAAATCTTTACACTTGTTCTTTCTTCTCTTTTTAGGGACATAGAGATTCTTGCTCTCTTTGTCTCCTGTATGTGCCATGACCTGGACCACCGTGGCACCAACAATTCTTTCCAAGTCGCCTCAGTAAGACAAATAATGTTTCTGCTCTATCACAGGGCTTACGATGAAGCAGGGCTGCCCCTGACTAAGAGTTTTCCTAGTCAACCAGTAGTCATCATTTAGGGTCATTAGTCGACTAGTCGCCAACATGTTTACGATACTAATTTAGTTCTAAATTATGTATTCTGGGCAGGGCAACACAATGGTTTGAGTTGAAGGTGTGAGAAAGAATAGTATCAGTAACATTGTTAACACTGTGCTACATTACAGAGAAATACAAAACCGTACTAATGAACCTTCATAAATATAGGCCTATATTTTATCTACAAGTGCACGTCACACACTGAGCGAGCCGCCTGTTAATGACGCTGTCGGCTAATGGGCATGTAGCTACTTCCATGTTTCAGATGATACGTCATGTTTGTAGTCGACCAATGAAGATGAGTTTACATATCACCTTGGGTTGGTCCTTCACCTTCTCAAAATGATCCCACACTTTGGATTTCCTGTCCGACATGTTGTTAACTAGCTTGTGTGATAACCGCAGGTACCAGCCCTGGACAATTAGAAGCCGTACACATGCTGTGTCTTTAACTGCCTGGAAACGAGAGCTTGGGTGCTGGGTGCTACTCTTGTGCCTTTTTTGTGCCAGCTTTTAAGAGCACAGAGGCAGCTTGCGTCTGAGGTTGCTAAGCAACGTTAACAAGGCATGGTGTAGCCTGTTTACCTGAAACCCTGAGTGCAGAGCTGATCTTCTTCCAGGCGCTGTTTATAAGTCTGTAGGCCTATCGTCTGTGGGACAGATGTAAAGCTCTGGGTAGCCCTGCACTACCATGATCAACTTTTTCATATTTATCAGACTGAATATTTACAGAAGAAGGGAAAGATATCTGTCAGCTGTGATTGGTTTGTAACGTGACTCCTGTCTGACCGCTGAGCGTGGCCTCTTCCTGTGTCTGTCCTTTCAAATTAAATTCCCACATTGTCCAGTCATATAGGTTTTGATTTATTTTGACAAGGTGCAGCTTCTAAAGAGAGACTTCTAGAGTTTCATGTTTGTTCGTTTTTTTCTTTTTTGTAACTAAGCAACCAATGACATCTTGCCGACTAATGACCTTTCTGGTCGACTAATGTTTGGTCGCCTATTAGGGGGCAGCCCTACAATGAAGCATCAAAAATAATACAAAGCAAGGCAGATATAATAAATATGTTCCATAAATATGTTCATTTGTTGGTGGTAAGCTTATTATTGTAACACCATGTTGGTAATTACACTTCATTCAGTGAAGACATGCATGAATAGTAATGTTTTGCTAAAAAGTGTAAGTAATTGCGTGGAAACAAACATTTTTGGTGAAAATGGGCCGATTTGTGAGTGCTAATCAATCAACCGTCACTAATATCAGCTGTCATGGCTAGGGTATAATTTGTATTGGTACACAAAGTCACAAATTTGTAATAGTATACTGTATAGCTGTACTTGCTCATGATAAATAATGTAATAGAGAAATGGGTTTTCAGATTTGGATTTGAAAACTCATATCGCCCCCCTCGTGTTTACTCCATGGCTGCAGCCTTGCTACAAAGGGGAAAAAGGGAGAGTGAATACACTGCTGCTCTACTACCCTCCTGAATAGAGTGTTTCAGGGCAGCACTGCAGTTGCACTCTAAAAACGCTGACTAGAAATTGACTTTTAGATACTCAAGGATGGAGAACGTCAATAAGAGCCAGACTCATGGTGATATCAGAGTCTGTGTATATCCCCGCCTGAGAATTCGCCCCGGTGAGACACTAAATGCCATTGTGATTAGAAGCATGTTGCTCTGCTCCACCATAATCATGCATAACCCTCCGGCACCTAAATGACGCACACACCAACGCTCATTATGCAACAAAGGTCATCGATTTATCAGCTTCTTTAATGATTTTTCTATTTGAAGATTCATATTCAAGCCAACAAGTACAGTTAGAGAGCAGGATGTTATCGAAGGATGTTCTGTTTGAATCAATATATTGTGTACACTAAGAGGATTGTGTTTCATTTGTCTGTGTTTGTGTGTCTATTTTCAGCAATCTGTGCTGGCTGCTCTCTACAGCTCAGAGGGATCTGTGATGGAGGTAAACGCGCAACCAGTTACATCACATCATAGGGATGTGGGAGAGCTAACTGGAAACCTATCAGAGCTGTAGCAACATGAGGGATCTGTGCCCAAATAAATAAATATATAAATCTTTATTGCAGATACACCCTCTGCTTTAGTTCTGTACTGTTCTGCCTTAAATTATATCGTCAGAAACATATGCAAGTTTATTACTGAGGTCATAGTTGTACCACCAAAAACTATAGGCTTCATGCTGTAAAGTGCATTGTGTTATGCCCTAACTTTGTAGACTGAGAAAAGACAGTTTTCTCATACTCATATGTTCCTTCCTTGTTGATGAATTTCAGCATGTGTGATCTACTGATATTGTTTTGTGCTGGTACGACACCTAGTGGCCAAAATTAAACTCCTGCTCCTTGCAGCAGTGATGAGGCACTGGGAGGCATGGAAATTGGCTTTGCTCATTGCATTGCAACATGACTCGACAGTCTTTTAGAGGCAGCATTTTCAGTTATACTCACTCCTTTTCCCACCACGCTTCGTTTGCCATGACAGAGACATCACTTTGCCCAGGCCATCGCCATTCTGAACACTCATGGCTGCAACATCTTTGAGAAGTTCAACAGGAAGGTAAGATACAAGATCTGACATCTGACATTCACACATTGGAAATGCCTCTCATCACTGACACTTTTAATTTCCTTTTTACTTAATTCAGCTAGCTAAAGTTATTTTTTCATGTTTTTGTTTTTCAGGACTACTCACGCATGCTGGATTTGATTCGAGACATCATTCTGGCTACAGACCTGGCTCACCACCTTCGCATTTTCAAGGACTTGCAGAAGATGGCTGATGGTACGTCCCATTAGTTTAGTTTGCAAAGCCACCTCTCTACACTCTAAAAAATGATTCATGGGGTTAGTTTATCACTATAAAAAATTACGTTGGTTTCATTAATGTGTTTCAGTCAGCTGACAACTTATTTTAAGAAGTTGGTCAAAATCAAAAACTTTTGACATTTTTGAGAAGGATGGAATTTAAAGAAATAAGTTAGAATATCTTAAAACATTTTGACCACTAAATATTATCACAACGTTGTACTAAACTAAGTGAGTTTGTCATATTATAAAAGACTAATAGGATTTAGTCTATAGGGCCAGAGTTGGAGCTACTTAAAAAGATGCATGCCACTTATCTTAATTTTTTAAGTTGAATCACTGATTGTTTTTTAGAGTGTACTTTTGTTTTAAACTCACAGCTCTGAACCGCAAAGGGAGGCTTGGTTATGATGCTTGGTCCAGAGTGGTGACACCAAAACCAATATATTTACACTTCCTTAAATTAGACTGAGCTGATTTTAGAAGAAAAAAAAAATGCAACAACAATTATACTGAAAGCACTCAGTATGCCATATTATTTTGATCATTTTGTGATCAATCATAAGTAAACCCATGCAGTTTTCGTTCATTTTTTGGCTAAATAATCACTGACAAATATGCAGCCTGTGAGGTTATGAACCCATTTCCTCAGCTGGCACCCTTCTTGGTGCCACACAAAAGACACACACTGACTACAGATTTTCATTATTTCGTGAATTCTTTTTCAAAGATTCGAGGTCAAACTTGCAGTATTCATTACTGACATCTTTGGTAATCATCTTCTTTCATTGGACTATTTACCCCTTTCAGGAGACAGTTGTGTACTTTGCTCTTATATAATATAATTGGCTGTAACCTCCTGGCCAGCGGTTTGTTACGCCTGAATGCCACCAATTATAAGTTATCCCGAGTGGATGTCTCCTCAGTGGAATCAATTTTGTGCTGTTAAAGTAATTCCAGGACATTAAAAGCTCCTAAATGAGTTAGTGACTGCTTTGCAGTGTGGAATGTGTCAATCATGGATGGAGATAGTTTGACCAAACAGAAAATGGAAATAACAGAGTAAAGGTGCCACTGGAACATTATTTCTTCTCACCAAATACACAAACTGATTGTACATAACATTCAGCTGTGGCTTCTAACCATCAGTTTATATCAACACATAGTAGCTGACTATTTTGGACACTGAAATGCAATGAGTTTTTGAAAAATCTGAAATTTTACAGTGTGAAAAAGTCTAGATTGGTTTTCCCCAGATCTTCACAAAGCTGTCATCTAATTTACTGCCAATGTAAATGTGTAAATGCAGCTTAGATGGTCATTTTTTTGCATGTGTGTGTTTCAGACGGATACAACCCCAAAAGCCGTACCCACCGCTCCATGCTGCTGTGCCTGTTGATGACATCGTGTGACCTGTCAGACCAAACCAAGGGCTGGAAAACCACACGCAAGATTGCTGTCAGTTCATTGTCTAAAACGATGTCTATACTCTACCTTTTATCTTTACATACGTAACTGCAAATGTAGCTGATTGTGTTGAGTTTTTGATATGATCTACAACACGAGAAAGGTGCTCTGGCATGTTTGTCCATTCTTCACCATGTCAGGAAATATCAGGTTTAAAGGTCCAGTGTGAAGGATTTAGTGACATCTAGCGGTGACGTTGCAGAACTGAAACTTCTTGTGTGTGCCAAACGTGTAGGAGAACTACGGCCCTATCTATCTAGTGTTTGGTTTCTCCGTTCTGAGCTATTGTAGAAACATGGTGGATCTGCTTTGTATGTAGATATTAACGCCTCATTCTAAAGCCCCATTTCCACCAAACTCTTTCAGTATGGTGCCTTTGGATCCTTAAGTAACCCTTCAGACATGGTACCCTAGGATTTCCACCGCAAACAGTACCCTTAAATGTGGGCGGGGTTGTTGTCACTCACTGCTCCGTCCAGCACTCACTGTATTTCCTCATTACTGGTGACACAGAACAAGGCTGCATGCCAACATTTTCAGAACAAATTATACCAGGCTGCCCTGAGAGTCTCTCTCCATTGGATATTTAAAAATAGCAGGTTTGTGCATTTAGTCCTTCTCAGGCAAGCTCAGGGGTTTAGTGTTGCCGTACCCCATGGGAATGATGCTCCGCAGCGCTTTTTTTTTTTCTCCGAGTGAGGATAAGAGCATATTTTGTAACATAACCCAGCCGAAATTAATATATATAAAGGCTTGAAGAACATGTATGTCAAATAAAAACTAAAGTAATGGTTAAAGTTGTCACCGTGAAATTTAAGGTGTGCTGATGGATTCACGTCGTCAACTCATGCATTGAGTAACATTACAAGTAAACGTTCCACCTTCAAAGTTGCCAGCAGTCGGCCCAGTGAATTAAGATATGTTTTTCTTCGACTAAAGCTGCTACGAGAGGCAGCAAAACACCCTTTATTTTTACAGTTACAGTTTACTAATATATGTAAAACTCTCCACAGTATGAACAGTGGTTACATGAGCCTCAAAACCAGCTACAACTCAGCCCTGAGCAGAGTGACCGTCCACTACTGACCAATCAACAGACTGCAGTGTTCACAGTGCCACCTTTTAGTACCAGATCTGTGTGCTAGGTACCCCAACAGAGGGGGGACCAAAAATGGGGACGGTACGAAACAGCTCCATCAACACCATCCACAACTTTTCGGTGGAAATGTCAAAAAAGTGTACCAAACTGAACTGTACCATAGTACTCGGTGGAAACGGGGCTTAAGATAACAAAAACACAATAATTCCTATTTTCAGGTGATTATAAACTAATGAAAACATTGTTATGAATATTACCGTCTCTGCCACTCCGACACACTGGACCTTTCAGTTGGGGAATAACAAGCAACATTTAAATAAGCACACAGATATTCAGGTCACAGAGGTTTGTGCTGCATGCTTCGACAAACATACTGTAGTATATACAATCATGTAAATGTGTTTCAGTGTAAGTCTAATAACCTTTGTAATGTAAACAGTTATTAATATTAGCATTTGGTCATTAGTGTAGCACAGGTTGTAAACTGCTCTGTAATTTAAAACAGCTTGTTCTAAGTCCAAACAAAAACAAAAAGGGCTGATTAGATGTAGTGAAAGGACTGCCGTTTCAGACAGTTTATATACCATCTCTGTTAGTTAACAAGCACAAGCAAGACATTTTTTCCACTGTGTTATGGCAGCTCCTGTTTTCAGCAGTGCATTCCTAAAGATTTCCAATTCCCAGAGACTATACAGTAAAACTGACCCCTTTCTGGGACAATAAAGATTATGAGATGCTTAGCTGTACAATTGGAAACAACCATTATTTTCTATTCTGTCAAACTGTGCTCCATTTTAAGGATTACGTTTAATCTTGGTCTGCCCCCCTTTCAACACCAAACCCCTGACCCTTGTCCTAAATCCTGCACCCTAAATCTCAAAATACCTAACACCTACAGCAAATGCACTGTAATCCTTACTCCCAATACTGAAAACACATTTCTGTGTGATTCTGGGTCTGGCTTGTGTATATTATTTTCTTACTGGAGAAAAAAATGTATTAGGATTAGTGAAAAAACAGCAAAAATTGAAATGTAATAAAGGGGAATGACATTTTATCCTAGATTAGGGCAATGTTGTGATTCAGTATAGTTGAATTACAGTAATATTTGCAAATATTTCTCCCAAAGCTTAAAACCCAGACAGGTTTGCATCAAATATGGTGTCATGTTCTGTTTCAAAAATGTATTTACGCTCATTTTAGAGTTAAATGAAAATTAAAATATCTAAAGTCAGATGTTATTAAGGAGTTTTCGAGATTGTATTTGCTGCTTTTTTTATTGTGTGACATTATGTAAGTAAGTAAACTGTATTTTAAGTGGAATCAATGTCACTATGAGTATGAAACTGTAACAGATGTTGGCCTCTTTGTGTCCACAGGAGCTGATTTATAAGGAGTTCTTTTCTCAAGGAGATCTGGTATGTGTCAGTGTTCACTTGCCGTTAAATGCCATGTGAAATTATTTAATAAGTGGCTGAAGTGTGTGTCATTTTACACAGTAGAGAGCTCATTACTCGTGTGTGTGTGTGTGTGTGTGTGTGTGTGTGTGTGTGTGTGTGTGTGTGTGTGTGCGTGTGCAGGAAAAAGCCATGGGAAACAGGCCCAGTGAGATGATGGACAGAGAGAAAGCGTACATCCCAGAACTACAGATAAGCTTCATGGAACATATCGCCATGCCCATTTACAAGTGCGTATGGAGAGCTGACCCCTTCAATCACGAATCACTTTGCAAGTTTTAAATACAAGGAGAGAGGTTAAAATTGTCAATTAAAAATCCGCTATTTATGTTCAACACAGATAAAAATCAGAGTCCCTCCACTTTAAAGCGTATTTAAGTGTCTTTCAGCTTATTGTTTTGGTTCTATGGCCCCATTTACCCTTTACTGTTTTGATTCACTCTCACCACTTTCATTAGCTTCATTTTTGGCCACAGCAGGCTCCTGTTTTCAGGAAAAAAAAACTTTGATATACTCAGTGTACGCTACCCGACCAGCATCAAACAACAGACAGATGCAGTGAGTGATATAGTGAAGCATTTAGCAGCCAGATATTTCCCTCAGGAGCAAAACAGAGAGAAAAAAGTGAATATTGGACCGACATTCAGTCAGGCAGCCTTGAACATGATACCAAATGAATGAGAATGTTGCTCGGTGTCTGCTGGATATGTAAATAAGCAACTGGTTTCCAACATGTTCGCTGTGTTAACTTTATGAGGTGACTTGTCAGCGTTATGTTTGCAGCCTGTTGCACTTCCCACAAGTGGCCAAAACGAGTAGTTATTTCAAAATGAAATGCTGTGATAAAAGAACAACCAATAATACTGTTGAAAATAAGGCATCCAAGACTTTAGAGAAGATGAAATAAAGTAAAAAGAACATGTAATTAAAGATACACCGATCAGCCACAACATTAAAAGCACTGACAGGTGATATGAACATGGATCTTCTTGAGACAATGCAGTGTTCTGTTGGGAAATCTTGGGTTCTGACGATCATGTGGTTGCCACCTGACACGCTCCACCCACCTAAACACCAGTGCAGACCAGTTACCCTCCCCCCCCTTATGGCAGCGGCACTCCCCAGTAGAATTGGTCCCCCAGCAGGTCAATGCACTATGCCACACCATGCTCAGGAGTGGCCCAAGGAACATGACAGAGACCTCAAGGCATTAACCTGGCCTCCGAATTCCCCAAATCCCAGTCTTATCAAACATCTGTGGAACTTGCCAGTACTGCACCTCACAACTCACTGGTGCCAAACACTACAGGACCCCTCCCCCCCAGAGGTCCTGTGTTTATGCCTTGACAGGTCAGAACCAAATCCGGTCCATGGAGGACCCACCGTGGATCGGGGTACCTCTGGTGTACCAGCACGTCCCTCAAATGTTTGATCAGATTGGGATCTGGGGTATTTGAAGGCCAGGTTGACACCTTGATCTTCTTGTCCCATTCCTCAGGTCATTCCTGAGCAGTTTTTGTGGTGTGGCATGGTGCATTGCCCTGCTGGGGGGGGCACTGCCATCGACAAGTGCCATTGCCATAAGGGGGTTTACTTGGTCTGCAACCGTGTTCGGGTGGGTGAAGCGCATCAGGTAGCATTTACATGAATGCCAGGACTCGAGGTTTTCCAATGGAACATTGCACTGTAACAAGATGATCAGCGTTATTCACTTCACCCACCGGTGGTTTTAATGCTTTGGCTGATTGGTGTATACTATGCAGGGCTTTACCACAAAAAAACAATGTGTAGACTCATGAAGAAGTAATCGCTTTTGATCATCACTTATGACCCGCTGTCAGTGTGTGTGGTGGTGTATTTTTCTGCAGAGCCCTCTCCCTCTGTAGTGACCAGGGGTCTAATATATATAACAGTGTGTTGGATCCATACAAAAGCCAAAAATGTCATGTGCCAGAAAATATTCAACCATTTCTACAATCAGGCTTCTACCTAACCATCTGTGTCGCCAATTTCACATTTCCAAAATGTTCGTAAGCATGGCTTAAAGTCTGTTTTTATAGATCAAAACTTTTGTGTGGGAAGTAGTGAACGCCTCTTTCAGGCCTCGTTTTGTGCGTACACAGGGTTTAGAAATGAGACCCCTGGTGCCAGACCCTAAGCAGCAGGCTTCCAAGAGACACAGCACCACGAAAAACAAATACATAGCGAAGCGAAATACCAAACAAGAGTGAATCTTGGGTTGGCTTGTACTTCCACTTTTGCTGATAAGCGTGTTTACAAACAGCAACCGACAATCCTGCATAGTACACCTTTAAATTCTCATTTTTAACTTTTTATTTGAGACTTCACGTTCTCAGGCGGGAGCAATAAATAATCTTTTATTGTAAAGTTATCACATGGAAGTCACACTTCATAAAGTGTCACGATGATGTGTATCTTAACTCATGTGCCACCGCTGCCCTCTGTCCTTTCAGGCTCTTATCTGAACTGTTTCCTGGGGCCACTGAGCTGTACGAGAGAGTGGCGGCAAATCGGGAGCAGTGGACCAAAGTGTCCCACAAGTTCACCATCCGTGGGTTGCCTAGCAACAACAGCCTAGACTTCCTGGACCAGGAATACGAGCTCCTGCAAGCCCAGGGTGCTTTCGGGAGCGACGACCACTGCCTCAACGGTTGCCTGGACGATGCAGAAGGAGGGAGCGGTCAGTGACAACAGCGGGCTGCTGACAGTTTCTTGAAGTTTTCTGTGGTCCAATAAGAGGCCGAGGATACCTTTTTAGCGACCTGAGAGGAAGGGATCTCTCTGCTGTCAATCACTTAGATGCTTAGCAGGCCATGCAGAATGAACAGGACAAAGTTTCAAACTAATCGAATCAGACAAGCGATTTGAAATGAGTGGATCCATCTGAGCCGGTTCAGTGATTAGATGCTACATGTTGCTTGTGTCTCCAGTTCAGGAAAGCAGAAGGTGGTGACTTTTATCTTTTTCAGCAGCTATACTGGAAAAATAAGTTTTTAACCGCAACTCACACGTTCATTCACACAGTACTGATCCTGAATAAGATTGTAAAAACACACACACACACTGACACACTGACACAAATATGTACATGTGCATACTGTTTAGACACACGACAGAGGAAAAAAAAAACAGTTCTTATGGAAAAAGACTACTTCAACATGTAACAGTGAGATAAAGTGCTATACTTTCTGTAAAATGTTTCATGATAGCTAATATTGATTTCAATGGCTCAGCTTTGTTCACACATAAGCAGCTGCCATAGTCCCTCACCTGATGCTTATGGATGCATGCTGTATGGACACCTCATGTATTATTCCTTTTATCTTTGTCAGTGCTGATTTCTCCATGGCTAAGGAATTAATGCAGTCCATTTTTATACCATCAGAACAGATTTTTGTATTCAGCTCCTCAAAAAAATATTTAATTAATTCATCACCACGAAGCTGTACGAGGGAGATTTAGTTCATTTACCTAGACAGCGTTAAAACCCTCATGTGTACTGATTAACATTTCCTCATTTTGGGGAGGTTTAAGGGACAAATTGACAATCACTGATCAATGACGGAGTCACATATCCCTGGCCATAATAACCCTCTCCATGCATAAAACATTGAAACACACACACACACCCTGTGCATATTAACCGCATGCCACTGCATCAAGTAGGCATCTACACCTCAAAGAAAGGTCGCTCATGACCTTAAAACACTCCCTCATGAGTTTATTTTTCTCTGCCATCCCTCCCACTCCCTTGCACCGTTCTCACTCCCTTTTACTTCTTAGTTCACAGATTTCCTCATGAACCATTTTAGACAGAGAGCAACCGAAGCCCTTTAAAAGATCCATCTCATCTGTCAGTGTAAATGTGCCACAGTAGAGCGTGTTCTATGGAGTGTGTCATTGACTGTGTCATATGGATCTGCCTTATTGCGCATCTTTGCTGCCTTTCTTAGAGCTTTTAATATATGAAAATTGAAATAAAGAGTCTGTTTGGTATGTATGTTGTATATTTGTTATAGACATAGTTTGAGTATCAACGTGGTGGATGAATGATCACAATGCTCAAAAGATGTATATTTGTGAAATACCTGTGTGAAGACCTCAGATGTCATGTTCACTTCTTTATATTTTAAATTATATATATATAAATATATATATATATAACAACCACCAGTGGATATTAGGCAGACCCAACAGCGTTTTTTTGTTTTATTTTTCAGTTCTCAGTGCACCCAAAAAATAGTTTTGAAGAAAGAACTAGAGATGTAGCCATCATAGAAATGACTTTGTCCTGCAAGCATCGACAGTTTCCCTACTGCTGCATCCCAAAGGAAATGAAAATTAGAGTTCTCAGATTGTGCCTCGTGTAAAAAACAAAAACAAACAAACAAAAAAAAAGGGAAGCCATGGGGTTTTGTGTTACGATATTCAGTTTTACCTTACAATGTTTAACATAGGAAATGCTGCAGAGTTAGGATAACATAACCACAGAATAGTTACATGAAGAGAAACTTCTGTCATGGATACCACTACTGTATGTAGGCTGTGCGTGGAGAGGTGAGAGTGTGTGAGCAGCCGAGTGGATGGATGAGTGGGTGTGTAGATGTGATAGAGAAAGAGAGAGAAAGCACAGGAGGTAGTTGAGATCAAGAGGATGATGTTTGGTATAACCAGTCTTTTAAAAGCTGATGTTAAAAGTGATGATGCAGACGCAAACCTCAAGTGATCCCGCTAGAATCTCTTTCGTCGATAATGCTAATGAAGATAGATTAAAGCAAAAATATTGCAATCGTAGGATTTAAATCTATAATTTTACTTGAGAGGGTCTCTTGAGTGTGCAGTAGGGAGGAAGGTTAATTGGTTAGCAAAGTGGTTTGGTGTGTTTTATACCTACATTGGGATATGCATCAGCGTGACTGGATGGAGTGGTTTTATCTGCCTCGGTCTGCTTCATGAATATTAAGTTTCTTAAAGGGCGTACAGATGTGTTTGCAGACTCTCTCTCTCTTTCTCTCACATGTAATTTCGCCTCTTGTATTATTTCGAAACCACCATTTCATACGTACCTGCCTTTTTCATGTGCAATATGAAGTGTCTGCCTCTGTGACTTTGCATAGATTCCTATGTAAATACCTATGCCTCTTGTTAAATTATTATTAGGTCTGAGTTCCCAAAGGCATTTAAGTGTTAGCTCATGATGAAAAAAATCAAATGCCTGTCACAGTTTTAATCCTGAAATGCTTTTGGGAGTTCAGACCTAGGACAGTTTCTATACTGAGTGTGTATCTGTCCCTTTATGTTTTGTTTTAGAGAGTCAGGGCTAAATGTGCCAAGCAAACGTTGTCTACTTCCTGGCCAAGCTGCAAAGTAAAAATTATTTTTGTTTTCTAATGTTGGGGGAAACTTGAGGGCTGTGTTCGTATAAAACTTTTCCGGGTCTCAAACTGTGGCTCATCCAGGAAGTACGACCCAATCTATTTCCCATCATCACAGAACAACGGGACTCTAACCTGTGATGTAATGTCATTGTATTGATCACCTGTGACATAATTGTTAAAAGTGGCAAAATAATTATTGCTGTAAATATCAAAGTTTTAAAAGAAAATGTTACTTGATTGTCTGTCATTATTACAATGGGAAGTATTTCAATTCTGTAATGTATTTAAAGTGGTTGCATCCTGTTCTCTTTTTTTTTTTTTTTTTTTGACGCCATGTTTGAACAACCCCGAGCTTAGTGTTTTAGACAGAGGTGATGAAAGGAAAAACATATGTGTATTTAGGTTATACATATGATATTCTACCACGAATAAGAACCCAAATTAATCTGAATTGTATACATGATGCTTATACTGAGGACTAAAAGCAGTCATCTGTTAATTATTTGTTCTGTTGAGTTCTGAGTGCTGGTGGTCTTGTTCTTCTTCAGATGTAATGAACAAGGACATTTTTTGACAAGAAGACAAATGGATGAAGTTTTGAGATTTTTTTTTTCTTTCTTGGAATAAATCTGGTGAAATGCTCCTTGGTTTCTGTCTCTAAAAGTGCACATAACACACATAAACTGCAGCTTCACCTCACTCTGCATTATTACTTCGCCATGGAAGCTCAGGTGACATTAGGGCTCTGCAACACTGATTACGTCACCACAGTGACATCTCTGTTGATCCTATTGGCCTGTTCCACATACTGATACTGTATAAACATGCCCAGATTAACACACTGGGGGCCCTGGGGCAAAAAATCTACTACAGTCCACTATTCATTCCTCCCCCCAGCTAACAGCAAACTCCCCTCTCCACAGTCTGCATGTAGGTGAAGGAAAATTATCATAACTTGTTTGTACAGTAAAGCTCAAAGATGAGGCTCCAGTGAGGACATGACTATGTTATATTTAGCCAACAATATGATTTATTAACCTCATTAAACCAACCAGCTGATGTAGAATGAAATTAAGCTAAAATGTGTTTGGGAGTATGCATCACTTAAGAATTTGACATGGGTCCCTTTAAAGGATTTTACACTGATGTTATGCCTAGAATGATGCCGATGTCCATATACATCTTAACTTAATTCAAATTAACCCAACTGAAATGTGGAAAACCTTGCTAGAAATAAAAGAATTTTTAATTTAAATCTTTTTTTTTATTATTTATTTATTTGAAAATCCCTTTTACAAGAGAAACCTGGCCTCTCTTGTCTTGAATATGATGTAGCAGCCAGTCAAATCACATTTAAAATGCAACAAATACAATATATAATACAAAAAAACCCACTATAAAACAGCAACTATTCAAACATAGTGGCCACTCAAGAAAAACAAGCACGTCTTTATCACCACATTCTTTATGATGCCCTTAAATTCAACAATAGATATAAGTGTTTCTAATTTTAGATCTATTCAGAATTTGGCATCCCTGATGAAATCAATCAATCAATTCAATTAATTTTATTTATAAAGCCCAATATCACAAATCACAATTTGTCTCAGAGGGCTTTACAGCATACTACATCCCTCTGTCCTTTGGACCCTCACAGCGGATAAGGAAAAACTCCCCAAAAAAACCCTTCAACGGGGGAAAAAAAAGGTAGAAACTTCAGGAAGAGTAACTGAGGAGGGATCCCTCTTCCAGGATGGACAGACGTGCAATAGATGTTGTACAGAACAGATCAACATAATAAATTAATATCTGAAAGAAGGGTTTTCCACTAGCTCACCTAATAAAGCAGACGTCCCATGTTTTGGGTCCTTGCCGCAGCAGCTGCAGGCTCAATTCCAACCCACAGCCCTTGGAGCATGTCATTCCCCCTCTCATGCTATAGCTGTCTTTTCAAATAAAGGGAAAAAGTCCCTAAAATATCTTTAAAAAATAAAATCTGAAGGTATTCCAGTTTGTAAGAGAACCTATGATTGTTTTTTGTGGGAATAATATTTGATTTCTACATTTGAGAAGAGATTTGCAGGTACATATTGCACCAGTAACACCAGAGCCATTTTATACTGAAAATACAAGAAGCAGAAGAGCTAACATTTACAACCTTATAAAAACAAGCAAGTTCCAAACATACTGAGCCACAAAGTCTTAATCTGCCAAGAAGTGCAGCCAGAGAGCAGTTTCATCCAGCTTGTCCAAAGACTCAGAGAGCACCTCAAAGCTGAAACCCACGCAACAGCACCAAATTAAGCTCATATAAAAACAAGACATACAGTAAATCACAGCGGTGGTCTTTACACCGGAAAATTCTTTGACAACAATAGAGAAAAATCTAATAAAAACTTAAATTGAGAAACAATTTTACTTTGTAATATGCACATGTAGATAATGTACTGCTGACAGGGGGCCATTCTGCAGCATTTTTACTTTTGATACTATAAATATCTTCTTCTGGCATCATTTCTTCACTTGAGGAAAAGTTTGAATGCTTGGACTTTTACTTGTAATGGTGTATTTTTCCATGGTGGAAGAAGTATTGTAAGGAGTAGCAATATAACTCTTTCAAAAAAGTCCATTGCAAGTAAAAGTCCTGCATCCAAATTCTTACCAAAGTTAAATTACAGAAGTATTTGCATCGAGATGTACCTTAAGTTTCAAAAGTAAAAGTACTCATGATTATTGCTGCAATTTTACTTTATAATATGCACATGTAGATAATGCAACGCCGATAGGGGGCCACTCTGCAGTCTTTTTACTTTTGATACTATAAATATATTCTTCTGGCAGTATTTCTTTACTTGAGTAAAAGTGTGAGTGCTTGGACTTTTACTAGTAATGGTGTATTTTTCTGTGGTTAAAGTATTCAGATCATAATTCTGTAAAAATAGTCCATTGCAAATAAATGTCCTGCATCCAATCTAAATTCCTGTAGTATTTGCAACAAGATGTACCTTAGGTTTCAAAGGTAAAAGTACTCATTATAGACCCTGACAGTGTTAGGCTATATTACAATAAAACAAGATGTTATTGCATTAACATGTAAGCAGTACTTTAATGTTGTAGTTGATGGAACGTGGAGGTCATTGTAACCACATTTTATGAGCTGATGTTTGCACATTTCCCTAATTAAGTTAGTTTGAAGTACATGCAACAACAAATGAAAGAACTCAAGTAAACTACAAGCAAATTAGGCTGCATTTGAAGGACAGCTAGTAAAGTTATTATGCTTAGTTACTTCCCATCACTGGTATCTTTTAGTTGCTATATTATGGGATTGCTGCTCTTCTTTGACTCTGCTCCCAGTGAAGAGGAATGACTGTATAAAATGGGCAACTATTGAATTAAGATTTGATTTGTTTTGAAAATCTTTAATGTTCCCGGAGGGCAATTTAGTTTGCAACAGGAGTAACAACATGCATCACTCACATATCAACAACACAATAAATCTAACATAACACTATTGCATAAATACAATAAATAAATACAGTCATCACAGTTTAACAGGTGCAATGTCCCCAACAAGCCTGCCTACAGGTTATTTAAAACCCTAACAGCAGATGGGACAAATGATCTAAGATACCTATTTGATTTGGCCCTACAGGGAGAGGCTGACGGGAGAGGCTGAAACTCTGCATGAAGAGGATGGAGAGGGTTCGCCAAAATGGCCTTTGCCCTCTGAGTGGCTCTGGCTTGATACAAATAATCAAGATCATTCAAGCTAATGCCAATTGTTTTTTGGCAGAGTTTGACCACATTCCTCAGCTTGATTTTATTTGAAATGCTGAGGTTACCAAACCAGCAGATCAAAGCAAAAGTTAAAATTGACTCAATAAAAGATAAATAAAACATTTTAAGAAGCTTTTCAAAGTGTCCAATATAAATAGTCCCTGCTGTAATACATGTGTAAATTATTGTAAAGTACAGGTGTAACTAAAGTTGAGAAACTGTTCCAAATTATTTCTTTCTCGCGTGACTTGGAGTGCGTGAGCTCTGCGCAATGAGAACTGCAGGTAGTCCGCCATTGCTGTATGAAGAACTATCGGATTTGGCGTTTAGCTGTCAACAATAAACTTGCGGTGCCGGGACGCGGAGCTACGAGGTCGAGTGAAAGCTCGTCGGCTGCTCCATAAACCAGTAGTCACCCCCGTCCCTCCCCGGAGAATACTTTCATGTGAATACAGAGCCCACGGACAAGGCAACCATGTCCAATCTCAGCAAAAGCGGCACCAAGAAGGACACCAAAATGAGGATACGGGCCTTTCCTGTAAGTGCACACCGCAGTAGGTGCTCTGCCTGCCCGACAGGCGGTGACTCGATCACCGTGGTCCGGGCTGCTAGCTACATGCTAGCATGCTAAGGCTAACCAGCTGAGCAGCAGACTTGCCTATCCGTAAACAAAGTGCAGCCGTCAAATGCTCCAGTCGCCCCCACTCTCTGTCGGCTGGTTAGGTGGTTACTCTGTTATGTTAGCAACACAGTGGGAAGTTTTTATTAATCACTTTCATTGTCTTTAATGTTTAACTGCCTCACAACTCCCCAAACGTTAGCTAGCAGACTGGGTCTGTCGACATAGCCGATGCTAACGTTAGCCTTGACTCCTGACACTTGTTGTTTTGACTGCTTTTGGCTTTCTTATCAAATGCATGACGTCTTTCTGTCTGAGCTCCAAATTTGACTATCATTTGTGCACTGAAATATTAGCTATATTTCCATTTGTATTCAAAAACAAGCAGCAACGTTACTTACAGCTACAGATGGATGCTAAAAAAGCCCAAATCAGTCAACCCAACGTTAGCTTTGGGTTTGCATTAATGGCTGTATCATTGGTGGTCTTTGCGTCGATTCTGTCTTTATTTTAAGTGTTTAAATTATGATTTAGCATTCCTCCCCTCGTCCACCTGGCACTCCCTTTGTCTGCAAGTCACTGATAGACCTCATTTATGAACTGACCTCATTCTGCTTAAATTGAAATTGAGTCTGTCTGTGACTGGCTGAGAGAGACTGCACTTCAACCAGATCCTTGTTGTGTTACTCCTCGATGAGTAATTGAGTAATTACAAGTTGTGTGCAAGTGTCAGTGGCCACACATGGCTTACTTGTGATAATACAGAGAGGACCTTCACACATGTGAGCCCAGTCCTGACAGACTTGCTGGCAGAGCAACATCTTGACTTGCATGTGTTTGGGCTTGTCTGCAGAGAGGGAGCACACACTGTTCCTCCTCCTTAGCTGCTGCACATATGTAGTCTTCTCCTTTGGCCAACGTGCCTTTAGCTATCGAGATGTCCACAGGAACATCTTAAGTCCATGCTGATGTACCACAGCTTAAAAACATGTAGTTCTGCTGTAGTTTCACTCACTGTCTGTAGTGGCTGGTAAATTAAAATTCCTGCTCCTGCATTTTTTTATTCCTTGGCAACTACCAGACATTAAATATCATTTGAAAACGTAGAATATTAAAGCTACGGTAGATTTCAGGGGTGCCTGGTGGCTCAGTGGGCAAAGCAGGTATCCTACATATGCGGGCAATGTCCTTGCTACAGTGGCCATGGGTTTAATTTCAGCCTGCAGCCCTCTGATGCACATCATTCCCTCTCTCTCCTCCCTTCACGCGTAGATTGTACTATCTAACAGGCAAAAAGCCAAAAAAAATCTTTTAAAAAAAGTTACAGTAGATTTCAGAGTGCTTAAATAGTAAATAATGACTGTACAGCCTCATGCAACATGTAGAAATGTTTCCGGTTTACAGATACAGCAATACAGAACCCCAGTCCAGTAACATCACAAGTATTTCCATGTATAATTGTTTCTCCACATGCCGCGTTGGTCTGATATTCTTAATTAGAGAAACAGGATCCTTCCGATAAAGTTTCCTTTGGTTTGCAGAAACTAAACGTCTGGTCTGAGTCTGACCTTAAGCCTTTATGGGGTAGACTGCCTAGCCACTGTCCCAATGGTTTACTGGGTTAATTGGGCTTTAAGCTAGAATTGTAAAAGGTAAACTGAAAGACGAAGAGTGGAAAGGAAACAGTGATTCATTCAGACTGATCAAAATCAATCATCTTTACGTTTGATGCAAACATATCATTGATATCAAAATATCTCAGTATTTCTAGAGAAACTGAAAGTTGCCTCTTGACCCTTAACCCACTGTTGGTATTAAGAAGTTGAGACCGTCTTGTTATGTGAATTTGTGTTAAATACAACTAATACCTCCTGTTCATGGAGTCAAAATGTGCTGGCATGGTAACAGCAGTGCTTGGAGCTTTTAATGTAGCTGTCATTTTAGGACCTTTTTGATGTAAGGCAGCTTTTTCACCCTAATTGATTCTTCCAGGTAGATCTGTCTTTCAGGTTTAATAAACCTCCTGCCTCATTTGCTATAATCAGCAGATAATTAATAATGAATTGTAAATTGATTATTATGAAATATTATAGACCTTTACCAAGCTTATGGCTATCGCTGGGGACCATTCAGGTAGACGATTTATTCCGCACCCCAATCCTAGGCCCACATTTCTGAGAACAAATCTACACAAAGGTGGAAGTCTTACTTGCTATGTCAGGGCTTATGCAAATAATCATAGGCATTATTCATCTTATTCAACCCATTCCTTGGTCCCTTTTCAGATGACGATGGATGAGAAGTACGTCAACAACATCTGGGACCTTCTGAAGAATGCCATCCAGGAGATTCAGAGGAAGAACAACAGCGGCCTGAGCTTCGAGGAACTGTACAGGAACGCCTACACAATGGTGCTCCACAAACATGGAGAGAAGCTCTACACAGGCCTGCGGGAGGTCGTCACAGAACACCTCATCAACAAAGTAAGACTAACACAGCTTGCAAGCATTTGCAAAACGTTAGGCATGATTTAATTTTAAATGTTGGGAATACACAGACAAGGTAATTAGTCTTGGTGGCAACAGATCAGTAATTCTCCAAAATGCCGTAAATCACTATCTTTAGCAAGCAAATGTGCTTCTTTCTTCTATCAAAGAAAATTATAACACATAGAGGGGTGCCCCTTTTAGGGTTGGTTAATTTGCCAGACACTTAAAGTCAAGTGATGACACGTGGCTCACAGATTGAATTACAACATGCTTTATGCCCCAATTATTTTGTTGTTAAAGTGTATTTGACTGCAAATTCATGCCAGTGCATAATAGATAATTATCAGTAAATATTTGTCTTTAATATGAGATTCTCATGTGGAAATGTAAGACTAGATCTCAATTTAGAAATGCTGGAATTATATTTAAACTACAGTGACAGTTTGAGGTTCAAAGAAAATTGACATTCATAGTTTCTACAGTAATAGGTAAAGTAACATTAATTGAATCATGGAGCTGAAGTTAAGATGGACAGCCTCCACTATGTAGCCTACTCAGTGCTCAACAGAATCTGTCATAGCCTTCATGTTAAGATTCATATCACTGCGTACGCTGTGTGTCATCTTTCAAAACAAAGGTATTACCAGAAAACATGAGCTGTTTCCATTCATGAGCAGCCTTGTGAGGGTGAGTGAGTATTAAATGAAGTTAGAAAGCTGGGGAATACAATTTCAGATGTTTTTACTGTTGTCTTGTGTAATGGGAGATTTGTAAACTCTTTAAAGATCACTCCTTTTGACAGATTCCCCATTTCTGTGACTGGCTCCAAAGTGCCCATGTTTGTGGATAGGGTCCTCGAGTTGTAATCTTGTTCTGGGGTTTCAGCTGCATGAGGCTGGTTATCTGTCTACAAGCCTTTCATTAAACAGGCTTTGCCTTGTTTGTTGCAAGTGCAACGGTATGTCTTTAAATGGCACTTTGACGGAGCACAAATTCTTCAAACTGGACGTTTAGTTGATTTGTTTGCCTGGAGAAATCCATTGTAAGTGAAATGGTAGACCTGTCAAATGTCAGTGAATTGGATTATTCTGAGCAGTTTGTAAAAAAAAAAAAAAAAAAATGCAGCCGCAGTCCAGTTCTGGTCCTGTAACTGTGAGATTAATATGTTTTCAAATTCCTGCTGATAACTTCGAGAACCCATCAGTGAATGTTTTTCCCAAGCTGTCACTTGCTTTTTGTTGCATATAATTAGTAACAAATTAAGCTTGGCCGTGATTTCTGTAGTGAATGCTTCTGTGCAGCTTACAGTGCTCAGACACCCAACGAGCAATATTTCACTAGCCTGCTGTTGAACAGCAGCCAGATGGTTTTACAGCTTAATTAAATGTACATTCTCAACTTGGCAGGTTTAGTAAATTAGCAGTCAGGGAATATCAACAAGCGGCACTTCAAAGACAAGAGAGCCGACACCTGAGTATGTTTTTATTATCTAATAATGATTCAGATATCACTCTCAAAGAAATACAGTAGTAATGGTTCTCATGTAGCCTAAAAATCTACAAACTTATCTCCGACACTTCAGTCGGACTGAAGCTTTAAAAACAACTCAAAGATGACGATTTTTACTCACATCTCAACTGTTAAATCTGAAAGATATATTTTACAATATATCTTCATTATTATTCTATGCAACGATCACTCTCCTTCTCGGTTTGGTTAATAAATTATCTAAGACCTAATAATTGCTGGCATTATAATCATTAGCAGAAGGATTTGGAGATGAGAAATTTCTTTTAACAATGACACTGTTTCAGTTTACACTCTCAGCTCAATTTGCTGCCGGGCACTGACGAGGCGGCTAGAACAGCAGGTGAATTTTGAAGCCAACATAAAAGAGGTGACAGATACAATTTCTCTAATTTAATCTTGGCTGAAGAAAAGCTTAAAATCCTGCCTGCGTACATGCATGTCCGTTCATCCACACCCAAACCTTTCACTGAAAATATTACAGCTACAGCTGGTGACTTTTATGAAGAGAAGTTTTTGTCATATTTGCTGAAACTGTCACTGTTTAATGAACAAAGTACATGAGATAGATAGCCTGTGGGATAGTCTGTGTCCTCCTCCTCCTACAGCTTCTAACTGCATTTTGCTAGAATCTACCGCAGCTTACCAAAAACAACCAGTCAGAGCCGATGAGTCTCTAACAAAGCTGTCAATCATGTCAATCCCTGCTTGTGAGCTGTGATTAAACCCTCAAACTAGGCAGTGCTGATCAAGAATGAATCAAGATTCTGTTACTGCATTGCCTATTTCTCACCCAAAATGTTTTCAGAAACTTATTTTTAGTGTACTGTTTAGCTGTGAATGAGAGTTTGCAGTGGCAGGTGGGTGGTGTTTTGTTTTTGCTGAACTGTTGCTAACATTGTACAGGTAAACAGTACACTGAAATATGTTTCTGAAAACATTTGAGATGAGAAATAGGCAGTGCAGAAATAGAATCTTGGTTTGTACTTGATTAGCGCTGCCTAGTTTCACAGTTGACCGCAGTTCACGAGTGATTGACATGATTGAGAGCTGCTGTAGAGACTCCTCGGCTCTGATTGGTTGTTTTCATTCATGTGCTGTGTTACCATTAAACATGCTACAAGGCAATAGAGAAGGCAGAGGAGTATGATTTTTTTCTTTTCACAGATCATTTGTCTCAACTCAGCTGCTATGGGCATCAGCATCATGTGCTGTGCGTAGGACAGCAGTGCTGGAGCAGGCACCAAAACAGCCCATAATGATCATCATCAGTTATAATCATATGTTCTGCATTAACTCTCCTAGTCAAAAAAACAACAAAGCAATTGTGCTAAGAGCACTTAAGTGGTCAGCAAATATAACAAACTACAGCTTTAAGTCTTTGTTTTTCTCTATGAAACATCTGGACTTTATGGTTAGTTTTACTTCCACTGTTTCCCCTGTGTCTCCAAAAAACAAGGCACCCCCCTTATGTATAGTCTTCTTACTTGATAATATCTAATATCTAGAAGCCAGTGGATGAAATCAAGCTCATGTTTCAACCTCAGTTAATTACAGTGGTCAAATATAGTTTCATAATTAATATCACAATCAGAATTTTCAAATAGGTTTTCATATTCAATGAATTTGCCTTGGCGTTTTAGGGCATAAAAGGAAACATAGTTGGAGACAATAAAAAAGATAAGTCTGGAAACATAAGGAGAAAATATAAAAATTAACAATAGAAATATGTAAAATATATATATGTGTGTGTGTGTGTGTGTGTGTGTGTGTGTGTGTGAATGAGCTGTATAGTTTGTGGAAAAATGTGGAAAAATATTAACCAAAGAATGAGCAAAAATTCCCAGTTTGAAGCACATGTGCAATGTACAGAGATAATAATCCAAACGATGTGTGTCGCGTCAGTGTAACGCACTGAGACAACTGCAGAGACTGTGTGTTAGTGTAAAGTTTTTATTATACATTCATTAAACACAATGTTAATGTATGTCAGCTGCTGTAATTTGAGTATTGTTTTATATAATGGACCAGCAACATTATAAACTGTCAGAACAGATGAACATAAGAGCAGTTTCATTTAATCATTACCAACCAAAAATAGCAACCTCATCATTACTTTTATAAGTAAGCCATGAGTGTGCACAATGAGTCTTTGATTTAAAGGCATAGTCAGAGTCATGGCTTTGTCTCCATCTTGCAGCTCGACATTTGATCCGGTTGTGAATACGAAGACGTTAGTGAGTCTGTGAGGGTTGATCTTGTGTATTAGAAAGTGCAGAGGTGATAATTCATCATCTCTGTCCAGAAGAAGAAAGAGAGGGAGGTCGGTGTGCCCTTAAGAACCTTACTCTACAGAGACGTTTACAATGCTGAGTCACACTGCAGTGTGACTATTATCAAGCTGTTGTATGCCTGACTAGTAGAGAAAGGTACTAAAGAGACAGCAAAGTAGGGTCACATTGAAAGACTGCATGAACAAGAAATCACAAAGTAAGAGTCAGCTTGACGCAGGAGCAATTTTTTCTCATTCACAAGGCGTTAGCAAGTTTTTAGTCCTTCTTCAGGCACTGTGTTGTCATAAGAACTTGGTATAATATGCCCATCTCATGCATATGTGTTTGTTTCCCCCAAAGGTACGAGAAGATGTCCTCAACTCTCTAAACAATAACTTTCTTCAAACCTTAAATCAAGCCTGGAATGACCATCAAACAGCCATGGTGATGATCAGAGACATTCTGATGTATATGGTGAGTAGCTGACGTGTCCCAGGATTGTTATTAAAAACATTACAGCTTTATAACGCACACATCAGTGAGGAAAACAGGACATAGTTATAAAAGTTGGGCTTCAATGACACTTCAGGCACTTCATCCTCACGTGTGCTCTGACTAAAGACTGCCCTCTGTCACGGTGATGCAGTTTCAGGCACACATGTAGATTCAAAGTAGTAAGGGACGTTTACTGGCTGAACAACAACAATAAAAAACAACACATTCATGTACTGCTATTTGCCTTCATTCTCTAATATATTTAAAGTACCCATAAAACAGAAGTTAGAGCATGTTTAGGTTCTGTAATGTGACCAGTGAAACGGAAATTTTAAGCGGTGTATAATTACACAAGGGATTTAAATCAAATCCTTCGCATTTGATTGGACTGCCAAAAAGTGGGAGGGCAGGTTACAGAGCTACAGCAGAGTTCGCTGCTGAGCTGACTGTTTGCTCCACACACACTTACCTTGCTGTTAGATCAGGAGGAGGACGAGGAGGGATGAATGAATTAGACCTCGGCTGCATTGTTTTGGAAATGACAGCAAAGGTTTTGCCCACTGATATCCAAACACACATCTCTCTCTCTATCTCACTCCCTATCTCATATTGCTCCGTTAGCTAGCTACATCCCACAAACTTTATAGTGTGGTTTTATATGAGCAGTGTGGGAAGCTAGTCGCATTTGATGGGATGAACTTTTGAAAACACCTGTGAGTGCAGGATAAGTCATCAAACATTTGAAACTGTTTTACCTGGTTTTACAGAAAGAGAGAGAAAGAAACTGTGATGTAAAAATACCCTGATGCGGATTATTTTTTTTTTTTACATATATTTGGGCATATAACGAGATAAATGATCAGTTAACACAGGGACGCAGAAATAAATCCGGGAAAATCTATTTTTATTTCATGGGGACTAGGGCTGCAGCTATCACTTCTATCAATTATTCTGGCGATTAATCGAAACACTGTGTGTTTTCATTAAATTACTTTAGCTTTATTTGAGTGCAAGAGTAATATATAAAAGAGAAAATAATAAAATGTCTCTGAAATGAGAGAAATGGATGAAAAATCAACGTTTTTATTGCTTTAATTGCAAAAACATGAGGGGGTGCATGGGTGCATGTGTGAATGAGTGAGTAAGGGGTGCGCACGTGTTAATGTGTGTGTGACTAACAATAAAATGAATGAAGCTAAGGCTTTAACAAATTGACTACAGCATTTTATTTTCTGTGTGTTGCTATTTTCTATAGCAAAACTTGGCTAGCACACATGATACATCGCCAGGTAACGTTAGCCACCACATTAATTTCTGTTATTAATCAGCCATTATGAAGCCATAAAACACATACGTTCTTTACATGCATTATGAATAAATAAAGTTAAATGCATTTAAACGTGACGTTGACGTTACCTTGTTGTGTTGGGTCCACTCTGCGAGCTCAGTGCGTACAGTAGATGTCTATTTAGATGTTGTAGCATCGAGGATGTGCTGTTGTGGTTTGCTAACTCTGTTTTGCAATACACGCTGAACTGTTTTTGTTTTAACTTGTAAAGATCCCACACTCTACACTCTGTTGTTTTCTTTGGCGTGTCTCCTCTTTTTGTCTCTTGCTCTTTTCTTGTCCGTCTTCCTAAATGTTTTGCAAACCGTGCTACATCCACATAACAACTGTGTAAGCTATGAACAGCGATTGTGCTACAGAAACAACCATCCATGCCAAACACAAATAACTTGCCTCAAGGCTTTTTAGTAATCGAATTATTCGAGGAATCGTTTCAGCCCTAATGGGGACTTTAAGTCTTGGTTATTAATCTCATCTTCTGTTATTACCACAGTAAAATAAGACATTTGCGATTGTATTGGCAGCTGTAACACTGGCATAATTACTTTGGCTTTGGAGTCCGTGTTTGGGATATCGACTTGCTTTCAGAGAACAGGTCTATGCAGGACCAAATGTTGTCTAAAGGGATTATTGTCAGTGCAATAAATTGTGTGGAAATACACTGTGGTTATATTTGCATATATATCAACAGAAAAGTGTATATGTATTCAAAAATGAACCATACACTTTTTCACGTGTCATTCTTGTTGAGTCATTACTGAAGAATGAAAAACATCAGGTCTGCTTTACATAATAGCAACATCTCCATTGTTGTTGTGTCAATACATAAGTCAAATATGTGAAAGCTTGCCACACAATCATGCTGTACACGAGGAGCTGATAAGAGATGAATTTTATTTATGTAGTATCACAACACTTGAGCTTAAACCCACTTTATAGGACGCAGAAACACATTCAACCACATAAAAGATTATATCCAATATTGTCCAAGATACTGATTCTCCTTTCTTGTGTTTGTCCCACAGGATCGTGTGTACGTACAGCAGAACAATGTAGAGAACGTCTACAACCTGGGTCTTATCATCTTTAGGGATCAAGTGGTTCGTTACGGCTGCATCAGAGACCACCTTCGACAGACCCTGCTGGACATGATCGCACGCGAGAGGAAAGGGGAGGTGGTGGACAGGTAGCCAAAGACTCACAGACAGGGTTTATGGCATGACAACTCAATTAGTAGCCAGCTGATGTTAACAAGTGAATTTTAATTTCAGTTGCACATAAATTGGGGTGAAAATGGAATCAACATCCGTCATGTTTAGTCAGATAATTAACGAAAATGTATAATCACAGGGTGCATGCTTTTGGCATAAACAGTGAAAGAGCTACAAAGTACATCTGCTACAATTAAACTTCCTGGGATGTTCATTGAAACAGCCTCTGGTATCATAAGTCTGAACCTGATGCACTGTTGTGTGTGTTTTTAATGAACAAATAATCAAAAGTTAGATGGAAGCCATTTTGAGTGGGAAATGAGCATCCAGACTTATTTTTGTTGTTGATGTCTTTTTAAATATTGGTTTTATTTTCTTTTTCATTACTGATTGTGCCTTTAACGTGTGCTCTGCTTCCTCTCTCCACCAGGGGGGCCATTAGAAACGCCTGCCAAATGTTAATGATTCTCGGCCTTGAAGGGAGATCTGTTTATGAAGAAGACTTTGAAGCACCGTTCTTAGAAATGTCTGCAGAATTTTTCCAGGTTTGTGGAAGAACATCATTTTTCTGACTCCTTATCATTTATCTTCTATTTGGATCCCTGTTATCTTGGCGACGTGCCTGGGTCCAGACCTTTGAGTCCGCCCACTCCACCGAGCTAACTGATTCATCTGGCATCGTGACATGAAACAGAGATGTTCGGTTAAAATTAAAAATGATCCAGTGAGCACCAGGAGGACTGATGCCTGTTGTCAAGCGTTGTCAAGCGTTGTCAAGCGTTGTGCGGATACCAACGAGGAGTAATAACAACAATGGCGACTGCTATAGACCAGATAGCTGCTATTATCGAGGCTATTCTAAATCAAAATGTCTTCTCAATATCGCCCAACATCGTAGTATGTTTTACATCACTCCGCTCCACTCTTAAAACCCCAGCAAAACAGGTATGTTGGCATGGCTACGCATCAGTGTGGACTTAGCATTACATTAGATTCAGGTTGATCAGCAGTCTCTAGGGACTGGCTAGAGAAAACTGAATCCTTCTCCCTCACGTAAATCAGTTAGTGTGGATGCAGTGCCAGATTAAAGATGGAAACGAGCAGACAGTTCCATGGTATCAGGCAGCTTGGCTACATCTTCCCCTTTTAGCTTCCATATCAATAAAATATAAAGTAAGTGCAGATGATTCTTGAAACATCTTTAGAGCCCACACGTACGGTAGGCCAGATGACTCAAATTGTAAAAGAAAAATGCAAAAAAATTGACAGAAGTGTTTCTTGTTTTCACTCAGATGGAGAGCCAAAAGTTCCTCGCAGAAAACAGTGCCAGTGTGTACATAAAGAAGGTGGAAGCCAGAATCAATGAGGAGATTGAGCGGGTGATGCACTGCCTGGATAAATCTACAGAAGAGCCTATTGTCAAGGTGGTGGAACGAGAGCTCATCTCCAAACACATGAAGACGATCGTAGAGATGGAGAACTCTGGCCTGGTCCACATGCTCAAAAACGGCAAGACAGACGGTAAGAGTGCCGCAGTCCTGTGCTGCTTGGGCGTCATGTCTTGAGCATTTGTTGCTGATCATTTATTTAAGTTAAACTTAGTTAGCTAGAGTTAAATTTCATGCTTCACAAGAAAAATGAGAAACCAAAGTCCCCAGTGCTCTTTAATAAACTGTGTAACTGTCACTTGCAAGAGATTTATAGTTTCCTGGATCAGTAAGGCAGTCACAGTGTCCCCCTTTGCTCACATCACACTCGATAAGATACAAGGAATGTAATTTCGATGATTAGATTTAGATGAAACTGGGACTGTAGTGTTTGTAGCTTCAGTGATGCCTTCAGAAAATATTTTCACATTGGTACGCTCAGAGGTGTTTTAGTTGACTCTGCACAAATAAGCCTCTTTCTGAGCAGATCTTGTCTATACTCAGTCCTTTTCAGTTGGTTGGAGTAGATTTCTAATATGTGTGTAATCGTGCATGTCCATCACAGATTTGGCGTGCATGTACAAGCTGTTCAGCAGGGTTCCCAACGGGCTGAAGACCATGTGCGAGTGTATGAGCTCGTACCTGCGGGAGCAAGGAAAGGCCCTCGTATCGGAGGAGGGAGAGGGAAAGAACCCTGTAGACTACATCCAGGTAAGATGACGGGGCATCGGGAGACGTCAGAGTGCAGGGATGTTACTGCTCAGTCTTGTGAATCCACAGGATCATGTTGTAAAATTTTCAATTAATTTGCTGCTGCAGGAGTAAGGAGGCCGTTCTGATAGTATACACGCTCTGCTGAAGCACACTATAACCTTTTAGCCGCATGTATTTTAGGTGAATGAGAGAGATCTAACCTTGTTAGAGATCATGGAGTAATTTCCACCGGCTCCGCACGCTTTAGCACACCATTGCGTGCCGAGCCTTGACCGTAAAGTACTTCCATAGGCTCCCGGCAGAGGATAACTGCTCTGACCCCCTGTGTCTGTGGCCACAAGCCATGATGGTCTCTGCCCTCAACCACACTGTGTCATTGCACTGCATTGAATAACATGTGAGGTCATTCAGGCCACTAGAGAGCAGGCACTCGTTTAAAACTCTCGTTATGTTCATCTCCCTGTGCTTTTAAAGCTCCTGTGTGATAGAGTTTTGTGGTTTGAAGTTCCGCTCTGACATTCCTGTTGTTACTCTTGTCTAACCGACAGCCGTCTCTTTGTTGATGAGACCAGCTTTCCTCTGCTGTAGCTACTGTCAGAGCTGTAATTGCAGCGTTAAGCTACTGCTAATGTAAGCTGCTGCTGTATTATCCCTAATCATCCCTGTCTCCTTTCCTGCAGGGTTTGCTGGACCTGAAGTCACGTTTCGACCGTTTCCTCCAGGAGTCCTTTAATAATGACCGGCTCTTCAAACAAACTATTGCGGGCGACTTTGAGTATTTCCTTAACCTCAACTCCCGCTCACCTGAGTACCTCTCACTCTTCATTGATGACAAGCTGAAGAAAGGAGTAAAAGGGGTGAGCCTGCTCATGGATACATACACTTATTTTAGGACACGCCGCAGATGTTACTGGCCTGCTTATAAACCGTTTCAAACTTGATTACATTAACAGTCTAAATGGGCTCTTTTGTATTTCCAGTTGGGATGTGTTGCAGTGTATGTGAATGACATCCTCTGACAAGAAGTAATCATGGATCCATGCTGTTGCCTAGCAATGCAGTTCCAGTGAAACTGTCTATTCAGGATTTGATAACACGCCGCAACATAAAACCACTTAGATTTCATGCCAAACCTCATATCACTAAAACAAGCAATGCTATTATTGCTTGTAGTATTTATTAAAAACAAGTAGGGATTATTCTAATCATTTGTGATGTCTAACATGTTTGAGTAGGATGCTGTGTGTCAATGGGAGTCCAGAGGGTTTGTCAGGTTGACTCTGTTTATGACCTGCATCATTTTTTTCTTTTTATTCCAGTTGACAGAGCAGGAGGTGGAGTCTATACTGGACAAGGCCATGGTGCTGTTCCGCTTCATGCAGGAGAAGGACGTGTTTGAGAGGTACTACAAGCAGCACCTGGCTCGCAGGCTGCTCACCAACAAGAGTGTCTCTGACGACTCTGAGAAGAACATGATCTCGAAGCTCAAGGTGAGCTAAAATAATTAGATTTCGAGGTTTTGGTTGAACGAAAAATCTTCAGCCTCTAGATGAGGATTTTGTTCCTGTGCTTTATAGCTGCCTGTCCAATCCAAATCATGCCCTGTACATTTTTCACATCACTATGAAATTTTCTGTCAGCTTAATTTGTCGAGACAACTTGTGTGATCTTGTTAACAGGGTTAGGGATATGCTGTATCAAATTCACAAAGAATTTTTGACCACCATATGAGTGTTGATTCACCTTGAATAGCTTTTGATTAACTAAATGTGATCCTTCCTCATTGCTCAGACTGAGTGCGGCTGTCAGTTCACTTCTAAACTGGAGGGCATGTTCCGTGATATGAGCATCTCCAACACCACCATGGATGAGTTTAGACAACATCTACAGACAACTGGGGTAAGGAGACGCTGCACGCCACAACTCATTCTGTCAAAAATAATGAGCCCATTTGCTATCTGTAATCAGTACATGGCTGCTTGACTGACTGAGCATTGCTACGTTGCTCAGTTACATAAAAACAATTATGCATCTAACTATCCATATCCTGGGAATACATGATGCTAATTTCTGACTTGTGCGGTGCTGTCACATGGCTTTTAGTCACCAGAGCCTGTGACACTGTGTCTGATTTGTCATTGGAGTTTGCTGAAGCATGTTAGAAATTAAATTAGTTAACTGTGGAGTATTCATATTAATTATTTGTGTATGGTTTTGCTTAGTCATAGCTAAAAAAAAATCCTGTGTTTTTTCTCATTTATCTTAACTATTGTCTCCTTAAGAGGTTTTGCTTTTTTTTTTGTATGCAACACACTGATCTGTCTCAGATATAAAGCACATGTCTTTACTTTTCATCTCACTTTTATCAGTTTCTAACCCTGAATGCAGCAGTAACAATGGGTATACTATAGTAGTGAGCTAAAGGGTGTCATTGCATCAGCTTAGACTCAAACCTGATTGTGTGTCTTGTGTTTTTTCTAACTTCAGGTGTCACTTGGAGGGGTTGATCTCACTGTGAGAGTCCTGACCACAGGATACTGGCCAACACAATCAGCAACACCCAAGTGCAACATCCCCCCTTCACCGCGACATGCATTTGAAGTCTTTAGAAGGTCAGTGTTACACTTCAGTCACGTTTCCACCAAACATTTTTGGTATAATACCCCTAAAGCCAGTACATAACTTGTACCAACAAGTACCTAAACCCTGGATTTGTTTGTGCAATCTGTGTTTCCACAGCGGACTACTTGTAAATGTAGGCAGGGTTGTTACCGGATAGAAATAGCCGCATCACTGCTCCTTCTACCTCTTACTGTATTTACTCTTCACCAGCAATGCAGAGGAATGTCTGCACCTCACTGATGGTTCATGGAATTGGATTGCACACCGATCTTTTCAGAACAAAAAAAGAGCAGGAGTGTTTACAGTGTCCGTCACAGTGGGATATTTAAAAAAAGCAGATCTGTGCATTGAGTTGTTTTAGAGCAAGAGTGACAATTCCTTCTCAACAAATCAATAGACTGCAGTGTTTCTAGCTCCATCTTTTAGTATCAGATCAGTGTGCGAGGTACCTCAGCAAAGGAGCAATGAAAAAACAGGATGGTATGGAGTGGTTTTATTGGCACCATACACAACTTTCGACATTGGAAAAGTAACTATTTAACTGAAGTGGACTGCCTGGTGGAAATGAGGCTGAGGAGTTTATTTCTTATATGCGTGAATGGTTTCATAACAGCGCTTTGTTCTCAGGCCAGGGGTTTCTGAAATGTGTGATGCAAAAGGAACAGTCTTAATTAGCCACATTATGTTTTGTTACAATTGTAAGCCGACCAGAGTAACAATCTTCTTCAGTTTCTGACCTGCTGCTGATGATACAAGCTTGAGTCTATCCCCAGAAATAGACAGAGGTGGGTAGTAACGCTTTACATGTACTCCGTTACATTTACTTAAGTAACTTTTTGGATAAATTCTACTTGTAAGAGTAGTTTTAATGCAACATACTTTTTACTTTTACTTGAGTATATTTGTGAAGAAGGAACACTACTTTTACTCTGTTACATTGGGCTGCTCTCCGCTCGTTACTTGGATTTTTATTCATCGGTTAATCAATGCACAATCTGTTTGTTTTATCAGCGAGACTTCCGCCAAAGGCTCTGTCACATGACTCTGTTTGACCAATCAAACATAGCCACTAGTGACGTTTGACTCCATTTCACCAATCAAACGAGCCAGGCAGTCACATGACCGTACACAAACTCTTCGCGGCATCGCACAGAAGCAAAGTGACTACACGGGAGCTCACACATAAGAATGAGAGTAGACGGCAACAATGGCAGAAACAACGGCGTGCGAACCAGAAGAGGCAGAACACCCGTGGCCGTACATGAAAACCATGTTTACTTTACAGACAACAAAAAAGAACAGCTATATCATGCGCTGTCATCTGTGTCTACTCAAAGTAGTAACATGGCGCCCTCCGTTGCAGACGTGTTTGCTCGCACCGCTCCTGAATGCCGGCGTTTTTTTCTTTAGATTGAAAAACTCCTTTCCCACTGCCACCAGACCCCTAAACTGCCGACAGGAGTCATAACTACCATCACTACCTCAGACCGTGTTATACAGCCAGTCTGCACATGACTTTTGCACATACAAAGTTTTTGCACATACAATTTGTTGCACTACAGTTTCTTACTGCCTTAATTTATCTTTATCTTTTGTACATATATATATATATATATATATATATATATATTTCCCTTGTTTATATATTCCTTTTATATTTTTTCATCTATATTGTTTACTTTTTATCTATTTAAATTGAGTGTGGATTTAGTTATATCTTTTTTCTGGCATTCATTGCAGTCAGCAAAGGAAGAATTTCATTGTACGGGGAAACGTGTTTCCTCACTGTGCATATAATATAAGTGCATATATCGTCCTTTATTAGTCCCACAGTGGGGAAATTTACATTTACATGACAATAAACACTTTGAATTGAATTGAACATGTCGACATTTCAGCCTACAAGAACTCAACTTCGAACTTGAGGAGATATTGTTTTGAGATTACTATATTGTTATCTGTTCCACTAATTTTCATTCAACATAACAAACACCTAGTCTCTCACTTACTGATTTTTAAACCTCATTCCAAATAATGTTTCAAACACAGTGCTCACGTGCTGTTTATAAGGCACTGGTTTCAAAAATGTTGTTATGAAAAAGAATGACAGTCTGAGAGAAGAGAATGTTTTGAAACTACTAAATTGGTAACAAAGGATTTATTACTGTTTCTTGTGGCTGAATTTGCCTTACTTTATGCTATTTTGTAAAGATTTCATTTACTATTTTAGTTATAGGGGTATTGTATCTGAATTTGTACATTGCTATTTTATATTTATGTCTATTTGATTACATTCAAGCCCTGATTATTAAAACAACAAATCAGAAGTTACTCAGCAGTTACTCAGTAGTTGAGTAGTTTTATCACTAAGTACTTTCTTACTCTTACCTAAGTAATTATTTGAATGACTACTTTTTACTTTTACTTGAGTCATATTATTCTTAAGTAACAATACTCTTACTTGAGTACAATTTTTGGCTACTCTACCCACCTCTGGAAATAGAATTATCATAAGTTGATGCCATGCTGCATTTTCATGCTCTTCAGGGGCCTGTTGCAGAAAGTACGAACACTTAAGTTGAATTAATTGTGGTACATTGACTCTTCTTCAGTGTTTGCCCAGAGTGACTCTCCTCTGCTTGTAGGTTTTATCTTGGTAAGCACAGCGGCAGACAACTCACACTGCAGCACCATATGGGCTCTGCAGATCTAAATGCCACCTTCTACGGTCCAATCAAAAAGGTACGTGCCACTTCAAACTTTTAAGGTTTAACCTTTTAACAGTTTTACAAATATTTTTGATGGGACAGTTATGTGTTATATAATTTACAAACACAAAAAATCTAATCTATAGTGTTATGTAAATGCACAGTGGAAAACAAGGTGACTTAGTTTGTCATAGATTGTCAGTGATGCAGTTTCAGTTTTCCCGAGTTTTGTTGACAAAGTTTAGAGGTCTGACAGTGTTTTCCTAGGAGGTGTTTTTCATTTTCAAAGTTCACATTTAAATGTAACATGTCTAAAAACACCTTGTAACATCAAAGTGAACACAGAGAGTAATGGACACAAATAAATGTGATTAATGTTTGTAAAAACAAGTCAGTAATTTTAGCGAGAATGCAAAACTGTCAAGTTATTGGCTCTGGTAGACTGTCATGTCATTTTTTCAAGTCTCTTGTGACGATTTACATTATTTGAGTAACAAAGGAATAATGATTTCTTGTGGAAGGGGATTCTAAATCATGTTGTTACAATCTAATCTTTTGTCCCAACACGAAAATAGGAGGATGGGTCAGAGGTCGGAGTGGGAGGAGCTCAGGTTACAGGCTCCAACACCAGGAAGCACATCCTGCAGGTCTCCACCTTCCAGATGACCATCCTCATGCTTTTCAACAACAGAGACAAGTCCATCTTTGAGGTACACAATTTAATACCTTACTGACAGTGTCACAGTGTGTTACTGCTCCTCTAGTTTGACAAAAACAGTTTGCCGTGCCAACAAAGACAAACAGCCTGTTGACTGATAGGGAACAGTTTCAGCAGGAACAGGTACTTCTCATATGAGTTTCAGTTTCCTGCTTTTCTCAGTGTTACGTCCCGCTTATTGTTTTATCATGATCCTGAACTTGATCTTTCCACCCTGTAGGAGATCCAGCAGGAGACAGACATCCCAGAGAGGGAGCTGGTGCGGGCGCTGCAGTCTCTGGCCTGTGGGAAACCCACTCAGAGAGTTCTCACCAAGGAGCCCAAGTCAAAGGAGATTGAGAATGGCCATGTGTTTACAGTCAATGACCAGTTTACCTCCAAACTTCACCGTGTCAAGATCCAGACAGGTACAAAAAAATCATGTTTCTGAAGGTGCACAGTAACATAATGCCTTATTTTGAATTTCCGATATATTGTTACACATTTCATATATTGAACGTGGTATTGCACTTCCTGAAGATACAGAACAGTGCATAAAATCACTGCACTGAACTGTAATACAGCCTTAAAGACCACGAAAGGTATTAGATATTACAAAGTTTTAATGTCATGTCATGTTCTAATCTCATGGTGTTCAGTAAACAAATAAAAGCATAAGCCCCATGTATCACAGTGAATATGACAAAACAGCTGAACATAGAGTCTTTCACATCATCCCAGTCAAATTATTTAACGCACTTATTCAGGAAAAGGACATGTATAACTTCAGCCTCACTGCTTGTGTTTTGCATTTTGTGTCCTTTGTTGTGCACCACCTAGTGGCTGCTAAACAAGGGGAGTCAGACCCAGAGAGGAAGGAGACACGGCAGAAGGTGGACGACGACAGGAAACATGAGATCGAAGCTGCCATCGTTCGCATCATGAAGTCTAGAAAGAAGATGCAGCACAATGTTCTAGTAGCAGAGGTCAGTCAGCTCAAATGTCTGCATTTTCTCCCACATTAGCAGATTTTCCCTGTGCACATTGTCTTCCCTTTAGTGATCCCTTGGTGATGAACTTTAATATGATTTACAAGAAGTTGTACTCTGCTAGGAAACGAGCACAAGGGATTGGCTGGAGTTGGAACTGAACACCCCACACAGTCATTAAAAGAAGTCTTACTATAGTAGCTTCTTTGCATATGACGGTCATACATCGAAGTGGAAAAAAACAGACTTACTAATGTAAAGTCAAAGCCACAAGTTGGATGCGGTTAACGTGATAATGTGCTGCAACAACTTTAACTTTTTAGCCACAACCCAGATTTTTAATGGAGTTTTACCAAACCTCTGGGAGCAATTGGACCCAGTAGGCAGGAAGTAGTAGCTTAAGTTAGCTAACATTAGCTAGTAATGTTGGCCTGACAATGGTGCATCCATGTTCAAAAATGAAATATAAAAGACAGTTATACCAGGCACTTTTACTCACCCCCTGGCCAAAAACTCACCATGTATGTTAGTGATGGTTAGAGGTCTGGAGGATGAGGTCATTTGTAACGATGATCGTGTCCACACTTTGCAAATCGGGCAAGTTATGTGAAAAGAAAAATCACTTTTCTTTGCTTTGTGTGGAGCAAAACATCACATCAAACATGAGTTTCAATGTTCTGACACTACCTGCAGCCTGCAGGTTCGTCCAACCCTTGTATGAAGTCACATTCCTCTGTTTACAATTCATGCAGTATGTGGATTTATCACTTCCTGCCCTCCATCTGAATTTCGCACATCATATTAGTCACATGATTTCAAACTAGCTATTTAGCAAAAATGCTTTATGTTACCTTTCTTTTGACGGCAGCCTGTCCACACAGTATTGGACAGTGCTGTAATGTAAGAGAACAGAACACGAAAGCAAAAGATGTCAAAGAAGGTGATGATCATTGTGACAGCAGTGATGACGATGATGGGATGAAAAGCGCTGATTTCTGTCACTGTTTTTTTGTGTCTCCACAGGTCACACAGCAGTTGCGAGCACGATTCCTCCCTAGTCCTGTAGTCATCAAGAAGCGCATTGAAGGACTCATTGAGAGGGAATATTTGGCACGAACACCAGAGGACCGCAAAGTGTACACTTATGTAGCATAAAACACGTGAATCCAATGAAAGCTAACATCGAGTTGAGAGAAACTGAGAGCCTTGGTTTTTTTGTGGACTGCTTTGCATTTGAATGAACTTGGAAGTGCTTTCATCATTGATTCTGGGAAACACTGGGAAGCTTAACTTTTCTTCCATAAAAATGTGTAAAAAGAAAAAAAAATCGTGCAAAAGATGGGGAAGTTTTCTAGCAATATTAGATTTCTTCTGCCGAGAGAAATGAAAGGAGGGGATCTAGTTTTGTATAAAGTCATGTTTCTTGTGGCCTTTGGAGAGAATTGGGCGAGCCTGTTTGCCAATTAACTGCGTGCTGTTGAGAACGAGCGTAAACATGTTACAGCAAACGTGCGGCTACACGGAGACCAAGAAAACATTTGAATTCACTCCCCTCTTTTAAATGTTGATGTCAATGTGTTATGTTTGTTTTTTGTGGCACATTGATGGCTGTACAGGTTGACAGACACTCTTGGCCTTTTCCTTCCAGAGGATTTTAAATTTAAAGCGAAGGACAAAGTGTTGACTGGTACAGACCTGGTTTACAACAGCAGTAAAAGACATTTTGAGTACTGAAGAAATCATGAAGAGTGCTTAAATTATGTTGCAACTATGTCCGTTTTTTGAGGTTGTTTTAATGTCTGATACGAATTAAGTGCACCTCACATAGCTGAAATATTTAATGCCATTTTCAATATTTTGGCCAGGTCTGTACTAGTGGTTAGAGAGATCAAGAGCTGTAGCTTCACAGCATGCTTTTATCTAATGGATCAGTCAGGGGAGTAAGACGCATAAAAGCTCCATAAATGGTGTTTGGTCTCTCATGACATTTTTTACTTCAGGCCTGCTGTATGATCGGCCAAAAAAAAAAAATTTATCTCCTCTCTGAATGGAAGGTTCCTTGTGGTGCAGCTTACAAAGATGATTTTTTTTTTCCATTCTCGACTGCATTTTCAAATGGGTGGAACCAGTCTAGCACCATGTTCTAATGTGTACAAATTGTAAAATAATTATTGTACTCACTGCAAAGGTGGATTGTACAGGGCCTTGTTTTCATCATATTAAATGTAGAATAAAAAATTAAGGGATTGGTTTTTTTTCGTGCAAAGGCCTTGGCAAACATCAGAAGTACTTGCCTCTAACCATAATTAAAGCTTAGCGTAGTGTTCACAAGAGGAACTCTGTAGGCCTCTTAAGTACATTGTTTACTACAGTAGTTTCAGTGCAACTCTTTTCTTCTTTCAAATACACTCTGTCAAAATGTGTAGTTTTGGCGAAACAAGTTTTGTTGCAGTTTAAGATTTCAATATAAAATGAGTGGACAGAATTTTAGACATGACACAAGCACCACAAACTACAGCCCTCAGAATAACCACGAAGTTGAGGTAACACCTTTCCCAAACAGTTCCTACAAAAACTTAGAATCATAACCTTTATATAAAATGCAAAAATAAGACTACACAATAAATAATCATTTAAATAGACACACAAAATGTTTAATACACCCATGCAACTGCTAAATAATCATTATAATGGAGCGTTTTCATCCTGCTTCTTTTAAGTTTGTCTCAGGTCATTTTCTGTTTAATAACTCCAATTTCTATTTCAAGATTTAATAGTCCGTCAGCTTATTCAGACTGAAGTCTGCCCAGCTGGTCTTAATTGACAGACAAAGACTTGTATCATGGAATAAAATGGCATTGTGAATTAAAAACAGACCTTAGAAAAGAATAAACTGTTATTGTGCAAAGAGGCAAGATGAAATATTTCATCATGATTATCTGGATTTTAAACATCTACATCAGGGGTGTCAAACACACGACCCAGGGGCCAGAGCCGGCCCGCCAAACGGTCCAATCCGCCCCCTTAGATGACTTTGCACATCTAATGTTGATGCTCATGTGAAGGCTGAGAGGTTTTAGGAGCTGTTTAAACAATGAGCAGATGCTTAATGTAAAATACTGCCAGAGTACAGCTCTCTGAAATAACAATGAATACTTACTGTGGTCAAAATTAAAGATATTGAACACTGTGCAAAATATTGTCAATAAGCCACTTCAGAAGAAAAGACACTGTATTTTAAAACAATATTAGTGTAACCCTGCTGCTAAAGCACTGGCAAAACTTGAGATTGTAAGTGGTTTGTAAGGCAGGAGATGACTTCACCTGCTTCTTCAATAGCTTCTACTTAAGTGGAAAATGATGAAAAAATGCACATGTAATGAAAGTGAGTAGCAGACTGAATGTGAAACAAAAACTGAGACATACTGCTAAAATTGCACCTATTTTTTGCACCTATTTTATTGCAAGCTTTTAATTTGTTTTGTAAATGGATGAACATTGTCAGACTTCTATGCTAAAAAAGGAACATTTTTGAAGGTTTTGTTATTTATAAGTTATTAAGCAGTGGTTTTACTGGACTGGCCCTGAACTAACATGAGTTTGACACCCCTGATTTATAAGATTATGTCACAATGTCATGGTTCCATTGTAGATCTATTTACAGATTTTTATTTATTTTATACTGTGATGATTATTTATTTAGTGTTGAAGCCTCTGGGTCTCCATACATGAGGGTAGGATGTGTTGCAGGGCTGTTGTTATACACATACGGTATATATGTGACTGAAAAACTGAACGTGTCTTTCACAGGTCGCCAAAAGCGAGTTTAATGCTCTTAACAAGGTCTTAACAAACACTGTCTTTAATTTCCTGGGTTTTAGAGGCTCTCCTCCATACGTCCCCTCCACTTTTAAATCTGTCCACCCCGTCTGGACTGTCCCCTTTGTCTCCTCATATTGTTAGACGCATGCCATCTGCTCCATGTTATTATAGGCGGCTTTAGATTGAAAGCAGCACAACTTCTGTTCGCCCCTTTCGCCGAGACGTCAGCCTCAGTAGCTTCCTAAACATAGTCCAGCATGCATTTCTTCTAGACTTCACAGGGGGGGCAGCTCCAGCGTTTTTTCTTACAATATATCCACAGCCTTTATTTTAACATCACGGTGTATGGTTGCCCGGTGACGTCAGCGTCCCAGCAAAAGAGTCCCATTTTTTTGGAGCAGCCTGTGGAAAGAAATCCAGCAGGATGCTTTTCACTCTCAGTCCGCTCTGCTGCAAACAAACTTTCAGTGCAGATGGCTCAAAGTAGTGTGAAAGGTGAAGCAACCGGACGATGTTTCGACGAGCGGCGGTGTTAAAGAGAGCCGACGATGGAAACGTGGACTCCGGAGCTGAAACTGCCGAGTGAGTCAACCGTTTGTCTCAGCGCTAGCTAACGGAGGCTAACGTTAGCTAGCCAACTTTTAGCTGTTGTGGCCACAATGGAAATTAAATTGGACCAAGACAGCATATCTTTAAGAGATCAACACTAACAACCCAGCAACTTAACTTTTGTTTTAACAACTTAGCACTTAACTGAAGGTGTTTGTAGCTGCTGTGCTCTTTGTGGTATTTTCTCATTAATTGTTTTTTTAAGCTCATGTTAGCTAACAACAGATAATGTGTTGTCATGGTGACCACAGGGGCACGTTTCCAAACCAGCCACCACAAGATGGAGACAGATTTTTGTCTCTCCTCCAGCCCGTGTTAAACCCCAAAACAGTGTTTGTGAGTCAGTAACTCATATGCCTCTTATTATGTTTTATTCAGATCTGACTGCAGCAGGATGTCATCATCTGGCAGTAAGTATTCCTTCACTCACACAGGAGTTAAAGAGGCACTCCTGTGCTTTAAAATTGTACTTTTCTTTACTGTTTGTGTCACCTTTAATGTCATTATCTGGGTCATGTAATGGCCTCCTATTGGTACCTGCTCCTATACAGGTGCCCCTACATACATAGACCCTACATTTGTTGTATATTTTTCAAAGCCCTAATGAAGACTCATTCATTGTCATTTTAGACTTTAACATCTGTCTTCCTACAGTCATACAGAAGTTAAAGAGGCACTCTTGTATCTTAAAATTGTACTTTTATTTTCTATTTGTTTCACCTGGGTCATGTGATGGCCTCCTATTGGTACCTGCTACTAAATAGGTAGGGCCATACCTTTGTTTTATGTTTTTTTTCAAGCCCTGATGAAGAGTCATTCATTTTTTTCCATAGCTACTTATCCTGTTAGGGGTCGTGGGGGGGTGGAGCCTATCCCAGCTGAAATTGGGCGAGACGTGGGAAGCGGGTTACACCCTGGACAGGTCGCCAGACCACCTCAGGGCTGACACTTGGATACAGACAACCATTCACGCTCACATTGGCAATTTAGAGTCACCAATTAACCTGCATGTCTTTGGACTGTGGGAGGAAGCTGGAGTACCCAGAGAAAACCCACGCTGACACAAGGAGAACATGCAAACTCTCCCACCCCGGGGTTTGAGTCTAGCATCCTGGGTTAAAACCAGGAACCCTCTTGCTGTGAGGCGACAGTGCTAACCTGGCACCACCATGCCGCCCCTGATTAGGATTGTGGTGACAATTTTTTATTAGACAAAACACATCAAGTCAGAAACTTGTCTTTCTGTAAGTTTAATTCAGCATCTGCAGATGGACTCACAACAGTCAAGACTGATCTGAGTGTGAAGAGTGAGCCCTAACACAGGAGCACTTTTAGGGTGTTTTCACATATAGTCCTTTTTAAACAAACCAATCTCAGTCCTCTTAAAGTGCACCAAAACTGGACAGAAATAGACTCAGTCCTTTTTGTGTTCACATTGTCAGTTCATATGAAAGAGGACTCAGTTCTCTTTCTGGTCAACTTCAACTCTGATGGGGCCTGAGTCCTCTTTCTGTCCGTGCTATAGCCTATTTATAATATATATAGATATAGTTTTGTATTCTGACATGGCACTGCAGTGCGGTTATGAAGCCCCTCGCTTTCAGATGACCTTAAAATTGGAGGAAAACTGTGGTGTTTCTGTGCTGTAGACTGTTTGGTGTATTCTACATTCCACATCTGGAGATATGCAGTATCCTCCATGGACCAAATCATTCATTGCCCTGTGTCCTTGTTACAGGTCAATGTGGTTTTTGTCTGTTTTTTCAAGCGTCCCAGTGCAATAGCATGTGATCAAGAGGGCTAAATACAATAGCAATGAGAAAAGCGAACCATCCGTTTGCTTCAGATGGGTCTGAGTTCTCCTGGGAGTGTTCACATATGCACAAAAAATGCTGAGTCACTGCTCTGAGTCCGTTTAGAGGGCTAAAAAGGACCAAAGGTTATACTCAGTTTTGGCCATCTTACCCAGTCATGTCCTTGGACGTCAAGTAAAGCACTCAAAGCTTGTTACACACCGACAAGACAAAACATCATGTAAGGCGCTTGTGCTTGTGACATCCAGACAAGACATAAAATGCAAGATTATTTCACATTCTCTCTGCTTTGTGGCACATATAGCACAGAGGCCAAAAAGTTTCCATTGCAAGACCTGCAGTGTTCGAAACATGTTTTATTGATTAGGCCCGGTGGTTCCCAGCTGGTCCAGCCAGGGGGGTCCAGATTTATTCTTAGTCATTAGTTCAAGGTCCACACAGTTTAATATATTCAATATTCTTGTGCTTAGTCATGCAAGTGAGCTAGTTTGCTGTCTCTGTTAAGTAGCTGTCCATTAGTCACTCACTCTACAGCAGCGAACAGCACTTCAGAATAAAAGCTCTGTGCAGGAAATTCACTGTACTTCAAAACAAACAACAATGTGTATTTACAAGCTTGACACGTTTGCAAGTCACTTCCACTCCGTTCAGAATGGACCTGTGACCCTCTTATGACCGCGACCCACCAGTTGGGAACCACTGATTTAGCCTCTACAGTAAAGGCTTTTCAATATTTCTTTCCTTGTCTTCTATATTTCTGGAGTGCCTGAATTACCTCCCCGTGTATCCTGTGCTTTAACAAAGTTAGGTGACTCACAAGAGACATATTAAAAATAAAGTGGGCCAAAATTGATGCCTTACAGGCAAAAATATCATGCCTTTTCAGTTAGTCTCCAAAAACCCCAAATGCTGCACTTCTCTTAATGCAATTCGATAGTTCTATAGACCCTCCCTGTCCATGTATTTCAGTCTCCATGCCAGCAAGGTGTGGTCTTAGTGTTAAAATTATCTGAAACTCCAAGTCCAAGCTGAGGTTAATATAAGGTATGGTCACATTAGCCTCCTGCTCAAGGAAATGCCCCCACTTTCAGCCTTGACACAGTATGATATCACACTTCCAATGTAGGAAATTATTATGCAGAAAACCACTATGAACAGTCTGGGAGAGTGAGGCTACAGTTTGTGGTCTAGTGGTGATGAAACAGATGATGGGACATGCTAGAATAATGACTTCTCCATTTCCTAACACAGTGCAGCAGTGTTAGTTTTGACACTAAACTAAGAACTAAAACATTAAAAGGACTCTTGATTTTATCATTTATAATTTGGCCGTACCGTGTTCCCAGCAAAGACACTATACAGCTTTTTTTAAATTACAAGGATGCTGATCTTTATGTGTGAAACCAGTGGAGTACCCCTTTAACTAAATAGATACTTTTTATGGCTTCTAGTAAGGATTTGGTGCTGCCTGGGTGTGCTTGCATGTTGTCACCTGTCTAAACTATCTTGTACATTTAAATGCAGTGTGTGTGTGTGTGTGTGTGTGTGTGTGTGTGTGTGTAACCCCAGTTGAGCTCATGACCACTCGGGTCAGGCAGCAGCAGCATCAGCAGCTCCTGCTAATGAACTTGCATCTGCTGGCCAACCCTGGAGACTCCCTGCTGCTGCAGCACACCCTGGATCGCCTCCTCCGCTGGCTCTGCCCAAGCCTTCGCATCTTCCATGTGTCAGAGAGGGCGTCCCCGTTCAGAAGTTACACCCGCCTCTGTCCTGTGGCAGGTAAGGATCATTACTGTGTGGTCTTGCATTTATTTTACGTATATCTTGTTATACAGTTGGATCCCAGGTTCTTACTCGACAGGATGTAATACTCTGTTGTGCCCTTACAACCTTATTGCACATTATGTAGATGTATTTTTCTCCCTTAAGAGGAAAATAATAAATTCCATATGTGATAATGAGACATTTTTACATAAATATAAACCTTTTTATGTCAACAACCCCCTCAAATGTTGTACTCCTAACTGAATACTGAGTATGGAATAAACATGCCATCTCACAAGCTTCCCATCCTAGAGCTGCATCTGTTTTTATTCCACGTTGATTGAGGATACGTTTTTTAATGTTTCAGGCTACCCTTCTGTGGCCATCACCTTTTTCCTCCATGAGGCCTACGGAGAGGAGCGAATCCTCAAAGTGCTGGACTTCTTTCAGCGTCCGCCCTGGCAGTACCACCACACTGAGAGCTGTGGCAGTCGAACCGGAGGCATCCACATCACCTCCAGCAGCTCCCCCACCAATGCCATGCTGCGGCCCTACCTCCTGCCCAGCAGAGACTTCTACAGTTTGGGTGCAGGCATGCCGGTGTGGGGGGTTCGACCAGTGCACTGTGGAGGAGAAATACTACGTGTGACGCTGTACAGTGGATATGACAACTATGAAGATGCTGTGCGGCTCTATGAGACCGTGCTGCAGCGACAGGCAGAAGAACAGAAGACAGGCTTCTGCTGGTTCACTCTCCACACAGGTATAAGTGTTGCCTTTTTAGTTTATACTGTGTATATTCTGAAGCAGTAATAAATGCAATATGATCATCTCAACAAGTCCAGCTTTTGGGCTTATTTTTTTTAAAATCATACTAAAAGAAAAACAAATAGGCAGGACAATGATATAGTATCACATGTTTTCCCCTCAGAGCCCGGGCTGTGCCTGCAGCTGGCTTTAAAACAGTTGTCACCAGGGGTCCGGGTGGAGCCATGCAACTCAGCTGTGCTGCAGTTTAGTGTGGAAGAAATTGGCCAGCTAGTCCCTCTGTTGCCCAACCCCTGCACCCCCATCAGCACTACACGCTGGCAGACGGAAGACCTGGATGGCAACAAGGTTCTTTTCCAGGTAAGTGCAGCTTAAAGTACAATGTCAGTGTTGAATGTGCCGAAATGTTGGGCAGAAAACAGGCCCACGTGAGGGATTCAGATTGCCACTTTAGAACTGTGCTTGTGTTCAAAGAAGAATTTACATTAAATTAAAAATGGTGTTGTTGGCTATATATGCCCTTTTGAAGGCATATCCATCATGTTTTTCATTTGTTTATGTAAAATAGCAGCAATCTATGACAAATATGCTATAAAATGTATTATTGTTCTACATAAACTGTCGCTAAATGTTGTGCCTGGGGCACGTCGTTTATTAATGATACTCGTTACCTGGAGAGGGTGGAAAAAAGATATACGTTTCTTCCCTGTTCCAAAACTAAAATCAAACCCTGAAAAGTGTAGGGTTAGCTAGCTAGCTACTGAAGATATAGCCTACTGAATGTATACACATGCTGCTTTTGCTTTGTAATGATTATAACAGTGAAACAAAGACCGACCCTGCTGTACAGGAACCAGTGAAGGGAAGCAGGGAAACTTTGCTGATATTCAACCAGCTGTGTGTCATCGCATTATGTGCAGATGAATGTTGTTTGACTTCCCCTGGAGATCCCTGCCTGTCTGGCGGTGGAAGCACGGGGGTGAAGCCAAACACTGTTCATCTTCACACACTGCGATGCCACACAGCTGGTTCAATATCAGCAAAGTTTCCCTTTATATTCATTGTCTTCTGTGTCGATCAGCAGTGATGTGGTGGTTCACTTTTACACTGTGATCTGTAGCCTATAGTTGGGCTTTAGCTTCTAACTATCTTTGTCTTTTTAACCTGTTGTTGCTGCTGAGTCAGTTTCCTGGATATATCCTTCAAACACAGACTGTAGACCCCTCTGTCTGCTTCTCTCTGGAATCACTGTTTCATTTCTCCAAAAACATGATAATATTTCTTCAGGGAGTGCAGTTAGTGACAGTGTGGGCTCCATGCTTACTCTGACGGCTTGTCGGACCATCACAAGGGGGCAGGACTTAGCAAGGGTCAATAGGAGGATGTAAGCTCACCTCCCAGCCGTCCCATTTACTGCCAGGGGCTGAAGCGGACCATCAGTTGTACTGTGAATAGGATCACGTGTGTCTGCGTGACCACAGCTCTTTGCAGACGTTCAATGCAAAAGTTTTGTCCGAGCCTTAATGTGTACCTTGGTGTTATCCACTGTCAAGTCTCTATTTGACCATGTGACGAGACAATAAGATTATACAGTAGCCACTTTAGTCTAGCCGCATAACTAGTAGCTAGTGTGCAGCAGCGCCCGTCATAATAGCGTGCACTCTGGCCTGTTTTAACTACCTTACGCCACTGCCTGTGATTGTTCAGTTCCTGCTTCTTAATTGTATGTTTTACATGCAGCTTAATGACTGATGTGTGTTTTTATGTCTTATAGTCACTCTCTGTACATCATGTTAGATAATTGTGAATGGAGGACTAGCATCTCCTTGATTTATGACAGGTTAAATCACGAGGTTTGTCATACATCAGTGTGACGCAGCCCTACATTAACTGTAAACACACAGCAGTCTGCTGGAAGGTTTACCCTCTAATTATCTCAACATAGAGAGTCTAAAGAGCAGATCTTTGTCCTACTAAAATGTTATTTGTAGAACGGGAAATTTTGCACACAATATGTAGCTGGCCAGGTTCCCTGAGGGAATAACAAGCTTGCTCTGGAGAGAAAGCAGCAGTTGTTTGTGAAATGAAGGAGTGTTAATTTGTTGCCTTTCAGTTTTATATTTCACGTCGTGTTTGACAAAGTGATGATTACTTAACCTGGAACGCATCAGGGAAAAGCTTTTCTTCCAGTCACAATTATCTCACGGTAAACAGAGAGAAAGAAATTAAAGACTTAGAACACTTTAGTGTAAATATAATCGAAGCAGATGTTGTTTTATTTCTTGCTTTTTGTTGAGAAGTAATACGTCTGTTTCGATGTGTATAGAAATAGAGAAATAAGAGTTAGAGAAAGCCGCATGGTTGCTGTCTTTCACAGAACCATCTCAAACCTGTCAAAGGAGCCATATGTAAGATGCCTGAATGTTAATTCTGTCAAAGTCACTTAACTTGCTTAAATCTCTCTAGTCCTGTTGTAAATCATAATCCCTGTCCTTCTGTCCTTCTGTGCTGCAGGTGAAAACCCCGGCTCAGCCTCAGCGACCTCTGACCTGTGCTTTCCCCCTGACCTGCCCCAGCGTGTCCCCTCGAGGAATGCAGCTCAGGAGCTCGGGACAGAGCCACAGCTTGTCTCCCTGCAGCCTAACAACGCCCCTGCCCTGGCAGACACACAGGCAAGGTAAGTACACAGAAGTGCTGACTGTGTTCACAGGCCTTGAGATGATCAGTGTGTCCGCGGGGTCCTAAAAAGAATTAAAAATTTACATATATATTTAGTAACAATTAAGGCCCTTAAAAGTTATTTAAAACTCTTAAATGCCATTTTCAAAAGTATTACATTTTGCAGCTTGTTTTTAATATGTGCATTTGTCCAACCAAAGATGACTTATGCCAAAGTTGGTGTGAATTTACTCATTGCTCAGGTGTGTATTTGGATTTTGTGTAGTTTATTTATGGAATACTGCTAGATTTGACATAATCTAAAGGATGGCTGTTAGCGCTCCCTGACCAGCTGACTGATGCTTGATAACATTACACAAATGTCCCTTAATGCCCCGGTGCTTCACTACCTAGCTAACTGGGAAATGCAAGTTTTCAGACAAGTGGTTGGAGAATATAGAGTTTGAACCATGGCTGAGGCCCATCTGGAAATAACCTTGAGGCGTAGTTAACTGCTCTGTGTGTCAGAAGGTGGTAAGTTCAGCCTTGATGGGGATAGTCAGTGTCTGGTCCCACATGCTAAGTCCTAGCCAAAAAGGCCCTATGGGATGCACACAGCAGGCACCAGATACATTTTTAGTTGTACTATCTTACAATCAATGTACAGACATTTTTAGCTGGTTGGAACTCAAAGTAGCGATGAGGCCTTAAAATGGTCTTAAAAATGGTCTTAAATGGAAAGGGTTTTAAAAAGGTATTAAAAGGTATTTTTGGGATTCCTGCATGCTGATGATGTACTCAGCTGGATATATAGTGTGTTAAATCTGTTGCAAATATAGGTGTTACTGTCCACAAACTTTTCGGAGCCATTGTTAGTGTTATTTGTAACACCAGCGCTTTTTCTTCCAAGAAAAGGTCAAAATGCCTGCTGTGAAAAAGGCCTCTGGTTTTATACTGTTCCACTAACCTACAGGTGGTGGTAGCGCACCAAAAAAGCAGCAGTGTGTCAATAAAGGCAGTGAAGAAGAAGAAGAAGGCTGGTGCAGTGAACATGAATGTAAACTATACAGGATTTAAAATACTTTAAAAAGCGTGCTTTGAAAATGATGAGGAAGGAAATGTTATCCACACATTGGTAGACCTCAAGAATACACAAAATATTTTTTGGCGAGTAACTTGTTTGCAAGAAAACTCCACAGGTAACCTTTAATATTTGAGATGAATAACAGATGGAAAGTTTCTACACGCTATTTAGCAACATGCAATTTGTTGAAGTGGATCAGAGTCTTCTACAGTGGTGTTTCACTGACTTTCTCCGACCCATGAGACATTTTCTTAAGGTCTCAAAACTCTCATGATGTCAGCTGTTTATGAGCTGTTTTTACGCTATTTGAAAGTCATGATTTTGTAAGCAAAATGATGATATATTTTACAACTAATCACTTCTAGTTAAATCGTCAGTCATATCCTGCAATGCCATGATTTATGACTTTTCTCCAGTCACTTTGAAGTGACGCTACACAAAGAAACCACACAAAATTTTCGTGACCAGTGACATTAAAGTGTAGTACAATAGCAAATGTTTCGAATGCCCACTTTGTCTTTGGTCATCAGCAGGCCACAGACCACGCAGTGACCCTGTCCTGGAGAAGCTTCATGGAGGTGGTGGTGGTGGAGCAGAGAGCCAGGGATCAGGAAGCTGCTGTAGCACCCCACCAGGCAGCTCCTGTTACTCATCCCAGCGCAGCAGCCCTGCACCGCCCTCAGTCACCAATCACCCTGACTCCCCTCTGCGCCCCTCCATCACCCGCTCTCTCTCCCATCTCCTTCTGGAAGAGGATGAGGAGGAGCCAGAGACCAACGTAGACACAGGAGTCCCCGTCTCGCTGCACTCTGACGCAGCAGTCAAAATAATCACTCGCTCTTCCTCCATGGACCTTTTGATGACTCTCCACCCTGAGAGACCTGCAGCTGTTGGGGCTTCAGCTGTTGAGGGTCTGGCCAAGGAGCTGATTGAATGTCTGCCACAGACGCACACACACCGTCAGGTGGCCTCCAGGACATGGGGCTCCACTGGATGTACGGATGCAGCCAGGAAGGACTGTGGCAGCAGGACTGTGGCAGCAGGACAGAGCCCCTCTAAAGGGACCTTTCTGGAGAACAGGACTACTGCTGTGCTGCTGTCAGCACGCACAAACAACGAGGAGCCAGTCGATGAGTTCTTCATCTAAATTCCTGCTATTATGTCACACGCTGTGGTAATGATCACAGTGCGAATAAAAACATGTCACACGGAGGAGACAAGATGAGAAACCCTTCAAAGAGATCTGAAGTTAAGCAGGACACAGCTGTGCAGTCTGGGAAAAGAGCAGTGCTCTGGAATACAGAAGAAACCAAAGTTCAGCTGCAGGTGACACTTTCCACTCAGACTCTGCGTCTGAACTCTCACAATGGTTTGACTTGTCCCATAAATCTCTACAGTTTACAGTACAATTGTTTTATTCTAACACGGCTGCCAAGGGAGTGATACAAGGTGAGTGATGTAAAACAGTGCAGCTAATAATATTCTTGAACGTCTGACTGACTTTTATTTTTAGATCCAACTAATGATTTGTGCAGCTATCGTGCTAAAATGTAGCCTCGTGAACAGCCGAACATGAAGGAGATGTTCTGTATGAAGTGTTATTGTCAGGGTACTAATGCCGCTCTGGGTTTCTGTCATATTACTCAGCTCGGCAAGCTAACATTTTATTTTTCGATTGCCTCTGAAACGGTTGATGAGCTCAGCGTGAAGGCTCTCTTTGATGATGCTGTTGATCGTGAGTAGAAATCTGATGTAGTCTGATTGCTCTCCACAGTGCAGCACTGTCAGTCTGAGCTACAGGCTTTATAGTAAAAGTCTAGCCTAGTGGCTTTTGATTACATTTGTTTAAATGCACTTCAGATTGCCTTTACTCTAGTATGTGTGTGTTAAAATGTGTAAGTGGTGGACTAGAGCTGGCCAAATTACTGTGTTAGAGAGGTCTGACATTTGTCACATAATTATGTTTTTTCCCTCAGAGTTAACAGGCTTATTGAAATAACTACTTAAAGATAACATTTGGACTTTACAAAAAATCTTGTAATATATGTTTTTTTAATATAAATCCAACCATGAGCAGTGTTTCCCCGAGGGTTACAGCTTTTGGGGGGGGGGGTCAAATTCTGGAATTTGTTATTTACGTGATAACGCCTGAACGCAACACGGGCTCCGCTCCAACTAAAGCCTCTTTTACACAGGAATTGTGCAAATTTGCAGGAAAGCCCAATCCCTCTTCTTTCCGCATTGGCAGTATAAAAACAAAATCGGGGAGGGCGGCAAATTGCCGCCTGCCCACTTTTGTTTATACAGAATGCACCTTTTTCGGGGCAATTGGCGGCGTGAGCTAGTAACAGAACGTGCAGCTCAGCGTGTGACATAAACAGTGACGTACCGAGGAAACCCATGGCTGGTCAGTCCTTCGGCGATTCTCTCGTAGATCGGCCCATCCTTCACGTTCCCGTCATCTGACGGTTAATGGCCTCCTCATTAGCGAGGGCAAGGAGGGCGCGCAATTCTTTATCTCCCCAGTTGCTCATCTTCTGCTCTGCGTCTCCTTAGTGCTGCTAGATACTCATTCCTGCTATCAGCTGTTTCCTGGTTTGAAGTCCACGCCAGTGGGTCGAATGTGCGGCGTCTTCAACAGCCCCTCCCACAAGTCATCAACAGACCCTCCCGAGGTGGAAGGCCGCCTCGCTCTGTTTATACTAAAACCATTCCGCCAATATGACTACCCTACGAGGCGGAAAATTGGGCGCCTCAGATCACCTCGCCAATCCGGCTCTGTGTGTAAACGCTCGCAGCTGGCCGGCAAATCGGCCGAACATTCGCGGAAAATCTGGCAGTGTAAAAGGGGCTTAAGTGTGTGCAGTGCCGTGCTGCTGTGTGAGCGACATGTTTGACTGTGAGTAAAAGCAGCATTTTGATGGTCATTTACACACTGTCCATGACAATAACTATGTCAGGTAACAAACTGCGTTGAGTTTGGGTCGGGCTTGCTTATAATTGTCTCGGACTCGGGTCGGGTTCGGTCGGGTTATTTAGTTAGTTTAATAAAGGGACAAGGTATAGACCTGTTCTATAGGAAAGGTCATATTAGTCTGCTCTGTAACACTAATTACTTCACATCTTTTCCTCTTGACTAAGGCCCTGTCTGTACATACAGAGATAATTTTGAAAACAAATATTGTCTATACTTTTTGGCCATTCATCTACACGCAGACGGCATTTTAGGGAATTAAAACAGATTTTTTTTTGCTCAAGAGTCTGGTTACTGTGTATCCTTGCGGACATGTAAAACAGAGCGTTTGGAAATAATCATGACATCTTCTCAATTTGCGCATGTCAATTGTTGCTTTGTGTAATGAGCATGCGACAGAAACAATAACAAGAACAGCGGACTACCTGTTTGTTTATGTTTTATTATTCATTCATTCATTTTCTGTAAACTCTTATCCTGTAGGGGGTCGCGGGGGGGCTGGAGCCTATCCCAGCTGACATTGGGCGAGAGGCAGGGTATACCCTGGACAGGTCACCAGACTATCACAGGGCTGACACACAGAGACAGACAACCATTCACACCTATGGTCAATTTAGAGTCATCAATTAACCTGCATGTCTTTGGACTGTGGGAGGAAGCTGGAGTACCTGGAGAAAACCCATGCTGACATGGGGAGAACATGCAAACTCTGCACAGAGGGGCTCCCCCACCCCAAGGTTCGAACCGAACCACTGTGCTGCACTACTTAATTTAATGACTACTTTACATTTAAACCTAGTAGTGCTGTGCCACTTTACGTACAAAAGGAGCCGTGTGCTTCGCCAAATGTTATTTGAAATTATGATTTTGGATCAGGCCCGGTTGAAACAGCAGGTAGTAGTGCCACATGAGAGTGGTGTTGTTGTCAATGAGGAGGGAAAGGAAAACTTTTGCATGCACAGACTAGGGCTGCAACGATTAGTCGACTAATTGATGACTAATCCACCAATAAAATAATCGGTGACCATTTTAGTAGTCGACTAATTGGTTTGAGTAATTTTTCAAAGAAAAGTACTATAAAAGTACCCCAAATTATTCTTATTGCAGCTTCTTATGTTCAAATATTGGCAGCTTTACACACTCTCCCATGACGGTGAACTAAAACCCTTTGGCGTGAGTACGAAACAAGACATTAGATGACATAATTTTGGTGTTTGGGAGAGACAGACCAACATTTTTCAACAGTTTAACACATTTTTCGATAAAATGACTAGTCGACTAATCGAAGAAATAATCGACTGATTAGTCGACAATGAAAATAATCGTTAGTTGCAGCCCTAGCACAGAGCATCACTCTTAGTGTTGAGTGAGCTTCATCCTGATAGTGGAGGAATCAACGGTGATGAGATCTCCATCAGTCGTCATTTTTAAAAGAAAAGAATGTTAGCCTGTGCATTTTACTGTCTTCGCAATAAGAGGTGACTGCAGAAGACTGCTAGCGATAGTGAGCATTTGGAGTCGTTTTGTAGTGTAGCGTGGACAAAGATACTTTGCAAAACAAAGGCTGTGTGGACAAAAAATTTTTTAAAGGGGCAAAATATCAGTTTTTGAAAATATTTGTGTATGTGTAGATGGGGCTGAAACGATCAGCTGTGGCCAGTGACCTTTTAAATTTAACCCACTAACAGATAAACCCGAGTCTGGTATTCCCTGGTGTATTACGGCCAGTGTTCAATCAATTGCATGTTGTACAGTATGAGCTGCTCCTGTCGGGCTGCTCGCTGGTCAACAGGACACAGCAGGTGTGCAGGGCAGCTCAGAGGTGTGAGTGTTTGTAACTGTGTATGAGTGTTACTGCAAAAAGCAAGCAGCTCAATCAGGAAGCATCAGCTGTGTTTAAAATAAAATGTCTTGAGGCTTAGTATTAGAAGGTAAATTAATATTGTGGTCCGATCATGAAGCATTACTGTTTGTCCTGACATGTTTCCACCTGACAAAAGGTTTTAAGAGTCGATACCAATGTTAACGCCACTGTCAGGATTAATTAGCTGTAGGATTAGTGAACTCTATAGTGAGCTGAGGAATCAATGATCTACATCGGACTGACAGATGACTGCTCTGCCTGCAGTGATGGAAAAATCACACGCTAAGTGAATACTCTGATAGGACGTAAAGGTCAGAGGCGAGTGATGGATGTGGCACTGATTTATGACCTCTCTGTTGTCAAACCACTATCGCGTTTGGCCTTCAGTCACAAACTGGAAATTCAATTTTTGGGTTGAACGAGGAAACATTCATAGTTACAGCTGAATCATTGTTCAGCTGGTACTTCAGATGCATCACCCTGATGACACAGCTGTCGGCTCTGTCATAACATCCACCGTTCATCTGCCGTCATGATGCACATAATGATGCACTGCTCATCATTTTGTCCAAACACTTGGTCCTAACCGCTCTGACAGATGCTGAGCACCCTGGAAGAACAGGTCGTCAGCTGATACAGATTTGGGCCTCTCACTAAAGCAAGCAATGAACAGGAGCACACAGTCATAGGTCAAAGTAAGCAACAGTCATTTATACAAATCTTACATATGTTGTTGACATTGCAGAAGAGATGACCACTGTGCAAAAAAAGAGAGAAAAGATTTTAAGGTTTTAAAAACATAGCTCTAACTTAAGTTTGTGGTCTGCTCTTATATCATACCTGTATTAATGAGGCTATACTTGTACATTTATTTACAGTAATATCCATTGCCTTGAAGTATAAATACTTTATGTGCTTCAAAATGTATAAACAAAGTGGTTTATTCTATTGAATCCCTTCATGGCATGAGTTTGCAGAGCTAGGCTCCTTTTGCAACATAAAAAGTCAGTGTGGGTTTTAGCTGAGACGGTCACATCACCTTTACATTACACATCAACACATTGCACTTTATTCTAAAGCCTACAGCTCCCTCTGCTGGTCAAAGGATGTTGTTGCTCTGAGGAGCACTGCTGCAACCAGTCCAGCTCAGGTCCTTGGCCCACTGGCCCTCTCTGGTGACTCGCACCTTGACCGGGTCAAATCTCCAGAACTGCTGTTCTCTGAACAGATAAAGGCGTCCGTTGGGACGGGTCAGCGCCCCGTTGGTCCCCTGTGGTACGCCAGTCCAGTCTGTCAGCCTGCGGGGGTAGTAGGGCTCTTGGTGCAGGGTTTTGAGGTTGAGCACGGAGTAACGGGCGCCCTTGAAGATGACCATGTGACCCAGAGGAGCGTAATAGAAGGCACAGTCTGGGTGGCGAGGCAGCCCCAAGTCACTGCTTTTCCTGGGGAAGCCGGGGTCCAGCACACTGCCGGTGTAGCGCCACATCCGCTTCCCTGCACACCATGAGACAAGGAGGAAAACACTGAGTTAGAAATTCTATAATAAAACAATAAAACAATTTCAACTATGAGAATTTCTTTTGTCAGTTTCATTAGGTATGTAACATTTCACACAACAAGTGTAACCTTTGCAAAAAACAGTAAAGACTTATTTTGTATTCTTCTCCAGACAAAGCGCTGTAGTTTGAAATATTTTGGAGCTCAACGTCTTGAGATAAGACCTGCTGCTTATGAGAGCAAAGTGCCTTTTATAGCTCAGACAAGACATGACGAAGAAAAAGATGGAGATGATAAGAAGTACAGTATAAATAATGCCTTTGTAGAGCGTCTGTCTTTTGCATGAAACTAAGTGAATGTAGATGACACTGTCAGGTTTTTGGCCTGTAGCAGGAAAGTTAAACTTGGCCATAACTTCACACACGTTATTAGCCTCCAGCACAAAGGTGAAGCTTTAAAACTGCAGCTGAGTCCTAAGTGCAGTAGAGTCTTTAAATACCAGTTTCCTATTTTAAAGGCACAGGAGAGTTTATTTTGGGGCTTTAACAGATTTGTGAAGTTCAGCAATAGGTTAGGGAATGTCTTTAAAAGGAAGTGTGAGAGTCACGTTAATGAGTTCAGTGGAGCAGTACCTTTGAAAAAGTACCACTTGGAGTCCAGCGGGGAAAAAGCAGCTGCCTCGATGGCCGGAGGTAGGTCAGACCAGCGCTGACGGAGAGGCAGTGGCCCGATGACAGCACCTGCAGCCGACACTGTCCAGTACACACTACCCCGAAACACCAGCACTGTCTCATTCTGGTCTGAAGATACAAACAAAAAGGAAAAAACACAGAGTGAATATGAGGAATATGTACCACATTATACTATGACCTTTTATGACATACTATACTATGACTTTTTACGACATTCTATACTATGACTTTTTTAATGACATGCTATACTATGACTTTTTAATGACATACTATACTATGACTTTTTTATGACATACTATACTATAACTTTTCATGACATACTATAATATGACTTTTTATGACATTCTATACTATGACTTTTTTAATGACATGCTATACTATGACTTTATGACATTCTATACTATGACTTTTTTATGACATACTATACTATGACTTTTTATGACATAAGAAATTAAGAGTTTTTTACGACATACTATAACTTTTTATGACATACTATAATATCACTTTTTATGCCATACTATACCATGACTTTTTATGACATTCTATACTATGACGTTTTTAATGACATACTATACTATGACTTTTTTAATGACATACTATACCATGACTTTTTATGACATACTATACTATGACGTTTTTATGACATACTATACTATGACTTTTTTATGACATAGTATACTGACTTTTTATGACATACTATACTATGACTTTTCACAACATACTATAGGATGACTTTTTATGACATACTATACCATGACTTTTTTACGACATACTATACTATGACATGCTATACTATGACTTTTTTATGACATACTATACTATGACTATTTTACGACATACTATACTATGACATGCTATACTATGACTTTTTTATGACATACTTTGACTTTTTTTATGCCATACTATGACTTTTTATGACATACTATAGTATGGCTTTTTATGACATACTATACTATGACTTTTCGTGACATACTATACTATGACTTTTTTTTATGCCATACTGTACTATGACTTTTTAATGCCATACTATACTATGACTTTTTTTTATGCCATACTATACTATGACTTTTTTATGACATACTATACTATGACTTTTTTTTATGACATACTATACTATGACTTTTTTATGCCATACTATACTATGACTTTTTTTTATGACATACTATACTATGACTTTTTTTTATGCCATACTATACTATGACTTTTTTATGACATACTATACTATGACTTTTTTTTATGCCATACTATACTATGACTTTTTATGACATACTATACTATGACTTTTCGTGACATACTATACTATAACTTTTTATGACATACTATACTATGACTTTTTATGATTTTCATTGTCATAAAAAGTCATAGTTTCATTTGTTACAAAAAGTCACAGTATGTCATGAAAAAGTTATAGCATCGTCTGTCATTAAAAAATAATTCATGGTATAGTGTGGTATAAAAAAGTCATAAAATGGCATGTAATGAAGAAATGTCATGGTATAGTATGTCATAAAAAAGTCATAAAAATTCATTGTATAGTATGACATACTATACTATATTGTGACTTTTTTCAGGATACACTACAGCATGACCTTTCATGACAATGAGTTTTTATTACTTTATTCGTGACATACAGATGGTATGATTTTCCCCCCATTTTTATGACATATTATGCTACGACTTTTTTATAACTTTTATTTTTGCATACTATACTGTGACTTTTTATGACATTTTTTTAAGCCATTCTATTTTCATGAGATTTTTAATATATCCTATAGACTTCTTAATAACAATTAAAAAAAAACTTTATTTCTCTAGTGCTTTTCTAAACTAGATTTACTGCTTCACAGTTAAATACAATGACATATAAGAAAACAAAGGCGTAAAAGAACATAATTCACAGAAAATGCAATTTAAGTATACTTCATGAAAAACTGTGTATAAAATATAATATATAGAACATATGTCCATACGTACACATATATACACATACATACTTCCATACATACATATAGGCTTCATATACATACATACATGCACATACACACATAAATATACACACGTATACACACATGTATGTATATACATACATACATGCACATACATACACACATACAAAATCATACACTGTGCTCCAAATACCAGTCTGTACAAGTGGGTTTTATAACCTTTTTTCACCGAGGAACTGACTCCGCTGATTTGATGTTAAGGGGGAGTTTGTTCTATAGCTTTGTGGCTAACATAGAAATAATGGTATATTATTCTATGTGGCAAACTTAAAATGTATGTAAAAAGACTTAAAAAGGTCTTACAAAGAATTCAATTTTACCTCAGGACTCATGCATATACCCAGTCTTAACTCAAGACCCACTTTTTCCAGAGCTTTCATGTGCATCTCAAAGTCTTTATAAGTGGATGGAGTTTGTTCAGTTGCCATGGATTATGTATCATGTGTTAGAGAGTGTAGAGACTGTGAGATGGGGCTGAAAGCTTCGGAAGAAAATCTGGCAAGTGAACACTGAGTGATAAACTGTTACAGAAAATGGGCATGGAAACTTTGTTCCTTTTCCTGTTCTGTATCATTTCAACTCATTTTAATATATTTCATTTTATTTTTCAACTTTTTGGAGCAGCATCAGTAACCACAGTCATGACATGTAGCTGAATGTTATTTATTAATATATTCCGCAAGCCTCACCCATAGTGATGGCATCAAAGACACCCTGGCAGTACAGAGGCTGCCCTGTGGTCTGATGCCCGTTGTGAAGCTCTGTGAACTCCCACTCCTGCAGCGTGGCGTGCAAAACCTGGCCTGGCAGCCTCACAGGGCGATCACCTAGAGGCTTACCTGTGGGAGGAAACACAGCAGCAAAACATTGAGCTAAAAGACGCCAGACAAGGCCATGAAACACGGATCCACTTACTGCCAAAATAACTTTTAGTGCTGTCTGTCCACCTGTTCTTAAATTTACCACGAGTCATTTAGTTATATAGAGATCACTGCTATTTAAAACCCACAGTGACCAAACAGAGCTGTGAGGACAGACAGTATGTGACTGAGGCACAGACGGTCTCATTTCTCATGCAGAAGCAATTTAAGTGACTTGGACAGCATGGGAACAAATGGAGAGACAAACAGCGGAGACTTCATCTCAAATGGGACTTGGATAACGTTAACTTTTAAATGGTCCTTTACAGGATGTGGCTGGGTGGATGTATACTGATGGATGACATTTTGCTGCACAGGAAATAAACAAAGCACTCCAGACAGAACGCACACTGGAATCTCAAACTTAGTGAGTTTTAGCACAAAAAAAAAATCTCTTTTATTTTTGGCTTGTGCTGCATCATGGTGCAGACTCCTGGCACGTGAGATCAAAAGAATAAAAGAAGAATAAAAAGCAGGACAAAAGGAGAAAGCCCAACATGCCGAAGCATAAGAGTAAACGATGGCGCTTCAGACGTGATTACAGCCATTTTGTTTGCAGAGAGCTGAACAAACATTTGTGTAGGAGGTGGATAAAATCAGCTCACCCAAGAACAGGAGGAAGACGGCAAGTAAAATAGATATACACACAAGAAACAGTGGATAACACAAGAACAGCTGCGCAGAAAAACTGTGTGTGTGCATGTGAGTGTGGGCAGTGTTTTAAGATAAGAGCTAGATGTCTGACGTTACTCAAACACAAAACTTTATGCTGTTTACATTCACCAGTGGTGGAAGAAGATTTCAGATCTTTCGCTTTGGCAGAAATATCACAATATAAAAAAAAAGTCCTGCATTCAAAATTTTACTTACATGTGCGAGTATTAAAAGCACAATATACTTATAAAAAACACTAACAAAGCACAGTGATGCTCCCCTGAATTTTAGTGGGGTGGCATAAAATTGTAAAATTCAAGCAAAACACAAGTACCTCAACATTTTGTTCAAGCATAGCACTTGAATAAAAGCTACTTTCTGCCAAATACAGAGAAAAGTATGCCTGGAAATATGTCACTGCTGCTTCTAGTGCAGTTTTAGCACTGAATCACACTTTTGATGATCACTGCATTCTTGTGACAAAAAAAATCATGATAAAATAATTTCTTGATGTGTTTAAACTGTATGTTCTATTTAATTTTTATTTTTTGAGTTTTTTTTTTTTGTTTTTTTGGTTTTTTTTGTATTTTAGGTAGCCTTGTGTATCATCTTGGCCAAGGGACTACAGATGAAAAATAGCCTTTTTACTAATTCTGTTTTTTTTAATACCATGTGTATTTTTTTTATTTGCACTGTCCCTTCTTAAATAAACTAAACTAAACCTTTAAGTAAACCCAACAGAAAAGGTATTAGTTCAACTTAGCTCCACCTCAGCTACAGCATCTAAATTAATGCATCAGTATTAATAATATATTTCATACAAAAACACTCACAGAGGCCACTTGTGATACTTTAAATGTATTTTGCATCATACGTTACAATAATTATGGTAATGTTTTCAATGCCTGTTATTCTTAATTGAGTATCTTTACATTGTGGTATAATAAATTCTGTACTGTGTAATTATTTATTCTAAGATGTGTCGGGGTTTTTACATTTCTTGTTGCAAAGCAATCAGAGGAGCTCTGGAGACTGACATATTCTGGCTGCCTCACATCTGCTTTTAATCATATTACAATGCCAACATGAGGAATGTTTCTCACACACACACAGACACACACACACACATAACCTGACGTTCACATACTGCCTACAGCTCTTGTCTTTAAGCAGATGTAGCAGTTTCACAGCGCCTGCAGTCCTGTCAGTTACAGTTTGCGTCCATCTCCGTCTCTGGAGCTGCCTGACATTTACGTGGGAGCAGCTGCAGAATGGAAATCAGGCTGATAAGCAAACATGTAAAAAGCATGTTGCGCATCGTTAAACCCCCCCTGACAAACTAAGGAACCCTGGACACATTTGTGAAGCCAAAAAGTTCTCAAGAGTGCACTATTGTGGCGCCAACATTGCCAGGTTCACCTTTCAGTGTTAAAGCACAACACAAACAGCTCAATGAGCAACTAAAATCTAATCATCTGTTCCAACTGCTGCTCATTAGCAGCTCTTAATTCAATGGTAGTATCTCTGGTCACATAATAAATCAAAGTGGCATCAGGGTGCTGCTCTTATTGAGTGTAACGGAGCTGAAAATGTGTGTCTGAGGCAGCAGAGTGGTCAGTTGCTGTTCTCTTTTTTAATGCAGAGTGAATTAGGGAGGCCCCGAGGAGACCAGGCTGGCAAATACCATTTTAGGAAGCTGAGGCCAGAAAATCTCCAGAGGCAGAGCAGATGGGACTCCTCATATATTAAACAGAAAAAGAGGAATCTGGACAGCAGCCTGCCTGCGAGCTTGTGTTGAGCTGAATCCCAAGTTCAGAGCTGAATTATCCAAATGATTGTGAGACTATCCTGAAGCCATGCAAACATTCCTGCGGCATGCTGCGTCTTCACCGGCCCTTTGCAGCTGCCTCACACCTCATTTCAGAGTCAAAGCAGGGAAAGCTCTTTATGGACTATTTGCATCTTGTACATTCAGAGAACCACATCATCACAGAGAGGGTCAAGTAGTTGAAGGAGCTACTTTAAAGATGTTCTTGTGCAGCTGCCGCAGTGAATCAGTATCATAGCAGCACGGAAAACACGAGCAACATGAGAACTCTGCACATGTGGAAACCTGCCTTAAAAATGCCAGGAGGGACAACACACTCATGGTAAACAGAAACCATTATATTTGTCATGCACAAAGACGTGTGTAACGCTCCCACACTCTGCAACAACACCGGCAATCTATCACAACAGATCCCACAAAACTCCCAGGTAAACACTGTGTGAGAGGCTGGATGATAATAGCACACAAACAGGCCACGGAGTGTGTGTATCCGTTCGCACCACCTCTGCTGCCCTCAGACTACTTTTCCCAGCAGCTGAGAGGCCACAGAGCTGGAGCTGATAGAGCAGACTCCTTACTGCAACTGGAAACAGGAAGATTTTGTTTCAACTCTTTTTACAAGATGTGATGTTTTATCGTGTTTGCCAAGGATAAAACTCAAAATGACTGAGAAAAGCTGACTGTTCTGTCTCTTTCTCTTCCATAAATCAAACTTTTTAGTAATCTCTTTCATGAATAATGCTGCCATGGCTGTTAATCACATGTAGGCTTTGTTACACAAGAATGTTTTGCACACCCAGTTGACCCCCTCCTCTTTGTGATGGTCCAACAAGCTGTCGTAGTAAGCACAGAGCCCACACTGTAACTAACTGCACTCCCTGAAGAAATATTATCATATTTTTGGGAAAATTAAACAGTGATTCCAGAGAGAAGCAGACAGAGGGGTCTACAGTCTGTGTTTGAAGGATATATCCAGGATGTCAAACTGACTCAGCAGCAACAACAGGTTAAAAAGACAAAGATAGTTAGAAGCTAAAGCCCAACTATAGGCTACAGATCACAGTGTAAAAGTGAACCACCACATCACTGCTGATCCACACAGAAGACAATGAATATAAAGGGAAACTTTGCTGATATTGAACCAGTTGTGTGGCATCGCAGTGTGTGAAGATGAACAGTGTTTGGCTTCGCCCCTGTGCCGTTGTCAGCACCCCGACTTCCACCGCCAGACAGGCAGGGATCTCCAGGGGAAGTCAAACAACGTTCATCTGCACATAATGCGATGACACACAGCTGGTTGAACATCAGCAAAGTTTCCCTGCTTCCCTTCACTGGTTCCTGTACAGCAGGGTCGGTCTTTGTTTCACTGTTATAATCATTAAAAAGCAAAAGCAGCATGTGTATACATTCAGTAGGCTATATCTTAAGTAGCTAGCTAGCTAACCCTACACTTTTCAGGGTTTGATTTTGGAACAGGGAAGAAACATATATCTTTTTCCAACCTCTCCAGGTAACGAGTGTCATTAATACACGACGTGCCCCAGGCACAACATTTAGCTCCAAATCCACAAAACCAGCCTGAAAATGAAGGAAATCTAAAATGACTGCATCAGAGTCAATGGAGCACAGCTGTGTTGTTGTTGTTGGCCCGATGCTACATTATGATTGGCCACTCTGCCTCAGGGAGTGGGACTTAGTGTTGATTGTGCCCAGTACTAGGAAGATAGTGATAACTGTTGGTCTTTTTTTCTTGGTCACATCCTGGTGTCAAAGAAATCCCTGCAGACTCTACTGCTCTACTCATCCTCATTCTGCGCTTGCAGCCGGTGGCCTTCAGACGGGCTCTCTGGCCCTTTCACAGCTCAGTGCCACCACTCCTGATTTAATGGGCAGCAGAGTAAAAACTGTATTTCCTCAGAGACAGGTCTGGTTTTATGAGTCAGTAACTCATGTAAATATTCCATCTATTACAATAAGAGTTCATTCTAAAGTACAACCTCATTTCATCGTCTCTAACTCAGCCGTCCTGAGGCCAGACAGTGAGACATTTATCATCCTTCCACTGAAGTGTTTTTTTACACCTAACTGCTCAGACTTTAAGCTTGAGGGAAAAGTGGTAAAAATAACTCTGTGTCCAGGGAAGGTGTGATGTTTAGCACTCCTCCTGACCTTTGGACCACAAACGTTCCACTCCATGAAGAAAACATTCCCCTTGAGTGGCTGTTCAGCGTCATTTGGTATCTCTTGGAAATGCCTGAATCTGGAAAGATTTTGAAATTGCCCTTCAGACACATTTTAAAGTATGTTTGCTATGATGAATATTTTTGTTTAACACGTCTTTTCTGCTGACAAGGGGCTGGAAGCTGATCTACTCACTCTCCCAGACAGAAATTGTGGATCTTGCTTCCACCACACCCAGTACTTTGGCTTGCAACTAGGTTTCACTTCCCATATTCTCCAGCACTCACACAGCGCTACCAGTACTAGATGACTGCTGAAAGAGTTTTCCACATCAAGTTGGCTAGCATTAGTGAAAGAGGAAACATCACAGTGATTCAGACATACATGTTTGAGCCCCAGTCAGACTCAGACATAGACGAGGCACCAAAATCAGCAACTAGCAGTTGTATCAGAATGCTAAGTGTAGTTAGCATCTTTTATTTGTTTATGTTGTTTGTTAGCTTTCAACTGGCAATGGTTGACGCAACTTCAGTGGTTATGAAACATACAATATCTGCTACCATGGGGTTTTTGGTAGGTGGCGGAAGGAAGCTCAAGGGTCTGGTTTAGTCAAGGTCAGATATTTTAGGGAACATAAACACAAGAAAAAACATTTTTAGTAGTAGAGGGGATCTTCAAAGTAAAACATTTTTGAACAATTCTTGTCGACACAGCATGAGTTTGTAACAGAGAACCCAAAAAAAGGATCTGCATGGTTGAATAAATCCATCGTCTCACCGTACAGCTGCTGCACTGCGATGATGTCGTCCCAGCTCAGCACTAGGCTGCGGCCTAGTTTCCTGTAGTATGGCGACATCAGGGCGTGACGGACCGGGGAGTGCTCCAGTCCCAGAGTGTGTCCGATCTCATGGGCGGTCACCATGAAAAGGTTGTGTCCCTTGTGTCCATTTAGCGTCCACCTCTCTGCCATGTCGAAGTGGGCTTCCCCTCGGCGAGGCAGGAAGGCGTGAGCCAGAGTTCCTCCTGAAAGAATCGGAGTTCAACTTTACATCTCAACCCTAATATCTGACTGAAATAGAGATATATATTCACAAACACTGAGTGGTGGCTTGAGTAAGTTGTATATTGGTTGGTTTACTTTCGCTGTTTAGTATTCAAATATCGTCTTCATAGTTGATCTAATCTATCGGTGAAATCAGTGGATTAACTGGAAATGAAGCTCAGTGTAAGTTCAATCAGGAAGACCTTCTTTATGCTATATCCATTCACAATTCTCTCTCTATCTCACTCCCACAGCTTCCAACAATCAGCTGACTATAGGTGTTCCCTCTCCTGGTCAGCCAATCAAACTTTGCCCCGATCTCCTTCAGCCATTCATGTCACTGCTGCCAAACATTAAATCTGTTCTCCTCTCTGCTCCTGTCAGCTGTCATTTTAGGCCTCCACCCCATTCACCTCCAGTCACATCATCAAGAGCCCAAGACAAGCTCATCAAAAACTCACTCCTCTTCACATCCAGATCCTCAGCTCCTTCTTCATCTCATCTCATCACCATCACCACCAGCATCTAGACTCCATAGAGGGAGTCTCCTAATCTACTACGTCTTTACCACCCTTTGGGATTATATGACATCACAATGGGGTCTAATCACCAAAGACTTTTTAAATTTCTCATACTTATGTGCACGTATAAATAAATATTATTTTCTCTCAGAGTGAGTCTCTCCTGATTAAACTGTTATTAATACTGAAATCCAGTTGGTCAGGACCTCCACAACAGGTCACTAGATAATCACCAGTACTGTGTAATTCAGGTCAGCGTAGAGTGTGTATTCAAACTAATATCTTAATCTGGTTTATTCACAGTAATCTGGTTACTGTGTACACATAAACAGCAGGACATGTTTAGCTTTATTTATTCAGGAAGTTCAAGGGATAAAGATCATAACACAAAACAGTCATCACACACACACACACTAATTAAAACTATGGATCAGGCAGATAGATCAGTGATGACTTGAGTCAGTGTCTCTGACCTGGTCCATCGAAGGCATTGCTGGCCCCGTCATTGTGGTCTCCCTCGTAAAATGCCAGCCGGATGTCTGCGGGGCCTTCAGGGGCCTCCTGGAACACCAGGCCCGACACGTTGCTCCACAGCTGGAAGGCAGCACGCACTGCCAGCCGCACGGAGCCCAGAGACAGGTGGCGAGGCCAGTTCACTATCTGGTAGGTCAGATGACGTTTGTACCACTTCTCAGCTGGAGAAAACACCACCCACACACACACACACACACACACACACACACACACACACGGAGAGGAACAGAGATATGAGACCTGCAGATACGAAGCTCACAATCTTCGTCATCACAGACTCACAGCTGGTGCAACTGCAGATAAGCTCAGAGAGTCAGAAGAAAGAGCCTGGCAGTGCTCCTGTGAGCAGGAATATTCTACATTTGTTAATAAAACACAATTTACTGTAATAATCCAACACAAATGAGTTATGAGAGATACATATTTGAATGGCATGGGACGTTGTCTTTCCTTCCAGAGTGACGGAAGTGACCACTTTAACCATTTTCCACCTACACCATACTCCATCACTTATTTCAGCCGGCTTCATAAAAAGTATTGGCTTCATGTGTCCGAGTCTGGCTCTGTGTTTTGTTGTTCCATATAGAGCTGCCACTGTTACATTTTTCTCTATTTGGTACTTTCATTTTGAACTTCAATTACACGAGAAAACAAATGTAGTTTTACATTTGAGGGAACTGGTTTTTCCTTGTGGTGCCGCCACAGATTGGGGAACTTACAAAGGCAGAACTGCCGGCGTCCATGCAAAAATAATGTGCTGTTTGTTAACAAAAAATGTTGACAAAACACAGGCAAGAGACAGAGCCAGAGACATTTAAACACAACAAATTGAAATGCATAAAAAGAAGGGGGAAAGCTAAACCCTGCAGCCTCACAGGAAACTGCCACTTCTCCCACTGACAGCCTCATCTAACTTAAAAGATATTTAAAAAATCAATGTGACAAACTTTTGCATTGAGTGATGTAGCTTTATTACAATGAACTGGACAATGCAGTTAGATTTGTGTGGCCTAAATCCAACGTCCTGCTGTAAATACCAAGCAGCAACCTGCGCAGCTGAAAAATGAAGCCAACATGAAAGTTCCAAAAACTGCAGTTCCTTAAATGGCTACTTGAGAGTGAGTCAATCTCCATACACAACCATGTTAAAATGTTAAAACTTTACAGCAGTAAAAACAGTTTTGGTCTCTATGGCTAATTTCTCTGATCATGATTACTGAATGGGGAGTGAATTTTTATTTAACTCACCCAGTTACATTTTGTTAAGGCCTAAAGTTAGGCATAATTAGGGCGTGGTCACTGTGGGTGACAGGATGTCTGTAGGGGGTCACCACAGTCACATTTACACATTTGCTCCTCCACAGTGCCACATTTTCATCCAAATATGGTCACTTCTGTTTCTAAAAACTGAATATGGCGATGGCCAAAATGCCAAACTTGAAGCTTGAAAACCTGGTCCCCAGGAATGCTGCTCAGTCTTGCAGCCAATTTTTCCCAGGGGCCACTCATGTTATTGCAGCAAAAAAAATCCCCTGTGGCCCAAAGAGCATTTTCTCCATAGACCACCATTATAAAGGAGACATCTGTAAAACTGTTAATAGGACACTTCAAACTGCAAACAAGGTCAATTACAACTCCTTCTACATGTTTTATATTTGTAAAACTTTCTTGGAGCCAAGAAAAGAAATTTAAAAATCTGTGATGTCATCACAATGTAAAGTCTATGAGCCAAGTGGGAACTCACAGGTGGGGCCAGCAGAAGAAACACAACTACACATATCAGTGGGCTGCATACTGTGCAAGTGAACCTAGAAACTAGAAACGTTTGTTGCCGTACGCACCAGGCGAGGCACCATCTTGCCATCCAGTATCTACATATTACAGTAAATCTATGTTCAAAAGGAGGAGACCACAAACCATAGCTGATGTCATGGTGGCTCTATAGTCCCTAATGAATGCACAATTTACTCATGTTTGAATGATGCTAAAACAACAGTAGTCAACTTAGTCTTTGAGCCAGGGGGTTGGTTGTGCCAATCTGGAGAGACCATTTCTCATAGTGATTTTTTCAAAGGCCTATATGTCCATAGTGTTGGAAAATGCATGATAGCTCCTTTTGTCATCCCTCCATCATCACAATTTTTCCATGTTTTTTCACACATAGAGACGTTATAAAAGATCAACCCCTTCACGGAACCTCATGAAGTTATATATCATTTGAAAGCTTGGATGATAATCTAACTATCAGTTGCATTTCCCTGACACTGGGGACGACAGAATTTGACCTCTGACCTCTAACGCTGCAACAGGGAGAATTCTAGATGCCTATGCAAATACCCTTATAACTAACACCATATTGATCTGATGTGCACATAGATCACTCCATCATAAAGAGCGCAAACAGAGCTTCAAAATTATATATTGCATTAATAACAACTAAAACAGCATTTCATATCAGAATAAACTGAACTTTGTGCAATTTGTTTTTCATAAAACGTTCAGAACTTTGCATTGGATTGTGTTATCGGGGCGGCTGTAGCTTTCTAAGCAGCAGGAACACAAAATAATACAAAAACTCTAAACCTTTTCTAAGAAATTCACAGAAAAAGAAGACAAGACAAGAAATTTGAATTTGCATTTAACTTTTTTTTGTTTTTATATTATCTGGTATTATATTTATACCACATCCTTTTTTTTTTAACTTTGGTAAAGTATTATTTCATGTTGGTTAGCAGTAGTTCAATCATCATCATCATCATTATTATTGTCGTTATATCCTGCACTATAAAGCTGTTTTTGGAATAATTGAGCTTTTTTAATTGAAGTATAAATTTGTGGCCTGTTTGTAAAAATGTACCTCTTCAGATGAAATAAATGGGTTTGGTTTACTGAGAAAGCCTCTGCTAAACTCCTCCATACACTGAGATGAGATAATCTGACTGTTTTCTGTCTGTTTGGATGCAAACATGTTTGAATTCATGTCTGCATATTTCTGCTAGGTTTGTTATTGAAATATAATGTGGATTTGAAAAAGGTTTCACAAACAGTTTATGTTATTATTACCTACTGGAGAAGCCATGTATTTACATCTTGCGTATCTGTATCATGAATCTGATGCCAGATACCCCATGTTCAGACGGGATGTTTTGAAGTAGAGCCTCTCTACATCCAAAATGATAGGATGTTAACCACATTAGCTCACAGCTGGGTAAACTAACAAGCACTCTGAGTACACGCTTGACTAAACAGTTTACTTCAACACGTGTCTGTGGTTTCTCAGCTTAGACGTAATTACATGTGTCGCAAACTTCAGAATCTCACATTTGTCGGAGACAGAAACAAGTGGGGAGTTAAAGTCAGCCGCTCTTTAATTTACTAAATGCTAATCACCTCGTATATATGTCGGATTAGTCGACGTAGCAGTCTGGAGACAAAGCAAACACACACAAGCTCTCATCCGTGCAGCACACGTTCACAACGGGCAGGAGGAGAGGGCGCCTTACAGGAAACAGTCATTAGATAATATGAACCTTTAGGGAGAGGCAGCTGGAGAGGCCGGGCTGTTTGAGAGTGGATGGAGCTGCTGAGCACATTTTAAACAAGGAGAAGAATTTTGAGACACCGAGTTGACTGTAATAATCATCTAAACCATCCACATTTTCATATTTTATGAACTTCTAGTCCTATAACTTTTTCACACTGGCGAGAGATTGCTAACGAATAGAACATGATTGCTCTTTCGTTTCATTACACCTGGGCAAATAAATGTAAAATGCAAGATGTATATCTCTTAATAATTTTATTTTGAGTAATTAATTAATGATTCCCATGTAAACAGTCAGTTAAATAAACTGTACAAGCAAACTGACCTTTACGTTAAGAATTTGTTTTTGCAGCTCTATTTTTATTCATATTTTTAACCAAAATGAGTACTTCATGGGCAGCACAATGCTTGTACAGAAACAGGGTCTGTCTATCCAGCTTATTCCTAGCTCCCATGATACCTTGAATGAACTATGGGTGCAACTTCCGGCGTTGAACCGATACCAGCGATTTCCAATGGTAACAGTTTGTTTACAGTTTGTTTACATACTCTGTTCTTCTTTCCAAGAGCAATTGGGAAATAAAAGGTGAAACACGCCACCTGTTACAGCTCAAACAGGATTATGTGATCATACCTCTGCCATCTCTGACAGCCACCTCAAAGCACTGTCTTTTTGTTTCCTTTTCAACCGAGTGCTAGCAGTTAGCTCGCCTTGCTCTGTTAAAATATTGTTAACTTTAACATGGCCCGAGCTAGCTTAAGGTAAACATCTGCTCCTTCTAAAGATGATTTCTGATTTCTGATGACTTCTTAAGAGATACTAACACATCATTCAGTATTAACTGTAGCTCCGTGTAAAATGAATAAATGTGATGTTTCCCAGCTAATCCTCCGCTCGTCTGTGTTAACAACTTAACAACAATTTAGCAGCAGACTTCAGTAATAGTAATATAAAGTAGGAGGAAAGGAAATAACAATTGGCATTCATAAAGGAAGTGCGATAAATCAGTAACACATTCTCAGCCCTAATGACTAAATACATATTTCAAGGTCTGTTGCTGAGTTTATTTTCTAATGTAGGTTGAGGATGAAGTCAGATGGGGAAAGAGAGGGATATCATGTACTGACGCTGAGTGACGGACCTGTCAGTCTGCGTGTCATTCTATTCTGCTAATTCTGATTTAATACTTTTTGCTTATGTCTCGTGAAACTCTTGTGGTTTTATTTCTCATATCAATGGTAACCATGGCAACAGGAACAATCCCTTATTGCTCTGGTCATATGTTCAACACACAGTTGCTGAAGACAAAAATGTAGCTTAGCCTGGTTGTTAGTCGTTACAGACACGGACAGTGCAACAGGTACCAGAGCTCCACAAAGACATTTTAGAAAATGCTAAGTTAACATTAGTTAAATATTTGTTAAAAAATAAATCAGTATTTGCTAGACTGAAGGCAAATTAATTTAGAAAAGACCCAGCGTTGGCAGTTAGCCACCAAGAGTAGCCACTGGGACTAACCACAGACTCTATGGGACTAACTAGCTTAATGCTACTTCCACTATCTCACAGGAAGTTGTGCACATAATCATTTCTACAGTAGAGCCCTCAGGGATAAGGGGGGTTATATTTTTTTTATGTCATAATTTTAAGGTTTTGAGGCTATGCAGAAAAAAGAAGCAGTAGTAACAACTCCAGCAAAGGGCGCTGCCTTTTAAATGTATTAGCACTTGTGTTGGTGAGAGGGCTTGAGAGGGTGAGACACAGAGTGCTAGAATCAAATCCAATGGAAGCAGCCTGTGTGATAGGTAACACACTTAACACAACATGTCTGAGGGCTTTACACATTTACACATACTTTCACATCTGAGGCTCAGCTAGAAAGTGGCAAGATAGCTCAAGCACACTTGCAGTTGTCAAAATATTTAAAGTTGCGGTCGATGTATGTTTGCCCCGACGCGGAGGCCGAATGTGAGTGGGAGGTCTGCGCATACGCCTGTGTTGCACATGGAGAGCTGAGGAGCACAGGTTTGAGAACACTGAGTTTAACTTTGACTTATTTAGATGCTGTTTGTGCTCAGTGAAATGATACACAGCGGAGAGTCATGTGAAAGATGAGGGCGATAAACAAGAGATATGCACTACATACTGTGAACCGCCATGAGACCTCAATAGCACCCTGGAGAAAAGAAAATATCTGGATATCTGAAGCCATTAAGACATGGGCCTGGCAATGACATCAGTGTGTGTAAACACACAAACAGAATTTGTGCTTCAGAAATACCTCAGCGTAATCATGAAAGCTATGTTAACTTTAACCTTGGCATTTTATGGATGCAGCAGGGCCTCGGACACTACAGCTGTATGGGAGTGAATAACAGCCAGACCTTTGATTTATATTCATTTATGGAAGAACAAATTCGACCTCAGGAGTAACGTCACTGCCATTACAACCTGAATTCTGCTTCAAAAGCCCGATTTTTATACACACTTTAATATTTACTTTAACACTTGAAACCACTCTAGCATCATGTTTCATTCCCAGATGAACTACACGCTTGTTGCCACATGATGTGAGCTCAGGCGCCTTGTCTCCATCCCAGACCGCCGCAGAGTAAGAGGTCCCCGAGGACAGCGAGAGAAGCCAGGAAGTCAGATACACAAGGCATTCCCCGACTTCCCTTATGGAAGCAATTATCATGATGCCCTCTATAGCAGCAGTGTGGGGAGGGTGGGTTATCACATGCATTAGGAAGTGACTCAGATCATCTGATAACCAGAGTTATTGTTTGTGGAGGTGCAGAGAGATTTTGTTTGTAACTGGTGTCAACTAAACGCTAACATCGGCGTGCTAACATGCTCGCAATGACAATGCTAGTGAACAAAACTCTAAGCTCCAGCCTGTGTACGTGCTCAAGTAATGTAAAATACAATAAGTGATGTGGTTGTAAAATGGCAGCAACAGTTTCCAGGGAAGGACAAGCACAGATCCACATGTGCACACCTCTGAAAAATACACACACACCTTTCACACTTCCAGCTCTTATCTTGGACAAGGGTGGTGGAATGTCAGCTCTGTAAATATCAGCGTGAACGACTATTGGATTCCACCACAAGTCAAGGTTTGTTTTCAGTTTCCAGGAAGCTCAGAGAGGCAGCCATGTTCACACAAAACAATATCACATCACACCACAGCTGAGAGTGAACAAACAGGCTGCAACATCTGCATGTTGCTGTTGTCCGCAGGCTGTGATTAGCTGTCACTGTCAGCTGTCAAGGACAAACAATGTGAAGAGACAAGCATTACATTTAGATCATGTATGGCTCGGCTCGAAGATATCCTAAGAGAAGAAGGGTGGGTGAACCACTGCCTGAAATATCAAACTCAGGCAAAGTGTCGCTAAATGTCAACATCAGCATGCTCACAATGACAATGATTACAAGCTATATTATAATGTTTCCTATGTTCAGTTACCATCTTAGTTTAGTGTAATGGCATGCTAACATTTGCTAATTACCACTTAACAAAGATGAAACCTACTCTTAGCAGGTACTACAGCTGCCCTGTTGCATGCAGCATGGACGCAATTGGGAAATACTACTTTCACTTAACAATACGCACTGAACTTTGACCCTTTAACTTTTAAGTTCTGCAAACATTGTAGATTCTAACATATTATAGTCACAACAGTGAAATTACATTTGCATTTCTTTGTCGTTGTTATTTCCATAGTTATGTCCTGTTGTTGATGGTAATCTTTATGATTATTTTGTTCTCTTAATTAATATTCCTATTACTACTATTCAACTGGTCATCAGTCGCTTGAATATTCTGCCATATGTCATTGCAGCTTCTGACAGCTGTTGATGAGCTGTCAAGCTGTCATCTGTTTGCGGCACAGTCGATGTGACGCACCTTCCACTGCGCAGAAGATCGTAGGTCAGAGTGGCCAGAAAAGCATTCTAGCTGGCATAAACAAGGTTAATTATAAATATTTCTATTCTAAATGATTGATCCATGGTGGTTTTATGTTTGTGAAATTTAACTCAAGCCAAGAATTGCTATTTAAAAGTCTGTGATGTCATCACAATGTAAAGCCTATAAGCTGAGCGGGAACTCACAAGCAGAGCCAGCGAGAGAAACACTACTGCACACATTCAGTGGGCTGCATACTGTGGAAGTAAACCCTGAAGCTAAAAAACTTCTTTGGCATATGCGCAAGGCGAACAACTCCCTTGGAACAAATGGGCGCATTCTTGGCGTCCGGTATCTAGGTATGATTAAAATCTATGCTCACACACTGCAAAATGTGACTAGATGTGGTAGAACATCATGGTATTTTTGGCATACTGCATTTGACGTAATATGTATTGGGACACACTAAATCTTTTTCTGGCATACCTAATAGTATGGTAGTACGGATAGTGTAACTCAGTTTAGCTGAGGCTGATGGGAATGTCATTAGTTTTTGTGATATTTAATCATAAACCAAAGTGTTGGGCAAACTGAAATTTGGGAATTGAAAAGTTAAACAGAAACAATGATGACTATTTTTTTTGGTTCATACTTGCATTTTGCGTTTCTACTAGAACATGTACTTTAATGTCTCCCTTTGTCCGAGACGCTCCATGCTAGCAGAGTGATTACGATTCATCAATTCATTCATGTCAAAACATTTCACTCACAACAACAAAAGTGAACTGAATGGCACTAAGAGAAAAGTCAGGGATCTCTTAATTCAGGACGATTCATTCTCTGGGGACAATAAATGTCTGCACAAAATTTATTGCCAATCCATCCAGTAGCTGTTAAGATATTCCAGTCTGGACAAAGTGGTGAACTGACTGTTCAACACTGCCATCCATTGAGCCATGCAGCTTGCAAACAAGGACTGTACACAAGTAATTCAAGTTTGAATCTGTTCAAGCAACACAAAACTCTTCCAGTAAGAATTCTTCAAGTCACAGGCAGAAACATATCTGCTGCTACTGAAGAACAAAGCAAACTAATGTCTGAGTACAAGGCGGGGGCTACACCGCCTCACTATACTCACAATTAAGTCATTACATTGCTACACTACATCAGTGGATATATGAATCTAGATCTAAAAGAGGTTTGGCCAGCGGGTGTAAAAGTATCTGCCACTTAACGCTGCTCTTTGTGTAATACTGCTGCCACCTGTCACATGAGTCACGTCTGGGTTTAAAATAATGACAGTCAGTTGTTTTCTTCATCAAGAACAGACTGTAATCCATCCAAACACTCCGTCACTCAGCAAGATATCCCCTCAGCCAGTAAGATATCTGGCCATTGAGGTAGTCTGCCAGTTTGGCAAACAACGTAAGCCAGCCCGTCAGTTATGGATGTGTTTACCACAGGGAACATGTCAGGTACTGACACGAAGAGGCAGCGGCAAACATCAGCCGCCGCTGCATTCCCTGAACATTAGCCAACCTCGTCAGTGACAGGAAGGAATGCAGCGGCTTCACACACCAAGAGGCTCGAGGCACAAGTACAGAGAGAGGGAGGGGGAAACCTGGTGCTGTCACCAGACTGCTGCTGTTCATTCACAAAAGAGATTAAAGAATGACAGCACCAAAGAGAGACAGCAAGAATAAAACAAATGAAAACTTAAAGGTCCAGTGTGAAGGACATTAGGGGAATATATATGTTGGCAGAGATGGGATATAATAGGTATGTTTTCTGTAGTGTATTACCACCTGAAAATAGGAATCCTTGTGTTTTCGTTGCCTTGTCTACGAAGACTGCCATGTTGCACCATCATGTTTCTTCAGTAGCCCAGAGGAGACAAACCAAACACTGGCTCGAGACAGGGCCATTCCTGCCAGCCACTGTAGCTACCTGCCCTTCTGCAACAAGATCGTTGCAGAACACAGATTTTTTTTTTATGTGAAACAGCTTTATTCAGTATTTTTTACTGGTTTTAATCACCTGGTGTGTTTGTTTCTGAGAGGGAGAGATCTCTGTGGATAATTTGCCTCCCACTAAAAGCCCTCCTGAACAATGAACACTTAAGGAATTCTGACCGGGAGAAGTTTTAGCTGGTTGAAATCTACAATCCTCACCGCTAGCTACCACTAAATCCCCTGTAAATCTTACACACTGTTCCTTTAAGTCACAAAACACAAACATAAGTGTGAAAATTGATCCAGATCTAAACATAAGTATCAATAATGTACTCCTGGGTCAGTGCTCTGACTCCCTACCAAATTTAATCGAAATTCAGTGCTTTATTTTTGAGCTATCCAGCTCACATCACCAAATTCACAGATTCCATGAGCCATGTGGCTTCAATGACCTGAACTGAAGACCTGTGCATGAGAGGGTAAAATAAACGCCCCATATAGTGTTAAAAATCCATTATAGTTTTTAAGATTTTGCCCCAGCTTCAACCAATATCTCCCACATGTTTATATAAGAGGGGACAAATTACATCTCTGAGTAACTGAAAGATTTTCTGTTAAGCACCTTAAGATATGAGGGGGGACCTCAATTACTTCATGGAGTCTGCAAGAAATCTGGCGGCTGCACTCTTAACCACCGTTAAACACTTTAAATCCTGCAGTCTTTAGCCAGTTCAGATTGCAGTGATCTGCTCACCAATGAATGCTTTTATTACTGTGTTTACAGCAGAAAATTAGGATAATCTCCAACAAGAGCCTAAATAATTCTTTAAAGGAATTTAGGGGAAGAAGCAAACTATACCCACCAAAGCCCCAGAGACTCATGAATGTTGTTTTTCAGGCAAAATGTGGTTGGCCTCTTGTGGTCTTTATTTAGCCTTAAACTAGTCATTAAAATGGGGCTGTGTATAGATCGTTTAATTTGGTCCAGATTTAGCCCAAAATGGAAGTTTGTTTGGATGACATAAATGCAGCCATGAACATAAGATCACATCACAGCAAGTGGGGAATTACATGTTGATTAAAATGTGTGTCATGTACATTTAACCCGAATTAGTCTTTCTGAACATTTTTTAACATGATCACAGCTTTTATTTTTCTTATTTTTGGGCTTTTTACCTATATTTAACAGGACAGAGATAAGGGACGAAATGCAGCCAAGGTGCCACAGGCTGGAACCTATGGCCGCTGCGGCAGACAATGCCTTTGTACATGCAACACCCGCTCTAACCACTGAGCAACTGGGATTACAGCTTTTTAAAGACTTAGATATAAGTATGTTTAATACATCCAACCCAGAAAAAAGTCATTGAAAAGACACCATTGCCAGATGTCTCAACAATGTTGAGATTTGGTAGAAAAGTGATGGGTAAAAAGACGTTGTTTGGTTGTTGGAAGGGCCTCTAAAAAAAGACATCCCTCTAGGTCTAAGTTTGGTTAGTGAAAGATTAAAAGTATGATTAATGTCTTTAAAAAAGACAGCCATTTAAGGACGTCTACTGACATCCAGTTTTGTTGAAAATAAAGTTGAAAAGACATCCGTTTTGTTGTTCCAAGGTCTTTAAACGGGTTCATTTCAACATTTAATTGAAAAAATCTTACAGTCAAAGTGACAGAATTGGTCAAGACTGCAGTATTTGTTGGGACACAACTTGTAAAATATAAGAGAGGAGCCCAAAGAGCAACTGTGAACTGGAACTTGAGCTGCAGGATACGTTGCTGTTGTTCAGGGAAGTCCTGAAATCTCCAAAAACATTTCACAAACTCAAAAAACTATCCAGGAGGTTATGTGGGCTGAAACTTTCTCACCCCACAGAGGAGCATGTAACATGGACTTTGGAAATTGCAGCTAAAAGCAGGAACAATCCAGGCAGACGCGTGCAACATCAGACACTCCACCAGCTTCAATTACACCCCTCAGCTCTATTTAGTGCTTCAGTTTATGGATGAGGACCCTCCCAGTTAACTGTTGTCTTTATGACCACTCCACAACAGCACACACAAAACCTCCACTAACAAGGCACGATGAATGATATCACAGCTTGCTCAGTTAGATCTTTGCTGCACATAAACATACACGCTCCCTCATATAGATATTCAAAAACAATTATAAACATGTGACACACAATACCTTGCCCAGCAGAGCGCCTCCTGCGGTGCTGTGGTCGTCTTAGAGTGCCACTCTTTCCGGTGAAGATGGCGTTAACTCTCTGAGACCAGATCTCCTGGCTGCCCTCATCCGACACCCCACAGCGGGGCTCAGCCATCTGCCTCAGGGTGGCGCTGTCAAGCTCGCCTGTGACAGGAAGCCGGGACAACCACTGGAACTCGCTGCAAAGACAGGAAATGTTTGCATGGTGTTTTTCCTGAACAGACATTTGGCTTTTCAATCAATTTAAAATGAACTGGATACTCAGTCTCTACCCAGTCTGAAACTCTTGACGAAATGTAGTCCTCCTGTGTTTCTGAGGAGCAGTGATTTACAGTAGATTGATGTTTGCACTGTCAGCCAGCGCCTTAAAGCAAAGCTGCTGAAGCTGGGATTCAGGCAAGTTTAGAAAGGTTTGATGCATTGCTCGTAATGCTGCTTGTCAATGTTTGTCACCATATACAGTTAACTACCCAACACTCGGCCCAAGCTTTCAGCACAAGCGAAGCTTCTCAATCAGTTTCCATTACAGTAGTCAGTACGTGGGCCAGAGGGCGAGGTTCTTGACATTCCTGAATGGTTCAGAGAGGGTTCAGGGGAGGTTTCCCGGCGCAGAGGTGAGGGTGTGTTTTACTGCCCTGCACTGACGTTCAGCCCCGGGGGCTTGTCCCGCACCGAGCTCACTCTTAACACTGATGAACACACTGAGCACCAGCTAACTCTGATCAGCAACATATAGAGAACAATATGTATCACTTTGTTCTAAAATCATAGCGTATTCATTGCAGGACATGTTGTGATTTGTTTCTGGAACAACTGCTGATCATGTTTCTGGCTCACAAGCAAGAAAAAGCTTTAAAGCTACAGAAGGTAACTTATAAGAGCTGAAACTGTCACTTTATTCTGACAGTAGTACTGGAGACAGATAATCTGGGGAAAAAAAACAAGTTCTTCTGGCAACTCCTGGTTTTTCTGATGGCTTTTGCAAGAATTCACCGCACCTGAATGAAAACAACTAGTCTAGTAGCTTGGAGGAGCCTCTGACATAGTCCCTAATCCAAAAGGAGTCTGACGACAGTCTTCTGTGAAAGTGAGAGCAAGTTTTTGTCTTTGGTGTCCCTCTCTTTACTTGTCTTCGCCATGAGTGTTGTTGTTGCAGTGCAGCATCAGAAGCCCCTTTGTACCCAGACTTCAACCTATAGGGCCGCTACTAAGTCCCTTCTTTATGCCTACTTTGCATTTTTATACAGAACCAAATGACGGCAACACCTCTCCAGACTGGGAGAGAGTTACTGCCTCAAGCGAGGGAGGTTAAGTGTCTCGGGGTCTTGTTCATGAGTGAGAATGTAGCGTGAAATGGATCGGCGGTTTAGTGTGACTTCTGCAGTGATGCAGGCGCTGCGCTGGACCGTCGTGGTGAAGAAGGAGCTGAGCCAGAAGGCGAAGCTTTCAATTTACTGGTCCATCTATGTACCAACCCTCACCTATGGTCGTGAGCTCTGGGTACGAAAGAGTGAGGTCATGGATAAAAGCAGCTGAAATGAGTTTCCTCAGAAGGGTGGCTGGGCTCAGCCTTAGAGATAGGGTGAGGAGCTTGGACATTATGAGGGAGCTTGGAGAAGAGTCGCTGCTCCTTTATGTCAAAAGGAGTCAGTTGAGGTGGTTCGGGCATCTGATCAGGATGCCTCCTGGGTGCCTCCTGTTAGAGATGTTCTGGGAATGGAGGTAGGAGGCCCCGGGGCAGACCCAGAGCATGCTGGAGGGATTACATATCTCATCTGGCCTGGGAACACCTTGGGGTCCCCCAGGAGGAGCTTGAAAACATTGCTGGGTAGAGGGACGTCTGGGGTGCTTTGCTTGGCCTGCTGCCCCCATGACCCGGCCCCAGATAACCGGATGAAAATGGATGGATGGACCCAACGATGGCAGAGTGTGACTATACACTGCACAGCGGCTTTGCGGAATCAAAAGTCAATCAAAAGTTAACATGTCAATAACATTCATTTACCATCCCCGTTATATGGTGGCTGATTTTGTCCTCTGCTCGGGGGGCAAGGAGCTCCTGAATCTCTTTGTTTTCCCCATTTGCAAACATTTACAGCCACTGTTCTTCTTTGGGTTAGCCGCTAACTGCTAACAGCTGCTTTTTAAATCTCCCAGTCAGTCACACACATAACACATCGTCAAATCATCACACCTGTGCCACCCATGATCCCATCTTGCAGGCTGTCCTCTTTATACAGACACCATTTCGGCGCTGTTACTACCTTCAGTGACAGCTTAAAGGCAAGACCACTCTATCCTCTATCATACCTTAAATACAGAACGGCAAGGCGGCAGAACAGTGTGATATTCCCGCTCGGAACAGGCAGGGTAAAAGGGGTAAGAAACTCCTCTTGGCTCTGATTGGCTGTTTTCAGGTGTGGTGGATTCTTGTCTCATGTACTCCTGTCAGGATATGGTGTAGCTTTCATAGATGAAGACCAGCGTTACCACCTACCAGATAGCCGAATGCATCTCAGCCGCATCATGGACGTGGTTGTCCTGATGGAGGTAGCCATACTTCTCCAGAAAAACCTGCAATTGATATAAAACTTGTTAATCCTACTTCAGAAATGCTCCAACTAAACACAAAAACCCTTTATCATTAGTTTGCACCCAAGTAGCCCACTGTGAAAACATGATTATCTCACAGTAACACTTTACTTCTCATTAAAACACTCTGGTAAATTCCCAGAGAGGCGTACCTCCCCACGAGGGAAAAAAGAAATCATAAAAGGGTAAAGATAATTTTCCATTTGTACTGTAGCTGCTGCAGGCTGCCACAGTAGATGTATAGATCTGGACCACCCATAGGAGAGAAAAATCCCCAGGGTGTCCCTGAAAATTCATAGTTATTTTACAAGAATTTAATGCATACTTTAATGCCTATAAAATACTGTAAAATGAACCAACAAGGTACGTGACAACAGATGGTGTTGCGTTGTGGTTTGAGATTAGCTATGTTCATAGTTTAACATCACAATCTCTCATGTGGATGCTGCAGGTTTTCCTGTTCAGACAACAGCAGGCGCAGCTATGATTACAGATGTGGTGACGGTGGGATGGAAATTAAAATTAAGGAGATGACAGACAAACAGGAATGTGCAACAAAAATGTCCATTTGTCCTTTTGGAGACACTGAAACACGCCAGAGGGCTTTTTATGTAGGAACAAGAGTAAAGCTGTGGATATGAATGTAATAGCCACATGCTGGATGCTCCTACAGTTTGGGAATTACACAGCAGTGGAAACCACAGTGAGGCAATTAAACTGTAAAACCCTGAGACACAAATAGTTGTACAGGGCTTGGTCTCCCTGTGTGTCTCTATATGCAGCTATAGCACATGAAATGGTCACATTAACTGTTACTGTGGACAGTACACTAAAAACACAGCAGTTATCCAGACTGTTTGTTACACTTAACTTGTCCTTGATTTAAGTAGTTTCACAACAGCTTTAAGGGAAATTCCTCCAGTATAATCAAAAGCAACAACAACAACAACAACAAAAACATCATTATAATATTGAGAAAACATACGTAATTAGATTACAGTTACAAATCCAAATGTTGATGATTGTTTGTGTTAACTCAGTCCATGTTTCCTTCCCTGCAACCATCTTTCAGGCTGCTGCCGTCTGGCAGGAGACTTGTGGTCCCTCTAGCGAAGAAGAGTGGCTACAAATATTAATTTGTGCCCTCCGCTGTGACCATCTTAAACAGGGACATCTTAAAATAATCATCAACAGCCTGTGATCACTGTTGCTTTTAATGCTGCTTTTGTGCTATGATGTATTTTGATGTACTTACTTATGTTCATTGTTTATTGTGCTTTATGTTTCAGGTTGTATTTTATATATAAGACAAATCTCCATTTCATGCAAATGTAATGGACAATAAAGTTTTCTTATCTTATACACTGAGATCAGCTGCTGTTTCAATAAAATGAAATGAATTTTAAAGAAATGTTGGTAACATCAAGCTGGAGAAAATGAGACACACCTTTAACGGCTCAACTAAAAGATTCTTTAAAACCTGGTACCTATTATCAGACTCTGTGAACAGCTTACCTGGCCTGGAACAACGAACTCTGGACTGTCTGACTGAGGCTTGAACACACTGATGTACTGGTTCTGTTTGTTTTGTTTTGCTTTATGTGTGCTTGTTTGTCTTTGTGTAGGTTTATGTGCAATTTTCATCATTATTAATATTATCATTTATTTATTTAATTTTTTTTTCTTGTTTTGTTCTCTCAACTTGATCTCTTTGGGGTTTTTTTGGCACATCACTGCAACTTGAAATGACAAGTGTGTTAACATCTTGTAAATGTTGGTGATTACAAAGGGGTCACATTGGACTATATTCTTATGTAAAAAAAAGTTTGTATGTAGAATATGATATTCATTCTGTTGATTTGCATGTTTTCACTGTTCAAGAAACTCTTCTTTTATTATTTACTATAGCCTACTTCTTGACATTTTCAGCTTTATTGCCCAGTTTAAAACATCTATTATGACAGTAATTAAAAAGTAATCAGATGTAATAAGTTTTACTTTTCTGAAGTAATTAAAATAGTTGCATTACTTATCACATTTTTAAGAGTAACTATTCATCAGTAATCTATTACATTTCAAAAGTAACCTTCCCAATACCAGTAAACGTTCCTGTGGCTACAAACTCAGCTTGCACATTTGATAGGGACAGGAAGATCATATTTAAGTACCAATATAATAAATATTTCCTGGCTTATACTCTGAGTCATGCATTAAAAAAAATATAGATAAATATCCTTTGCTTTTCAGAAGCCAATCACGAGGAAATATACAGTTTATTATTTTTACATAAAAGGGTTTGTATGGTTTATATTTGGGGACAATTAGACCCCAGAGGTCTGTACTTACATAACAGAAACTCAATTAAGCTTACTTTGTGGGTAAACAACCAAAAAAGGTAGCCTACTGTCATCACCAATTACAGATATTGAGTATTTAAAATACATTGTAGATTGAGTATGTTTGCCAGCTCAAGTCTACAGCAAATTCTTATAGGCAGTTTTCGTGAAAATTAGTGAATATAATTAAGTACAGAGGCGGTAAAATGTTGTTTTCCAGCAGTTAAATAGGACCAAAACTCTTAACAAATAAAAGGTGTTAATACTATCATCGCTAATGCTTATTATTAAACAGTAGCTTTCGCATTTTTCAGACAGCTTGTACCTCAACAGGTGACATAAGATACTTGACTCATCTACAAAACACTAGTAGGTCTAAATGAAGCAGTACCCCCGGGTCCGGGACCAGCGGTGTTCCCCCGACTGTCCGAGCCGTGATGAGGGTGACCACAGTCAGGATCCAGGCTGCCCTCATGTCCCCTCCAGCTCCGCACCGCTCCGGAGGTCGGCGGCTCATCGCGGGACAACCACACTATTTCCACACCGCTCCTCGCATGGCGCATTGCCGATGAGCTCCAAACATTTTTTTCATCGCTGTCTTCCCTGACTGTCAGAGACAGAGAGCATGCTGCTGCTCGCCTAACATCTCCATCCCTGCGAGCAGTGACGGAGCGCAGCCAGACACCGGGAGTATTACAGGGGGAGGGCCAGCACCGCCCCTGTGTGTCCGCCTGCCTGCACACAGCTGAGGGCCAAACACCAGCGGAGCACGGCAGCCTCTCCTGCTGTACACACACACACACACACACACCAGTGCAGCTTTTATGAGTGTGGCTGGATATAACTGACTTTAATGAAGGTACAAACTCACACAGAGCACAGGGAAAAGATCACAGTTTTTAATATTTTGGAAAAAAAAAGAACCCAAGTAAAACATTGAATCCGTTCATACAAAACAATGGTACGAAGTCTACCTCACAAAAACATCTGCAACTAGAATTTGAGAGGAAATTAAAAAGATGTACAAAGAAATAAAACAAAAAAGCGGAGAAAAACAAAAAACAAACATCTGACCACATGCCAACAGTGCCCGTCAGCCCCAAAGTCCCTTTACAGTCGCTGAAGGCATCCGCCCCTTGCTCACATGAGTGGGAATAGTTGGGATGAACTGGCTACAAAAAAGGTGCACAAATCAGAATGTCTGATCCCCAGTCCTTCCCCCCCAGTGTTCCCAGACTAAACCCCCCCTCCATGGCGACTCAAGGGCTGTGTGGTTTCCATCTGCTTAACACTTAGTATGGCCGGTCTCTTCTGTCGTCTCTACGGTCACCTCTGCGGAGAGAAGAGAAGACAAAGACGTCTGTTACCAGCTGAATTTTTTTATAAGACCAACATCCACTTTTGTCATTGAATTAACCGCCACCATCTCAGCGACAGAGACGAGGATGAAATATGGTGTCAGTTATCCTCATTCACCCGCCCCTTTGCCTTTGAAATCTGTAAATGGATAACATCATTTGCTTTCAGTGAGAAGACCGTCCTTCCTTTAACAACCCTCGATAAACGCAGCACTTCACCTTCAGCGAGCAGCGATACATCACGATTTGCAAATACCCACGACCATAAAAGGGCACAAAAACGCCAAGTGAAAGGTGTAGCAGGAATATTCAGACAAAACTGGCTTCTTGATAAGCAGTGAGGCTCTTGGGTTCACGAGTCATGGTGCCAGGATGAGACTAAATACCTGATTTCAAATTTTTAGGAACTGGTTCACACTAGAGAAGTGAAAAATTTAATATTCTATATCCGTCAGTAAGCAGAAAGGGGAAAAAAAAAAAAAAAAAAAAAAACCTTGATTTGAATGCACTGTTGATGGACACTATTCCTCTACTAAGCCACAGTACAAAAATGAAATGGTTATGGTTTTTGGAAAAGATTTTGCCTTCTCTTCAAGTTTAATAGTGGTGTTGTGTGTTGGTTGCAGTGGCGATTAACACAGCTTAGGTATTACATCATTTCCTGGGAGTAAACCGTATACAATAATCTTTATTGTTTGTATGTAGTGTCGAATTGAGAGACAGCATTTGTCTTAACCCTCTAGGCACCAGAGTTTATTCAGGAAAATATTCAATTTTCATTTCAAGATTTCAAAAGGCCATTTCAACCTCTTTTTTCTCAAACTTTTTGAATAAAACACACCCACAAATTACATCAGGATTGAAGCTGCAAATGTTCGCCATCTAGGGGTACAAAGTAATAACAAGATTTGGCAGTATATTTGGCGCTATGGTCCGTTCTGTTCAGCAATGTTGCTTGTCGCAATTTGGCGACTTCGGTGCTTAGAGGGTTAGGTGTTACAGCATATACTGTGAGTAAACAGTATACTATAAAGATTATAGTACACAGTAAGTATGGAGGGCCAAATTGGTTCACAGCATTTGTCTTAAAGCAATGTACAGATTCAGAGTTTGACTAATCACAGTCAGGCTTAGGACTGCATGATCTATGGGGGAAAATGCATTAACGTCGAATAGGGCAACAATATTACTTACAATAAATAAACAAACTCAGTTCTTGAGTCAGACTTTCACAGTACCTGTGCTTGTAAACATATATATTATCTTTATTTGGGTCTTGCGGACTTTATTCATTTGTTTATCATTTATTCATCACATGTTTAATCATATCCATTTTCTCACTGAAATTAGAGTGTGTATGAAGGTTTGTTTTTTTTACAAATACAGTAAAACCTACTTAAAAATACACTACATTTACATTGCCAGTAGACCAGAGCAGCGTACAAGGATCTGCAACAGGAGTGTGTCTCTTTCTTTGTTTTTACTGGTGTGTCTAGTTCGACGTCACGGACAGGCTGTAAAACGGGTTTTTCCAACAGTGGAAAGCAGCATTGAGTCCACTGAAAAGGTTACGTCTTCTTTAAAAATCTCTCCTTTATTCAGTCTCGCTCTTTAAGTCCGTGCCTAACAAATTTTTAACAATGTTCACTGAGGGCTACTTAGATGCAGACAGATGATATTTTGTGGCGGCTGGTCACTGCACCAGCAAAGGGACTAAGATTGGCACATCCACCCGGATGTTGTATTTTCATCACTGCCGATGTGAGCTGGAGCCAATAAATACCCCCGACTACTTCAGATTCATTTGTCCGGGGAGGGAATGTCGATTGTAACCCTTCCCATTAAATACAAAAGTCAGATGTTGGTAAGGTTTTAGTCCAGTGGGAAAGGGGCTGTAGACAAACTGAAACCTACATTATGTATACTACCAACTGATAACTTCAGTTATTTCTTCTGTTCTGGTCGGCAGCGCCTGTCTGATCTGAGTCCATCTACAGCATAGGTCCACACACCCACTTCGCACTGGGGTACTCTCTGAAGGAGCTACGCTACTGCTACGACCAGCCTTATTTTTCTTTACATTTTATTGTGTGTGGCAGCAGTACGTTTTTAGAAGAGCGAGAGCTCCCGTTTTCTTGTGAGGATCTTTGTTTCCCTCCAAGTACTGGTGCCCAGTGTAAATTTGGTGACCCTCCCATGACATCACTGCTACTAATCGGTTGATCTGGAGGCGTAGCAGCTTGTCTTACAGCATCCCTTAATCTTACAGCATCACTCAACCCAGCTGTAAGTTTCTCTCTAAGACACAAGGAATGTATTTTCACGTTTCAACTTGTATATTGTTCATCGACTCCCCTTTTTTCTACAAAGTAAACAAGTCTGCCTGAGTCTGTCTTTGCTTGGCATACTCTACTCGCGAGGACAGACAGAGCCAAGAGTCTTAGAGAGCAGAGCAGACGGGGTTAACATCTCTTGCTCACTTTTTCAAGCACTGGCCAATAGTATTTACTGGTTTCAGACCACTGAGCGATCCTTACTGTTGGACCCTACAGAGCCTACATCGTAAACATATTCAAAGTGCATTATCACAGTCCTTCAAGATGCGTTTATCGCTCAAGCCAACACTGCAATCGCAAAAAAGGCAGGCTGCGCCCTGTTCTGGTCATATAATCGCAGTATATCACCAAAGATCCACATTTCATACAGGTATCCTCACACAGGTGGTCAGGTTACATGTAAAATGTACACAGTGCAAAAACAACAAGGCTTCAACTAACCTTCCCATTTTGTAACCGCCTCCATATCCGCCGCCACCTCCTCCGTAGCCTCCACGGTCTCCCCCACGGAACCCTCCACGACCTCTGAAGCCGCCTCTGTCTCCGCCATAACCACCTCTGCCACCACGATCTGCAAACAGTCACAACAAATACGAAGATATAAGAGTTAAACAGGCACTGGACAGACACGTAGCTTTTACGGTATAAAACTTAACTTAAACTGTAATTTATTATCTCAGTCTTTTTTTTTTTTTTTTTTTTTTAGTGTCATTTTTAATTCAGCATGTTTTCAGGGATAAGAACAGATAATAGGGAAGCTCTGGAAAAATTTTTTCAAGTATCAAAATCAAGTTAAAAGCTTACCTCCACCTCCAAATCCTCCATCTCCTGGTTTGGGAGCACCACACTTGTTACATTCTTGCCGCCGTGCAAAATTCATGTTGCCACAAGAGCTAAGGACAGAAAAATCAGACAGACAATTTATATATGAAACAACTTCACATATGGGACCGAAAGAGTCCATTCTGCTGCACGTTAACAACAGTTATTTAAAACTGACATAAGGCTGAGATACCTGTTAGGACAGGGCCAATCTCCTCCCTTAATGTCAAAGTTAGGACCTCCTCCTCCACCACGACCTCTGAAACCTGACAGTGAGACAACACTTGGTCAAAAATCAGGAGCAGCGACATTAACACACTTATACTCTGAAAATAGATATCTGAGCCTTGGGACAGCTCAATCAAAACCCACCTCCTCGTCCTCCTCTTCCACCTCCTCGCTGTGTGAACTCAGCCCTGCGGGTGGCAAATGTGACTTTGATGGGTTTTCCGTTGAAATCCTTGCCTGGAATGAAAAGACAGTGTTTACATTAGAGGGACTCTGATGGATACAAGTGTATGATCTGAGAAACTGACAGCTATGCTGGTGCTCGCTCTTACCATCAAACCAGTCAATAGCAGCTTTGGCAGAGGGCGGGTCATCAAATGACACTGTAGCTTCTCCCTTTGGCCGACCGGTGGCCTTGTCAGAGTAGATGTTGATCATTGGCTGGCCGGTCTTCTTGTTCACCTAAAGGCAAAAACAAACAAAGGATTCTCAGGTCCTATGTTTGCTTTTATTTAAACAATTAATCTGAAGAGCAGAAGAATCAATTTTCATGTCATGATCTGCTTCAAAAATTCTAATGGTGACAAAATAACATTGAAGTAACAAACAAGAGGCACACTCAAAGTAGTAGTGCACACACTGACTACGTTTACATGCGAACTAATGTTACACTATTAGAGTATGCTCACATGAGGGAATACAAGTGAGTGGCTGTCGCCTACCGAGGCAATAACGCGGGCAGTGCTGGTTGTGTCACAAGGAAAACTAGTTTGCTAGCTAATGTTAGCTAGCCTTCTGATAAATACCATGAAATACTATGCTACTGATCAATTTTTGCTTATTTACCTTTCATGCTTGTCTGCAGACTGACTGCCAGCCACGCAACGTCTCTCGTGTGAGGCAATTTGTATTTTTTTTTTACATCCAATATCAAACAATATCAGCTGGTAACAATCAATGCATCCTCTACACGCATAACTTATCTACTCTTGGTTGAGGCTGCCACTTCGCCGGTCAAAGTTTAGGAACGTTGACCTCCATGAATACGACAATATTCGGATTTGATACTCGTCATATAAACTGCATATTCCTTTGGATATTCTGAATTAGGCCGTTTTTTTCTGATTAAGACTTGCTGGTATTGTTCAGGTTTTAGGGACATTCTTTAGACATGTAAACAGCAAATTTGTAATATGCGTCTTAATGAGGGTTTTACCTCAGTTTGCAAAACTGGCTTTCTTGCCTATTTATGGTCAGCTTAGTGTGTTGCCGTGGGACTCGATGAACACAAACCAACTAGCCAACAGTTTGTAACACTGCACTCAATGCAACGGAGCTGGACAGCCATGAAAAAGGTTTGTCCGATGCATTCAAGATTAACTTTTTTGTTGCTCTAAATGGCACAGTTTCACAGCAGCCCCACATTTCAGGTTGGACATAGTAACCCAACAACTTTTAAATATAATGAAATACTTGAATATCAGCAGTTTAACCTTTATTGTAGGATTTTCAATATAAGACAATCAGCAGGTTTTTTGATGTGCTGAAATATCCCAACCTTGACATTTTCGTGAAGGTGGTGGAAGGAATGAAAGAGAAAAGCGTTGCATCGTCAAACAACTCCACCATTGGTGAGTGATCATACTTGATGCAAAGCAAAATGGCACAAGGGGCTGTTCCACTTTTCTTTATTTTCACATGATAAACATGTTAATTGAAGTATGCACGGCTGCATGTTAACTGGAACATTAATTTTTATAAGCCGTGTAAACAGCTTAGCAGGAATATTGTCTTTTTCAAACAAAACGCCAACAACTGGAATATTTTGTGCATGTAAATGTAGTCATTGGCTCCACAGTGATCACGATGCACGTTACTGTGTAAGTGAGTGAGAACATGCCAGGAGACTACTTCAATACCTTGATGATTCCAATTTGCTTGAAGAAGTCTCCGACTTCCTGAACCGTGGCGTCTTCTCCCAGTCCCTGGACAAAAATGGTGTTGTTGTCCGAGTTGTCCTGCTCACCAGCTGTGGAGGCAATCGGTGGAGAGAAGACGTCAGCAATCATGAAACTGGAGTTATATATGGAGATCTATGCATCTATCACACAGGCAAAAGTACAACATAAGCAAAAATAAAATAGTACAAGGTGATTCTTATTCAATATGTGCACTATAGGGTATCACGAATAACCACATCCACGGGAAACCCTGGAAAGCTGCTAACATTTTCATTACTAATTTGGAGAAACATAACAATCTGGAATTTGGGGAGCATCCACAGTCAGACTAATTTATTTGAATATATAAAGTATAGCAAGGTTTGTAAACTAAAGAACTTAAAATTATGTTCAAATTCATTACAACTGGCATGTGCCATCAAGAAATGTTCTGCTCTGGCCATTAAAGGAGGACATCTACATTGATATCAGATTACAGTGACAGATTTTTAAAGATTTTGAGACCCTTACCTGGTTCATCCCTTGAGTCGTAGTCTCGAGAGCCTGTAAAACAGACGAGAGGGTGGAAGAGAAAACTTGAGCAAGGAAACTTGAGACTGTCGCACTGTTTCACACAAATAATTATTAACTTCATCCCTAACAATGCATAATGATAAAGAAAATTAAACAATGTTCATGTTTAAGGCTCTCTGATGGGTGTTTTCATACCGTTGCATCACATACCAACACCGTGCAACAAGAACAGAATTGTTCTGAGGTTTTCTTTTTTTTGAGCTTACACCAGAAATGAAAACAACCAAAATGTCTCCAGTTTTAGAAAGTTTTCCTTCTTCGTCCTGGAACACCTCTGTCATTTACAATCAGCCCTCGTCTTCATGCAACAATACCATTATTTTACAACTCAGGCTCCATGTTCTTTACCATATCTGAAGTCACTTAAGAGAAACCCTGCTAAGAATAATAGGTGGAGTCCCTTGGGCTCTGGACATGAAAATGGTGGCATTCACTGAGGTTTTTTCTCTTTTTTATCCCCCTCTCATTTCTTTTTTGCTAACTCAACTTCTTTCCTCCCCAACCGACACAGTTCTGATGCTCGTCACTTACCACCGTAATTTTTGTAGCCACCACGGTCACCACCTCTGCAGAGGAAAAATTGGAGATATGATGGCTTTTCCTTTGTCCCAACTGAGAGCTCAAAGCTCCCCTACATCCCCATCAGTTTGCACTCCTGCCAGGGTGTGCGACTATGGTGGAAATGTCTCACACGAGGAATGCGTTAGTCTTTGACATTAGAGATCAATGAACAGACGACTAGGCAGCTCTGACTGAACAATCAGGTAGACGAGTGACGAAGACCATTATCACATCTGGGTCACCATTTACAAAGAATTTGGTACTTTTTTTTTTTTTTTTTACATGACCAGATTGGAAACCAGGAGCTGGAAAACCAGCTGATTTCTTTTTTCTTTTTTAACATGAGAGGCCAAATTCGTGTGAAGGGGTGTAGCAACTGATAAGCAATCTTCCAATGAGTGCGTTTATGAGATCCTTTTACTGAGGTCCAAGTTTAAGTTCAATCACTCTGAACACCTGTAGTATAAAATGTAGATCCATGTTAACACAACACACATGTTCGCCATTGTCAAATATACAACACTTGAATGAAACCTGTTGAATGTGAAGCAGCTGAAGATGTGGCTCCAGGTCTAAGGGCATCGTCTCAGTGGAGTTTCCATTGTTCAAAAACTATCATGTGGTCCTCAGAGCACAAGAAACACACCAAAATTGAGTTTCTGGCAATTGAGAAAGTATGGCTGCGTGAGATTTAACTTTGATAAAATAATGAAAAAAGAAAAGAAAAATCACACTGGATCATGGTTCAGTGACAAATTTGACCAAAAAAAAAAAAAGAAAAAAAAAAAAAAAAGCGCGTGCCTTAATTAGGAGGGATTTGTAAGAACAAATAAACAAGACAAAGTTGAGCCAGTCGGTTTCTCAGTGTTACTTAGTGTACCAACATGTGGAGTGTTAAGATCGTACCACAGTGGGTCATCCAAAAATTCCAAACGCATTTTGTTTTGCTCTCCTCAGACACGTGGCCAGACTGTAACCTTAGCTAAAACCCCTCAACTGCAACTTCTGCAAGTCTTGAAGGGGAAAACGACCCATTCACAATGGTGGAAAAGATCATTCATCACCGTATTCATCTTAGTGTGGAGCAAAACGTTTTTCCCGTGTGTAAGAAAGCACTTACTCGCATCTTAATGTTGCAGCATTGTTCACCTTGCAGAAACGTCTGCTAGAGGTCAAGCTCTTAATTTTTTCAATATGTTAATATCTCAATTAAAAGCCTCCAAAAATAACCGTGTCTCTTTGGGTTTGATAGAATAAAAATTACCAACTGTTCTGTTGCAGAATGGACAAAACCTGTCATCCCCATATCTGGGATAATATGACTGGACAACCAAGTCTGTGATGCCGTTTAAAGCTTGTCCTTTGGCAGACATGTTCAGTCTCCGACAGCAAGTAGATCCTTAGTGGGTCAAAGAACTCTCACCTCTGATTAACCACCTGCTTTGCATGATTGTCGATCATCTGATCTTAACAGCAATGTGGATTTGACATCAGCACGACTGATAAAAAAAAATTGCGATCAGGTTTTGAAGAAAGAAAAAAGACTAATGTGAAGGTTTGGGCAAGTGGAGCACAATACCTATGTGTTGTGTGACGACTTGGGATAAATCCAGTTTTTACATTTAAAAAAAAAAAAAAAAATTAGTTTGGGGATCTGGAGCACAAAGCAGATGAGTGGTGAAAATCGTCTATGTGGATGGTTTGTAGTTGAGTGATGATGTGCTGAGTGGCAACAAGTCATGTCTCATATTTCACAGTTAATAGGAGGTACCTTGGGGGTAGTGGCACTATGCAACTTACCCCATACCATGAGGTCCACCTCTTCCACCACGGTCGTAGCCACCACTGCGGTCATAGCCACCACTGCGGTCATAACCGCCACGGTCATAGCCACCACGGCCTCGACCTCTGTAGCCGCCTCCTCCCTCGGAACGGTCTCCTTGGTCACGTCCATACCTCCCACCCTGACCCTGACCACCTCCTTCACCTGGTGAAAATACAGACCGATTAAGCAACTACCTGACGTATTAAACAGCACATCTGCGCTGCAGGTGTAGTCTCTATATTAATTTAAAATCCAGTTCTTTTTACCTTCGCTCCATCTTCCATAGCCACCGCCGCCACCACCTCCTCCTCCTCCTCCTCCCTGGCCACCATAGGAGCTATGCTGTCCGTAGCTATCTCCTCCTTGACCCTGACTGCCATAGGAGCCTTGCCCGTAAGACGGCTTGTCGCCATACCTGAAAGTGGTTTTAGCAAAATCACTACAATTAGCACAAGAGATGTCTAACATTTGAATCCAACAATGAGTTGTTTACATCTAGACAAGCAGTTTTCAATTAAGAAATATTAACTGTAAAGTTGAGCAGAAAATCTCATTATAATTTAAAAAAAATAAACAACACTGCATAATTAACGTACTGGTTTACATAACTGACATTCAGCATTTGTAACAATACGCTGAGATGTTTTTATTAAATTGTTTTGTGATGCTCCAATTCTTGACTTAAGATGTTTTTTGAGTATTAAGTGTATCTTAATGTTACCATGTTATGTTATGCTACACAGAAAAATCATAGCACTCTCACAATTTAATAAAGCCTCTGAACAATGCGACATTAGCGCCTTACCCAGATTCCTGTCCGTAATTGTCATAGCTCTGTTGTTGAGATTGCCCAAAACCATCTGTCAAAAAGAAAATTCATAAAATTGAGAAATATATTTCAGACGATGAGCTTTTGACAGACGACATGAAATTCACAGTAACTGAAGCGCAGTAAGGGCCATCTTTGAGGTATTCTGCCTTGTCTTTCCGTTCACTTTTCTGTTTAAACATAGAGCTTTAAATACCACCAGGGTGCTTAGGTGCAAAGTATTCTCTCAGTGTGTTTCTACTTCTCTAGTTTGATGATTTAATGGGTTGAATGACTACTTAGTTATGTTTACTGTAGCTATACAGTCAGAATGGTGGGACTGACAGAGACAAATGTATTGCTTCATTTACTGTTTTGTCATCTACAATGCAATTAACTTAATCAAAATTATCTTGTTAAACTGATGAGAATCTTACACTCTTGTGAGACTTTTGGTATATTTTAGAATTAGTATACATAGTATTCCAATGCACAAGCAAAGTGATACTGTAACCATAGTTATGACAAATCACTCTGCATATATAGCATACCTCACAGCTAGGTTGGCCTAGTGAAGATTGAGGTTTAATTGAGAATTTAGCTTAAGACGCATCAATACAATGTAGCATTCATTTCTGTTCTGCAAACTGCTTAGATTAATAAACATATACTATACCTTGTGGACCACCACCACCACCACCACCTTGCTGTCCATAGCCACCATAACTCTGTCCCCCATAAGAGCCACTGCCATTTCCTTGTCCATAACCCTGTCAATCAGAAAGCCTAGTTAGACTGGTTGTAATTAAAAAACAAAAACTGATTTACAATTACAAAGCTTAGAGCAAACAGGCTGATAGTTATTTGGGGAAGGGTCTCACCTGTCCGCCCTGCTGACCTCCATATGATCCGTAGCTGCAAACACATGATAAAAGCAGTTAGCTTTTGGTTAACGCATTCAAAACCTCTTATGCGTCTCAGTTATACAACTGAATACCTACATACAGGAAGTTAATGTCAGGCATGTCTGACTGTACATTACCTTTGAGAGCCACCGTAGCCTGAATCTGTAAGAGAAACAAAACAGAGGGTTGTGTTAGCTTAGCATAACAGGCTATCCGCACGTGTTTGATTAAAATACGCTCAGAGTATCAAAGTGACTGAGCACATGATGTACAAATAGCTTGAGGGCAGAAGTAGCTCAATTATGTAGGACAGCTAGTTGCAGCTACACGCAAACGGGCCCGTTAGCACGCCGCTCCTGTAAAAATGGCGGTCAATTTCGTCTAGGCTTTGGCTAACACTTGAAACGAAACAAACGACCATAAATACTGTTACTCCGCGACATAATTGGCTTTAAATCAAACTGTGCCGATACCAAAAATGTCACCTTGCTCTAAAATGACATTTTTGCCAGTCGCGCAAAACGTTTCTAGCTCGGCAGTGAGACAATGAGATCGGTATAAACAAAGACGCATTCATTCTCGCCACCAGACACCATGAGCTAACTGATGCTAGCTAGCTAGCCGCGACAAGGCCCTGACCACTCTGCGGTGTTCCCACATAACGGCACTGACGTGACGGCACAAGTGTGGATAAAAATATGCAGTAAAACATAATTTCAAAAGCCCGCACTGAAAAAAACACGTTCAACGTTAATAAAACACCAAAGCTAACGCGGGTCTGCTAATGAAATATGAGCCATGTTCCATGAAATAGACGGAGCCCTTCTTCGGGCCTCGCGTTTGTCCGCTATTTTAGCTCCGATGCTACTCGTCCCGCTTTTCATTATTCATTCAAAAAACGATACAAACAACACTGGAAAACAATAACAATACACGTTGACTTACCAGTGGCCATTCTGTGACGTTGTATATATAGTTAAAATACAATGAAGCCTGTTTAGCTGATAAAAACCCTGGTTGACATCTACGCAGCGACACAGAATTGAGCTGAAGCACAGTGTGCGACACTTCCCTTATTCAGCTTCTTCTTCTTCCTGTTTGCACGCGCTGTTCGTATTCACACATAAGTTGTCATACCGCCACCTGCAGGTTCACAGTGTAATAGGGACAATACTATGGCTCATAACTGCAGTCAGTGCTCGGTTGTTGGTTAAAAAAATACAAATTAATAGTAATTTCCTTCTATGTAATTTCTTCTTGTATCTTTAGCTATGCTTACACTGACAATTACATGAGCATATCAGTGTTTTTGCAAGTTTCTGCCCCATGTGTTTTGGATGGATGGATGTATCTTTAACTCAATTCAATTCAATTCAATTCAATTTATAAAGCCCAATATCACAAATCACAATTTGCCTCAAAAGCTTTACAGCATATGACATCCCTCTGTCCTTGGACCCTTGACCTTGGAGTAAAACTCTGCATGCCCTGAACTTGCTGTGTGTCTAATAAATGAGTTAATGCAATGTTATTGTTATAGGCGTAGATTTCAGGGGGGACGTATGAGATGTGCCCCCCCTCAATATTTAGAACATGTGTATTTGTCTCCACCCAATAAAAGCATGACAGTAGCAGAGGACTTTTGTTTTAAGACATTCATACCATAAATTGCCACAGATAATGCATGAATTGCTGCAAAAACATTCCCCAGAATACAGAAAGGTTAGTGTTTGATGCTCACTTTCTGGTGGAGGACACTCAACCCCCGTTTCCTAGCCGGCACCGGATCTCAATATGACACCAGAAAGACGTTGGACTCTTCTGCATGACAGACATTACATTTTGATCTGAATGAAAATTGGGTTGACGAAATTTAATGTCTAATAATCTTTGAATTTAACGTTGTGTGAATGGTAACATTGTGACATTTTGGGGTTTAAGACCGCATGTCATTATTCTACATCAAGATGACGTTGGCAGGAGACGTGTCAGCGAAGGCTCTTAATCATCCAGGTCATGGTAATTCTAAGTGCTATATCGTAGGCAACTGGACTTGCTTGAGTTTCTCGAAGACGTTTCACCTCTCATCCAAGAGGCTTCTTCAGTTCTTCAGAACTTCAGTTTTGAACAAGCCTCTTTTGATGAGAGGTGACACGTCTTCAAGAAGCTCAAGCAAGTCCACTTTCCTAAGGTATAGAGCTTAGGGTCGGCATGAGATGCTTGGAAGACATTGGATTTTAGTTACATAACTAAAAACCAATGAAATACCAACGTCATCTGTCGCCAATATTCTATGTCCAATTGACGTTGGCATTAGACGTTGCCTTACATTGAATTTTGGTCGACTGACATCATAACCTAGATTCCGCCTAATATCAACATCTAACATTGATGGCTAGCTTGGTTCATATGTGCCACCTGTACCCAGTGTTAAAGCAAAACTTGCGCCCTTGAACATTCTCTGAGGTGACAAAAACAAGGTTGTATTTCTGAGTGTGTCTGTGCATGATTAACCCAAAGACCTTTTTCACTTTCCTACACCTTTTTTTTTGTTTTTCTCTGACCTGTGAACAAGTGGGCACTTTTGTAATAAACTCAGTTGAGTTGGTGCTGGCATGAGACATTTTTGTATTATATGTGTTATAATTTCATATCTCACACACTGTCAATGTGATCGCCTTTTTTACAAAGTAGTTTGAATTACATTTTTTAAGTAGCTTTACTTAACCAAACTAGATTTGTATCCCTAACGTCACTTTGCTGTAGTTCAATTTCTTCCAGTGTGAAAGAACTTGAAGTTTTCAAAGTAGCTTCCCCAACACCGATCATATCAGGCCAGATTTTATTTAGATAACTTATTCAGATATTTCAGCACACTTTCTTCTCAGAGGAGGCTGCTGCTGGTTAGTCATGATTCCAAAACAATTAAGACATAAACACACATGGCAGCCCTTCCTGATTTGGACCTCTCAACATTACTGCTATAAGAGCACTAGTGTGACGGAGCTGAAACCTCATGTCTGACGACAAATGGCAAACAGATGGTTGAGATAATCTGCTAGAACTAATAGATTGTAGAGAAGTCCTACGGATCGCTTCACACACACAACTGTTGTTTACATCACACCTGGATCTAGAAGTTTGCACAATGTGGGTCATGTTTTGTGTGCAAACACTTTCAATATTTGAACATTTTCTATTAATATCTTGACAAAGCCACTGTGCATAAATAAACCTCATGAAGTTTAACTTAATCACAACAAGTCAATACTGACAAATTATTCCAATTTTATTCATAAAAAAATGCATGCCTCGATAAAATCAAATAATTACATCAGAAATTGTAATGACAAAAAAAGTGACAGTACTGGGTAAAGTGACTTTCTATCACAATGTAAGCATGGAAGAAATAAACAACAACAGTGAAGCGTCAGGGTTTAAATGCTAACTGATATAAGGCAGTGTTATAAAGGCACAGGCTGCATTTTAACTGTTTTGCTGACCTCCTCAAACCCACCATATTCACACTAATGTACTGAGATGAGAACTGACTGACAGAGATGCTCAGAGACTAAACCTTTTGATATGTGTGGTCATTTTCTTCATGTAGTGGTGCATATGTGATTGGACAAAATAAGATACAAAAATACAGATGATTAAACAGAGATAGGCGTCACATGTCCGACTGTTACGGTCACATGAGAAACCCTCTTCAGACTCCTCTGCTGTCAGATGCATATTAAATAAACCACCAATCAGGAGGCCGATCTGAATTCAAGGCCAACATTTCTAATTAACATTTTACAAATATTACAGGGTAACGACAGATTAATTTTTATCTTTAAAGGCAGGCTTTTATGAGAAATAAAATGCACATAATCTGATGTTTTTTCTAAACATGATCTTCCCCTTTGCACCACTTTTTGTGCCTCTCGAAAAGTTACTGTTACTGATTAAAATGAACAGCAACTTATGCATAAAAGGCGAAATCCCTTGTCAAAATACAAAGGCAAATATAATTGTACCTAGTTTGTTACATCGCACATTTTCCTCACAGAATTTTTACACATTTTCTAAAACATTTAATGTATTAAGTACGACAAGATCAGCTCCAAGAGAAACTAAAGTCATCACCCTGTCATGTCTAACGCTTCTCCGAGTGTTCACACCGCAACAGGAACACGCATCTGTATATTCACTTCAACATATGATCCAACATACTGCGGTGTCACGTCCACAATCCGTTACTCAGTTAGATGAAAGTTACGAATATATCAAGATGGCAAAATGAACAAACTTCTTTAATTTTAATTTAAATCTTTATGTTCACAGTGGAATTATATCACGTGCATCCAGACGTGGGACGCTGCCCCAGTAAGTCATCATCAGTTTGTAAAGCTGCTCTGGTTGACTCATTAATATAAATATGAATCTGATCAAAAATTAAAGTGGAAACAGACAAGTTTTTTTGTGTGGCTACAAAATAACGACACCATCTGTGTTTACACTGGCTCCCTTTAGGCCTTGCTTTCATTGTACAATTCTGTCTGACACTGGATACGATCTCCTGGAAAAATGAGGCCTCCAGCACAAAGGACGTACATCAGCCATTGTGAAACTAAAACAGGAAGAGGATAGCGCTTTTGTCTTCCCGTGTAGCTATCTCCAGTCACCAAAGAGTATCACTCTTTGTAGTTAGTATTCCCAGTAGTGGAAATGGCAGACAGTGGAACAATCAAAGTAACTGGAGAAACTCTATGCAGCAAAACCAGCCCTGTTGCTAGGCTCAAAGGAAAACGGAGAGAGATCTGGTCATCTTTGTGACAATGCTAGGGCATGAGGGAGTTTAAAAAAGTTGTCTGTTTCCACTTTAAATATAAAATGAAGATGACTCTTTGCTGAATCTGCATGATAGATTGGGGAATTTAAAGCCAGCAGGGTCCTACACCCAACCCCCAAGCACCCAGAGTTGCAGTCAACCACCTGATTTAACAAATTCATTCATTTAGCTCAGACTCTTTAATGGTCTCTGAAACCACACAGGGTTGTTTGTCTGAGACCACGGCTCAAGTGAAGACCCCCAGCAGACACAGGCTGGTGGTCCAGAAACATAGTGTAGCATACACAGGAAATACAGACTAAAACTGCTGAATGTGTTTATCGACAAAACCTGCTGAGGTAGTGTTTGCCTCACGATCTTCTGCTACCTGTAGCTTTCATGAACCAGGGTGATGAGCAAGTGTTTAATGTTTTTATATTCAGTCCTGATAAAACAAGACACACGATAAAAAATAGAAAATTTAAAACCACCAGTTGAGTAGTGAGACTAAGGCTCTTTAACTCCAGACATCTTGTGAGTAGCGTCCCTTTGTCATCAGTTTCTTGATGTAGTCTGTGGCCTGTGTGCGAGTCATGCCTCCCAGTTCTTCTCCTATCTCGTAGAGGGCCATCTGCACGTCCTTAGCCATGTTCCTTGCATCCCTAAATCAGGAGAGAGATCACTTAATGCCTGCTGTACACTAGGAGACTTTGAAAAGACTTCAAATATATGATTAAAAGACTGAAGTCTGACGTCCTCTCACATCTGAAGACTATGACTTTTTTAGTCAAACACATACATATTTTTATGGACAAAATTTCCAAACTTTCCATGACTTTTTAAGCACCCATAATATTTTTTTTTCTTGACCCACTTTCCCAGTATCAGATTCACACTCTTTTCAAACATAGTATCAGATAGCGGGCATACATGAAGGTAGAGACGGACCCAAGCTAAAAATGACGAAACATACGAGATGGTAAATTTAACACTGTTACACATCGACACATATTAGAGCTACGATAAGACAACAGCTGCAGAAAATTTATTTGCCATTATGCTACATTACGTAGGTTATCCACGGAAGATTACTGTAACAATTTCACAATACAATACACAACAAAATTCCATAGTTTTCAAAACCTTTGAATGATTTTGATGAAAATGTTCAGGCTTGGAAAAAGTGATTGTGGAATTCCACGTCTTTTCCAGGTTTTCCATGACTGTGGGACCTCTGACTATAAAATTTTGCAAAGACTGGAGATCTTACGGGGTCACTATTCGCAAAACTACAACTAGATTCCTTTTAAGATTATTTCCCATCCTGCTCCTGGTGGAAAATTTTACGCCAAACTCCCTTTAAAATATATGACATATTAACAATTCCTTACTAGTCTGCAAAAACACATAACTCTAGAAAAGCACAAGATAAAAGGCGTCACATGTCGACAGCATTCTTGTGAATTCGGCATCAATATAATCCATAAAGATAAACTTGTGCACAAGCTTTACATTTTGGATTTTGCCACCTCAACTCGCTGCCAGCCTCCACTGGTTAGCTATGTGTTATCTTAGTGAGATGAAACTGAGGGAATGAGAGGTGAACCGTTTCAAAAATTAGGATTTCTCACTAAAATACGTGCAGGTTGGTGAATCAGATACATGCCAAATTTAACACAGACTCTTATTCATTCCACAGCTCCTTCAGTTTCTCCCTCTTTTATACAGGAGAAGAGAACTGAGCCTTTTATGTTTACTGTGTACGTGGTTTGTTGATTCCTGTTTAGTGTTGCACAGAGCGCAGCTATTCATTTCGTGCAATGTTCATGTCATTAATCTTCAGTATTTTCATGAACCAAAACTAAAAACTTAAAATGTAATTAAGCATGTTTGACTTAGTCAGAATGTCACAACAAGAGAAAAAGACTGACTGAAGACAGCTTAGGCTGAGTTTTATGACCACCTTTCATCAAATGATCAAGACGCTCCAACTGAGGTTAAATGCTCATAATCTTATTCCGATTTTGGTAATTTGTCTGCAACAGTGAAATTGCATGAAAAGTCGTTTGCAGTAAGGCCAGCATTAGATGACTGGTCGTGTTAGTTTCAGAGGTTTTTTTTCCGTATCATATATATCTTGTTTGTTCAGCTACTGGAGCATTTTTCCCTTTAATAAAAAAAAATACATCATCAGCCAGCGATCATGTTCACCCCAAACGTGGTGGAAGTTATTTGCTTTTGATTCCTGAACGATGGCAGTATTTAAACCAATGGTCACTATCCCTCTAGGAGCTCCCAAAGCACCAAATACAATGTGGGTTTCCATGTATTTGTTTTCCCTCCAGTGTAAATTCCTAATTCCTCCATATCAAACAGTCGCAAATTATCAGCCACAACAATTCAAGTGCACCAGTATGAAATAATTCAAATCAATATTCTTTCACAACACAGATAAATTAATGTTAAAGTCTGAACTTTGTGAATCTTTTACTGGTCAAATGCATTAATTACCCGCAAACGTAGATATGAGCGTTGTCTGTGTGAATCAGCTTCCAGACGTGCTCCTTATTTTTCTTCAGGAGATGCTGCACGTACACCTTTATTTTTGAAAATGGAGAGAGAAACATTGTTCATACGTGCATTATTTGGTCCGAATGTTCCAAACACATGGACAATAAAAGGTTTATTAACATAAATAAACAATAAATAATACACAATATTATGTATATTTGTTCTATAATCCACTTTCTGTATTCTCACTTGACCAAAACTCGGTTAGGTTATTCAAGTTACACAAGGATATTTTTCCAGCTCTAAAGGGACTCTAACAGCAGTGAGGTAGACAGCCGTACCTTTTGCTCCTGGTCTCTGGAGAAGGCGACATTAAGCTGTGTTACAACTTGATTATTCTCTGCTTCCTCCAGCTCCTCCTGGTAGATATAATCCTCGTTCTTATGTCTGCAGCCGAAATACATCACTGTCTCTCCAACCTCCCTGCCTGTAAAGGAAACAAATAAAATATTAGTTACTCTGCACGTGCTGATTGTTTTATTGAGGCTATTCCACTGAGGCTTTTTGTAACTTTTAAGTAACTTTGTGGACATACAATCTGATAATTCCCACTTTAAGGGGACTTGTTATGCTTTCTTTTATTTTCTGTCAAATGTATATATTGTTACAGTGTTCGATGATCATATTTAATGTGGCCAAAGTTTAAAATAATGAGGTAAACATATGTAAAAGTGATCCCCGTGAGCAAATACCTCAGGCTTCAGACCGTTCTGAATACCCTGGTTCCAAATTTTTTTTTCTACTTGCAAGACAAGCTAACGTCAGCTCGTAACTGATTTCTTTAAAGGGTTATCTCCTAGGCACGTCACCTCAAGCATTTACATTACATAGCCTACACTGTTACATTAAGCTACATGCTAACATCAGGGGAACAAGTAAACTTGGTTGCGGATGTTATTAATTTCTCCCAGATTTTGGATCATATTCCTGCTGGAACATGTCCAGTTGTGAAATCTGTGGTTTCAAAGCTTTTGTTAGTGATTTTTCACAGTAGAAATTACCGCTATTCTCTGTTACAGTCATCTGATGGCTGCAATGACAGTGCAGAGACCCAGAAGACTTGGAAATGCTGAGTCAGAGCAGACTGGGCTTTTTCAGGAGGGGGACTTAATGACAAAGGTGCTAAACATAGCCTTCACAGAAAGAGGGTAAGTGCAGGTGTTTCAGCAAAGACAATATGAGGAAAATTAAGTGTTTTTGATGATTAAAGCCTGTAAATACATTCGAAAAAATACCTAAAATACAAGTATGAACCCAAAAAAAGAGCATAATAGGTTCCCTTTTATTATCTTTTTTTGGGGGCTTTTTGCCCATTTTGAATAGTGTAAGTGTGAAAGAGGGAGAGAAAGAGGGGATGACATGCAGCAAGGGGCTACAGGTTGGAATCAAACCCACTTCAATGACATTGCCTTTGTCTGTGGGACGCCCGCTCTATCCACTAAGACACCGGGCACCCCAGGTTCGCTCTCACTATCTAATGGGTCTGTGTTCAGAATAAGCAAGAAAGCTAATAACTGAATGCCCCGATTATGTGTATCCATCAACCCTTTAGTGATGTTCGTTGGGGGCCATGTTGTGTACACAGGGACAGGAATGACACAAACACACGTGAAGGCCTTTTCCCTCATCTGTCTGTGTTTGTAGAGACATAAGGTTGTAAAGGGTCAGAAAAACAACACACACAAACAAACACACTTCTATAAATACCTTGCTCTTTGAGCCAGCCCCTCTCTTGGATGAAGCCCATGAAGGGAGCGATTCCAGTCCCAGGGCCGATCATGATCACTGGGTTGGTGGCTTTGAAGGGCAGGCGGAACTGAGACTTGCGGATGTACATGGGTACGGTGGACTTGTGGCCGTTGTCAGTGACCAGTTTGTTCTTCAGCCAGTTGGTGGCGACCCCCTTGTTGATGCGGCCGGTAGCGGTCTTGTACTCCACCACTACTGCACAGATGTGGATGCTGTTGGGGTGAACCTGCAGAACAGAGGAACATTACCAACAGCCCTCTGCTTTAACTCTCAGATCTGACTATAGACTGTACAACAGAAGTGGCCGTAGCCTCTGGGTCTGAAAAGTGAAGCCAATGCAGAAGTGCCTTGAAAAGGCTTTTTTTGTAATGGCCAGCAGAGGGCGACTCCAGTGGCTGCAAGAATACCTGATTGTATAGAAGCCTGCGAGAACATGACCCTACTTCCCACTTGTTTATTACCCTAGTAAACACTTTCCCAATACTTTTATGGTCTTAATCACTAGTTTCAAGTACAGAATGATGTTCATTTTACCTATACTCCACTGCTCCACCCTCTCCTCCAAATATGGTCACTTCTGGCTACAAAAAACAAGATGATGCCAAACTTGAGGCTTTAAAATGGTGGTCCACAAACCAGTGGGTGACGTGATGGTGGCTACATCCACTTCTTTTATACAGTCTATAAATGTGACCAATGTTGTTGTGCATCTTTCCTGCTAATACCACTATCAAATAATCTGTAAAAACGGAGTCCTTGACAGACATTACGAGGGATATGACTCCTGGAGTTACCTTCGAGGAGGAGGCGATGGAATAATAGCGAGCCTGGAGACGAGGCAGCAGCTCACACAAGTGGTCTATGGGGGGTTTCAAAGAAGGCATATCCTCCAGGATGGCGAGGATGTTTCTACTGGCGTCCAACACCCAGCTCTGGTAGAGTGCCTGTTGAGAGGCAGTAACAAAAAGATAAGAACATGAGGTATAAGAGGTGGAGAAAAGTTGAAAAAGGGCACCACAAATGTTCGGAGATGGGTGAGATGTAACTGCAGCTGTGTTTGTGTAACGTGAGCTTTACTTCTGTGCACTGACCTTGCCCTCAGGTGAGGAAGAGGCCATCTTTCGCATATTATCCTGGTCTTTGGCGTCGGAGGCATACTGTGCCAGCTCATAGAGGACGTTAGTGCGAGGAGGGTGTGTGATGTCCAGGTAATGAGTGAGGGCCGTGCGGTAGGTGGTGGGGCAAGGGAAAGGGTGCTTCTTGTTTGACTCCTCTGAAAAATGAATAAACAGATTTATTTAACATCTAGAATTGGCTCAACATTTATTTCATTGACAATCGCACAGTCATAAAATAATAAAAGCTTAATGCGTGTGAAGGGCAAAATATAAATTTAACACCAACACGGCAGGTCGACATACTGATCTTATCTATGACGTAAATGTCACCTTAGCCGAAACATGCTTTGATTAATTTCATATTTGATTTGAAGTTATAAAATACACGTGTACAGGAAGTTATAAAGTTATGACCTCAGCTTGTGCAACTAGTCTTTCATTATTAAAGGGACTGTACAGATTTTAGAAGCAGGATTGTATGAGGTACCTATCCTGGGTGTCAAAAATATAAATACATATTGATTCTGCATATTTTAAACAGTTTCAATACTAATTTTCTGCGGTATCGATACATCGGTACCAGCACCACATTCTCTACTAGTCATTTTGCTCTTCTCTGATACCAATTAGAAAAAGGAAAAAGTCGTAGTTGTCATGTTATAACAAAATTTTAAGTTGTATGCCCTCAATGTCATTTTTTTTCTGTGACATTGAAATGGCATTGAATTTCAATCATTTTCAAAGTATTGTATTCAAGTTAGAAATTCCAGTATTGTGATGAAACCAATCCATAGTCAATAGCCCCTTTTACACTGCCAGATTTTCGTTGAATGTTGGGCCATTTTGCAAGCAAGCTGCGAGCGCTGTGACACACAGAGTTGGATTGGCGAGTTGATCCGAGGTGCCCAATTTTCCGCCGTGTAGGGGTAAACATATTAGCGGAGCCTTTTTGGTTTTAAAAGAATTAGGTGCCCTTCCGCCATGGGAGGGGCTGTTGATGACTTGTGGGAGGAGCTGTTGATGACGCCGCACGTGCGACCCACTGGTGGTGGACTTAAAAACAGGAAACAGCTGATAGCAGGAATGAGCAGCTAGTAGCAAGAGGGAAACCTGAAACCTGAAAGAAACTGTAGAGATGAGCAACTGGGGAGACAAGGAATTGTGCGCCCTCCTTGCGCTCGCAAACGAAGAGGCCACGAACTGTCAAATGACGGGAACGGTGAAGGATGTCACTGTTTCATCACACACTGAGCTACACATTTTGTTACTTGCTCACGCCCCCCCTTGCCCCGAATAAAGCACATTCTGTATGAACAAAAGTAGGCAGGTGGCATTTCGCTGCACTCCCCGATTTTGTTTTCATACTGCCAATGCTGAACTAAGACTGATTGGGCTTTCTTGCAAATTTGTATAATTCCTATTCAAAAAGGGCTAGTGTTTAACCTTCAGTGCATGGCAGTTGGCACACCCCCAGTTTGGAGAAGCAGGCAGTTGTGCCGACACAGAAGCTGAGCTTTGTACTGCTGTGGATGGGGTTAGCAGCAAAATGAATTTTAGCCACTTAAAAAAAGTTATACCGTTTCAAGTGTACGCTATATTGACAATATTTTAACTTCTTTAACTTGCTGCATGAACGCTGCAGAGCAGCCGTTTGGGTCAGACTTTCAGCAGTTTACAGTTGAGACAACCGATACAAGAAAAAACAGAGTGACAACAAAGTGCTGTTCACTATGGGAACAAGAGAATATTTTTGTGAACCAGAGTATACAGAAGAAGAACTTAACTTAACGACTAAACGGGCCAAAAGACAGAGATACGTAGGAATAGAGCAGTTCTATGTTTGAGAAAATGTAGTGTGAAAAGAAAGGTCAGTCTGATGGCAAGGTTGAGTAAAAATATTTTAAATATAGCGTCCACTTACACAAATACATATATATATTTTTTAAAAAGGTAGGCCTTTGTCTCAGTGGCTCAATTATTTTGCTGCTGCCCTCGTCCACCGCTTCTGTTGCGGTACTCCCGTCTGCTTCTCTAAACTGGGGGCACACTGAGTGACACCTACTGTATGTGATACACTGACTATTGTTTAGCACCAAATAAAATTCCACTTTAAAAACCTGAACTATCCCTTTAAGCACTCAGTGTCATTTTCATAAATGTTAATAAACACTGAACATGAGCTGCTTGTGCAACTCCAGAGTACACATGGTGATCTTCATGACGACAGGTAGAACATTTAATTCCTATGAAAAGTCAACACTTTATATTACAGCAATAACGTGTAATTGCAGTCATATAACAATCTACCACTCATCCACAGATGTTGCGTGTAGATATCAAGGGAGGTTTTCGTGAGAGGGTTTCAGGGTCAAGCTAGTGAAGTCAATGTGCTTCCAGCGTTCAATGCCATACCATCAAGGTTGTTTAGAGAGATAACCACATCAAGGTCCACTCCAAGGATCTGTCCCAGTTTGTTCACCAGTGCAGAGTCATTTGTGGGGAAAACAGCAACGTGGTCTCCTGACTCATATCTGAAATCACAGACCGTGACAAATTCAGACCTTGATCTGTATTCATAAAGTCTTACAGCAGAACATGAATCATGATTTTTTTCGTCTGGTCCTACGGCGTTATATGAAAAGGCATAATCCAGGAATTTAAGTCAGATATATCCAGCCAGTCTCACCTGATCTTGGAGCCTGTTATGTCCAGTTCCAAGTGCATAAGATGTCTGTCCCCGGCTTTGTTGAGTTTGCGGTTGACAGTGACTGGAGCCAGGAAAGGGTTTTTCGAATCAAAGGGCCTACAAATAACAAAGCGACACTTAAATGTAAAAACACAATCACAAATGGTGGAACACGGTCACTAAAGAGACGTAAAACTCATGTAAATTAAAAATGACAATGACCTATCGCTCTATAAATAAATGACTTATTAGGGTTTGATTAAAAAAAGGCTGCAGAAATGTGTCTCCACTGTCCACTAGGAGGCAGAAAGCTTCATTTTCACACAGTGACCTTTGGTAAACTTTGCGGTTAGTTATAAATGTGGGTGAAATGTGAGCAATGAATGAGCAGACAGTGCTTTAATGATGAATGACTTCTGGCAGCGAGCGATGTCTTTGCTACAGTACTCACGGCTTTTGGACCTCGAAACTCTTCAGGCGGCCAATTTCTCCTGTGTACACTTTGTTCATGTTGATGTCAGTGTGCTCCTTCAGCTCATACTGCCGTATGCTGTGAGGGAAAATTATTTCAAGTTAGCCTCCTCAGTCACAGCATATACACAGTGGAATAAAAGTCAATCTGCCATACAGATGACACAGTTGTTGGTGGTTTTTTTTAGGATGATACATGCCCAGATAGGTCAAAAAACACTGTATGAGTCTTGGTATTTGTTCATTCCACAGACAGATGGTTGGGGTTTATCAGAAATCAGATATGTCCTGATTAAGCATTACATAACAAGGCTTAGTCAAAACATGGACGTTAAAAAAAAAAGAGTTCATGTGACGCTGATGTAAATGATAAGTCATATTTGCGTATCAGTGTGTGGTGGTCATCTTGTAACTTCAGTCTGTGGTTATTTTCTTCTTTAAACCTCAGCTGAAGGAGTCGTGGAAGCTATTAAAGGAATCACAGCAAACCTGAAAATACGGCCACCTTATTTTCCTGAAAAAAGGCATTATGTGAAAACTACCTCACTTAACCTTTACTTCAGACCACATAAATACGTGTTAATGTGTAAGCTTTCCTCTGGCATCATCTGTTTAATGTTCACAACTTTAAGACAATAAAGAACTGGTAAAGAGTGAGGATGGAAAAAAAGTAGCTTGGGGTAAAGATAAGACAATTAAAGAATGACGGGGACAAAAAGGGAACGTGAAATGATGAAAAATAAACACATAAAAGGTATGATTGTTCATGACTGAACCTTGATTCATCTCCCAAGGCTTCCACTCCAAAGTGCTCACAGACAGCCGGCCAGAACTGCTCTCTCCATGACACAAAGTCCTCTTCCAGACTGAAAAACAAAACCAATCGAGTCAGCTCAGACAGATGTTTGAATTCACAAACTAGACTTCGTACTCAGATAACTCTGTGCATTTTTTGATAACTAGATATCTGTAGAATTACCAGCTTGTGGTTGTATGCCTCCTCCAACCAGTCAAGTTACAGTTTACATCCACGTCTGTCCAGACTCATTTAATATAAGTGAACACTTTGAAAGCACTTAATAAAATGTATTAAGTCTATTTTTTGGGGGGCAAAAAGTGGATGCTTCACACTCATCTTCCCTCCATCGGCATAGAAAATCTCTACAATTAGCACAGTTTCAAGGTGAGGCCAAAGAGGAGTGTCACCAATTCAGTATCTGACCAAATGTCTCCCCTCTGTTCCTGAGATATGTCGTTGAATGTTACAGTGAAGTTGACCTTTAACCTTTTGGATATAAAAAGTCATCACTTCATCATTTTTATTCTATTAGAGATTTGTGTGAAATTTTGTCAGTTAGTGTATGAATATCTTAAGTTGTGATTAAAAAACGTGTTTTGTGAGGTCACAGTGACCTTTGAGCGACAAAATCTAATCAGTTCATCCTTCAGTCCAAGAAGACGTTTGTCCCAAATTTAAAGAAACTCCCTCATGGCGTTCCAGAAATATCACTTTCACAAGAATGGGTTGGATCAGATGGACAGACGGATGTACAGACAACCCAAAAACATAATGCCTCCGGCCACAGCTGTCGCCTTAGCGGAGGCATAAAAATAAAAAATGAGGTTTCTTACAAGACTTAAGGCCCATATACAGGCTGCGTTTTTTTCACCCTAAAATCCAGTGTTGTCAATCAAAACACGTGGAAGGCTTGCTCAAAAGCAAGAGCGACGCCATTGCAGTGCGCAAGTGTTCCCGAGCACCTATTTTTCAGGGCGTAACAGCACATGCACACGTCATGAGACATGGAGCAACCAGTTACAGCCCATAGATATCGTACCTTTCTTACGTAAATATCAGTCTACAATAACTATAGAGAAGAAGTTGATCATTTTGGTGCAGTGCTCCCCAGAGCTTTTACATCTGTCCCACAGACAATAGTGTAGGCCAAAAACACTTAAAAAACATGCCTGGAAGAAGATCAGATCCGAACTCGAAATTTCCGGTAAGTAGGCTGTGATACGGTGCTGGTTATGGTTGCTAAGACACATCAGGCACAACCTGCCTCCGGCCCATGAGAGCTGGCACAGTGCAGGCACAAGAGTGGCACCCGACTTCACGGTTTCCAGGCAGTAATAGACACAGCATGTGTCCCAGCCTTTAAAATACTCCAAGATGATGGACTGTGTTTTGAAAATACCAAGACTAGACCTGCGAATGGTCCCAACATACTGATATTTTCTTATATATGTATGTAAATATGTGGTAGATGCAGCAAACATACTGATTATTATTGTGAGTTTTGGGTTAAAATGTAAACCTTGTCCTGAGGATAAATATGGAATTCTGAAATAACTCGTGTCCAGTTTAAGAAATTTGGCCTGTGGGTGGCTTTGCACACTCTTAAAATGGGCACTGATGTGTTCAGTAGATTTCAAGACAGAAGAAGGGGACATGATAATTCAGCTGACTACAGTGTGATTAAAGGATCTCCGATTGTGGTCGACATCATCTCATCTGTGCTGCACTGAACACCTCTACACTCAGAGACATGTTTAATCATCATGTCATTTTTGGCTCAGAGGATTAACAGGTTACTTACTTGCCATCATCATCTCCTAAGCCAAGGTCAAAGATGCGCTTGGCCCCGAGTTCTTCCAGCCTTTTGTCAACGTATTTTCCCATTGCATTGTAGTGTTCATATGTCTTGTTGCCCAAAGCAAATACCTGGAGACAGAACAGATCAGTGTGTGACTTTGGCTTACTCTTCAACCAAACAAGCATTCATAATGGAAGTAACAGTAAATGTTGAACTTGAAATACATGTTAGCAATTAATCTAAAACCTGTCACAGCTAAACAATCAACCAGCGCAGATGTTTGACTGCTTTTCAGTTCACGTGTGAACATTTATCAAGATTTAGTAAGGTCATTTATTCTACTAAATTAGAATTAAGAATGAAGACAACATGCTATTAGATCTGTGCTAATGTTTTTTTTTGTTTTTTTTACAGTCAAAGCTTCTTTTGAGGTTTATAAATGAAGCTTCAAATCTCTGTCAGATTTTATAATGTCATCACCCTAAAAAAATAATGGATTCTCAAAAAAAATCTTCAATTTGAATGAAGTGGTTCATCCCATGAAATGAGTGTGCATGTTTAAATTAAATCAAGTGTCTTGAAAGACTTAAGACTTTCCTTTTTGATAAAGCTTATAGTCAGGGCTGGCTCAGGCTTGTCTTGGACCAGCCCCTAGTTAGGCTGACAAAGGCCTAGTCTGCCGGGGGACCTCCTATAATACACAGAGCCCCTTCTCTCCTTCTCACTCTCTCTCTCCCTTGCTAGTATTCATGTCCTGTTAATGCATCTCTCTAACCCGGGTCTACTGCATGTCACTAACTCGGCTTGTTCTCCGGAGCCTTTGGGCTCCACTGTCTCGCAGGTTAACTCGTACCGCAGCTGTGCCTGGATGGTGTGTCGTGGTTGTGCTGCTGCCATGGTCCTGCCTGATGCCTCCCACTGCTGCTGTTACTATTAGTCATACCTGTACTATTATACACATATCATTATTGTCACATACATATATAATCATATTATTAATATAATATCTGTTTCTCCTTATGTCTCATTGTGTCATATGGATTACTGTTAATTCATTATATTGATCTGTTCTGTACAACATCTATTGCTCGTCTGTCCGTCCTGGAAGAGGGATCCCTCCTTCAGTTGCTCTTCTTGAGGTTTCTACCATTTTTTTTCCCCGTAAAAGGGGTTTTTTTGGGGAGTTTTTCCTTATCCGCTGTGAGGGTCCAAAGGACAGAGGGATGTTGTATGCTGTAAAGCCCTCTGAGGCAAATTGTGATTTGTGATATTGGGCTTTATAAATAAAAATTGACTGATTGATTGAAAGAATAAATGTAATTTACGGTGCTGTTACATTGTTGCTAGAACACCCCGTTAATAAAAGGTGCCTCCCTTTCTGTGCAGCAACAGAGAGAGAGAGAAAACAGTTTTTTTTTGTTACCGCAGTCAAAATGTTGTTTTTGAAATGCTAAACACTAACAAACATAGACTGAAGCAGAATTTTTCATTAGATAAAGACATATTTTGAATTATGGAACTGATTACACTCATATTTTCTTGATAAATTTTGGCTTTTGGACTTTACAACACTCTTAATGGAAAGTTAATGGAAGTTAATGGAAATGTTCGGATCCCATGAATCGGAAACAATCCTACGCAGCCATCACTGGAATCTTATTCTACAAATAGTATAATACTAATAATTTTAAGGGAGCCTAATCTTTATTTGCAACTGTGATGAAATAATGGGTTTAAATACAACGAACATACATGCAAAAAAAGCTGCACTGCATTAAAATGTTGACTAAGAATGTCTACATTATGAATAAAGAACCAAACTATTTGGTACATGCCACACTGAATAGCACCTTACAGGAGACCCTGAGCCATCTCTCAGCGATCGCTCTAACACAGACCAGAGACAACAGATAAAATCCAGGAGGAAGGACGTGACTGTGCCCCACGCTTTAGCTAGATTTCCCACAGTCATGTTCCTCACTCCAATGAGGCCAGGGACTCTGCACCCCAACAGTGGCACAATGACACACACGCACGGACAGAACAGACGACACAACACACAAAGCCCTTTCTTTCATGATGCACACAAAGCCTGACGCCGCTCATGCTGGAGAAGCCTGAGTGCTGTACGTCAGCGATACAGACTGGCAAGGCAAACTGACATAGCGTGGCTTACAAAATAAACAGGCTGCCGAGCAGCAATGGTGAGGTAAATCTGAATATGTATGTGACTCATATGCTTTATGTTCACGACAGGAGTGATGCAAATACAGCCTGTGTGTACTAGTGTTCTGAGCTTATGTGTAACATTACCTCTAAAAAATATCAAATGGAAATCATTTTAATTTTTTAAAAACTGAGTATTTTTCCATCATGTATTATTATGTTAACTTTATTACATCAGCCGAGCTCACATGATTTTAACACCTGGTGATTACATTCAACTGCAGCTAATAAGATGAGTCCTTTTGTCAATCAACAGACAATTAATCAGCAACTATTCTGATTTAATATTAATAGTTAGAATAATTTCTAATCCCAAATGTTTAATGGTTTCTCAATGGTGAGATTTAATTGCTTTTCTTTGTCTTAACTTACTTAATATAATCTTTTTTTTATTGGGTTTGTTTGGATTTGATGACCTCATATTGGGCTCTAGCATCTTCTGTTTTCTGATTTTGTATCAACAAAATTATTAATTGAGAAAATAACTGCAGCACAAACTGCAACAAATCAACAGACACACATGCAGAACAGAGAGTGTTTGTATGGTCATTGACACCATGCACAGTATGCATGTTACTGTCCCCTATTGTGCTTTATGTTGTGTTTTTAAAAAGGGCGATCTAATACTAACATGTTTACGCACCACTAACACCAACAGAAACACTATACAATTACATTTTAAGAACATTTAGACAATTCTCAACTTGTAAACGTGTAAAAATAAGTATTTGAAAGGAAACTTAACATATTCAAAAGTTAAGCATAAAGACTCACAGTGTAGTTCAGTCCAGAGAGGTCTTCATCATCATTTTCCTGCAGCCAGTCATAGAAGTCCTGGGCGTTATCTGTCGGGTCTCCTTCACCATAGGTGGCCATGCAAAATATGGCGAGGGAGTTATTAATCTCAGACAGACGGGACAGCTCCCCCTGGAACATGAGACATCACAATCAGCGACGGTGAGCACTGAAAAACTTAAAATTTTAAGAGTGTTTGTCTCAATATCTATCAGTGGTTCTGCCAGCAAATGTGCAAGAAGAGCCTGACAATGTATCAGTATTTATCAATGTCATGATATGAGACTAGATATCATCTTAGATAAGTCTTTTCTTGTGTTTATTTAACTCTTTATTTAAAATATTTTTAGATTTTACACAAAACATAAACACCATAGGAAACACTGTGTGGGAGCACACCAGTTGAGTTTTCATAAGTCCACATGTTAAATGTACTTTAATTGACATTCGCAGACATTCACAGTGAAGCTGCGTCCACATCCTCTGAAATAAAGACAGTCCGTTTCTCCCATTTTCTGAGGAATATTGCTCCTCTAGACCACGGTCATCTTTTCCATTATTAAGATCTCCATGATTATGTCGATCCATTGTTTAGGGTCGATACCTTGTAATCGCTTTCTTGCGGGCAGTAAACAGTATTTAACACAAACACTAATCTTTTTTATTAATCACATTGTCCCTTATTGCACCGAAATATAGGACCTTGACATCCACAGGTATTTCATATCCCAAAATCTTTTTATAACTGAACAAATTTTTCTCCAAAATACTTGAATTGTTGGACATGTCCAAAAAATGTGAGAGTGACTGGCATTCATGTGTCCGCACTGTCTCTTTTCCTGGTTTTAAAGGCTAAACTACGGCAAACTGATGTAATTTCCTGAACTTACCAACCTGTTCTAGGTGTTCTATTACTTGCTTTTACCCACTTACTCATTAAATCCACATCACTCATCAAAAATTTAAATGTAAACATTTTGTAAAAGCACAAACAGTCAACACTACAATATCACAGCAATATGGATTGCAAGGTATATGGTCACAAATACTGTTTTTGATTTTCTCCATTACATCCTACGTGAAAATCATTAAAGAAGACAAACAAATCAGGTATATTATCTATGTCAATACTGGTTCTTACAACAGTGTTGCACTACTTTCTTGGATAAGGCCTGAGGTTATAACATTGTGCACTTTGTATTACTGTGATTAGAATAGCACACACATAAGGATCTAGGCATGCGCTGTCTTTGTGTGTCTTTCATACACTCACTTGTCTGGACATGTTTTATTTCAGCACATGTAATTAGAAGAGATTGTATTACTCTGGCAGTTACTATAAATTGTTATTTGGCTAGTGTACAATCTGCCAGAGGATATGTATTATATTATCGTGAAAATGATTTAAGTCTCATGTCTGGAAAATGCAAGAGAATCAGATTATAACCACTGAGGTGTTAACCAAATGACTTCTGAAGTCTCAGCACTGCAGTGATACTTTTTCCATGATGACACTGTCACAAATAATTAACTGCCAGCTATATTAAGTTCTATCCAAAAGAACGGGAAGGACCTCGGTTAATTTTAATTCTGTGGTTTGTATGTTGTTCCACTGATGCAAATTACCATTTCATACTCCTCTGGATCGGCTGCCATTCCTTTCATGCCGTAGCGCTGAGCGTCTTTGGACAGTCTGTTAGCAAATTCCTCTGCTGTGCCCTGTCTGGGAGCCGTAGAACACAATGATGTTCTTGCCCTGGTTACAAATTGAGAGAAAAGCATTTACATGGGGCATGTTAAAGCATTCTCTGACGACTACAACAAAAAGCTGAGCTGTCTCTTGTGTCTGACAGGCTGCTTTATCAAACACAGACAATGTGCGAGTACAACAGATGCTGTGGATCTTTTAAAAATGTATCTAAAATACATTCAGACACATTCAGTTCTTTCTCCATTGCCAACTAGACTGCTTCTGCCCATGACAGGGAGATGATATAAACCCAAACTGCATGGTGTAAAAAAAAAAAAAAGACCAAATAACGTCACATAACTTGAACTTCAGTTCAAAGCAAGTAACAAACAAAGACGAACAAACAACCAAACATTTCTTCAACATACAGCTTGTCTTTACGTAAACAAACAGCTACATCTGCACATGAATTTGTGGGAATCATGAAACACTTTCTCCCTGCTTACAGTGTTGCTACGATAATTCATAACAAAGAAAAACAGAGACTAAATTAAATGGCACTGCGGACTAAAGTTCTTCTCTGCCACCATCATGGTATCTCAACTATTTGCTGCAAAACCACATGATTCAGAACGAGAAGTCTTTTCTCAAGGCTGCCTTGAGAACAGAGGACCATCAAAGTCAAAACAGTGTTTCTTAATCCAAAACTCCACATAGTATAATCACATTAGCAGAGAGAACATTATAGTCAACATTAACTTCATCCACTGAGCAGAAGAGGAGAAAAACTTCATTTACTCGAACACTACAATTGCACTTTTCATTTGAAGCACTTTGACTTGCACATCAAACAGGTTTTTACAGGAGAAAACAACTTCCCCTTTCAGAAAGAAGGGTTGAGAAACTCTGAGTTGATGAACGCTGAGATGGAAAACTTGTTTCAGTACAGCTGATCAGAGTCAATTCAATCACAATCATGGTCGCTCTGAGTTAAGCTTGTACGCAGTGAATGAAAAAGCTATCATCAATGGAGCTCCTGTACTACGATTCACCATGGCGACAGGTAAATAAAAGGAAGAGCTTAGTCAGAGAAAGAGAAGTGTCAATAAGTTAACACAATAAAGTTTTATTCAGTGTTGTCTATTAATCCGTCATTTAGGCCACAAACTACTTCTCATTTTAAATATATTTGTACAGCTTTAATCTGACAGGGGGTAAACAAAGGGACCAGAAACTGAAGATGGAAAATATAGTTGAAGATTGAAAAAAAAAAAAAACATAAATCAAAGACATGGAGACACAACTGTAAGCTCACAGTCTGATCCAGTAATAATGTGGTTAATGATTTGCACTTAAAAAGGTGTGGAGGTTAAAATACTACAGTATATTTAAATTTTTGGACATCTATTTGGATCTTTGGCTCAACATTCTGTTAAAACAACCATTCACATAGGTGGTCACAGGTGTGATTGTGAGCGTGAATGGTTGTCTGTCTCTATGTGTCAGCCCTGTCATAGTCTGGTGACCTGTCCAGGATGTACCCTGCCTCTCGCCCACTGTCAGCTGGGATAGGCTCCAGCCCCCGTGACCCCTAACAGGATAAGTGGTTACAGAAAATTAATGAATAAATAAATGCTATTAAAACTTATTCAGACTGTACTCGGTCTATTTTAAAAAACGGCACCGCGACCCTGCTCACCCAGAAATACTAACATATAATCTCCAATATTATAAGAATTATGTTACATTAGTGTGACCAATCAAATGAGTGATAATCAAAACGTTATGCCAATTTTTACAGTTTAAACTGAGATACGAATTTTGTACAATTAACATTTTAGTGAAAGCGCTCTGCCAAACTGACAGCTGTCTTGTGTTAAGGTCAAAGTGTAACGTAGAAAAAACACTCGCTAAAAGACGGACATGCAGAGGTTTTATTCTGAGCAGGGGGTGACTGTAACTCAGAACCCATCGGCCACTGTCTGACGACGATAAAGCATAAATATGTAAATATCTGTGTATAGAGATTAAGGCTGGCTTTATGCTGGTTAATATGAGGGAAAAACCTGCTGTTCAACAAAATGACAAACAGCTCATAAAAGCGGTAACTTAAGATAGTCCTGAGTAACTAATTTCCGACCAGGATTTAGATTTTGACAAATAGTAAACCTCCGCTAGTTAATGCGCTGTAATACGCACTTTGTAATGGATTGAATCAATGAGAAAATGAAACGGCGAGTTTCATCAGAGGGAGGACACAGAGAGAAACTCAGGGTTTGTTGTGGAGAACCTGCCATTGAGCAGGTTAGGTTCACAGAGTAACTGACCCAAAGTTTAAGTAACCTCTCTTGCTGAAACTGAAAACCCAGAGCCTCCCTTATCTCATTGTTAACTTACTTGGAGTTGTCACTAAACCCACATTCTGAAACAGTCCCCTGGTTTATTGTCGTCCATCTGCACAGTCTTTTTGTAAAAACCCTGAGTAATATTTTGGAACAATAGCTACTTAACTGCTCCTGGTGAATATGTGTGTTGGAAACATGACATGGTCGATACAGAGCACAACCGAAGCAGAAGCGATGATAAGGATTAAATAACATCACTCACTGTTTTCTTCATTTTCTCGATGAAACTGGTCTCTCTTGTGGTGGGTGTTCTGGAAGAAAAAAAAAACAGGTTTGACTTGTTATTAAGTAATTTAAGCCTAAATAAACACAAAGAGACACCCTGTCCTTTACTGTGATATCGTGATTAAAAACTATAGAGCAATGACCCGGTCACCGAGCATCAGTTTCGGGAAATTAAACGAGAAAGAACTGACTGTCTTTGTGAAATAGTTAATTACAAGGCCATCCTACTGTTCACAGTGCAGTTAGATAACTTTCACACTGGAGAGGTGGAGGTACTCTTTTTAATTCAAACACCTTATTATATACAATACTTTGATCTGTATAAATCTGAGGTGAAATCACAACCTACTGAAGAGTTTGACTTATCTAGGTGGAAATACAGGCCTGTTTCTGAGTCTTTAACGGCACTACAAGACACCAAAAATGCACCTTTATCTGTGTTTGGTGTTCGCCTGGGAATTATATGACCATCTGTCAATAAATCTGAGTGCCAGCAGGTTCTGTGTTTTGTCGTAGGATTGATCACAGGTTGTACCCTCCACCAGACAACAGGAAGGGAACACTGACTGCTGCACCAAGTACAGATTTGTTTTATTGGCCTCTATTAAGTATTAATATTGCAAATACAACTTTAACTTTTGGCAGCTTACTAGAACAACAAAATTAGATGGTTTTCAGTCTACTAGATACACTTTGCTGCAATAAAAATGACTGAAGTGAAGATTCAAAGAGAGATCAAAAAGATTTTGGGTACTGACTTCATCTTAGACAGAGAACTGTTCACACTGGGTATCACTCTGGAGAATACGACAGACAAGGAAGGAATTAAATTACTAAGGACACTGCTCTTGACGGCAAAAAACTGTAACAGCCTCCTGGCTAAAGCCGCAGCACTCCAGGCTAGCTCAACAGAGAGATAGGGTAAAAATGTCTTTATTATGGAAAAGACCACAGCAAGACTACAGTTGCAAATGGATGAGTTCAATGAACAATGGTCCCTGTTAATACAGGCAATGCCATAACTCTGGCTACCGCTCTTTGTCCTTACATTGGTACTATTGTTACTACTCTCATCTACGTGCATTTCCTCAGCTCTTTACTGTAGGGATTTTGTGCCGACATACAAGATGTACTACAGGAAATGATATCACTTGTGTAGATGTATTTACCATTGTTGAATGTGAGCTTGAGAAAATCTAAAATAGGGTTAAGTAAGTGAATTTTCCTCCATATTGTATTTTCTTTTCAGTGTTTTGTGCATAGTCTGTGTGTTATACGTTGAATAAATAATAAGTTAAAAAACAAATGACTGGAGTGAGATGAACTGAATATAAAACTGCTAGTAGGAAACCATCACAAGACACTGGCTGCTTCCTGACCCCCCCCCCCACAATGGAAGAATGGACAGATATAGTTAATGATATATACACAGTGGAAAAAATTGCCTTCTCACTTCGCCCACAAATGAACAGATTTACGAGGTTATGGTCAAACTGGAGGCCATATGTATGACAGTCACGGCCACATTTTTTGGTACTGACATATTAATAGAACCTTTAAGAACGCCTGGTCTCCTATCCAACTTAAAAATAATGTACTGGAATGTCTCCCAATTTGATCATGTATACCTTTGTTACCACATCCAATTTTTCACAATGTTTAACAGTTTAAGAAAACTTCATAAGGTACACACTGTTTAAAAAAGGATAATGAGGAAAGAAGGTCATACCCACAATACTCTTTGTATATGTTTGTGTATGTATGTACTGTATTCTTTTTTTTGGTAATTGGTTGTCTGTTTGCAATTAACCCTTTAATTTAATGTTTTTAAATTTGTGCAGATGTAAATTTAAAACAAAGCATTGTATCTTGATTCCTGCCCGTATCATCTACTATGTAAAAGGCCCACAACTGGCTGATATATTAAATTAATATTTCACTGACTTTTAGGGAAACTGTACTGTCACAGTCATATGACTAGAATTGTGAAAGTCAGATCATAACAGTGTTCACTGTTCTCAAAATGAGGGAAGCTGACCTGGTGGCTAGCAGCTAACAGTGCTAAGTCTATAAGCTGTGCTAAACAATGGCATCAGTGCTGACAGAGCTCACGGTGTTAACCAGGGAAACCAGAGAACCAGTTGGTGGGCACTATGCTTCCTCAATGATGCCACCCCGACATCAGTGGTAACTGCCGTATGAACACAGTGCAAAACAACAGTGCTGAGCTAGCCAGTGGCATACACACATGCACCAACACACGTTCGTGCGGCCGTATCGTCTACCACAACAAACCACAGAAAAGCTCAGAGAGGTACACACAGAGGTAGCGTGACCTCATTCTCTGTTCAGGATGCCATTACTCCACTATATCTTTACATAGCAAACAGCTGTTGGTGCTCTACTAGTGCTCTGAGTGTAAAACAGAACATTTTCACACTTAAAATTTAGTAACTGAAGTTTGTTTAATGCACGTAAAGAGTTTCCTCTGATGTATTGCAAGATTTCTTTAAGATATTTGTTTTAATTTTATGTGATTCATTTGCCATATTGTGATACATTATACTTTTTAAAACATATTCTCATAATAGCAACTCATTGATTTCAAAAACTCTTGGGGCAACATGTTTAAACTGTCCAGTCATTGTTAGTGTTATTGCTAACAACAGGGAGTAGCAGAGCAGTGACTCAGCAGCCATACAAGCATTAGTCATAGTAACCATATGTACAAGGCATGTGCTGAGCACAAGCATAGGTCATGCAATTTTCCAGTATTACAAAGTGTAACGTGGTTGATTCATGATAACTTCAGGTTACAGCTCACGGTAATTCAAAATATTATTTCAGATTCATCCAGGAAGTAATTAATGGCTGGGAACAGATCAAAACAACATGTGTGTTAGTAAAAAAAAAAAGGGAAGCAAAGTCCATTATCGAGCAGAATAAAAGGCAATGCCGCTTCATTCAGCATCAAAGCTCCAAGTGGACAGCTGCACTGAGAGAGGTTTAAAAGGGCTACACATAACTACGAGCAGAAATAGTACGCCTGATGAATGTTTTCCGATTTTCCTTATCCAAAAGCAACAAGGCTGTAGCTTGGCCATAAAAGCTATTGGAAATAAAGAAAATACAATAATTTGCTGTATTTGACCTCTAACACACATTTAGTCAAACAATTTACAACTTAAGGAGCAGCGGTGTGCGGAGTGCAGGCATGTGGGACTGATGCCCAACATGCCATAAAAATGGGCCCCTGTGGTTAATACGGGCCGCTCTCTGAAGCTAAGTGTAAATTCCTGATCAAAATTTAAAACAAGCCTTTGCCCCCAAGCTGAAGCATTCCCAACAGATTTAGCAGTATCTGTGTGAGCACTTATCAGCTGAGGCCGCCTGCCTTACCGGGCCCACAGTCACTCAACGAGGAGGAATTTCTGTACATCATTAGCAAATAGCCAGGTGATGAGAGTCCAAAATCTGTAGTATCTGAATACTGTGTCAACAAATGCAAACTATCTAAAGTACCATGTGTAAAATTAAAAATAAATGGCGTACAGCAAGAGACATCCATTTGATTGATTCTGTGTAATGCAAACTAATATTTAATGATATTGTGAGAAACATTTTGTGAGGACATGGATCAATAGGGTCATTACTAACTGCCCAATCAGGAATTTTATGGGTTACAAAGGTTTATTTTCACCTTTCAATCTCAGAGTACAAAGTCTCAATTGGAAGAATGTACAGAAAAGACATAAAAAAAACATGCAAACAAAAACTAAAAAGGAAGGAACATGTCATAAGTGTAGGCACATCATCAGTGTCGTGGATCTACTAGCTGCAGCAACATCATTTCAGGTAGACAAAGCCATATTTGCATATCACACGTTTTTAATATGAGCATTCCTAAAACAGGAACAAAGTAATCTGCTACAACTGTCAGTTTGACGCTCACAACATGCAAATGGACTGATAATCTCAAACACCTTTTCCTTCCTGCAATGGCTCGAGTCCCACATGTAAACGAACTCATTCATGCTTGCGTTCAGTCATTGTTTGAGCAGTTCATTGTTTAGTCCAAACAGTTCAGAGCTCATAATTTGTATATACTGTCTAATTTTCCATTCATTCATCCATCCATACAGGAAGTAGACCTTTTCAAACAAGCACACTGAGTCACATCAGTCTCACTCTGCAGCACTCAAACATGAAGGTGATCTTATGATGGTACAACCAGTGACATGTTTTTTCATCTTGCATTGTGGCTAATAATTTTAAAAGCCCTGATAAATGTAAACAAGGCTGGAAATGTGCAAAGCAGTGATAGCTAACATGGTAACTGACTGAGCAGTGTTCGAGGAGCTTGTGGAAAAGGGGGAAAAAAACAGAAGCCCCAATAATCAAATTGTGTTTGTAGTCAAACATATTTCATGACCGTCTCTTACATAACCTACTGGGAACATTGTATGGCTTTTGAAACCACTATCTCGCCACTGTGTGTGCTAGAAAAAGGCAAAATACACTTAGTGTAGAGCTTAGTTTGGAAACAAGCCACAAGTTCAAGATTTACTGTAGAAATCACTCACAAGGTATCACTGAAACACTCCAACGCACACATGTAAGCTGTCTGTTAAACTTAACAGTGAGATTAAACAGAGCCCGGTGACAAATATTTAAGACTATTTCAAACATGTATCATTAGCGTGCTTTAGAAGGAGCAGTAAATCAGACTGACCTCTCAGCAGCATCTCTCCTGTCCTCTGGCAGGGAGAAGACGCAGCCCATGGCATGCAGCCCTGTAGCTCACCACTGCCACTAGCACCACTGGCTAGGCAACGCCGGGAACCGCCACGCTCAAAATCAAAAGCAGGACGTCAACGCTCCACAACCACAGGACGGAAAAACAAAACCAGTCCAGAAAGGCAGCCGGATACTCGCAGGTTTGGAAGAGCTGCCTTCACCTTAGAGGCTCCAACACGATCTGAACTCTGCCTCTTCCTGTGCTGCTCTCTGAAATCAGCAGCGTCTGTTCTCCACACACACACAGAACTCCACACACACATACACACATACACAGACTACAAGCCCTGTCAGTGTCTGGCAACCGCTGAGGACACAATGGTGGGAAACTGACTTTCCCATAAAATGCAGCCGAGCTGCAGACCCACACTTTTGACTCACACAAACACACACTGAAACACTCTTCGGGCTGAAAATGCCTTCCTCCTCATCCCCGCCCCTTTTCCTCTCCGGTCTGAAAGGTGTTGGGAACGAAAAAGTCTACAAGATCCATTCTGAGCATTTGGCTGGTTATCAGAGCAACTCCTCGGAGGACTATTGAAGGAGGGGGGAAAAAGCTGTGAATGGTAGTTTTTTTGTTTTTCTAAAGTAACCCCCGCCCCCATCTCAGTGGAGGAGAGAGGGGAATGTCATTGCTATGGCAACCTCATTTATCATAAAAGGATTCCATTTGTGACATGGCCTTTCTCCAATGGCAGAGCAGCTCAGCCCACACACACACACACACACACACACACACACACACACACACACACACACACACACACACACACACACACACACACACACACGCTAAAAAGAAAAACAGGGGAGTGGGGAAAGAAGAAGAAGAATGAAAAAAAAGTAACTCAGGGCAAAGAAAGGGTTGCTTGTCTTTTGCCTCAACTTTCCACCTTTGGAGAGGACTCACAAAAGCAGCTTGGCTCGCCTTCCTCGTTTGCTCTCCAGGGAACTTTCAAAATGGGTTCAGGGCCAAAAACAAAAGCACAGGAAAGACATGGAAGACTACGCCCCCCTTCATAACAGTTAGGTAATCACTGTTCCCTTTAAGGGGAGGGGAGACCAGCTCTGTGCTCCCTTCCTGTATTCCCGCCCTCCACAGATGCACACTCTTCCCAAAGCAAAACGTGCTCTACAGGGGTCTTTCCCCCCTTCAGGCCAACCTTCTGTTTTCACACAAATGGTCAGGATCTCCCCCACTCAGCCCTCCAACACCGTCTCCATTCACATAGCTAAGCAAGACCTCAGCCACACAACGAGTGAGGCTGCTGCTGGCCTGAGGCTTTACTATGGTGACCAAGGAAATTGTGTTGTGGGTGGGGAGGGACTTAAAAAAGTGGCCACTGAAACTAAGCCAAGCCTCCACCACTCCAACAATAAGTGATGAGTAGGCTTGACGCCATTATTACATAATTACCTAACTGTGATTATCTGAGCTAACTGCGATCATTTTGCACAATCAAGGGAATTTAAAGCCAACGTTACAAGTGTGGCAACAAATAGAAAGTTAATTAAGGGGGTTTCGGCCTGCTTGGTTGGGGCAAATTAAGTATATACATGAGCACGATGTTCTAATATCAAGAAAAAAACATGGAAAAAGACATGTTGGCCATCTTGACCTTGGGCAGGTTCTTCCATTCTAGCTCATATTACCTCATTAATACTTAAGCAACACAGTGACAGAGAGGTGCTGGTAACAGGTCTCTCAACGTGTAGCATAATGTCACCTTGGTCTCCCCAAAGTGCATTAATGCCTTGGACAGCTTCAGGGGAAATTTATGCTGTAGTTGTCGCTGCCATCCAGCTTTTCTAATAAGCTAATTCTCTCTACAATAAATCGCTTTGTTATTTTCTCACATGGCTTTTCCTACCACAGCTATGCAGATGACACTCACCTGATCCTGTCTTTTCCGCGGACTAAAGCCCAGGTGACACAACAAATCTGTGCACATCTGGCTGACATCTCTGAGTGGATGTCTGCACAGAGCTGCCCTTCCTTCCAGGAATGGCATCTCCCATCCGTCAACTCACCATTGAGAACTTTGCAGTGTCTCTGACTCAAACTGCAAGGAACCAGGGTGTGACACTGGGTGACCAGCTGTATCTTGCTGCTAACTCTCTGTAACAATCCACTCCCTCAGACTCATTCATAACATCAGGAAGACATGTCCATTCCTCACCCAGGAGGGGGCGCAGCTTTCAGTCCAGGCTCTTGTCATCTCATGCCTAGTGTACTGCAATTCACCTCTGGCTTGTGTGTCTGAATAGGCCATCTGACCTCTGCAGCTCATCCAGAACGCAGCGGCCTGTCTTATCTTTAACCTACCCAAGCTCTCCCACTCTAACCTGCTCCCTCACACCCTGCACTGGTTCCTGGTGGATGCTCAAATCCATTTCAAGACACGGGTACTTGCCTGTCATGCTGTGAATGGCTCAGGCCCATTCTACATCCAGGACATGGCCAGTCCCTATGCTTTGTTACTGCCAACTGACTTGCTACTCCCTCAGTGCGAAGGGGGCTCAGCAAACACTCTACAAAGTCAAGACTATTGTGCTGACTTCACAATGGTGGAACAAACTCCTCCTTGACAGCAGGGCAGCAGAAAACGCTACATGTTTTGTCGCAGACTGAAAACTCATCTGTCCAAACTGCACCTTGGCCCATAAAATAAAATAAAAATAAATCAATAAATACAAAAAACTCCCCCAGCAAAAGTTACACTGGCTTTGTGAGCAGCTATTCAAATTAACAACATGAATTTAATTCTAGTTGCAAAGCCAAACACAACAGCACCACAGTGTGGCATAAAATGAAATGGAAAGAGAGTTAATCACAATTATTTGTATGACAATTTAACGTCAAATAAAATTTCATGATTGTGAACAGAGGCCTAGAGACACTCACGCAAGAGAGAGTGGGGGAGATCAGATAAGTTTCAGAGAGAGAGAGGAGAGAGACTGTGTAAAAGCGCAAGACAAAGAGAGAGAAAACAAAGGTCGCTCCTAGTGACACATTTACAAGCTTTAAGCCGTGCACTCTCACACACTTGCAGGGCCGAAGTAGTGACCATTTAATACAGCCTAAGTAAAGGATAATACCGTTTTTCTAACTGCCTTTATGAAATAGGAAACTAACCCTGTGTATACACACACAGGTGGCCACTTTACTTGAGAGTTTTCTCCTAAAGATGTAGTCAGATCTGACTCAGAATATAATTAACACTCCCAAATATTTTGTTATATTCTAAAATAATTAACGTATACTGTTATGGATACTCACGGTGTGTCGAGCTTCTTGAATTCAGGGATGGGCTCAGGCTTCTTCCGTGACATGAACCAATAAATGACAAGGCCAACAATCAGAGTAAAGAGGAAGATGTCCAGGTTGCTGAAAAGAGGGCTCCTCTTCCTCCACCATGGGCTCGGTGCGGGTGGTGGTTTCAGCGTCCATGTCTGCCATGTTGACACTCTGCATAGGGACAGAATAAAGAGGGCTGTCACATTTCTCTATCACGCAGCACTTGAATAGTGCGGTTGTGAGATCAATTCTTGGACAGAAAGTTTATCAAATTTGATCACTGAGCCCTTTTTTTTTCAAATAGCAAATATTTTATAGTACTCTTGTATAATAAATCCCTTCGGACTGCTGGCTATTAAATAGGCAGCTTGAGGACATTTGTTTTGACTGTGGGAAAGACATGTTACTTTTTTCCTATTCTACAGACTGAAAAATGTATCTAAAACTACCCACCAGTTTTTTAAAAAAATAATAAATAATCATAGTCTTACAATGATTGAATAAGCCGAGATTTTAAATTCGCATTTTAAAAAATCAGTGTCGGTACAACAGTCTCATTTAAAAATTCCCACTGAACCAAACTGGGGACTCTGGCATAAAACTGGTTAAAACGCTTCACGGGACAATATGATTGCTAACATATGTGCACAGTATTCTACATGCCATACCATACAATGACAGCTTTTGTGCAGGCATTATTGGACAATTGGCTCTAGGTACTACAACATCATAACCTACTTCTTTCAACACAGCAAGAATTTCTTGTCATGCATCAACGACGGCAGCTCTTTTCACACGGAGCACGAAAGGACTTCATGTTCTGAGCTCTCAAGTTTCAATTTGGTTCAAGGACTGAAAACAAAGAGATCCAATTCCCTCTGATTCCTGTAGGCAGACTGGTGCACAACGAGAGAACAGCGTGACTAACGTAGACATGTACGCGGTAACTCAAAAAAAGCACCAGCTTGCTCACTACAAGACCTCTGACTTACTGACAGATAAGGAAAACCACTTAAACCATTAATGCACAGGGTTACCTGCCTGCCAAACCCTTGTAGGTACACAAGTCACAGAGACTTCAAGACTTGTGATAATATAATCAGGCGTAAACATATTACCAATAAAACCAATACATGTTTTACTTTATCTTTTATTTTTATGATCTTTTTTTCCTCTGTCACGAATGTTTTGATTTGTCTTTTATGTTCAGCACTTTGTGTTGCATTGTATGCATTAATTGCGCTATACAGTATAAATAGTTGTTGTCATTATTGTTATTATTATATTTAGGAGCTCAAAAAGTCGGATAACAACGCATTGACTAATATTCACATTTAATGTATAAAACACAAACAAATGTTTTGATAAAGATAACTTTGATTCCGCTATTAAAGAATGGAGACTGTCCGCGCTTTCTGATTGTCAAACATAGTTTATAAATGATCTTAAGTACACCTCTGGCATCTCTGTACAGACATGTCTTGTTTTTTTTTATTAGTTGACACGTACACAGATAAGATAACTGCAATATGGGCCAATTAATCCGTAGATGAATTTAATGGAGATTCTGGAGCACTGTAAGGCACTATAACAAAAGTATAGAGTTTTTCTGAAAAGCAGAAAACCCAAACAGGCTTTTAATTGTTATTATACCATTTTAAAAGTTTCTTTTTTTGGTTTTGCATTTTGTCATTGCACAGTGGACAATGTAGACGCAGAAAAAAGAGGGCAGAGGCATATGATCTACACCAAGGGACCCCAGCTGTAGTCAGACAAGGAACAGTAACCTAAAGTAACCTTTGTGGTTCAGTTGAATTGAGAGGTAAATTTTGTTCACCACATTTATGTAGATCAGGATATAATAAACAATTTTGTAATATTAATGTTAAGTCTGGTTGTTCCAATCTGAACTAATGGCCACAAACTACACCACTGTACAGTATCAGTGTCTTTTGTCTGTTATGTTACAGTATCCATGCCTACTTCTTTGTGAGTCATCTCTCAGGAGGCTCAATTAGCAGCCCAAACTGAGAACACCAGTATCACCTGTCAGGTGTACATAGTGTATCATATGTGTAGGTGTAAGGTTATCTGGTACAGGTAGTAACAATAGGAGACAAACCTGACTACACAGCAACACAGGCAGTTATTAAATAATTATTTTCACGATCAAGACTAATTACCGACTATTTTTTACTTGTTGATTTCACACTCAGTGGAGTATGACCTTTCAAAGACATCACATGAAGGAGAAAATGTCCAGCAAAGAAGTGACTTTTCAAGATGAGGCCAAATACATGACAGACACACTGGATCCACTGTATGTGTGCCAACTACAGGCTAACACATGGGTTATTCAAAGTCATGTGAGACTTTAAGTAGTCGCCAAAAAAGCCAAATGAAAGAAACTTCAATAGCTGTAGCTATTAGGGGGTAATGATCCATGAAACCAGATGTGGACGAAGTTTACAAGAGGTCACTGACAATCAGCCTCTTCTGCTTAAAGCAAACACCGGTATTGTGTAACACTCGAAGTATCCGCACCGGTTACCGACAGCGTGTATGAAAGTTACACGTGTAATTTAAAAACCAGATTTATATGTGTATGTTCATTAAGTCATGGCTGACGTTTTCCGTTTAAAAAATAAAGCTGGTGTTCACATAATACGGCGATTATTAGTAAGATAACCAGCGGGACAGGACTTAGGGCCCTGGCTATTCCCTGGGACGTGACGTCGCTGTTTCAAAACATACACTGTTAAAATGACAGCTTAATTTAGAGTCAAACAGTGTTGTCTTAAATGAGCAAAGCTTTTATTTTCAACTTTAGTTACATACCCAAGAAGCGACTTGTTCCACGTAGATATAAGTTAGCCACAGTTTGCGTAACACCGAAGTCAGCATTTCACTTTCGATAACATTTCACTGAGTAAAATTAACTGTATCTTAAGTTTCTAGTTTCAGCATTAATCTCTCATCGCTTACGTGTAATTCCCGCAGACTGCCATAGACTACAAGTCGATGTAAAACAATTTAGGATGTGAGTTTGGTGTTGAGCTTACCTGTGCCTCCCCTCTTTGTGTCAGGCTCACACTGTGCTCAACGCGGAAGAAAACTTTACGCCATGTAGGACCAAACCAACTCCACCCTGGCCGCGGGGGTGGACTCGTCCATTTTCAACGTCAAATAAACTAAATCTATCCATGTTTTAATTTATTAAAACGCTGTACGTGTTTGTTTTTTAAAGTGACGTTTCTGTATAAATTATCTATTCAAATTAAGCGTGTTTATTTTTTTTATTTCTTCGAACACGTGTTTCATCATGGACGAGTCCACAGAGGCATTACCTAATATCGCTGTGCGTACGTAACCTGCTGTAATAAATAACTGTCGAGGTGCAGCAGGCCAAGGGTCACGGTTATGTAATCCAGCTAGCACAACAGACCGTGCATCCTCACCGAAAGGCAGACTCATCAAACTTGTCCTCCCCAACTTCAAAGATGTTTATGTTCACAGTGCCAAGGACAGATGTTACACAGCCCATCAACCCGTGAGGACTTTCTGCATGGTGGAAGAAGTATTCAGATTATTTACTTGAGTTAAAACAGCAAGGCCACATTATTTAAAAAACATTCTGCCATGCTATCAGAGTTTTGAGCAAAAGTTCAGAACTCCAAACCCCAAAATATACTTTGAAATTAGAGGTACTCTAAGGAGAGCAGAATGACCCATGTCAGCAGTCACTTGAGTGTTTTCATTGTTATTAGTATAGATTTTATTTATGTGTTTTTAACACTTTAAAATACAAAAAAAAACAGACATAAGAAATGCAGGACAAAAAAAGAAAGACAAGATGAAAACAAACAAAAATCGCAGTAATAACGATAATGGTGATAAGAAACTATGAGATAAACGATAACACACAGCCAGATAGAGGAAAAGCAGTACAGTTATACACTAGTTCGTACTGTGTCCACAGGAGGGTCGAAGCCGAGAGATAGCACATCCATGGGGTAAAGACCATGGGTTGTCAGGGAGGGTCCAACGGAGATATAGTGTTCTAGCAGATTGAAGCACAGTCAGCTAACAGTCCAACGCAAAGAAGTAGTCCAATGTGGTTAGTCAGCTTGACTCCTCACCCTTTTAATGTGTTCAATAAAGCGTCCACAGATTGTAGAGAACTTGATGAGTAAGTTAGAGTATACTGAATTTGTTCAAGATGTAGACAAGAAACCATGTCATGTAGCCATTCTGTAAAGCAAGGAGGGGAGGCAGATTTCTATGACTATACCAAACATAAGAGCTTGTTGTTATGCAGGGGAAAGAGTCAAAGAGTGATCAGAACAGCCCAATATCACAAGTGATTTTATTTTAACTGTGTGTGAGTGTATATGGATTTACTGTCTTGCCAGTGCTCAATCAGTGCAGTTCAAATGAAGGACCTTGCCATATCAATACAAGACATTATACTGTACAGTATCTACTAGACTTGCACTAACCATGTACAGAATAACAGGCCTACAAGGCACTATTGTTGTATATGTTCAGAGTATGGTCCTAGTTTTTGTTAAATTTCTAGTTCTAATTTTGGTTATTTGTTTTTAAAGTTTACGTTTATTTGTGTATTTAGATATAAAGAACAGAGAAAAGTAAAATTAAAACAGTTTACGTGTGCAGGTGAGGTAGAAACCCATGGTACCTCACATAAAGGGAAGAGTAAAATATTCATTGATAGAAAACATTCAACATGGCGCAAAGTAAAAGGTCAATAAAGATACATATCTTCCACACAATCAACAGAATATGAAATAAATCAGTACTATAACAGAAACACAGCTGCCACACAGCACAGAGATGATTTATACAGTACCAAATCGTTTTGTCATTAACACCTCCACCTTTAAATTATAGAATTAAAGTACTGCTAAGTATTAATATATCAATAATAATGATGCAGTACAGTCATAACTGACAGGGGCCATTCTGCGTAATGAGTACTCTTTCAATAATTTAAGTACCATTTGTTGCTAATGCTCCTGTACTATAGGGCTATATATGTATATATATATATATATATATATATATATATATATATATACTTTTGTAACTATGGCACTGCTTGTTTTACTTTATTAAATAATCTAAATACCTCAACCACGGCCTGTCAGTGTTATATTGTATGATTTTGATTATTATTCCTGATTTTAATATTGTAGTAGCAGGCAGAACTGGAGCTCATTTTTATTACTTAAGACTGCCATTCAATCAACAATTAACCAAATTTTATAAAAATCGTCACAAGTTTTGTACAATATACAAAATAAACAGTTACTATTGCTGTCAGATAAATGTTGTGGAGGGAGATTTAATAGCTTATTTCCCTCTTAAATGTGGTGGAGTAGAAATATAAAGTATCTGTAAATGGAGATACTCATGTGCAAGTACTTAGAAAATTGTAATGAAATACAACATAAGCGAATGCGCTACATACTCCAATTGGCTCTATCTTAAGTTAAAGCTGCACTGTGAATTCAAATACAGCGAGGAAATACCTGCCCAATGTAATATGATAGAATGAGATGTACTTTTTAAATCCCTGCGGGGAAACTCAACGTTTACACGCCTAACCTCAACTGAACCGTGTAAAAGGAGGGGGAAGAGGAATAAAGGGCTGCAATTAAACAGACACGTGTATGCACAGGTACAAAATATGTAGATGTACTAAGTAAAAAGAAAAACAGAGCTTCACAGAGGCTGGTGTGTCTGTAAAAGAAAATGATTTATTGTCTTTTGTTCATTGTTTGCCTTTTGCTATATGAGTAGTTACACTAATTATACAAAGATAAGAACATGGAGGTATTGTGAAGCATAATTTAATATTAAAGATGATTGATTTGACATGAAACTTGTTTTTTACATGAATGTAGTTACTCTACATGTTTTGCAATAACAGCAGTGACTTGTAATAATTTGATAACACAGCAAATATTGTCAAGTACAGCAATAAATGATCTTGAGCTTTTCATTTAGAGAGGAGCATGTGAGCCAACATTTTGTAGACTTTCTTTTTTTAATTACACTATGTATCACAGGCTCTTTGGTTTCTGATTCCTGCTCTTGACCTTGTGACGAACCACAGCAACAGTGGTGAAGAAGTTTCCCATGAACAGAATGAGGAAGCAGAGACCACACATCAGCACCTGGCATCACGTGGAACACAGAGTGCAAAGCGTGAGTAAGCATAATAGCTTTTATTCGTCATAACTTCTGGAGGGGATCAGGTGGGGGTGCAATTTCATTCAAAACTTATTATAATGTAATACACAAAACATGTTCCAGCCGTGCAGTTGATAAGATACATGTTACTGTAGGGCAGGTGATGGATAGATCTTAAAATGAGCTGTTATAAAAGCAGGAACAGGGTCAAATAATCCAACCTTGGTGAGTGTGAGAGCACTGACCTGCCAATCTCTACAGTCTGGAAGCTGTGCCATTCTGAAGAGAGAGAGGCCATTGAAGAGCTGCCAGCACTACAAGACAAAACAGGAGGACTTAAGAATTTGTGTTGGAAAAAAGTCTTTGAAGCTTTGCAAACACAGACAAAAGCTTAAGCTGTTATTAAGATCACCAAACCTAAACATTGTCTCGAGTCGTTCCTAAATACACAGAGTAATATTGAGTCTAGAATGACATCAGCATTATCAGCATTTTTTTAATCAGTTTGTCTGTGTCAACCAGTCTAAACCATGACAGAGCAGGATTTAAAAGCAGAGGGATATTTCTCAAGTTCTGTCGTAAATCATGTCGGTGTCACACGTCGTACTCACATGACCAAAAAACAGGAAGGGCAACAGAAACGTCAGCCCTTTCCACATCCATGACTGAAACCCCTCTAAAAACAGAAAGCAGAAAATACTTTAAATCACCTTCTTTTAAACTCCCACAATTGTTTAATACAGCAAAGACAGCGAGGACCACAAGACATGCCTGATGGAGCATCATTGTGTCTCAAAACTTCACTAAATAGTTAGAGTGTGTCTGTATTCTGTGTCCTTGGCATGCTACAGTGTATCTCACCCACGGTCAGGTCCATGTTGTGTCTCTCTCCAAGGGTTCGCAGCCTGTACAGGCATCCACTCTGATAGTAGCACTGCAGAAACTGAACAAAACCTGTGTGTTCCACGTGAGAAAAAAAACCAAAGGTCAGGCTTTGGTTTGATTCAGAGAAAAACCGAATATGTTTCAAGTGCTCTGACCTTACTTTGATACAAACAGTAGGCAAGGAACTGGTTTCTGAACGTCTTGTACAAGTTCCCATCTGGCCTTGAAAGCGTGTGAAAGGGAGGACATTTTGTTAGTACAGAGAAAAAAGAATTACATTTAATGGAACAAAATTGTTGATGATAAGACTTATTGTCCGACTGTCGTCTTTTCAGTGATTTAAAATAGAGTTTTAGTGTTTATTCATCTGTTATAGGGTTTTTATCTTCCTCTACTCACCATGTCAGCATCACACCGGACAAAAAAGCGGAGATGTAGTGATGAAAAACCCACCAGCCTTTAATTCTACGATGCAGGACACATTTTATTAGATATTTAGATTACATGTTTTTTTATTTTTGTTTAAACTGATTTACTTATAGAATTAGATATGCTTGAGCATCAATGTCTAGTTCCTGTGATAACATAAAAAAGTAAAAGGTCAGAGAGAGACACTGTTGAAGTCAAGACCACCTAAACTGAGATCAAGTCATGATAAAGACCAGAGTGTATTTGGGACAAAGACAAAACTAAGACTTTGAGATGTTAAGACCAAGTTAATACCAATAAGAGAGCAGTGCAAGTCGCTGCAGGACAATAAAATGTTGAACATGCAAACTATAGGCAATCCTCAAACTGATCATAAAACAGCAACAGAAAACAAAAAAAAATAATTCCTGTTCGTTCACCTTTTTATTGCCTTTACATTGTACGTGTATGTAAAAGTGTACCATGAGAAATGTCTTGATAAGATAAGCAAAAGGCATCCCCAAAGTGAAGTTTATTTATGCACAATGTGATTTCACCAAGTAGGACATGCTCCTGGTCCAACATTGCAATCAACCCATCACAGCTCCCTGAAATTGTCAGCGTGTCGCTCCTGTGCTGCTTTGAAAATTCCTTTATGCTTCCTCAAAGTAAGCTAGTTTTCTAAATTGAGATTAGTACAATTAAACAAAATCCTCAGTAACACTGAACGAAAACATGTAAGCTACTGCAGGGTTAGCGAGTTAGTTTGCTAAGTATGCAGGCTATGCTAACAAATAAGTTTGCCGATGAGCTAAAATTTTAGCAAATTACCTTGCTAAGCAGGAAGGCTATGCATGACATTATCCTTACTCTTAATGTTAATTAACAATATTTTAGCCTGTTGGCAAGTTTGCTCGTTAGCATAGCCTACCTAGTTAGCAAGCCAACCCACTAAACCTGCGGTAGTTTACAAGGTTTTTGTTCAATGTTACTTAAGATTTTCTTTAGTTGTACTAACTTAAATTTGGACTTAAAATAAAATCCTGAGTCTTTGTCTGAGACCGAGACACGATCGAGTAAAAATTAAAGTCTGTGTTTGAGTCTGAGATGAAGATCTTCAAAAAGTGGTCCTAAAACAAGACCAAGACAAATCAAGTATTACAACACTGGAGAGAGATACCAATGTGCTTTATATTTTTTATTCTTGGTAGGTTTGGAAGAGTGGGAGGACTGACCTGGAGCCGTTGGTGATGAGGATGCTTTCCCTGATGGTTAAAGTACTATAGTAAAACACCAGCAGGAAATGAAGGATCGCATCCAGGAATCTAAAATCAGGGACATAAGACGAATGCTTGATTTAGACATACTCATGGTAACTGACAAGGATGGAGCAGCTGTGATGTGCGATATGCTGATGTTTACCTGTAGCTCAGAAAGAAATAGCACATGAAGGAGAACAGCAGCAGGAGGGCTGTGAGGCAGAGCTTGAACTTCTCGTATTCGTCTTTGTAGGCAAATCTGACAAGGAATGGAGAATTCAGGCCTCAGTATACAGTACAGGCTTTTTCTAACTAATGACATTAGCCAAGGAAATGTTTGATTTAGGGAAATAAGGAATATTTTCAGACTGCATTGGCTGTCATGGTCTTTGCTTACTTTGACTGTTTGCTGAAAAGAGTGACATTCACATTCCCAAGAACCAGACTGAGGTACAACCTGCAATATAAAACAATCATATTGTTTTTCTTGTTTAACTTCACACAAGGTAATATCAGTTTTTATGTATTTCAATTGCAGCAATGACGCCAACTTGTGTTTAAATAGAAGTCATTACCCATTTTTTTTGGGAAGGGAAGCTTCCATTTCAGAGAAAGCATTCACTCGAGTCTTCATCTTCTCATTTATAACATCCAAGGCCTTGGCATCTTCATCTGATAGTCCTTTGCTGCACCTGATGAATGATATAAGTGCACAAGATATGTCTATATCATCGACACAACATGACATGTTTGTGTGTGTGGTTGTTGAAGTGAGAGTGGTCCACTTTGTCCGAACCAGTAAGCCTTTCCTTGACCCTGTGGATCTGTGTGCACAGTGCCGGACCTAGTAGATTCAGCGCCCTAAGGCAAGTCCCCCTGGGTGGCTGCCTATGTCAACCATAGGAAGATTTGCTACTGTGTGTACATATCAACAACTGGATGAAAAGATGAACAACACATCTCCAATTTGTTCCACTGTCATAAAATGAAGCCAAAATATCCCAGATGCGAATTTGTGAACCTTGGATAGGTTGGCCCAGGAATGGCCCACCTTACTCTGCCTCTGATTGGCTTACCCTGACATTCTTAACTTAACCTTAAAGAATCCCACTCTTCTTGCCTAAACCTAACCAGTGTGTTTATTTTGAAAGAGGCTTCATGTAAATGTTAAATTTCCTGTGAAAACTGAAGTGTATCTTAAAAGAGGAGAACTTGACATGGTGTCCCAGAGTATCAACAATGAACACACCCAGGGTACCTTGCATGTCGTATGTAGATGTGGAAAGTCCATGACCAAAACGTCAATATGTGACAAGGGCGGAGTGAGAATGTTGGCTGGTGACGTCATTTGGAGCCAGAGACAGTAGCGATCCTGCCCAAACACCTGTCCAACCAATCATGATCGCCATTGATTGTGAGCCCAGCGATTGGCACACATAGCTGTCAATCATGATGCCGCACCCCCTTTATTAGCATCAATTAACTGATTGAAACCAAACGTATCAGAAAAATAAACACATGAACATACATCAGTGTGATAAGAACTACCTAAAATGACAGAAATCATCTTTAGGAAAAAAATTAATTTACATGCACCTTGATCTTTTATTTTGCCCCATGTCCCATGTGCTAACATAAAGTGAGCTGGGTTTATGACCTATACTGCAGTCAGCCACCAGGGGGTGATTGGGATGTTTTGGCTTCGCTTTTGGGGACCTGGTATGTCGTCCATCTTTGTTATACAGTCATTGGTGCATAAGCTTTAAAACACGTGTGTATGACCAGATGTACAGTATCTGTCTGAATATGTTACTAAGTCTGTGTCCATGCAAATTTGTGTGTAAACTGACTTTTTCACTAGGTGGGACATGTCCTTCAGTCTTCTGCGCTGCCTGGAGATGGAGGTAGTGCAGTTGTTCTGAAGTTTGGAAACTTCATCCATTTTCTGTGAGTACATTCTGTGTGTCTCCTGGATGAGAAGAACATGGGTTACATCAATAACCAAAGAAACATCGCAAGAAACATTACAAAGAAATGGTACTTTTTTGAAATACAGTAGATTACTATCTAAAATACAAGATATTTAACATGAAATCAACTGACTGACAGATGTCAGTTTTCACAAGATGGATTTTAAAAACATTCATGGTTTGAGTAAGAGTACGATAAGCAGGGGTGAAAGTAGTTTTAAATTCTTGCCGGTACTATTACCAAAACCCTCATCTCTCTCTCACTTCATGCATTTTAAAATAGCAAAGTCAAAACCCAAACAAATAAAAACAGTTCAATATTTTACTGTAGGCTACCTGTAGGCCTATGGAGTAGGCAGGAATTAAAAACACTTGGAAGTGTTTCAGCCAACCACAAGAATGTGTGGAATTTCGTTGGTGTAATTTATTGTTCGTCCTGTCCTGGCGCAAGCGGCATTTCTTGACGTCTGTGGACCAGTTGTGGAAAGCGTCCCAGTGCATTAAATCAAACGCATCGATCCCCATAACAACCACTGTGTTTCGGAATTAGACGCGCATGCGCACTCACGTACTGCTGCGTGAAATCTCCGGTCGATAGCTCATAAGCAGTTTCTTTTCCGAGCTGTTCTGTATCGTTAAAATTGAACAAAATAACACGAAACACAACTGCTTACTCTCCTACTGATTTTAATTGGGACATTTTACAACAAACGTAAAGACATTACACGTGTGGTACACGTTTCGAAGGCTGGGCGCAGAGGCATACCTGTCAAGTTTTGGATTTGAAAATAAGGGAAATTTTCTTGCGCTCGCTGCGAGCCGTCCCACCACCCCAACCAAGACAGGTGTACAAGATATCTAAAAACAACTTGTCAACCACTTACTAACTACAATTAGGTGATCAGAATCTGAAAGGCCAACCTTTGTTGACACTGAAATGCTGTGAACATTCCTACGTCATAATACAGCCTAAATGAAAACACAAAGGGTATATGAAGCACATTTATTTATGGTTTTTAAAACGGGTGCTTCCCATCCTTAAATGTGATTGGCTGAGCCGCGTTCCATGCCATTGTAAAATCAGTGTAACCCACTGGTAGACCGCAGCGTCTGTGTTGCTTGGCAACCATTCTGTCCACTCCATCTTGCTTGGTGGAAGAATGAATAGTTCTCAGTTTTATTGTTGCATTATTACCAATAAATTGTTGATTTTTTTTCGTATGTGTTTATTTTATGGGCTATATGTAGGGTAACCGTTTTATAAAGAAATAAGCCCCTTGAAGCCGTGAGTTACAGTGATTTTACAACGGCTGAGGGGCACTGAACGCCCCTCAGCCGTTGTAAAATCACTGTAACTCACGGCTTCTCGGGGCTTATTGCTTAAACATATTTTCAGTTCATAATGTGCCCCATCCTGCTCCTCTGTAGGAAAGTAAATTCGCTGTCCCATTTTTCGAGATATTTACAGGACTTCTTTGTTTTTTTGGCAGGAATGCCTTCTCCTTCGTCACATCCATCCATCTCTCTCTTTTGTTGTTCCGGGTTTGTTCCCGCTGTCGGCACTAACCTCGCGACAACTGCAACTCAGGCTACTGCAGGTGGCAGTTCTCGCGAGGCTAGTGACAGAGTTCAGTTTGGAGAGGCAGAGTAATGTTTTTTTTTTTTATTATAATACGGGACATTTACGGGAGAATACTAATACGGGAGGACGACGGGAAAGAGGGGTAAAATACGGTAGTTTCCCGGCCAAAACGGGAGACTTGACAGCTATGCGCTGAGGAGGCCACCGGGCTCTCTCCGAGGGGAGGGGGAAAGGAGCAGGGCAAGAGCCTTGAGGAAGAGAGGGAGATGCCCGACCAAGGCTCCGTCCAGCATGGACTAAAACACAGCACGGACAGTTCAGAAACAATTCGGAACGAGTTAAAAATAATTTTTAAACAGACAAAGTAGTTTTCAAGACTGCATATTGCTAGCGGATCTATTTTCTGACCCAAAGAGCGGCCGTGACTGGTTCTGAATGAGGGCTTTATAGCAGGCAGCCGCTCTCCCATCTTCCTGGTACTGCGTACCGCCACTGAATCTTTTAGTGGTACGCAGTACCGGACCGTACCGGCTTACTTTCACCCCTGACGATAAGAAAGGTTAGTACAACTGCTCTATGTAAGTCATCTGATAATCTTAACTGATTTTGGTCAGTGTCTTACCTGAAGTTGTTTGTACTCTTCTTCCAGACATTTCCACTCCTCCAGAATTACTTTTATTCCTTGAGACATTTTGCTAACACTTTACCTTTCACACAGCACTGACAGCAAACCCAGACCTGCTGAAAATAAAACCCAGTAAAGCTTTTTAACTGATTAACCACCAAGAAATGACTTGCACATTATGCCATGTTGAAGTCCTTTTCTTTAGGGTGTGTGCCACACCTCTATGGATGATTTATTACATAAAGTGAACTTTGACTGGTGCAAATGTGCCACATTTTGACCTGGACATTGTTCTATGGGAATTATCTTAGCATTATATTGTTCAGTTATCCCTCACAGAGTTAAAGGTGATAGGTTATTGTTGACCATATTATATACAAACAATGCAAAGAATAGAGGTCTACATTTTTTACCACTGCATGATTCACACAGTTCCCTGTTAGCCAGACTGTGCTTTTGTCTATATTTTATCTCAGCATATTTTGTGTGCCACTTGCACAGCTGCACATTAGCAACATCTGGTGGATGAAAGGACTAATACAGTAATAAGCTCACTACCATGGAGACTGGTGTACAGGCAGGCTTGTATGCTGTAAGTGGAGATGTGTAATAAACAGTTAAGTAAGCAGTATACGAGCCATTTGATCTTGAAGAAGCTATGTCATTTCAATAGTTGCACTGACATAAAAACAAATTTAAAGTGTCATCTGTACAATGCATCTTTGAGTTTTAATGTCAGAATACCAGAGGTAGGACCATCATTGTTTTGCAAGTCACAAGTAATTCCCAAATCCTTTGCACTCAAATCTCAAGTCAAGTTTCAAGTCTTAAACTTTTGAGTTTCGAGTCTTAATCAAGTCATAATGTGCTCTTCACCAAATATAATGCCATTTTAACAACAAAGTAATACCATATTAAATTTATAAAAATCATGAAAAACAAGTTTGCAGGAAGTTGTTGCTTCTTGGTCTGTAATTTTCAACCTTTTAGTTTTGAACACAGCAATTTGATATTTGTTGATGACCACGTAGTTTTTGTAGGCTACAAGAACTAAATTATCTTTGGTGTATTTTTTCCCCAAAAAATATTCATAATGGTCCTCTCCTGCAACTTTCAGTTCAGACAAAATAGATCTGGGAAATTCAGTGTCAATTCAATAAATGTTTGATTCAGGAAATAAAGCTAAAAGAACTCATTCGTGGCACACTTTTTGAATAACATAGCCTACTTTTTAAAGGCCCAATGTGTAGGATTTAGGGTCATCTATTGGCAGAAAATGTATACAATATTATATATATATTTATTGTATTACATATAATAATATATATATGTATCTATATACATTTCTTGAATTGAAAATTTAAATGCATGCTGTCCACCTGAGTGGACTCGAAATAAACTCCTTTAAAAAACATGTTTTAAATATGAATTTCAAAATATTTTATGCCTAAACACAATAAAAACACTCAAGAAAAAAATCTTGACTGGGGTAGTAATAATTAGCCACAAACCGGTCTTGTTTGAATGCATGGGTTTTTAAAATAAATTGCTTTTTTGAACGCTGACCTCAATAAAAGTATGATATTGCTTTGAAAATCCTCGGCAAAGTGGATAAAGAGAAATAAATAACACCATGGAAAAAACGTTTGATCTCACTCTTAAAGAAATTTAGAGAGAAACACTGAGAACATGGAATGTAAAGAGGTTAATGCATGATAGGATTAAGATTTTGTCAAAACTCCGCTTTTATTCTGAAATAATCGGGCGGAAGTGCCTTTGTTGTTGCCTTTGGCACGAGCCGTCTGAGCAAATAAGCGTTTGAGGGTAGGACGGGATTGCGCATGCGCGTAGCTGACAGTGACCGGTGAATTGTCATAGACAGCTGTGAGCTGACTGGAGCTGCAGAGGAGACGCCAGTTCATCAGGTTATCTTCATTCACAGAAGCTGGTTGTACATATTCCCGGACACTAACTAGCTCATACCACACTTACACACACAATTTGATGAAAAAGGTAAGATTGTATTTTGTCAGTTCGACCCCAGCTCAGCTAACGTTAGCCTCATGAAGCTAGTACGCTATCGTCAGTAAGATGGTTACCGTTATTGTTATGATAACAGTTGTTGAAAGTGTGTATTATCAGGGAGAAATTATGACCTTATTGTTAATATATCATGTGAATTTAAACCATTTCTGTAACGCTGAAAGCGAGTGAGCTCAAGCTGTCACACTGGCAATAAATGACAGTGAGTAAACAGTGACAATAAAATACATTTCTAATATTTTGAGCGGCTGATATGAGTGGCTTTCTGTCCCCTGCAGTGACAGGATCATTTAGTTTGTAACCTTTTTGTGATCGAGTATAACTGTGCACATAAGCTAATTTATTAATGACTATTGGTGGGGACATCACAGCATGAACACCACAGCCTCAGCTTGTGCCTGGCATCAACTACAGAGGCACAGACTAGTCTTGTATCTCACACAGGTCTTATATAATTAGTTGACACTAATACTTGATTGCAATATTTGTAAAGACTTTATTATCTCAATTTATATGAATTTAAATCTAATGCTTTGGGGGTTTAGCTGATGGTCAGGCCAAGTAAGCAGCTTTGGCCACTTTTGTTTTATTTTGTGTGTAAGTGGAAAATACTTAATAGTGTCAGCTCTACTCTCACTGAGCCTGAAAGATTTTTTTAGACTCAATTCAATATTTGTCTGTCTAGCCAGTGAGTTTGTTGAAATCCTGCCTCCCTGGAGGTATTGACTTTGAGTGTTTGGGTTGTTTTCCAGCCGACTGATAGGAGATGTGTGCTGCTGTGTACGTCCTGTCAACGGTAACGGGCTACGTGCTCACCTCTGCCCTGCTGCTGAAATGCCCAAATCTTTTGTACCGTAAGAAGCGAGAGGCTTTCCTCAGCAGGCACATCTCCCATCGTGGAGGTGAGTCCGTGGCACAAATACTGATTACAGCATCTATAATCGTTTATTTGTTTTTTCTTTCTGTTAAAATCCCCCTGAAGTAAAAAGGTGGATGACAATTTGTTCTCAGTTCGTTACATAATTTGCAACTTATTTTTCAATAATTTGCATACCTGTTAGTCAGGGAGTTATTTTGCATGCGAAGATGACAAGCCTTATTGTACATTTTGAGCCTTATGTTCATTTCTTGGCCCATTCAACTGTCAGTGACTACAATTTTACAGTGTCTCTTGTTTGAATACGGTATCATCATAATCATATTTAGATAGTTGCGACATAAGTGTGACAATAAGACCTTTGACAGCTTTGTGTGCCGAGCTCATGCTAGTCTAGTGTACAAAGTGATTCATGATCTGGCTGCCCGACCATTAAAAGAGTTAATACAACTGACAGCTCAGACAATGGGAGGACATCACGGACGACCAACAGTAGAGCACATATCTACTGAGTTTGGTACAGCAGTGTTTTCTGTTAGAGCTACAAACTATTTGAACTCAGCACCAAGTGAGATAAGACAGTGCAGCAGCTTTGTTGGTTTTAAATTTAAGATGAAATCATGGCTAAAATCAACCCAGTCATGTTCCCATCACTCATGAACTCACACACTTGATCTAACATTATGAAATCTTGTTATGTCTTAATGTTGTAGTTGTATTCTTGTTGCTGTTGTTAATGTTGCTATGACTTGATGTTGTGTTGCTGAATATGTCCTATTTTGTAATTGTATTTCTGATATAATAGTGTCTTTTAGCAGACGCAGTTATTCTGTTTACTGCCCAGGGATGACAGATGAAAATTAGCTCATAGCTAACTTATAGCTGTCCCTGTTAAAAAAAAAAAAAAGAAAGATTAAGTGTTAAGAATATATATGTTTTCACTAATTAGATATTTTCTAACTAAAACACAAGTTAAGAATATACTTAATGTTCATAGTTTGGCTCCTTTATCCACCTCTGGTTAGGTTAATACCATTTCATTTTGCATGGTTTTAGTTTTTGCAGTGTATTTCTTACTGTGCTTCCAATAAACAGGGCTACTCTTTTCATTTCAGGAGCAGGAGAAAACCTGGAAAACACCATGGCAGCTTTCAAGCAGTAAGTAGAACCCTTAGTCACTATGACGAAGCTCTTTGACTTTTGCGTGTACGCGTGAAACATAACTGGTGCTTGTACTTGTGACTGTGGGCAGTTTGTGTCATCTGAGGTTTGTTTGTGATCACTGCCAGTTTTGTGTGTCTGTCTTTGCCTGTTTGTCCACACCTTAGCTCACAGACAGCGATGCCTTAGATAATTGTTCATGTCAAAGCGTCAGATGATAAACCGCTTTGGTAGTTTCTGACTGATCTATCGATGCATTTGGAAGTGAACTGCTTTATGATTTCATTGAATTAAACTCATTATGAAGTAAATGGAGTCTCCCGGGTGTAGTGACAAATACAGTATGTGTATTGTGTGTTTACACAGTGCTGTGGACCTTGGCACAGACATGCTGGAGTTGGACTGCCACCTGACGAAAGATGAACAGGTAGTTGTGTCACATGACGCGTGTTTGCAGAGGGCCTCAGGCATCAACGCCCGCATCTCTGACATGTGCTACGCTGTGAGTTACTGCTCTGCTTTGTCATCCCATGTCTATATCTGACGGAGAAATAATTTCTCATTTCTAGCTCTACAAATTGTTAAGCTGTCCCTTTTCCTTTTTATAGGCAATCCACAAAAAGGAAAATGTTAACAATAATTTAATAATGGATCAGTTGAAATTATGGAAAACATGACAAAATGTTAGTAGCACTAAGGAGCTGTTTTTTTATGGGTGAGCCCCAGTTTGTTTTGAGTAACACATCACAATATGCTGCAAAACTAAAAGCTAATAAACATGCAGGATTAAAAATACTTGAAAAACTAGCTTTGCAAATGTCTTTTGAGAAAGGTAACGCAGTCAAGGATTCAAGGTTTGTTTAGAAGAAAACTCAACAGGGCCCATTTTAACATGTAAAAGGTAACAGAAGCTAGGAGGTCAACAAATAGTGCCTCATAGCGATTCTACACTTTAAATAAAATTGACGTATTGATTAAGTTACATCTCGTGTTTAAACATAGACTTCTCTAAATGAGGTAACAGCATTGATGGATCATGTGTTTTGGTCAGGTGAAGTCCACACAAAGTCATACGATATGTCACATGACAAACCTTTGCCTCATTAAAACAGGTCTTAGTTAGCGGATTAATTGTTGCTCACTCAGGATTTCTGCTCTGGTCTGTTCTACACATCTTTGATGACCTACACTCGTTCTGTAAAATGAAACCAAGATCTTTGTTTTTCTGAGAAACTTTAAATAATTTTACACCAAAGTGACATTTGTGTAACTTAAGATTAGGTTCATAGTTTCACTGCTCTTTGGCCTTGTATTACAGAGAAGCAGTTCTTTACATTACTCGTGCTTTGATGTGTCCTTGCCTTTCTGTCTCTTTTTTATATTACCTGTCATTATAGCGACAGCTGGTTTTTATATTGGCTGAAACTGCCTCCACATCCTCAGAGAAGTACACCAGATAGATAAGGTGCTTTTCATTATGCTGACTAAGCTTCCTCATGTCCTCTCTCCACCCGTGACCTGGATATTGTTACCCCTCTGTCATCATGGAGGATCTTCCAATCCCTTAAATGCACCCTGAGGTGACGAGAAGTGAGGAAAGAGGAAGCTTCTGGAGGAGCTTAGAGTAAGGAAACACAGGTGTATCCTATGCAGAAGTCTTTTATCAGACCCCACATGTGGTACAGTAACTGACATTGCTTAAGACGGATGCAATGGAACCAAGGATTTCTCCTTTGGCGACTTTGGCTCCTCCTTCCTTGCGTCTCTTCCTCACATCTCTCTCTCACATCTTTACTAGGAGAAGTGAAAACAAGAGAAAGAGAGGTGAATGAGAAAAGCAAGAAGACAAGTTGGCGTCATGAAAAGCACCCACAGTCTGTGAAAAAAATCACGTTTCTCCTCCTCTTCCTGCTGCTTCCAGTGGCATTTGTTGAAATCTACCACGGCTCACGGAACACAACCAATCAGAGCCGAGGAGTTCTTTATGCAGCTGTCAATCATGTCAGTCACTGCTTATGAACTAAGGTCAAGCTGTCAAACTAGGCAGCGCTGATCAGATATGAATATTGCCTATTCCTCACCTCAGATGTTCTCAGAAATATCTTTTAGTGTACTGTTTAGCTGTAAAATGAGAGTTTGTTCCAGTCGGTATGCAGTGTTTTGTGTCATCTTGACCGTTTCCAACATGGCGGCCGGGTCACAAACTTTCTCATTTTACAACCATATAGTACATAACAGAATCTTGATTCATATTTGATCACTGCTGCCTAGTTTGACTACAGTTCACGAGCAGTGATTGACGTGATTGACAGCTGCATTAAGAGACTCCTCAGCACTGATTGGATGTTTTCATTCAAGTGTGGTAAGGCTATCAGAAGCGCTAAGAGGCAAAAGAGTAGGCAGAGGAGCATGATGTAGTGACAGTTTCAGCTAACATGACAATAAGTAATTTTTTGTTAAAGTTACTAACTACAGATACCCCTTAGTCACACTCATCATGCCACCTCTGGACCTGACCTGACCTTACAGATTGTTTCCTTAGACTGTATTTCTTGTCTGTTCACCACTGACTGCTGTGTGCTCTTTGCAGGAGCTCCCTCCGTACCTGTGCAAGCTGGGTGTAACTTTTCAGAGGGGTGAGCATCACGCATCCATGACTGGTGTAATAACTACAAAGCTAACACCACCCACATACAGATGCATACCAGCAACTTCAATAGTCTGTGCTCTTCAGTGTTCAGTGATGTGCGTTTGTGTATAGGAACAAATACACAATTGTTGTGTCTATTTAAAATTTTCCATTTCATCAGAACAATGGATCAATTAATTTGGCAACATGACTTAAAATGAGAGATTTCTTCTGTATCTCACTGAATGTATTCGTTGACCTTTGACAGATAATATATTTGTGTTCTACAAGCTGTTGGCCACAGTTAAAACAGTGAACACACTTGGGTCAGTGTACCCCGTCAGCCCTGCTGAGTATAATCTGAAGCTGTCTGTGTTTCTGACTTGTTTTTGTCTGTGCAGAGTGTTTCTGTGAGGGAGGAGAGGACAAACGCATCCCTCTCCTAAAGGACGTTTTTGATGCATTTCCCAATACCCCTGTCAACATTGACATCAAGGTCAACAACGACACACTCATCAAAAAGGTGTGTGTGTGTGTGTGTGTCCTATTTTTTCTTCTTGTACTTTAACCTTCTCTCTCTTTCTTTTTGTTTGCCAATTTCTCATGCCATGTTTATTTAACAGCAGTGCTAGTCACAGATTTTAAGCTGCAGATTTTGTCCTTAAAGGAAGACTTCACCCCTAAAGTGATAGTTTATGTAGCGATTATTCACCCCGTGTTCTGCAAAGTTTGTCAGAAAACTTTGTTTTTCTCACACGCCTCCCCAGTGAGCAAAGAATCCAAAACCAGAGAGAATTCTTGATGAACCACAGGTACGCTATTTGTCCATGTGTAAGATGTAAGTGTTTTAAATGGTGATGCTTTCGCGAAAAAGCATGTGGTTGGGAAGTACTGAGCATAAAACTGAATAAATGAGATGAGGATTGCACTGCATGAGTTGTGTTAGAGTTAGTAAATGGTTGTTTTGATAGGTTTTTTGTTGTTTAATGAGATCCCCATTTACTTCGATTCATCAGGAGTTTTCTCTGTTTTTGGATTGTTGGCTCACTGTGGAAGCATGCCAGAAAAACTAATGTTTTCTTCACTTATTTAACATAACATAGGTGAGGAATTAATGTACAAATAATCATTTAGAGGGCAAAGTATTCCTTTAAAGGAGATGCGCTAGTCGTCATCTCATATATCAAAAGGTGTACATAAATGGGCTGACACTGAAACTAACTGTCTGTCAGCACTTGAATGGCAATAAACAACAGTATTGGAACAGCAACGTAACATCTTTGATTCATGTTTCACAACTTTGTACTATCCATTTCATGGAGTTTATGTAATAATGACTTTATCTTCACAGGTCTCTGAGCTGGTTGTTGAGTACGACAGAGAGCATCTAACAGTCTGGGGCAACGCCAGCAACCAGATTGTGAAGAAGTGTTACAAAGAGGTACGTTTATTATTCAGTTTACCTTCAGCCCAGTCAATCCAGGGAGTCAGTCTCCCTCAATATAAAACTCTTGCTACCAGCTATAGTATGATTTTCATCCAGCAGGCCTTTTATAGACATGAATAAGGCGCCACTGAAAGCAGGGAATGTGTACTTTATAATACAAGTACTAAATCTGTCATGTGCTGTAGGTCTTTCCACTGCTGGGTAAATTTCAGACATCACTTATCACCAGTAGCGACTGAATTGGAGGAAATTGACCATAAATCCTGGTTGTATGTTTGTTTTTTTGCAGAACCCTCGTATCCCAGTGTTGTTCAGCCTTCCCAGAGTATTGCAGTTATTAGGCCTCTTCTACACGGGCCTTCTGCCCTTTGTTCCCCTCAAAGAGCAGTTTCTGGAGATCCCCATGCCCTCGATTATCACCAAGTAGGTATACATACGTACATATATACATACAACAGCCCTTTTCACGCTGCAAGTGAGCTGTTAGTCTGGAGTTAAGAAAGCTTACTCACTGGCACAATCCTGGTACATTCCAAAGTGGGCTAACCCTGACTTTGGCCCAGAGCTTGCTGGTTGTGCTCCAGAGCAGGGTTGGCCTTGAGTTTGACAGGGTTATACCCTTAAATTTGACTAAACACAGGGCTAAAAGTTGACGGTGTGAAACGGAGCTAATGGAATTTGCATCACACTCGTTGCTGTTGCTCGATCATACATCTTCTGCATCAGTACACACATGCTTTATGTTGACTTTATAACCATGGCAACCACTGCTTGCTGTACCTAACAAGCTAGCTACCTTAAAGCAACAATGTACCTGGAATAGATGTACTAAAAGGTAAAACATTAGAGGCCTTCTTGTCAGTCTTTCCTTGCTCCGCTGTTTTTTTTTTTTTTATGTTTCAGGGCTGCTCTCATATAAAGCCCTGCTAATGGCGACATTTTAACGTTCCTGCTTGCTGATAAAACATAGTTATGCCTCCTTCTAGAATGTAAACATTAGCCACAGGCTCCAACAGGCATTTAACCCGGTGTTAGTAAAAGTGTGGTGTGAATCGTACAGCCCTGGGCCTCAGTTAACCCTCGTTTAACATGTGTGAAAAGGCGCTAAGAAAATGTAGTGTGAAAAGCATTAGACAAATACAAATAGGATCAAATGAGAGAAGCACTTGTATAACTTTTGGAAAATACAGTTTCCGGGACATGTATCAGCGTCAGCAGCATGCGTCAGCCTCAAGAGCTGTGAGCAGCTGTGCAGCACTGACGCTATCGCAACTCTATAGTTTAAAATTGTATCTAAAAATGTTAAATTGACACTGGCAACATTTTTTAGCCTCTGCTCATTAATTATCTGCAGAAAAATGTTTTCTTAATGCAACAATTTAACTTCCATTTATAGTTAAATCTTAGATGGTGACACCTTCCTCATCAGAGTGACCAATTTGTGGAAGTGAGTTCATTGTGGATGAACTGTTTTACAAAAAAAACTATTAGAATGTGGTCTATTTACTGGAAACTGTCCTGACCTTTCAGTCACATCTTGTGGCCTTCATCAGCAGATAGACACACCGTCACATCAAACACCATGGAAAAACCTTGAACACAGATGGTGGATTACCACATGACCTTGAGGTTTCATACTTAACTGCGTGAGGAAACACTCTGTGCTGATGAAGGCCACAAGATGTGACTGAAAAGTCAGGACATTTCCCATTAAGTGGACCTTTTGCTGAGAATTGTTTTTGTGGAAGTTAAGAGTGAGTTCATGACTTTGGTTTGACTTAATCTTTGAAGTTGCACACATGTTTTAACTTTGCTTTCTTTAGTTAAATGTACCTTAATTCTTATTTAGGTGTTTGATTACTGCTAACCTGACTTCCTTGGCTCAGGTGTACCTACTACACTTGGTTCATTCTTTGCAGTGTGTCCTTTCTGTCATTTATCTGGGCCACGGTCCAGTTTGAAAGATGATCTCACTCACTAATAAGGTCATTAAAGGAAACATTCACACCCTATGAGAGTGTAAGTTGGTGGATCATAAGGATCAAGGTCATAGAGCAGATTATATGTGACAGACATATGTGAAGGATTAAGTGATTTCCTTTACTACACTCCTGCTAAGGCCACTACACTATTTATGTTGCACTGTATACAAATTCCCCCTCAAACACTCTTACAGTTTCACTGTGTATCATCAATCTGTTGTGTTTAATGTGCTCAACAAGTTATGTTATGTGATAGGAGCTTTCTCCCAGCCTACTTCATTTAACGTTTTCTTTAGTTAATTGGTTCCTTAATTTCCTCAGGTGTATTTCAGCTGTTGTGGGCTGTATTTGATGAGAGAAAATGTACCTGTACATGATCATTAATGACCGGTAGTGCAAAGGTGGGAGAGCATTGATTGCTCATAACAGTTTCTTACCACCTGTCGCCTTTGAGAACATTTTTTTGTCAAGTCTGTGGCAACTACATCAGTTTGATGCAACTTTTCTGACTTTTTTCTACTATTCTGTGTGATTTTGCAGACTACAAGATCCCAACAGACTAACCAGGAGTCAGCGACTCATGACCTGGCTGGCAGACACGTAAGTCACTAACTTGTCTGAATATCTGAAATCTCTCTGTCCTCTTTATTTTAAGTTCAGAGTAGCTCAGTCTGTGAGTGTCACTTTAAATCTGTACACCTGTATGTGCTTTTCATTGTCTCTGTGTTTTATTTGTGACTGCTTTTATGTATTTCTCTTTTTGTGTGTTTTTGAGAAGTGCTGATTCTTTGTTGAACAGACACTGCAAAGAATTCTGATGCCTTATTACCACATAATACACACATACAGTGTGACCATGATTAATGTAAAACTTTTACAACTGTGCACCTACACTACTCTCTAGCTTCGCTGTACTTGCAGTTTCTATCCTGCAGATGAGTTTTTTTTCTTTTCTCTCTTGCAGTTTGCTGATGAGGAAAGCTCTGTTTGAGCATCTAACTGCCAGGGGAATACAGGTAATGCTGCTCTTATGTAGCCTCTATAGCAGCCCTCATAAAAGAGACAAAAACCTCTACATATAGATGATTGAATAGTGGATGCACATTGAGCGGTGGCCACTAGGCATGGGATGATATGCAAGTTTCAATTCACGATTTAAATCCTGGCCAAAATAATTGCAATTCACAATATTATCTTGATAATTGTCAAAATGGCACTTAAACATACAGAAATCACTTAACCTTACATTGTATTAAAGGTAAACTACGCAGGATTGTTACTGTTCATAAACACGCTCACCATCAAAAGTGAGAGTAAAAGCTTATCCCCTCTCGTTTATTGTTTCGCCTGCTATACTTTAGTTTTTTTTGGCACTGTGTCTCTTGGATACCTGCTGCTTACGGTCTGGCACCCATTTGCTACCTTATTTAAAGAGCCCCAACCTCACGTGAGTGCTGTAAAGGTACACGCCCATGAATGTCCTGAACATGGAAAATAAGAAGAAAAGAACAAAATACAGACCGAGGGCAGAGTCTCTGCAGAAAAATACACAGGGTCCTAAGTGATGATTGAGAGTGATTATTTCTGTTTGAGTCAATACATTGTTTTTTGGGAAAATCCTGCATAACATATCTTTAAGAAACAAATATTTCCATTGCATCACAGAGAGGACACACATCTTATTTAGTGAACATCCCTTTTAGTGAAACACAAACAAATAATCCCCAAACTGTTTGAAATGGCATCATATCTTTTGAGATGAAATATGCTGATAATTTTTTTATTTTATATACTTTATTAATCCCACAAGGGATTCAGTGTTTACACTCTGTTGTCCTATACACACAGGTCCGAACACACACACATGCACAAATGGGACCTATACATGCATTAAATGGAGAGATGTCAGAGTGAGGGGGCTGCCCGTGGACAGGCACCCCAAACGGCTGGGGGGGGTTCGGTGCCTTGCTCAAAGGCACCTCGGCAGTGGCCAGCTACCAGTCCACGCTCCATATTTTTGGTCCGGATGGGGACTTGAACCAGTGACCCTCCGGTTCCCAAGCCAAGTCCCTATGGACTGAGCTACTGCCGCCCCAATAATTTATTAAGATTTTTGCGTTTTTTGTGATTGGTGTATATGCAGCCTGCTCTTGTAGAGTCTCTTTTATTGTTAGTTGTCCCGCAGTCTCTTCAGGTGCTGCTGGACACAATATTTGCAATTGTCCAGATGATGGAAATTCACCACAATCAACTTATTGTGAGTGTTTCTTATCTCAATCAGCGATACAACTGTAATTTGTTCCACACCTAGTAGCAACTTCCTGTCAAAGTTCCTGTCACAGTGTGTCTTCATTTTAACTCTTCATCTGAGGTCTCACGTTATATGAGGTTTTTGTATGCAACAGTGTTGACATGTGCATAGTTAAAAAAATATGGACATATACAGTACTTTTAGACTACGTTACTTTTTAGAGTTTTTTCAATACTACTTTCAATATTGGAAATACCTCTGACACTGTCAAAAATGCCGGATCAGCTATCACCGAGTACCCAAATCTAATTGCTGATCTGATACTACATAATTTATTAATTAACTGTAAAGTTGTCTCACACTTGGATAAAACATCAGTTTTCCCATAAATAAATTCTTTGTCACTGCTCTAAAACGATAGCCTACACACAAAGTTGTGCTGTTCAGCCACTGGAAACTACTGTTTCAGAGCAACAAAGAACAACTGATCTCCAGTAAATAGTGTAGCATTAGCCGTTAGGAAAATGTCAGCAATTTGGTCATTTCTATGGACTTCATTCTATGTATGTATTTGTTCATGTTTTACAAAGAGTCTAACTTGAGCCGTGTCACATAACATGACGACAATCAATTCACATTCACACAGGGTTAATAGCAGGGGCATAAATATAGACAGTGTAAGCAGTGTGGTTGCACTGAGGCTCGTTGGGTGGGGGGGCTTGCAAATGATTCAGATTGCCACCTCAGAACTACACCATGCAAACCCATCTCCGCCATGACCGTTTTCTTTTTTCTTTTCTTTTTTTGGCAACATAGTCAATAGTAATCTATAACAAAGCTATATGCTTGTTCAAGACGATTTGATACGGTGGCTAGTTTAGGGGCGAAATCTGTCAACACTGACAAGCTGAGCACATCTGCAAGTCCAGTCCAGCGAGCAGTCATGTCCCTTTAGTAGTAAGAAAGGACAGGAAACAAACAAACAGGAGGAAAAATGAGCAAAGTTCCCTAAATTAGATTTTATGACTTTTTTATGAACAGTTGCCAGTGGTGTGTGTGTGTGTGCGCCTTATAAGTAGTAACTAACATGGATTAGGGCCCATGGTAGCTACATTACACCACAGGTTAATAGTGTACAGCTTTCAATTATTTTAGGGCAATGGTATTTGCATTGCCACTTTCAGGTATTAGAATCGGTATCGGAAGGAAGAAATGGTATCGCAGCATCGCTGATTACTTTCCCTGTAATGTCTTTACTTCTAAAAATGACTGAAAAACTTTCCGTACTATAAAACGAGCCCGTCTGGATGCTAAGAGCTGCTTGTTGTGTTGTGGTGTTACACTTGTAGTGAAGACCAGTTACTGGGAAATGTCCATCATTCACACAAGTTCAAAAATAGGCTGGAGTGGCCACTAACTCTACTATCAGAGTACAGAAGCATTCTTTACCCCCGTGTGACTCCCTCGGCCGTTTGATGTGTGTGTTTTTAACCAAGTCCTGCATCTGGTTTCAGGTGTACATTTGGGTGCTGAATGACGAGGAGGACTTTCAGAGGGCGTTTGACTTGGGCGCCACGGGAGTTATGACAGATTTTCCCACCAGGCTTAAAGACTTCATGGACAGGAATGGCATTTCTAAGCCCCGGTGACCTGCCAAAATCTACCTCACCCCCCCAACACACCAACAGTGATTATCCTTCAACCTGACTGACCTGCCAAACCAGTCTCCCCTCAAGTGCACCCACTTTTACTGCATGCATTCCAGCAGGGCTCCTCTATACAACAATCAGCTGTTGTACTGATAAACAAACCTGTGTATTTTCAATCATGTAAATACTCTTCAAGAACACACACTGCATCTGCCATTATCCCCTCTGAGTTGTGTTCTCTGTAGGTTCTTTGTTCCCTCACGAGAGACCCGCACACACACACAACAGTATGAGATTTCTACCAGTATCACACAGCTATTTACACCACACAATCTTTTTAAATATGTCTACAAACTGGGACAAAATCATTATTAAAATACAGTATTTGCAAGTCTTATCAGCTTTGAATTTCAAAACAGATTAACAGCTTTTGACTTGAAAATATTTTTTTAAGTTACACATGTAAAGACACTTAGGCTTTTTTAACGCCGTCAAGTAATGACAGTTAGCAGTATTACCGTGTCATGAGAACTGCAGTTCGATGTTATTCACCAGCAACTTTATAGTGTTTTAAGGTGTGATTTTGTTCTCCTTTTTACAAGCTGACTGTCACTTAGCACATGCAATAACACACCAATCTTAGCAGTTGTGAGATTTTTTTATATGTGCCACATGCAGTCAGACATTTGCTACTTGTCATGAATAGCTAAGTCAAGTTTTAAATGAGCAGTGTGAGCACTGAGGTTGGTCGAACCACTGCTAAGTACTTACATTTCAAAGGGACATTCAGTTGAACTGCGGACGGCTCTGTAAAAAACAAACAAACTTGTTTTTAATGTTGCGTAGCTGTGCTTTACGATCATATGTAGTTTCTTGGTCTCTAGATTTTCCTCTGAATCAAATGAAGCGACTGAGGCTGACTGATTTTGTCCATTAGTGAATCTGAGAGTGAAATTTTGCACAAGGAGAAACCTCATCTTGTTTGTTTTAGTGATGAATCGTACCTTTTTCACTTGTGTTAATGTAATCGTGAACATTTTTAACGTGTGGGCTTTAAAGTGTTCTGGACATACGGCGTAAGTGCTGTTGATTTATTGCTTGATTGCAGTCACTTGAAATTGAAATGTATTAAAGATGGCAGCACTTTAGCAGTTCGTCTCTGTCGCAGTTTCAAAGTGTAAAGATCATTAGGATTATCATACCGCTGAAGTACTTCAATCCAAACGTGTAAACACACAGTGAGGGTCAGTAATGAATGTAGTGATGGTCGAATGTACTGTACATTGTTTGATATTTTACAGTAAAAACAGTATTGCTGTTTCAGTTTCTTTAGCTTGTTATTGGATGTTTTGTATTCGTGCCGTCACTGAATGGTTTTCATGAGTGTTTTGAGAACACCTGTACATCCAAAGTCATTCTTTACGAGAAAGGTTTGCGATCTACTGGACATATTACAGATCTCACATCAATGATTTTGATTTTATTACCTGTGCTGTATTGAGTGTACATTTGTGTTTGCATGCCTAAATGAATATTTGTTAAGTCTGTGAATATATTGTGACTGACAGAACCAGTCTGTGGGACCTGGCTGCTTATCAAAATGTCTTATCCCACATGAAAGTATGCCATCTGATTTGATGACAAATTATTCATTAAAGTACATTTTTATCTACGTCAATAAAAACAATAAATATTGTAATATAAGCAGTGTGTATGTACAATATAATAACAGCTTTAGACAGCAAATACATGTTAATTTATATGAATAAATATCTGGTAACCGCCTGCAGACTGACAGGAGGTGGCGCTGTAAACTGCAGTGATTTGACAACTTTTCCCTGTAGCGGAAAACTTAATGATGCCGCACATGTTGGGTTACATAAAAACCATCCGTGCAAACATTTATTTTTACTCACTATTTTACAATAATAACTAAGGGCTTTCTACTCTTCTCCTGCTTTATTTTCATTCATAAAACTACACTCACATGCGGCCAGTAGTGTACATTCATAGAAAATACAGTAAAAGTGTGATTCCTGTGAGATTATTGGTCACTCGATTCTGTCCTCGGCCAATAGGCGCAGTGTTGCTATGCCTTATCAGTTCGCTGATTGGCTGACACAGCTGTCAATCATTCATCAAGTCAACGGCTAGCGCGATTTCCGCTAAAGATCGTTGACTCGGCCGTCAAGATAGTTCACGTCTTCCGGAGTCGTGTAACGTAGAGTTTTTCTTATTAGCTTACAAATTATGTAAATAAATAAGGTGCCTCAATCGCTGTTTACTTTTATATATGTAAAAACGGTGAAAAGATGGTTAGCAACCGTAAGACATCCGAGGGAAGAACAGTTGCCTTAGTAGCAGACTTTATTACTGTATCACAACTTGTAAAAAAAAAATGTGTTTCTGAAAGTGAACACGCCTCTACATATCAAAATTGTCTTTAGGTAATAAAATAACACAATGACAATAGAGTCCGAGCAGCCTGTACTCGTTTTATATTAAATTATTAGCAACAATTGGTAAACGTTAAATCGTCACCATGTCCATACTACGCATGCGCAGAAATGTGCTTTAAAGAACAATATTAGCAAGTACGTCCACGTGTTACGATAGTATTAATAACAGACTGTTCAAATCACGCTGATTAAGTCTATACGGGCGTAAAACAATCACACAATGGACGTAAATCGGATAAAAGACACCTCTTTAACTGTATAACGGATTTTCTGCGAACCCGGAAGTAAGTAAGAGTGAACGCTCTCGCTCCGGCTGGCTGCTTCATCACTCTTTCTCTGCCTCTTCTAAACTCTGCTGGGCATCATTGCGCGTCAAAACATTGCGTCTCTGCAGGACTTGCCAGGGCCGGAGAGGAGAGGAAATTTGCTTGGGAAGGAATGCGAAAGGGGTTTTAGGATTGGCACTGCCACGAGGAAAACGAGGAGGTGCGACATTTTCTGAGCTACGTGGAGATCCGTTTTTTCTTCCCTTCAAAGGTAAAATGATTTCCTCTGCGTTATTTATCACTGTGGTGCATTTGTTGTTACGCACTGTTTTCATTATCGCACTGGGAAGCTTTTTCCAGGGCTGATATAATCATGTAAAGCTTAGCCACCACTTTTTAAAGCTGAGTTAACTTTAAAGACGCAGGCTCGCGTGCTGTTACCTGCTATAACAATAAAAATATAAGTTTATAATGTGTGGCTCGTGTCCTGCCAACAACATGCGTGACGTGATCGTCATATGTGTTACTCATGCTCGCACTGATGTTGTCTTCATGGATTGGATGCTGAAGTCCACTCTGCAGTGGAGCTACAGTATCTAGTGGGTATTATTAGGACACATGCTGTTTGTGGTGGCTGTCCCGCACGTATGCGCCATCATCCGCGCGCGCGCGCCTGGTCGTGATGGTGCACGTCAGCGGTGATCAATGCGGGGTTATCATGTAATACGCGCGCGTGTGATCACAAGCTCTGACGACAGTCACCTGGTCCTCATCGATCCGTCAAAGTCATTGCAGATGTTAAAAGCTGGTCAGGGTGGGTGGTGTGTGTGCACAGGCGCGCGCGCGTGCGTGTGTGTTTTGAGCATTGTTGAGCTGAGGCATCCCCGCCATCTGTGCTGCGTGTGGTGGCTGAAGTTCTGCCCCAGATTAAGTGCGCCACTGCCTGTGACCTGATTCAATAATCACACACTGTAAACCTCAAGCCTTCATGTTTTTTTGTTTGTGTGTGTGTGTGTGTGTATTTATTGATGTGTTACCCCACGTGACATCTACCATCCCATACAAGTCAATGACAGTTCGGGCCAGCAGGTGGAAATGCCCCACCTCCCCCCCTCAACTAAATAAAGTCCATGTGAGGCAGTTTAAGAAGAGACACTTTCATCAAGTCATGACCTTTGCACTGATCTATTTTCATTGCAAAGCGTGCATGCAGATAGTTACTGATGAAGCGAGGATCGATACACAGAGATCGAAGATGGGGGTCAGAGTGTTGCAGGCCTTGAAAGGTGATCCTTCACAGGCAGGATTTGTATACATAAACAAAGGTTGTGCACAGTGTGTTGTGTTTCGCAGGTCTGAGTCACTTTGTCACGTCACCCACTTTGTTTTTTGTCTCACTTTTTATGACACTTTCGCTGTTTATCGCCTGATAGCCACACGCAGAGATGCAGCAGAAGTTATACATGTGAACGAGGCAGATAACAAGCATTAAAATGAGTTTCACGTGTCCAAAGCACATGAAAACAAGCTGCCTTCTTCTCCACAAAGGACAAAATAAAGACAGACAGAAGAAAATTAGAAGTGAGTCCAGATCAAACATAGCAACAGTAACCAGACACACACACCTGGGATGCTGGAGCATCGCTTCATCAGTGAGATTTGATATGTCTGGGGGGGCAGAGAGGAGTTTTTCCTCCTCTAGTCAGTGATGTCATGCTGCTGTATGCTGTTGGCCTTGGTCTAAGACTGAATGGAGAGCAGGATGAAAGTACATGAAGTACAGAGATTGCGTCGCTGCAGCTCGTGGGTAGTATAGGACACACTGCTCATCCAACGCTGAAGGGACACAAACTGCTCCTTCCCTCTTTATCTCTCTGTTCATTTAACTCCCCCCCCCTGTCCCCGTCTGACTCTCATCCCCCACCCCGTATCTCTTCCTCTCCTCTGCCTTTCTCCTGCTCTCGATCATTGTCAGGAGCAGCATCAGCAGCGGCAGCATCAGTGCGTTACATAACAAAGGTTTTTTTGTTGGGATACAAGGGCCCTTTTGGCTGTTGAGACTCGTGGCACGTAGCCTTTTGTGATGACACCCAGAAATGACCAGAATGGACAGCTCGGTGACCTCAAACGACCCGCGGCAGAACTGATGAATAGACAGAGTGACAGCAGAAAAAATAAATATACAAACAGGCTGAGGGGCATGGAGACAGACGGAGAGAAGACACATGCAGACTGAAAAATAAACTGATAAAAGATGGACAAACACCAGACACACACACACACACATACATACACACACACACACACACACACACACACACACACACACACACACACACACACACATACTGAGGTTATACAAGAGTCAGTTTTGCTAGAAATTTCCTGCTGTTGGAGCCTGTCTGAATCGCTGCGACCAGTTCCTCCAGTCATCTGATCATTTATGCAATTTGTTATTCTGTCTAAGGGTTTTTTTTTAGTGCAAAGCAGCTCTGATTGACTCTTTGCGTCAGCGTTCTACAGCACGTCAGCATCCTCGTTCCCACAAACAATGTTGCCTTGCAAAATGAGTTTCAAGCATGTCCACCCACCATGATGCGTGCTGTCCTGTTCTTGGAAACTGATTGTTATGAAATGTCAAACAGCGTCATAGTGCAGCCTTGATCATCAAATCCAAGACGTGTTTATCTCTTTACTATGGTATAAAGCCTGTATCTGCGCTCTGTTGTACTTCATGTTCAGAAGCCTCGTTGTCTTTACAGTTACTGATTTCCATATTAAAGTTCCCCTCCAGACATGTATTAAAGTATGTAAAAATATTCTGCTGTGATTAACAGTTTGTTTAACATGGTTTTCTCACATAAAAAAGATAAAAGACATCTCTGAAAAGGGGATGGAAGCAGATCTACTCTTTCTCTCTCATTAATAAATTCTGGATCTGACCTCTGCCCCGCCCACCACCACTGCTCGCACTACGTTGACCAGTGAAAGAGGAGTGGGCATCAAGATGGCCAGCATTAGAAGAAACATAGCAGAGATTCAGACACGCATGTTTAAGCCTCAATCAGGCTTTACTGTAACAGGGCTAACTGTTTGAATCACACGGCTAACGTTGCCTAGTAGGTTTAACAGAGTCAAGCTGTTTTAGTGCGTCAGTGTTAGTTCGTTGGGACCGTTCAGTGTTGGATGTTAGCCTCTGTTGCTGTGTTAGCTCGTAGTAACCAGGCAGATGTTAGAGCAGTGGTTGCCAACTGGTGGGTCGTGGTCCAAAAGAAGTCGTGGGTCCTTTCTAAACGGACCACAAGTGACTCACGAACGTGTCAGGTTTGTAAAAAAACACACTTTACTTTGAAGTACATTGAATTTCTGGCACAGAGCTTTTATTTTGAAGTGCCGTTTCCCGCTGTAGCATGAGTGAATAACAGGCAGCTAATTAACAGAGACAGCAAAAAAGCGCGATGACATGGCCAAACATAAGTATGATGCAGAATATATTTAACTGTGTGGACCTTAAACTAATGACTAAGGAGAAATCTGGACACTGTGGCTGGACCAGTTGGGATCCACTGTGTTAGACTGACCGTTCTGTGTGATGGCAGCAACAGAAAGTTTGCTGATCCTTTACACCAGTGAAGAGGATAAGTATCTGATGCAGGAGGAGGGCTTTGTCTCTCATATATGTCTGCCTCTAGTTCATCAGCTTGTTTAGGGGTGGTAGGCATTGCAGCGGTACACCGGTTTCAAGGTATACGTGATATAAAAGTTGATGGTTATCATACTGTGTACATTTGCTTATCTATGATATTGAAAAAAAAATGCAACTGGACATTTAATCTCCCCTTTATTTTCGTTATTTCTAAAGGGGAAACTTTTTACATGTACTGTCATTAACAAAATGGTTTCAAGTTTTAATTATAGTGATAAAACATTTCTTCAATCAAAATAAACCCTTCCGTTTTTATTTCTTTAAGTACGTTATTCTGACTGATAATAATATAAATATTGCAATATTGTGAAACCATGATATTTTCTGAGGTAATTATCGTACCGTGAAAATCTCATACCATTGCAAACTTGGAGGTGCTATAATCGTCTCTCAGAAACAACATGGCATCGGTCTCCAGCCTAGGCAGCAGAGTCTGCTGTCTCATCTCCCCCGTAGCGCCAGTATACTATATTTAATAAAATCTTTATTTAACTGTTATAACTGATAGTAATAATTGGCCGTAATTCTTGTTCTGGGGCGGCACGGTGGTGTAGTGGTTAGCACTGTCACCTCAAAGCAAGAGGGCTTCAGGTCAAATCCGCCAGCCAGCTGGAGCCCTTCTGTGCGGAGTTTGTATGTTCTCCCTGTGTTAGCGTGGGTTTTCTCTGGGTACTCCAGCTTCCTCCCACAGTCCAAAGACATGCAGGTTAACTGGTGACTCTAAATTGCCCGTAGGTGTGATAATGAGTGTGGATCGTTGTCTATCTCTATGTGTCAGCCCTGTGATAGTCTGGTGACCTGTCCAGGGTGTATCCCTGCCTCTCACCCAATGTCAGCTGGGATAGGCTCCAGCCCCTCCTATGAACCTGTACCAGGATAAGCGGTTATGAATAATAAATGAATGATTTTTTTTTATTTCTAATGGTTAATTAGTTAATTATTAACATCTCTGTTGTGCATTAATATCGATGACAACAAGCTTGTTAGCTTGTAACAGGCAGTGGCTGACACAATGTTATTGTTTGCTAAACATGCAACAATATCTGCTGCGATGTTGCAGTGTGTTCACATTGTTAGATTTTTATTATGTGATTATATACCAGAGGTCTAATTAAAGTTTGCAAAATGATATATGCCCTCTGGCATTACATTTAGGGCCTAATAAGTCTACTCTTGGCTGTTGGTTTCAGGTTTCTTAGCTGGCATTTGCATATTAGACTGACTACTATTCATATTAATGACATACTGTAATTTAGCTTCTAGGAAGGTGCGCAGACATCGCCCCCCTTTAGTGGAATAATTTGAGAACACCTCTCCAGTGACAAACGTTCCACGGATACAAGTCAGTGCTGTCAGGGTCAGACATTTTAGGGGACACAAACATAAGAAAAGACATTTTTGAGTGGAGGAGATTTTTTAAATGAGAAAATGTGTCACAAATAAACCAAAATAAGCCTTTGGTGATGATAACGTGTAGGCTTTCATGTTATTCAGAGATCTTATGGTCAGATCAGTCAGTTGTATGACTGCTAAATCAAAGCTGCAGCATCTGAAGGGCTGCAACTAATGAACATTTTCATGATTGTTTTTTTATTTATTTATTTATTTTATTAGATAGGGACGATGCAATTTAACACAGTTCCAATACAGAGTATGAGACTGACGTGTTGCAGAGAGTTTATAGCTATTGCTAAATATGATCTGCTGGTTATTTTCCCAGTTAATATCTCATTAATACAATTGTTGTTGTCTATTAAATGCAAGAATAGAGTGAATCAGTGCTTGTCATGAGCTCAACTTCACAGAGCCTGAGTCTGTAAATGTTTTGCCAGGCCAACAGTGTAAAACCCAACGAAATCTTGTTTACAAAGATAAACAAAACAGCAAAGCTTCATAACTGAGACGGACGAGCTAATGGTTGGAAATTTGTGCCTGAAAAAATGACAAACAATAAATAGATTATTGAAATAGTTCATCACACAGCGACTATGTGTTGTGTTTTTAATAATGTGGTAAGCGGTATCAGCTGTTTTCATTGGAAACCACTAACATGCTCTGGCTCACTGTTGTTATGGCTGTAATGAAGTGATTCCTCTGAGACTGAATGCAGATAATACTCAGAGAGAGCTCCATATGGATTATGTATGACCCACAAGATGATGCATAACACGTGCAATACGATAATCCTGCACTGCTGCTGAATGTCCGTTGAGAGCGCATTAGTATCGTGATGCACTATACGTCAACGTGCAGTTAACAGCATCTCACAGAGCTCGAGTTAACATCTCGCCTGTCCGATATGATGGACAGGTTCTTGTCTATACTTCACATTTACATTTTAGACATTTAGCTGGTTCGTTCATCCTGAGTGACTTGTAGGAAATGCTTCCTGGAAGAGGAAGCTTGAGTTTAATGTAATTAAATTGGAAGCTTAAGTTTGAAGCTTACACTCCTAGATTACCTTCAGTACTAAGACTAATTACTCAGCTGTAATCAGGCAGCTTCATGCAAATGTAAGAGATTGTCTTGATTAATTTAACATTGAACCCAGGATGAGGGAGCCCTTCTGTGTGGAGTTTGCATGTTCTCCCCTGTGTCAGTGTGGGTTTTCTCTGGGTACTCCAGCTTCCTCCCACAGTCCAAAGACATGCAGGTTAACTGGTGACTCTAAATTGTCCGTAGGTGTGAATGTGAGTGTGAATGGTTGTCTGTCTCTGTGTGTCAGCCCTGTGATAGTCTGGTGACCTGTCCAGGTAGTACCCTGCCTCTCGCCCAGTGTCAGCTGGGATAGACTCCAGCCCCCCACGACCCTCAAGAGGATAAGCTGTTTACGGAAATGAGTGAATTTAAATTCAAATTAGTTGTTTTGTCTGACCAACAGTGTAAAACTCAAATATTTTCAGGTTATGATCAGAAAAGATGTGAAAAATTAGCAAAAATTCATGTATAAAAAGCATGGACTTGAAGATGTCATCATTATTTTGCCTAGAAAATGAATAAACAATTATCAAAATAAGCTTTCTGTTAAATTAACTAAATGATTAATCCACTAAACACCTCTAAATATATAAGTAAAATGTTAATGTGTCACTGTATGGCAGGACCATAGGCTATATAAAATTAACGGACATAGCTACAGTGATGTCACCCATTGGTTTGTGGACTCACGTTTTGAAGCGCCAAGTTTGGCATTTTGGCCGTCGCCATCTTGGATTTTTGGAGCCAGAAGTGACCATATTAGACAAGAGGGTGGAGCTCGCTCGCACTCAGACTGTGGTGATGCTTCGCAGCCTGTCACTCAAGAGACCACGCCTTTAATTATTCATAATTTTAAGCCTTAATGACATTTATATTGTTGAGTTACATAAAAATTCCCCCCTGTACAGTTGTCATGAAGAGGGAAATAAGCTACAGAGAGCAAAACCAGGCTGTAAACATGTTTGTTTCTGCTCTTGAGTTGAGTATTTTACAAAGGGGGGTCTGTGGGGATTCACTCTTTTCCCGAGCCAGCTTCAAGTGGCCATTTGAGGAACTGCGTTTCTTGGCACTTGCGGGTTGGCTTTAGTTTTCCAGCCCCAGAGGTTACAGCTTGGGCAGGACTCAATAGTTTGAGCAGAGCTCAGAGGACCAGATCCTACATAAACTTCCTCCTGGTCCTCAGTCCTGAAATGACCGAGAGCAAAACCCACTTTGGGTTAAACATAAGTCTGTGTGTGTGTGTGTGTGTGTGTGTGTGTGTGTGTGTGTATGTGTGTGTGTGTGTCAGGGGTCAGCTCCGACAACTGCTCTGAACGTGTCTTTGTGCCCCGATCCCACGCCGCTGGCAGCGAGCCAGAGGAGAGAAAACAAGGGCACGTCTCAGTGCCTTATTTATTTATATCCCCCGGTCCTTTCCATCAGAACTGGAGCCTTTATCAGCCTCCGTCCGACACTAAAAACAATCATATTGCAGAGCAGTAAAGCAAAGAGGCCTCTCTCTGTCTCTCCCTCTGTTGTTTGTCCTGAACTCACAGAGGCCTCCTGCTCCCATTCACTATTTTATTAGTTTTTCCAGATGGTTCAGTAAAGACAGACAGGAAGGAGAGAAGACAGAAGGTGATGAAACAACTCAAGTTATTGCAGTATCTTATAGAGCCATCAGCCTGTAAACTGCAGGCTTTATTCAGTTAGAAAGGTCATGTGTTTTTATTTTACCGTGAAACAATTGATTATAGAAACACGCAGGTGACAATAAAATGTGCACACTGGTTTAGCGAGGCTCCTCGACAGCCTTATGAAAGGCAGCACTTGGGAAGAAAACTAGATTAAATCCTGCAATTGATAAGTTGTGTTAAGCACCAGAGCTACAGGGCTGAAATCACAATTAAAGTTGAATTAAGCAATAAAACCACAAAGATTATATCTGCACCACAAGGTAGAGAGCAAAGGCCCCGAACAACCTCCTGTACAGTTAGTCAAAACATACTCCTGTCCTTCTGGCCCCGAGCCTTTGGGATGGGTTCCCAGGCCAGCTCACTAATCTTCTCAGTCACCAGGGCACACCAGCAGAAGTATTTTAAGGGCTTGGTCTAGTTGGATATCATGGAGTGAGCAGAGCACGATCCTCACAGTTATGCTACGCTAAGCAGATTATCCCTGCAGCCCCATAGACTTAAACACAGAATGTGAGCGAGCGTTGCTGCCTGTGTGTGTTGCTGCATTGAACCGGAGTCAGTGCAGAATGCTTTGACCACACGTTAATGGAGACAGCAGCGACTAATGATTATTTTTTATATCAATTTTCTGCCACAGCAGTTAATTAGTTGATTGTTTAGTCTATAAATTGCCAGGAAATAATGAAAAATGCTCAGTGTATTTGCAAGCTGACATCTAAAAATGTTCAAACAATAATCCAAAACCCACAAATATCCAATTTACTACTGAGAATAAGAGTCTACAGTCACGTGAGCAGCTCTGTGCACAGAGCTAAATGCTAATGTCACACATGCACACAACCAAAATGCTAATGTGTTAGCAGGTATGCCATCTCAGGTAGCCAAAATGACCTGGCCCAGCATCGGCCCGAACTCAGCATTCATGCTCTGTTCATTTTCCATAACCGCTTATACTGTTGGAGGTCACGGGGGGGCTGGAGCCTATCTCAGCTGACATTGGGTGAGAGGCAGGGTACACCCTGGACAGGTCGCCAGACTATCACAGGGCTGACACATAGAGACAGACAACCATTCACACTCACATTCACACCTACGGGACAATTTAGAGTCACCTGTTAACCTGCATGTCTTTGGACTGTGGGAGGAAGCTGGAGTACCCAGAGAAAACCCACGCTGACACGGGGAGAACATGCAAACTCCACACAGAGGGCCCTTCTGAGCCGAACTCAGCACTCTTGATATGAATGATGTCCCAGAATCGGGCCAAATCAGCCCGCCCGATTCTGGCTGCCGACACTGCCATGACTGGGATGTTCAGCATCTTAGTTTAGCATGTTAGCATGCTAACATTTGCTAATCGGCACTGAACACAAAGTGAAGCTGAAGCTGATGGGAACGTGACATGTTTTGCGGGTATTTGGGAGGGATGTGTCAACAAGTTGATTAAATGTTGCTACCCTTGCTAGTCCACAGCAGAAATATTACTCAGTTAAACTTATTTTATAAATTACTGTTTAAAAAAAGATGGTCTAAGTGGTCAAATAACTATCATATGGGAAAAGATTAATGAACAGAAGCTACTGGAATGTTGTTCTTTGTATCAGGTCTGACAGTCATCCAGGGGAGCACTTTGCTTTGTTTATTTGTTTGTTTCTTACACTTGTTGTATTTGTACTTTATGAAATTATTTTTTATTTTATTCTACTTTATTATTTTATTTATTTTTGCAAGTGTGTGTGTGGGGGGGTAATTTTTATTCTCTTTTTTTAATTCTTAGCCTTATGTTGCTGTACAGGAAGGTTGAAATACTGAAAGACGAAAAACTGATAATGAACCATGAAATATAGTAGGCAGAACCTTGAATATGAAATATGAATATGAAGTGGACTCAAGGATATTTTTCTATGACACCAAAATTACCATAACATACTCTAAAAATTCAAATCTGTTTATGAGCTTTGTAATAAGTAAGATATATGAAATGATATGACGACAATTTGAAGTATTTTAAAACAAAAATAGATCATTTTATGGGATTGTGTTCACCCAATGAAAGTGCCATTTTGATAATCAGGCACAATCTTGAAGATTTTTCTTAAAGAATATTGTTTCTAATAAATGTCAATTTCCAACTTTTAGTCTGTGAGTTGTTTTTATATTTTGTATAATGTGCAAAATTCATAATGCATGGTGCCACACATTTGAGGGGCATTGAAAACATGATTTGGTTATTGAAAAATATGATTTATGATTTCAAATCTTAAACATAAACAGTGTTTAATTTTCTACTTTTAAAGTAAAAAAACAAACAAAATTGAGCACAATTTAGACTAGTGGACTAGTCTAAATATAAGCTTCCATATAAACGTCAGGGATGTTAGTTGTTGGGAAAATCACTAGTATTTGGTCATAACAAAATAAATGCATTGGAAAAATTAAACTCTTGAGCCCCGTCTAGATGGTGGCACTACGCCTACAGGAAAAGTCTGTGGATGGTCTGGATTTGTCGTATGGGCACCATGAATGTCTGAACAAAGTCACAAGGCAGTTCATTCAGTAGTTATTGAGATATTTTTGGTCTGGACCAGAGTGGAGGGCTGATGATTAGACCGACATTTTCATCCCTTGAGCTATGCCGGTAGTGTGGCTAAAAATAATTGACATGCAAACTAAGCAGTTATCAAAATAGATACCCTCTGATTTTTGTGTCTGTACCTGCTTTGGCAGCCCAAACTTTCCTCTCAACCAACTAGGACTCACTCATGGACTCTTGAGAGAAGTCATGGTTCCCTGTGTAATGGAAACATGTTCTTGTTCCATGTTTGAATCTCATCTCCCAAAGTAGAATGTCTTCATTGTTCTCTGTTTGAATCTGAAATGTGAAATTTGGTGACTCAGCCTGGGACACAGGCTCATTAATAATGCATGATGTCTCATCACATCATCACTCTTTGAGGTTTGTAGAGTTTCAGAGATGCGAGCAGGTTGAAGAATTCTCAGCACACAGACTGTAATCCCATCAGCAGTCATACACCTGTGGCTCATTTCACAACATCTGCTCAAGGAAACATCTGTTACGCAACCGTGTAACCATGAGCTGCTCTTTTATCCTCCCCGTGCTCAGGTGTTTGCCTCCCAACCCACCGCCCACCACGGCCCTCACCTGTGTGTTGCGGTGCTTCCCTTGTGAGCCGACCTGGGCTGGCAGTCCCTTCTTGCACCGCCCGCCAACTCCGCCCATGGTCAGAATGACGCGCTCCAAGACTTTTCAGGCGTACTTGCCGAGCTGCCACCGAACCTACAGCTGCATCCACTGCCGAGCTCACCTGGCCAACCACGACGAGCTCATCTCCAAGGTAACCAGGAGAAGCAGTACTCTGCTCCAGTGACTTGACTCATCTCACCAGCAGTGGTTGCTCCTGGAAACCATTAGTGACAGTGGTTACATCCAGGCAGCTTATTATTACAGACTGAAAAAGTGCTTTACTTCATGTTTAGTGACATCACAGGTCAGTTTATCGTATAATTTCTGTCTCCTTCATTTTTCTTGCTTCTTACTTCTGATTTTAAAGCACAATCAGTAATGTAAAATATAATTTACAAGGATTAACGGCAATTAAAAGGACAAGCATTGAAGATTTAAAAAGAGGGAGCACGGATGAGGAATAATGAAAACAAACAACAGGCTGAACACCTGTATGTTTGTGTCAGCCTCCGCCACCCCACTGCCTGTGGATGGATTATGTTATAAGCTGGTTAGTGAATTGGATTACGAATGCACTATCACTTTTTCCACGTGCGATTATGACAACACAGCTCACCTGTGCACAAAGGCCTTCTGCCGGTGGTAACACAGCCGCACGATGTAAATCTGTTTAACGCGGCTCTTAAGCTTTTGTAATGTGGAAAATAAAGGCCTGCGAGAAAATAACTGCAAGTGGTGGAGCTCCTTCTGCATTAGCTAACTGTGATGGGCTGTTACTGGGAGACTGTGCCCCATTTTAAAGTAGATATTAAAATAGATTTTGTCTTCAGGTTTTAAAATAAGAGCTTCTATTAAAGTGAAGGCACGGCACAAATCAACACCTGGGCGATTTATAAGGAAACCAAACCTCTCTCTGTCTTATTTTACTGAGCATTATGGGAATATAATCGCATGCTTATGTCGTTTTATATTGTTACTACACTGTATGAAAGGGTCGATTCTTGTTTCAGCCTTTTTATCTTTGCCTCATCCTCTTTGCAGTCGTTCCAGGGCAGCCAAGGCAGAGCCTACCTGTTCAACTCAGTGTGAGTATCCCCTCTCTCTTGCTGCATTTCAACGAGACAAGGTTGATGTTATGTGTTTGGACAAAAAGTCTCAGACAGGAGAACAATGATCTAAGATGGTGGTGTTTTGAAATAGGTTAGTAATGCGTGTTGTACCACACAGTAGAAGTGTTGTTTTGAAGCCCTACTGTAGACGGAGCCAGCCTGTGCCTCGGAGTCATTATCAGCTGAATTGAGTGTGAAAATTAGGCTATTTGAATCTATGCTCCGTGGCCTGGCGCCCTATCAGTATGCGCTGTGTGAGTGGGTGTGAGGCAGTGACTCACTCTGAGCACATCGTACAGTACATGCAACTGAGCAACTTGAGCCACTTGCACAATTTGTAACTTTTGTGTCTTTGTCTCTACTTTCCTCTTCCTCCTGCTTTCTACTTTCATCTCCACCAACAACCCCCCCCCTTCTCTCTGTCTCTCAGGGTGAACGTTGGGTGTGGCCCTGCAGAGGAGAGAGTTCTGCTCACAGGCCTGCACGCTGTAGCAGATATCTACTGTGAGAACTGCAAGACTACCCTGGGCTGGAAATACGTAAGTGTCCTTGGCTGATTTGATGCACAAGCACCACAAACTGCATCCAAGGTTAGAGGACGATAAACTGAGGAGGTTGTTATTATAGCACACCCTAATTTTATTTGCACCCTAATTATATTTGGACCTCCTCTCCTCTCAGGGTCAACGTGATGTTACGGCTGTGGACTGAATTAATTATGAGATAGATTTCTCAGAACAGATGGAGACATGAAGGACGAGTCTTTATCTTGTGTGACTTGTGATTAGTTTTTAATGTTTTGTGGGAGTGAACACCATCTGGATCAGCAGAAGGGTTTCCATTCATCGCTCAGACCTGAAGATTTACATACATACAGTAGGTTTTTTTAGGTTTTAACTGTGCTGCCCTGCAAAGGCTAACTGCAGTCACTACACTGACGCTGACACTGAGATAAGTTTTTTGACTCTCCGGCCAAATGTTATATATTTAAAAATGGAAATGCACTCATTAAAAAGGTATTCATAAAGTTATTTTTATGCCTAAAAAACATGATCAGTTATTTGACCTATGACCCCAAAAATGCACTAAAAATGTACTTTCTGCACCCTGCCTTTGTATGACCTTAAACACCTGTACAGGTAATGCAAAGGCAAATTGCAGTAATCAGAATTTTAGTGTCTTTGTAAGTTTAAGAAAAACTGTTTTCATTTCTTACTAGATTTAATTTTGTATTTGTTTCATGTGTGGATGTTCGTTTTAAAAGACGTAAACAAGAATTTGAAGCAACCCTTTAGGGCCATTTTGTTGCAATATTCACTTCATCAGGTTTGACCTAAATTAAGTTTACTTAAAGGGATAGTTCAGAATTTTGAAGTGGGGTTATATGAGGTGCTTATCCATAGTCAATTTGTTACCTACAGTAGATGGCTGTTGACACGCCGCCTGTTCGGGGAAGCATGCTTAAGTCTGACCCAGAGGCTAAGCAATGTGCTGCTGTCAATGGGGTCAGCAATAAAACATATTTTAAACACCTAAACAAAGTCCCACCTACAACAGTCACTATCAGTTTAAGTGTACGCTATACTGAGAGTATTTTCACCACTTAACCTTTCTATCAAGACAGTGATTTCCGATGATGAACTGAAGCCACTATATCGCTTTCATCAAAGCCAGACTCCATTGAGGAAAAACAGTGATTTAACATTGCTGAACACAGGAGCTGCTCGTCTACCACTGCCTCAATCAGTAATGTTTTTGTGTTATTATGCGACTTTGGTATGTAAAGTGGTTAGTTCAGATTCACCAAAGTCTCCCAATAACACAGACTAATGAACTGATTGAGGCAGCAGTAGGCCTGTAACCAGCCGTGTTCAGTGAGCCAGAATTACTGTTTTTGTCAATGGAGTCTGGTGGCTTTGAAGAGAGCATAGATGTGAAACTGAAGCAGTTAACAGCTTTCCTGTTGGAACGGGCTGCCTGACAGAAAGGTAAAACACTGAAAATACTCTCAATGTAGTATACATGTAATCTGTTATAGTTTTTTTTCTAGGTGGTTAAAATACATATTATTGCTGACCCCATTCACAACAGTACATTGGTTAGCTTATGTATCAGACTCCTGCCTGCTTCTCCAAACTGGTGAAATGCTGACTGACATCTACTGTAGGTAATACCTTTACTATGGGTAATTACCTCATAAAAACCAACTTAAAAAATCCAAAGTGTCCCTTTAAAATCATTCTCATCATCCTCACCACTGATCTTGCTATGGTCATTATCACGTTATCAATTATTTTGTTGTTATCCTCATTGTCACGTTACCCATTCACTGTCTTAATGCGGTTTTCGTCGGCCTGATAGATTCCCAAATCTCCATGAACGCAAAGCAGAGCACAGTTACTACATTTACTGCAGTTTGTCTTGGGTTTTTGTTGGATTATGTAATGTTTACACCCTGTTTTCTCATGAACATAATAAGATTAATCTAGGAAATTCTGTCACAAGATAGAAGATATCCAAAGGTTTAATTTCAGTGCTAACTCAATTTGACCAAAACTGTAGTTAGCCTTTGTCAGGCAGAGTAGATGTGAACTTCTACTGTAGTTCATACGGCTGATTTAATGATAGGTGTCATTGCTATGTGTTAATGTTGTTTGAATGTCTACAGACTGACAGTGTAGATATTTACTGTTTTAGAGTTAAAACAACATTGATAGCCTTGCTGTGTAGCTTGGTCTAATATCAGAGCCATATATACAAGCTGTGATATAGCATTTCAAAATACACGTGCAGTATGTGTTCAGTATGGGTGGTATTTAGGTCCCACGTCAGTCCCACTAAACAGCATCCACACATGTTAGCTGTCTTCATATATCAACAGAGCTGAGCATGTGCAGCTGGTGAACCCCATCCGCATGGAGGTGAGAGTTTACACTATGGGGCACGTGACTGTATCCTTAAGTGGTTAACACACACATACATTCACACAAACAGTATCCTTGTTGTTTGACTTCTTAGAAGGCTCCATTGACCAGCATGCTTCGCCCTAACCTCTAACCGTAACCTTCCAACCTAAAAATAGCTGTTTTCCTTATGACGCTCGCCGGGTATAAACACCTGGCGGAACCAGCTTCGAAAGTAGAGACTTTTCTGGGTAGTTTCTATTCCTGTCAGGACCCCACAAGGCAGAGAAAACAGAGGTCACATGCATGCGCGAGCACGCAGACACTAGATAGGACTTAATGGAGGGTTTCCATTAATATCAGTTGCAGCAGTATTGATTTTCTGCAGTCGTCAAAGTTCTATCGAGAGGCTTGACCTACTGCACTTCTAAACCAAGAAATCTGATAACGCGCCTCTGCAGCTCAGAACCAAAATAGCCAAAGACAAAACAAGGTACAGACGCTCCACACTGGAAACATTTGTATCAGCCGACTCGGTGACTCTGCTGTCAAGAGAGGCTTTCAGTGAGTGAGTGGCTTTTGAACAACAACACAAGGGTGTTAATGGACTTGGACAGGAAGCAAAAGTTGTCAGGCTGTGTCATTTTTTTATGGCATTCATCAGCAAACTGCGTGAAAATAGAAAAACATAGTTGTTTTAAACAGTTTTCAAGAGAAGAGCTGTGTAGAAATGATGGATATTTAGATATGCTGTTACAAAAAGCATATCCTCAGTGATTTAACCTCAGCGTTTCCAAAGAGGCCTTTTTAAGCTTGGGGTTTGAGTTTACTGCTTGCTGCTTGCTGCTTTCATTGTCAGTTACTGGGGCCAGAAATATCCAAATTTGGGGATATGGGAGGTGGAACTGGAGCAAGTTGACGTGGGATTAGCAAGCAGCAACCGCCACAGCTGAACATGACCATGTGACCACCATGAGAGACATCTGCTAATTAAAAACAGTCCCACACACCCCTGTAAAAGTCCTTTAGTTGGAACACTTGTAAAAATCACCACAAAGTCACACATTAGGAGAGGGAACATTAGCTATTGAGACACAGTCTGCAACCATGCTAACATCTCTGTGAGCCTGTTCTTATGCACAGCCTTTTGAGCTAATGACAGTGTGCTAACATGCTCACAAAGACACTGCCACCATACTGATGTTAAGCAATGGATGTATGAAGAGAACAGGATACAGCGTAGGTGGCGAGGCCCTGTTCATTAGTATGAAAGTTGCTTGGTGTCTTGGTTTCTGTGGCATAAAATTGCCTGGATCTTAAGCATTGTGGGGCTCATAGAGCAGGCGCACTAGAGACTTGTGTCAGCTGAGTGGCTAAGCTCTGGTTCAGCGCTCTGCTAACTTGAATGGGGAAAGAATGATTTAATTGTGCAGCTTGTCTAGACTTGAAAAATGTTATCAGACCAACTAGATCAAAACCCGACAGTGAATCTGGTCATTTCGTGGGGGTCTGCTCAAAAAAAACCCAAAAAACAAACATGTCCACTGATTTACAGACCTCTCTTTTACAATGTTAGAAAAAGTGGCTAAAAGTCTTTATTGGGCCCTGCGGCATCACTTGACGGAACTGGATGTTGTAGTTCCACATTTGTCCACTATGTAAAATCATCTTTAAAACTCTGTGCTGTTGCTTGGGGTTTGTGTTAAGCAGGTATTGCAATGTTTACCATGTTAACTATTTTAGTTTAGCGTGTTAGCATGCTTACATTTGCTAATTAGCACTAAACAAAAAGTACACACAGCTGAGGCTGATGGGTATGTCGTTATGTTTGCAGGTATGCATGTATAAAGAGAACTTGATACAGCAGTAGAGGCATTGTAGTGGAAGTTGCTCAGTGGTGTTTTAAGCCAAAACAGTTTGATTTCTGGGTGTAAATTTACCCAGATGATCCATACAGCAAGGAACTAGCCTTTTTCTATAACCCTGCCTTCCAACTGCTCGGTCTCAGGCTCACTACAATGAATAACAATAGGATAATAATGTGTATCTGTGTATTTACAGCTTTTAGGACAGTAAATGTTTGTACTGGAAAGTCAATGTACCTAAAAAATATCCACTGATTTACAGACATTTCTTTCACCTTGTAAGTCTTTGAGAAAGTCTTTTTGGGCCCAGTGGAAAAACATGATAGAAGCTGTAATTCCATGGTTTGACCACTATGTCAAATAATCCCAAAAACAATGGCTGTTAAGTAGTGATTGGCGGACAGATTCTTTTCACAGTATCGGTTCCTTCAAGTTCATACATGTAAATGTATTGAACCCTTCTACCTTTGATGCTTTTCTCAAAAAAGTATAAAAGCTACAGTACGTGCACCTTTGACTAGTGCTATCCGCGCCATAAAACTTCTCTTCAATGCATTACTCGTCATCATGTGTAAATTTACATAAATAGATAGAAAATATTCATTTTAATGCATTCAGCATCCCACTTGTATGTAGGTAGGCTATGTCAGCTCAGTACGTCGTTACAGAAATGTCAATGACAAACAATCTGTCACTCTTTGAGGGGCATGTCCCAGCTAGCTCCACAGCCTTGTGCTGCATTCATGTGATGTCGATATAATCTCAAAGATGAGTTTCCGATCAGATTTCCCTTGCTCATCTGATCTGTGTCTGTTGCTCTTCATTATCAACGTGCCGTTAAATGGCTCTGAGCAATAAAGTACAACACATCTTTGTAGCATCCACGATGTTTCCACATTACAACTTCAAGCTCATGAACACACCAGAGTCCAAAGAAAGACTGTTTGAGGAGCACAAGAATGCACAGTCAGCCTTGGCTGGCAGAGGTCTAAACTCGAGTCTGATTTAATCGACCCTCATTCATTCATTCAGTGTGATTGTTGCACTACATCAAGCCACGTTACGGATTCATGAACACTCTGAAGTTTAACAGGCTGACCCGAAACATACCGGACACTCAAAAGAGTCATGGCTTCTTTAAAACCTGGCTCTCTTTCTCTGTGTTTGGTATTTAGCCATTTTAAGGACTACTATCAATGAAAAAAGCCGCTAAGAGGCTGAGTAGGCTCTTACAGTAACTGTGAGTCGTTGAAAGAAATCCATATCGAGGTCCAGAGATGCGTTTTATGCTGATTTATTAAACAAACAACTGAAGCAAAATGAGATGAAATGAAATGTTTCGTGACCTCGTATCCATCCCAGTCTTGTGACGGAAATATCTCAAAAACACTTTGAGGGAATTTCCTCAAATTTGGCACAAACTTCCATTTGGACTCAAAAATAAACTAACTAGAATTTGGTGGTCAAAGGACAAAGGTCAAGGTCACTGTGACCTTGTATCCCATCTCATTCTTAACGTGGTATCTCAAGAATGCCTTGAAGGTATTTCCTCAAATTTAGCACAAACATCCTCTTGAACTCAAAAAGTAAACTGATTAGATTTTGGTGGTCAAAGGTCAAGGTCACTGTGACCTCGTGTCCATCTCATTCTTGTGAACGCGATATCTTAAGAACGCCTTGGGGGAATACGCACCCTCTTTGTCCAAAAGCTGTCACGCTACTGAATGAACAGGTAATATCATGTGAAACCACACTCACCCCTGCAACAGTTACTACCAGAAGTGAAAGTGACCAAAAGAAGGTGTGCCACAAACCAAAGTATTAGCCATCAGAGAAATGTGCTTACAAATGTAGCCTTGGTGGGTGCCCCCTAGCATTATGAGTTTTGACCTTTTAGTTTTTATTAACTGCTACTTGATACTCGTACTGGGTTTACAGTAAAATAAGATAATCACTGATGCAGTCATGCTTTTCAGATGTTTCACTTTTTGCAGTCAACATATGTTTATGAAGGGAAAAGTAATAAACTGTGAAAAAAATAATGATTATGGTATTAGTCAATGTATTTCACTTAATGTAACAACACTAAGCAGAGCTTTTCAGCCTCTGTGTAGCTCAGACTTTCTTACAAATCCTACTCATGTCTTCCAGAGGAATCTTTGATCACACACCTTACAGCAGAAATGCATGTTACAGCCTGCAAAAATAGGGCAGACTCTGCATCTGTGCTGACTGTTGTGAGGCTCAAACCTGTGGCCTTTCTCAGGGGTGAGAGATTCATTCCTGTCAGTATACGGTATGACAGTCCAGTCCGGTCAGAGTTTTGGTTCTGCAGGCTCCTCTGCAGTGTTCAGTGACTGACGGTTATATAACCAGCTCCCAAAGAGCCAGCAGCAGAGACGGGCCAGGATTGAGTCAAGGATTTTCATAAACAGCTGAAAGGACTGTCATGAGCAGGGTTTTTTTAAATGCACCCCGTGCACTTCTCTAACTATCTGTCAAAGATATAAACATGTGATTATTCTCTGTCCATCTGTCCTCTGAATTAAACGCTGTCTCTCCTGTCCTCTGCCACGCCCTCCAGGAACATGCCTTTGAGAGCAGTCAGAAGTACAAAGAGGGCAAGTTCATCATCGAGCTGGCCCACATGATCAAGGACAATGGCTGGGACTGAGGGATGAGCAGCCAGGACACGACCGCAGCAGTGGAGAGGGGGAAGGGGGGTGGATGGATGGATGGACAAATGGAGGGAGGGAGGGGGGTCGTGTGTGGTGGGTGAGTGTGTGACTTTGGTTTGGCTGATTTACCATTAACCTCTGTAACTCTCTGCCCATCCCTCCCTACCACGCCTCTTGACACACACACATGCACACACACGCACACACACCAAGGTCCCAGACATCCCAGCTTGACAGAGAGACAGACTAGGCAGGCTTGTACGCAGCTAGCAGGACTAGGTGACAGTGTCTGGCCAGCAAGATGTCTCATTTTCATGTCTTTTTGTTTTTTAACTGAAACATGATTTGATGGTTCGATAGTATTCCACCTTGTCTAAAACTAATGTTTAAAAAAGTTGTTAACGGGTCATCCAGTGGAAATTTAGCCAGTAGAAGGGTGGTTAGGCCGGCCTGGCAGAGTTCATTGGCCTTGGTTGAAGAGCTGACGGGCATTCACTCTGTCCTCAGCTTGAATGAGATGACCTAAGATGATTATAGCAAATCCAGCTGATCGAGGCCATGCCAGCTGGGCCAGTGATGAGGCCTGGCGCTGAGGCTTGGCACGGAGGCCCGAGCACATGGGCGTTGGGTTGCAGCGAGGGGGATGGGGGGGTGGTTGCAGGGATTGCTGCCCACCAGGCCTCTCTCTCAACATGGTGGGGAGGGGAGGCTCCTGATCCAGTTATGCAGTGGCTTTGATGGCTTCTGGCTGGGATTCACTCCATGTTTTGCCAGTGATGCAGCTCAGGACGGACCGAGAGTGAAAGAGATACAGACAGACAGCCACCAGCTTGTCCCAAAACCTCACAGGAATTTGCCCTCGCAGCAGCAAAGCAGCTCCCCTGGGTTTTATTCATCCTTTAATACAACAAGTCGTGTAAAGTGATCTGCCGATCCTTCCCGTGTATGTCTGGTGTCGGCAGTCGCATCGCTGCGTCCGCCTTTGTTACTTAGCCAGATAGAATTACACAACATAAGCGTGTCTCAGGTGAACAACTTTGGCTGGGATTCCCAAAGGTTTGCAAGCACTGTGAGCATCTTTTTTTGGAGGTCGATGAGCTAAGGTGACGAGGCGCTGCAGGCTTGGGGGAGGCGGGGAGCAGCTAGTGGTCAGTCAAACACAACACCTGCTGTCACGCAAATAACAGTTTGATTTAAGAAACATAAACAAATGGCTGATGCATGACTGGTTTCATGGGCCATGGGAAAATGCAAATAGTAAAAAAATTAACACAGAAAAGTAAATTATTACTTTTACTGAAGTTACGAGGTATATACATAACCACAGCGGTGTGTAATGTAGACGCATATGTATAAAAGGTAACACTCTTAGGCTCTCTTTCAGTCTGGGATGACTGCTGTTTAACTGCTGTTACACTGATCTTCACTAACTGGCACTCACAAGACATAGAAAACCAACTGGGCAACATTATGAAGCAACGCACTAGATAGACCCACCTACTCATCGTTTTGTCCTTAAAGCTGGGGTAGGCAGAAAAAGAAACCAGCTGAATTTGAAAATACACCGTCCTCCTGCAGCTCTCTCCACTGTCCCAAGAACTTCCCACAAAACCACCACAGGCATATGCACGCGCTTAATTCAGCAACCCAGTGTTTCCCATACATTGATTTAATCTAATTTCATTGTAGAGTTGCACGCAGCGCGTTCTTTCAGCCCGTCCTTGCCCCACTCTTTGTGTCTCTGTTCATCAGACCAAAATTGAGACAAGATTTAGCAGGCTAATGTTAGCCACCTCATCGTCCCTTTGCCTCAGTCCCCACTGCAGTGGACTGCTCTCCCAGTAGGAGAGCTGGCAGCAGCTCCAGAGACAGACCTTCGGTCGGCAGCTGTGGCGGCTCGAATTCAGCCAGCGCAAATCCCCCAGAGCCAGGTGTCACAGTGGGCTGGTCCAGAGGGGAGTGGAGGCTGTTCTGTGACAGGGGGTCTGTCTCCAGAGCTGCTGCCCGCTCTTTACTGAGTGAGGTGGTTTGTTGTGGTGGGGAGTGAGGTGGAGAATACGCTGCGATTCAAGGCTCTAGCTACCGTTAGGGACTTAAATGTGAACTTGAAGCTGCAGCCATGAGCCTTTTTGGCTCTGGTTAGCGGAAGGCTAAATTATTAGCATCTCTGTATTCTATTTATCGTCAGACTCTCTTTTAGGGTGCTTTCACACCTGCCCTGTTTGGTTTGGTTCAGTCGAACTCAAGTTTGTTTGCCTCCTAAGTGCAGTTCATTTGGACAGGTGTGAACACAGCAATCGCACTTGGGTGCACACCAAGAAAAACCAGAAGGAGACCTTCTTGAAGAGGTGGTCTCAGTCTGGTTACAAACGAACTCTAGTTTGTTTGTGGTGAGAACGTGTTCTAACCTCGATCCAAACCAACTGCAGTCACATGACACATTGTTTGGGTTAAACATGAGCATGTTACAGTCCCTGAGGATTATTAATGTGCGCCTCCTCCTGTACTGCCTTAATATGCACATTCAGCACATCCAATGCATCAAAGCATTGTTTTCTAGTTGGAGCCGCGCCTCGTTTTCAAACTGCATGGTTTGACTCAAATGAACAATGAGAGCAATATAGTCCACGATGAGCAGCGCTAAAATCAACCTGCGTAGTTGTCCCTCCATTGTGACATTAGAAAGTGTCACATTTATCTTGCAAGTGTACTCTTCTTCAATGTTTTGTTTACTTCCTGGATTTTTCCCACATGGAAATTCTGACCAATCAAGAGCAGCTCTCTTGTGCAAGACATTTGATCTGGTCCGCTTGTAAATGCTGCCGTGAGAACACGAACCAACTCTAGGCCATTATACAACTTTGTAACGATATTAGTCCCTGATTTGGACCAAAGCAAGACAACTCTAGGTCTGAAAGCACCCTTAGACTCTCTTTTTGATAAGTCCGTCCTCCTTTTTTGGGTGGCTTTGCAGTGGAGGCAGTTGTTGCCAATGCTGAAATAGCAACTCCCTCTGCAGGATTTTTCACCATTTAATTTGACCATCTAAAGTAATATGCATTCACATCTGCATTTGTAAAACAGCCAACACGTCACAGACTAGGTTTTCTAAACCCTGAAAACAGAGCCAAGAGAAGGTGCAGAAGTCTAGTGTTCTTTCAGACCACTTAAATTACAATATGCTTAAAGTTTATTACGGGATTTTTGTCCAGTGACGCCAAAATAAAACTGCCTACCCAAGCTTTAATGCACCAACACATTATCTTCCAAGGTTTTGCCCCAGTTTTAAATCATTTTTCTTCCACCTCAGTTAACTTAAATATTCCTCATGCATCATCGGCCTTTGAGTTATGACACCTGGTTAAATGTGAGGTAACGTTAATGGGGGAGCATTGCTCAGGTACCTTGATGCTACCTTTTCTTTGCTGAGGCCAGGATCCTACGCAGTGTGCTGGATGTGTTATCATTCTCTGATGGAAATGTGTTATTTTCAAATGAGAGAATCCATCCTGTGGAAATGCAACATTAATGCATGCATGAAGTAAAACAAGTGTTCTGACCAGTTTTGTGCTCGGTCCTCGTCACATCTTTGTGAAAAGAACATTTTGTATGTATTAGAGTTGCAATGAAACCTTGTGCTGTAATACATCTGATCAGTTTCACCTCAGTCCATTTGAGCTGCGAGATTCTTCTTAAGATTTAATGTGATCCTGGTTTAGAAAAGTTAAATTAGTTGACCTGTTTGTCACACATAGTTTCCCGTTGTTGCAAGCATTGCTTTAGAGGTTGCCCTGTGTACGGCGAGTAAGACTCTCCAGTTACAACCAAACCTAAACCGATAACTTCAGTAACACTCAGCAGCTGACTGCTCAGTCGGAGGTTGCGACAATAAACCCAGCACAACCAAAGAACCCACCCATCAACAATAAATTGACCAAACAAAAGATCATTTTGCTTGGGCAAAGTGTTGCAAAACAAGGGGGTGTGTATAGCTGAAAGCCAAGGTTGTGGATAGCCTTTCTCTGTGATATATATAATGCTTTATGATTTTGTAAACAAAAGATCTTAATATATGAATATATTCTATTTACTGTATTCACCACGAGGATTAACATTCATGTCAACCTCTGTGTTACAGACTGTAAATAGTGTTAATGTATTGTGTTTTATCTATGATCCATACGGTGATGAATGAATATGATTTAGGTCATGTCATGCTTTCTCTCTGGTACCCCACATTGGCTGTACGATACTACTTTTTTACTGAAAATGTTTCAATTTTAATGTCTTTTGTAAAGGAGGATGCTGATGTTGACTATATATCATTGGATCTTCATCTAATAAAATGCACCTTGATATCTGTATGGAATATAGTGTTTGTGTCTTCTCATGGAAGTGTCACAGTCTTTAAAGGGCCACTGTAATGATTTAGCTGAGTCGGGCAGCTCACAAGAGACAAGAAACCGTTAATCTCTAGTGTGAGTCGAGCTCCAACACACCAATCAGTTTTTTCCGTAGTGCAACATGCACTAGAAAGTAGCGTCTTTCAGTAGACCGTCCCTGCTCTGTAAATGACCACACAGGCTTTCCGGTATGAAATTTGAAATCTTAAATTTTTTTTTTCCTCTTTAGCTGAAAACACACGCAGTGCATCAGGTGACACGCGTCTAGTGCTGCTCCTAGCCCACACAGGACGCATTGCACTGCAGTTCGTCAACAGACGACCACATAAAGTTATTACTACTTTTACTGAAAGATTTGTACTTCCTCCACCTCTGCGTTAGCTTAAAATCATGTGTGGACACCCACTAACTAAATTCTCATCTGAAGAGCTGATCTCCAGAGCTATGACTCACCAGGCAATATCTTTTTGGCCATTGTCTTTATAATGACAGGATTGTGGATCATTTAGCTCTAGATATTACTCGTCCTCAACAATGAGTCTCCCCTCATCCATTCTTAGTCACACACGAGACACAGCAACAGAGTTCTCTTTCTACATCAGTGGTGGAGAGAGGAGTCAAGCTGCCATAGGAGCAGAGAGCAGGAGCTGCTACTAGCAGAGTGAAGTGATTCATTCCAGGGGTGGCGAGGCTGGAAATAGGACAGTGGTGTGTAGTGCTGTGGGGCGGTGCGTCCAGGAGCGCAGATGCGCGTCTAGCCACCACCAGTGTGGGGTTGTACACTGAAAATAATAGGGACAAATTTTTTGATGTGCGATGTTCGCTGCTGGTGTGTTTTGGCCTTTATCTGTAGTGCTCAGTCTAGACTGTTTTGATGTGAGTTGCTGAGTGTTGGAGACATTGGCTGTAGAGATGTTGGCCTCCTCTCTAATGTAATTGAACTAGATGGCAATGGTGCTCAAAGCGCCAAAAAAAAACATCTGTTAAATTCAACAGTCGTCTCTTTCGTGCACCTACTGCTAGCTTACCTAGCACTAGGGTTACAGCTCAGCCGAGGAGAGCACCATTAATGTTTACATACTCTTTGCTGCTACGAGTACGAGCCTCTCGTCCATGAGTGGATGCACGCTTCCTTCAGCGCAGTGATACGGTTGGCAGGTGTAGTTCAGTAGAAAGACAATAGTTCCTATGAAACTGCTCACAACAAGGTCTGTGGTTTATCTTGAGTAACCAGGTCATGATGTCTGGGAAGAGACATTGCCGTGAAATGTATGACAGGTTGTCTGCGAGGCAGTGCTACAGTTGGTGAGTCAGATCCAACTCTGGCTTCTCCACAGCTCCACCCTCTTGTCCAAATATTGTCACCTCTGGCTTTAAAAAACCAAGACAGCTACAGCTGAAATGCCAAACTCAAGGCTTCAAAATGAGAGTCCAGAAGCTAATGAGTGATGTCACAATAGCTATATCCATTATGTTATGCAGTCTATAGCCTTAACTAGTACAAGAGTGTAGTCACTGCTGATTTGTTTCTACCTCTGTTTTCTCCACCAGAAATTACACAATACTATATTGTAATAATGTTAATAGTAGTGCCAAAAAGTCAGATCTAGATTTAGCATTTTGGCTTTGTAGTTATCTTTTCTAAAGTTAACTGCTACGTAAGCTGCTGTTACACTAGAACAAAGGCTGTAGCAAAGCCCAGTTTATTGAGCTGAGAAAGGGTTTGTTTTATTGCTTATAAATACAGCTTTTCATCAATGAGAGGAAGAATGTGTTATTTCTCCTTTCAAATGTTATATTGTCTTGAGTTAATGAGCTCATGTGTTAAACTGGAGAGCCCCTTTAAGAGATGAAATTGATATTTGTGACACAGATAACTCATGTCAACTGTAGCTCAGTGTTTTGTTTTTGTAGATGAAAGGCGCGAGTACACTAATCACACTCTCCCTTCTTAAACTCAGCAGTCATAACAGCGACGATGAGAGAAATGAGTCATTCACACTAATTGTGAGGTGGATGTTTGTGTGAATTGACAAGGCATCATCATCAGATAACGTGGGCACAGAGCCTGCTGCGACTGAACTGTGATACCTGATGGTGACATTTTATTGTCCCCATGGTAACAAGTGCATCATCTGTTACTAATGGGGGACTTGGAAAAATCAACAGCAGCGGCGGCAGCAGCAGCTTGGTGTCGCCTTCACCAGCGCTTATTACATCTCACCTTAATACAGCGAGTGACGTGAGGATGATGCTCAGGATGTTTTCTGTGAGAATGGATTTTGTGTGTGTGTGTGTGTGTGTTTGTGTGTGTGTGTGAATGCGGAGGAGGGTTATGAGTGGGTATAAGAGTCAAGCCTTTTAGTCATACATTAATCAAGCTTCCCGTCATGCTTGCTTTCCTCCCTGTTCTCCCTTCTCCTAATTTCCACTCTCACTCCTTTTTCCTTTCTTTCATCCTCCATTATCATACTTTACCTCCTCCCCTCCTCCTCCCTCTGTCCTCTGTCCTACCCTGTCTCTCCCTATAGAGTTGCTTCCAATGATCCTCCTGGGCTGATTTCCCTCTCTGTCCGACTTGGCTAACCCACTCCGAATCTCACTGCAGCAGATGGTGCTGTGTTTGCATTGGGTGAGGTCTCCTAGCAACCCCGTCTCCCTCTCCCTCTCTTTTTCCTAAAGCAGAGCGGTGGAGGAGTTGGTGTCATGCACTGTCTGGGTCTGCCATGCATGCCTACCCCTCCTCTGTCTCTTTGATTGACCTGACCGCCTCTCGGTGTTGATGTTTACGTCTGTGCCTCTGTCTCTTGCTCAGATGCAAAAGTAGGGCAGGGTCTGACTGTCTGGATTACTATACATGTGTAATGATTAAATTTGATGGGGAAAAATGGGCAAAGCAGGACACACAACAACCAATGTGATTTGTAACCCTATGTGACCTAGATTTTTACAGATGTTCACGTATGTTGTGACGGCAGGAAAAGATCACATCTGGGTCGCGTAGGGTTTAACGCCCACACTCATGGTATTTCTAGCTACTAAATGTCTGTTAAAGTATTTTTTTAATCACCCCAGGAGCTAACATTTAATATTTAACAAACTCATTACATTCCCAGGAGACATGCAGATGAAAACACACCATCAGGTCTGCGTGTAGAGACATGTCGACACTGTAGATTCAGTCCATAAGGCTACAACATACAGTCTGCTTTGCCCAGACACACACACACACACACGCACACACTGCACTTTACAAATGCAGGAGGGCGAATAAGGACTTCTATCCTTATATGGCGTTGGTTTGTGTGCTTTCATTCTACCTCTGGCCTGCAGACACACTCATGCACACACACACACACACACACACACACACACACACACACACGCACACGCACACACACACACACACACACACACACACACACGCACACACACACACACACACACACGCACAGCTGCATCTGCATACATATGAGGGCCCTAAATATAGCTCCACTGCACTCCACTTTATTGGTTTATCTCAGGTTTATAGATGAACATTGTGTTAATAAATGTAAAGTTTTCAAAGCAAGAAAAGCACACCAAGTGTGCCTGAAACAAAGAGATGAACTCAATCATAAAAGGTTTAGGGTATTTAGTGGCATCCAGTGGTGACGACTGCAGATTGCAACCAACTGAAACTACTCCTGCTTTGGGTTCCTTCAGTGTTCATTGTTCAGGAGGTTTTTACAAAGAGCAGAATTATCTGCAGAGGTCTCTTCCTCTCCAAAACAAATGGACCAGGTGATTAAAACCTGTAAAAATCACTGAACAAAGCAAGTTCACGTTACAAATCAGTGTTTTTCCAATGCTGTTTGGCTGCTAGCCCAGCACCTGCTAACATATGCTAACCTTTTTTCTCTGATAACTTTACGTGTGCTCACGTTATTCCTGATCTAGATATTCAAGAAGTTTTTACCATGAACCAAATTATCCGCAGCGGTCTTCTCTCCAAAACAAATGGTAAATGGATGGCACTTACATAGCACCTTTCTAACCTTTCTAGTCTTGACCACTCAAAGCGCCTTTACACTATATGTCACATTCACCCATTCACACACAGTCACACACTGGTGGCCGAGGCTACCATTCAATGTTCAAGGTCACCTGCTACTCAGTAACCATTCACATCAGAATCAGAATCAGAATCAGCTTTATTGGCCAAGTACATGTTTACATACAAGGAATTTGGCTCTGGTAGGCTTTGCTCTCAATGTATAAGTATTTACATAAGTACTAAAATTAAATAACAAGTGTAAAATGCAGAATATACAAATATACAAGAAATTGTGCAAATATACATAGATATAAAAAATATAAAAAAAATGAAAATATACAATATTCAGGGTGCAAGTATTGTTTGCTCTGCCACTCTGTGACTGTTAGGAGTTCATCAGAGCGACAGCCTGGGGGAAGAAACTGTCTTTGTGACGGGTAGTTTTGGCAAACACTGCTCTGTAGTGCCTACCGGATGGGAGGAGGTTAAACAGTTTGTGTCCGGGGTGTGAGAGGTCTGCAGAGATGTTCCCTGCCCGTTTCCTGACCCTTGACCGGTACAGGTCGTGGATGGAGGCAAGATCAGTCCCAGTAATCCTCTCTGCAGACCTGATTGTCCGTTCCAGTCTGTTCCTGTCCAGTTTAGTGGCGGATCCAAACCAGACCGTGATGGACGTGCAGAGGACAGACTGGATTATGGCGGTGTAGAAGGTGATCAGCAGTTCCTGAGGCAGGTTGAGCTTCCTGAGCTGTCGCAGGAAGTACAGCCTCTGCTGGGCTTTTTTCCGTACAGTGTCTATGACGGACGTCCACTTCAGGTCCCGAGAGATTGTGGTACCCAGAAACTTGAAGGTGTTCACAGTTGACACTGTGCTGTCGAGGATGGTGAGGGGGGGCAGTGTCGGGGGGCTTCTCCTGAAGTCCACAGTCATCTCCACAGTCTTAAGTGGGTTCAACTCCAGGTGGTTCTGTCCGCACCAGAGGACCAGCTGCTCCACCTCCTGTCTGTATGCAGATTCATCACAGTCCCGGATTAGACCGATGACCGTGGTGTCGTCCGCAAACTTCAGGAGTTTCACAGAAGGGTCTCCTGAGGTGCAGTCGTTGGTATAGAGGGAGAAGAGCAGTGGGGAGAGGACACAACCCTGGGGGGCACCAGTGCTGATGGACCGGGAGCTGGATGTGATGCTCCCCAGCCTCACACGCTGCCTCCTGTCAGTCAAGAAGCTGGTAATCCACTGACAGGTGGAAGCAGGCACTGTGAGCTTGATGAGCGTCTGATTGAGAATACCGGGGATGATTGTGTTGAACGCCGAGCTGAAGTCCACAAACAGGATCCTTGCGTAAGTCCCTGGGGAGTCGAGGTGGTGCAGGATGTAGTGCAGTCCCATGTTGACTGCATCATCCACGGACCTGTTTGCCCGGTAGGCAAACTGCAGGGGGTCCAGCAGGGGGCCTGTGATGTCCTTCAGGTGGCGCAACACCAGTCTTTCAAAGGACATCATGACCACAGATGTCAGGGCGACGGGCCTGTAGTCATTCAATCCTGTGATGGAGGGCTTCTTGAGGACCGGGATGATGGTGGAGCGTTTGAAGCAGGAGGGTACTTCACACAGCTCCAGCGATCGATTGAAGATCCGAGTGAAGATGGGGGCCAGCTGGTCAGAGCAGTCTCTCAGGCAGGAGGGAAACACACCGTCAGGTCCTGGAGCCTTCCTGGTCTTCTGTCTCTGGAAGAGCCGACACACATCCTCTTCGCAGACCTTAGTGCAGGCAAGGGGTCAGAGGAGAGGGGGGAGGAGGTTGCTGGGGGTGCAGGTAATCCTTTTGTGTTGTGGAGAGGTGTGAAAAGGTTCTTTTCAAACCTGCAGTAGAAGCTGTTCAGGTCACCTGCTCATCAGAGGGTTTCCACAGGATGGGGGGATGTTCTCCTGTAGTTGGTAATGTCCTGCAGGCCTCTCCAAACTGACGCAGGGTCGTTGGCTGAGAAGCTGTTTTTTAGCTTCTCACTGTAGCCCCTCTTGGCTACCCTGATCTCTTTTGTCAGTTTTTTTCTGGCCTGCTTGTACAGGGCCCGATCCTTGCTCCTGTAGGCTTCCTCCTTGGCCTGGCACAGCCGCCTGAGTCGGGGTGTGAACCAGGGTTTGGTGTTATTATATGTGTAAAAGGTCTTGGTCGGGACACACATGTCCTCACAAAAACTGATGTAAGATGTCACAGTGTAAGTGAGTTCGTTGAGGTCTGTGGCTGCAGCTTCAAAACACTCCAATCTGTGCAGTCAAAGCAGGCCCAGCTTTGACTCCTCAGTCCACTTCCTTACAGTCCTTACTACAGGCTTAGAAGTTTTTAATTTCTGCCTGTAGGTCGGGATGAGATGGAGCAGACAGTGATCCGAGACCCCTAAAGCTGCATGGGGGACAGAGCGATAAGCATCCTTTAAAACTGTGTAGCAGTTGTCCAGTGTGTTGGAGTCCCTGGTGGGGCATTTTATATGCTGTCTATATTTGGGAAGTTCATGAGAGAGGTTTGCTCTGTTAAAATCCCCTAATATAATGAGCAGGGGGTCTGGATGTTTTTTCTCCACGTCTGTCACCTGGTCAGCCAGGTGTTGTAACGCCTCTGTTACACATGCCTGAGGTGGGATGTAGACACCGACCAGAACAAACGAGGAAAACTCCTGCAGTGAATTAAGACAGTTTATAAAAAGTGTCTCTAAATGTGGGCTGCACGACTTCTTCATATGCTCTCACACACCGATTAAACAGCCATCGCGAGCAATTTGGGGTTCAGTATCCCACTCAGGAATACTTTGACATGTGGACTGGAGGAGCCGGGGATCGAAGAGCCGATGTTCTGATTGGTGGACGACCCTCTCTACCCCTGAGCCACAGCCTCCTAGTAAGCAGGTCCGGTGACTTAAACCAGTAAAAACACTGAACAAAGCAGTTTCACATATAAATCAGTGTTTCTCCAGTGTTGTTTGGTACATTGCAGACAGTGCTAGCTCAGCACCTGCTAATGTGTGCTCACCTTTAACTTAAGATCCAGGTGTTCAGGAGGTTTTTAGCGGGAGCTGAATTATCCGCAGAGGCCTCTTCCTCTCCAAAAACAAACCAGTGATTTAAACCAGTAAAAACACTGAGTGCAGCAGTTTCAGGTTAAAATAAATACGTGCTTTTCCGATGCTGCTCCTTGTGGAGGAGCTGGTTGTGAACTATGGTGGCCGACGCAAAACGTAAATTGCCCTACACACTGGACCTTTAATGTGAGATTAATTAAGCAAATGCCATGTACATAAATGTGTAACCTAAAATAATAAAAATAAATAAATTCACTTTTGACTTTTCCATCATTTCATATCAGAATAAGACAAGTGAATGCCCACCCCCACACACACTTTAGTTTTTCCTCAATCTAAAATCTAATCATGATCCAAGACCAAATCTTAAAGGGATGGTTAGATAAGAGGATTAGATGAAGCTAGAGGAGGAGATCAAAACCACTCTCATGTGTAAATATTAAACTGCAGGCAGCAGCTGATAAGCTTAGCTTAGCATGAAGACTGGAAAGAGGTGAAACGGCTACGTGGCTCTGACCAGAGGTGACAAAACTCTGTTTTAACAACCTTATATTTCATTTGTTTAATCTGGTCCAAATCCAAAGTGTAAAAAAAACAATATTTAGGCATTTTATTGTGGGGATGGGTCAGGGGATGCCAAACTATTTCTTAGCCCAGACCAGTAACTGCCTGGAGTCTTGGCAGTTTTGCACTTTGGTTTTTGATCAGATTAAACAAACAAGATGTACGAGTTAATTAGTGAGTTTTGGAAGGAGGGCTTTGTTACCTTTGGACAGAACAAGGCTCGCAGTTTCAAAGTCTCTATGCTAAGCTAAGCTAACTAGCTGCTAGCTCCAACTTTATATTAACTATACAAGTTTGAAAGTGGTATTCATATTTTCACATTACTGGGCAAGAAAGTAAATAAGCTTATATCCCTGTTCCTTAAGACTGTTACTGCTTGTGTTTTTTATTATGGTGGCAACTTTTGGTCCTCACTAGTACAGAAGTTTATGTGCACACTCACACAGAAGCCTCTTTAAAGTCTCTAATGACTCACAGAGTAATCATCCATCATGCACAGACAAACAAGCGCACACACACACACACACACACACACACACACACACACACACACACACACACACACACACACACACAACATAAAACCACCACCGTGACACTTCAGCACTGCTGAGGGACCAAACACAATACAAATGGCAGCCACATGCCATGTTATGATGCCGCCCTCCCTGATTAATTGCTTTAATTTACTTTTCCAGCTGCATCACACAGACAACATAAATACTTAATCATTCTCCTTGAAGTCTGTAGCACACAGAACAACAACCCTGCCGCTCCACCAGAGCGCTGAATATCCTTTTTTTGGTGTATTTTCAGTAAATAAAAATGTGCTGTCTCACCTCTAAAAGCTTCTGTTATACACCTAAATGGCACCAGATATTGATGATTGTTATGAAAACACGGAGCCGTCCTGTGGGGATCGCCTGCACTGCCATCTAAAAGCTGCCTTTGTGGCTCTTCCCTCTTTTTGGAGGGGAATCATTGGCCCCTGCGGGAAGCAAAGTGCCGCCTGCTTGTTTGTTTACTCGGGTAGAAGTACCCACAGGCCTCGGCGGAGAGGGGAAGGCTTTTTTCCTCATCCTGTGACCTCATATCTGTATCAGGCACTCAAATGCGGGCCGAGGCCGGCCTCGCTGGAGAGCAATGTGCAAGGCAAGCACAAAACAATGCATTCAAAGGCCCTCAGTGAGGGCGGCCTGAGTGATGACACTTTGCTGTTCAGAAGGCTGACACTCCTATTCAGATAAAACCTTCCATAAACAGTAAGAGCATTCAGATGGTTTTACAATGCAAAGGTTGTTCCTTTCAGGTGAATTCCTCCGCAGCTTGGCTCAGTCTCCACCAGGTGATATATCAAGGGAGCTCACCAAATTATCTATACAGTATGATCAGAATATAGGTCACATTTCACCTACTTCATCAAGTCTTTTAACCCTTAAACAGCTTCTACATCTTGGGGGACACAGTCATTTGACAGGCTGTGGGGAAAGGAGCATTATTTCTGCTGTAAAAGATGTAGTGGTTTCGCTGTACATATTGTTTTGGATGTGTTGTCTAGTGATGTGTGTTAGTGAATGAGAAGATCTCTCTCTCTCTCACACACACACACAGAATTCAGTGTAAAATGACAGAGAAAAATGATCACCTACTGCTACACCAACCTGCTTCCGTGCACCAGACGAGTTCTCGACTCCACTAACCACGACTATCCATGATAGGATATTTGTAATTTAAGGGCACCAGAGTAAAGATGATGGTATAAAGACAAGAGTAAGATGTTTTGTTTAGAAATGTTAATAAAGCATTGGTTCTTCAAAGATTAGATTAGTTTCGAGGTTCAAAACATACTGTATCTAAAAATGATTCATTTTTTTTCCAAATTTTTAAAACGTAATATGCAAAACATGAAAGAATGTAGCAAATTAATTGGTTGTAAAATGTTTTAAAAGTTGGCACATGACATAAATTTATACCCTAAATGGGCAATGTATCTCAGGACATACAATTTGTTATTTGGAAATTAAAGGTCATAATTTGAAAAAAAAAAAAAAAAAAGAAATAAAAAAAAATCATGAAATTGAATCATTTTAGCCTAAATACATTAGAAAATAGCAATTATTTAATTTCCAAAAAAAATATTTTTTATGTGCTTGCCCATTTAAGGGTTAAGGATTCTCTCAGATTCCCACAGTGACCATGAAACTACTTCTGCTGAGGAAGTTATTTCGTGTATGAGAGGAAGAGGCTCAGATTTTTTGACGTTATGGTAAACTGGGGAAAACAAAGTTTCTGCACACCCACGACACAAATATGCAAACGTCCAAGTATTAGGGAATAAGTCTAGCATACAGCCCTCTAACCTAAAGCCCCCCTTTCATTCAAATTAAAAAAAAAAAAAAAAAGAAAAGTTTTCTTGCGATGGGGTCATCTGTACTCCTTGACCTCCTCTGACAGTGAGCCTGCTTGGATGTTTGACCTTCACTGTGCAGAATATTTGACATTTCCCCAAAGACATTTTCCCCTTCTTTTTAAAAGTAAAATAAAAATACCAATATTTACTTAAAAAGCCACTGTCTTTTTTCACGACAAAAAGGGACGACTTAATGTGGTTTCAGTTGGACCATAAATGTCAGTTTAGAAATTCAGAAATGTCAAGACAACTCTCCACTGCCCAACAAAAATTCCTCTCCTACTGTATCATGGAAAGGAACAACAGTTCCAACCTACGTATGTGGCTACGTGACCCAACCAGCACACTGCAGTTGGAAAGGATAAGATGCGTCTTGAAGGGCAGACTCCCACAATATTCCACAAACTGGCAACCTCTCATCACACCTCGCACAAAGTACAGTTCCTGAGTTGTAACCCACTTCTCTACAATGTTCTGTTCTGACTATGACTCTGTGAGTGAGGCAAAGGTAAAGGATATGGGAATAGAAAGGGTTAAAGAAGTCCTGTATCAAGACTCAGTTTTTTTATTTTTATTTTTTAATTTCCCCTTTATTTACTTTACGCAAATGTAAAACTAAATGAGCGCTGAGACTACAATTTGATATATGTAATTTCATCTTTAGCTCAATAAAAACACTTGGAGGAAAAAAAAGGTCTCCCAATAAAATATTTCCCACAAGTGTAGAGGGCAGTTTGATATTTTTGGGATTTAGAGCTCATTAAACAAGCTAAGGTGGAGTGTTATGTTACTGGCCTTAAATGAATGTGGTCTGGTTTATTTGGTCTCTTCGGTAATCCATTGTAACCAGGAGCAGTTTCAGTAGGAAGGAAAGATTATTAAATGTTTAAATCTCTGAATCCTCAAAAGGTCAGCAGCTCTATGTGTCGCCTAAAATGAGCAAAACTACCAGGAATTATAATAGATAAAACTCGTACAGCCAACTTGGTGAAGCAGGTGTATCATACAGACAATTAAAATGTTTTGCTTTTGTCTGAGAAACATGTCAGTGGTCCGAGCCTCATGGGCCGCACCTGTACCTTATCTCCATGACGACATCATCAGATGTTTCCAGGGATACAGATGGTGAGGAAAAGGTAAAGGTCCAGTTTAATTCAGCAGTGTTTCTGCATTGGTGAAATGTTTGTCAGTGTGTGTGAGTCAGCTGTTTTCATAGGGATCAAAGTCGAACTCAATCCTTATAAGAATAAGAAGGTGAATAAAACTAAACTGTAAAGTGTGAAACAATGTGGGCCTGAATCCCGTGTAGCTACCATCAAGTGGTTAATAATGTTTTAAAGACAAGAGCTATATATTTACACCATTCGTTTCCCAAAACTTTCATAAAATACATAGAATGAATTTCTCAGAGACAAACTGAGCATAGCGTTAGCTCAGCTCACATCCCAGCTACATCAGCTGATCTCAAACAGTCCAGTCAACTGATGGAGCAGCTGATTGATGGAGGGGAGTCAGCTGATAGATCACATGATTCCTTCCTATGCAACCAATTGGTGAATCACATTCAGGGCGCCCTATTTAAACTGCTCTGACCTGCCTACTGTTGCTGCTTCCTCTGCAAGCCTCCACCCCAGCTCCTCCTTTTCATGCTGTGTCTGACTTATCAATGTCATTTATGTTTGTCATTGATGCTGCTCTGTTCTGTTCCTGGGGGTCTTTGCTGCTGCTCTCCCTGCCTCAGGCTTTCCATGTAAGCACATGGAAGGGCAGGGAGGTTTGCCTCTCCGCCTTAGGCTTTCCATGTAGGCGCATGGAAGAGGCTTTCTGTGTAGGCCTGAGGAAAGGCAGAGAGGCCCAGAACAGAGCCATACCCTCTAATATAATACTGCAAATGGAAATGAAGTTTTCTTTGACAAAAGTGTTCCTGACTGAACTTCCAGTCTGTGGCGTAGTGGACAGATCACTCCCAGTACCATTTGTAGCACTGCAGAGAACTGCTTGAAAAGCAGCAAATTAAAATTGTTTTCTGACAAGACTCAACAAATCCAAGTCTTCAGTTTTACGTCATACCAGGTGAGGAATCACTAAGGAAAAGTGGCTGGCGGCCATCAAACGTAAACCCCTATGAGAGTGTCAACCACAACAGACACTGGTCCCCCAAGTCCTATCACACTTATGTCTGCCATACACATTTCATAACAGGTGAGAATAATAAAGAAATCTCTACTAAGTCCTGTATAATGGTGATACTCTGAGCCTGTGTACTTGGTCTTGGATTTTGGCTGACATTATAGGGGTATATAAGATGGCAACTTTCTGTCATTTATCAGAAGTCTGAGGAAGAGCTGTGGACTCGAAACGTCACTCTGCATTAAAATCCTTCTAAACAGGAGCTGCTTGGTGTGTGGACGTATTTGTTTTCTACTTTGCCAACACCCACTCCATTGGATGTTGAGATGTGTGTGTTTTGTACAGTTATTATAGGCCCAGGTATGGTATGTTTAAAGCATTTTACTTACTCACACTTGTACTAATTCATCACTTTTTAAGGTAGTGTAAGGGTAGTGGTGACATGTAAGACACCCTAAAGCATAATTCAAGGCTGATCAGGGCAACTTTTCTCTCACATCTTGCCTTAGATCACCAGACAGGGCCTCAAAATAATCAAATGTCACTTTGACCTCAATATTCTTCAATAAAAATGTATCTCAGAGTTGTGAAATTAACCAGAAAGGGTGAAGAAAATGAAGCTCATTCAAGATTTTGCAGATACACATACCTCCTTTCCCAGTCCAAAGATGGCGGCGATCTCATGTTGACTTCGGAAATTGGTGGGAATGAGACTCAGCATGTTGCACGTTAGAGCCAAAAATGTTTTTGGAGAGCCGAATGTCTGAGGAAGAAAAGTTATAACTGATGAAAGATTAATGTTGAAATCTGAGAGAGTAGTCCTACTCTGCTGATATTTTGTTTTAACAGAGTGCGAGGGGTCAAGAGGGCCGCTGATGAATGCAACACTTGGTGTCTCGACCACAGAAAAATAATTACGACGTAAATGTTTTTATTGTGGTGAAAAAAGAAAACATCTCCATATCAAGTCATTTCTGCTCACAGTTGGAGTCTTTTAAGTCTAAAGGTCCAAAACTGGTTATAAAAAAAAGGTGCTGTGTCTCAGATGAAAAACAAGTTAGAGTTTTCTTGATTCCACTGCAGTGACCTACTTTTGCTTTGTTTCAAGATACAGACATTAATTCCTGGAAGTTTCTTGTAAAAGGGAAGAAAGAAAAAAAAGGTGATTTCTTATTGGACACAGGTTGAAATTACCTAAATTCAATTACATTTTTTTTTTTTTTCACTTTTGACAAATATCCGATTTTAAGGACTTGATTGTGGACAGAAAGGACTTGATAGGACATTTATGTTGTCTGAAATTATTTTTATGTGATCAAATTTTAAGCCGCAGCAGCAACCAAGAACATTTACCCCTGTTAAAGGTTTTTTTGGGGAGTTTTTCCTTATTCGCTGTGAGGGTCCAAGGACAGAGGGATGTCATACGCTGTAAAGCCTGTGAGGTAAATTGGCTTTATAAATAAAACTGAATTGAATTCATAACCACTGCTCTCACTGGAGCCATGTTGTTGTTGTCTGTATCATGCATGTTGTGTTATTTAATGTATGTATTGTGATTTTAATATAATGTCTTTTAACCTGCCAGTGAAGCTGATGGCACATTTCCACATTTGTGGACAATAAAGATTTTTATTATTTTATAAAACCTGATAAATTCAATAGATAAAAAGTAATCCAGTAGTAAAGTCAGCAGATCCATTATGCCTACTAGCATTAGGGAGAATAGCTGAGATACATTTGGGCATTTAAATGATTAATTAACAAACACATTAATTAAAAAAACAAATATAAACCATCACAGAGAGTTATAAGAAAGAAGGGGAAAACCAAATTTTGGCACATGTTTTGCAAGTAGGCCTAATTAAAGGTTTCTGTTATCATGTCAGACATGGATTCAACAACTAGCAGTAATGTTTGAGGCTGTATTTCTGCTGTGGATCACATCATATTTTACATATGGTTACATCAGCCTTGTGTGTGCTGTTTCATGGATCAGATGTCGTCCATAATGAACCTCCTGCTCAGCCCACTGTGCACCTTTATTTCCACACGAGTGCCTCTGAACAATCAGCCTGTACCTGTCAGCGTACCTGCTGATTTAAAGCATCTATATCCAGCATGTGAGGCTGGCGGGTCCCTGTTGGATCCTGCTTGTGTTGGAGAGCAGAGGGGAGACAAACACAGACTCTGCTGCTGCTGCCAGGAGACCTGCTGTAAGGCAGCCCTGCTCAGGACTGCAGAGACTATAAATAGCTCAGCTCAGTCTTTCACAGGCACCACCCACCACATTACCCATGTGGCAAAACAGCAGCACGGAGCGAAACAACACCACTGCATACTGTACTACATCTGAATAAGAGCAGAGAGAGCCTGCTCGCTGCTTAATGTGGACATGAAGTGATACCAAGAAACTGTGGAGAACAAGCTGTACTGAAGATTAGGGAGATGTTTCTGAAAAGATCTTTTGGTTTAGAGAGTTGGGCCAATATTTGTGCTCACTCTGGTGTCAGCTGAGGTAGTTAAACATCAAGGCTCACTAACTTTAAGCCCAAGAAGTAGAAGAAAAACAGAAAAACATGGCTGAATTTGTGGTTTGAATGCTGATGTGAAGGAGCCAGTGAGAAGGGGAAATGCTTTTTGAAACTACAATAAGATTTATGTGCACTGTATTTTGTCTGTTGTGCTTCACTCATCATTGACATCACTCAGTATTCTCAGCAACATGTCATTGTGACCTAAAACAACTGCTCATGGAGGCAGATTCATGGATGAGCACAATATGGAGCCCAAAATGTGGACTAGTAAAATGTTATTAGACATGTTAATAATGTTATGACACTGATAAATGTGTTGTTGAAAAAACTTACCATTAAAAAAAAAGGAAACGCAAAGATTTACTTTTCCTTCTCCACCAACCAGTCGATTACATTAATTAAAACTTAATTTACTGTACTGTACTTTGCGACAGTCTGCAAGCTAATGCTAACAAAGCTAAGGAAATAGGGAAGATAAAATTATTTAATTGGAGCTTATGAGACACAAACAGTGATGTAATGAGTTTTAATTTCATTAACTGATTTTTAGAAATTATTTTACTTTTAAACTATTATAATTTTACAAACCAATTGAAGAGACAGAGTATAAAGCTTCATTTTTCTTTTCACACTTCTGAATTATTTAGCTTTTTTGCATGTTTATTGATATATTCAGTTAAATTCCTGACTCGTCTGTTAATCTTTGACTACACTGCGTCAGTGTCAGAGCTCCATACACACAGAAACTTGAAGCTGTAGCTGAGCAGGCCATGTTTTTAAAAAAAATATTTCTAAAGGCTCTAATCTATACTGTGTTAAATGTAAGTTTGATGAAGCTTCTCCTACTCATATGTACTGGTCCTGCTCTAGCCTTACTAAATATTGGAGGGAAGTTCTTCACACAATGTCTCAGGTGTTAAACACCAAACTGGTGGCTCTGTTTGGGGTCATGGAGAGGGAGAGATGCAATTACCTACAGATAAACAACACACTGAAGCTTTCGCCTCCCCTCTGGCTCGGCAAGCAATACTGCTCAGGTGGAGGGACGCCTTCCTAACCACTCGCGCACAATTAACTTTGCTGCACACTATCCATTCACTCAGCGCAGACTCTAGGTGTGACAGTGTGTTAATATTATCTTTAGTACACTGGCAATGACTGGGGAGGGATTATTTTGTACTTTTCTATATGCGTATTGTTTTTGAAGAGCTCTCGTCTTTCCCCATTTTTTTTCTCACCCTGACTTATGTTTACTCAGTCCATGTTTCTTTCGATACACTGACACCAGCTGCTGTTGATACACACTTCACACTTTTGTTATACGTTGAAAAATTGCAATAAAAAAGATTTTGAACTAAAAAAATATATATATATTTTAAAAGGAGCAGTGTGTAATTTAGGGAGCTCTAGTGGCATCTAGTGGTGAGAATTGCTGATTGCAACCAGCTGAAACTTCTCCCGATTAGAATTCCTTCATTGTTCATTGTTCAGGAGGTTTTTACCAGGAGCCACATTATCCACAGTGGTCCCTTCCTCTCGGAAACAAACACACCAGGGGTCTAATTCATAAAGCAATGCATAGGATCCATACTAAATACACTGAACAAAAATATAAACACTACACTTTTGTTTTTGCTCCAATTTTTCATGAGCTGAACTCAAAGATCTAAAACCTTTATTTATAGACACAATAGACCATTTGTCTCAAATATTGTTCACAAATCTGTCTAAATCTGTGTTAGTGAGCACTTCTCCTTTGCCCAGATAATCCATCCCACCTCACAGGTGTGGCATATCAAGATGCTGATTAGACAGCATGATTATTGCACAGGTGTCCCTTAGGCTGGCCACAATAAAAGGCCACTCTGAAATGTTCAGTTTTGCTTTATTGGGGGGGTCTGGGGGGGTCAAAAAACCAGTCAGTATCTGGTGTGACCACCATTTGCCTCACGCAGTGCAACACATCTCCTTTGCATAGAGTTGATCAGGTTGTTGATTGTGGCCTGTGGAATGTTGGTCCACTCCTCTTCAATGGCTGTACCAAGTTGCTGGATATTGGCAGGAACTGGAACACGCTGTCGTATACGCCGATCCAGAGCATCCCAAACATGCTCAATGGGAGACATGTCCGGTGAGTATGCTGGCCATGCAAGAACTGGGATGTTTTCAGCTTCCAGGAATTGTGTACAGATCCTTTCAACATGGGGCCGTGCATTATCATGCTGCAACATGAGGTGATGGTCGTGGATGAATGGCACAACAATGGGCCTCAGGATCTCGTCACGGTATCTCTGTGCATTCAACATGCCATCAATAAAATGCACCTGTGTTTGTTGTCCATAACATCCGCCTGCCCATACCATAACCCCACCGCCACCATGGGCCATTCGATCCACAACGTTGACATCAGCAAACTGCTCACCCACACGACACCACACATGCTGTCTGCCATCTGTCCTGAACAGTGAAAACCAGGATTCATCCGTGAAGAGAACACCTCTCCAACGTGCCAGACGCCATCGAATGTGAGCATTTGCCCACTCAAGTCTGTTACGACGATGAACTGCAGTCAGGTCGAGACCCCGATGAGGACGACGAGCATGCAGATGAGCTTCCCTGAGACAGTTTCTGACAGTTTGTGCAGAAATTCTTTGGGTATGCAAACCAATTGTTGCAGCAGCTGTTCGGGTGGCTGGTCTCAGACGATCTTGGAGGTGAACATGCTGGATGTGGAGGTCCTGGGCTGGTGTGGTTACATGTGGTCTGCGGTTGTGAGGCCGGTTGGATGTACTGCCAAATTGTCTGAAACGCCTCTGGAGATGGCTTATGGTAGAGAAATGAACATTCAATTCACGGGCAACAGCTCTGGTGGACATTCCTGCAGTCAGCATGCCAATTGCACACTCCCTCAAAACTTGTGACATCTGTGGCATTGTGCTGTGTGATAAAACTGAGCATTTTAGAGTGGCCTTTTATTGTGGCCAGCCTAAGGCACACCTGTGCAATAATCATGCTGTCTAATATGCCACACCTGTGAGGTGGGATGGATTATCTTGGCAAAGGAGAAGTGCTCACTAACACAGATTTAGACAGATTTGAGAACAATATTTGAGAGAAATGGTCTTTTGTGTATATAATAAAAAAGGTTTTAGATCTTTGAGTTCAGCTCATGAAAAATGGGAGCAAAAACAAAAGTGTTTATATTTTTGTTCAGTGTATGTATGGACAAAAGCCAAAAAAGGTGTGCGCCAAAAAATATTCAACAATTTCTACAATCAGGCTTCCACCTCATCTGCATTGCCAATTTCCTGTCTCCAAAATGTTTGTAAGCATGAGTCAAAGTTTCTCCCATCAAGTCTGTTTTTATAGATCACAACTTTTGCATGGGAAGTGGGGTACAACTGTTTCAGGCCTCATTTTGTGCATATGGAATGTTTATAAATGAGACCTCTGGTGATTTAAATTGGTGAAAGCATTTAGAAAACATGTTAAAAAAAAAAATCTTTTTTTCACCCAAGACGCTACTCGTAATGGTGCGGGTTCTAACTACGGTGGCTGACATGGCCTATTTAGTCCAGTTCATAGGGACTTGGCTTTGAAACTGGAAGGTCACTGGTTCAGGTGACACGTATATATGTATTGTATAATTTGATGCATGTATTGGACCCCAGGAAGAATAGCGGCAGCATTTGCTGCAGCTAACGGGGATCCTAATAAACTAAACTAAACTGGTTCAAGTCCCCATACAGGCCAAGCATAGAGTATGGACTGGTAGCTGGAGAGCGCCCTCACTCTGACATCTCTCCTGTTTGTGCATGTGTGCATATTTCCGGCCTGTGTGTGTACATGAGAACAGAGTGAAAAAAAAATAATTTCTCCTTGGGGATTAATAAAATATATCTCTTTCTTCTTCAAGAAACTCTAACATATCTCTCCCCATCTTCAACTAGAGCAGAGGTCTAATCAGACAAACTGAAAACACGTGTGGACCTTTAACACAGTCCACTACTAGGTTTTCTACATCTTCTTAAAACTGGACATCTGTCTAAAGAGACCCAACATACTGGTAACCTCAAATGTCATGTGTCATGAGCTACCTGTATCTCTGCAGCAACAGTTAAGCCCGTTGTTGTTGTTGAAGCACTGTTACCTCGCTGGATTTAGTAAACCACTGCTGTTTTTGATCAAAGTCCTGCACATTTGTAGTTCTGTGGTGTTTAATGAGACACCTGGTCTGTACCTGACAGCAGGTGTGCCTCGTTAACTGCCTGAGACAAACACATTCCTGCAGGACGCCTGTCCAGGCTCAGATTATATTAACCAATACAATGCTCTAAATACATCTTCCTGGGTTTTTTGTTTACGACCCACTGCTCAAGCTGAGTGTTAATTTTTTATTCCTGTGTTACTGTCTCAGTGGGAGTCTGTCGCACTGCAGAGACGTGAAAATAAGACTCTTATCAGAAGACGTGGGTGATCCTGGAGCAGCCCAGATTAGGGATTTCTGTAATCTCAGCACAGTGGTTTTAGATTACGCTGATTCATTTACTCAGTGCCTCTAACATATCAGTGTGTGTGTGTAGGGGGTTTTCTTGTGTTGTGATTTATTTGTCCTGTGGGAAGAGCAGGCAGGTCGGAGTTGGAGCAGCAACAAGCTTTCTTCAAAGCTCTTTTTTTTGTCTCTTATTTTATTTTAAATTGAATGCCAACAAAGCACTTTGAGATGCTCGAGTCAATGCTTTTACTGGAAGAGAGGCTTACCTTCACAAAAAATCAATTAGGTGCATTAGTATTTTAGCTCAGCTCTGATGTAGATGTGAGGTTATTACTCCTGTTGAGCCACTTTTCCTGCTCTCACTCACAACACACACACGTTTGTACTTCTATCTTTGTGAGGACCCTCATTGTCATAATGCATTTCCTAGCCCCTTACCCTAACCTTAACCATCTCAACTAAATGCCTAACCCTAACCCTAACCTGTACCCTAAAACCAAGTCCTAACCCTACATACTACATAAACGTGCATATTATCACCTCTAAATAAGCTTATTTGTGGTGTTGCTGTTCATCCGTCAATTTCTTGATTAGTTGTTTGGCCTATAATGTGAGAAAATTACAACCAGGCTAATCGATAAGTCGTCGTAGCTTCATCAGGCAGCGACTGATATGTAATATTCAACTTTTCCAAGAATAAAACTAAGTAGAGGAAAAACAAAACATCAGGTGAAAGGGCAGAGGCGTAACTGTGTCATCTAAAAATAGCTTGCTTCATCACCTTAGCCTCTTTACTAATTAATTTCACGATCACCGCTCTGTCTGACGTCACAAAAACCACAGTCACATCTGGGTCTGTATTAACGAGTTGAAATATTTATTTTTAAAAACTGAAAAAATAAAAACAAACCCACCAACATAGTTTTAGTATATCATACAAAGACACATTTCAATGTTGCTATGTGAGTATTTGTTTCTCTTTTACTACAGTGTGAGGCAGTTTGAAAGGCTGGCTGAGCTGGTAGGACTACAGACACAGACCCGAGAGAGAGGAGACGGACAGAGAGAGGAGAGACAGAGAGAGAGAGAGAGAGAGAGAGAGAGAGAGAGAGAGAGAGAGAGAGGTTAATAAAGAATATTTGGGCAAAAATACAACCAAACATCACTCAAGGTGCGTTCAATTAGTCTCCAGACACTTGAAATACTGTAAAAAGTAGATCTATCATTCTGTAAATGGTATTGTTTTTGTTTTATAGTCCAATTTCTAATGACATCGGCTACCCAGGTGAAGAAGAGGTGACAGAATATAGCTAAAATCATTATTAAATACAAAGACCTGGACAGAAGAGTACTGCAAATAATACCTGCTGTTTGTTTTATCCTGCTTGGAGCAGCAGATGAGTGAGAAATGATTTCAAAGTCTGTCTAATAAAACATTTTGATGCACCCATCTGCTCCTGCAAGTGTCAAAACTGCATTATAAGAATTATTGGCACATACTATTTGACCAGCGTCTGTTAAATAAACCAGTGTCACAACTTTTTTTTTTTATTATTTAGATACACAGCTGAAGCGGAGCGTCCAAACGAAGTATGTTAAGACACAGAAAGAGGCAAACGTGCCGTCCATCCAACAGAAAGAAGAAATAAGGTGTTGGGGTTTGATGCCTACTCATCTCATGGTTTACACAAAGGCAAGATCAGGCTGCTCACAGAGTCCACTGGCAACAAGCGGAAAGTCAGTCCATCAATCTCAGTAGGAAATTCAGTTAAACAACCACCTCCCTCTCATGTGGCGTTCATGTGCACCATTTTGTATCCCTAATTCAATTAAACTGAATCCTTACTTGAACAGATGCAAAAAAAAAAAAGTAACGCTATTGAATGCTTTTAGACTTAAAGAAAGCAAAAGATTATTTCCAACAATAGAAGGCTTGTAGTTTATGTACACAGCTACTTGGTCTTTAGGAAGCAATTGAAAACACTGCAGTCACCGAGTGGCTGCGTACTTCCGAGTCCTTTGTGGTCCTGGCAATGCAGACTGTTAGTGAGCGGAGGATTTATAAAACAGTCAGTCCTGCAGGGTGTCTGAAGAGGCGAGATCAGGTGATAAACCAGTAAAATATTTCACGGATAAAGGTTTGTGCAGCCTTAAAAGTCCCGAAACTCATATTCAAGTTTGAACAAAAAGATATCAAACTTTTTTTTTTATTTAAGGATTTCCTTTTGTTGCTCCTTCTCTGACAGAGCGGGCGTCACCGGGAACACGGCGGTCCTGCTGGCAGAGTCAGAACGTGCATGTGGATCACAGCTCCGCCTCCAAAGCTTCTGCGACAGATTTGTTTTAGTGCTGCTTGATCACTTGGTAAAAAATATGCACCAGTATGGGTTTTACATTTTATTTAACGGCTTTTCCTGTCAGACTTGAGCTGTTGTTGCTGAGAAAGAAAAGTAGCAGAAAAGTGTTGTTGCTTTATTCTATATAAAAGGTTTTCCTCCCACTTTCCTACTTTTAACCAATAAAAAAGGGGAAATGACAAAAAGCACCCCGATTTTAGTGTTTGAACAGCGGGATCTCTCTCATCAGTCGTACCCATGATGCACCGCTACCTCTGATGATGTAGCATGAGGTAGTTGGCAGGTCTCAAAGCTCACTGGGAGATGACTTTTAAGAGAGAGAAGGAAAAAAAATGGTGCTACTTTCCTTTCCTGAAACGACTCCCCGGTTTGGAGCGGTTTGAAGAGTTTCCGTGCGGGCGTCTGTTAAAATAATAATAATAAAAAAAAAGGGGTCGGGTCGAGTTAACAGTCACGGTCGTTACAATGGTGGAGAGGTGAAAGGCAGAAAGTCCAGTGAACCAGCCGGTGAAGCGGTATGGACTTAATAAGGTGATAACTCACAGTGAGAAAAGAATAGGAAGAAACTAGGGAGGAGTATAAAGACGGACGAAGAGCAGCTCAGGCTCCGACAGCGTTATAAGCCCACAACACTTGTTAAGTAGGAGAGCATGCACGCCATCTACGTTACACAGAGACATGAATTTGGGGGCTGGGGCAGGGCAACAACAGTCACTGATTCCCCCTCCTGCTGCTCAGAGTTTGGCCCTTGTGCAGTGCTTCCTGGGATGTCTTGAGTAGAACTTGTGCTCGTAGCGTCTCCGCTGTGACCACCGTTATTAAAAAGCGGGGAAGAAAAAGGACAATAAATACTCGATAAAACGGATCCACTTCACTTCGACTGCTTTTCATCAACACTGTCCCGGGGGGAGAGGCTGGTGGGGGGGTGATGTGAGGCCGTAACGTCTGGCTGCACGCCCCACCCTCCACTCCTTACATCCATTTGTTCCTCCCTTTGATGCCCCCCCTCGTCACTGAGCCCTTGGTGCTGTCCCTTTATGGAAGCTTTTGGACACGGGTGGAGGGGCAGGTTTAGAAAAGAAGCACCTTTTAATTTGGCTTAGATAAAAAACAAACAAAAAGAGAGAGAGAAGAAAACAAGGAAGGAAGAGTGAGAGTGTATAAATAGAAAGAGGCAGACAGAAGCCGGTCTTCTGGTGGAGGAGCGGGACAACAGGAGCGGCAGGTCTCAACCTGTACCTACAGAGAAGAAGGAGACAGACCAGTGTTAGTCATTTCTAATACAACATTTTCAGGGCATATCTGTAGTATAGTGGCTGTCCTCTGTCCGTACCCTCTTCCTGCTCCCCCCAGCCCTCCGCTACCCCAGCCAGCTCGTAATGTTTCTTCCTCAGCTCGCCCAGACGCTCTCGCTCCTTCTGCAGACGAGTCTCCAGCTCCAGAACCAGGACCTGAGGAAACAGACACAAGCCTTCCCGTAATTTCCCTGAAACCTTTTATCTCCCCTATCAAACCATGGATATCCTAAACAGACCATTAATTTTTTTGAGTCACACACAGAAAACACAGGAAACAGCTGATGCTTGAGCATCACACAAAATACTCCTCATTATTTTATCTTCTTCTCTGTGACCATCTCGCTGTCACTATAGGCCACTTTGGATTTATAATTAATACTTTTAACAAAAATGTCACCCAGGCTAAATGAAGTTAGCGCAGTGGTGCTGGTTATATAATTTTCTCCAGTTTCCCCTGAGCCTGTAGATGCTTTCTGAAGTTAAACAGTCATTATTTACACAGGCTGTTAGTTAAGACTCCTAAAAATACACTTCAAACAGGAGCACTCTGTGCATTAACAACAATGGGCCTTGTGTGTGTGAACAGGTCCAGACCTTTCCGTGTTTTTCTTGCAGTGTCGGGGGAAGTTGAGCCACAACACACACTGAAGTGTTCAGATAGATTCAGCTTCTCAGTGGACGAGGGAGAATACACCTTCAGAGTCCAGCGTGGGAACTTTATGCACTAACACTTACACAATTCCTATAATAAGATTTTCCCATGTTACGGGATAGAGGGGAGATGAAAGTCAGTGAAAGTTAGAAAACTTTCCTGGAGTGAAGTTACTTTTGATTCTCTACTGAATTTACAGCAAATGTTTTTATAGGGATGCAACAATTTATCTGCTAGACGTTGGTATAAGCAGATATTTGCCTCGTAGACTGCTGTCGGCCTGTCAGCAAATAAGAGGACATTCACAGATGGCAGTGGCCGATGTTTTTCTGTTGTGTCACAGTAATTTTGTGCAAGCTAAAAAGCAGGGTCAGAGACTAACGGTGTCCTGAGATGAGTTGTCCCCGGGACAAGTTCTGGATGAAAGGACGCAGTAAGCTCAGTATTGACACGTCAGGGGACACACCTTACTGACGCTACGCTGTGATCAACAAATCTGTCTTTAAATCTGCAAGACGAAAGCTAGTTACATTAGCTGTTAGCTGCTGGTGGTCGGACCCAGCTGCTGACAGAGGCTGCATGAGTTACATTATGATGCGTTCAAGCTCTGTTCGGTTAAAAGAGTATTGGATGAAGGTAAATTATTTCATAGTGTGTTGAAAAATATAATCTTTTATTACTTCATTTTATTCAGTTTATTAAAATTTATTTATTTTTCCCATTTCAACATTTATTTATTTATTTATTTATTTTTCAATTCACACTTTTGGGGGGGTGGATTATATGTGTGGTAAACATTAGGCGGTTGCACCAACATTTTGTTCTGGTGTCTTTTTATTTATGTGTATGTGGATGTATATGTACACATACCGAATATGTGTATGTCTTTCTTTTAAATCAATTAAGAAACTGAAAAAAAATATTCTGAAATGTGGTTTTTGGCGAGAAAATTGAATAAATACAGCTGTTTGAAGGAGAAATTTGTTTGTGTTAACAATATTAAATAAATATTAGAGAAAGAATTATGATATATATATATATAACAAAATGCTTTTAAAGCAGTTATTTTTAAAGATGTTTTTTGTGTGAAAGAAGTTATATAAAAAGTTTTTTTTAATAAACTGTAAGGTTGAATTTATGTTCATTTAAAAATAAAGTAATGAAGGACTGAATTGCTTCAAAACAGCTGTTTTTTTCTAATAGTGAAGATTTCTTTGTTTCTCTGACCCAAAAGGGGAATAAATAACAACACAAGCAAAGTTATCAGTACCTGCCTAGAGTTTTACAACCGGTGCATCCCTAATTTTTTAACTTACAAGCTTCAGCTGTGTGGCTTACTGAGAATTTTTTTCTGCATTGTGTTGCTTACCTGTGAGTCCATCTCTTGTCGTTTGATCTGGGTGAGAGTCATGCTGGAGAAGTCCATTGTATCTGACACAAACAACGAATTATAATCAAGCACCTTCTGAGTTTTTCTTAAAACTTTTAACTTCCTCAAACTTCAAAATAAAAAGATAACACCTGGACATTTTGTATTATGATCTAACAAAGCTTAGAACAATCTAAATCTTCTGGTGAATGTGATTCTCTCACCTGTGTCTTCAATCTGAGACTTCCCAGACTTGGTTGAGGCCACGACAGCTGCAGTAGCCTGTGTGACGCCCCGGGACGCCTGCTGCAGGCGGTGCAGGTTGGCGCTGTCTTTGTCTGCTTTTACCTGGAGAGGGAGAACAGCGACGACACCAGAGACATGAGACTGGAGCTAAACTATATTAGCTCAGCAGAACCCGAATAAGAGACCAAGTAGATCCTGGAGGATGAAAACTCTGCTCACCTTGGAGGCAGCCACTAGCTGTGCTGTGCTGGCAGCTATTTCATGTGAACACACCATCAACTCCTCAAACTTCCCTTTGCCCTGCACAACCAGATCAGCAGCATCTCTGGAACGACACAGTGCTGAGGTTACGACCAGTTTGTTCATGACACAGAGTCAAAACACCCGATTCATGAATGACTTCCAAGCAAGAAAAACAAAGTTTTCTTCACGTATTCAACCTAAAAGTAGACGAATAACTGATATACAAATGATCATTTTATGGGTGAGGTATTCCTTTAAACCTCATTTACTATTTTGTTTGTACATTGTTTATTTCCTCATAACATTCGCAGAACTTTCAAAGCACTTTTTCCTCTGTAGTGAGTAGGAGACACTCAGAAGGAGGGCTGGCACTTACACCATGACCGTAGCGCCCCAGCCCACTGCTTTGGAGGCTGAGATCAGGCCCTCAGTCCAGCGGGAGTTCTTGGCATAAAATTCCTTCATGGAGGCTGCCCCCTGGTGGACAAGAGAGGAAATGATAAAATTCATGTTTCATAAACACTTGTTAACCTGTCAAAAATGAGTGTAGAGGCTGCAACTTCTGATTATTTTGGTTATCTATTGACCTAGAAATTATATTCTTGATTAATCTATTAATCAGTCAATAACATGTAGATAAATAGTGACAAATGACCATCACAGTTTATTAGAGTCCAAGGCAGTATATCCAAACTCTCCGACCACCAGTTCAAAATCAAAACATATTCAGTTTACACTAATTTTACGCAAGAAAATGCAGCTTATTCTTACATAACAGGAAGCTGAAACCATCGACTAATTGCTCCAGCTCTAGTCCAAACACAGTATCATGTGTGTGTGACAAAGTTAGGTATTTTTTTTCTTTGTTTTCAATTCAGTTTAATTTAAGTTAGTTTTCAGAGTGGACTTGGTTGTTGTTGTTTTTTTTTTTAGATATTTAGTTGTAGTTTAGTTTTAACTAGTGTTACAATTAGTTTATTTTATTAATTATGGGCAGATTTTTTAGGGGCATGATATAAGGAGGTCAGAGTAGGTATTACAAAACAAACACAACACTTTGTGAGGCACTTGACTCGAAGTCATGTAGACAGCCACTGTCTCAATAAACATATGTCATAATGCCTCGTCATGCTGGTGACTAAAGACATTTTTGTATATATTTAAATTTAATTTTAGTTAGTTTTATAAATATACAATATCATTTCAATAAGATTTTCTTTTCAAAGTCTAGTTATTATTTCTATTTCAGTTAACTAGTTTTAGGTTTTAGTTCAGTTTGAGTTAATTATAACAATTTTGATCTGGGTGTCACTGCATCATACTGTAAGGAGCGGCTTATATTATTGTAGGTATCAAAGTATTTTATTATAGTTGCATATTCATTTTTTTAATTAGAAAAAAGGAAATAGTACATTTGTACTATACATTTGTCGAACCATAAAATATATTTACATACAACAGAGCTCCATATTAAAAATGGTAATCAGCAATCATGGCCCTGAGGCTCTGGAATGACCGGCCCGAGGATATAAGGCTGTCGGAGTCACTGGCTAGAAACGTACTTCTATTGTAAAGAGTATCCTGACTTAATCTGTGCTGTCTGTTGATTTTATTGCTGTCTTATTGATGTTATTTCCCACTTATTATCTTGATCTTGATTTTAGTTTTGTCCTTCTGAATTTTATCTTTTAATCAAATGTGTTTAGTTTCATTGTACAGAACTTTGTAACTGTGTTTTGAAAGGTGCTATATAACTTAAATATTATTATTATTATCATCATTATTATAAAAATGTGCGTATGTAAATATGACGATTATCCATTACAGTTAAAAGACTGCAAAGCTGCATGTTCTCATCAGTCAGTGTGGAGAAGTTAGAGGTTTGAATTACAGAAATGAGGCTGAATATCTTGTCAGATAATTTGACCCACGTCTCTTTCTCACTCTCAAAACAAAGAAGACAAAACTGCAGTGTAACTCACCCTGCCACTCTCCACGATGTCCCTTTGCAGATTTTTGGACGACAGGACGAGCTGCTTGATGGCCTGCATCAGCTCTGTGCAGGAGGCCAAAATCCTGCAGGGGGCGACAGAGCAGAGGACACGAACATTAATACACTGAAACTCTTCAGCTGCTACCGATATGTGTACTTTATGGGCAGCAAAACACTGTGAAGTCTGTTCAGTGTTGTGTCTGCAGATATATTGAATAAAACTCTTTCTAGTCCAGTCTGATCAGCTCCTGAGGGTTTGCTCAAAAAACTATCATCCAACCTGATACGTTATAAAAGATGGAGCTCAAAGCAGACAGAAATGAGCTTCTACACTGTTTGGAAACATCAGTTAGTTTCCTCACAGTCTAGTTAATACATGACCGCTGCACCACTGACCTAATTCTAGTATTAGTATTTGTAGCAGCAGCAGTTGTTTGTTTCTTGTCATGATTATCTCTCACAGCAGCACTGCTGCAGCTTTCTCGTTAATAATTAAGTCAGAGAGAAAAAAGGAGCCTGGGAAAGTGTAATTGGCTTCATTTGCACACAAAGAGAATATTTACACAGACTGGATGAATAACAATGAGGAGATACAAACCTGACTGCGAGATGACATGATCACTTTGATCAGTGCGAGGCAGAATCTAAACTGATGCTCCTTCAGCCTTGAATGGTTTTAGTGAAGATTTATGTGCGTGCAACAAAATCCCTCTGATGGTTAAGTTTGTAGCAGCGAGCCAAAGCTTGTGCTCAATAATGTAATCAAGAGATTTCTGAACTTCCTGCGGCTATTAGCAGCACCGTATAAATAAACCCATTTGGTGTAAAACATCTATGATATGTTAACAGTTTGTGGAGGTGCTCCAGAGAAAAGAGGATACCGTCACTGATATATAAAAACGACAGAATACAAAACTAATTTTGGGTTTGTATGGACGGGACAACAGCAGACAAACATTACGTGCCACACTGGCTTCACAGTTTTCAGGCTTTTGTGGCTGAACTGATGAAATTCTTCGCACGTCAGCCCTCAGTGTGTGACCGTCTGCAGCTTCACTGAAATATCATGTGACTGTGGTGCTGCCTTGTTGAAAAGCACCTCTATTTCCTTTTCCAGCTCATCGCCTTTGTTGGCATTCATTGCATCTCGTGGTCAAACTCAGACTCTCACAAACAAATAATTGCAGGCTTGGCTTGCTGCATCTATCTATAGCAGATGGGTCAGTTCCTCAATCTTCATATTTTTTAGGCACTTTCATTTCTCTTTCACCACAGAGAGGTTGTTGTTCTCGCCACTGATCGTTCAAGATATGGTTTCTTCTTTATTCTTGATACAACTTGCTGCTACAGTATCTACATACTGAACCCACGACAGTCCCTTCAGGGTTTCACAGGCTGTTTTTGTGACTGTTACGTCCTGCTACGCCTGATTTCACGGCAGCTTTTCTAAAAAATTGCAATGCATGTTTATAGATGTTTTTTACAATGAGCATTCAGTATTTCCCACAGATATACAATCTATGTGTGATAGTAGGGAGGTGAAGGGGCATCAACAGCCGATCGCCGTTTGATACAGCGCTGAAGGACAGTCCCCGTGAGAGGCTCTCCTCCTGCTCTCTCTGCCCGGACAGCATGAGCTAACACAGCACAATGTGATCGCATCACTACTCATCATATCTTGCTGCTTGGGAAGAGACCCCTGCAGCAGAGGTTAAAATCTGACACTGAACTGATAATCTCACACCGACAGTGAAATGACTCAACTGACGTTAAACCTGTTTAAAATCGCTGGGTAATGTTAGCCATGTGAGGCTAACAGTTAGCTTTGTCAGTGTGTCTCTGTGACTCCAGGCACGGAGCTGTAGTCCTTTAGCAGCAGTCTCATGATATACAAAGAGAGGGGCAGTCTGAGGGAATCAATACGCTGCTCGCAGCTCTACAATGAAGTGAGATTTTATTCCTTTTAAATAATCAAATTTGCAGTGATTGGACAAAATCGCAAAATAGCGCAGGGGATCGGATTAGCATTGTCGCCTCACAACAAGTCTGTACACTTATGACTGTGTCGCTACTCACGGCTCCAACACCCTCATCAAATTTGCGGATGATACAACCGTTGTGGGGCTCATCAACAACGGTTATGAGACACCATACAGGGAGGAGGTCCAAGCACTGGCGGCCTGGTGCAGTGACAACCACCTCAACCTCAACACCAAGAAGACAAAAGAAGTCATTATTGACTTCCGGAAGTCGAGGACCACACTGCACTCAGGCCTGAGCATCAATGGGGAGGAAGTGGAACGGGTCACCAGCTTTAAGTTTCTTGGCCTGCACATCTCGGAGGACCTGGGCTGGACTGTGAACACCACCCACATCATCAAAAAGGCCCAGCAGCATCTCTTCTTTCTGAGAACACTCAGGAGGAACAAACTCCCTCCACCTCTGCTGAGAAACTTCTACCACTGCACAATAGAGAGTGTCCTCACCTATGGCTGTACGGTGTGGTACGCCAGCTGCACTGCATCTGAAAAGAAACAACTGCAGCGGTTCATCAAGACGGCTGAGTGGATCATCGGCTCCCCACTTCCACGCCTAGAGGAGATCTATTCCAGCCGTCTCCTCCGACGGGCCACAAAGATTCGGGAAGACCCCACCCACCCAGGACACTCTCTATTCACCAGCCTTCCCTCTGGCAGACTCAGAGTCATGAGAGCCCGCACCAACAGACTGAAACACAGCTTCTTCCCCATGGCTGTGAAGAGACTGCTGCAAGAACCATGACCCCCCCCCCCAGTATATTTTATGACAAGGACATTGTAGCTGCTACAAGAGAGCACCGAACGAAATTTCATTGCAGTGACAATAAAGCTTCTTATCTAGTTATCTAGTTAAGAGGCTTCTTGTTTCAAATCCAGGGTGGGGGTTCGAACCCTGGAGAGGGGTTGTGTGGAGTTTGCATATTCCCCCCGTGTCAGCGTGGGTTTCCTCCGGGTACTCCGGCTTCCTCCCACAGTCCAAACATGAAGGTTAACTGGTGACTCTTAATTGCCCGTGAGTGTGACTGGAGATGTCTTTGGTGACGTCTCTATGTGTCAGCCCTGTGATAGTTTGGTGACCTGTCCAGGGTGTAACCTGCCTCTAGCCTGATGTCAGCTGGGATAAGCTCCAGCTGAGATATGTAACATCAGAAACATGGACTTCCACACAGAAGAGTTTAACTCATTTTGACACAAGGGCATTTAAGGGTGCTTTCGCACCTCCCCTGTTTGGTTCAGTTCAACTAAACTCAAGTTTATTTGCCCCCTAAGTGTGTTTCGTTTGGGCAGGTGTGAACACAGCAATTGCACTCAGAGGTGCACCAAAACAACCGGACTGAGACCTTCTTGAAGAGGTGGTCTCATTACAGATACAAACGAACTCTGGTGTGGTTCGTTTGTTGTGAGAACGTGTTCCCACCTCGATTCAAACCAACTGCAGTCACATGACACATTGTTTGGGTTAAACATGAGCATGTTACAGTCCTGGAGGATTATTAATGTGCGCCTCCTCCTGTACTGCCTTAATATGTACATTCTGTGCATCCAATGCATCAAAACATTGTTTTCTAGTTGGAGCCGCGCCTCGTTTTCAAACTGTATGGTTTGACTCAAATGAACAATGACAGCAATATAGTCCACGATGAGCAGCGCTACAATCAACCTGCGTAGTTGTCCCTCCATTGTGACATTAGAAAGTGTCACATTTATCTTGCAAGTGTACTCTTCTTCAACGTTTTGTTTACTTCCTGGATTTTTCCTGCATTGAAATTCTGACCAATCAAGAGCAGCTTTCTCACACAAGGCATTTGATCTGGTCCGCTTGTAAATGCTGCCGTGAGAACACAAACCAACTCTAGGCCGTTATACAACTTTGTAACAAAATTAGTCCCAGATTTGGACCAAAGCAAGACAACTCTAGGTCTCAAAGCACCCTAAGACTTCAAAAATTAAAATTTAAGACCATTAAATGATTTTTCAGTCCTAATATTTATAAAAAACATTTAAATGTAAGACTTTTTAAGGACCTGCAGACGCCCTGAAATCCACAGAAAGTATGAGAGTTTGTGGGTCAGCTGTAGCTCTATTTCAGGATACGTGATATTCTTGTACGCATAATGAGGCTGATGTTATTGGTAGATTTAGTTTGAAACATCTTTCACTCTCCTGAAACTCATTTAGATGTAAGATTCTTTAACTTTTAAGTACATCAGAGTTTTACATTAAACTCTGTGAATGAGTCTTTTCACCTTGGAGACAGCCTCTGATTATTGTGACAGTAAAAAGCGACTCCAGCTCTAATCTGCGCTTTACCTCTCGTTGACCTCCATCTTGATTCCTGTATCAACTGCTCGAGACTTGTTGAGCATTTCCTGTTGGGATCCACAGGGGCACAAGGGAGACAAAGAAAAGACACTTTGAAGTTAATACTGCTGGAGAGTGAAACAGGGGGCAATGTTTTCACACAGCCTGCAAAGAGCCGCTCACTTACACGCACAGCAAGTGCACTTCAATACACATCTGCTGCCAGATGACCATGACTAAACACACACACACACACTTCCCACACACACTTCATGCACCTCTATCCTGGCAGCTGCCGATTCCACAGCAGCGGAAGTGGCAGCCATTTCCTGCTCCACTAGATCTCCCAGCTCCCCCTGCTGCAGCTCCAAACCCCGAGGACGCAGCGTCTGAACGAAGACAGGACAAGAAAGACTGACTGTTATCACACCTTTTATCAGTTTAAACTCAGTTAAACTCGTTCCTGTTTCCACTGGGGACGCTTTGACCCATTTTATGTTCACACGGAGCAAACATGAGTATGTATCTATGAAGTATGGACCTCTGCTGTGGCAAAGATGGCCTCCAGAGCCGCCTTCAGCTTGCTGTTGTCTGCTGCACCCAGGCTGTCCTGCTGCTTCATCTGGCCCAGCAGAGCCAGAGCTTCAGCCCCGCACGCCTTCACACTCTCTGACAGGGCTGACAGGGACGGAGACAAGGACAAGGAGGATGCATGTCATTAAAATAAATAAACATACACAAAAAGATGGCCACCAAACAGCCTGGTGTCCTGGTAGATATAATATATATGTGCTTTTAAGTGTCAAAGCTGACATATTTCATGCTGTAAAAATCATTTACACTCCATTTTCTATCAAAATGCCATATTATGTCGTGTGTAAACTGTGATGTGTATCAGTGCCACTAGTGGTTGCAGCTGCAGCGTTAATTATACTGACATCCCCGCAGGCAGAGTGTCAACCAACAGCTGAAACAGCCACTCTGATGGGAGGAAGAGGGGAAACCAAAACTACCTCTACAGCAGCTGTTGGCCTTTTTTTTTTTTTAAAGATGCAGGACGGCCAGATGATTTGCATCAAACTGTACACAGGCTTTCAAATGCTGCATTCAAATGTTTCAGACAAATACAGGATGGTTTTTAGAGCCACAGCTACAGACGCTGCTTCAGTTTGACCCAGTTTCAATTCTTTGTTTTTTTTTGTGCAGGAATAAGACTTCTGGACAGAGCTCAATTATATTCAGGCTTGTTTCGACTTGCCCAGGCTGCTAACATCTCCCGAGAAAGCAAAATCCTGCTAACATCACTCCTGAATGAGGTCAGCAGCTTCGTTTCATCAATGCATGTTTTGGCAGAAAGACGTGACTTTGTAATCGCAGGACGTTCAGATATAGACTAACGCCATTACGTAGACACTTTTGTACATCCAGCGACAATGGCGTTAACATGAACTGCTCAACCTCACTGTACACATGTAACACACGAGGAGGTGTAAACCACTTACAGACACGTCAGAGCATGTCTGAGCCGACTGACTCGCCCACAGATTATTATCAGGAGAGAAGTGGAGACTGCAATCTGTTCATCTCTGTCTCACTCTCACACACACATACACACACACTTACCATCGGCTTGCTCCACAGGCACCATGTGGGAGGTGGCACTACCCTGAACAATGGTGTCGCCCACCAGGTGGCCACACTGGGTCACCACTCGTACCAGCCCAGAAACACCTACACCAACAAATAACGCATACATGCCTTAGTCAACATATACATACATAAAACACTGGTCCCCTTACATCACTTTTTATTCACTGTGTATTTTTGTCTCTATGTCGGAGTTTCAGCCTCTCCTCTTCTTTGTCCCTCTCTGTGTTTGTTTCATTCTCCTCTCTGTGTGAATGAGGTGCTTCAGTTTGGCTTCTTGTGTTTCTGTTGCCTGTCCTCTTTATAGGCTGTGGTAAGGAGGTCATGTGGTGGTGTCCATGTAACGATACGATATACCACACAAAAATATCGCAATGCTATGCTGTATCGATTTTTTACCCCTCCCCTATTTAAAGATATATATTTAATTTGATGTTGTTTCATGTTTTCACTCTTTCATGCACACCAGTATTTTATATGAATGTGGCTAGAGTGATTTAAAATAAAAAAGAAACTAAAAGAAAGTAGCATTCTTTAACACAACATAGTGATGTTCAGAGAGGGCTCTACAGCTGATAGAAACTTTACAACAGCTGCTTTTGCATTTAGGAAGAATATTAGCAAGCTAATAGCATACTAGCTAGTAGCTAGCAAACAGCTATAGCTAGCTACAGTAGGCTGAATCCATGGACGTATAAAGAGAACTGGATACTAAAACTGGATTTAAGTTTGGTCCTGTTTTTTATCAAAGTTGCACAGTGGCGCATGAAGCCAAAAAATTTGATAACTACTGTGTGACATTACCCAGATGATCGGCACTGCTTCTACATCATTGGGCCCACAGAGCAGGTGCACTAGAGACTTCTGCTGCCTGAATCGGCTACCTCCAGTTTAGCACTCATCTGACTTGAATCAGGATGAATTCATTTAACCATGCAGCTTTTCTCGACTTTCCAAATGTTATCAGACTGTATGAACCAAATACCGAGAGTGAAACAAGTCATTTTGTCGGGGTTGATACCCAATAAATGTATCCACTGATTTACAGACCTCTCTTTCAGGATTTAAGTCTACGGAAAAAAAAGTCTTTTTGGGCCCCATGACATCATGTGATGGACACGGACATTGTAATTCCATGTATGGCCACTGTAAGAATGGCCCCAAAGCGCGATACACTTCCTGGGAGTGTGGCTGAATCAAAACCCTGGGAACAGCGCCTCTTTCACTGTTGGGATTTGATCCATTTGGTCCAATAACATTCCTACAGTCTACAAGCATGATTAATTAATTATTTTTATCCCCATTCAAGGTAAAGTTAGCGGAGTACTACACCAAGAGTTTGCCCTTCAGCCGCCCAAAGTTGCTATTGTGCTTGCTTTATGCTTTATGGGCACCATGATGCTGAAGATCCAGGTAATTTTATACCATGGAAATCCGGCTTTTCTGGCTCCATGCACCACTGAGCAACTTTCATAGGAATAAATGGGGCACACCTCAAACACTGTATCCAGTTCTCTTTATACATCCATTGGCTCAAAACATTACCTTAAAAACAGAGCTACATGTGAGCAAACTTATTTTTCAGTTAGAAAATACCACTAAAATTACAGCTGCTTTTCTAATTCTCATAACAGGCTCATACAGACATCGCCTTGTGTCGTCTTTGGCTCTGCCTTTTCTCTGTTTTTATGATTCATGTTTTAAAGCCCCCACACGTCCTCACAGGTGTTTCCACTTATGCTGCCTGATTAGACCTCTTCTCAGGTCCGTCTGTACAGACTGTGCTTGATTGACACCTCTCTCTCGCACGTCTTTGTAATAATGCACCTGCCAGAGCACTTACATCATTATCATGTCTGTATTAGTGCAGAGGGTTTGGTGATATTACATCAGTTCCCTGCACAGTTTCTACGAGTTTCAGCTTCAGTTAATCAGCCCAAATAACTAAAAACACCTGTGTTGCCTTTAAAATTATACTTTTAAAGGCCGTGGGTAATAACTGCAGTATTTATGAAAATGTTGAGGCACCACAACATTAATTAAGATGTCTGAGTACGTATTATCTTCTTACATGACGTTAGTACATACCCTTACATATGATGCATCTTTTCCAAAGCTATAATCTTACCCGTGTTGTCAGCCAGGAAGGCCTCTCTGGCAGATTGGAGTCGGTCCATGCAGTCCAAAGAGGCCTGACATCTGGATGCTAGGTAGTCTGCAGAGATTAAAAAAAAAGAGCTAAGACATAAATATGCAAGCATGCACACAAACATTACCAGGAACACTAAATTACAGCAGCTCTGACCTGCGGAGCTGGTGCAGCTGATGTGTGCCGGGTCGTCTATCTGAGCCAGCGAGTCCTGGATGATCTTCTCCGCTTCCTCCACAGCTCCCTGCAGGCTGGCCCAGCGAGCTGCGACCAGCTGGCTCTCCAACTCCTGCTCCCTGCTCTCCTGTGGACGCATACACACACAGAGAAACGATTGGACTTATCATGTCAGCCTTTATTAGAAATACCGGAGGGTCCAAATGTGGAAAGGAAGATACTCGTTGGACAAGCCAGTTCAGCGGCTCCCTGTAACATTGGCTTAATTTATTAGAGCTAATAATGAAAGTTAATTCAGAAAGATAACTGAGAAATGACTTTTGTCCACCTTCTCATTGAGCTGGTTCTGCAGGGCTTCTGCTGTCTTCACCCCGCTCTCCCTCTCAGTCGCCAGCGAGCTCTGGACTCGCTCTAGCTCCTCCCCCCGGACAGCCAGCTCCGCCTCCACTTTCGACAAGGACTGCACAAGCTCCGCCTTTTCAGACTCCAGGGTGACGAGCTGGTTGCTAAGCACCTCGCTCGACTGCATGGAAGAAATAAAAGATGGGGAGATGATTTCGAGGCACAATGAATCTGCAGGAAGACATGGTCAGGATAATATGTAGCTGTCATGACATGTCAGGATGTGGTATGATGCGAGCGCTTTGATCTCACCATAAAGAATAAAAAAAACTTTTTATCTTCAGCCACTGATTATAACAATATTGCCTCCATTTAAGTTTGCGGAGAGGCGTAGAGTCTCCAGAGAGGTTTGAGGTCAAGTTTACAATCAAACGAACACTGGGAAGCTGTGGTTGTGTAACTTGGCTGCATTGCAACAATCATGAACTATGGCAACAGAGTGAAGACTTACATCAGATCTTGTGTACTGAGTTTGAACAATTACATTTTTTAACTATTAACTAGTTAAATAACAAGGTGAGTGCATGAAAATGTTCTGCAGGTAAGAAAAGGTGTGAGACTTACAGCCTGAGGCCCAGACGGTCCGACAGAAAGCAAGAAATGTTGAGAGATGAAGGAGAAGCAGAGTTAAGAATATGAATGTAAACTGTGCGGCAGGAGCTCGTTAGAGCTGGAAGCATGTGACAAGAGCGATCAAACGTGGGCTGTGTGTGAAAAGAACTATGGAGATTAGAGAGATGGAGGATGAGGAGGAGGAGGACAGAAAGAGTGACAGAGTTGATAAGTAGTGGCTACAAAAGTAGGACGTCAGGAGTGGGAGGCAGAGAGGGCTGAGAGGCTGCATGTGCAGAAAAACATCTGAAATTCGGGGGCGGAGGGAGTCACGAGCAATCAGTCGGGTTGCAAGGGTTAATAGCTCGAATCCGTGGCTTACTGAACCGACGCTCTCCTGATTGTACCCTTCAAAATATTCCTGCAGATCAATTTTTGCTAACATGATTATACTGAGGCTACAAACCCAGCGGCTGCGTTTACACAGGAAGCTGTTTGAACGAGGTTTTACTGCCTCTGTGTTTTTATTCTGGTCTCTTCTTTTAAAGAGTCGCCTGTTACAAACATCAACTCGGCTTCTCAGCTGGGCAGAGATGACAAACGCAGACCAAGAGAGGATCAACAGGAGGAGAACAGGAAGAAAACTGCTGTGCTTCCCCGCACTGAACACAGATTCACCAATGTCAAAGAAATGCATTAGCATATCAATTCTGTCAGAAAATGGATGTGTTTGAGATTCTGCTGTGGGGAGGACAGTCAGTGACTAAGAGAAGAGATGTTGGATGATGATGGATGTCTTACAGATGAAACACATAAAGTGCAAAAGCAAAGCAAAGAGGTGGGAAAATGTGAAAATGTTATTGATTATGGTGGAACATTTCAGTGTGGAGCAAGCAGTCATTCACAGAAGCTCAGGAGAGTTTCAAATTCCACCAACGCAGTCAGGATCCAGGATCCGCTGTCACCACTTGTTGTGATTTAAGCCACATCCACACTAATATCTTTTCATTTTAAAACGTCGTTTTAAAATGAAAACAATCTGCTTACACATAAACGTTTCAGAATTAATTTCCATCCATACTAACACGCCTGAAAATGTGTAGCACATGACCATCCACTTATAGTTATTTACGCCAGTGTAAATAGGAAGTAGATTCTCTGCTCTGGTTGCTTAGTTACAGACAATACTAAGGTGATGGCGTAAAGTAAGACCAAGGATTTCTTTGCTTGTTTCTGATGCTAACAGGAGTATAAAGTGATCAAGACGACAGAACAAACTGTGAGTTGTTACAAAGCAAATACACTGACATACTAAAGCTTTATCCAAGGCGTGAGGGAGTCATAGTGGTGGAAAAAGAGTGGCGACACAAGACACATGAAATCACAAAGGGGATGCAGATTGAGCTTTAATTTTTTAGCTCGACATGTCATGACAGATAACACCCAATCGGGAAGTGAATGTAGGTGTTTGTGTCATTGTTTTCTCTATTTCTACCCGTCCGAACGAAAACGCAGCTCTGGAGTAAATGCAACAATCGATCCCTCCAGAATGTTTCGATGTTGTAATCAGAACAATTAACGCAAATTCAGCCAATCCCCATGAATTCTGCACAACCAGTTTTGTCACGTGTCACCACTATTTTACTGCAAATTTGACGATTTAAATGAGTAAAATCTCACTTCACTGTAGAGCTGCGTGCAGCGTATAGATTCCCTCAGATTGCTCTTGTCTTTGTTTAAGACAAGAGCTACAGGACCAGAGCTCCGTGCCTGGAGTCACAGACACACAGCGACAGGACTGTGGACCTAACGGTTATTTACAGGTTTAACGACAGTCGGGCCATTTTGCTGCCGGTGTGAGATTATCAGCTCAGTGTCAGACTTTAACCTCTGCTGCAGGGGCCTCTTCCCAAGCAGCAAGATATGATGAGCAGTGATGCGATCACGTTGTGCTGTGTTAGCTCGTACTGTCCGGGCAGAGAGAGCAGGAGGACAACCTCTCACGGGGACTGTCCTTCAGCGCTGTGTCAAACAGGCACCTCCACCTCTTTAACATCACAAATAGATGGTGTGTCTGTGGGAAATACTGAACGCTCATAATAATATTCGAATCTGAGACAGCATCACAACTACTTTTGCAGTTTTAACTTTGCCCCTGTAATTTCATTGCAAAAAAAAAAACCTATTAACATTTCAACATGCATCGCAATTTTTTAGAGAAGCTGCTGTGAAGTTGGGCGTTGCAGTTTTGTCAAGTGTCTCCGCAAATTTGTCGATTTCAAAATGGGTATCATTGGGTTTCATTGTAGAGCTGTGCACAGCGTACTGATTCGCCTCCTTGCCAGCTCGGTCTCTCTCTGTTTTACATGAGACACTGCTGCGGGAGTGTGAGCTCTGTGTCTCGGACAGTCACGCACACAGTGACAGAGCTAACTGTTAGCATCACTCGGCTAACATCACCCAAGGTTTAATGACAACAGACTTGAGCCATTTCAGTGTCAGTGTGAAATAGTCGGGAGTGTTTAATAGCTATGTGATGGATGTTAGCTGCTCCTGCTGTGTTAGCTTGTGATAACCAGGTACAGAGAGCAGGAGGAAAGCGGCTCACAGAGACGGTCCTTCAGTGCTGCATCAAACGGCAGCAAAAGCTGATAGTCTACCATCACCAGTAAAGGTAAAGGCTGCAACAATCCCCAAAACAGCCCAGTCCTGCAGGGACTGAACAACAGTCATGTGCTTTAAAATTAAAGTATATTAATGCGGACGTAGCCTTAGTTTTCACAATGAGAATAACAGCATCCAGGATGGTATATATAACAACCTAGGCCGAACCATTCCTGGTTAAGAAGGTCAGCTTTCTGAAAACAGGTCATAATGTCAGCCTTTCACACACACACACATGTATGCTCACCAAAGATGTAACCAAAGCTACAAAAGTGAAAGGCGAGTGAGATCATCCAATAATTGATGACTAAAATAAGAGCGTGTGACGCCAGCAGCCCATTTTTAGATTTTCTGTGCTCTGTGCTCCATTAGGATCCGCCAGGTCTGTTAGTCAGGGTGAAAAATTTCATCTCATTAATCTTCTCCTGCTTTCTTGTAGCAGCTGCTATTATCTTTTTAAATTGGGACCGTTATAAATGAGTTGAGTAACTTCTGACAGCAACTTTGGAGATCTAGTTAAAAGATTCAGTCTAATCAGGAGAGTCACAAGCTGAGGGGAGGAGGGTGACCTGTTGTGACGAGGCCATGGTTGTCTTCAGGGAGTCCAGCTCCGTCCTGCTGGACATCAGCTCTCTCTGGAGCTCCTGAAGCTGCTCCAGCTGTTCCAGCTCCTGAGTAAGACAGGACAAAATCTCATTTTAGACAGCTCACATCAGCTCAATTTGTGTCAACTATTGTGAACACTAATAACAGAAAAACTTTTCATTGAAAGTTTCTATAGAAGTTTGAGTTCTTCACAGGTGCAGAAAAACAAACCAAAGATACAATTTCTTAGCACTTTCTTTTGTTTTGGGTCATTTTGTAGCCAAATCATTGCACTGCGGGCCCCCCAAAAATCCAATCCAAACACTGAGCTGAATTTGTTGTGTGTTTTCAAATCCATATTGTGCTCACCTGTCTGTCTGCCACCTCCTGAGCGGCCTTCACCTTCTCCTGCATCTCTCTCCTCACTGCCTCCACTTCGTCCTGTGCCGCCCGAGCCACCGTCATCTGCCGGGTCACCTCTGCGTTCTACACACACAGACACACATAAAAGGACGTGGGACACAGGTGCAGACACACAGAGAAACACACCAAAATAATCAGGACAGGCTGGATCTTCAGCTTGGGGGATTTAAAAAGGACATCAGGAGGACAGAACTTAATTTCACTTTGAAGTTTTTTTTTAGAAGAAGACAAGGACGCAGAGAAAAGGATTTGACTGAACCAGAAGAAGTAAGACTCGTCTCTCTCACCTTCCTCAGCAGGTCTGCATGACTCTGAACCAGCTCTGAGTACTTCTCCTTCAGTTTGGTGTAGCGCTGCTCGTTGGCCTGAGCTTTTTCTGGTTAGAGACACACAAGAGAGAGAGAGAGAGAGAGAGAGAGAGAGAAACACAGTTATTGGCAGACACAATAACTGACTGCAGGAAAACTGCAGGCCTAGTTTAACAGATTATTTTCAGTTGTTTGTTAAACTTCTAGTTTCTACTTTTCTTCCCTCTGACTCACTGTTAGAAATTAAAGATCCAACTGTTTGTAAATGAATCTCCAACTTTCTGTTTTTTTCTGGTCCCATATTGATCAGTGTTAGCGAGTTCCCCCATAGTCACAGCATTTAAACGGATACTTCACTGATTTTCAACCAGCTTTGTATCAAAACAATGTGAGTATTATCTGTAAATGAACTGAGGTAAACTTTCCTCCATCTAACCAGTGCCTAGATATCTCTCCTCACCCCCTGGCAAAACTCTGCCAGATGCTGAAATTTAGGTCATCGGACAGAGTTTTGCTGGCTGTTGGGCTGTTGCTTAAAATCTAGCCTGTACTTCAGCATTTTCGTATTACCCTGCCACCCATGCTGCCATTGCAGACCTTCCTCAAACCTGAACCTAGATTCGATCAAACTAAAGGTAGGCGGTGTTGATCAGATATATATCAAGATTATGTTACTGTATTTCCTATTTCTTGCCTACAATTTTTGAGAAAAACATTTTAGTGCCCTGTTTATCTGTAATAGCGAGAGTTTGTGAACAGGAAGTGTGCGCCATACTGTTTCCTGTGCAGTGAAAACAGAGGTGGAAAAATCAGAGATCAAACGGTAAAACTAGGCAGCACTGATCAAATATAAACCAAGATTCTTTTCAGACACATGTTTTAGCTTACTGCTAAACACTGAAATTGTTTATTGTCGGCTGACAGCCATTGTTCCAAACGGACCCGTTTGCATTACGTCATCCACTAGCAGGAGCGTTTATTGGTCTGATGCAGCGCAGTGTATTCTGGTAGTTGTAGGTTTTCTCCCTCCTGAGCAAAAGCATCCTTTTTCTCTGTTTCTCTGGTTCCGTAGCACCGATTTCAAAAGTATTTGTGTCTTTCTATTGCATAGACGTCCTAGCTTTATTAAAAGGTCATCTTTCCAGCAGTGAAATACTCCTTTAAATATCTGCGACAACAAGAGTAGTTACCACACCCTCTCATTTTTGTGACCTCCGATTGGCGTAACCGGGTGTCATTAACGCCGACATGAATAACAATCATACTGAATCTACGTTTAGCCTTAGCAAGCAGTTTCAAATTTGATTCAATGTGTCTGTGTCTGTATCTGTTCAACTGCCTAAATTATCTGTAGCCTATCTGTACTCGTAAAGGAAGGAGTTTAGACTAGAGGTGGGTGGAGTTTAAATCAAAAGTAGGTTGAGTCTAATCAGAGGTTGTTATTTTAGGCCTGAAATTTATATGGATTAATCAGAAGTTGCAATATTTATTACCTTTGAGAAAAGTATTGACAGAACAGCCTCAGAATAAAGCTTCACCTACAGAACACAAGCTTCATGACACATTTTACTCGTACAATACTCGTTCTCACAACAAGCACATTATCTGTATCGCGTACTCATTTCATCCGAGTATTCGGCTCAACCCTGGTAAACTGCCTTTAGAGTTTGTTGTAGCGTCACTTAAAGTTACTGCAAAACCTTTATCTTCTTTCAAAATCTTTAATACTTTGATATCTTTCTGAATCATAAATCATCTCTAAACCAATTATAGTGTGATAATGTGACCAAGAAGCCTTACTCTCTATCTCCGTCAGGCTCCGCTGCTCCTTCTCCGTGTCCTCTCTGACCCTCCGCAGGTCGTCAAGCTCTGCTTTCAGGAACTCGCTCTCCCCTACGGCCTGCAGCCTCAGGTGGCTCTGCTCCGCAAGCTCCGCCTCCAGCTCGCTGACACGCCCCCTCAGCGCCTGACACAAGCGACCACTCTGGTGAGGGACAGAAAGAGAGATAGCAGGGGTAAAAACAAATTTCACACTTGTTTCTGGGAGCCCTATATAGATAGATTTTTTGTGTGAGACATGAGATCTGTAAACTACGGGTGCAAAAGTATCCTCTTTACCTCCAGTCTGAAAGACTCCAGCTCGTCTTTGAGGGCCTGGATCTCCCTCGTCAGCTGTTCAATCAGACGGTCTCTGACAGGTGCAGACAAAATATCAGATTTTACACGATCAAACCAAAGATCGATATCTAAGCTAGGATATTTGGGATCAGTCAAGTCACATGATTCAACGGTTAAGTTTTTCTATGCAAATGTAACGATAATAATTTAGCTTCTTGTCAGATATTTAATGATTCCGACAGTTATAATCATGCAGACACACGAATCTGACATTCTCAGGCCTTACTTGTCGTCCTTCCGCATGCCGTTCTGACTGTTGAAGTTGAAGGGGTCTATAGCAGCCGAGGTGCCAAACAGGTCGTCAAACTTGGTCTCCAGAGCTGCCTGTGTGTTTAAAACAAGCAGGTTTAAAAGATAAAACTTATAAAATCTCTTAAAACTCAAAATTACATAAAACTCACATTGGCATTGTAACCTGAGTTTTTTATTTTGACTTGCTTTTTCTTTCCTAATTACAGTTATTATGAAACACACTCATTACCTGCTGGAGTTTGTGCATAAAATCCACTTCTATAGTTTCATGTCTTCTAATTTAATTATTAGGAGTCTCCATTAAAACGCTCCCATTTTCTCACCTACTCTAAATGATCCTAGTGTTCTGCACCTGGATTCTGGGTCTAAAATGCCACTATTACCTCATTATTTACTATCTTTAAACAAATATTTTTGTCAACAGCCAGCTCTGTGAGAGTCAATATTATTAATACCATGACACGCCAGCATGAATATAAACCAGATGTTTAGAGTAGTCTTACCAAGAATCTGAAAAACATGTGGTTTCACAGAGGAGTGTATCCATGCCTGCACTGCTGGCAGGTTATTTCTCAGTTTACCACGTTGCATCTGTTCCCTCCCGACGACCCAGACACACACAGCGTCCTTCTTAAATATTTGATTGCTGATTTCAACAGCACCACATTAACATCTACAAATCAGACGGATGCATTTAAGAAGGTACCAGTCAGGGATACATGTCTTGTTTACTTACCGGCAACACGGGGACGTCCGTGTCCACCAGGTCGTCCGTCTCCACCACATGCTCCGACTCGGGGGATGACGACTCGGCGGGGATCACGACCACGGGGCTGATGTGCTCCGACAGAGCTGACGCACGCAGGAAGTTTGGAGGGTTCTGGAAGAATCACAAAGCACAATTTTAATCACAATATTGTTTTTTGTTAGCTTCTATAAGGCTTTTGCAGAATGCAGGTCGACGTGTCCGATTCACTCAAATTAATTCACCTAAATCTAAAGTTGTTTGTCTTGCGTCAGAGTTTTAGTGTCATAGCTATGGCTGGGCGATATGGACAGAAATTCACATCTCTGTATTCACAGGCTGACTGGCGATACACAATATATCTCTCTGTATTTCCTACAAAATGGGCTACATGTTTTCAGCTGCAAGTCAAAACCACATTTGAGATGTCACAAGCACTTTTATAAAAACAGACTGTGATCGAAATAAAATGCTTATGTCGCCCAGCTCTAGTCAAAGCAGCTAATCAGAGCGAAGCTTAGCACACGCAGTACGATGAAATGCAACAATAAAGATAAAAGCATTAAAAGCAAACTTTATTGGCCTCCATTTTCCATAAAATGAAGCGTGAAGAAGTGCAGCTAGGATAATGTGATGAGTGCAGGGCATGTTTTTGTCATCTCATGTCAGAAACAGAGGTGAGTTACACCCTCAAATAGATATGAGCAAATGTAGGACAGAGTGAGACCTGAAAGTACATGCTGTGAATGAAACCTACATGCTTCTCATTTCCATTTATATCATATTTGGCAGTGTATATAAGCTATAGCAAAAATAAGATAAACTTAAGATAGACTTGTGTGCAAAGTTAAACAATCAAAAGGCAGAGCTTTTTAAATGGGGAGTTAATTAGCTGCTGGTGAACAGAAACCTTAAATAATAATCAGGTGAACTTGAGGCTTAGGTGTGGCTCAAGGGTGAAAAAATGTACGACTCAGTGAGAGGCGGTCCTCACCTCAGGCAACTGTGGGATCTGAATCAGCCTCTTAAAATACTGCAAGTTACTGGAGCGATAGAAGAGACTCTTTAACCTGAAAGAGAGGGAGAGAGAGAGAGATGAGGACAGACAGACGGAGGAACAGACAGGAAATCAGAGAGAGAGTCACTGTAAATTCATTCAACACGGCACTAAGAGCTCAGTCGCCGGGGTCACACTCAGTCTGAGAGTAGAGTGAAAGCGTGACCGGCTGGGTTTGTGTGAGTGCAAGTGAAGTTCATACTTCTTAAACTGTTCCTGGAAGCGATCTCTGTGGCCCTGGAGAGTGTCTGCTGGAAGGCCTGCAAGCACACACAAAACGCAAACACGTCAGCGCCGGGGCACCGAAACTCTTCAGGTATTACACATACACACACACACACACACACACACACACACACACACACACACACACACACACATATATATATATTTAAGAGTCTGAATACACACATGAATGATGGGATTTTGTGCATGAATGTATCAAAGCTAAGAGGTGAAAGACTTCAAATTTCCAAAACATCTTCTTTTCAGAAACCAAGAAAAGGCCTGTTGAAAGTGAGTTTGATGCATTTTTAAGTGTATCCAGCGCGGCTTTGGAAGGTTTCAGGAGCCAAATAGTCGGGAAAATTCTTTAAATCAGAGGACAGCGTGTCATCTTTGTATCTTTGAAGAAGAGTGTCACAAATATTTAGTATTCACACAGTTTATTTCTGTATCGCAGGACGTTTAAGAGCTGAAGGAGATGCTGGAAACTCAACAGCTGAATCCAACACTGCTTGAATATGACACTGGAATCAACTAAAATAAAATATAACTACAATAAAAGTTTAGTTTTTCTGTGTTTGTTATGTTTTCATTTTATTGGCATGTCTGTCTTTATTTCTGTCACAGTAAAGCGCTGCTCTGGTGACGCACCACCGACTGCATTTTCTACAGTAATTGTTTCAGACACTGTAATAAAACCACCGACCACCAGCAACTAATTTGCTGATCAATATGATTAATCATTTCTGTGATTAATGAGGACAAAATGGCAAATCTTTGCTGCTTGAACACAGCGCGAGTCTAAGGCTTTATAAAAAGGTAGTGACCAAGTGCCAGACTGTAAGCAGCAGGTATCCAAGAGATCCAAGAGCATTAACTTTCTTTTTGGCAGGTGAGTGTGTTCATGAACAGTAACTGACAAAGTTGCCTAATATGCCTCTAACAAGTTCATTTTAACTCAACTGATGACCACTAATTTCAAGCTTTGAAATAAAGTTCACAACAACGACTAACTGCCCTGTGCTCTCTGTGAATAATCATAACATGTAGGGCTGCAACCTAAAAGTCGATCAAACATTCCTCGACCAGAAAGGTCATTAGTTGGCAAGATTTCATTGGTCACTTACTCCCAGAAAGAAGTCGCTCTGTCAAGAGCTGTGCCTTTCCAAAATATGTTAAACTTATATGACTGGACAGGAAGAGGCCACGCTCAGCGGTCAGACAGGAGTCACGTTACAAACCAATCACAGCTGACAGATATCTTTCCCTTCTTCTGTAAATATTCAGTCTGATTAATACAGAAAAGTTGATCATGTTAGTGCAGGGCTACCCAGAGCTTTACATCTGTCCCACAGACGATAGACCTACACACTTATAAACAGCGCCTGGAAGAAGATCAGCTCTGCACTCAGGATTTCAGGTAAAGCTCTTAAAAGCTGGTACAAAAAAGGCACAAGAGTAGAACCCAGCGCCCGAGCTCACGTTTTCTGGGTGGTTAAAGTGCAGCATGTGTACAGCCTCTAATTGTCCAGGGCTGGTACCTGCTGTTATCACACAGGCTAGTTAATAACATGTCGGGCAGGAAATCCAAAGTGTGGGATCATTTTGAGAAGGTGAAGGACCAACCCAAGGTACCCAATGTAAACTCATCTTCATTGGTCGACTACAAACATGACGTATCATCTGAAACATGGAAGTAGCTACTTGCCCATTAGCCCACAGCGTCATTAACAGGCGGCTCGCTCAGTGTATGACGTGCACTTGTAGATAAAATATAGGCCTATATTAATGAAGGTTCATTAGTACAGGTTTTGTATTTCTCTGTAATGTAGCACAGTGTTAACAATGTTACTGATACTATTCTTTCTCACACCTTCAACTCAAACCATTGTGTTGCCCCGCCCAAATATATCATTTAATAATTAAATTAGTATCATAAACATGTGGGCGACTAGTCGACTAATGGCCCTAAATGACGAGTATTAATCGGGGGCATCCCTAACAATATGTGTCATTTCCTTTTAATTGGAGTTAACAAAGTTTTCCAATCACAACAAAAACATTCAAATCTTGAACCTTTACTGAGTCCCGTCTCTACTGAGCCTGTAATTGTGCACTTTGACCAACAGAGGTGTGCCTCACTCACAGGAGTGCAGCTTAAACAGCAGCTTGACGGTGTAGTCATACAGGTGGCTGCTGTCCAGGATGACTTGATGAGGGGGGCCAGGCGACACTGGCCTGCCGCTGTCACCGACACCGAACGTGACATGTCTAGAGAGCTGAACACTGCGGAGGGGAGAGAGAAAAACACATGCTGATCAATAAATGTGTCCACAGGATCAATTTGCAGCCACACAGAGTCCTCTGAACTCATCAAGTATCGTTACAAACACACCACACATGCACACATCAGTGAATATTAACACAAACACAGCGAGACAGTCGTGCATGAGGCTCATAAATCATGAATTTTTCATGAATCAATCAAGTGATGGTGCAGCGCTCCAGGCCACTAAAATTAACTAAATAAAACGGTTCAAAGCATCACACAGCTCGCTCTTGCTTATTGAAGAAAGAAAAAGGCAGGAAAGAGTTTTAAATTGACGCAGCAACCTGAACACTAACATGATTGTCTGACTCCCTCTCTGCCTCCATCATTACACCCCTCTTTCATTTTCCTGCCGCCGTGCTCACACCACCCCCAAACCCTGGAGAGCCAGTGTGCACTGCAGAGGTGTGGTTTCCTGCACAGCTAGAAAACACACAAACACACACCCACACACACACAGACACCTCAGGCCTGGCCTCTTTACCCCTTGATGACGTGATGTTTTTAAAATACACCAGACCAGAGGAGGAAGCTGACGAGGGCTCTGAGGCTTGGGCGTGAGGTGACACAGTCTCTAATGTGTGTTGGCGTATGTTCTGTGCATCACAGCATCAAACTCTCGAGTCATAAGAGGAAAAGTTTGTCCTGAATGCTAACTCAGTTTCTCCAGAAAAAAAAGAGGAAATGACGGCGATAACATCATCGTTAGGACGCAGGATGACGGGCATCATACGTAGACACAAGAATGCTATTTCCTTCCAGTCATTTATGAATGGGGTCGACAGCTTTTCCCGCATCTCCTCTGAGCTGCTGGTCACATCCCAGCCGTCTATTTTTAGCCCTGTCTATACTTTAACAGACATTAACCCGGGATGACTCACCCAGACAACAGCAGGGCTGCAGTCCAGTACGTAACCACTAATAGCCGTCAGAGCGTCTATTTCTGTGCACCATTACGTACAGTACGGCTATCAGTCAGACTGCGTCGTCCTGTATCATCGCTGTGTGTGTGTGTTTGTGTGTATTACTTCATGCTCTGGCTCAGATAAGCACAGCTGGTAGTGCAGAGGCGGGCCACAATAACTTACCACCCAAGAAGAGGTTGAGCTCACACTCCAGGTAGTCAAACATCTCTACTGTCAACTGGAAGCTGAAACACAGAGAGATGACCGTTTTAACATGACCTCAGCAAACACACAAATGTTACGTAGTGTCACGTGGGTAAATCTGGATCGAGAGCTTTCACATTCTTTAATCTCACACGCCAACGCTACTGATGCTTCAGATAACACAATCCTGCTCCGTAAAAGGCACCAAAAAATGTGAGTCTTCAGTTTTAGCAGGTGAGTGTTTTCCTGTTTTTCTCAAATTCCTTTCAAATACCGGATCGTTTCCTTCCTGCATGCTGATCGGCTGAGTCACGCTCAGAGCTGGAGTAAAATACCAAGATGATTCACAACTGTAACTGTATAGCACAGTGGGTCCAGACCTGGATATAAATCTCCAGAAAATTGTTCATTTTTCCAACTTTCCCCAGATTTTTCTTTTCCTTTGTCAAACATTAGACACTTTAACCTCAACAGGCCTCTGAAATCTAAACAATTCAACAATTTGAGAAGGAAGGACGGCAGAGAAGATACCTGCACACCACTGTAACGGCGCTAAAAGGCCACTAAAAGGTCCACAGGCTGAAATCAATGCACAAATAGTCAATTTATTAAACACATCTGTGCACAAAAGAGTGCTCAAAGTGCAAAAAATGATAAAAAGTGAATAAAAAAAGCACTGATGAAACATTCACTGCTGGCTGCTGTTTCTATTCACTCTTTATCAATTTTTACCCTCTTCTTGTGCACAGATGTGTTTAATAAATTGCTTATTTTTGCCTTGATCTCAGCCTGTGGACCTTTTTGTGGTGTCCAGGTATCTCCTATCCCGTCCTCTCTCGTTTGTTTATTGTACCAATGCACCCAAGACAAACTTTTTTGTTGCCTTAAGTAGACGCAGTTTCACAGCAGCCCCAAGGCTTCACAATCAAAGGAAAAATCCCTCTTTGGTTAAACTGCTTTCATCTCCATTACCGTGACCTCTGATGTGCGGACGCTGGTGGCATCAGCTTGTTTTAAAGGGTGACGAGCCAAAAAATTGGACATAGTAGCTATTAAAGGAATGATTTACCCATAGAAATTATTCACTAGTGTTGTAAATTATCTCGATAAATTGAGTGTGAATACTTGAAACTGTTTCAATATTCATTTTCCAAAATATCGATTCTATCATAACCAGCTGCGCTTTGTTGTCCTCTCTTCTCTCTGACAGCGAGGTGACACACACACCGCTGCAGAGCTCATGTAGCCCCACCTCCTCTAAATCACTCACAATGCTGTCTTCTCATCACTCGTCCTATTCGTCCAGTGAATATAATAATGTGTGGGCTTTGTTATAGCCTATAAAAATAGTACTACCCTGTTTATTTCTCATTTGTTACTTAAAAATAAAAAAGATTACATAAGCAAAAAAGGAACTAAGCTTGCACTGAGTTGTTTTGTTTTTTACTTGGACTTTATTTGCCTTTTAAATGGACGACAATATCAGAGGAGTTAAAACGTGCACTACCTCGACACATTTAATTTTAATTTTTAATTCATTAATTAATTTTCACTACAGCTGCTTTAGACAAGAAAAGAAAAGGAGTGACTGTCATGTTATAGCCATTTTTTAATGTCTTGTATCAAAGTTTAAATTTCCCTTACTTTATTATTTAATTATTGGTATCAGTGGTAACAGGGTAAAGGTAGGATTTGTTTTAATACACTTCCTTCCCCTTTATTATTATTATTATTTTTATTTTTTTTATCCCTCCCTCATCCTTTCACCTGTCAAACCTGCCAAGTACAGACGCACAGACACAAACACACACAGACACATGACAGCCAGCACAACCTTGTCCCCTAACAGCACTTAATTTACTGGCCTGTATTCACTTTTGTTTTCACTGTCTTTGTTGTTTTGTGAGTGTTTTGTATTGTCTTGCAATAAAAAAGAAAAGAAAAGACAAGAAAAGTTTAAATTTCCAGTATTGTGATGACACTTATACTCACCATGTGTTACCTTGAATTTGTGATTCGCATTCCCTTTACAATGAACAAAAAATCCAAAAACTCAGCACTGCTAAAACCGTATTTATTAAAACATTTCCGCAGACGAGCAGCCTGCCAGGACACGTGTACATTTGATTTCTTCTTATCGATTCCATTGAAGTTGTTGAGGCACGAAACTCTCGCAAAGCGCTTGCTTATGGGGGAATTGTTGCGTCTGTAAATTAAATTGACTCAACCACTCGTTTGTGATACAAAAGTGTTTTAAATAGTCAAGTTTTAACAAAAACGCTTGTGTTTAGGAAGTAATGAGTACATGCCTGGATAAATGAGACTTGGATTACACTAAACAAGTTGTGTGAGAGTTTGTAAACTGATGTTTTGATGTCTTGCCGTTTTTGGATTCCTCGTTTACCGCAGATGCATGCAAGAAAAATGGTGTTCTTCACAAAGTCAAGGTAACACAGGGTGAGTAACTGATGTACAAATGATCATGTTGTGGGCAAAGTTCTCCTTTAAAGAAGGTTACTGTGGTGGTGCCAGAACTAAACTGCTCGGAGGGAGACTGAAACTGCAGAACCACTGATGAAAACAATGAAATGAAACCCTTCCTCTCCTTCGTCGTCTCCTTTCATGACAGTGTGAAGAAAAAGCTTTGATGAAAGGACTGAATATAATTATTACTATCAAATGAATTAAAATTCAAAACTTTGTTTACCATGTGAATTTTTAAACTCTTTTTTTGGACTAATTTGTGCTGAACAACACCTCTGAAATTATTACAGTACGTAAGATCTTGTGGCTGTGGTGCATTACGATTAATGTATTCATCCAATTAAATTTCCTTTCACACTCTGGTCAGCACAGTTTGAGATTTAACACTGAAACTCATTAATATCTGGATCCTACGGTCTGGCCGGCTACAACCACAAAAAAAACACAAGGACAGGGGAAGCGGCAGCAGCAGCAGCACGCCATACTCACAAGTTGTTAACGTCGTTCTCTCCCGCCTCGTCAAGCTGTCTGTTTGACATCTGCAGGTTGCCGGGGAAACGAGGGTTCTGAAAGAGAAGACAACAGGAGGAGGTTCAGTCGTCCTGGCGTCCATCTGAGACGAACACATGACTGTTTACAAGCAGAACCTGATGTCTATAATCATGACCATGCAGGAATGTGACACAATACAAATACTCTAGTACTCTACTTAAGTATAAAATGAGGTACTTGTACTTGAGTATTTATATTTCATAATTCATTTGAAGTCATGTTTGTGTCCACCTGATGAATTTAGGTCAAACATTCACACTCCTTCTGCAGCTGAATGCCCCACTATGTTCAGCAGTTAGTCACTAAGTGTGCTGTGGGTGTAACATGAGTTCAGCTAATCAGTGTGTCATCGTCCATTCCCTTTAAAAGCCAAGTGCACCAACACCTGGCACACTGCTGTTTACATGGTGGATTCTGCAAATTGGAGAAGTGAGTGGTTTCCTGCGGAGAGTAACGCAGTAAGAGCAGTGATGTCACTGCAGCAAATGTGGTGGGACATTTAAGCAGCACATCAAAAATCTGACAGAGGAGACAGAGTAAAACAAACAACAAACCTCTGATTGATGTGATTACTGTGTGTTTCTCCCACAGAAGAAACAGAGAGCGTGATTTAAAGAGCAGGAAAATACTCCGCCATTGACTTTGAACCAGGCTTTTGTTGGTCAATGGTGCAATCGCTTTCGGGTGCCTCAAAATACCAACATGCCAACTATGCCTCTGACCACACCTCAATTTGAGACCAGCACAATCATGGGTGCACAGATAGGCGTAAGTACATCTGCTACTTACACAACATGGGCCTTAAAGATGAAAACCGTGTCGGTCTGAAACTAGCAATGACAGTTGCGCTGCACAGTGCGCCACTATGCATCCCGGAAGTAAACAAAATGTTGACCAAGAGTACACTTGCAAGATGAATGTGACACTTTCTAATGTCACAATGGAGGGAACTACGCAGGTTGATTTTAGCGCTGCTCATCGTGGACTATATTGCTGTCATTGTTCATTTGAGTCAAAGCATACAGTTTGAAAACGAGGTGCGGCTCCAACTAGAAAACAATGTTTTGATGCATTGGATGTGCTGAATGTGCATATTAAGGCAGTACAGGAGGAGGCGCACATTAATAATCCTCAGGGACTGTAACATGCTCGTGTTTAACCCAAACAATGTGTCATGTGACTGCAGTTGGTTCGGATCAAAGTCGGAACACGTTCTCACAACAAATGAACCGCAACAGAGTTTGTTTGTAACCAGACCAAGACCGCCTCTTCAAGAAGATCACAGTCCAGTTGTTTTGGTGCGTACCCGAGGGCAATTGCTGTGTTCACACCTGCCCAAACAATCGCACTTAGGGGGCAAATGAATTTGAGTTTGATTGAACCAAACCAAACAGGGCAGGTGTGAAAGCACCCTTAGTTTGCCTTTGCTTTAAGAATACATGTCTGAAATTATTTCACCTGAAGACGGAGTACCTTTGTTTTTTTTCCCCATAGTTTTTTGCACCACTTTATATTTGGCAAGACTCCCTGGTTTTTAAGTTTAGTTAAATTTATTTCATTTTACAACTTCTACAACTCGAATACACAAAAGAAAAATAAATGAATGAAAGAGTAATAATAAACAGACAACAATAATAGTAAGTCATTATTTTTGAAGCAGTGACAAACCAAAGCAAGTTTTGCCTTTTTGCATTAATTGTCTGGGGGTTTATTCTTTGTTAAAATTAAATAAAAATATATACTGATTAGAGTAGCTTCAAGTAACGGACCTGAATACTTCTACGAAAATTCTGGCAGCCACAGCTGGCTGTTAAGTTTTGAATCCCTCAGGTAAATGTATTGTTTGGACATTGAACTGTGCCCGGCAGTGCACTCTTTGATTTTGTCTCACTAGCTGAAGCCAATCAAAACAAAACTCGGCCAAAAATTATGAGACGTTTAATGACGGGCAGGTGGGAGGACTCTGAGACACAAAAGAAAGACAAAAAGACTCAGCTGCTGTCATTCAGTTTAGAAAATAATGCTAATATAAGTAAAGGCACCGTATTTCTGTCAAAATATACATGTATGCGGAAGATAGTGATTTTCCAGGCAGGTATTCTTTTAGTTCGGCAGCTCTTTGCTCAGATAAAAGTTAATATGAGACTGAGTTTACAGGAGCTGATTGTTGATTAATTGACCTTTATCAACTCAACAGGGTTTTTTTGACACATTTATTCAACCCACGTAAGTAAAAAATGTAGCGAATCGGGTCACAGAGAGGTGAAACAAAAGTTTATCATTGGTTTTATCTGGCAAAGTGTCACCTTACTCCTTTGATTCTCATGTTACTTCCTGGCACACTGCCCTCTGAGACCGTCCTCACCCGTGGGGAGGAATTAGCCTTCAGCAGGGCAACAGCTAACCACATCTTCCTGTGATAGCATCAACACTGCCTCTCTGTCCTGCACCGTGCTGCTCTGCTGTCTCATAAAAAAGCTACATTACAGATTCTAGAGAGGCCATTAGTGTAAAAGCCAGAATTTTCTATGAAGCCAGCACCGCCCCCCCCTCGCCCCCCTCGCCCCCCCCGCAGAGACACGCTGGCACTAAAAAGAGGGTCTGAGACAAAGATAATGAGTGACGAGGGAGACCGGTGCTGGATTTTATAGGCCAGGCCGACTCACTTTGATGTGGAACTCCATTTTGGTGATGAGCAGTTTGAGGTAGATGCTGCACAGCTTCCCATAGCCTTCACTCAGGTGACCCTGGGGGAGACAGAGAGGGGGAGGAAGAGGGACGTTAAGAGGAGGAGGAGAGACATGATCAAAGGTAGAGAATAATCTTTTCTCCTCCTGGAGGATGAGCAGGTTAAAGAAAACTGAGGAGGCAAATCATTTGGTGTTTTTGAGGAAATCAGTCGTGGCACTTCGGCTGAAGGCAGCACACAAAAAACATGAAAAGACGGAGCAAAGACCAGCCATTTTCAAGCTGCGGGGCTGAATTATACCACGGCAGAATCTTTCACTTCACTTCACTCTGTGTGAAAATGTCTCAGAGTGTGGACAAAGTTGAATAAGAGCAGCTATTTGGCCAATTTGATTCTCACTTCCTTTTTCCTTGAGCCCGAGAGTGCGGGTGGTGATGACACAACAGGAAAGAGAGGGCACCACCCTGGTCACAGGGACCAAACTTCCTGTATCCTCCTTGCTTAGTGACATCAGCAAAAACTGAGTAATAAAAATAACATCCAGGAATATAGAGCGGAGCACGCTCTCAACCCGAATGTTACCCAAGACATAACTGAGGAGTGATTGTTCACATTCTGTGGCTTAATGGAGTGCAGTCTGTACAAGTTTACACAATAAACCTCGTGAATTAGATCAGAGGTGTCTGCGTCGATGCTGTGAAGAGACCTGCGCTCACTTAGATCGATGCAAATGTTATCACCAATGAGACTTTTCATCTAAACATAAACCACGTTCAGTTTTTAGCTCTGGCTCCTCAAAAACAGGTGAGAGCAGGATTCCCCACAGAGACACCAGCAGACTGGCTGACGTAATACGACTGTCTGTGAGCCACAACATGGAGCTGGCAGGGATTGTGTTGTGAGCTCTTGACAGTCACACTTGGCATGTTTTTACATGGCCTCATCCATCACAGGCCACGATGTCTGTCACTACGACAGCAGCCGGCTGAGTAGAAACAAATCATGTAATCTGATGGCCGTAACAAGGAGGACAGTTGGTGTCTGTGCTCTGATGATGCCAATAAACAAAAGACAAGCTTCTTTAACCATTTGAAACCCGAGCAAAATGGCTTGGTTTTTTTAAAAAACATGGGAAGAAGGCAGTGAGCAACAAAAGAAGAAATGACCCCAAAAATTAGCAAGAATTATTAAAAAAAAAAAAAAAAAAAAAAGTAAATTAGACAAAAAAAAGAAAATGAGTACAAAAATAAAAATAGAAAATAAAAACAAAAAAAATTGCAAAAAAAGAAAAGTAAGAAAACAAAAAATTATTTAAAAAAAAGAAAATTAAAACACGACAATGTGTAAAATTACAAAAAAGTAATTAAAAACAAGAACATTTGTAAAAAAAAAAGTGAAAAAAAAAAAGTTAAGAACAAACAAACAAACAATGAAAAGACTTGGAAAAAAAACTTACAAATTATAATAATTCTGAAACATAATTTTAGATATAATAATGATAATTAGAAATATAGTTTTGCCCTTGCATTAAAAAAAAAAAAAAAAAAACATTTTCTAAATCTATACATTTACCAAGCCTTTTTCCCCATGTTTTTGAAAGAAATTGCACTAAATTGCTCAGGGTTCAAAGGTTTAAATACTTTCGAAAGGCGTCTGAAAGCAGCACAAGAGAAGCTATGTGGCTCCAGGTTTCAAAGAGTTAATTACAATGTTCCTTATTATTAAGGGTAAATAAACAAATGTTGCTGCTGTGTGTTCCACCTCTGGACACACTTCAACGATGATGTCACTCAAGGTGTTTACCCGCTGCTGTCAGAAACCCTGCTGGGACAGGTTTAATAAGATTTGTCGTTCATGACGACATTTTAGCCGCTGCCAAATTAGGGACTCCCTAAAGACGTGGTATTTCATCTAGATGGGCGTGGTTTTGCTACAGTGAACTCTGTGACTGTCTAAGCCATCTCAGCCTCTGCTCTGAGTGCATGTTCATACTTATATGATAATCATCGTGCACATTTGTCGGACTGAGTGACAAAGTATGGGCCAGTTTTAGTTCTAAAACTTCGAAAACTAGACTGAATAATACACTTACACAATACAATATTTGTTTTTTTGATGCATGTAAAGTATGAAGGCATACAGAATGTAGTATTCATGTTTCTCTATAATTTATATATTTGGTATCTCACCTGTGAACATGTAAACTAAAAGTCTGCCTTGTAAGACCGTTTGGGCATCTACTGATGGCAGATACTACATTAATATCAGAGTACAGACCACCTCATCTGAGTAGATTTTTTAGTCGGACATCTTTTAGCCTAACAAAGTGTCAATACAAGCCTGTTTATACCTAATATTAACATGTATTTCAGCGATCTGAACAAAAGCAGACAGCTGAGACACATCGCCGTTCACACCTGTAACTATCATCATCTCTAGCTGACCACTTGTGTTCATTTCATTACTGCCCACATCACTTATGCTAATAAGTCAAAGGGCTCCACGCACACTCTTGCTAGCGTTCTTGCTAGTCATGTTAGCGATTGTGTCAGTACAGCTGGAGATACTGCTGCCAGCAGAATTAAACACGTCTTCTTACACAGGGCAAAAACGCTGGACAGTTACAGTCAATTTGTCATAACATGGGTAAGTTGTGGAGCGTTAGCATGCTGTCACAAAAAAAACCCACCAAGTCCTGCATTGACTAATTACTCACCGTCAGCGATGCATCAGGACGCATTAGTGTTTACAGTATAAAAGATAGGTGGTCAAATGTGTCCCAGACCACCTCAGCATGTGGCTTGAATGATTGGATCACAACAGGTCTTGGTGGCAACGGTATGAGATTTTCATGGTGCGACAACTGTCTCAGAAAATACCATGGTTTCATGGTATCATGGTATTACAGAAATTATATTATCATCAATCAGAGTGACCCTTAAAGGAATGAAAATGGAAGTTTTGTTAATGGAAGTGTGAAAATAACTAAAATAAAGTGAGGATTCTCTGTCCAGCTGCATTTTTTTTCAGCATCGTAGATAGCAAATATACACGGTATGATAACCACTAACTCTAATATTACAGTATGCCTTGAAACCAGTATATTGCTGCAACCCTAGGTGGTTGTTTACACTTGTATTTAGCGCTGTCTACTTGTGATTGGGTCACTCATGATGCATGTTAACTCCAGGTGTAAACAGGCTCAAATATTTTTGCACTATTTTGATCAACACATTTTCAAGTATTAAGTTGTGATGGTCGGGAATTTGACAGCAGTCAGGTAAGTCATTTGAAAATCTGCGGGGAAGACACAGATGCAGCAGAGCATAAATCTGATGTCGTAAATCGATGATTAGAAAAAAATTAACTCTCTTTGCAGTAAAAGTTTGTTGTGGGGTCTCATGTAGGTTTTAATCTTGGGGTTGAGGCAAAGATTAGGTTACAGTTCTGCTATCTTATGTACACAATGTGAGCCGACGAGAACATACCTCAGGCACACATCACTCTGCGATGCAGGACGTGAGGCACCCTCCGTCAATGAAATACCAGGGTTTTAGAGAGTCCCGCTGAATTACAGGAGCTGTTTTCAGGAATAAACAATGATGTGCTGTAGGAAAATCATGAGCTCTTCATCACTGGTGGCCTTGGTATATTTTTTTTAAGATTTGTTTTTTTGGCTATTGCCTTTATTGGACAGATTGAGTGTGAGGGGGGTCGAGAGAGAGGGTGACATGCAGCAAAGAATCACAAGCTGGAATTGAACCCACAGCTGCTATGACAAGGACATTGCCTTTTTATATGGGATGCCTGCTCTACCCACTGAGCTACTGGGCACCCTGGCCTTAGTTTTTATCATTAATATCGATTGGAAAATCTTTTTTATGGACTGACAGTCTTATACAACACAAAATCAGTCAGTTATTCGTCCATGTTTCATCTATTAATACTCAAAATACAGTCACCAGCGGATAAAAAACAAATGTGGCATGAGGTCGTTGTCCTTGTGACTGTGTGCTCTGATGTGATGTGATGACATCAACACAATAATCTCCTTGTCCTTACCCACATCCTGCTCATATCAGTTAAATCAGCCTTGTTCCTCATGGAGTCCTTTATCACCTAAAGGGACGACACCAAGAGGAAGTAAAGAGTTAATAAAACAGGACTCATCAGGTATATTTAAATAAATGTAGAAGAGGTGTGACATAAAATGTAGATGAATCATTAGCACAAATCATCTGTGGACGACAGGCTTTCAACACAAGACAAACAGATAGGAGAGCAGATCTGATGAGATGAGAGGAAATGGTTACGGTATTACAGTACGGTCCTCTATACGTACGTTCGGATGGCCATCTCTCAGCAGCTTGTGGAAGACGTGGCAGAACTTCCAGCAGAGCACCGCGTTGCTGGAGAGTGGGAGCCGGTTGACCGCTGCCCAGAAAGTGTGGGCGCCTTTCTCATGATGGGTCCCCAAGATGCAGGGTGACAGGCCGGTCAAGGATCACTGGGTTATTATAGGGCATGACATTTTCTGTGCGACATTAGTCTGGCTCGTGATAAATGTTCTTGTCTTTTTTACTGGACTTTAATAGCCAAACATTGTTGTATCTCTTGGTGCAAGAAGACACTGATTACCACAGTTTAAATTGAGGCCTCTCACAACACTGACAGCTCAGACAATTTTGGGTAATCTTTGGGTAATCAAAAATGTAGACAACTCCACAAATAAGCTGATGATGTGCAAGAGTCTGTACTCCTGACTAAAACAAGTATGATTAACTAGAGTGTTTGCACTGCTGATGGTATTTTTAAAAGCCAAATTGCATGCTTTTTTAATGTTCAGAATAAGCACAAACAATTTCCCAAATCTCTTTTTGAAAAGTTAAAAACCAAAAATAATGAGCCCTGGATATTTTGTATTTAGTTCTTCCTCTCCCTGGGACTCTGCCGACTCCAAACAGCACTCCGCTCTGTCAGTGCAGCTTTGTGTTTTGTCTCACACATGACTAAATTAGCTCTGCAGCAGGACCACATGTAGATGATGGGGTTACACTAAGTTTGTTGTTTTGATCTTGCACTAACGTAACCCTGCAGCCGCGGAGGAACAGCTCCACACACAAACAGGGAAACCAGGATAAACACACTTCTTCTCTACACACACAGACACACACACACACACACACACACACACACACACACACACACACACACACACACACACACAGTGAGACACACACACAGAGACAATATGAGGATATTCCTGGCATGCTTCTCTTTGACAGCGACCTCCTGTGTGTTGATGGCCTTATTGATGCTGACAGCCTGTGAAGAGGAGGAAAGGAAGGGCAGAGGAGTTCAGAGGAGAGAAACGGAGAACACAAATCAGCTTTTCTCAAACTGCTTGCAGAAAAAAATACATTCACAAAGTGTTTCATTTTAAAACTTGACACCCTTCCACCTTTCAGAAAGTTGCTTTTTCCTTCTCTAACCACCTGGGGAACTGGAAGCAGCAACGCTTTATAGTAAAGGGTGACTGACCCATTTTCTGCAGCATTAGTATTCAAGGCAGCAGCTGAGAGGCCTGAGTGCTTTTGAGGAGAATCAAACATCTGTCTCATCAAGTGACACCTATGCCATCACATCTCTCTCTCTCTACATGTCCCACCTGCAGAACAGTCACTACCTTAAATCAGGGGGAAGTGACAGAGCATGTTGAAGGGAAACTTAGCATTGGTATTTTTCAATCTTTGTGTCTAAAGCCTTTTTTACAGACTGCCTCTTCAAGGTGGAAATGTTGTGCTAATATTCCGCCTGTCTGTTCTTTACAAAAGGTACAATCGAGGACAGGGGGACGGAGTTGTCTTGCCTTGAAGCTGGCAGCAGCAGTATCAACAGTGCTGAATCAGAGTCTGTGTAAAATGGACAGCCAGCAGGACGGGGCCATGGATGAGATAGGCATGACGCTTGAAGACATGGTATGTTAACGACCAACCACTGGGGGATTTTAAAAGTAGGAGGTAGCAGTTAGCAGCTAACTCAAGGATGAAACACCGGCCGAGAATGTTCACAAACCGGGAAAACAATAAGATCAGGGAGCTTACTACCCTCCAAGCAGAGGATGAGATCAGCTACCATATAACAAGGGGTAGCAAATGATTGTTATTGCCATGTTATGCCATTGTTATTGTTTAGTAAGCGTTGCTGATGCATATGTTGTATGTCACCCTTGCGGCAGAAACTGTTGTGTTATGAATCTTTTGTGTCCAGGAGGCCAGCAGGCTTTCTTAAATCACAAACTGGGGCAGCATTATGGACATATCCCATGTTCTCTGTGTAAAAATGGGCTTAAGTGATTCATGGAGAAACGTTTTTGAAATTGGTCCAATATTGAGAGAGATCACTGCAGCCAGCAACTGCAAAATATGCTGCAATGTAACCACTCTGAGCATTTAGCACCATCCAAAGTATATTACTGCCAGTGTCTGACAACATTATGTAAAGGACCCTGCACAGAAATTAGATGTTCTTTACCTTTCGCTTGATCTGGTCTAACCAAAGTCTCCCTCAAGGAGAAGTCACGTTCTGAAAACTCGCAGACCATGACAATGAAGACCTTTTAGATGATGCTAAGCTACGCTTTCTGTCCTCCAACACAGCAAACTCTTCTCAGCAATCCTTTCTCCAACTCTCACAAACCTTTCCACCATTGTTTTCCTACAACAAGTCACCTCTCAATAGATTTCAGAACAAGACTTCTCCTTGAGCGAGACTTGGTTACACACAATAACAAACAGATCAGATCAAGCAAAAGGTTAAGTAAAAGGTTTTATTTCTCTGTAGGGTCGTTCAGATACTTCCAATAATAATCAGAGCCTGTCAGAGGCAAAAACAAGCACTTTTAGTGGATGTAAACTGACGTTGCCAAATGCCTCGAGTGGTTACATTGCAGCCTGTTTCGCAGCAGCCGGCTGCAACTTCTTGCTCAATACTAGACCAGTTTCAAAAACTGTTTTCTCCGTTCGTCACTGAGACACAACAACATGGGGAGATAAGGGTTCAGGTTGACAAATACCCAAGTTCCCCTTTAAGTGTATGTAAGAGGGCAGGGGGTCAAAATAGCATTTGTGATTTCTCCTCTTATACTGCCACGAAAAGCACATCCTGTATCTGGCAGAATCGTACGTTTTGGGATCATAAAATAGGAGAGAACAGAAACTATCATGTATATCATCCCTACAGAGAGAGCATGGACACAAAGCAATCACTGAAACAAACCATTTCCAAGCCAGAAGCCTGCTTTCACATTTCCGAGGAAGGAGTTAAGACTGTAAGCAGGCTGACTAAATGAGACAGCACCAACAGTTACTCACGTGTGGATGATCAGGGGAGTATCTGTCTGTGCTGTGAAATCTACAGAGGAATGTGGGCCAGGCTAAAAATGAACCCCCTCCAACTTCAGCTCAAATTAAAGTATCATCTCACTCCTCTTACAGAAACACTCCAGACTTTTGAGTTATATATGTGTACTGCAGACACAGTGAAGGATTCAGACTGATATATGCACAGTTAAAAAGCAATCATGACTATTGCAAAGTTGTTGTGGAAGCAGTGTTTTATATAAACAGGCTGAGATACAGAGCAGCAGTAGCTTTGATGGCAGTGTTGGCTGCTGCAGATAAGCTCAATAAGCATTACTAACAGCTTTTGGTTACAAACTGCAGACGTTTCATTTTATTCATTTGATAGAAAGAAATGAAGACTGTCTGGTATTATGTATCATAACAAATACAAAACTTAAAGAGCTATGCTCGCACAAGAAGCAACTTATGGGGCTGAAAAATGAAGCCATTATGAAGGTAACAAAAACTGCCCTTCACTGAATGGCCACTTGAGGCTGGCTCCAAAAGCAAGTCAATCCCCAAAGACCCCTGCGCTGAACTGCCGGACTTCTTTTGCTGAAGTGCTGAAAGCGTGGTTTCAAAACAAAGTCTACAAACCAGTGGGTGAAGCCATGGTAGCTACATCTATTATTTTATACAGTCCAGGGTTTACCACAGATTCATTTATTTGTAGCTGGCCGCCATGATCATCAGGAGCACCGTTGGCACATATACATACAATTCGGTTATTATTTGCTCCACAGATGGAGCAGTACAGCGCAATTTGCAGTGAAAGTCAACCGTGACCTTCAGTGCGCTGGATTTAAAGTTTGCTTTCACTCACAAACAGCTGCTCCAATCATCCGTCAATCTGATCTGATCAGCTCTGGTCGGTTCAACTGATCAATTATCCACATTGCAGCTCAAAACTTTACAAACTGCTGCCGAGGGAAAAAAGAAGCGTTGCGCCTGTGCTGTGTTCACAGACCCGCAATGAAGACCAAAGAATTCAAGACTTTTAAATTCTGACCTGATGATGGCGCCAGGAGAGAAGTTAGTAGACTATTCCACCCACTTAGCTTTGCAATCTTTGAATATTGTAATCTTTTTATACCACACATTCTTCCTTCTTCTTAAAGCTTGGTGCCTACATATCCCAAAGTGCATCTCGACCGCTGACAATTTGTTCGGACATTCAGGTGTATTTTAATGCTAACACTGGCTAATGTAGCCTCGAGCTGCTAGCCTCTAGCAGAGAGGACTGGGCTGCATTGGTCTGGTAAGTCAAGCTGCAATGATTAATCAGTGAATCTATTAGTTGTCAACTATTAAATTAATCTTCAACTAATCCAATAACCGATTATCGTTTTTAGCTAACTTTTTTTCAAGTAAAAATGTAAACATTATTTGATAACAGCCTCTTAAACATTAACATTTCCTGGCTTTGTTACTCCTCTGTGACAGTAAGATGAACATCTTTGGTTTGTGGACAAAACCAGACATTTGAAGACGTCATCTTGGGCTTTAGGAAACATGGATCAACATTTTTTAACAGACTAACCAACTTATCAATTATTCAACAATGAATATAATCGTTACTTGTAGCCTTACTCTTAAACTCACTTTTTTCTAACCTCCAGACTTTTTTCTTTTCAAACTTGTAGTCTTCAGCTCCAAATGACTCAAGTACTGCAACTTGGGGCAATTTCTCAGATTCTCTGCAGCTCTCTTTGGAGCCTCAAATGGCTTTATAACATATACATATATATACAGTACAGTACAGGCCAAAAGTTTGGACACACCTTCTCATTCAATGTGTGTTCTTTATTTTCATGACTATTTACATTGTAGATTCTCACTGAAGGCATCAAAACTATGAATGAACACATGTTGAGTTATGTACTTAACAAAAAAAGGTGAAATAACTGAAGACATGTTTTATATTCTAGTTTCTTCAAAATAGCCACCCTTTGCTCTGATTACTGCTTTGCACACTCTTGGCATTCTCTCGATGAGCTTCAAGAGGTAGTCACCTGAAATGGTTTTCCAACAGTCTTGAAGGAGTTCCCAGAGGTGTTTAGCACTTGTTGGCCCCCTTGCCTTCACTCTGCGGTCCAGCTCACCCCAAACCATCTCGATTGGGTTCAGGTCCGGTGACTGTGGAGGCCAGGTCATCTGCCGCGGCACTCAATCACTCTCCTTCTTGGTCAAATAGCCCTTACACAGCCTGGAGGTGTGTTTGGGGTCATTGTCCTGTTGAAAAGTAAATGATCGTCCAACTAAACGCAAACCGGATGGGATGGCATGTCGCTGCAGGATGCTGTGGTAGCCATGCTGGTTCAGTGTGCCTTCAATTTTGAATAAATCCCCAACAGTGTCACCAGCAAAACACCCCCACACCATCACACCTCCTCCTCCATGCTTCACAGTGGGAACCAGGCATGTGGAATCCATCCGTTCACCTTTTCTGCGTCTCACAAAGACACGGCGGTTGGAACCAAAGATCTCAAATTTGGACTCATCAGACCAAAGCACAGATTTCCACTGGTCTAATGTCCATTCCTTGTGTTTCTTGGCCCAAACAAATCTCTTCTGCTTGTTGCCTCTCCTTAGCAGTGGTTTCCTAGCAGCTATTTGACCATGAAGGCCTGATTCGCGCAGTCTCCTCTTAACAGTTGTTCTAGAGATGGGTCTGCTGCTATAACTCCGTGTGGCATTCATCTGGTCTCTGATCTGAGCTGCTGTTAACTTGCGATTTCTGAGGCTGGTGACTCGGATGAACTTATCCTCAGAAGCAGAGGTGACTCTTGGTCTTCCTTTCCTGGGTCGTCCTCATGTGTGCCAGTTTCGTTGTAGCGCTTGATGGTTTTTGCGACTCCACTTGGGGACACATTTAAAGTTTTTGCAATTTTTTTAAAAAGACTGACTGACCTTCATTTCTTAAAGTAATGATGGCCACTCGTTTTTCTTTAGTTAGCTGATTGGTTCTTGCCATAATATGAATTTTAACAGTTGTCCAATAGGGCTGTCGGCTGTGTATTAACCTGACTTCTGCACAACACAACTGATGGTCCCAACCCCATTGATAAAGCAAGAAATTCCACTAATTAACCCTGATAAGGCACACCTGTGAAGTGAAAACCATTTCAGGTGACTACCTCTTGAAGCTCATGGAGAGAATGCCAAGAGTGTGCAAAGCAGTAATCAGAGCAAAGGGTGGCTATTTTGAAGAAACTAGAATATAAAACATGTTTTCAGTTATTTCACCTTTTTTTGTTAAGTACATAACTCCACATGTGTTCATTCATAGTTTTGATGCCTTCAGTGAGAATCTACAATGTAAATAGTCATGAAAATAAAGAAAACGCATTGAATGAGAAGGTGTGTCCAAACTTTTGGCCTGTACTGTATATTTCACATATATAGTGGCACCTAGGGGATTCATCCATCCAGTCGTTGTTCAGACATTTCACTAAAAACCACAACTGTCAACGTCATGGAGGATGTGGAGCAAAAGTTAGTCGACCACTAAAGTGAGTAGGATTCATTCTATATTTGTACAAATTTTCATGGCAGTCAATCCAATGGTTGTTGAGATTTCAGTCTTCAGCGAAGTGCTGGACGGACCGACCGTCAGACTCCATGGAGCCGTGCTGCTAGCATAGCTAAAAATCCTTCTTTTCTTTATGTCCCATCGAGGTTATGTTAGGCAGCCAAACAGGAAAGCTGTATGACGAAATAAATGTGAAAAATGTTCCTGCTATAAGTTCCAGGCCCACATTGTTTGAGTTTAAGCCGTTTCAGATGCTTTTCAAAACAAGGTGTTCTGGAGCTGCATCTGGCTGACACGAGAGGAAAATCAAACCAAGAAAATCATACATCTCAACCCCTCAGCTCAAAACCTGCTCCCAAGAAAATGCTGAATTTAAACCAAATAAATCCAAGCATACATTTTTTCACTATGGTTTGCGCTGTAATCATAAGCCCCGAGTGTGGTGTCTGGGGTCAGCAGAGGACTTGAGGCCTGTTTCATAATCTCACTTCCCACAGATGTCCCGAGTCTGCTCCTCCTCTTCCAGTATGCGAGCTGTCACGACTGGAAGTTCACCGTGATGAATCACTGGAGGAGAAGGAGTGAGCCAGGAGGGGTGGGGAGAGAAGGAGGCAGGAATGAAGGAGAGAAGAGGAGGAACTTTGGAGCACTGGTAGCTATCAATGTCCCCAGGCTGAGACAAACACAACACACTCTGCTAAAATCATTAGCTGTATATCAGGACCTGCACCCTTCTGTGTCTTTAAGTTTGCTTCCAGCCAGGTGTCACCGACTACTCTGAATCTAAAACGTCCACATAATATTTTATTTATAGCCATAATCCCTTCAAATACACAGATTGAAAGAAAAACTAAACTGGGATTAGAGAAAAAACAATCTGGCTCAAATTCAGCTTCTGTCTTGTCTGAACAACAGCAAACAATAGACTGCGTCCTCCACACATCACATCTGAATGACATGTCGTCACCAGCTCAAGCAGGTCGGCAAACACGAGCTCTGTGTCCTCAGAAATCTAATTTACGGGTAAAATTTAGATGAAGTCACAGGAGTGGATCACTGAAGCAAAGCGAGGGCAGGAGGAGGAATGTAGAGCTGCTGTTTCAACATCATCCACCCGTATGCGCTGAGCTTGTAATCCTCCCGATGACGAGGAGACACCACAGCGTGTCATAAACAGGACGACCGACCGTGCTCCCCTCCTGTCATTAAACATGCACGATGTTGATTAAACATGAGCACTGCAGCTACAAGTGCAACACCTGTCCTGTTGCATCAGCAGCACAACCTGAGCCAAGACTCTAGCTGTGTGTGCGTGCGTGTGTGTGTGTGTGCGTGTGTGTGTGCGTGAGTGTGTGTGTGTGTGTCAGTACTGTAAAGGTCAAACACAGCAGGGCTTACACCGTCCTGTCCAGGCTGTGCAGAGGAGAGCTGAAATAAGACTGCGGACTGCGGTCGAACCTACATACTGTTTCCTGTGATCAAGACCACAAGGGAAAGGTCACTGAGTTAAATTTGTGCATCTGTTTTTATAAGACGTTTCACTTCCTGTTTATGAATAAACTACACAGTTTGTCAACAGAAATTACAAACTCTCATGTAGCTTCTTATCTAATCTTCATAGCTGAAGAGGACATGAAACAACAGTGTTGGAGTATTAGCATTATTTACACAGACATGGAGGAGATGATCTGAAATTACTGACAAAGCACACAGGGAGCACTTGTGCAGTTTAATACGAAACATAAAGGGCAAATGATATTATCAGTGACACCATGCACTTCCTTTATGAAAACTTAAAGCTAATGCTGTCAGGGCTGCATTTAAGATCGTCTGTATGTAAAACAACCAGATGTAGGTTTATTTTATGAGAAAATCAACAAATGCGCTTGAACTTTTTGCAGTTTTTGACAATGTGTTGTTATGGTGTTGGACACTGTTTATTATAGGGACGCATCTAGTTATTGGCTACACATTGACTGCCATCAGCCTATTACCAAATAAGACGACGACTGATGGCAGTGGCTGATGTTTTTCTCTTGTATCATCAATTTTGTGCAGGCCAAAAAGCAGGGCTTGAGACTAACGTCATCCTGTCATCCTGTCATCCTGAAGGACAAAACAAAACATGTCCGGGACAAACAGAGATCTTCTCCGGGACGCCATCAGGGCAAGAATATGTAGTAAACTCACTACTGATACATCAGGAAACGCACCCTATTTTTCTGTGAGCAAAAAAATCTGCTAGCTTATGTTAGCTTTTAGCTGTTAGCAGCTGGTGGCTGGAACCAACCAGAGATTGCACTGAATTACATTGTGATGACTTCAAGGACTTTAGGGGAAGGTAAATTGTAACATTCTGATGATGTGTTCAGTGTAATCATGTAAAAATGTCATTTTTGGTGAGACACTTGAATAAATTCAGTTGTTCAAAGGAGAAACTATTTGATGGTTTTACAGTAATGTGAAATAGATATCAGAGAGAAAATTATAAGACTTTAAATACAGTACAAAGGCTTTTGAAGCATGTTAAAGGTTAAAGATTGTTTCATTAATATGTATGATTGAATTTGCACTCATACAAAGGTAGAGTCATGACGGACTTCATGTCTTAAAAACAGTTATTTTTTTTTATAATGAAGATTTCTTTGTTTCTCTGGCACAAAAAGGGAATATATAACAACAGAAAAAAAGAAGCATCAAAAAATATCTGTATCTGCTATCAGTCCAACTGTTATTTTAAACATCAGTATTGCTATCGGCAGTACAATCAATGCATCCCTAGTTTATCTTTTTCTTTTAATGGTCTGAATGAATTTGTTTTGTGTTTGTAAACCTGCTTGCCTCAAAAATAAAGTATTTTGAATTAAACTGACCTAAATTAAAGACTTAACTCAAGGTCCACTTGCTTGACTTTTCTGGAAATTTCAACCTGATACGTGACCTAAACATGGAACTTGAACCATGGGATGTGGTTGAAAGCTACAGACAAAACTAGTAAGTACACCTGTCACCTGTCAGTGTCAACCTTTAACACTCTGTTGGTTAATTTGGTTACGCTGAGGTTTCCAAGCATGAAACTAGGGCTGGCTATTGGTATTTAATACCTTTAAGGTAACTTGCATTTAATAGTTGTACCCAGATGTATTCAAAACAGACTACTTGTATGGTTTTTCGCAGCCAATCACCAGAAGCATTCTTCAATTTACCGCAACAGGTGATTAGCCTACTGCAGCAACAGCTACCACCCATACAGTCTGTGGTGTGGTGAAGTTGAGTGCGGTGTTTTTGATGGAGTTGGCAGCTCAGTGTGCCCAGATACCACCGTAACATTTGAAAGTATGGCTATACTACACGTCTGTGGCGTCTGCTGGCATTTTACGCAACTGACCACTTCCATTCACATGCTGGGAAATGAATGAGGTAGTGAAAACTAGATATTAAATAATGTACTTCATTGGTATCAGTATAATTTTAAGGGGACTGGTATCGTCATTCTCAAACAGTGCCCAGCCCTACACGAAACACTGCTGTCTTAATTTTAAAGCAACATATTTTTCCATTAACCATTAATTACATGGTTCCTGTTATTGTTAAGTTTCATTCTCAATAAAAAAAAAACAAAACTATAAGTTTGTTGATGATTCGGAGGCTCGCATTTAGTATGATGCAATTATTGCAAAATACTTGCTTCATTTCCTGCACTTGCATGGAAAGCAAGCCTGAGCTTTTTCAGTGAAAGGGCTATGCACCCCCCCCCCCCCCCCAGCAATGACTCTGTATCAGAGGTTGTATTTCCAAAATTAAATTCAATGCGCGACTGAAACATTTTGTTTACACTCTGGTCACATCTGCCTTGCATTAGCAAGAAAAAAGAAGTTACTTTTGTGTCATTTCCTGTCACTTTCCTGCTTCTTAATCTGTCCAATAAATATAACCTTATCTTGTGTTGTCATCAGAACAAGGGTCTCACAGTAGAAACGACACCAGGCTTTAACTAAAACGTTTATATGATTGATATCCGCTGTGAATGTCACATTTAAATTGCAAGAAGAGCAATTTTCGACACTACTTCAATGTCGTGTCATCTCAGCTCATTTTGCTTCCCCTTTCCTCTTTGTCACTCACACCCAAAAATCAAGGGATGATTGAGAAACTCCCAGTGCAACTGGTTCCCACATGAGGATGACCCAATTAGCCCACAGTGAGACTTTGTACTTTGTGTTTGGGTTGAATGAGAGTGCCAGCTGCCTGGGACTCCTGGCATTGGCTGCTGGCATCGATGCATCAATGACCTATTAGCTCCTCGCAGCGCGGCCATACAGACCAGCTGACGGAGTGGAACGATGAGAAATTAAATCAGAGGTGAGAAGCAGGTGATTATGAGGATGACGAGCAAAGATCAGCCCCGAGGGAGTCCTTAAATCAGAAATATACGCCAATGCATCCACAGGGGGCCAGCTTCGACTCTTTTCATCCATCCCTCAATCACGACATTATACCAAAGCATTATAAGGAGGACTCAATCGATTACTTGCCAGCTGAACACCAAACTCCTCTCTGCATCTTGGTATCTACAGAAACATCTTTTTTCTCTCCACAGCTTTGCTTTTGAACAAAGTGTTATTGATACAGTGTTGAAAGCATGTTAAGTTGAGTCTGGCAAGCCCCAATCGGCCCTTCTGTAGAAAGCAGCATTGATATGCTGATCGTAGCCTGGCTGTGTCCACTGAGGGGTCAGCGCACAGAGAGCCCAGAGAGAGGAAGCATCTTCTGCCTGCTAAATGGAACAGCTCTGGCTCATTGACTCACATCCCCACCCTGACTCCTCTGACCGATCCCCATAAGCATGTGACTAATGCATGCCTCAGCAATTCGATTTCCATGTTAGTCCTGGAGATATGTCATCGTATCACGGTCACTCTGCGATGGCAGCAGAGGAAAGACAGCGCTCTTGGTTATTTTTGTCTCTGCTATGGCACATTTTATGTCAACATTAATGATGAGACGGACCCACAGCCAGTGTTCAATCATGAGAATATGACTGTGGAAAACCTCACCACAGCCAAATGAAAGGGGGCAGAGTAAATTCAGAAACACTTGTTCTCTGTGGATTTAAATTCTCATGGTCGGGGAGGCGGAGGAGGTATGCGCGACCCTGATGATTTAGTATGGGAGTGGAGTGAATAATCTGAGTTACAGTACTATGATTATATGACCCAAGTCATTTAGGGCCAGAGGGAGGAGGACACAGAGCCGAGAGCTCCCATGATAGACTGTGAAGCATTTTTAAGTTCACATATTTATCAGATTGTCTCTATCTTTTTGGAGAGAAAGAGAAACTATGCACAATCAGGTCCAAGTCGGGTATTTAATCATAAAGGGTTAGGTGCTGCACTTTGTACATTTATCTCCAGTGTTTTTGCAATATTTCCTTTTCTTGGTTTATCTTCAGTTTTTGTGATTTGTGATCGGTGGGGCTTCGAATGTACGTGGATTTGAGCTGAAAAGAATATTCCATCAATCAATTACACAGCTGACAGAATATTAAAAGGAAACTATGTTGGTAACAGATAATGATTTCAGTCATTTTTCAATCAAAAATTCCAAACATTAACTGGTTCCAGCATCTTGAATGCGAGGATTTGCTGCTCTTCTCTGGTTTCTATTACTGTAAATTCAATATGTTATTTGGAGGCGGCTGTGGCTCAGGAGGTTGAGCAGGTTGTCCAGAAATTACAAATCAGGAGATTGGTGGATCAATCCCTGGCTCTTCGTGTCTACATGTCGAAGTAGTTGAAGCATCCTTGGGCAAGATACTGCATCCAAAATTGCTCATGACGACTGTTTCATCAGAGTGTGAGTGTGTACTGGGTAGCAATTGGCACCTTGTACCGTAGCCTCAGCCACCAGTGTGTGAATGTGACATAGTGTTAAAGCGATTTGAGTGATTGGTAGATTAGAAAGGTGCTATTAAGTGCAGGTCCATACCATGGGCACTGAGAATCTGTGATGGGCATTTCTTTGGGGGGCAATTTCGCCTACACTACCCAAAAAAAGAAAGCAAAACAAAGTACATTAGGTAGTTGCAGCCTTTATGTAGACTAGACCTTCAGAACCACACATGTAAAATGTATTTCCCAAGTTTACTTGGCAGAAAAAGCACAGGAATGCACAAATATCCTTGAAAAAACGGACATAAAGTGCAGTGCCTACAACCCCTAAACACATCAGTAAACTCCATCTATAGCATATGTCCAAATTTAAACCTACAGGATGTGTATCAAGCACTCTATCTGATCCCTGACATACTCTTTTGCCAAGCACTTACCCTCATTAAGACCTGGGGACTGCAAGTAAACACTTGCATCAGACCCAAGTGTCCTTATCAGAGCTACCTATTATCTTTGAAAACTCTCCGTACCCAACTGGTGATAAGGACATGCAAGTGTACTTCACAGTGGTATCTGAGTTTCTATATACATCTATAAATCACTTTTCATTGCAACAGAGAGCTCATGAAAACACTTTTATAAGGAGTGCATGATAATAATGGCAAGTCAATAGCGGATAGGGGCTTTCAAAATGAAACACCAGCCTGAAATGAACATTTCTGCCGATACGTTAGGCCAATAAGATGATGCTTTAGTGTTGTAATGCGACTATACTTAGTCAGAATAGGCTAAATTTGTCTTGGTTGTGACCATTGTCAGGACTGTCTCATGGACAGCACCATCCAGGTCTGTTACAGTAGGATGATTTTACAGTTTTGTTTGAAAATGGTTCATAAAATAAATATAGCATGTTTTACATGCAACCTTAGTTGAAGTAGTTTTCTTATTTTGCCATGTAAGCGCGTATATCGGCATCTCCCAGGGGGCCATCACGATAAGAGTAGAGATTATAATATGTTAATTCAACCACAGGAAGGACATGATGTTCCCTTCAGTTAGGTGACAAAAATATGTGTATATATCTCTATCTGCATCGGCAAGTGGCCAAAATGAGTTGCAATATCATACCTCCCTACTTTTCACACTCTTTTTTGAAAGTGCAGATTAAATAAATGGAGGTTTGGATGCCACATCACGGCAGCAGGTGGTAAAACTGCTGCTGAGACTTGTCAAGTGACTGTACTGTACAGGGGGACGATATACAGCTAGAGGACAGCAGGAGGAATGAAAACAGGAAACATGCGCAGCTGTCTGTGAATGCAGCAGCACTGTAATGCTGAGGTGCAGCGGTGGAGGCATGGTCATTGTGGCTGACGCACTGGGGTTGGAGGTAGCGGCGGTGTTGGTGGAGAGAAGGGTACAGGCGCTCAGTCAGGCTTCCTGTCTTGGCACACCCTGCACTGCCCATTTCCTGCCTGCCTGATGAAATATGCCCAGCTCCCCCTCTCTTTAGCTGCCCCTGCTCAGTCGACCCAGACAGCGCCTGAGACAGTCAGTCAAGCTGAACACTTCATTCCTTTTACCCTCTCACGTTTCCTGCCAGACTCCTCCAGGTGTCTTTCAAGGAAAGCCACGCTTTATAACAGCTTGGGTCTTAAATTAGTGGCTGTGGCTATCAATTAAAAATAACTGTACCTGCCAAAGTAACTGCGAAGATCTGAAAACAAGGTGACACTGCTTCCAACACATAATAAACATAATTTTAACTTCATCTGGATGTAAAACTGAAGGTTAGTACACCTGCAATGTCACTGCTATGTCACTACACAGGAGGGCACACGAAAGCAGTGGCTCAAAATTGAATCAGGAGGTTGATCAGTAAACTGTGATGGAAGGGGGATAAGAAGAATTTTACATTCACTCTTTTTCTTGCCTCCTATTAGTTAGTTTAACCTTTTGTTTGTTAGCAAACTGTAATTATCTGTAGGGCTGTACATGTACCTGGATTATGTCAGCTGAATCCAATTTAGCTGTTCCCTTTAATCCATATAGAGTTTGAGAGTTTGAAAGTGTTTTGGTGGGAGTTCAGGTTGACAGCAACGGACATGTAATATAATGAACAAGCCAAGTTAGCCCTCCAAGCTAATGCGTGCTACCAACACTAAGCACAGGTATACTAGATATCAGACAAAAGCCAGAAACTGTGTTGTATTAAGTTGCTGTGAGCTGTAGATTCAGCATGTCTAAGCAGAAAGCAGAAGATAACGTTATCTTTGAGCCTGACCAAGCAAAGCCTCTCTTCCTCCGGGCACTTTGCTCCGTCTCACCCAAACTCACCCTGGGTCTGGGTCAGCAGCTGCCTGTATTGGAGAGCAGCGTGAAAGCAAGGAGTGCTCACTCTGCAGCTACATCTGGAGACCAAAACCTCAACAGAAGTAAACTGTACACTGACAGACAAAAAAATAAAAAGCTTGAAGCATCTCAGTCAACTGAGGGGTCTCCACCTGATGATTCAAATATTTGACTTTCAGGTGGTAGCCCTAATTATCTGATTATTCGTATTTCTTGTTCCAAGTTGCAAAAATAAGACCTAAGTTGTAATAAACAATGGTTTTCCTTAAAAGTTCATCTGAATATACACTTTTAAGGCACGACGTACATCAAACTTAGGGTCACCCAAACAATACCAAATCAAAGAACAGAATCTGAGCACTTCCCGGTTAACAGACAGCTCTTTTAATATGTGGACTCTAAGCAACAAATTGTAACATAGGTTAATAAACCTGAATTCAACTGAACTTAGCAAACAGCCAAACAGTGAAAGCAGCTCTCGCACATTGTTTAAAATCTAGTCTGCCCTGAGTTTGAGTAAGACTAAAAAAGTAACAGATATAAAAAAGAAATAAGCACCTTAACATTTTTCACTGGCCTCCAATGCTGCTTTCTGCTGTATACTACCCTGTAACCCAGCCTGTCTGTGATGTCAAATGTGACACGCACGATTTTAATTTTTAAAAAAAGGGCATTTTTAATGGGTTTTCCGCCATTTAAAAAAACCTGCATACACATGCTAATATTGGTGGAAAACCAACAGAGAACTAGTGGCCATGAAGGCCACCAACTGTGGTGCATGATGTCGCCGTGTCTCGGCCAAAAAGTTTTACATGTACACAACGCAAAGACCACAGCCGACAGCCAACCAGTATGTATGTTCTGCGCCTGTGTGAGAGGAAATAACTCTCCACACCAGCAGACAGCTGTAGTCTGCAATCGTCACTCAAAAAGGGAAAGTGGAAGACCGTCTTGATGCTAGCTAGCCAGTTAGCACATTAACAACACAATCCAGTGTTAAAAGAACAGAGCGTATTTAGCATGCACCAGCGGACAAAACCATCAGGACACGTTTCTGCTAAAGCACTCAATGGCTAAAGAAAAATAATCTTACTGTATATAACACGTATATTTTGGTCTCACTCCCTCCTGACTATAGCGGTTTGTTTACTTTCCTCACTTCCGTTTTTCTTCTCGTGCATTGAGCTCACTTACCAGGAAGTTATTTCGTTCACTGACAGGCTCTGTCTTCTCTGACTCAACATGCTGAATCAGCCTAAAAAAAGCCAACAAGGACCAACTAGGGTGACAGTTGCTCACCAACGGCCCAAAACTGACCAACGGCTGGCTGTCAGCTTGGTGTGTCAGGGCCTATAGAGCTGAAAGGAGCTGCAGTCAGGTGATAATTCTCTGTGGGTCCATCATATGCACAACCCTGCTCATATACATGAAGTAATTTGATCTAATTGTTACTATGAAAACAGATTATAGAAGCTTTAATGTTTTCTGATTCAGTTAAAGGTTTCTTTACACCACAAACTACTTGGTTTTGATCCTGTGTGTGAATATATCTGCAATTCATATGATCCAACAATGACCAAACACCAGCATTTCTTGTGTTCGTGAATGGTATCAGGCTAAAATAAAGTTTGACCTCCTAAAAATACATGCACATTTCCCTGAAACTCCTCTTACGGTTCACGATGCATGACCAGAAATAAGCCCTGAAACTAAAAGCTGGCCTCACGGTGTGTTTCACACAAACACACATCCTCCTTCACCATGAAATGGCATTTTTTACAAACATATTCAAAAATCAGACAATAAATGGAAAAGCGCTGTCGGACCAAACATTTTTCCAGAAGCAACTCCACCCGATTTCCAAAGGTCACTCCTCTGAACAGAGCCCTCTGTGTTGCTTGTTTAAGGACCATTTTTACGTGTTGGATTTGACATGAACATCCGCTCTCATACAACAGTCACTCCACACCTCTTGAAAAGGGAGCCTGGCTGGCACTGAGGAGAGGGCGCCGAGTCGTTTTTAGAGTGGCTATTTTTCCTGTGTACATGAATGCACACAGGGAGGAGGAAAATCACAAACTCACAGAGGTCGTGTTATACAGGCCTCATTGGAGGGAAGTGAGGAAGTCTGCATATTGATCTGCACCATTATCAACGGTGTCCAGAATCTGCATTGCAATTAATAATTCTGCTCATAAACGATGGCGAAACCGCCCATCTATGTTGCCTCAGCATCTTTCAGCCTAATCAGGGAGGCTGCCGGTCTGAAATGACTCTCAGACTGTAACTGGGAGCTTGTTTTCCACAGAATGCACCGAGCATCTTCCATCCCATTAATAACAGAGCATTTGGTGATGCAGATAAGCCCAGTGGGATGACGCCGTCTCTAAAGAGCCCATTAGAAAGCATGAAAACATAGAGCTTCAGGGTATTTTTAATGTGTGACCTCAGAGCAACGGGCTTCTGTTCCTGGGGCCAGAGGTGGAGGGCAGCAGCTGGTTAAAGACACACACACATATGCTAAAGGCCAGGCCGCCGCATAATTAAACTCTCAGGCCCACACCCCCATGTCAGGTTTATGAGCCTCTCCTAATAGGACGGCTTTCTGCAGCCTCGTGTGAAGGAGCCTTGGCTCTAAAGCTCGACTTCCTGCAGGACCAGTGATGTCATGACGGCACATTATAAAAGGAACATCTGTGCAGCTCAGTGAGGCTCCTCAGCCCACTCGCTCATTACACCCCAACACTGAACACGCATGAACATCACAGAGTTTGTCAGTGTGGGTGCGTTTTCCTGAAGGACTTGATGATGGCTTATGTTGTGATCTGACACCAATTAAACCGTCCCACAACAGTCAAACTCCTGCAGCAGACAGACTGTCAGTGGTTTTTAAGCACCGCAGTCTGTTTGACTGACAACTGCCAGCTCAATTGGTTATGTTTGTTCAAGAACTCTTTTGATGTGCATCGTTAGAGACGCTAGTGAAGTTATGTGGAGACAAAAATAGGTACGAAAATCTGGGATCAGACAGTTCACTCATCTGTACATTTACATGCTTTAAAATTTAGTTTATCAGTGTCAAAATAATGATAACAATGTCTGATATTCCCTGTTTAATTTGTTGAAAATGCTCATCATATTTTCACCCATCAACCACCAAAATAGTTGCCAATTACTTTTCTGTCAATAGGCTAATCACTTCACTATGGTAATTTGGGGTCTACTTACAGTATAAGCCAATTCTTTAAAGTATATGGTTCGAGATTTTCCCAAAAAAAAACCAACGTATAGACTCAAACAGAAGCACTCCCTCTCAGTCATAACTTGTAACTGTGTGATGGAGTATTCATCTGCAGAGACTCGGCCCTTTGCCTGTTTTTTTTTTTTTACTGTGCTGTGGTCTGGACATATATGGGTGTGTACCCTCAGCCAATAACAGTGCACAGGTGAGGTCTGGGCTTTATACAAAAGGTAGTGAGGTGCTATATCATAAGCAGCAAAAATTCAAGAGGAAGCTACGACAACCAGTGACAAAGCGCTGAAAAAACGCAAATGTAGCAAGGCGAAACGCTAAGTGGACAAAGGCTTTCATTTTCACTTAAGCTGGTGAGACCTGAAGGATGAAGAGCGACGCAGACAGGCCTGTTTTCTGTTGGACAGATAGGAAGTATCGGCTTTTCCATTACAACAAATGTCACGTTTCTTCAGTACTACAGTAACTTGCAGTAGTGTTGTCATGATACTGGAATTTCTAACTTCAATACAGAACCTTGAAAAGTATCGATATTCGATACCATTTTGAGGGCATACAAGTTAAAATTCCTATTAAAAGACAAATATAACAAGGCCACAACATGACAACGGCAACCTTTCTTTTCTTGGTTAGCAGCAGAGAGCAGCAGAATGACTGTAGTAAACATTAACCATAAAGCTTTCACACAATGCACTGCAAACCAATTATCTAGACATCATCAGGAGGAGCTAGACATGAGAACGCAAATGTCTGAAGCAGTTAAATCGGACATTAAACGGACTGTATACTGCTAGCTTTCTAGTACAAAGTCCATGTAATATCTGATTAAGCCCATGTCTGAACAGAGCAGGTAACTGTTCAGCTAATTTGCATCGAGTCAGTGGACGTGTCGATGACATTTCTATCATGCAGCTCACGCAAAATCAGAAGAAAACCAACATCTGAAGTTAAAAAAGAAGGGTCATTTACATGAAGACGGCAACAAAAATGTCTAACTCCAGAGAGGATGAGATTCAGGAACCTTTGCCAGTGAAGGACGAAGCCCAAATCATCAGACCAATAAAAGGAACAGCATTCAACTCTGTTGTTTATGACCAAACTACAAACCAGCTATGTGACCACAGGGTGATCCGTGTCATGTCCTGTCTCCTGTGTGCTCTACCCAGGCGTCACCACTCGCCTAAACCAGAGTGTTTCCAGTTGGTGAGAACACTTCGGAGACACAATCTCCTAATGTGTGCTACATGAGTGAAAGGGAAACCCCAGACAATATTTGGACCTGATTCTTTGGACACTGCCCAGAGTTTATCTGGGAAAACAGCTTCAGAGAACGCGAGAAAGCGCAGTTGGTACTAGTGTATCAATACTGTGGAAAATAAATACTGAAAATATTCAGAATCGATATGTATTGATAAATCAGTATTTTTGGCAACACTAGCCTTCAGTGTACGTAAGCTATTTATTAACAGCTTTACCATTTTTTGACATTTAGAAAAATTTGTTTCACCTTGAAGCGTCAATCGGTATCAGCATAGTAATGCAAGAAGGCAGCCCCTGACACAGCGGTCTAATGATGCCTAAAATGTAATCGCAACATGCCTTGTTCAACTTTACTGGTGGACTTTTGTTGCGTCTCTCTTTCCTGACGTTTCAGAAATGACTGACACTTGGAAGCAGTGTAGTGTTTGTAAGAAATCAAGAGTTTTTTTAGACTCCTACAGTAGGCCCTAATCAGTAACCTCCACAACTGGGGCTACTGTGGGGAAATGAAAATATGCAAGACACTGATAACTATCTGATAACTCTAAAAATGTCATGCAACTCATGCAAAACATGTAAATCCTTCATGCAATCAAGTTCCTCAAATCTCTTGAAAGCAACAAGTATTTGGCCCAACTTAAACACAGTGTGGGAACGTAGAGTCCTGCATCTATCTGGACTTTGTTTTCATACCACTGTATCTCACTACATGCCACACAGCCTAAACATAGCGGCAGAAAAAAGAAGGCAATCAACCGATGAGAGCAGCCTTGGGGAGTTTTGTTCTAGCCACGATACTGAACGGTTTCCCAATAACATCAAGAGGTTTGTCTCAAATAACCTGCAAAGTGCAACTAAATGGAGATCCACAGGAAGAGATTTTCCATCACTACACCTACGCCATGTCTGCGCTAGGTGCCCCGACTGACTTCATGTGGGCAGCTGGGATTTATTTCAGAGATCACAGAGTGATTTTCCTGTTCCAGTTACCAAAGAAACTGTCTGTACCTCTTCGTATATTTGCTACTGTGAATGTGTACCATTTGTTTGTCTCTCAGAGTATTTCCTTCAATACAAACTTCTCAGAGTCTCCCTTAGCTGGGGATCACTGGAAAGAAGACTCTGGGTGAGCTTTTATCACCAACCCTCCCCCACACCTACTATACAAGGGCTAAAAGTACACCCATCCATCCATGTTGGCAGTGAAAGGCCGGTCTTGTTGCTTTGGCTTATGTGCACCTGCTCCAGTACACGTTAGCCTGCCTGTTAGCCTCTATCGCATCATTCACAGCACGCCGAGCCAAAAAGAAAATAAATGCGCTCAAGATTTAAGTTTGTTTCGCCTTCACACTCCATTTAATATTCGTCTTTACTGTTTAAACCCAATAAACCACCTCGCCTGACTTTAACTTCACACCTAGTGTGTCTTTAATTTGCGATAGTTACACAAAGACGTGCTCTGTCTTAAAGGTTTCTCTCCAACAGACATCAATACGATCTGTAATTGACATTCATGGCACATTTAAGCTGTGCTTTGCTGAACTTTTTTTTTCCACTAACCTGCAGCTGGAGACTGAGCCGTGTGAAAAGCACAACGCTCTGGGCAACAGAGGAGCACATCTCAGACATTTTCATGTCTTGGACCCCAAAATAGACTCAGTTAAAGCTGCAAATGCCCTGTCCACATCACAGAGTTTTGACTGTTGTTGTTTTATCAGGCTTGTTTAACAGTGTTTGAGCAGCGGAAGTAAAAAGAAACCTGGGATCTTAGGGTTTTATTTTGGTTACTCCCATAATAAATGTTGCTCCAGTTATCTGGGACCCCTTCAAGGACCCTGTGCCCCAGATTGCAGCTCAGACCTTCATGCCTCCGTCTCCACATTAAACAACAAAGTTCCCACGGTCACATTTAGCAGCAGTAATCGGCAGACAACAACAAGTCCCTGCTTGCATGGAGCATAACTTGCATGTAATCGCGCAAACAGCCCATGTGTGTGTGTTAGTGTGTGTGCAACAGGACTTCTTGGACACCACCCCCACCTCCACCTCCAAAAAAAAAGCACGCACAGCCTTGGTGTTATGTGTTGCTGTCGGTGATTATTCCCCTAAAGAAAACAAATCAGTTGTTAAGCACTTACGATTTTGCTGAGATCCATGATCGCGCCCCAGAAACGGTGTGTGAGGATCCTCAGAGCCGGAGAGAGGAGATCCGCTGGATCCTACCGCGGAGTAATTAGTAACGGGAAAGCGATTGAGGCAACAAATGCATTTGAGAGGAGAAGAAGGGGGGGAGGTGGAGCGGGCCGTTAGCTCAACATGTGTCCCGATTTGGTATTAAAATGCTCCCCTATCCTTCCTTCCTTACTTCCTTCCTTCCGCGTCCCTTCTCCCTTTTCTCTGCGAGCCCTGCGTGCTCCCTTATCAGCGAGGACTTCCAGCATCCGACCGCCGAGGAGCCGAGGCTGTCCGGGGGGAGACACAAGAGGACTACCGCTGATAATACCCGCTCATTTCAGCTGCACATTAAAATCCCACCCTGCTCCTGTGTGTCTGCCAACATAGCCGCTAAGACCAGGACAGTAGGCTACCTTTATTTTGCAAATAGCCCGCTCTCTTGTTAGACAATAGTAGCATGGAGCCTGCGGAGAGGGATGGCTTAAACCCGGTGGTTCTCAAGCTGCGGCCCGGGGACCGACGGGGTCTCGAGAGAGGGGAGGGGAGGTCCAGGAAATGAGACAACAGCTGCATTTGCACTGATGCTCCTTGTATTAGGTCAGGGGTGTCAAACTCATTTTGGTTCATGGGCCACATACAGCCTAATTTGATCTCAGATGGGCCAGACCTATAAGTAACATCAGTGCCAATGTTTTCTTTTTTAAGTGTAGACGTGCATCCTTTTACAAAATAGCCAAAACAGTATTTCTCAGTTTTTTTGTCTACTTGTCACTCAGTACATTAACATGGGGCTTGAGAAAATCGAAATATTGGCTTAGTCCGGCTGAAACCAGACTTTTAAATGCATGTAAACAGCTTAGTCCGACTGAAACCGCACTTTTAAATGCATGTAAACAGCGGAGTCTGACTGAAACCCGACTTTTAACAGCTTAGTCCGACTGAAACCGGACTTTTAAATGCATGTTAACAGCTGTGTCCGACTGAAAGCGGACTTTTAAATGCATGTTAACAGCTTAGTCTGACTGAAACCGCACTTTTAAATGGATGTAAACAGCTGTGTCCGACTGAAACTGGACTTTTAAATGCATGTAAACAGCTGAGTCTGACTGAAATCGCACTTTTAAATGCATGTTAACAGCTGAGTCCGACTGAAAACGGACTGTTAAGTGCATGTAAACAGCTTGGTCCGACTGAAATTGGACTTTTAAATGCATGTTAACAGCTGTGTCCAACTGAAACCAGACTTTTAATGCAGGTAAACAGCTTAGTCTGACTGAAACTGGACTTTTAAATGCATGTGAACAGCTTAGTCTGACCGAAACCGCACTTTTAAATGCATGACAACAGCTGTGTCCGACTGAAACTGGACTTTTAAATGCATGTTAACAGCTGTGTCCGACTGAAACCGGACTTTTAACAGCTTAGTAAAACTGAAACCGGACTTTTAAATGCATGTAAACAGTTGTGTCCGACTGAAACTGGACTTTTAAATGGATGTAAACAGCTTAGTCCGACTGAAACCGGACTTTTAAATGCGTGTAAACAGCTTAGTAAAACTGAAACCGGACTTTTAAACGCACGTAAACAGCTTAGTCCGACTGAAACCGGACTTTTATATGCATGTAAACAGCTTAGTCCGACTGAAATTGGTCTATCTGTAGCTCAAACCTAGATAATTTGATTGAAAACCAAACTATTGCTGCATGTATCCACTTAGTCCGACTAGTTGGACTCGACTTTCTGCGCATGCACCACTTTTTCTTTCATGGGCTTTCACCCGGAAGAAGACGGAGATGACGTAGCAGCAGTTCTGGAAAAACAAACAAACAAACACCATGGCCACAGAGAAGCAGAAGACGCACTTCTAGACGGACGAGGAAACTACAGTGGAAATAGTGGATAGAATAGTGGCTGATAACCCCTGAGCTTGCCTGAGAAGGACTAAGTGCACAAACCCGCTGTTTTTAAATATCCCATGGAGAGAGACTCTCGCTGCAGCCTGTTTTATTTTGTTCTGAAAATGTCGGCTTGCAGCCTCGTTCTGTGGACGATAAACGAGGTGCAAACTTACATCTGTGTCACCAATAATGAACAAATGCAGTGAGTGCTAGACGGAGCAGTGAGTGACAACAACCCCGCCCACATTTAAGGGTACTGTTTGTGGTGGAAACGCTAGGGTCTAGGTACCATGTCTGAAGGGTTACTTTTGGTTCCAAAAGTACCATACTGAAAATGTTTGGTGGAAACTGGGCCCAAAAACCCAGAAATGAGTTATGCCAGGTTCACACTACACAACATTTTTGTCTGTTCTTACAGTCACTATTTCAGATTAGGTGATTGTGGAGTCAAAAAATTATGCCGTGACTAGACCGGCAGACATGACAGACAGACTACTACTGGTTCAGGCCAATTCTACCTGGTCGTCTCTCATCACGTGCGTGATGTCATCGGGTTATTCTTGTCCTATTTTTCTTATTATTAAGCGGAAGCCAAATTTTTCTACATATAAAAGTCACACTGATGTAAATAAACAATTATTTGATTGTATTTCCCGAATTTTGCTGAGCAAAAATTTTGTGTGAGAGGAATTAAAGGCCTGTCCCAAATATAGACCTGTTGATTTCAGTGATTTAGGCAAATATTAGCCTGGGCTATCAAGTGAAGTTTTGCGATATACCACTTGTGAACTTTGAAGCTTCTATGGGTCTTAGCTACATGAGACCACAAAACCTCATCACGCTGAGCCACGCCACAGCCTTATGGTGGTGATGCTAGGTCATACGACCGTAGTGTAGTTTATGTTAGTTTTTTTTACTTCTGGTGATTGAATTTACACCTCAATAGTCATAACAGTGGTGTTCATTTGTGAAGATTATTTTGCTGAACAAAACTTGTAAGTATCATAAACGCTGGTTTGCCACAGAGCTTATTTTCCGCAACAATCCAAAATCGAATTGAACAAACCCATGGGTTTTTTGACGAGGGAACCAGTGCGATGCTAAGTTCCTTGTTGGCCTACAAAAATACGTCATCCCTGGGGCACTTTATTTCCAAGTTAGGAACTCTTTCCTCTGACTTTACTGTATTTATGAGCTTTAAGTCATAATGTGGAAACAACATGGAAGCTGCAAAGATGTATTTTATTGCTCAGAGCATGTAAACAACACGTTGATAACAGTTTAAAGGTTCATATTACATAGTTATTTTGTCCCAGCTGCACCTGTACATCCCCTGTAACTACTGAAATAGGCCTATTGCCTTTTTAATGCTAATAAATCACTTTTCTAACTTTTCTCAGTCACTCTGTGGACAGGAACTAATGGTTTTAACCTCATACCATATTACAAATTATGTGTAATATGTGAGTTATTAAAAAGTTTATTACCATCAACTGAATATTTACTTTCATCTGCTATGTTTCTGCAAATAAGATAAGATAAGATGGCAACTCATGTATGGAATTTTTCACTGATTTTCTAAGTTTTGTTCTGACTTAAGGGGCTTTCATGTGAATTTTACCTGTCAGGAATTTTTCTGATTACTCCAACACCTCATGAAAGCAGGGTATAGACTACAACATACATAAATAGAGCAAAAACAGGATGTTCCTTTATAAGATGATGTCAATACTGTCTTAATTAAAAGGTCATTCTCATGAAAATGTGTGAATACCCCTCTGCCTCCTCTACTGCTCACAAACACCACAATGAGAACACACCACATACACAGAATATGACCACAAGTGGCTGTTGTTGTAACACCACTAAAAAGTCGATTTTAAACACATGACGAGACTGCACATGCTCAAATGTTTTGCTAAACACACATTTGGTTTTTCATGCCATGAGACCTGTTTCAGATGTGAGGTAGGCCTGTTTGTGTCTGCGGTGATATTATACTTATGGGAAACACATGAAGCCTCGAAATGACCAAGTTTCAAAGGTGAAAAAAGGGGAAAAAGCTCAGCTTCCACCGTCAGAGCAATTCTAGGTAACTGATGCCCCCATCTGGTTTCTCTGAGACTGTCAACCAACATCTTCTGTCTTCCAGGCAAAACAGCTGTGTTTGTGTTTGATGTGAGCACGAAGCATCGAGAGTTTTACAACAAGCGTTTGTCGCAGATACATTTTGACATGTAGGAAAAGCACAGGAGAAGCCTAATAACATGAATTAAAAAAAAAAAAAGGCTGAATGCCTTTTAGCTGCTTCAGTTTCAGGGTGCTGGTGTTGTGCATGCGGCTCACTGTCACGCTCTTGTGACTTACTTTAGACTATTGTTTAGTTAAAATTAGAAACCTCTTATTTGAGTTTAAAATTCTAACACAAATTATATAATATATAATATTCATAATTCTTCTAAACACATGTATGAACCACACTTGATCTTATAGCTGGAGTCCTACCCTGGCAGTTTTGTTTTCCAGTTTCATGACAATCCATATAAAATAAGACATGCATTTATTCGCTGAATTGGTCAAAGAGATGGTTTGTAAATGTGGACGCAGCCACAAACAGAGAAGTGGCTGACACTTCTCCTCCCACCTCCTCAACCTCTTAGAGGCATTGTTGTTCTCGTGGAGGTGGAAAGTTTATAACCATCACCCACATCATCTGATCTTTTTGCTGCATGTTATGAATGCTGAATACAGGGGATACATTTGTGTTATCACAGGGTGTCTACATGTATCAGACAATTCAATTTTATGCTTTTTAAGACCCATTTTAACCAAATTTAGGACACATTTTTGGACAAATCATGTTTTTTAGGCATCGCAGGTAGTATATATATGGTCTTGTGCAGAGGTAAGTGTTATGTAGGTATATGGTTATTAGAGTGAGTTAAGTCAGTCTACATTTTGCCGACAGGTAAGTGCAAGTATGAAGTAAAATGACAGTATTATAGATTTTTTAAGAGTTGTAACATTAGAAATGTGGACTTTTACGTAGAAAGGCTTCACTCAGTTTCATAAAAACAAATAAAAAAATGGATAAATGAAATTCGGTCAAATGTCTGTAGTAGTTAAGACCTCATAAATTCAAATTTAAGACTATTTAATGACTTTTAAGGCCTAATTGTTGTACCATTGAATTCAAGACATTTTAAGATTATTTAAGGACCTGTAGACACCCTGTATTAGTTATGATAAACCATGAATATACACTCAGTGGCCACTTTATAAGTACAGCAGTAAAATTCAACAGCAGTTTAGACACATCTTTACAATAATAATAACTTTCCGTTTTTATTGGTAGAGGTATTCATTTACCTCTATGTTTATTAATGTGGTTGCAGTCCGAAGAGGTGTTAAACTGGACTGCATTATACTGAGAGGTATCTCTAATATTGTGCCCACCACATTTACAATTATGTGAATATTAGCAGCGTATCACACTATAATGCAGTCCAGTTCAACACCAACACTTACTGTGATGTTATGTTGCATTCACATGGAATCAGGGAGACAGTCGACAGCAAAGTAGGTATTATTTTGGTGAACAAGAGCAGGACGTTAAAATTAGGTGAGGCCAGCAGAGAATACAGGCAATTGTAACATTAGACAGCATTACCTTCTAAAGTTAAAATATTCTAGCTTTTCGCAGTCCTCTGTGACGGAATTTACAAACCAGATGTTACATAGCTCCCTCACACGAATAGAAAACATGGACATTACTTTAAAAATTACATGAAATATAAACACAATTTTTAAAAAAAAATATATTTCATTTATTCTTTGCAAACAATATGTCATCAGTATCACACCATATCGTCAAACATGCTTTGTTTTGCCGTCTTGCCGATACATCTGACTGTTTGTTTATCCTGTGCTGTCCAGCAGGTGTCTGTCTGCCGTCTGCCTGTTTCCATTAGAACGCAGCATCAGTAATAAACAAAGAGTTAAATTATCCCTCTGAAAGTTTTGACAAAATATGACCATTGTAAACTTTGTGAAGCTATATGGCAGAGCTGCTTTAATGGATTGCATTAGACTGTAAAGGTGTACCTAATGGCCTAGTGGCCAGTTTATGTTTTATAACTAAACTCAGACTGTGTAATTTACCATATTTTTAAGCATTTAATTACATTTTAGGCCTGCAACTAATGATTATTTTCACAATTAATTTCCTGATTATTTTCACAATTAATCGTTTGGTGTATTAACTGTCAGAGAAAGTGAAAAATGCCAATCCCAGTGTCTCAAAGTTGGAGGTGATGTCTTTAAATGTCTTGTTTTGTCAGTCCCAAACTCAAAGATATTCAGTTTAACATTATATAAAACAGAGAAACGCGGGAAATCTCCATATTTAAGAGGCTGAAAACAGCTTTTTTCATTTTTACGATTACTCAGTGTTCAAAATAGTTGATTATTTTTCCTGTTGATCGACTATGTGATTACTCAACTAATTGGCTCTAATGTTAAAACAGCAATCTCTAATGCATGTTGGATTATAAAAGGATGACAATGCTACTTTTGTCATGTAGTTCCCACCGGATACAAAAAGCCCACGAGATCCATTTTTAAATCCAGGCCACTGTTTTTAAAAAGGCTTCTCTGTACAATCACAGGACATCAGCTGATCGGCCGAGGCCAGGCCAACCACCATAATCAATATGCTACTCATTATACCATCGGAGCTGCGCATTATACCTCCAGGCCGCTCAACATAAACAGTCTGTCTCCAGACAATGCTGGCTCTTTTCCACTGAGGCTCTTCACTTCCTGGTACGGCGTGGGCCCTTCGCGGTGAGGGCAGCCTGACAGAGCATTTCTCACATACAGCAGTCCCACTCTGTCTCTGCCTGGCCTCTCACTCCGCCACCGTAAACCCCGTTCTATATAATATAAAAGGTCTCACATTAAATTATGTGCCGTCTCTACATTATAATCTTTCTAATGAGCTTCTAAAAATATCAAATAAAGCATATCTGTCTTCGTTCAGGACTCATGTGGTGAAGGAAAAGGAGTGAATATTATGCAACAGGTTTTATCTGACTCATGTTGATACAGTTACAGCTAACCTGCCCATTTAGTGCTGGAGACAAGTTATCACAAAACTTCTTTGTGTAACAGTGACATCACACACTCTAAATGGTTTTCCTATGCTTTAATTAAAAGCAACACAAGCAACAAATGTCAGTCTGTCAATACAAATCTGTTATAAAACTCAAACATGATCGACTCTTACTGTCAAAAATATGCAGATTCCTTGCTATGTAATTACAAATTTAGAGCAGATAAGTGATTTTCAGCTGTTACCCCTTGTATCATAACTCTTCTTTTACGTCTAGCATCAAAAACATAGCTGCAGTATTAAAAGTGACCCACATTAATGTCCTTTGAACCAAAACATGGCCTGTGTTGAGCACACGGCCTGAGCACAGGGGTTAAAGTCCTCTAACATCGACGTCTCTTCCCCTCAGGCGACACCGACTCTGAGGTTATGATGTGTAGTTATTTTAAGGCCGACTGTATGACTCCCAGTGTAAACCCCTGGTACAGGGCTGATCCAGCATTTTATACAGATGTTTCCGCCATCTGTCTGTACATGTTATAGGATTCTTTAATCAGTCTGCTGCATTTAAAGCAAGTTTACTGACGATATTTGGGCTCAGACATCTAACAGGCAGTAGAAGGTAAAATTCTGCTCATGTCCTTTGTGTGTATTTTAGCCGTAAATGTGCTTTTCCTTTCATTCTGACATGTTATATAAATTAACAACAGTCAGAGTGAGCTGGCATGATCAGTGCGAGGGCTGGGCAATGATTCAATGTAGTTGTTTATCAACTTTAAGTATCTTAACCTCATGTTAATCATTCAGCAAACTTCTGCCATGCAAATTAATGATTCTAAGCGATATAATCGAAAACTAACAAACTCAGCTTAAGTTTTGTTTGACAAAAAAAGTGGAGTATTTTTATTTTATTACCTTTATTTAACCAGGAAGTCCCATCAAGATTGAAAATCTCTTTTACAGGAGTGACCTGGCCAAGGTAGCAGCCAATCAAAGCACATTAAAATGCAACAAATACAACTTATAATACAAAAATATGCAATAAAACGACAACAACAACTACATAGTGGCCTTTCAAGAAAAACAAGCACGTCTGAATTGAACACCAGTTTGTTTACTTTTATTTTCTTGCCATAACTGATATAAAAAAATATCTATATCAATATTTATTTCAGCCATATCGCCCAGCCTTCGTCAGTGCAGAGTGTGTCACATGGTGGACGAGGACTGCACTGTATTTGAATGATGATTAAAATTAGGCCACTCATGTTGAAGCTGGCTAATTTACATACCACACGCTTACACCGATGATGTAGGTTTCAGTCTGACTTTTGACCTTTGCTGCATGTGAAACCAAAGGCATCAGTCCATCTCTGTCTCTCTCCCCTTTCCGCTTTACTGTGCTGCACAACACAGAGGAGAACGCCAAAACAATCTGTAAATCAAAGCCATTGTTAACGCCGCCAGGAACTCATCAGTGCACTTTGTTCCACTTACTGACCTGTCACTCACGTCCAGCTCTATTATTCTACAGCCAGTCGGTGCAATGAGGCCACAAACCACCGCCTGCTGTTTCTGCTGCCTCAGTGCTTTTAATGGTCTCGCTTTCATGCTTGCATGCTTGTCTGTGTGTGTGCTGCATGTATTGCGGATATCCCTCCATAACTTCCCTGCATTTTGAATTTCAGGATGTAGAAGGAGCAAAAGGAAGACTCAAGACAATGAGAGATGGAGGGCAGAACAACAAGGCAAACAGAGAGACAAAAGACAGTGGAGGAAGAGAAGCAGAGAGACGGGGTGATTAAAAAATTCTTGTCTGCGTCCGCCCTGCTGAGTCCTGCTTGTGCCCGAGGGCCACAGCCCCGCTCCTCCCCTGAATTCCACAGCTGCCAGGGCACCAAACAGCACTAAAAGAGGGTGCAGGGCAGGGGGATGAGGGGTGTCCATAAACGCAGGTCTACTGTACACCAGCGATTCCCAACCAGGGGTACTTATACACCAGGGGTTACTTCTACAGTCCCTAGAAGGTATGTGGGGAGGTTATGGAGTAATGAACTGATTAAAGGAATGCTTCACCTACAAAATAATCATTTGTAAATCAGTTACTCACCCTGTGTTACACTGAATTTGTGAAGCAAACTTTGTTTTCCTCGGTTGTCTTGATGGCAAATGAAACATCCAAAAAGAGAAAAAAATCCTGATAAATTGGAGTTAAGGGGAGCCGCGTTTAACAACAGCAAAACCAAATCAAAACATCCATTTACAAACTCTCACACAGCCCATGCAGTGTAATCCAAGTCTCATTTATCTATTCATACGCTCAATACTTCCCAAACATGAACATTTAAACTCTGCTTGCAGATTCAATTGAGCAGACTTCAAAAGTACGCAACTGCCCCCATGTGCTAGTCATCCATGCATAAGATGACGACAATGTTTAGGCGGAAGTGTTTTCAGTTTTAAAGGCTGTAACAAAAAAGTACTGAGCATATGACTGGATAAATGAGACTAGGAATATACTTCATGAGTTGTGTAAGGGCCCATCCACACGTTTTCGGAGGTCGAAAGCGCATCTTTTTGAAACCGGGTTCCAGAGTGTACAAATCTGAAGATGCCGCCTTTGTGTCTTCATGTGTACAGCCAATGTGCGACTTTTGGCTGGCAATGATGTCATAGCCCCACCTATCTAGTCTCTGACTACCCCAGCAGGAAGCCGTCCCATCACAACAACAACAATGGCGGATTACAGACTCGTGTTCCTGCTACAGAACCTGCTGAGCCTATTGGGGCTTCTACAGCAAAATCTCCTCCTCTTCCTTCACTACAACGAGCAGCAGACAGCAATAGACAACTATTTATACTACATGCTCTTGATCCACCGCGGAGAGCTTGGCGTCTTCTTCTCCTGCTCAGAGCTGTATGCTCCGGTTTTTAGTGGCGCGCCATCTCCTGGCTGGCATATATACTGTAGCCTTTTTATGCGGTTTCAGTGGCTTGAACCGACTTCATTTTGATGCCTGCATTCTTGAGGTCGGCACTGTGTTTACAGAACACTATTGCAATCCCATCATTTTATTTGCCGGCTTCAAAAAGACATCTTTGTGTGGCTATAGCCTAAGAGTTAGTACGCAGATGTTTTGATATAGTCTGCTGTTGTTAAATGCGGTCCCCCTTAGGGCTGGGCGAGATAATGTCTACATACAATACATTGATATATTTTAAAGCAAGGTATACATTTAGACAACATTGTTTATATCGTTACATAACGCATACCAGTGTGCATCTTTCCTCTCTCATACTCTCCGCACAGCTCCGCCTCACTCACACACTCACAAGTTGTCCAGCAACATTAAGAGGAACACAGAGCTGCTCCTCTGTTTAATCCGTCTGTTAATTAGTCTACAGTGTGACATCAGTCTATATGTTCCACGTGCTGTGCTATATCAGCCTGTGAGATGAATGAAAATACAGCAGTAGCACACGTTCAATACAGCCCTGCGCTGCTAGTTTGTGTGTGAAGTGGATCATAGTTTGTGACATCTCAAATGTGGTTTTGACTTGCAACTGAAAACATGCAGCCCATTTCGTAGAAAATACCGAGATATATATCGTGTATCGCCAGCCAGCGAATTTTCTGTATGGGTTCTTTGTTTACCGTCAAGGCATGAGAAAAATTCTGACTTTATTTAACTTTACTCTTTCAACAGCATGGTAACATGGGGTGAGTAATTTATAAACAAATGATCATTTTGTGGGTGAAGTATTAGATTAAACAGAAATTATTATATTTTTCTTGATATAACATTGAGCACACACTGTGACAGCTGTAACACCAAAACACTGTATGCTACAATTCAGAGTGTGTGCGTAATCAGTTGAAAAGTCCAGCTACTGCCACTGCAAGTGGTTGTGAATTCTACGCAAACCTTGACCAAAACAACAATATTTACAGCTCAATAAGAGAGACCGTTTCACATGAATGGCATTGCTACGCAGCAGCTTGGGTTCATGTTTACTTCCTGTTAGCTGATGTGATTCACATACACTGTAAACCATTCCAACAGGAAACACAAAAGAGCCCATTAACAATGTTTACGTTGTTGAGTTTGAAACGGTCTATAAAGAAGGTTGGAAAACACTGCTGTGCATTTACACCAACTGCCAAACACACACGTACTGGAATACAGATCCAAACAGGAGTGACCTCTGTGTGGACGAGTAAAGGAGAAGGAGTAGGCTGGCAGCCAGTCTAATTTTAAGGCCTTAATTATGTAACATACATTGTGGTGTCACTCACAGTCACGCTGCATGTCCCAGCTGAGGAACTGGTGCCCCAGAAGTTTTCCACAAGCACTAATTATGGTTTGTATGGTTCCAGAGATTACTACCTACACCAGCTCTCAGATGAAAAGTCCTCCTGGCCTCTGACAGCTCCGAGACTTTTCTGCAATCTAGGAGTGAGCTGGCATCTCTGACATTTTGGAGCCTTAAGATAAAGATTATAACATATGTAGTGTCCAGTACTAACTTGTTATTTGCTTGTTGGTTTTCTTACTGCAGTTGAGAGCACAACAGAAAAACAAAACATGCAACGACGCTGGAGACAAACACACCAACGATTAAATCCCCCTAAACTCTAAATTAAAGAGTCAGCTGCTATTATGAGGCGGAACATGTCATTAAAAGAAAGCACTGTGTGCTATCTGGCTGCCCTGTTTCGTTATTTTTATAACCCAGTGCGGACACTATGACAGAGAGGATTTTGAACACACCCTGGTTGTTTACCCAACTCAACAGAGAGATAGGCCAGCATTTCTCAGAATCAGCCTTTTACACAACTCTGGCTTTAAAGTAGGCGACGCTGCTGTCTGCAGTGCACACTGCTCATATTCATACACACGTAACTGTAGGATATTAAAGTCAGGTTCAATCCTTTGCATTGCTATACTGCTGACAGTCACCTCTCTAGGCAAATTTCTCAACATGCCTTGTATCTGATTTAAATGTTAGCCTGCTCTGTGAACACACACACACACACACACACACACACACACACACACACACACTGATGGCAACAAACACACCAAACAAAAAGTCACTGGTCACAACAATATGGAAGAACTTCGTCTTTTACACGGGCTTATTAAGATAAACATTGAGCCTTCACTGTATTTTATGGCTGAGAAGTGGCCTTCCAAGAATCTGGAGGACCCCAGGCAAAGAACGCCAACACACACACACACCCCTCTATAAAAATGTATTAACTTGAATCACTCCCAAAATACATTTGGTCAGTTGTGCTTGATTAAATGTTATAATCACTTGTTGAAAAATAATAATAATAAACAAGATGGGGCCCCATATAGGATTTTTAGTGGCAGCAGCAGTGCAATGTATGAGGCCTTATGGGAAATTATCATGTTTCTATAAAGGCCCCGACACACAAAGCTCACGGTCGGCCCTTGGTCAATGTCAGGCTGTCAGTGGGCGTCTGTCGTCCTAGTTTTTGAGGTGTATCCCACACTGTAGACCCTCATCTGCTATTTTCAGCTAATTCAGCATGTTAAATCAGCGTCAGAGATGGCGAAGCCCGTCAGTGAATGAAATTACTGTGATTTGCAGTTTAGCAAACTAGCAAGAAGAGAAATAGAAGTGAGGAAAGTAAACAGGGGGCTATAGTCAAGAGGGAGTGAAGCAAAAACAAACTTGTTACATAAGGTAAGGTTATTTTTTTTAGCTACTGAACACTTTAGTAGAAACAGTTTGTAATTGTTTGTGTTATTGTTCTCTAGCAGACAGTAAATATGCCTTCAGGTATGTGCTGACTGGCTAACTAGCGTCTTGAAACCATCCTGTCAGTCTTCCAGTTTCCCTTTTTGAATGATGAATACAGACTACCGCTGCCTGCTGCTACGACTAGAGCGCAACTCGGGTCACATTTTCCTGACTGAACCCGACCCGAGTCTGAGACAGTTATAACCGAGCCCGGCCCAACCCCGACAGACTTTCTGATTTTTAAGTCCAAACCTGACCCGAGCCTGACGCAGTTTGCTACCTAACAGTTATTGTTACTATGGTTACAGCCTGTCTGTCTACCATGATCACACATGGACAGTGTGTAAATGACCATCAAAAGGCTGCTGTCAAACAGTCAAACACAGTCAAACACGCCGCACACTCAGCACACACACTCATGTGGAGAGAAGCCTGTGTTGCATTCAAGCGTTGTCACGTAAATAACAAATTCAAGCACTTCAATAGGCCATAGCACAACACAGCAGCCGAACCCGAGTAAAATTTCTGATTTGTTATCCGGACCCGACCCAACCCGTTGAGTTTCAGCGGGTCCCGTCGGGCTCGAGTCGGGTCTCCACACTGTGGCTATGGAGAGTTATTTCATCTCACACAGGTGCAGAATGTAACTGCAGGTTGGCTGCTTGCTCTTTGCAGTGTGTTCATGTGCAACATTTTGGCCGGAACACAGGGATGTCGCTTCTAGTTCTGTGACGTCAGTTTAGTGTATCTGGGCCTTAAGGGGGGTTTTTAATAGTTCTCACTACAAAATGAGCCAATATCAGTGGTCATTAAGGGCCTGTTTTCCAATTTTTTTCAGGAGTGGTGGGACAAAATTCGCCTGCTTGGCCTCTCCTGATGGTGCGCCCCTGTTGCTAAAAGAGATGGCTACAGATGACAGACAGGCAGACAGACAGACAGATAGGCAGACACAGACAGGAGGTGAAAGCCACCCAGCAGATTTAGGCAGCTTTAGAGCACAACAGATCAGATGAGATTATCTCTCGCTGATCCCCTGTAAAGTAGACAGCAGATTCATTGATTCCTGCACCGCCTGCCATGGGTCCTGGATCCCCCGCGGTCAAAAATCAACCACACCAGGGGAAAAAAAAAGACTGCAAGACTACAGGGGCAACAAACCATCATCAGTACTCAATATATCGTCAAAGTTACAAATGGGAAATTGGCAGCATAACTGTTAAGAACATAACAGCTGAATGTGTCATGCTGCGGTCTGGTCATGTTGGAACACTGATAATAAAAGCGAATCAAACTTGGGCTTGTTTCATTTTGCATGAATACTTTCACCCTCCCATGATCAACCGCGAAGCTATGCGTTTCCTTTCAACAACCTGAGCTCTAATCTTACACCTTTCAGACACAAGAACCTACATGCGTGTGTTATGTTGTGATCCTGGACACCATCTTGCCTTGACACACTTCCAGAGGGTGTGATCTCAGGAGCCTGACAGTGACCCAGTGACCAGGCTTGGCTCGGGACACATAAAGCCATGCATGCGTCTCTCCCAGCCTCTAATCCATGCTGCTACTGTCCCGGATGGGAGAGGCGTACGGGGGGGACTGGGAAAAGGAGGAGGGGGCGGTGGGCAAACTGTACGCAACCATCCAGACGCAGAATCGCCAAATACCTACTGTCCAATTTAGCAGCCGCTGTAAAACAGGAGAAGCACGTTGCAGCACCACCACGGCAGTTTGCGCTGCCTTGATTCATCTGACCTACTTTCTGCCCCCTTTCCCTCCCCTGTGCCTGGTCTGGGAAGAGGGGAGGGGAGACCACCAGGCAGGAAGCAGCAGGCTCCACAGCATAACAGCAGCCTACATACATACGCTCACTGGGGGAGCGCTCCATGCAAAGTCAGATGGAGCTCTGGAATCTACACAGCATTCATTATTCATCAGCAGCCATAACAGAGAACTCAATATAACAAACAAAGAGAAATCAGACCACATCTCTACTTTAGATCATCACCATCACCATCACCATCATCATCATCATCACAGCTCCTGCCTTCACTGTGGGCCTACAGAAGGCACTGACAGCCTGTCATACACATGACACAGCTCCACAAAGCTTCACCTTGCCTTTCTCATGTGTGGTGTGTCCAGCAGATAGGCTAAACAGCACAGTTATCTGAATTCAAAAGGCCATTGACCTACATTTCAACAGCTCTTTTGTTGTACAGTGGACACACTGGTGTCTCTGCTGATCACAGACACAGCAACACAGGAGTAAACCATAATCTGGATCAAACACAGGAACAAAACTGGAGGAAAACTGGAGGAATTTCCTAAAAAATGTCAAAAACGTGGTGTCATTTTCTGAGCTCAGACAATACCTCACATTGCAGAGTTTAATTTAGGAGCTGACAGCAAACATCCTGACATGACTATTATCCTCCCACCTTACAAAGCGGCTCTCAGCCAGCACTTTCATCCCACGCTTTCAGCACAATAATGTTATTATGACATGGCTGTGACCCCCTCCTCTGCTCCATACCTGCCCTCTCTCAAAGTTTTCCTTCTCCAGCTCCAGGCTGTTGGCCCCTCCAGTCCGTCGGATCACTTTGGGGATAGCGTTGGGTACTTGCTGCATGGAGCTTTTCACTCGATCCATTGTCGTCTGTTTTTCACAGCAGCGAAAGAAAAAAAAACTTTCAGCCGATAAACAGGCTCAAAACTGTTAAAAAATAGATATAAAAATAAAAGCTGCACTAACTATGGCGGGCAGCAGTCCATGCTGTGCTGGACTCGTCGCCCTGTTCACTGGATCATTTGGCCTTTCTGTCCACCACCCCAGTCAATGACAGGAGCAGTCTGAACGGCACCAGTGTAAAGCCCGCCAGGCTGAGAGGAGGAGGGCACTTCCGCTTTTCAAAATAAAAGCTCTGTTCGTTAACGCGCTACAACTATACACTGTATAACATTTTAGTATGTAAATAGAAACTGTAGTGAGTGAAAAATATCTCCAATACTTACATCTAAAACAATATAAATCATACTTCTAGTGTCATGTTTTACTTGTTACCAATGAAATCACATGCATAATGAATTACAACCCAAAAGGACAGGTGCTATTTTTCATTTATGGTCTATTTCACAGGACCATAGTCATGAAGTCACCCCAAAAGAAAAAGATTGTTTTTAATTTGGTAACTCATTCCTACTTTATTAGGCTGCTTTCACACCTGCCCTGTTTGGTTCACTTCAATCAAACTCATGTTCATTTGCCTCCTAAGTGCAGTTCATTTGGGCAGGTGTGAACATAGCAATGGCACTTGGGTGTGCACTAAAATAACCGGACTGAGACCTTCTTGAAGAGGTGGCCTCGGTCTGGTTACAAATGAACTCTGGTGTGGTTTGTTTGTGGTGAGAACGTGAGAACCAACTGCAGTCACATGACACATTGTTTGGGTTAAACATGAGCATGTTACAGTCCTGGAGAATTATTAATGTGCGCCTCCTCCTGTACTGCCTTAATATGCACATTCAGCACATCCAATGCATCAAAACATTGTTTTCTAGTTGGAGCTGCACCTCGTTTTCAAACTGCATGCTTTGAGTCAAATGAACAATGACAGCAATATAGTCCACGATGAGCAGCGCTAAAATCAACCTGCGTAGTTGTCCCTCCATTGTGACATTAGAAAGTGTCACATTTATCTTGCAAGTGTACTCTTCTTCAATGTTTTGTTTACTTCCTGGATTTTTCCCACATGGAAATTCGGACCAATCAAGAGCAGCTTTCTCGCACAAGCATTTGATCTGGTCTGCTTGTAAATGCTGCCGTGAGAACACGAACCAACTCTAGGCCGTTATACAACTTTGTAACGATATTAGTCCCTGATTTGGACCAAAGCAAGACAACTCTAGCACCAGGTCTGAAAGCACCTTACGTTATCATAAGCAAGTACAGTTATATTGTAGCTATAGGCTACCATACGAATGAATAATTAAGTGCCCCAAGAATGAGTCCCAAAATCTGGAAATTATTTTTTTCACTCCTGGGTCCCTTGTCTCGAAGTCATTGGTTTTTTGGGACGGTCTGTGAAACATCTGTGGTTAACACATGTTTAAGAGACTTTCACATGGTGTTCTAACAACGTTAAATCCATCCATCCACCCATCATCATCCACTTATCCGGGGCCGGGTCACGGGGGCAGCAGGCCGAGCAAAGCACCCAGACGTCCCTCTCCCCAGCAACACTTTCCAGCTCCTCCTGGGGGACCCCAAGGTGTTCCTAGGTCAGATGAGATATATAATCCCTCCAGTGTGTTCTGGGTCTGCCCCGGGGCCTCCTACCAGTGGGACTTGCCTGGAACACCTTCACTCTAAAAAATTGCAGTAAATATATTTTACAAACACTTAAACTCTTAATGTGAACCTCCACAAAACCCAGAAGTGATATGAGCACCAAATATCGAGAGCTTTACAGAACATAATATCTGTCTTTACAACACTCTGTTCTGCAGCGAGCTGCGCTAAATACACCCGACCTGTGTGTGAAGCCTTCACACTCAGTGTCCTCCCAGAGACATGTTCAGTCTTCTGCAGCAGGTATGAGGACACCGTTCAGCTGCATGCTAATGAGCGTTGCTGTAATTTGGATATTTTCTCTGGCAACTGTCAATGACTCCTCCCCGTGCTGTCAGCCACTGGCTGGAGCTGCAGCAGGGCCCCGCCCACACCATCAATAATGTGTTGTGATTTTTTATTTTCCAGCCTTGTCCAAAAGCAGACACCTGCAGTCTTATCATAAAGATATGATATATAAGTCTTTATAAAATATGGCAGGGTGGGGGAAGTCAGGCACAATAACAGTCAGCCTCACATGATTCACATGATGCTTGAAACATCTACTTTGAGACTGGGGCTGTGGGCATATATTATATTGAGGAAGTACATTGAGACATACAGTAATATAATGTACAAAAGGTTTGAATCTATTCATATAATTCAATATATGGAACATTATGAATAATGACACACAGCCACAAGTCAGACCCTTATAAGTCTGAATAAATTATAATATCTTATGCATCACATAACATCACCTTTTTCAAATGAACTAAAATTTTCTGTAATCAATGCTGCAGTACTTGACATACTCTCTGCAGGAAATGAAGATGATAGTTCCCTTATGATATGCTGATTAGTGCCAGTACAACTTGTCCAAGTAACAATAGATTTGCACTGAACATTGTCAGTGAAGTGTGCTACTGTTAGCTCTATCTGAGCAGTGATAATATACAGTATGTTATCAAGTATTGATTGCTGAGTGGGAGGACTCATCAGGCATTGTCTTGTTCCCTTTATGTCACCACACAATATTTTTTACTCCTCACTGTAAACCCCACAGTCCACTCAGATCAGTGCTGATAGAGTAATGTACTCCCTGAAGTGTAATCAAGCAATGGCTGATTTCCTGTTGGTGATCATTCCTGTAATTATTAAATCAAACTGCAACAGACTCAACCTTTCATCTCAGTCTCAGGTGTAGGAGGAGTCTGTTTGCTCTGCACGACTCAAGGCTGCCATCTGCTGGTCAACCTTGAGAAGTAAAAGTCATATAATGTACATTTGACTGAGCTTTTGTCCACAGACACACAACAACAGAGACAAGTCCAGTTTGTGACCTTCACATAAATACAAAAAATAGTTGACGAAATGGTGACCAGTTTTAAGTGTTTATTCATGCACACAATCAGATACAAAGACAATAGAAGAAGTACTCAGATCCTTAAGTAAAAGTACCAATGTAAAATACTCCATTATAAGTCAGTGTCCTCCATTTAAAATCCCGCTTAGGTAAAAATACAGAAGCATAACCAGCCATATATTTAAAGTAACAAAAGTAAAAATACTCATTCTTGAAAACTGGCTCCAGTGACAGGCATATTATATGGCTATCACAATATGACATTTTTAATACTGAATAAAAGGCATTTAGCTGAAGATGTAGTAGATGTGGAGCAAATCAAGTCAGTTTCATTTATAAAGCTCAAATCACAAATCGCAAATTGTCTCAAGGGGCTTTACTATCTGTATAGGATGTGACACGCTCTGTCCTTTTGAGCCTCACGTTAGATAAACCTTTGACGGGGGAAAAAATGGAAGAAATCTCAGGGAGAGTGAGTCAGGAGGGATCCCTCTTACTGGTCTAACAGAAATGCAGTAGATGTAGTGTTGGAATCCAAATGACAAAAAACAAATAAACAAACAAACAAACAGAAATATAGAAATAAGTAACATAGAATGTATTCAGGGAGGAATCCAAGTAGCTTCCAGGTGTCACCAAACAGCAGCTACAGCCTGAGCCACACAACCACCTCACCACCATGGAACCTGGAAAACAAGAATACAAGAAGCAAAACATAAGCACATTTCTATAGTACACTGGACCCCCTCCAGAGAGTCACAAGATAAATCTGAGGGGTCATCAGATGATTAATGAGGTAGAAAAATCAATGTTCTACAACTCAAACCTGTGTTTATATTTTGAAATATTCTCAGTCTAATCTTTGCTTTTTGTTAAATATTTAAGTTTTACTCTTTGGTCCCTAAACTATTATCTGAAGGAAACCGTTTGAGAAGTCTGGACGGGAAATAATTCCTTGGTGTAACTGCTAAAGACATCAACCAGATGGTTTTTGTAGGGCTGCACGATTTATCAAAATATTATCAAAACGGCAACCAAGTGCAATATCCAGAATTGCAAGAGCTGCATTTCTTTTTATTAAGGTAAAATGTGTTACAACATACCATTATAAATGAAGCAATGTGGTGCTACAGAGAGTCCAGGCCTAGAAAATCATATTCCAGACATAAGGGAACAAGCTTGTTTGGTACAGGCCCCAACAAAAATCTATTTTTTTTAAATATTATTTTCAGTAGAATTGAAATACAAAAATTACTTGGTAATATTGTGACTCGTTTGCAAGTATGATATCTGTAAAAATAATTGCAATATCTTTTATTTATATACTTTTTAAAACATATATTTATTTATTTTTTCTCATATCCTGCAGCTGTATTTATTTTTTATTTGTTTATTTATATATTCTTTTTTTTGTATGGGACAACGGGCCAAAAAGGATGGGAATCACTGGTTTTATCTTTAATAATGCACTATAAAAATTAATCTACAAATAAACTTGAAACTACATCTGTCATATATATGTAGTTGAGTAGGAAGTACTATATTGCGAAACTGTATAAAATAGCATAAAATAAAAATACTCAAGTATAGTAGAAATACTCGACAGATTAATGAATATATGATGGATGAAATAATTAAATAAATATACTAAATCATTACAGTACATACAGTATTAGCACACTGAGGAGGATGGAGCCCAAAAAAAGAGAAGGAGAAGAAGAAAAAAAAAGGACGACGAAATCTCGCGAGATTGCCGCTGTAACGGAGGACTGGGGCTTGGTCTTGAAGTTTTCAGATGCATCTGTAGATGAATCATAACAGCATCAAGATGTCGGGACGATCAGGCCGCGCTGAGACCCGAAGTCGGGCTAAAGATGACATTAAAAAGGTCCTGGCAGCCATCGAGAAGGTGCGGAAATGGTATGTAGGCTGTCTGGGGGACAATATGGAGGGAAATGTATTAGTAGACTGTAGCCTGATATCTGCTGCGTCGCTCAACAAACTTCAGTCGGAAAAGTTAGATGATTGACGGAGCTGCTGACCAATCAATGCCCCGGGTTGACAGGAGAGGCGGAGCTAGCCGAGTTTTTTTCCGCCGAGAGCTGTCAATATGGCCACAGCCTCACATGCTCCGCGCCGTAATGTAGACGACTGTCCCGTAGTCACATATCAGTCACATTAATGAACACCTCCGGGTCCTGTCCTCGGGGCTGATACACGCTCGTGTAAACTAATCGATGGCTGTTAGCGAGGATAGCGGGATGTTTGACTGGCTGTCATCCCTGCTGTGGACAGAGAGGACACGAGCATGTTTCATTGTATGTCATGTTACAGATTAACGCTATTGAAGCAGATGGTGTCGTGTAAGACCTGAGCTCATTTAGAAAACTCATCTTATCCCCAGGGAGAAGAAATGGGTGACAGTTGGAGACACATCCTTACGCATATTCAAGTGGGTGCCTGTAACAGAAACAAAGCAGGTGGGCGCCTCTGCCACATACAAAAAAAAATCACCATTTATTTAAATGAATCCAGTAAATAGTCTGATCCTTCCCTCTCTTTGTTATCAGATATATCGCACCAAATCCACAGGTGGAGATGCTAGAGGACTGAAAGATGTGGTCCTGGAGAACACTAACTCTTTACTGGATTTCACTGGTGAGTTTTGTGGTTGTATTTAATAAAATACTGGAGGCACTGTATTTATTTGTGAAGGTGCAAAAGACAAAATATCACACGACCAAACTCATATATTGATGTTTAACTCCTGTGCTCTCCGCCTCAGATGAAAACAGCAACCAGAGCTTTCTGTCAGACGTCTACCAGCCTAAAATGGATAACAGCAGCAGCACTTCAAGCTCACAGCAGGTCAGCCCTCCACATACCTCCAGCCTCCGGGCTGAAGACTCTCAGCCACCAATGCTGGGCCAGGAGAGTGTGGATGGTATGTGGATGGCTCTTTTAAGCGTATTTTCACTCAATTTTACACATTATTCCTGTAATTTTACAAAGGTATGCACAATAGATGTATATGAGTATGAAGATGTATCTGTCCTAGAGCTCAGTGGTGACAATTATAACCAGTTGCACTTAGCTGTGTCCTGTACGGTCTCTGTATGCTTTCACTGTCAAAGCCGGATTAAATGAGGATCCCTTTCTTGTGAATGCAGAGCCAGTTCATTCAGGACAAGAGGGGGCTGATGAGCCTCCCACTCTCATCAAGGAGGACCTTCTTTCATCAGGAGCTGTTAGACGGAGCAACCCAGACACACAGGTTCACTTTCTGAGAATAGATTGAAGGGAAACCAAAACATTGAATCTCTATTTCTGGGTTCTGTTGTTGCATGATGTAAAATTGATGTAAATTTCAACTAGAATTGATTTAATTGTTTTTTCTTTTTTATTAAACAGGAGGAACTGGATGAATCAGGAGCACCCCCTTTAAAGAAGATATGTACAGGAGAAAATGCTGCTCTGAGATAGCTCATTTATAGTAATTTTGTCAAAATGCACATGATACCTGTCCTCAATCAGATTAGCTAAGCTTTCGAAATTATTCCAAGGTTCTCTTGACCTATTTACGCAAATGTTACATTTCAGCAAATGATGAAAAAAAATATATTTACTGCAAAATCTTTGTTCACTTTTAAAGGTCTTTCAAGTCTGCTGTTTTAAGTGATTTCTGAAACGAACCGAGAGGATTTTTCAAACTTAGTGTGGCAAGTTCCTGCTGTTGCAGGCAGTGTGTATTTCACCTCACATGCTGTAAATGTTTTTGGCGACTAACTGTTTCCGATTTACTCTTTATGCAGTCGAACTTTACTTTTGCATGTTTCCATATCCTATTGCTTTGTTTTTTGAGGTTTACAGGTCATTTTGAAAATGTGTTAAATGCATAGCTTTCTGCAGATCGATGTGTAGATGTGCCATTTTGTATTACATATGATGCCCTTTCTGGAACAGATCTTATTTTGGCTTTTCACACGCAAGAAAAAAAAATGCTTATTAAAATATTTATAATATAATTTGCCCATGTTTATATTTGACAACGTTGTAAACCATAATAAATGCTACTTTCCAATTCAATTTCAATTCATTGATGCTGTGAGGTCGATGTATATTCACCATAATGTCTTGTGCAATCACTGTATTGTATTGTATTATAAAGGCAGGGCCTATTGTTTAATGAGACCTGTTCAAAATGGAGCCCAGACAATGGATTAAGACAGTCATTTGATGATTCATTGAGGAATTCATTTGTTCAGTTTGAACAAATGGCCTACATACCAAACATTTAAATGTGTTTTTGTATTAATGAGTTAAATAGATCATATAATCTTGTCATCAGCTGACCTCTAGCCTCTCATTTATATTCAGAGTGGGCGTGGCTTATCTGAAGGGGCTGGTCCAGTTGACAATAGACAGGCCGTATCAGCCAATGAGAGGCTGCTTTAGAACAATTTGATGAAGGCGCGTTCCAGAGGGAGCCAATGAACGTCGAGAGGGGGCGGGTCGTGCTTGCGACGCTGCTTGCTGCCGGGGAAACGGAGTTCCGAGGGTGTACGGAATTGTGCCGGTGGACTAGAAACTCCCGCCATTTCGACAGGAATTAACCTCTTGATTGATCCACGTTACTTTTTCTTAACACTTGCTAATTCTGTCATCTGATACCAAGAAGCTCCGACAGTGCGAACATGCAGCGAGCACAACTGATTAAGCGAGAACAGGCCTAGTTTGCAAAGACTTGGGATTGTACAGCGCGCCAGACCTGCTGAACTGAGCTTTGGCTGTTGCCGCGAGTTTGATTTCGGTGTGGTTTGCATCCTTTCATGTCCATCCGGAGGAGCTAAAAGTTTACTAACTACACCGAGGGACAAGTCCGGCAACCTGTTTAACAACCGAGACATCGCGTGAAACCAGCATGGCACTGCTACTAGATGAGAGAAGAAGGATGCGATGAGGCTGGTGGCAAGAAGCGCACTGTTATTGTTTTGCAACGAGATAGCAATCCAGCCTGCTAGCTAGTCGGCTAACTTAGCTGCTACACGTTGAGTGCCGGGCCTGCCGGCGGTAACGTGAGACGTGCTAAGATATTTCGGGACACTTGCATACATGCTAAGGACATATTATTGTATATTACTGTGCTAGTTTGTTGCTAGAAGATTTGATTTTACCACTGGCACCCGTGCCATCCTTGGATTTGAAATGGCACCGCTTTTAGGCCGGAAACCCTACCCACTGGCTAAGCCGCTAACCGAGCCACCAGGCCCGGGAGAGGAGGTCTACATCATCGAGCACACCAAGGAGGCCTTCAGGAACAAAGAGTATCCTTCAACATGATGCTGATGCTCAGTCTCGACTTATCGAGCCAGCCGGCATGCTGTATGAGTGGCTTTGTCTACCTGGCTATCTTAAATTGTTACGGACATAGTCGCATGCACAGGACCGTAGAGCTGGCTAACACACCTAATTTGGTGTTACCTGACATTTTCCTCCCATTTATTTTTTTCCCCGCATGTACACAGTGTACTCTGGATGACAGGCTTGCTAGCTAGTTAGCGTTCACACCGCTTTGCTAACCAGCTCATTGTAGCTCGCTAGCTGCTTCGCTAAGCAAAACAACTACAATTTGTGTGGCTCATAGCTCAGTTCACATGCTTAGTTAAATATAAAGAGCTGCTAAAAGGCGTCCTTTCACGTTCAGCTTTCGCAGCCCCGCTGTCAGCTACCAATGCTAGCATGGTTAGCTAGCAAGCCGCTAACGTTAGGTATCCTATTATGTCACAATAGCCGTCTGCCTCTGCGGGCTGAGGATGTTGCTCGGTGGTTAGTTAGCAGTTAACGTTAGCCTCTTTGGAGTTAGCTAGCTTTAGCTAACGTTACCGGTACGTTTGTGTTTTTGAGTTTGCCAAGATAACATAACTGTTGACTTAGACCGGCTTATTCATTTAAGACAACATTTCTGGGTACATAGCTTGGCTCTGGTGTAGAAGTTAAGCAACTTTAACGACTTGTTTCGGTGTTTTACTTTTAACGTCCGTAACTGTCAGCAAGATTATGACAGCTCAGTGTGACACACGTAGTGCGAAAAGTGGACTTTAGGTCTTTTTTATGGCTGTCTAAGTTATGAGTTCAAGTAGATTTGGTTTGCTTTAGTGATAGATCTATGTTAATTCACTTGGGTTAGGGGTTAGGGTTAGGGTTAGATTGTCTGTACACTTAAACTTCTGAGTATCATCACATCAACAGCTATTAGAGGCACAGGCCTCTCATCTACCTTTCCTCGCCATCACACTTACAGTAACAGAGCGTTTGCTTTGTAGATGTGGCTCACTTTATTGTTGTAGTTTTTACAATCTTAAGAGGATGCACAGTCAAACTTTTCACTCCCATCAGCTACCCACAGAAGTGTGCTAAACTCCACCTAAATTAAGATTTCCAGTATGTTATTTTTATGGCCTAGAAAAGTTCAATCGGTGTGTGTGAACATGAGCTCCTCTCTCTCAAAGCCTGAAACCTGATAGATAAGTCTCAAGCTTGTGATGTCATGAAGTGTAAAGTCTAGGGCTGCTCCTTAGACGATGAACGGGGGCCTGAATTTAGGGACCCACAGAGTGTTTTTTTTTTATATACCCCTATGAGCTTTATTGTAATACAGTGTTTTCAGTTGTGAAACAGAAAATGCACCTATGTACCCGAAACATTTCCCCGGGTGCTGTTCGGTGCAGTTCATTGTCTATGGAGCAGCTGGAGACCCAAAACCCTGTGACATCATACATTTGAGGTTTAGCACTGTAGTTTTTGGAGTTGGGAGAGAGTTGTTCATGTTAATTGATTTTTATTGGACTATCTTAGACTAGTGGTCCCCAAGTGGTCCCACCACAGGGTCCAGATTTCTCCCTAGCTGTTAGTTTGAGGTCCCACAGTGTGATTTATTCAGTGTCATACTTGTGCTTGGCCATGTTGTCGAGTTAGTTTGCCATCTCAGTTGAGCAGCTGGCTGTTAGTCACTCACTCTACAGCAAAAAAATGGCACTTCAAGTCAAAAGCTGTGTGCTGGAAATTTACTGTGCTTGAGAATAAAGTGTGTACATGTTTGTGAGTCAATTGCAGTCCATATAAAATGAGCCTGCGACCCGTTATTGGACTGTGACCCACCAGTTGGGAACCACTGTCTTAGACCATAGGGTTAACATATGGATTTTAAAATGGCTGTTTCCCTCGAAGTTATTCCACAGAGCTTCTGTTCGTCTTAGGAAGCCAGGATGTTTTTCCAGCACTCCTCTTCACCATCATTCTTTCCCAGCCCCCCTACTTTTCCCCCATTTTGCATTGTTAATGACACTATTTGTAGACTTATTTTGTTTCATGTGGGATAACCACACATTAAGATTTTGTTTTGAAGTCACATCTGTGTTTGCTCTCTTTAGATTACTGACGTCAGTGCCGTTAATTTGTCCATGGACCGTGTTTGTCTTTTAATTAGGAAGCACAACACGGAGGAACTGTTTGCATGTGACTGTTGTAATTTCCTTGACAAAATGCCTACAGAGAGTATGAGGCACGCTTGAAGAGGTACAGTGAGCGCATCTGGACATGCAAAAGCACTGGCAGCAGTCAGCTCACACACAAAGAAGCATGGGAGGAGGAACAAGAAGTTACAGAACTGTAAGTATGACGTACAGAGTTTGTTTGTGGATGTACACTATTTTGTCCAACTTGTGAAATAAGAGCCATTAGTTTATTCTGTTGATTACAGTCCACGGCCTGTACAGATCAGTTGTTGTGTAAGTTCTGTGGAGAATACACAGGTACAGTTGAGTGGATGGCAGTGCTTTGCATTCAGATGTCCAATAAAGCTCTAGTTCTAATTACTTTGTAAATATATATACCACCTGTGGTCATTTAGGTGTCTAAAACTGCAGAATAGCCTCTCTAACAGCAGCTCAGTAGTATCATGAAGGAGCCGTACTCTCCCAGTGAAGGTCACAAGGCTTGCTGCTTTGCTATGATTGGATAAATCTGGCGCTCCTCCTCTCATTCTATTTAGAGGGTGTGTGATTGAGTCATCCTTGAATCTGCAATAGCCTGGTGAGAGTTCCTTTATCCTGATCTGTAGAAGTGAGGAACACAGTCATAAAAGATGCAGAACAGCTCAGCTGATCATTGTCAGTCCTCTTATCACCACCCAGGTTTATGGATACTGTGTGTATAGGTGCTGTCAGCCAGAGGAAGGTGAACCCAGCTATGTATGTGGCCCACGGAGATGTCACGGCAAAGACAGAACAGAGCATTGCTCAGCTGCCCAGAGCTCAAGTCGCTCAGGATCACAGGCTGTATTTAAGCTCTGTCTAATTATAACAGCCAGGAGATTTTACTCCCCCTGCTGGTCACTCTCATCCCTTTGTTGCCCTGTTATGTAATGCTCTGCTCCCAGTGACGAATGCATCGCAGAAATCCAAACAATGAGACAGAAATTATGTCGTGAACAGAGTGCGTCACACCCATCAACCAACTCAGTGTATATCTGATGTGGCAAAGGCCTTGTTTGCTGAGCATCAGGACATTAAACAGTGTCTCACACTATAATGAAAAAAGTGGAGCATGTTAATGATGGGACTGCAAGACACAAACTTAATTATACTTTATATTTTGTTAAAACTTCTTCATACTAACAGCTGATCATTTTCTGTGTGCAGGCTTCAGGAGGAGTATCCCCGGTGGTTTGAGAAGCCGGTCCTGGAGATGGTCCACCACAACACAGTGTCTTTAGACAAACTGGTTGAAATGGCCTGGGTGGAAATCCTCACCAAGTACGCTGTGGATGAAGAGTGTGACTTCCTGGTCAGTTTGGCGTCTTTAATTTCTAAACTTGTCTGCTTTGTCGGCTGCAATGTAACTTTGGAAATGGATCTCATAATGACTCCAGCATATTTCACCCATTCAGTCACACATTATCACTAGAAATATGATCTTTAGAGGACCATAGAGAAGATTATGTATTTTTAACAACAAACTAGACACTTTAAATTATTGCTGACTTTTTACCAAAGCTTATTAATATATTTAGAATCACGTTCGGCCTCCTAGGCAGCAGTTAGTTTCGGTTTTTGTTGTGTTAGGAAATTATAATCACTCTTTACAGTCACAGTTACAACACCAAGTCTAATATGACTGTGCACTAATGTAAAACCTAAACAATATTCATCATCCGTGGTAGTGCAGTGGTGAGCAGGTGTTTAATTAAAAACCTCCTCTTGACTTTTTCACTCCAGGTGGGGAAGGACAAAACTTTGCAAGTGAAGGTGGTGAAGGTCCATCCCCTAGAAAACCCAGAAGGGGAGACAGGGGGAAAAGAAGCTTGAAGGCGCCTGCGACTCTCCATCCAGTGACAAGGAGAATGCAAGTCAGGAGAACCAGAGGAAGGAACCTCCTCCACGAGAAGAGGAGAACAGGAGGGAGAGCCTCAGTGAGTAACAGTCGGTGCACAAACAAAGAATAAACTAAAGGAGTTGTGAAAATAAAACTTGCTATAGAATGATTTTCGTTTGTAGGCTTCAATTTACCAGCTTTTAGTTATTTCTGTCTTTTATCTGTATGTTTGGAGGGAAAAAAAGAGTTCCAAAATTTATTCACATTATTTGATTTCCTATCAGGTGACAGAGCACGGCGTTCGCCAAGGAAACTTTCCACTGCCATGAAGGAGGAGAAGAAGAAATGGGTGATGCCCAAATTCCTTCCTCATAAGTACGACGTGAAGCTCATCAATGAGGACAAGGTTCGTATCCTGTTGTCAGCAGTCACAGAAGTGTCATAACTTCTTTATCTCCTTCATAAAAAGACTCTTGCTATAACTGATATTTGGCACCCTGGTCTGTACCCTGTCTTAAAATCCCATGTGCTGTTTGTGATCTTTTGAGGTCTACACAGCATTTTTGTTGACACTGACTCTTCCCCTCCAACTTGTCTCATAGGTGATTAGTGATGTTCCAGTAGACAGTCTTTACAGAACAGAGCGCCCTCCAACCAAGGAGATCATGCGCTACTTCATCAGGCACTATGCCCTGAGGCTGGGCATGGGAGAGAGCGCTCCGTGGGTGGTTGAGGATGAACTGGTGAAAAAATTTAACCTGCCCAGCAAATTCAGCGACTTTCTTCTTGACCCACACAAGGTAATTTACACATTGTCTTTTTTTTTGGATATTATTTAAATTATTTTTAAAATGTTGCTTGTTCTTGGCTCACAGTCTTTTGTTTTGTTTTTTTTCTAAAGTTCTTGGCAGAGAATCCCTCTGCAAAGCGTAAGAGCTTGTCATCTCTAGAAGGTAAACCTAGCAAGAAGCTCAAGACCTCTGACACACCAGGAGAGGATTCAGGAAATGAGAAGGGAGAGAAGAAAAGGAAAAGGAAGAAAGACTCTTTAAACATGCCCCTTAGTCCAACGATTTGGGGCCACATGCAGGTTAGTTCCTTGTTAGGTATTACCCTATGAATATGGGTTATCCCTTTTTAAAGTCAAAGCTTTGTTTAATGAGCTCCTGTTGGTTTTGTTTCAGAAAATCAAAATGAACGGCTCTCCACTAAACGTAAAGAATTCTGGAACACCAAAGAAAGGAGAAGGCAAAGGTTTGGCTCCCTCCACTCCAAAATCAGGCAGAAAGTCCGGGGACAAGAAAGAAGGAAAGAGAGCTGGAAAAAGTGGTGATAAGAAGCTCAACGTCCTTAAAGCTTCTAAAAAGGAGGGCAAAGCTGGTGGTAAGACACCGAAGATGAAGCAGATGACTCTGCTGCATCTGGCTAAGAGCCCCCCTGCTGGGAGCCCTAAGAAGAGAGCCCGTAGCACTGGCATGGGTACACCTAAACTAGGGAAGCCACTGCACCCTATGGCTCTCCACCTCCTTCGTTACTATAAGGAGAACAAGGGCAAAGAGGACAAAAAGAACTCCCTGTCCTCCCTCATCTCCAAGGCCGCAAAGACTCTGTCCCCAGATGATCGTGGCCGGCTGCCGGAGGAGCTCAAGGAGCTGGTGCAGAAACGCTGGGAGCTGCTGGAGCAGAAGAGGCGATGGGCAGCCATGAGCGAAGAGGAAAAGCAGGAGGAGATGAAGAAAAGGCGCGAAGAGCTTAAAGAGAAGCTGCGAGAAAAGGCCAAGGAGAGGCGCGAGAAGGAGATGCTGGTCCGCCGCGAACAATCGCGCAGATACGAGGACCAGGACATTGAAGGTGGCAAGACTCTGCCGGCGTTTAAACTTGTAGACATGCCTGAGGGGTTGCCCAACACCCTGTTTGGTGATGTGGCTATGGTCGTGGACTTCCTTCACTGCTATGCTGGTCTGCTGATGCCAGATGACCAGTATCCCATCACAGCAGTGGCTCTGATGGAAGCACTGTCCGGGGAACGGTCCGGCTTCCTGTACCTGAACCGCGTTCTGGTGGTGCTGCTTCAGACGCTGCTGCAAGACGAGCTAGCTGAAGGCTACAGTGAGCTCGACATGCCCTTATCAGAGATCCCCCTTACCATGCACTCTGCGTCGGAGCTGGCACGGTTGTGCCTGCGACCGTGTGACGCTCACGGTGAAGAGAGCGGCCAGGGCTCAGTGGACTCTGGGGCTTTGGGTGGCTTTGATGATGTGGTGACCAGTGAGTTCTTGGAGAAGCTGGAGACAACCGAGGTGTTTGAGCTGAGCCCCGAGGAGAAGGTCAGCCTGCTGGTGGCACTGTGCCACCGTATACTCATGACATACTCAGTTGAAGACCACGTCGACGCAATGCAGCAACGGTCAGCTGAGGTGTGGAAGGAGCGTTTGGCGATGCTGAAAGAGGTCAATGACCGCAAAAAGGCAGAGAGGCAGATGCGAAAGGAGATGGAGGGCAAAGGTAGGCGGAGATCAACAGAGAGCTTGACAAGTTTTTAATGCAGGAGTGAAAATAAAACCTGCTTCTTTCCCCATTCATTTTAACTTGAGCTTATAAAGTACTCTGGCTGTGCATTTATTATGAATGTTTTCATTATTATCCATCGTTAAAATGCCAGTGAGGAAAATTGTTTAAAGCCTTTCTTTTGTCTTTTATTGGTGTCCCCACAATGTAAATATAACCCGATTCAAATATATTGATTTGTTTTTCTTTTGGGCTCTCAGGTGAGAAAAAGAAAGAGGGCGGCGCTAAAAAGGAGAGCAAAAAAGAAGTAAAGGTGGAGCCAGAGCCGGAGCCAGAGGACATGATCAGCTCTGTGAAGAGTCGGCGGCTGATGGCCATGCAGGCCAAGAAGGAGAAGGAGGAGATGGACAGACAGAACAAAGGTAACCTTTGTAGCAGAGAGTGCAGCATGTAATCCATATAGTATCGTGTCATTTAAACCAAAGCCAGTATATCATTATTTGCCTCTTAATTCTCAAGTCAGTATACGTGACTCTTATTTGGTACTGTGTTGTTCCCACAAAGAGCGCATGGAGAAGGAGGCTGAGGAGGAGCGGATGCGTAGACAGAGGGCTGCTGTAGAAAGAGCCTTTCAGGATGGTATAACCAAAGCCAAACTTGTCATGCGTAGGACCCCACTGGGTACAGACAGAAATCATAACAGGTTAGTGCTTCACACCACCATTTATACACAAATAAATGTAATTTCTTTGAATACCTTAATTATAACCACGGCTGCTTGATGTTTTTGTTCAGATACTGGCTTTTCTCTGATGTGGTCCCTGGTCTGTACATCGAGAAAGGCTGGGTGCATGAAAGCATCGACTACAGCTTCACCCCTCCACCAGAGGAAAAACCAGCTGAGCCTGAGGTCGAAGAGGAAGAGGATGCTGAGTCAGCCGCTACACAAGATTCACAAGGTACAGTAACTTAGTCTGAGTTAACCCCATCAGATTGTTTGTGTTTGTTAAAATGTCTCATTTTTGGTTTGTTATTTTTACCTTTGTAGTGATGTTTTTTTGTATTTCTTTGATAAGTAATTGCAGGAGCTGAAAAGGATGACGGCAGCATAGATGGAGCTATTAGTGAGGGAGCCCAGCAGGGGGCAGCAGTGGACTGCATAGAAACCACTGTTCCCAATCAGGGACAGAATCTCTGGTAAGAGCTTTGTGTTCGTCTTCCTCTCTTTCATTTCATTGTATCCATCTTTGTCTTTTTCACGCAGTCTCTCATTCTGATGTTTCTGCCTCTGAATTCAGGTTCGTATGTGACACCATTCCTGAGCTGGAGGAACTAGTGGAAAGTCTTCATTCTCAGGGGGTCAGAGAGAGTGAACTGAAGGCGAAGATACAAAGCAGGTGCGTGCGCTCTCATTGTATCAGATAATTACTTTAACAAACATCTAACCATCATACAGAAATGCATTTATTTTGAAATTAGCATTTGTTGTGTTGGAGTGAACAGCAGCAGCAAATTTGAAGGTAATGAAAAGGTTAGTCTACAATAAAGTATGAGCAATGGTGTTTAAAAAAGAGCAAGGCAGACAGTATTGTTTCCAACTAGACAGCAGCAGTGATGGAGTAAATATGAAGCCGTAAACAAAGCTGTCCCCTCCCTGTTTCAGGTATCAGGACATTCTCCACTCTATCCATCTGACACGTAAAGGCAAAATGGGCCTCAGGACCTGCGATGGCTACGCAGAGCTGCTCAATTACCTGCGCAGTGACATCCAGGAGGTAGCCTCACGACTCCAGAAGGGAGGCCTCGGATATCTGGATGACAACGTAGACATCGAAGATCAGGTAATTAGTTTGTCTGGCTTCATACAGTATCAGTCCCCTGAATTTTTCAACATAGAAGTTTACCAAAGATGTTTACCTGAAATATTCCGTCCTTGTTAGGCTGTAGGCATGAAACATTAATTTATAATGATAAGTCTACTCAGTTCGGAAAACATGTTATTTGAGAGAAAAATATGATGTGGTAAAGTTAAAGGATATACAGGAGAAAAAGCACAACAAACCAAGGCTCTAAAATGTTCACTGTTCAATTACACTAGATAACATTTTAAAGGACCAATCTGTAACTTTTGATATTAAAATATTACAGGTATATGTAATTCAATTGTGTTTACAACATTAATGCTGTACAAAAAACATCATGAAACTGTGCGACTGATGTTATAGCTTACGTAGTATGTCTGTTGTCCACAAAACTGTGTTATTGTAATTCATAACTGTTTATTTCATCCTCTACTCACAGTTGAAAGACATGGAGAGCTTGAAAGACTTCGGTGAGTGCATCATCACCATTCAGGCCTGTGTAATCAAGAAGTTCCTGCAGGGATTCATGGCCCCCAAGCAGAAAAAGAAGAAGAAGCAGGGCGGGGAGGAAAGCAGCAGCAAGGCTGAAGAGGTGGACGAGGAGAAAAGACTGGCAGAAGAGGCCAGGGTAAGAGAACAGAGATGCAATGTTTGAGTTCAATTTGAAATATTTGGTAGGGTCCATTATAACGTCACTGGATGTTAATGAAATAGGGGTTTTAGCTTGGGAGGTTTGCACAGTTAACAAAGTCACCATGGTCATAATACTAGGTTAGAAGCACCAGTAATAAGTATTTTTAAAAATGAAAAATATCTGAGAAGCTTAAGTTTGCTAATAAAATCCACAGACCAGACACATAGACAAAGATTCATATACAAACAGAGCTATGATTATTAAAATGTCTTCATGTAAAGTTCAGCTGAGATTTAAACAAGTCTGGGCTTTTCCTCTCAGGTGGCGACGGCGGTAGAGAAGTGGAAGACTGCAATCAGAGAGGCCCAGACCTTTTCCCGCATGCACGTCCTGCTGGGAATGTTGGACGCCTGCATAAAGTGGGACATGTCTGCTGAGAACGCTCGCTGCAAAGTCTGCCGCAGGAAAGGTAAGGACAGTTAACAGCTGCTGTCTCACTCTTTTGGTCTCAGAGGACGGAACTGGCTGTAAGTAAAATGTGCATCACAGGTTATTTGCAGCCAACGAGAGCCTTTATTGTCGTATAAATACTGTTATGGTAACATGGCTTTCTTTGTTAAATAAATAACAGGACAAATAACATCGCCCCAGATCACCTAAACAGAACTACAGCACCACAGCTGGCTCTTGTCTGGTTTCTTCTCTCCCTTTGTAAAGAAGTGTCAGTTCTTATTTACAGGTGTGCCAGATTATTGAGATGCAGTTAAAGTGAAGCACCCTACCCCTTTCCTTCCTGTTTAGTGCTCAGGCAGAGGCCGTTTGCGCTGAAGCTGATGGAGACTAGACCCAGGTCCAAACAGGGCAGCAGCGACAGGCTCAGAGCAGCACAGACTAGTTGTGTCAGGCAGGTCTACATACAGAGGCAGCAGGCCCGCAGGCCAACAGGTGAACCTGTAGTGGTAAGACGAGGATAAGAACTTGGTTATTTGCACAAACACACAAGACGTTTGAGTTTAGAGGGAGTAAAGACTGGAACAAAAATGTGGACATACTGAATTTGTTTTAGATAGAACAAGGAAATTGATTTAAAAACGCCTTTAGTTCAGTCCTTTGATAAATATTGATGTTTCAGGTGACGATGAGAAACTGATCCTCTGTGATGAGTGCAACAAGGCCTTCCACCTGTTCTGTCTGCGACCGGCCCTGTACCGCATTCCTGCCGGAGAGTGGCTGTGCCCGGCCTGCCAGCCCACTGTGGCCAGACGGGGCTCCCGCTCAAGGTAACTGTCCGCCTCACACTTTGTCGCTGTTCTCCACTGTAGATGCAAACTGTTGCTTATTAGATGTCTGCATAGAAAGAAGGGTTGGATACAGTCGCATTTGAACCAATACCTGCACCGATGCTGGTACCTCAAATTTGGTGTGGACTTGTATCCAGTGTTACTTTTTTTCCGGTACTCTTCTCTTTCTGTAGGCTACTAACAAAAATTCAATTATCTGCAATCAACAAGTAAACAAACAGTGCTCCTCTGCTCCTTTCTAATCACCCCTGGAGCATCTCTGTCTGTCTGTCTGCTTGTGTGTGTGTGTATATGTGTGTGTTCCTGCTAGTCTCTTGCTCTGTTTAGACACAACTGACACATACGAATAAGTATGTAATTCAGAAGACACAATCACAAACAGCAGTGATACTGGGCTATTTCTATAATAAAATAGAAGAGAAAACAGACCAGATAGATGGAAACTATCAATGCTGCAGTGATAGTTTTGGCCTCCTTTTGGCCGGCTTCCTGGCTTCAGGACACTTCGCAGCACTTTCGCCGCCTGTCTGAACCCGACGGCTCTGTGGAGCTCTGTTGTGTCTACCCAGCCAGACCCTTAGTTGTACATGCAGCTTCCTGCCTTTAGGGCACTTGGCAGTGCTTCTGCCTCCCATCTAAACCCAGCATTCTCACTCAGATGCGCTTTTCGGTACCGGAATTAGGCACTGGTTGATTTATCGTGATTAATGTCAGTACCCTCAGAGTACAGTTTGGTACCCAATGCTATTAGAAAAACATGTCTCCATTAAAAATGACTGTAGACATTATGAAGCTGGATAACTTGTCTTAACATGTTACTGATGTAGGTATCTTATGGACAAACGTCATGTCCACCTTTGTTCTAACTGCTTTCTTAAAGCAGTACTCAAGTTTGTGGTCCTGTCACTGTGCATCACCCCAGCCGGCAGATCATGGCTCCAGTTTTAGTGAAACATATTATTCTACACATTATGAGGCCAGTGTGTGTGTGAGTTTCACCAAATAACAAAACCTCTACAGTAAATCCCGCCTCTGCTCTAACTACTGACCGTGTTCTGTCTCTGTAATTCGTGTGAAGATTTTTCATCGGTGATCTCTCCATTGCAGGAACTACAACCAAGACACAGATGAAGAAGAGGACGAGGAGGAGTCTGAAGAAGAGGACTCTGACGAAGATGATGAGGATGAGGAGGAGAATGACTACAAAGCCATGGGGCACAGCTGTGAGTATGAGCAAGAAAAAATGAAGCCCAGGTTTCACAAAATCGTCTCAGCTCGATCACTGTTCACCTTTAGGGTTTCAACCAGGACAAGTTAAAGATAAGGGGTCAGATGTTTCAGTCCGTTTTGACTTCTTAGTATCAACTTTAAACTGGAATCTTTGCGTCAAAAACCAAAAGAGAATATTGTCCAAAAATATAGGTCACTGATTCTACTAGGTTTTGGAAAACCTTGGGGTCCTTGGTGCTGAAGGTTGGGAATGAGAGGAATGCTGATGGGGAATTTGTCCCCTGTCCTCTCCCTGTCTCTATTGTCTGTGTGTTGTCATGTAGCACAGCTCAGGTCTGGACCTTTGCTTTGAAGCCATGTCTCACTCTGGCTTCACTCGGAGTATGTGGCAGGATGATCCCCTCTGTCAGTTCGAGCCTGCATGTCAAGGATAACGATTAAGAGGTTTAATGCGCTGATGCTGAATGGTTCAGGAGAGGATCGCAGTGCACCTGAGAACACTTTTCTCGTTGCTAGCATAAGACTGATAGTTGCAGCATTGCACACTGGGATTGGTTTGATAGAAATGGACTTAACAAGAGGCATAAGTGGTTAAATAAACATCACTTTCAAACAACAGCCTTATTTTGATAATTCCTTGTCTGCAGTCTGTGTTACACGACAAATTAAACGAATACTTCACCTCCTAAATGAGCATTTTTATATCAGTTACTCACCCCGTTAGTTTGAATTTGTAAAGAAAACTTTCTTTTTCCCGCATCCCTCCATGGTGAACGAAGAATCCACAATTGGAGGATATTCTTGATGAACTGAAGTCACAGGCGACCACTTTTAATAACAGCAAAACTACACTGAAACATCTGTTTAAGAACTCCTACACAGCTCGTGCAGTATAATTCAAATTCTACCTCAGTACTTCCCAAACACTACGTAAAACTCTTCCCATAAACAGCGCAGGTGCACAACTCGTCCGTGTGTGAGACTGTTAATGCAGAAATGTTTAGTATTGAGCATATAGCAAGATGAATGAGACTTAAATAATACTGCTCGAGTTGAGTGAGGGTTAATTTTGGTTACACATGGCAAAATGTCAGATTGTAATTGATCCTTTGCAGATTTTTTTCCCTCAGCCTTCTTAAGTGCCTACAACTGTGGTTGCTGTCTTGTTCTTGTTGTCCTGATCGCCTCATCTTATTTCTTTACAGTGAGACCAAGGAAGAAAAATAAGCAGTCTTCGTCTCGGCAGAAAAGTTCGAAAAGTAAACCCAAGAAACAGTCGTCCTCAAACAGTCAGAGCAGCAAACAGAGGACCGGCCCCAACAGCCCTGCAGACATCGATGAACTGGTAAGACACCATCAGGACGTACAGAGAAGACATTATGTCTTAGAAGAATTAAAGCAGGATTTAATCTGTATTTTAGAAACCTACAGACATTGTTCTGTTTCTGATTGTTCATGTGGTGTTTGCAGGTACGGCAGAGTTCCCAGTCAGGAGTGCGCAGGCAGGCGCTGGAGCTGGAGAGGTGCGAGGAGATCCTCAAGAAACTGATGAAATTCCGCTACAGCTGGCCTTTCAGGTGAGCAAAGGACATCGTCTTTGTGTTTTGAACAGTCAGTTTATTAAGAAGTGTGGAGCAGCACCAACTCCTTACATGTGTGAGACAAATGTCAACACCCAGGAGTCAATGAGTTAAACTCTTCATATGTTTCTGTTTAGTCTGAAACAACACCGACAGATTATCCAGAAGTAGAGATGATATGTTGCAGTTGTTGGGCCCTTACAGTCATAAATTATTTTCTGCTTTACGCTGAAAATCTGGTTTAGTTTGTCGTATTAAGTTAACATACTGTTCTACTAGTGTCGTCAAAAATATTGTTATATTTATCTTTTAATAAAGCTATTGTATGAAAGTCGGAAATTCTAGTATTGCGATAACACTACGTGCTACCGGAGTTATTTTAGACATCATGGATTATTATGATCTGTAGTTTTCGTGGCCCTCATCTCACACTCCTCTTTCAGGGAGCCTGTGTCCCCCGAGGAGGCAGAGGATTACCTGGACATCATCTCCCAGCCCATGGATTTCCAGACGATGCTGGGAAAGTTCAGCCAGGGCTCCTATCGTCACGGCCAGGATTTCCTGGAAGACATGAAGCTCGTCTTCTCTAACGCAGAGGAGTACAACCAGCAGGGCAGCACCGTGCTCTCCTGCATGGTCAAGACGGAGCAGACGTTCACTGAGCTGCTCCAGAAGCTGCTGCCTGGCCTCAGCTACCTCCGCCGGCGTTCCCGCAAACGTGTCAGCCAAGCCCCTGCGACCTCTGAGGAGGAGGAGGACGAGGAGGAGGAGGAGGAAGAAGAAGAAGAAGAAGAAGAGGAAGAAGAGGAAGAGGAACCCAAGAAGAAGATGCAGAATGGCAAATCAAACAGGAAGAATACCAGAAATGCTCGGGGACGGAGGGATGAGGAGAGCGAGAGTGGCGAGGAGGATGATGATGATGAGGAGGAGGATGATGAGGAGGAGGACGAGGATGAGGAGGAGGAGGAAGAGGAGGATGATGATGATGGCAGGAGGAGAAGTAAGCGGACCTCTGCCACCTCAGGCAGGAAGGATTACAGGGAGCAGGATAGCGATGGCGAGCGGGACACACGGAGAACTCGTCAGCGGGGGGGCCAGGGCGATGCCGGGGGGGCGAGCAGCGACGAGGACCGGTCCAGCCAGCAGCGACATTCCAAGAGACAGAAACGCTCGTGAAGTCCAGGGTGCTTTTTGTTTTGTCGTCTCTCTTTGCTTTAAAATTTTCTGTCCCGCTCTTCTGAAAATGATCAAGAGCCCGTCTCCTCCTCCTCCTCCTCCTCCTCCTCCTCACAGCCAGCGGGACTTAATCCTCAGAAGGACTTTTTTTGTGTTTATTGAATTTCTGTTCATATTTTGAAAAACGACAAAAGAAAACTGATTTATATTTGTATCTTGTTTAATATTGGTGATGTTTATTTTCCCCAACCAAGAAAAATTAGACATTGTGAGATGACTGACGGGTCCTCGTAGCTCTTAAGACTCCTTGATTTGAATTTCGGTTTCAAGTTGACAACCTCACACACACACACACACAAACAGACATACGTGTAATCTGACTTAAAATGTTGTCCTGTGAACTGCTTTCTCAAACACCAGTACAGTGTAATCAGAGGTCTGTCTTCACTCTTGACACACATAGTCCAGCCATCACTTTACCGGGGTGTCTATCTGTAAAGTGTTTGTCCCACCCACGTCTTTGTTACAAGTCATGGTGTTGTCATTGACTAATAGTACTTCTTTGTTAGAGACATGGTGTCCACGTAGGCCGAAACCCTCTGGAAAATCTCTCTCGGCTGATAATGAACTTTTCCCGTCACCTGTAAATCACTCTTACTACTAAGCATCTTGACACCAAGATTACCTTCAGTCAAGTCTATAGATAAACATGATAGGATTTTCACTAGTTTTAGTATGTACGTTTTCTAGCCCAGGTGCAGATTTATTGTCAAAAGCTGAGTCGAGACTGCAGATCACAGACGTAGTCGCATCACTTCAGTGCTGAAACACAAGTTTCATCTCAGCTCTTGGTGCCAAGATGTTTTCAAAAGCTGGGACCCGACTCGGCGTCTCACTCTTGGCGTGTAGATCTGACCAGCCTTTCCTTCTCTGCAGTGCCCTGCCACTTTAAAAGAACCGGTACCTCAATGCTCCGTCAGTTTGCACTCCTCCTGTGTAAAGTGCACCTGTTAATGCCAGCAGCTGCAGGACCAGAATTTATTGAAAAACATTTGTAAACAGTGTTTAAAACAACAAATGTGACGTTTGTTAAGAAAATGGGCATTTTTGAATATTTGATATATTTTGCACATTTTATTTGGTATTGTAAATGATAAACTTGTTGATCTTAATCACATCCAATAAATGGTAAGGTTGAACCAGGGCTCTCCCAGTCAATGCAGAGAACATGTCAAACTTGTTTTTATTTTTTATCGTCGCAGCAGAAATAGTTGAATCAGTCACTTGTACATTTGTAACAAACACCCTGAGGTCACAAATTTAAATGGATTTAGTGACACAAACAGGGTAACACAGCAAATGAAGGTTTCCCTGCATGTCCGGGTTCGGTCACCAGGTGGTGCTCTACTTCTGCACTCTGAATACTTTGTCCCAGCTGTCCCCAAATCAGACTGCTGTAACTCACTGCTTCTTGTGCGCACTGATCATCAAAGGACAGGGGGAGCTTCATAGTGCTGGTGTATTTTGGCTCTACAGCTTGTTTTGTGACACGGGGCAGAAACACTACTGCAGCAAATTGATGACGTTTTTGAATCAGACATGACGAAACAAAAACCTTTTGAATGTGCTTAAGTTTCTGTAGTTGGTGGCAAGGTTTGCCAGCAATGTATATGTATACATTTATATATACTGATGAGGCAGTGGTTGGTTTGCCCTCTTCTGTCTGTACTGTGCTGTGCTGTGCTCCAGTGTTTTTTCTAGTGCTGTTATCATCAAGACCTTCCTGATTTCATTTGGCCACTGATTGTTTTTCCCCCCTTTTTATTATTTTTGTTTAAATTCGGCTTTGTTCCTGACATGGTTAGTTGCTAAAATCACTTTTGCAATTATTTGTCATTTCACGGAACAGACAAAAAGGTGACTGCCCTTCACAAGTTGAGACTTGACTGTAAATGCTTTCTTTGTTCTTGGAGGAACTGCAAAAAGTCTTTTACACTTCCTTTTTTTATATATATATTTATAGTCTCTAAAGCTGGGTTTGGGCAGGTGCAGAGGATTCACATGTAAAGAATTTCCAATAAAGGCTATGGACGAAGACCGTAGTTCTCCCTGTGTTATTTGCGTCGAGCTGATGAGCGTCCTCCGGTCAGACAGACAGACATCACTGCCATCTGTAAAACCTTGTGATAAGACGATGATTGGGGAGGAAAACGGGTTAGTGGTGACCACCGACTGATGTCTAATTTTACTTTTTAATAAAATATCAAACAGTTGTCTTTACTCTGTGGTGTGGAGTCTTTTCTCAGAAACATCTGCATCTTCAAACAGAAGCCAAATCTGCTTTAAGTATGTGTTGAAGCCAGAAGTCACAAAAGATTAATGGTTTCATTATTCACAGAGACGGATGAGCTACTTGGACCGCAACCATTCCATGAAAATATATTCTGGATAAGGTAAAGCTTAAAGGGACAGTTCAGCCCCAAATCAAAACTACATATTTTTCCTCTTACCTGTAGTGCTATTTATCAGTCTACATTGTTTCAGTGTGAGCTGCAGAGTGTTGGAGGTATCAGCTGTAGAGATGTCTGTCTTCTCTCCAATATAATGGGACTAGATGGGACTCAGCTTGTGGTGCTTTAAGTGCTACAAGATTAAATTTGCCACACCCAACATCAATGTCTTTGTCCAGAAATCACGACTCGGTTACTCAAGATAATCCACAGACCTTGTGAGCAGCTTCATGTAGGAACTATTTTCTTTCTATTGAACTACACCCACCAACCGTATCACTGTGCAGAAGGAACATGCATCTACTGATAGATCATCTACCACCACTGAGCTAGCTAACGTTGCAGCTCAGCCTCATCACCGAGTAGATTCACGCTTTCCTCTGAGTGGAGATGTGAGTGGTGGGTGTAGTTCAGTAGAAAGAAAATAGTTTCTACCTGAAACTAATCACAACAAGGTCTGTGGATGATTTTGAGTAACCAGAGGCCTGTACTATGAAGCAGGATTTGGAGTTAGCGAGGTAACTTAGGGGTTAACTCTGGGTTTTCAGTACTACAAAGCTGGTTCTCCTTTTCCAGGGATAAATCTACACAGGTAACTGATGCTATACAGCTAACCTGCTCTGGAGCAGGTTAACTTCAGAGTAACAGATCACAGCCTGTCCACACCCCGACCTCTGACCAATCAGATCACTGAAGAAAAAAGTATCCATGGACAAAGTCCGGACTCTCAGGTAAAAAAAGAGTGGTATATATATTGTTATAGGTCAGTAATAGTAGTAGGTTATTTCATTGTTTCAGGGCTCTGTTTCCACTGGTTTTAAGACAGAGATTCAACACTAAACATGTGATTTTAGCAGGATTTGAACTTATGCAAAGTTTATTTTAGTCCACAGTGACACTTGCTATTTTACACTCTGATTCCATCACTGCAGCTCAAAATAACACGAGACACCTGTGTGATGAGAACTAGGATAAAAGATAATACTTATATAGAAAAAATAATCCACACACTGTTAATTGGCTCCAGTTATTATAAATACAACATTTTGGTCAGATCGACCTCATCAGTCATTAACTATGCTATTTTTCCACCCTTTACTTTGGTAGCAGAAACAGTCTGACTTTACTTTAAAGTGTTTTATGTGACATATTCAGAGTAGTTTTGTCATCTTCACACTCAGACATAAAAAATATTCTATACTAATGTCAAATATAGCCAAGTGATACCTACACATAATTTAAGACTCAGCCAACGTTGACTTTTTGGATAGTATTTACAATATTTCTATGTTTCCATTATAAGATTACAGAGTGTCGTTTACAACCCATGCCATTGATATTTTTGGTACCATTTTAAGATCTTATGAAGCAGTTTACTTCATTCATGGTTCTGATGATGTCGCCCGGCCTCTTTCACATGAAGGCGCTCGCAGCTGTATAGGAAAACCCAGTGTAGACTGAACTAGTTGATAACCAGCTTTGTAGTACTGGTTATCCAAACCAGATAATGAAACGATATCCTGGGTACGTGAAACTGGCTTCGAAGTACAGGCCTCAGGTCATGATTTCTGGAAAGAGACATTGTTGTTAATTTTTTCAACTTTTTTTTTGGCATTTCAAGCACCAGAAGCCAAGTCACATGTAGTTCCATTATATTGGAGAGTAGGCAGACATCTTGACGGCCAATATCTCCAACACTCTGCAACTCACACCAAAACAATCTAGACTGATAAATAGCACTACAGGTGAGAAGAATAATATGTGTTTTTAATTTAAGGGTGAACTGTCCCTTTAAAATTGATTAGTCAGGATGTATTCACACATTCAGGCTGTGTAATTCACCTAAACTGAACTGTGAGGTGCAGTATTAATATACTCATTTCATTCAGTTGACCAGCAGAAACACAAAATCTAAAGCAGTACAACCCATGTCATGTTTGGCCAGTAGAGAGCTGTGGACACACGAAACCTTAGATATTTACACAAGGCTATTACAGTGTCTAGACTGCCATTGAATGTGGCTTCGAGGTTGTTTATGGACCAAAATAATGACTTTGCTGCACTCAGTGGTCTGAGCCGGTTTCACAGGGAGCTCTCTCCACAAAAATGTGCTCGTACAGGTAATATCTGGCAGCGATGATGACTACTGGAAAGTCCCATAGTTACATACCAACAGTAAGAGTGTGTCCGTGATGTATGGAGCAGAGGAGAGTGCAAGGAGGATCTCATGAAATATCTGCTGAAGTGCTGACAGCCTCTGAGCCATCTGTAATTTGGCAACAGGTGTAGAGGCTAAGATGGATCAGAGTAAAGGTCAGAGGTGTGAAAAGTCAGTGGAAACGTAGCACTTGATTAGTGACCGCTCAAGCACGGTGGCAGCTGCATTCAGCTATAGTAAACTTAAAATGATGTTTCACTTTGTTTTATTATCCACAAAAAAATACAGCTAATTTTTTAGGATATTTTCCTCCCTGACAAATCCTGAGCTTTCTTTTTTAAAACAAAAATGTCACTTCTATCCATCTTTCCCAGGAAGCTTTAACTTGAGCATTTTAGCCATAAAAGAAGAAAGAGTTTGCAGGTCCGTGATCTTGACCCACAAGAAACGAAGTTAATGGCAGATTGAGGACATTATGAGTTACAAGCCCCGAGGCGTTGGAGGGAAATCGCAGCTTTTTGTCTGTTTTGATGTTATTTCTGAGACTTAATGCTGACTGAATCGCTGTGACAGCCAGTTTTGGTGACTGGCTGTTTTGGGAAAAGGAGCCAAAACCAACTTAACATTGTTATGTACCAAAATGAACTCACTCGCATGATTTGAGTGAACTTCTAATGAACCCTAGCCTCTTTAGCATTCAAGAACTTGTTGTTAACTTGAATAAAGTCGTGATATATGAACTTTGAGGAGTCTGGTGGATCTATCAGGGTCTTTCCAAACTAATGAAACATGTTGCAAGTATTGTTCATTCCTCACACGGAGCATCCTACGCAGTGAAATATGGTTGAGACGTGCATTAATCACCCAACTTTTACTCCCTGTTGAGGGGAAAGAAATCAATGACTGTACATGCTGCCATGTAGCAGGAGAGGAGCTCTGGAGTTTTTATGGACAACACAACTAAGAGGTTCAGAAATAGTTTAAATACAGTTACATGATGGGAAAGATTCCTACATAAAATTCATAGTAGTAGCACACATCCAAAATCTGTTAAAGGCAGGTGCTGGACCAACAGAAGATAGCAATAAAACATGAAGAAATGTCAGCAGACTTAAAGGCATGGTATGGAGGCTGTTTTTGCAAAATTACTTGAAATCCATGTTACAACCCAATCACCGTCACTGAATTGCATGCACTGATATAAAAATACAAAATGTCAGTCACCTGTGGAACGGGTAGGGCTCTAAAAACTCCGCATACAACAAATGGACAGTGATAGGTCAATCAAACTGTCACCTACCACCCCCTCTACGCATACTGTTTTGTGCACACAGTTAATGTGCGTGACCCAAGCCTCCAGCATCGTCAAGTTGACTGCGCTCTCAGCTAGTACATGGATAATATAAGCTAGCTATCTAGCCAGCTAGCTGAATGTTGAATGTGAAGTTCTGTGAACCAATTCATGTAAGATGGCAGAGAAGGCACCAACACCAGCTGTTAGTTCTAATCGAACTGAGGAAATTGGTGTATGAGAGAGCTACTGCTAAAAAAAGGCGGATGCCGAAAGAGCCAAAACACGAGTCAACATCGGTGTGGCTTTTCAAAGTTGGCGTCAACTTAAAGATCAGAAAGGTCTTCCAAGTGATGCAATGGTCTGCCGGACAGGTAAGACAACATTTTTATTCGATTCTGCTAAGCGTTCAGTAGCTTGGCAATAGCACTTGAGTCCGTGCACTATCCTCATTCGCTCACGCTACTGTGAACAAGCAATGCGTGTTTGTGTTCTTTGGAGGTGTGACTCCTTGGGGAAGAGGGTAGGACCTTTTTGATTGTGGATTTTCTAAATCTTCTGTCGCTTGGACGACCGTTATTTTCAATGATTCCAGACCCCCCCTTAAAGTGCAATTTATGTGCTGACCTTTCTTCATGTTTTTTAGAACCCTGTATGCAGAGTTACGTATTTTTATAGGCAATGCTAGCAGCATGATTTTAGGGACTTTCGGTGCGACCAATTACATTCACATTCGTGGTTTTGAGTGTCTTGACATCTATTGGATGGTCATGACAAATTGTGACAATTTTGGTCAAGCTATTTTGCTTTTCTTTAAGTGCAATCATGAGGTTTGAACTGGTCCGATACTTCAGTTTATGACCAACTGTACTGTACTTTGCGTTCGGAGTTGGTAGAGACCATAAACTGGGCTATAGCTGCTGTGATGTAACCCATTGGTTTGTGGACTCCTGTTTTTAAGCCTTGAGTTTGGCATTTTGGCCGTCGCCATTTTGGATTTTTGGAGCAGAATCGACCATATTTGGACAAGAGGGGGGAGGAGCAAAGGGTGGACCTCACTGAGAGCCCAAGGACACTGTGTGCGTTCCAAAGCGCATACTTTTTCTTTTTACTTTTAGTATGTACTGCAGCTGCCCTTAAAGAGTATGTACTGTTATATGCAATATGCACAAAATCTGGACATACTACTGCTTCATAATGTTACATCCTGAACTTTGACCCTCTTGCTTTAATATTCATTACCTTGAAGACAGCACAAACGTCGCTTATCGAGTTTGCCAGAGATGAAAATCCTTTTGTTGTTTGTAATATTTAAGATTATTTTGTTCCCTTAATTAATATTCCTATGATTGCTGTTCGACTGGTCATCAGTTACTTGAATGCACGGTCAGCCATCTTTGCGAGTTCTGACAACTGTCAAACAGCTGTCAAAGAGTTGTCAAGCTGTCATCTGTTTGCGGTTCAGTCGATGTGACGTATCGTCTGCTGTACAAAGGATCGTGGGTCAGAATAGCCAAAAAAGCATGCTGGCTCGCATACTGCAGAATCCGACTGGATGTAGTGGAACATTCTGGTATTTTTGGCATACTGCATTTGACATACTATGTATTGGGAGATACTAAATCTTCTTCTGGCATGCTATATAGTTTGGTAGTATGGCTATTGGAACGCACAGACTGTCTACAGACGGCCTGTCACTCGAAACAGCCACGCCCTTGACGTAACTTTAAAGGGGCTCTCAGGGAAAGCATATGAGTTGTCTGGATACTGTTGTCATCATGAAGGCAGCTAATGGTGCTAACTCAATAAACAGTGCTAACTGGGGGGTGCAAACTACACTTCCATGATTACACTGTGCTGATATCAGCGGTAACGACCATATGAGCACAGAGCAAAGCAGCATTGAATCAGACACGATGTGGACTCACAAATCCAGACTGAGGTGAAATCCAAAGTTCAGGGTTTTTAATACAGTCCGGGTCAGTACACAAAACACAGTCAGCACAGGCAGAGGTATCCAATCAACAGGCAAAAACCCACTTGTCTGAATACCAAAAAAAGGTCAATCTCACAAGGAATACACACTAGGAGGAACACTGGAAAGCTCACACGAAGGACAAGACAATCCAGCAGAGAACAAAGGGAAGACACAGATTTATATACCCTCTGCCAGGTGAGATAATGAGACACAGGTGAAAGCAATCAGACAATCAGGGAGGTGGGAAACTTGACAGGACACAGTGAGACAAACAACAGACTTTCAAAATAAAACAGGAAACAGATCATCACGTTCAAACCCTGACACTTTGATTAGCTAGCCATGATTAGCTAGCCATACACACTAACATGCACACATGACTGCACCGGCTTATCACCACAACAAACTGACTTCACTTTCTGCTCAGGGCGCCATTATTCCACAATAACTTTACATAGCAAATAGAGATTATCTGCTATATTAATGCTCTGAATAATGTCATATACGGAACCTTTAAGCCTTAAAAAAAAAGTTAAATAAGTGAGTTATATAAAAATTAACCCCCAATACAGTTGTCATGCATGGGGAAATAGAGATTGACAAGAAGCATTTTTTGTACCAGGCTGTAAACATGTTTATTTCTGCTGTAAAGTTTGGCATTTTAACATGGAGGTCGATGGGGATTGACTCCAGTTTGATGCCAGCCTCAAGTGGCCATTGGGGGAACTGCAGTTTTTTGCCACAAAAAAGCCTAAGAGGTGGCCACTTAAATATAACATATGAGTCGGCGGCACATTCTAAACAACAACAATAGCATAACATTTCAGTAATAATCATTTACCATCCCTGTTATATGGCAGTTGATCTTGTCCACTGATCTAAGGGTAAGTAAGGTGCTCCTGAACCTCACTGTCTCCCCAGTGTGTGTGGGCATTTTAACCTACTGTTTTTCTTCGAGTTAACTGCTGACGGCTGCTTTTTAAACCTTGCTTTTAGAGCCAGCCTCAAGTGGCCATTATAGGAACTGCAGTTTTTTGCACTTCTGCTTCATTTCACAGCCCCTGAGAATGTTTGGTGGAAACCATAGACTGAATAAATAATGGACATAGCCTCAGTCACATTACCCATCGGTTTGTGGACTGCCACTTTGAAGCATTGAGTTTGGCATTTTGGCCGTTGCCATCTTGGATTTTTGGAGCCAGAAGTGACCATGTTTAGGCAAGACACTGGCGCTGTAGAGAAGCAAGGGATGGATCTGACTGACACACTGTAGCTACACCTTACAGATGGCCTGTCCCTCAAGCAGCATCACCCTTAAATATGCGTAATTTTGGGCCTTAATAAAATGTGAAGAGGTGAGTGATGAAAAAAAAAAAAAAACATTTCACCCCCTTTACAGTGTCATGAATGTAGAAATAAGCTATAGAGAACAAAGCTGTTTTTTGTATCAGGCTGTAAACATGTTTATTTTTGCTGTAAAGTTGGGCTTTTAACATGGGGGTCAATGGGGATTGACTCCGTTTTGGAGCCAGCCTCAAGTGGCCATTAGAGGAACTGCAGTTTTTGGCACTTCTGCGTTAGTGTCATTTTTCAGTCTGGGTTGCTGCTTAATGGAGACCAAAAACAGAGCTCAAAGAGAGTGAATATTGGACTAACATTCATCAGGTGGACACACACAACTACAAATGAATGATAGTGTTGCTTCATAACTGCTGGACGAGTAAATAAGCAACTGTTTGCCAACAAGTTCATCGAAATAACTTGAAGTGGGATAATATGTCAGTGTTGTGTTCACAGCTTGTTGCATTGCGTGTGTGTGTGTGTGAGTTTCTTGTAGTAGGAGCTGGGTGTGGTTTGACCATTTATCATCCAGTTACTAGGTTTTACGTTGCCTTCTCTATTACTCCTCAACGTCTGACAACCTGACAGGTTGAAGCAGCAGCAGGTGCTCTCACTCTTTAACAAGCAAACACTGGCCATGCGCAGACTAATCTTTGAACCCTGAGCAAACTGACAGCCGCAGTGTATGACCGAGCCATCCCTGCAGTGTGTGTGTGTGTGTGTGTGTGTGTGTGTGTTTGTATGACACAAGAGCGGAGCAGCCCACCCTGCAAATATTTACCCCAGGTCCAAGTCAGTGCAGAGGGCATCTGGCAAGGAGCGAACAAGTGTGGTTCTCACTCTCATTCCAGCAGACATGATGTACTGCACGTCTGTGAAGTGACATTACTGTGACCACATTAAAGGACAGGTGAAGCAGTAAATGCGGTGGGGTTTGGGTTTACTGCTGTTAACTGTTTACTATCTAGTTTATTTTAATGCTGTGATATTTGTGTGTTTGTATTTGACATCATCAACTGACTTAGATGAAGCTACATTTTTATATCTAAAACCATTACATCACCTCGACGTCTTGCTTCCTTCTGCCTCTTAAATCTTCTTGAACTACCATAATAATATAGATAATATCTTTCGGGACCATGTTTTACAACAGCAAAACACTATCACAACATCCCTTTACAAACTCTCACACAAGTCCTGCAGTATAATCCAGGTCTCATTCATCCAGTCGTATGCTCAGTGCTTCCCAGACACATGCATTTTCGCCAAAAAGTTAGAATATAAAACATGTCCGCCTACGAGTCGTGCACCCTAAGTGTGTCTGCGCACACAACTTAAAATGCACGTGTTCCCAGGCATGCTAGTTGGCTGTTTGTACTGATGTGTTTGAAATTGTAATGCTTCAGTGAAAACTTCTACTATTATTACACACATATGATCATTATTGTCACATACATATACTACAAAAAAAGGTTAATCTTGGGTGCATCGGAACAAAAGACAATCAAAAGAGGATGGCAGAAGAAATACCTGCACACCAATTCAACTGAGCTTAACAGCCACAAAAAGGTTCACAGGCTGAGATCAATGCCAGATTGCTAACACTGTGCTACATTACAGAGAAATACAAAACCGTACTAATGAGCCTTCATTAATATAGGCCTATATTTTATCTACAAGTGCACGTCACACACTGAGCGAGCCGCCTGTTAATGACGCTGTCGGCAAAGCAGTAATGATTGTGCTAAGTGGCTAATGAGCATGTAGCTACTTCCATGTTTCAGATACGTCATGTTTGTAGTCGACCAATGAAGATGAGTTTACATATCACCTTGGGTTGGTCCTTCACCTTCTCAAAATAATCCCACACTTTGGATTTCCTGCCTGACATGTTTTTAACTAGCCCGTGGAATAACCGCAGGTACCAGCCCTGGAAATTAACGTGACTCTTGTCTGACTGCTGAGCGTGGCCTCTTCCTGTGTCTGTCCTTTCAAATTAAATTCCCACATGGTGCAGCTCCTAATAGAGTTTCACATTTGTTTGTTTTTCTTATTTCTGCAACTAAGCAACCAATGAAATCTTGCCAACTAATGACCTTTCTGGTTGACTAACATTTGGTCGACTATTAGAAAAATAGCTAAAATACAACTATGAACCTGAAATGTGCATCAAAGGTTCCCTTTAGGACATGATTGGAGAAATGTAATACATGTGGATGCATCTGTACAGGACATGAGGGGTCAGTGTTTGACGAGTATGAAATGTGCGAACACATTAAAGCTGTGGTGGAGGCTTGTGATGTCCGACACCTTGCTAAGACACTTCCTTATATTTGTTATCCTTCTGTACCTTTAATAGCGACAAGACGACTCTTGAGATCAGATCTTTATAAATATCTCTCTATACGTTGAACGGGTCTTTAGCTTGAGACGAGGTTACACTGAGGCCTACTTGCTACTTTTTTGACACCTGTCCCACCGGTGCCGTCACATTAAAATGACACAGCGAGTCAAGCTCTCCTGCTGGAGTCGGTGTTGCGGTGCATGAAGGGAGTTTTTGAGCTGTAAGCGTAAACTCGATTTGTGTCATATCATGGCACGCTTCAGAATGAGCTCAGTCAGTAGTCTATCACGCTGGCAGCTGCAGGAAAGCACACAGAGAAAATGAGGACAAGGGGGAAAGAGACAGAAAAATCCTGACAGTCTGCCAGAACAGAGGGAAGAGAAGTAACATAATCATTCACAGAGCATAAAGGTGACCTGAAAATTGAGTGCCAAAACCAACTTATATGACCGCAGCGGCGACATGCCCTAAATTTCTCTCTGCTTTAAGTGCAAGTACAAATGATTATTAATGCATTATTCACAAAACAGAGCCTTCTCCCCCAATTTTCTCCACTCATGTGCGTCCTCTCCCTTTGATGATATAACCAAAGTAAGAGGGGAGGAAAGCGAGGGAGTGCAGAAATGGAGGAGTTCAGAGGATGGCTTTTCTCTTGGGAACACAGAGCTCTGATCCCAAAGGGGATCCTGCACTCTTCTGAAACAGTCTGAATCTTCCTGCAGACCAAACAGCAGCATTTACATATCAGTCATATATCCTCTCTGCCATGACTGCAACCAGACACATCAGTGCAAAGATACACACTTGGACCCGCTTAATCCTGCTGGCTTCTCATCAAACAGGTAAATGTAGGGTATCCCCGTACACGCTGCTTCCTTCTTTATCAATAATATAGTAATTTAAGATTTACATGAAGGCACAAATCTGAAAAATGTTAAAGGCAATCTTAAAAAACGACCGCAGAGAATAACCTCAGAATCACCCAGGGTTTTCTTTGAACTCGGGGATCCAGATATGGCAGCAGCAACAATTGGATGAGCGCGCTACGGGGAAGATGAAAGGCAGTCAAACTTGTAGACGTAATAAGTGGGCTGAGGCCTTTCATGATTTATACTGAGGCTTCATCTTACCGTTCAGTCAAGCTAGTGATCCCAAATGTTGAATAGGCTTATATATATCTCTGGATTCTTTGTAAAGCTTAGCAGTGGATGATAGAAAGCCAATTAACTTCCTCCTCACTGTTCTGAGTGGGCACGTAGAGCGATTTTTAAAAGAAAAAATGCCCAAATTATGATGAGTTCTTTCACAACACATGCACCTGAGCTGCACTTCATTCAGTTTCACCATCTCATTTATGCTAATAGAAAATGTACCTTTTTACAAATGTTTTCTGTTAAAGGAGCTGCTCGCAACATTCAGAGCACTGATACAGCTGCAAACCACTGTTTGCTATGTAAAGACACAGTGGAGTAATGGCGTCCTGAGCAGAGAATAAAGTCCTGCTACCTCTGTGTGTGTTGTAAACAGAGCTTCTGTTCTTTGTTGCATGGATCAATAGCAGATTTGCGCTACCCTATTGAAAAATGATTACAAGTGTACTGTAAGAATATGGGGAGCATATTTTGATACTCTATTGTAACATTTTGATTTGAGATTTCAGGGGTAGCATATTGTGATCAAACAGTATCCCCTATCGAATAATGCCTCCAATACAGAATCATTTTATTTTACCACTACTCACTCCATGTATACTCAAATAATGCACAGGGTTGTCAAGTAGCACATCTCGATAAGTAGGCTAGCACATACATCGACAGAACACTGCTTCAGCCGTGAATGCGTGTTAGTGCGTGTACACTGGCTAATAGTAATAACAACAATACTACGTTTTATTTAATAGGCGCCTTTCAAAACACCCAAGGTCACCTTACAGAGTATAAAATAGCATACAGAACAAGAGACATGAATTAAGCCTTGTTCACATTACACGATTTTCACCCCGATTTTTACATCGCATAGGATCTTGAGAGCCATTAAGAAGTCCTGGGGTTTGAGGTGAGTCGGCAGATAGTCACGATGCCACGATGAGTCCTCATGTGTGAACAAGCCTACAAGCAAGTTGCGCCCTCGTCTGCGACTGGGACTGGATGTCTGGCATGCTAGAAAACTGGAGAGGTCTGACACGACTGACAAAGAGCAGTCGTGTCAGGGCCAATGAGAGGCGGGACATGGCGATGCAATGTACGGCTTTACCAGCCGCAGCAAGAAATCAAAGTCCTCCGCTGTCATCTGTAGCATTTCCCGAAACCCGTTCAATCATTCAGCTATGAACAATGTACATCCATCCATCCATCCATTTTCATCCGCTTATACCCGTCACCGCGTATTCTGGGGCTCTGTCGACAAGGGCTTGCTGGAGAAATTTTGTAGTGTGCACACAGGTCGTAACGCAGTTGGCGAGACTCCCGATGACAGAAACACACGTCGCCAAGTATGAACACTCAAAAGATTACGATAGTCTCCGCAACTCAAGACTGCTCGGTCAGTTGTGCAATGTAAACAAGGCTTTAGGCACACACACACAGTGATAAAACCAGTAAAGCTAGCTTAGCTCATTGAGGCCACTTTGCACTGTGCTTACAGGGTGGTTACTCTGATATTGAGACAGCGTCATCGTGGATGCGTAGTACCCACCCTCTGATTGCCCCTGATAAACACTGTTAGCTCTGTCAGCACTGTTGCTGTTGTTAAGCACTGTTAATAAAGTTGGCACTGTTAGCTGCTATCCAGCTCAACCACCTTCATGTTGAGAACCGTGTGTAGACAACTCTTCACATGGGTGTGTGTAGTTTCCCATTGCCCCTTCAAACTACCAAAATACCTCATGTGATTCATTAATTCATTTATTCATTCACTCATCCTACCTGCTTTTCCATGATACTGACTGTTTAGGGTTTTTTCATTTCTTAGTTTGTGCATCCTCAATCCTTTCCTTGCCTCATATCCTTGCACCTCATTCAGTCCTACCTGAGATGCGAGCGGAGGAGGCACAGAAGAGACACTAGGAGAGAGGAGTCGAGGCTACAAGCATTAAACATCCAAGCTTTGCTATCATTTTAAAGCAAGGTCAATAAAATATGGTGTGTGACAAACAGCTGCATGCTCACCTATGTGTCGTGCCTCTTTTATAGTCACAGGTGTTGATAAGACTTCATGAGTGGATCCTCACTCACAGAACCTACACAAAGCCTCCTCTTTTCTCAATCCTCTGACTTGCTTGATTCATAGTTAGAATTGAGACATGCCTCAAGATAGCCCGCCGAGATCAACATCCGGGTCACAGGCAGGAAGATGTAGGAGTTAGGAGACAAGGAGGCACAGAATGGCCCTGTCCTGTCATTTCAGACCCAGCCACACCCACATGCCCCCGATAACCTCTTTCCTTCCAATTTCACCAACTAACCTACTCTCCATTTCTTTGATTACCTCAGTAGCATAAACTTCCACTAGTCCCTCCAGTATTCCCTGTTCCGACCTCTCTCATCCTGCCTGCCTGAAACCCTGCCTGTTTTCCTGGAGTCCTATTCCTCGCCTGCCCCAGCTAGCCTGGCTCTGTGAAAAGCATCCTGTACAATTAACCTAAATTCACTTAAAACGCCAATCCAAGGCAGACCCAAAGTAAACTGAAAGTTGTTCCACTTGTACTACATGTGTATGCATGGTCTCATTTGAAACGTAACAAGTTTTTTCCCCTGACAGTCAGAATCACTGTAAGTGCTTCTGTCATTGACTAATATAAGTTTCAACACACTGAAATACAAGGCCTTTTTTTTTTTAAAATCTTTGCCTGATTTTTTAATTTTTTAGAGACAATGGTGACTACAACTGGGGTGGGTGGGGGGTATTTGCTGGAGAACACAATGGGGCCAGAGAGGATAAAGTCTGACATGGTCCAAATTCAAAGTAGATAACAACATTTTCCATGTGCTTTCTAAGGTTTTGTTCAGGTGCTTTTCAAACCAGAATGTAAAACAATGTACCGAATGTGTGAATATGAGTGAAAAACTAATCAACACAGACAGAAATGTATATTGGGAAACTTGCTGTACACAAAAACTGCCCAAATTGATATAAAGACTGTTTTCTTCCCTTAAAACAACAGAGGAGCCATTTGTTTATCATTTATGTAAATTTATAACAGTCTATGGTGCAAGGAAGCAGTTCAGATCTTCTATGAAGGTCCTGAGTGTCATTGACTACAAGACCTACACAGCATTGGACCAATCGCTGGCTATTTATTGGGTGTTAAACACGAAATGTGTGAAATCCACACTGTTTCAACACAAGCCCTCGTTGGCTGTTGAGGCCATAGCGACAGCATTGGACAGCTCCTATTGGCTTATGTGAGGTGTCAATGTAAAGGTCAGGAGAAACATGAAAGTTTGAAATGATGCAACTGAAATTTGTGGGTATCTATAGCTGTAGTAATGTGTTTGGAGGTAATATTTAGCTGGAGTTAGGTTGTCTGGACCTTTGAGGGTGCATGAGAACTGTGTCACCAGCAGCAGTGTCACCGACAGGGTGATGTAGGACCCCGACACGAAGCGGAGGGGTCCTACATCACCCTGAAGGGGTTTATTTCTCTATAGTGACCAGCTCGCTCTACATTATCCCACTTATTACACAGCTACTCACTAAAGAAATCAAAAGTTTGACATCAAATGCCAGACAAATGACAGAAAATTAACGATTTCTTGCCGCAGGTATAAACGTCTTTCTGCGGATTGATATGACAGGACGTGATTCGCCCGAGTCGATCAGAAGAGTCCTTAACAACGGTCTGTTCATAGCAACAGCCTGCTATTCAGAAATAACAGACCGTAGAATGTTGTAATTGACCAATCAGGATCGAGCATTTGACAATGCCATATAATAATGTAGCATAATATGGATTTGTGGATAATGATAAGGCCTAATACGTGAGTAATAACTGTTTATTCTTCTTTATTTTGTCTGATAGTAGCGTAAATTAAACCTGCTGTGGTGGTTACATCTTGAAATGGTCCACATCAATCGAACTGCAAAGAGCGTAGCTTTCAAATGATAGGTCATTTGAGTAAATACAGCAGTTTTTACATATCATAATCATCAAATAAAAAGTTTCAAGTGTTGTCAGAATTCTTAGAACTGAGATATAGTCCTGCACAAACCTTTACTTGTTGCTGTTTGTTTTCCGTTTTTGTACAAGTTAAACGAAGGAGTTATAACAAGTTAATTAGTGAGGTTTAGCCGGCAGATTTAGTTTCTTTGGCTAGAGCCAGGTTAGCTTCTCCTGTATCCGTTATACTAAACCAAGCCGGGCTCTGTCCAAAAGTAATAAGACGTCATATGTGAGTTATGTTTAAAAAAACCCAAACATAACTTGTTAATTAGTGAACTTAAGAGGTGGACAGATTTTGTTAGCTTTGGACACAGCCAGGCTAAGATAACCATCTGCAGTTAGCAGTGGCTTAAAGTTTACTGTGCAGACGTCAGACTGGTATCCATCTTCTAATCTAACGCTCGGCAAAAAAAGCAAATGAGCTTTCAAAATGTCAAGCTATTGCTTTAAAATTACATTTTCATGTGTTTGATAAGAAGTTTTTATCAAACATTTATCTCATTCCTTTCTGTAAAGAAGTTCAAATCCTAATCTAATAATGGAGGGGAATAAATGTGGAATAATTTACTGTCACATCAGACCTGATCTTGTCTCCCAGAAGCATTTTCCCCCGGAATTAAGATTATCAAACACTGATCATGGATCATATTGTTTTTTTACATCAATATTTTATCTCCTTTCTCTCCAAATCAGATCTATCTAAAGTTACATGATGGCCGCGCTGCTGTCACGGCTCATGTTTCTCTGGAGTGTGCATATGCCCAGTGAGGGGGATGTCAGCAATAAATAGATTAAAGTGTGTAATGGCCCAATAACCACGCCTGCACTGCTCCACCATGCACAAGTGATTCACTTAAAAAAAAAAAAAAACCCAAAGAAGGCTGCAGCTGTTGGGGCTGACTTAAGTTCAGATTTTTGGTTGAGTCAGAAACTGGAGGTGAGTGTGTATATGTGTGTGTGTTCGTATACAGTGTGTGAGTAAGAGCAGAGAAAGAGAAAAAGACAACACATCGTATATGGAAATACTCATTCAAAGGTGGGCATGAGTGCAAACCTGTGTGAGCTTAATGTGTGTGTGTACCAAGGTGCGTATGTGTACCAAGAGTGCATGTGTCTTAATAGGAAGCAGTCACAGGGCTGCTGACGGCTCCATAAAGGAGCCTTTGAAAGGCTTGGCTCTGGTAAATTCATAGCAGATGTGAGGGAAAGAATATCCACCCTGGTTGAGTGGCCCTTCACTGCGAAGGCGACAGGAGTCCAATCCAGGGGAGGCAGACGGACGGCAGACAGGAGCCAGGAGAGACACACACATACACACACATGTTGGGTGAACTCCAATCAGCCAGGAGGGAACTCTGCACGGCACTAAACAGGAGACAGGAGTTTTTTTTGAGCCACTCTGGCTTTTAAATTGAAAATAATTCTCCCCTTTATTTCTGAAAGAACAGCTTCCCTGTGTTGGTCTCTGGGCAGGTTTTCCATTCAATGTACAAGTTCAGGCCAGGTGTGTGCTTCGGGGATGGCCTCCTCACACTGGATCATGCCTCCCGGTTCCCTCTGGACCCACGGAGTCTGGAGCGCTCCGAGGCCAGGCTTTATGCCACCTTTCCTGGCTCCGACTGACGCCAGAGGAGGGGTGGGGAGAGACTGGCGCCTCACTGCCAATTAACATCCTCTCACACTGAGAGCACGGGAAGGTAACACATGATAGGCCAGGCTCTTTCTAGCAAAGCAGACAGTCAGGTGGGGTGAGACTCATTAACTTATCCATGCGCTGGACATCTGTCGGTGATACTGCCCAAGGCAAGTGTTGTCTTTCAAAGGGCGAGAGTCGAAGATGGAGTTAGCTTAGCACAATGAGTGGAAACAGGGGGAAGCAGCTAGCTTGGCTCCATCAACAGTAACAAAATCTGCCTACCAGCATCTCTAAAGCTCACTGAGTCAACATGCTGTACCTCATTTCTTTAATAAGAAGACAGAGTGAGAATGACACCAGGACTCCAGGAAGTCACTGCGCCCGGGCAGGAAATAATCAGGCACATAAACCTCTTGTAATTAAAGGAACTGGAATATACATGTTAATTAGTGAGATTTATCAATTTTATTATTTACGGGCAGAGCCAGGCTAACTGTTTGCCCTGTTTCCAGTCTTTATGCTAAGCTAATGTTGGCAGTAGCTTCATATTTACCATACAGACATAACAGAGGTCTTCGCAGGTCCAGATTGACAGACCTGAACCCCAGTAGACTCCAGAGATTTGTTCTGATGTCTGGTTTCAAGATACATCTCTTGGATGCACTGGCATGCATCGTTAGTGATGTTCCTGGGGTCATAGGGGGTTTTGGGTCTTTCAACATCAGACCCCTCCACTCAGGTGACCAATTCAGGGTGGCTCAAGTCCCAGATTTCATTGCAACAGCAGCAATCCTTGAGCTTGCCCTCTATATTCAAAGCAACCTAGTGGCTTTCTCTGCGGCTTCAGCAATGGTTGGAATGGCCCTCCAGCTCCAGCTACTCCTCGCCCTGCCAGCGCCTGCCGATTGGACCTGATCATTTTTAAAAATGCAAATACCCGACCTGTTTTTGCCAGGTGTTACAGACCCGACCTGGTGCATGTCTGAAAGAAGAGAGACCCAGGTCTCTTTAATGGACTTGACAAAGATCGGACAGACAAAAGTGTTGCTAAAAATGTTGTTGTACCACTAAGACATATTGCTACTGTCTGTCTTTACTGAGTCAAACTGTAAAAGTCGGTCACATGTAAGCACTGTCTTTCTTGTCATCTTTGTCCACAATAGATCGGTGAAGGAATGAATCCTAAAACAGGGAAATAAGGTAGCATTTTAGCATTCCCGGTTTTATCGTCTCAGAGTTAATACGTTTTTTAAATGGGCTTTTGGTTGGATGTCTTAAAATAACGTCTGTGGTTAACACAAGTTCAAAAGACCTTCTACGTTTTGTTCTATGACATAAAATTCGTAAGTAAATACCCCACTTGTGAATTTAGAAGCTTCTATGCGTCTTACAAAGACAGCTGCTAACAAATGGCTAAATGAGACTACAGAGCGTCATCACAATGAACACTGCTTTACAGCGTCATTATGGTGGTGATGTTGAGGTCATGTGACCGTGGTGTAGCCTAACATTAGCTTTTTACTTGTGGTGATTGCATTTAGGCCTCAAAAATCATAGAAGTTGTATGATTATCTCGCTGATCAAAAACCTGTAAGTATTATAAACTCCATTTTTAACAGCTTATTTTCTGCAATGAGTCAAAATCCAGTGGGAGCCAGGATAATGCTAACTTCCATATTGACCTACAAAAATAACGTCATCCCTACAGCACTCTATTTGCACGAAGAAGACTCAGACAGAAGAGGTGCTGCTGGTTTGACCTCTTCTTCTTTTAGCTTCTTTTTCACCTCAGTAAAAAGGGTATTCATCCTTCTTCTGCTCCACCTCCAACTCACTGACACTGCTGCTCAGTGTCTTTTTCACCTCACTTTTGCTCTTGTAATCTGATCCTAAGTCAACCTAATCACCACTCAAGTTACACAAACAGGGCTTATGTGTCTCTCTCATGATTAGGGCTGCGGTAACAGAAAAGGGTCTGACCCGACTGACCATAATAATGGCGGGGTTGACCCAAATGTGTAGGGGTTTCAGGTCCTAGGGTTCAGGTAGACCCGTGAGGACCTCTAGTACCAAGTCATATATATACATATTTTGTACACACTATAAACTGCAGCTTGTTTTTATTTTTGCAAGCTTCATATATACTTTGCAAGTATGAGAGTGGTATCAGTCTCTTATTAAAGCAACAAGAAAGCAAATAAGTGTATTTCCCAAAATGTCAAACTATTCCCTTAAGCTCTGTAAGCTCAGCCAAAAGGCAAGAGGCCCTGTGTGTGTGTATGGTAGGGTGTGATGACTGATTACTACAAACTATGTAAATAAAGTTTCTTCTGGACTACATGTTTAAATCTGGATTTTTTTTTTTACTTGACAAATGTGTAAAAGTTCCCTGCTCTGTGTCAGCAGAGCCTTTAATTAAAGTAGCCTGAAACATTTATCACGTGGGGGCACTGAAGCTCATTCACACACTCTCTGCCTCCTAAAGGCAATTACAACTGATAGATGGAGGGTTTAGCTTTATTACCTGTGTTGCTATAAACAAGGTGTGTATGTACAATGAGCTTTTTTTAGTCTAAAGTGATGAGGGAATCCATGTGCCAGCTCATAAATGAGGCTCCAGCACTTAGTATCCGGAGGCGATTGGTAAACACAACATGAGCTCAGTCTCGCTCGTAAAACTGCTGCTCCAACTGTGACCAAGATGCAAAACCTGCAACAGTGTCGGGATTTACTTTAACCAAGATGTCTCACAAAATTCTGTCCAAAGACAATTCACAAAACCGTGAAAACTACAAAACAGGATGGATGTAAGACTTGCCCTCTAGTTTCGCTGGGTCTGGGCTGTGAAGGTGCTTAATGTGCTCTAAGCCAGTTGACAGAGGTGATCTTGCACGCAAGGGTGCTTCTGGAAAACCAGACTCTGGAGAGTAAGCAGATTTTTCTGTAAGCAATACGCCCTCCTCTGTGTGTGGGGGGGCAACGGGCACTTTGTCTGTAATTCAGGCTGTTCCACCCGGCTGCAACTGAAAACAAACAGCAAGAAGGGAAATTTCACACCCCGAGCACCTCCTGAGCAGATAAATTACTCCGTATCTCCTGTCTGCATCTCCTCTCCTACATGTCTCTGCGTTTGTTTGTCTATTTGCCATCTGTCTATCTCTTCTTCTCTAGTTCTGCTTTGCTCTCTTCGTTCCACGCTCAGATGAAGCTCAGGGGATAGACAAAGCTTGGGGGGGTTGGCCGGCGGGCACGGCTTTCACTTTTAATTAAAACTTCACACCCAAATAAATGTAGCTGAGTATCACACCCACTCATATCGCCCTATGAAAAGAGCCCGCCGGGGCCAGATGTTTGCCTTAGCGAGGATAAATATCTAAGTGGCAGCTTTCTCTGTAAGGGAATCTGCTCCCTCTGTCGTTTTGTCGGATTAGCTGGGGTAGGGAAAACATGGGGATCGTGTTCCGTGCGTTTCCCACTCTCTGGCTGTTCAGCATAAACACCATGAGTTCTTGGCCTCCCTCACATCCGCCTCCTCAGCTCCTCCGCCACTCTCCTCAGCCCCTGGGGTTCCAGCGCGGGGTTTGTTTTAGTAGCATAGCCCCAGAAGAGTGTTTGGTTGTGTTGTGTGTCACACTGGGTGAGTGTTTGATTATGTCGAGTGTTACACGGTGCGGGTGTGCATGAGCAGAAAGGCGGGGGACGCTAATCCCTCTCTGCTTTGTCCTCTGCTGCACAGCTTTAGTCTTTGCAGGACACTTCACAGTGGAGCTGGTGGAGGAATTCATGTAGCTGCTGCTGAGAGAGGGGCCTGTGGGATGTGAGGGTCTCACAGTTATGAACACACAGAAATGAGCAAGGAGGGGCTACTTGCATATGCAACACCACAAAGAAAGGATGACTCAAGGACACCTCAGCGTGCTCAAACTGTTTTCTGGCTCGGTCTGTATTTGGTGGCCGTGCACACAGTATGAAATGAACGTCCTTTTAAGGTTCCATCAAGCTCATCATTAGATACATATACGGACACCCATGAAACCTTCTGTCTGTACTCTGCGTTCATTTCGTCTGTACTTGTGCACATTTCTTACACTTCACTAGAATCCGTGGAGGCAGGTGTAATGTATTTCAAGTGAAACACGACTGTGGGACACGATGAAGACATTTTAAAAGTAATGGAAAGAAACAAATTGGTTATATAGTGAAGAGAATTCCCCATCCACATGTCACAATGTGTTTAATGGCCTTAATTAACACAGCCATCTACAATGCTGCCTCCATTAAAAGGGACATTATCACGACCTCCTCCACCTTCGCCACGTTTGTTGTTTTTAGAAACTTCTGACTATCGATGCTGGCATAAAGGGCGCATTGAAGCATATGTGCAGTGACTGTTGCAATGTTTGAAATGAACGTATATTTTCATACGTAGAGGGAGTACAAAAATTAAGGAAAAGTCTGGAAAAAGTCTGGTAATATTCTACATTCCATATATTGTTGTCCTTGCTCAAAACATGTCAGTGAGAGACACTGCTGCACTACATGACATTGACTTTTATTAAGATGAATATGGGCACTGTAGTTTTGAGTCAATCCCACATTCACTCTAGGGCTGCCTTAAATATTCACTCGCACACCAAATGTGTATTAATTCGCAGCTGAATATACTTCCCAACAAATGCACTATTAACCCTTGTTTGGGTGATGTTTGAAAAACAAATCTACAGTGCCCTGCTCTTTTAGGAGTTTATTTAGTGCCCTTTTCAACGAGCCCGGTGTCACTCCGAAGTCATCAAAATCCAATGCTTGGGCAGTGACTTGCGGCATCAGAAACCAACGAAAAAAGGCACACTTTAACGTCAGCATGATACGTGGCCGGTTGCGGTCATAGTTTAACAGCGCCCGGCGGCATCGGGGGGAAGCACAGTGGGACGAAAACAAAAGAGTGGGTGGGAGTGGTGGTGGATGGGTCCAACAAACACTGACTTTCACCTGAGAGAGCAGTGTTTGCATCCCGTAAGATTCTAAAGCCAAACCCTGTTCTTTTTTCCTGAACATAATCATGTGTGTTTGTTGTTGAAAGAAAATAAACTTCAATTTGCGGTGTTGTACCAACGTAGTGCATTTATTTTGAAAGAGACTGTTTGTAAATGTTAAATTTCCTGTTGAAACAGAAGTGTATCTTGAAAGAAGACAATGCATGTAACAGGCAGAACTTGACATGGCGTCCCAGAACATCAACAACCAACCAAAGCACCCAGGGTATTTTGCACATCATATATGGACGTGTAAAGTCCATGACCAAACGTCAATATGTGACGAGGTTGGAGTGAGATTGTGTTGTTTTAACCGAAACCATAGGTGTAGTTTATGGGGGATGCAGGTGATGTGCCCCCCTCCCCCCGCCCCAAGTATCCTTGAGCAAGATACCGAACCCCAAATTGCTCCCAGTGGCTGTTCCATTGGTGTGTAAGTGTTAAAAAAACTGAGTAGCAGGTGGCATCTTGTATGGTAGCCTCGGCCACCAGTGTGTGAATGTGTGTGTGTGAATGTGACTCGTAGTGTAAGAAGTGCTTTGAGCGGTCAGATGATTAGAAAGGTATACAGGTGCAGGTCCATTTCTTCAGTAGTAACAAACAGGCTTGAGACTGAATGCCACAGGTGAGGTAGAGATGTTGGAAAGGGGGCACCCACTAGCTCACCTGGTGGAGCCGGTGTACAAAGGTTGTGTCCTTGCTGCAGTGGCCGCAGTCTTGATTCCGACCCGCGGCCCTTTGCTGCATGTCCTTTCCCCTCTCTTTCTCCCCCTTTCATGTCATAGCTGTCCTATCAAATAAAGGCAGAAAGCCCCCAAAATGTCTTAAAAAAGATGTTGGGAACTGACAGAAGACAGGTTTGGTGTTTTCATGGGCTTTGCTGATAACTCAGCGTCCAATCTGACACATCATCATGGATGATAAAACACGTGATGTTTGAGTGGGGGGAATTTTGGCAAAAATGAATGATGCACTCTTTTCTAATGAGTAAGCCCTTTTTAGCCCTGTTTGTCTGTGTTGTGGAAACCAGGCCGTAGCATGAAGCACCTGGCTCAGTTGGGTTCTGGTTTGGGGCTACAGGCCGGCCCCACTAATAGGCACTTGAGCCCCCCCACATCCGCCTAGTACCATGTTCCACTTAATGAGGCTCTACCCTGGGCTGTAAACAAGCCCAGATGCAACCCCAAAACACACACAGGAAATGTCTCATGACCATAACAACACAAGGATCCTGCCAGCTCATGCATGATGGGGTGTGAACAGGAAGGCTGATCCTTGCAGGTTTTCTCCCTCTCTGCTCCACAAGCAGTTATTATCCTGAGGGAAAGGGCTGCATGTGGTACTGCTGCTCCAGCTCTTGCTCTGCATGCCAAATCCTCACCGGCCGCCAAGATCATCACAGACCGCTGCCTCGCTCCTTTTCCACAGCCTACAGTTACAGTATGTACACAAACCACAGTTTATTCAGCACTGTGTTGGACCTGGCATGTCAGCTTTGACACGCCACAATAGGAACAATGTCTCAGTATCTCTCATGCAACAAGGTTTTTATTTTACTTGTAGGGGGGGCTGAGACCTTGACAAAAGGTCCAGTGTTAGAGTGAGTGTGGCCCCAGCTGGTTCCCTTTACTACACAGACTGGCTAATGTACAGTGATCAGCCTGAGTCAACAGTGCTGGCCGGAAAAAGGGCTTAATTGATGATAGGAAATTTTTGGGCCAAATGTGTTTGAACTTCCCCCCGAAATGTCCCTTTGAATTTTCTGTCTCATTTTGTTCACAAAACACAAACAACCCTGGACAACCTCAGCAGATACTTACTGAGCAGAAAGTACAAATGTGAGTTAATTAACATGTTCATTTGGGGGAACCAAGAGCAGAAAGCAGGACGAAAGAATAGTTTCCATTGGTGATGCCCCCAACACACACACACACACACACACACCAGCACCAAACACACACACAGCTTCTCCTTAATTAGCCAATTACATCCCACCATACAGACCTTTGAGCTGGTTCACAAAGGACTTTTATACCTTTAGACAGTCTGGTCGAGTAAAATCACTCCTCTGTTTCAGACTGTTTCATGGGTCACACTCACTTTTAAAGGAATAGTTCAACATTTAGTGTTAAAGTTAGATGAGTGGACCGATACCTCCCTCATGTCTGACCGTTACATAAAAAGCTACAGTCAGTTGTCGAATAGCTTAGCTTAGCATGTTTATGGGAAACAGGATCTAGTCTGGTGTGACAGGAGGTTATTCTTAATTTATTGTACTTAATTATTAGAAGATTTTAACTTCAGATGTCTGCCAGCTCTGTCTTTTTAAAAACTTCACATCAAACACATAGAAATATACTTTCTTGCTAACAGTAAAGTCCCTTTCTCACATACAGTTCCAGAAACGTTCAGGAATATTTCCTGCACTGAGTCATGTGTGAATGGAAGCAGGGATCGACATTCAGGGAAATCTGTACTGCCAATTTCCCACAACAATACCTTGTAACATTTCAGAGAAAATGGCTGTGTTGTGAATGACAGCAGTAAAATTACAGGAACAAGCATGCCATGTTTGTTTCACAGAAACGAAAAACACATAACCCCCATAATCTGCAAGTTAACAGTTTTACATTTTGTTGCTTTTGTACAGAGCCCGGCCATGCTTAGCACCAAGACTGAAAACTGACCTGGTCTCACTTCTGACTTCAACGTAGCCAATGTTCGGTTAGGGGCCTGTTGGGGTCATGGACGCACAGAGGCACCCTTTAACAGTAGTATAAGACGGCCTGGGTAGCAGCATTTGTTGACGCTACCAACTACCATAGCATAAATAGTGAGAACATCTGTTTTAGGCAGGTGGGAAGGGAGGAGGATGGGTCAACAAACTGTGGACTTTCACCTGGAGCCCATTATTTGTGTCCTGTGTGAAGAGTTCAGACCAACAAACATCGACTTTCACCTGAGAGAGTGGTGTTTGTGTCCCTTAAGATTATAAAGCCAAACCCTGTTCTTATGTCCTAAACCTAACCATATGCCTTAGTTGTTGAATAAAAAAATGTCAATTCGCATTGTTTTACTGACGTAGTACATTTATTTTGAAAGAGACTGTATGTAAACATTAAATTTCCTGTGAAAACGGAAGTGTCTCTTGAAAGAAGACAATGCATGTAACAGGCAGAATTTGACATGGCGTCACAGAACGTCAACAACCAACGCACCCAAGGTACCTTTGATGTCGTATCTGGATGTGGAAGGTCCATGACCAATAGTCGATTTGTGACGAGGTTGGAGTGAGAATGTGTTTGTGCAAAACCAACGGTCACTGGAGTTGTTTTAATAATGACAAAGTCTGCTAGTATGTTTAGCATACTACGCTAGTAATGTATGTCACACAACGTTATATTTATTACGTAAGTAACAAGCGCACTTATTTTAAAACAAACCATGATGATGTTCTCTAAACCTAACCATGTTCTTTTGTTGCCTAAACCTTACGAAGTAAAACTAAAACAGTTTTTTTACCTATGTTCTAAGTTTATTTTGAAAAAGACTGCATGCATTTAACAAGCAGAAACCCATGAAAACAGATGTTTATCTCAGAAAGACACGATGCATGTAACAAGCGTAAATTGACACGCCTTCCCTGAGCATCCAAAACTGACAGGCCACGGACCAAGCGTCAGTATTTGACGAGATGGGGTGGCGAATATGTTGTGGAAACAGCTGGTCTGGCTCTATTCAAATGTATAAAATCCACCTACCAGCACCTCTAAAGCACGCTAATTACCATGGTATATTTTATTTATTAAAAAGCGAGCACTCATAATCTCCTGTGAAAGCGCAGCTTCAGCATAAACTCGCACCCTCGGATGAATCACCCCCTTCCTAGTATTTATGCATTGCTAGCTAACCGGCTGTTGGCTGTATCTTCAGATTTAGCGCACAGACGTGAGAGCATCAGAAGCAGCAGTGCTACAGTGCCAAGTTTGCAGAGCGCACATCATCTGGAAACTTCATGAATCAAGACAGTCAATATGAAACACAACCAAGTCAAAAAAAGAGAGAGGGGGGAAAAAGGCAGACAAGAACAAACTTCAAAACTCCAAATCAAAGAGTGTGAAATGCAACGGAGAATAGCAGATCCTTACCGAGCCCGGGGCCGGGGTGGGAGGGAGGGGATCAGTGTGTGTGGGGGGGTGGGGGGTGGAGGGGTGTGCCTCCTCTCTCAGAACACAGAGCCGAGGGGTGAGCCTTTGATGGCGGAGCGTGACATGAGCACATTTAGGATGGGGGTGCAGCGGCAGTGTGACAGGAGACACACTTGCCAGACGACCGAGCCCCCCGGATCTGAGCGGTTCTGATCCATTTCGGTACCTGTTGGCATACATCTGTGCCAAAATCCTGACTCACATCAATTGTCCTGCTTTCACTGACCCACTGGAGCATTCCCACTTGTTTTTTAAAGTGCAACTGAAGAGTTGAGAGACGTTGCGTACCCTGATGCTAAAATAACGCTTCCTGGCATTTGAGAAGAGGCGCAGATTTGGATGTTGAGTCTGCCCTGCAGTTGGAGTTGTGTGATTGGTCGATCATCCTTCAGTTACTCAGACAATGGCCCAAATAAAACCACAGGGGTTTAAAGATGTTCAGGAGGGCCAGAGCAGGTTTCAGGGCCGAGCTTAGACTCCCACATCCTGTCCTTTTCCACTCCCTCCCTTTAGAGTGTTTCTAAAAGCAGTCCTTGCATGGGTTTGTGTTCTTTGTTGATGCTGTTTTCACATTTTTTTTTCGTCCTTTGTAACTCCTGCTCCCTCTCTTTTTCTCCGGGGAGAGACTCTTTGGTACAAGAGATTAGAGCGGGTGCTGCCTAGCAACTGAATAAAAATGGCAGCTACAAAAGGGGCGCTCTCACTCTCCAACGTCTGACCTACATAATCCCAAGCCTCTGATCGTGCAACATAACAACATGATGAAAGGCCTGCTGTGATTTAACCCTCAAACAAATACTTGCCATCGCTGACCCCCTCGCTCAAAGAGCAATCTCGCCTGCCGCAGAGCACCAAAGGGTGACTTCTGAAATCTTGACGGTGCCTAATTAGAAAGGAAGAAGAGGCCGTGCACACTATTGGAAATGAGATGAATGTATTTGAGGAGATGGCAGCAGAGTGGCAAAGGAGATTAACAGTGATCACAGCAATGCTGTTGGCTTCAGAGAGCGAGAGCGAGCGGCGGAACCTCCCTCTGTTCACTGATTCATCTCTCCTTCAGCCACAGGCAGACGGAGCACAGGAATGAGTACAGGGGGATGAGAAAGCTTTACTTCTCTGTCTTCTGCTTATTGATCAAAGGACATGAAAAAAACACTCTAAAAAAAGAGATACAGCAAAAAGCTGGAAACTTTTCCTTCAAACTTTCTCCTCTTTCTCCTCCTGCACTGTGCTCTTATTATCTGCTCGACATTTAGTCCTCATTGGTGCCACTTTGTGTTTAAGCACGGCTTTCATTAGCATCGATTCTGACCTGTCTGCATCTTCGACAGCACTTTACATTAAACGCTTTTGTCCAAAGTAATTTATAATAAATACATTCAGTCACTGTAGGAACTAGATTTAGATGGTATCAAAGATTGAGTGCATCTTTTTCACATAAACAACTAAGAACATTTATAGCATGAGGTGACTGGATATAGCTTGAAAAGCAGGTTTTTAGCCTGTAGTGCAGGACGGGTTGTGACTCCACTGTCCTGTAATATCTTCCAATGTACCCTTTGCTATAACTGTAAAGAAAAAATATTCAGTTTTTCTTTTGGTTTGCATGTCCTTAAACTTTCTGGTCTTCAGTGGCGGGTCTTCCTATAGGCAACATGGGGCCTGGGGTGCAAACCAGTGGAGGAGGCGCCCCTACCCTAATTTTTTTAGATTAAAATTAAAAAATAAATAAATGAAGCTTTTAGTGTTAAAAAAATGAATAAATAAAAATAAAAATTAAATTGAATTAAAAAACATTTAAAAATAAAAATTAAATTAGAAAGAAATTATAAAAAATATAAAATGAATTAAATTAAATTAAATAAAAAAATAAAATAATTAAATTAAATACATTAAATACAAATTAAATACATTTATTTAAATTATACAGAAATTATAAAAAAATACAAAATGAATTAAATTAAATTAAAATAAATTAAACACATTAAAAAATAAAATATAATATAAATTATAAAGAAATTATAAAAAAAATACAAAATTAGTTAAATTAAATTAACTTAAATTAAAGTAAATTAAATTAAACAAAAATTAATGTGAAGAAAATCCAACATAATGGAAAAATGATACTAATTGTTGGTCAGTGGTTGGTCAATAGCACTGGTACCACCTCTAGTTGTGTTAGAACATGCTAGAGCATTAAGGGGTATTGTGGAGAGGAGTGTATGTGGAGAGCATTAGGGCAAGAGGAAATGAAAAGGCAAAAAGCATCTGGGGCTGATTTCTCATTAGCTGTTGTTCTTGTTTGTAATAAATAAAATATATTTAAAAGATAATAATATTTTAGGGTGGGGTGGAGGGCGCCTGGTGCACCAAATCTGCTAGGTCCGGCACTGCTGCTCCAGTGAAAATTATATATCGACTTATTGGCTCAGTCTTCTTACAAACACCTAATGTAACCTGCCTTCTTTATGATGGCACCAGCTTTATCCCTTAAATGTATATGTAAGTTTAATTGCTGATAAACTGCAGTACTTGTTCTTACCCATTTTGATTTGAGGTTAATTGTTCTTTTCCACGATGAAATTTCACTGTCGTTGTTTCTGAGGATAGAGGGTGTTGAATGCTGTACAGATTGTAAAGCCCCTTTGATGGTGGTTTGTGATTTCGGGCCATATGAATAAAATTGATTTGATTTAATTCAAGTTCAAATCATGTTTTGGGTCCTTTTTGGTGAATGTTTAATTAAAAGCTCATTCTGATTAAAATTCAAAAGCACATTCCTTCCAGTGCTATTCATGTCTTCACTCTCTTTAATATCGAGATGAAAGGATGAAGTCTGGAAATTGAGACTGAAAAGTGACGTCCTCTAGGTCAGATGAAGTGCAGTTATAACTTGGACTAAATCCACACTGCAGAAAACCTCCATGTTAACTGATCAGTGTGTCTCAATATCTCAGTCTTTAATAGTAAATGACAACAATCTGCTAGTTGGGCGAAGGAATCTCATCTGTTTCCAAGAAACTATCTTGGATCACGGCTCATTTTCTTGATACCACTGCAGCAAAATGCCTTATTTGCCAGTCATGTTTTGAGATAGTGACACTTATTTTTAGAAAATACCAGTAAAAGTTGAAATTTTCTCAAGTTAAGAGGAAAAATAAATCCTGAAAGAAGGATCTAAGACGTGAATATGAAAGGGACTTTTGATTCATTTAATTGTATATAAACTTCTGCTCGATGTGTTGCTGTTGATTAGATAACATGTTATTTTGAATAGAATAAAAACCTTTGAGTATTTCTTCCTCTGCAATGCCTCTGAAATTCCAAGACACTGAACAACACAGACAATCCTCTGTACTCAGAAGCAGTCTTTTAATCTCTCAGCTTGTGTGCTTTCATTTCACTGACGTGATAGATGCTGCAGAAAAATCTCAGCTGCTGTATCTCTTCAGCCACTTCAGACGCTCAACACTGTATCCTCAATTCAACCAAAGGAAAAGTCACTGCAAAAGCCAAATTCTCAAACTCTGCGTGTGCATTTTTACCTCTGGTGCAGATTCCTCTCAGAGGTCACAGTGTAAATGTTTATGTCTGCGAGATGATATGAGTCAGTCTGTGCAATTGTGTGTGTGATTTGATGTTTGTGTCTTGCTCCAATGGGCGAGACAGCAGCGGCGGTGCACTGGGCGTCTGATTGGAGTCCGGTTGCGTGGAGTGGCGAGCTGTGTGAACTCTGGTGCTCTCTGACTGCCGCATTTTCATGGAAAGCATCTCTTTGGGGGCCTGCAGGTTTTCAATACGCTCATTTACACATCAAAACAGCACAGGAAAGGGATAGTGCTCAAGGGGGGTGAGGGACTGCAGAAGGAGGGAGGGCAGAGTAATGAAGGATGCTTTATTTTCTCTTTTTTTCCCCTCAGGGGTGGGCAGGGGTTTAAGTCTATGAGGGAGGCGCATTGATGCCATAATGATCGCCTTTAATCAGACCCATGACCAGATGGAGGGATTTCTCCTCAGCAGACAAAAACATGGTGTCAGCAGCGAAAGCGGGAAAGGTGTTTTTACGCCTTTTTACAAAAAACAAATGTACAAATCCTGGGTAAACAGACCTGCTCTGTGTTGCTCTAGAACAAATAAATACACTGTTAGCCTCGCAGTCGACACAATGAAATATTCCTGAGAAACCTATAAGGAAAAGTGTTGCCTTTTCTGGGAGTAGTCTCACTTTTGGCCCAGACAAACTTGCTGCTCAGTGCGACTGACACTATTTAACCTCCTGAGCCAGAAGAGAAGAAAAACAGCGCGGAGACTCAGCCAAACTAAATCTTTCGAGCGAGACTGAGCTTACTTACTCCTGAAATTGGACATTACTGGAAGTTGGGGTGGGGTCTTCTTCACAACAAGCTTGGTGTTGATTGGCTGCCGCTGCTACAGCACTGCAGACCTCAGGTGTGTGTCTGTGTGTGTGTGTGTATGTGTGTGTGAAGGGAAGGTGTTCCCGGCAGCCACATCTCTGGCGCCAAAGGAACCACAGCTCAAACAAACTCTGCTTTTGGAATGAACCTTTCTTTCTTGCCTCTATCTGAAGCACTGTGCTCCACTGTGATTCCTTTCCTCTGCGAAAGAGAGGAGCTAAAAATAGCTGTCAGTGACCTGGAAATGGAGCGATAGAATTCATATTTGTGGAAAAAGAAACAGAGCAAAGACATCCTGTTGCTGCTATAACAAGTCATTTCTGTTGACCTTTGTGATTTTTTAAAAACCTGTCTTAGTCATATTCAGCAATACATGGAAAAATAATAAAAAAAGAAGTGCAGAAAGGGCAAGAAAACGAAAGAGAAACGCTGAGAAGGGAAAAAAAGGTTTAAACAAAGCTTTGCTGCAGAGGACAAACTTGCCCTGTGAGCTACCCCCGTGTCCTTAACCCTCTGCAGCTACCTCCTTCCTATCTAATCAGTGCAGCTCAGCGCAGGTGGGACAAGCTGGTTTGTGTCTCACACAGCAAGTGTTTGGCCTCTCTGGGTCATGTCACTGGAGTGTAAACTGGGGAGGAAGCACGCGCCCCCGTTCAGGCGCCCATGAACTGGAACATGTGGCTGAAACACCACCAGCCGAGACTCTGGCTGCGAGCGCGCTCCAAGCAAAACAGCCCCTTTTTAAATAGTTAAATGTGATCCACACGGTGTCAGAGTCCAGGACTCGCAACGCTCGCTTGCCAAGCCATGGACAACGTCTACAATGGCTGAGTAATGAAAACAAAAAAAGGAGGGGGGGAAGGATGTTGGTAGTTAACCCACATCTTGTTCTGCAGAAGGAAGGAATAAGTAATTTAAGTTAACTCAGGCGTCGCACAGATCCACACAACACTGCACCGAGTGGAAGTGTGGTTAATTTACTACAGAGACACAACGCAGCTTTGATTCGGACTGATGTGTCTTTAGCAAATGAATACTAACATGTGCTGTAGTACATGAATCTTATTGCTGGAATGCAAACGGTGGAAAAAACAAAACAACTTTGAACCTCTGGAGATGTCAGTGAGCACACGCCTGCTTCACACTGCTGAGGCTCCAGTAATGTAATGAAAACAAGCTCCTGGTCATCACATTTTTTCCATGCTATCACTCCCATGTGCTGCTGCTGCTGCTGCTGCTGCTGGTGACACAGCACACAATTACACACAGACATAATAATCAATCCCACTGCTGTCAAACACTGTAATTTCCACTGTGTTTTGCTGCGAAATGACTTGCTGTGTGTGGTTGTAATTTACGTTGGCACTTAAATTGTTAAACTCCCGTAATGTAAAAGCTATTTATTTTCACTTTTTTATGGACCATGTGAGAACACGGTGGCTCTTGTGCATAATAAAATGGACTTTATTACTGAAATGTTAGTTGCAAGACCAACTTAAGAGCATTTATTTAATGGAAATAAACAACTTTTTCTCTGAATCAGTCAGTGATTATTTATACCTGATGGCAGTTGCATTGTTTCCGCAGCCAAACAAAAGGCCTTGCAGTGTATCAGATTCAAACATTTAAACATAGGTATTCGGATATTTTATATATCAGAATCCCTTAATTTATCCCAGAAACACAGCTTCCAGGAGCCACAAACCACATAGAAACTTAAATATTAAGTGAATAATCCATCTACTCAATGAACAACCGCAATTCTGAGTGCCTGCGCTTAACTTTAAATCTGTCAGTGAAACCATGCAATAAGGCTGAAATCCACTCCAGATTCGTCCTCGCAGATCAAAGTGCTGAGTGTTTGCACGGGGATCAAATGGAGCAGCGAGAGGGCAACAACAACGATTTTGTGGAAGGATTAAAACAGCCATTAATTAAATATATTCCTCCGCTGCTGAATTTTTAAGACGGTGATGCAAACATTAATACTCGCCACGGTTTGTCACTCTATTCATCAGCGATTCTCTTTGAGGATTATTGTTGGGGACGCCTCTGGGGTGTGTAGCATGCACTTGGAAGACAACACATTTGGCGGGGAGCCCTGCTGTAAAAAAATGTGCGAATCCCCCGAGAAGAAAGGCAGGAAAATCAGGAAAACAAGACTGAAATGAGCAATCATTTGTGACTGTTAAATCTGAAACCGTTTAAGACTGTTAAAATGGTTAAATATTCATTTGAAGCCACAGTGAGATGGTGACAAACAATAACACCAGGCAGCGACGGAGTTGAACATGAATTCCACAAATTTATTATCCTCCAAAAAGGCCAGAACCAGAGTTCTTATAAAAGGCACTTAATTTCCCTTTACCTTTAATAAATGCATCTAAACAACAAATCTGATAAGAGCCAACTTTAAATTAAATATATTTACAATAAATAAAACATTTATACAGATTTATACAGTTAATCATGCCACTTTGAGGGAGGAGAATATTTCCCATGATACCTCCCTTTACAGTCTTTTTTTTTTTTGCTTTGAACACTGGGCATGTCTACTGCACAGAACACTATGAAACCGAAAAATATGGGTAACAATACTGAACATTTCCCTTAACGCACTGAATACTGTTTTTATAGATAGTTTTTCATAGTGACTCCTGTACCTGTGTGTCCCTCGGCAGCAGCAGAGCAGCGACTGACAGTTCAATTCAACCACTCATCTTCTTACAAAGTCTTTAGCAGCTCCTTACGCAGGGCATATGTGTGTGTGTGTGTGTGTTTGTTTTTGAGTGTATGTAGTTGCATTTGGCAGTGTGTCTGTGTGTGTGTGTGTGTGTGTGTGTGTGTGTGTGTGTGTGTCACACTCCCTCTCAGACATGTGTGGGGTTGTCTGAGTGCAGGTCAGTCTTGGCCATGTGTAGGACCACAGCAGGGGACTTGTAGTGGCAGTGTGTGCTGCCGCAGCTGACGCCGCTGCAGGGTTTCCTGCTTCTAGTCCTGTCTGTCAGCTTCCGGCTGCACAGGCCCTGCCAGGTCTGCAGCGTCTTAGAGCTCCACACCCACACGCCGCTGGTGATGCCCACCACCAGCGACATGAAGATCTTCAGCATGAACACGGCCACCGTGGGCACCGACGTCTGCAGGGAGCAGTCGCTGCTGAGGCCGTTGAACGAGCCGCACTTCATCTGCAACCCCCTGAGCTTCCAGTAGTCCATGTTTAGCCTCTCGTAGAAGTAGCAGACTATGACGCAGGTGGCCGGCACCGTGTAGAGGATGGAGTAGATGCCGATTTTCACCATGAGCTTCTCCAGCTTCTCCGTGTTGGTGCCCTCTGTCTTCATCACTTTCCGGATGTGGAAGAGCGCCACGAAGCCCGTGAGGATGAAGGAGGTGCCGATGATCAGGTAGCAGGACAGAGGGATGAGGACGAAGCCTGTGAGCGCCCCGGAGTCCATGCTGCCCACATAGCACAGCCCTGTCAGCTCGTCTCCAGCCACTTTCCTCATAGTGAGGATGATGATGGTCTTCAGTGCGGGGATGCCCCACGCAGCCATGTGGAAGTAGTTGCTGTGGGCCTCGATTGCCTCGTGGCCCCACTTCTTCCCCGCAGCCAGGAACCAGGTGAGAGTGAGGATGACCCACCAGATAGACGAGGCCATGCCGAAGTAGTAGAGGATGAGGAAGACGATGGTGCACCCGGTCGACTCCAGCCCTTCCTGGATGATGTACAGCTCTCCGTGCTCCCGGTCGCAGGCGATGTTCTCAGCCCCGGCTACAGAGCGGATGATGAAGGCCACGGAGTACACGTTGTAGCACATGGAGAGGAAGATGATGGGGCGCTCCGGGTACTGGAAGCGGTGAGGCTCCAGGAGGAAGGTGAGGACGGTGAAGGCGGTGGAGACGAAGCACAGGATGGACCACACTGTCATCCAAATGAAGGCAAAGTCCTTGTCCTGCCTGGACCAGAAGACGTCCACGGCGGGGGAGCAGCGTGGCGCACACGACTGGCTCTTCTCCACAAACTGGAACTTGTCTGGGTTCTCGCAGGAGCCCATGCTGCCCGGAGAGCGGCCACTGCTGGTGCCCGGCTGCCTGGGGCGAGGGGGCACCGGGAGCATGCCTTCGCCTTTCTTGACCTCCGTCCTGGTTTCGTTCTCGGGGGCCTCCATGCACAGGGCGTTGGGGTCGTTCCTGGTGGGCAGCTTGGAGCAGTCGAGCGAGTCCGGCCAGGTGTAGCTGAACTTCTTCATGATGGGGGCACACCTCTCCCTGGCCTGCTCACACATGGGTCTGCAGGCGGGGATGGAGGTCGACACTTTGTCCGTGCACATGGGGGCGTAGAGGGAGCAGAGGAAGAAGCGGAGGTGCACATCACAGCCATAAGCCACCAGAGGGGCAAACTCGTTCAGCTTGATGGCAGCCTCCCTCTGGTCGTCGTGGTCCATGAAGTTGGGCATCCGGGTCAGGTTGTAGCCGATCCCCTCGCACATGGGGATCACGATGGGCTCGCACTTGGCCGGTCTGCCTCGCTCCAGGTCGTAGGAGCCTATCTCAAAGCTGGAGCCAGAAATCACCAGCAGACACCACAAAAAAATCACCACCTTCAGCGGACAGCCATCCATGCTCATTGTTTTAGTCAAAAACTGAGCTCTGTCTTTTAGAAATGATCATTAAAAAGTCAAAAACACGGGGGTCGGCTGCAGAGAGATCCCCCGCTATTTCCCCATGGCGAAGGCAGGTCCAAATGTTGCCTTCACTGTCACCGCTCCGTTAGAAAAACACTCCAAAAACAGCCTTCAGCACAAAGTATCTAAGTGTTCAATTATTTAGTGCTGAATTAAAACGATTAATCCCACAGACAGCCGAGATAGAGGTCCGTAACTAAGACGTGACAGTCGGAAACTTCGACCAACAATGGAGGAAAACCATCAAAATCAAACACCGAGAGCTGAGTGTAAATCCTCAAACCGACCGTAAGTAGCCGACCATCAAACACACGGATCAAAGAAGCGGCTGCTTACGTTTGTTTCCAAAAAGGCTGTTTAGCTGCGACTCTGTCTGCCTGTCTGTGTGTCTGTCTGTCGGCTCTCTGCTCTTCGTCCTCCGCTTTCAGGCTCGACACTGAAGTTTGAGAGCCGCTCAGTGGGACTTCAGTCGGGGGAGAGACCGAGAGGAGCAGGAGGAGGAGGAGGAGGAGGAGGAGGAGGGTGGGCGCTCCGTGACGCTCACATTTCAACCGGCAGCACCACACAAGGAAAATTATCAGACAGATGCTGGAGCATGGTCAGATGGGCCTATCTCTGATATCTCTGCTCTGACTTACATTCAGACCTTTTACTGCAATAAAATAACACCAACAATATAATATGAAATATTCATTTACAGGTAAAAGAAGCCCTGCTGCCTTTAAATGTAAACTGAAATGAACTGAAAATCAGGGCTGAAGATGCACAAATAGCAGTAATAGTAGAAGTAGTTTTAATAATACTACTAGTTGTAGTTCTAGTAGTAGCAGCAGTGGTAGTAGAAGAAGTAATAGTAGCAGTAGCACTACAGTAGTAATAGCAGAAGCAGTACAAGCAGTAGTAGTTGTAGTAGTAGTAATAGTAGCAGTAGATGTAGTAAAAATAGTAATAGTAATAGTAGTAGTAGCCGCAGCAGTAGGTGCTGAAGCATCCACACTAATTGTTAGTAGTTTTATCACCAAAAAGTACCTGCAGTACGCAAACTATTTCTACAGTAGTAGATTGTAACCTACACAAAGTACATATCTGAGGTCATTGCACTTAACTTTAATGGATTTTTTTGTTTCACAGGCCCACTTAGACTCCACATACAGTAATAAAAACACTACTTATCTGCTAATTCAGTTTTGAGATATTTGAATTTGACATATAGTTACTCTATAAATTTAAAAGATTTGTCATACAGAAAAAAATACACATGGTCAGTTTGTAAAAGAGCGAAAGCACCATGGGCGGATCACTTCACAGTGAGCCCCTGGGCACAGATGCAAAGGGCCCCATCACCTCTCCTACACAGGAGCGGGTTTTACGACTCTTTGTTGTCATCTTTGTAGTTTTGTGTCTCTTTGTGGTCATTTTGTGTGTCCTGTGTGTTTGCTTTGTGTCTCTTTAACATAACTTTGTGTCTTATTGAGGTCATTTTGCGTCTTTTTTTGGTCATTTTGTGTCACCTTGTGGTTGTTTTATGTGTCTTTGTGGTTGTTTTGTGTTTTTTGTAGTTATTTTGGGTCCTTTGCATCTCTTTGTGGTCTTTTGAGTCTCTTTCTGGTCTCTATGTGTTAATTTGTCATTTCACAGATGAGAAGGGGGGCTGATACTATGGACGCCTGGGCTCGTATCAGGTAGGCCCGCTTAGTACTCCATCCATGTCCAGACCACCTACACAGTAAAATGCTACTTAGACATTTATGCACCAGTATTAATAATTCAGTTATGCAATGGTATAGCCTAACTGTCACAGGCGGCATTTCTTTGCATAATTAATAGCATAATTAAAGCGCTATAAGTGTGAAGGCAATTTCTGAGGGGACACAGGGAGAACAGCCTCCTCAATATTAAATGCATTATCTCTACCAGTAAATAAATAGAAGTAGCAGAAGACTTTTACTTTTACAACTTTTTACTTCTTCCCGTATTTCAGGTAATAATCAGTATTTAGGGCAAGTGCTATAGGGTGACTGAATGATTCATAAATATCTAGGACGAGTCAAACTAGGGCTGGGCCCCCCAGCAGCACTGTTGATAGCTCCGCCCCTGTTTCACAGTGTTGTACCACTTAAAAATAAAGGATCTCAATACTTACCCTACTACTGCGCTGTTTGCAGATCCGCCCTTGGCCCATAGTGGGATTAACGTAACGCATGCACAGTGGTCACAAAACTATTCCGAGCTTTCGCTAAGGTAAAAGTAAAAATGCAGAAATGCACCATTCCAAGTAAAAGTCCTGCATTCAAAATTATACACGGGTATAAGCAGGGCTGGAGTAACCTGCTGGAGACTGTAGGGCAAAAATGAGCTGTGGGCCCCACTCACCCCCCCAAAATCTGATCAGATGCAAAATGTATGTACACGAAACTACCTGAGAAACTCAGAAGATACATATACTCAGAAGATGTAAACTAAAGTGTTTGTGTTAGTGGCCACAGAGATCCTTTATCATACACTTGAATATATTAAGAATAACTGTGTGTCTGAAAAACTAGATTTCAACGACCTTGAGTAAAAGTATGGACATATAATCGGCAAAATACTTCAAGTATTTATTAATGTCATTGTTGTATTTTTATTTATATATATATATATCTGATATCAGTAGATTATTATAAGTGATGCATTAACATGTAGGCAGTATTTTAAAGTTGTAGCCGCTCTACATGGAACAAATATAACTACTCTATATAATGTTGAGTTGCTTTATAAAGCAATAGATTGTATTTATGGGCTTCTCTTGTATTTGTTATATTAAGTTTGAATTCGCAAAGTCACAATAAGTGTAATTGTTGGATAAATAGTAGGGTTAATAATACAATATGGCATAAATTGGAGTTCTCAGATGAAGCAAAAACACCTTAAAAATGATGTGTATGGCGTACACTCATCATATGATTTTAAAATCTTAATCTGCAAAGTAACAGCTGTCAAATAAGTGTTGTGGGGTCAGAAAAGTAGAGTTGGACACACTGTACTCGAGTATTTACTGAATACTTTGTAGTTACTTGCACCACTGGTGTACAGACTTACAGTCAGCTACCAAAACACAGAGTCATATTAACACCCACCAAATGGATCTGGAACGAGTATTATCCTTTATTAAGTAATTATAAGAGCTATTAAGGGAAATTAAAAATGTGATGCAACAACTTCCCCCTCTGGATTCATAAGAATCCAGAGCTCAAACACCAGTATAGTTTTCCCCCAGTATAGTTGTAGGAAAAAGCCAGTTCCTCTTGTAAAGTGATAGTCCCAGTGGCGTTTTACTGTTGCTGACTCATAATTACTCTGTCACCATTTTCTGCTAATGTTTTCATGCAGTATAATTTGAAACTTTATTGAGCCCTGCAGGTCAGTTCTCCTCTGTAAAACAAAGCTCTCCTGCAGCTGGTGGGGGGTTCACTGCCTTGCTTCAGGACACTTCAGCAGGGGGCAGTCGCTTCAAGTGAGCACCAGTTGAAGGATGGCCTCTCTGAAAAAACACATGTGCACAGTGAATCCATAAATAGGGTAATTTGAATTGGCATGATGGCAGAAGACCAAACAGTGCACAGAATCAGGCGTAACATGCAACAAATGGATGCAACAGTGATTGTGCAGAGCAGAGGACTATTGTTTCCATCTAGTGGCTGAATGCGGAGAGCCTGCAGCTCCACAGCTGTTGCGCTGAGCATTTGATCTTTTCTCAAACAGGGGTGGAACTCAAGGATTTTGGCCTCTCGCCCTGCAGGACTGGATTGGCTGTCAACTGCATACTATCTCTATTAGCCCTCGTGTTAAAACTCTGCTGAAGGCAGTTTTGCACTTCTTTAATCTGAGAGTAACTTTGTTTATTACAACATTTAATTCAGTGCTGGAAACATGTTGAATGTGTTCAATAACCTGAGAACTAAACATGATGCTGTGGCTGCTTGCACATGAACTAAAACACAGAAGAAAGCTAAATTATTTAAAGGAATATTTTTGGGGGAAATATTATTCACTGTTTTGTCAGAAGTAAGTTAAGAAGATTGATTGGCAACCACTCTGATGTTCGCAGGGCTATGCTAAATATAAAGCTAGAGCCAATGATCATTAGCTTAGCATAGCAAGACTGAAAGGGTGGGGAAACAGCTAGTCTGGCTCTCTCCAAGGGCGATGAAATGTGGCTACCAACAGCTCTAAGTGCCCCGACACACCAAGCCAAAAGTCAGGCCATTGGTGAGTACCTGCCACCCCAATTTTTGCTGTGTGTCCCTCACCATTGGCACTAGTCCGCCCTTGCTGGCTTTTGCCATGAATGAAATCACCCTGACTGGCAGTTCAGCTCAGGGCACAAGAAGAGAAATGGAAGTGAAGACAGCAAACAAACAGCTTAAGTCAAGGGGATGTGAGATCAAAACAAAGTTGTTATATTAGATAATGTGTTTTTTTTAGCCACTGAGTTCTTTAGCAGAAACGGTTTCTGATTGTGGTATTGTTTGCATGGTTGATATCACAAATCAACAGAGTTATATTGTGCTAACTGACTAATGAGTGTGTTAACCTACTGTGACCCCGTGTTCTTGTATGAAGACATCACATTTTGGGTTTACTTGACCTTATTCTTCATTCTACTTAACTCAGACCTGTTGTTCTTGTTCGTGGACACTTTTTTTGTGCCATCTAGTGATAATGAGAACACAATACACTAATCCACGTAAAAAGAAGATGGCAGTCGTCTCTGCCAAGTCAGTCTGCAGTCGATCCTGACACAGAAGTGGACAAGGTCCAAAACCTGATCACATTTTATAGTTGAAACTTGTTTATTTATGATTAATAATGTTTGTAGTTTGATATGGCAACAAATTTTAACCAATTTTAGCAACAGTAACAAGCTAAGACACTGTTTACTAGGAAGTACTCATTTGAGGACATTAGGACTTAAGTATCGTTGACGATGTTTAGTTTTTTATACTTATGGGGTCCTACTGATCTAAAAAAAGCTAGAAGAAATTAAAAATGTCTACTAAACAAAAGTTCGGGTCTCAGGAGGGTAAATCCGTCGTGTAGGTCTTCTCATTTCCCTTTTTTGAATGACAAACAGACTACTGCCGTCTGCTGCTATGGAGACTTATTTCCTCTCATGCAGGGGCAGAATGTAAGTGCTTGGCTTGCCGTTGGCTGTAGTCTTTGCAGTGTGTTCAGGTGCAGGTGTTTGACTGAGACACAGGTGACACAAAGTCAACGAACAGTGGGACTCTGTCACCCCTAATGTATTGCATTAATTAACAAGTTATGTATTGTTTGTTTAATCTTCACAAAACTGTCGTGCAAAAACACAAATTTATGTAAAGATAAAAAGCAACGATGGCCGGCTCACTCTGTGTAAAAGTCCATGGCACAAGCAGGCAGTCCAAAAATGCATCCGAGGCACTCTGACTGTAGTTAAAAATCCGTCCTTTAAACCAACTTGTTTCGACTGCAGAGGCTTCATCAGGGTGTAAAATACATTGGAAACAGGTGCACAGTTCAAGAACTCATGTAAGGGTCATATGACACATCAATTTATGTGTTGTTTGTGCGAGTATTTCTAGACTGTAAAACCACAAATTGTAGTTTTTACTCTTTAGTTTCATATGGATTAAAAAAAAAGATATTATTTGCTGTTAGTAAACTTTATAAGAGGTAGCTGGAGGAGCCAGGCTAGCTGTTTCCCCCTGTTTCCAGTCTTTCTGCTAAGCTAAGCTAACCAGCTATGAGAGTGGTATCAGTCTTCTCGACAATCTCTCAGCAGAAAAGCAAATAAGCCGTTTTCCCTCCACATGACAAACTGTTCCTTTAAGACGACTCTGTCCCACAGTATTTAGATCTTGTCCAATGAGGTGTGAAAATACTGCTGCCTAAATACTGCACTTTGTATAATCAGGCTATAAATTTTCCTTTGCCTTATGAAAGGAAATCTCTTCTTCTAGATGACAAATTGGGCTAGATGAAGGCACTGTGTGCTGCTTTATCAGATCTGGCGTCAGGTGGAGAAAAAAAAAGCCTCCAACTTCAAATTAAGCCTGATCGAGCGGGGGAGGAAATACATTCCAGACTCTGAGATGATATCTCATTGTACGTCAGCGCTGGGGCTTTTGGTGAATCAAATAGAAATGCTTTGACTGAAGTTCCATTACTACTCAGCAGCCTCTCCACTTTAACGTTTTCAAGTTCACACTTCAAAGATAAGGGGTCATCGGAGAGGGCCTGGAGAAGCATGAGTGTGCCCTTAGAAGGCCTCAGATTATTATCACACAGATATCTTTGTCCAAGGTAAGCAGCACATATCAGGACACATTAGCATCCAAGTCACAAAGCCTCTTAAGGTGGGAGCATTTGTGGATCAAGGTTTGACCGTCAAAGCAGTTTGGATTAAAGTTAACTCAACCTCATTATGTGTCAGCGAAGGCTGAACTAAGGACAGTTAAGCGATCCAATTTAATGTTAATATATAATGTTTTATTAGCTCAAAAGCATTTATTTTGTGTCATTTAAAGGAATAGTTTGACATTTAGGGAAATACAATTATTAACTTTCTTGTGAAGAGTTAGATGAGAAGCCACTTTAATATCTGCACAGTGAATATGAAGCAACCACCTGCAGACAGGTAGCCGAACTAGCATACTGGATGCTTGAACTTACCTGGCTCCAGCTGGTACTTTTGTTGTTTGGTTTTTACACCAGCTTTTTGTACACATCACTGACTGTTTACAAAGATGGATGACATTCAATTCAATTCAGTTTTATTTATAAAGCCCAATATCACAAATCACAATTTGCCTCAGAGGGCTTTACAGCATACAACATCCCTCTGTCCTTAGGACCCTCACAGCGGCTAAGGAAAAACTCCCCAAAAAAACCCCTTTAACGGGGAGAAAAAAATGGTAGAAACCTCAGGAAGAGCGACTAAAGGAGGGATCCCTCTTCCAGGACGGACAGACGAGCAATAGATGTTGACATGTCTCCACTTTAAAAAATATCCCGGATACAGCTGCTGCCATCTTGTGCTTGTTACTTCATTTAGAGTCAGAGTCTGCACACTAGTGATCTCCGAGGTATGAAGTTCCTGACCTTACACCTGTCCGACCAATCGTGAGCAACGCCATTGATTGGGAGCACACCGATTGCCACACACAGCTGTCAATCATGAGGTCCAACCCCCTTTTTATTCCATTAAATAACTGATTACAAACATCAGAAAAACGAAAACTTGAACAAACAGTAGGATAATTAGAACGAGATAAAATGACAGAAACCATATTTGACATGTACTTTGATTTTTTTAGTTTGGCCCATGTTCCATACGCTAACATGGAGGGGGTGTCCTCCATCTTTATCGTATAGTCTATGGTATGGATTAAACAAACAAGATGTAAAGTGGGGAAGCTGTGGCTCAGAGGTAGATCAGGTCGTCCACCAATCGGTAGATGAGTGGCTTGATCCCTGTCTCCTCTAGTCTGCATGTCGAAGTATCCTTGAGCAAGATACTGAACCCCAAATTGCTCCCAATAGCTGTTCTGTCACTGTGCGAGTGTGTGTGAATGGTCACTGAGTGACCTACCCTACATGGTAGCCTTGGCCACCAGTGTGTGAGTGGGTGAATGTGACTTGTAAAGTGCCTTGAGTGATCAGTTGACTAGAAAAACGCTATACAAGTGCAGTCTATTTACCAAAGTGTTAATAAGCGAGCTTTCATGATACTGCTCAACAGAGCCAACTGCTGACTGTTCCCCTCCCTGTTCAGAGTCAGTATGCTAAGCTAAGCTAAACAGCCACTGGAAATGGCCAGTAGCCTAGCTCAGCTAAAAAATGACACAATTTCCTAAATGAATGTGTCAGACTTTTACTAATGTCCTTAGACCTAACGTGCTAATTACTGAGCTTTAAGGCCCTGATCACACAGGAAGCATTTAAGCAGCTGGAGGTGCGTTTTTTTAATTGTTTTTAATGAGAATGAAGCTTTTGGTCTGGTGTTTTTGCCGTCATCTCTTTTTTTGGCATCTTTTTTTCCCCATTGTCCAATCAGATGATTTGAGAGGCCGTGGGCCGTCTGTGGTCGTCACGACATCAAGTTTACAGCTGGTAAACAATGGAGGAGTAACTGGTGGTAGCGTTTGCAGGATACCCAGAGCTATACGGCCCAATGATAGGAAGCAGGTTGTCCCCGAGTCAACAGCCATCAGTGAGGCAAAGCTCCTGGACCAACTGGTTGTACTCCCCGTGATCCACCCTCTTTTTAGGGTCTCATGTACCAACACAGATCTCCATTTCCCTGTGCCCCTGTGCCATTTTTCCCTTTGCTGACAGCCTCTCACCCTCAAACAGAGCTACAGCCTGTCCATTTTAGGAACTAGATAATAGGAATTGTGCAACGTCCCTCACCGTTCCTGTCATTTGACGGTTAATGGCCTCTTCATTTCTGAGGGCAAGGAGGGCACGCAATTCATTGTCTCCCCAGCTGCTCGTCTTTACAGTTTCTTTCAGGTTGGTGTCGACGTTGTTTGCATTTCCCTCTTGCTACTAGCTGCTCATTCCTACTATCAGCTGTTTCCTGTTTTTAAGTCCACCGCCAGTGGGTTGCACGTGCGGCGTCATCAACAGCTCCTCACACAAGTCATCAACAGCCCCTCCCATGGCGGAAGGGCGCCTCGTTCTTTTTTAAACCAGAAAGGTTCTGCCAATATGTTTACCCCTACGCGGCGGAAAATTGGGCACCTCGGATCAACTCGCCAATGCGGCTCTGTGTGTCTAAACGCTTGCAGCTTGCCTGCAGAACGGCCCAAAATTCACTGAAAATCTGGAAGTGTAAAAGGGGCTACTAATTACTCTGAAAATAAACAAACAAAAAAAGGTAGATTGATTATACGGGAAGGTTAGTGTAAGGACTAGAGAGGGTGGTTGCCTGGCAACAATGAAAAGGCGCAGCAGGCGTTTTTTTTTTTTTTTTTTTACGAGTGGCATTCATTCAACCTGCAAAATGCTTTCTGTGTGATCGGGGCCTAAAGGTGCTGATTTGTTACTTTTGGATCATTAGACAGGAGCTCTATTTCCAAATTTAAATTTGACATATTGGGAAATACAGTTATTCGCTCTCTTGATCAATAGCCCACCACTTTAATGTCTAAAAGAGATATTAATCTTCTCTCACTGTTGGCAAAAAAGCGTAGTTTCCAAAAAATGACGGACTATTCCTTTAATGCACTGTGATAGCACTAACTGGCTTCACTCAGAAACAATCGAGCACATTGAGCTGGGGTGGCTTTTTGTTCCTGGGGCGACATCCATAAAGAATAAATGGCTCGGAGCCGCTGATCAGTTTAGGAGACACGAGGTCTGACCGCACCGCAGCTCTGTGTCCTGGACCCTACAATAGGATACCATTGTGCTCTCGTTGTGTATTTTTATTTCACCTAATCGTGTTATTTCTTCTTGACCTAAACGGAGAATGGGGAAAGAGTCGGAATATGCACAACTGAGTATTTTGATTTGGACATTTGCTGGCTTGCAGCTGATTTGTTTTAAGAAGGTCAGCGCTATTTGCTTTGCCATTTGGTAGAGGAAATGGATATATGCTATTTATTTCTCCCCCTGCTCTCCCGCTCATAATACTGCCGTATGTCAAGTCTCTGTATGTCTTTGTAATAACTAGCCGGCACAAAGAACCCCCCATCTTTTATTTCACGCATTCATCAGGCGATCCGCTGGAGTGTGGGCCTTGTAATTACTACCTCTTACTTATTGGTTATCATATATCAGGCACAAAGCTATAAACATCCTGGGGAGAACAATGGGAGAGCCTTGCCACAGCCTGGCATGACATTACCATACCAGAGACACGGGCTGTCTGAGATTGTTATGGGTGTAATAAGAGACACCTCACACTTAAAGCAATACATCTGGACCAGTGTGCTGCCTTTGACAGCGAGTATAATGGCAAAGTGTTGAGGCTTGGATCATGTAATTATCTCTTTGTTCATATTGTGTAGTAATAATCTGTAATTTATGCAGCGCCGGGGGAACGAGCAGAAACCAGAGACGAGTGAAAGCTAGCGGCAGTTGTAGTTTTCTTGTTTTCTAATCACGAGCGGAGAGTTATGATGTCTCATGTGACGCTGCCCACTCCTTTCCAAATCCACAAATTTGAAATTGTCCTTTGCTGTAATGAGAGGACACTGTGCACAAAATGTCTCAGTTTCACTGTTATGCAATTTTTTTATGTAGCGCTATTAGGTGACTGAGTGAATCACCTCAGTCCATCTGTGTTCCTCATCCTCCAGTGTTTTGAAATAAGATAATGTCCTTTACAGCCTGTGGCAGGTAGCAAGAATGAGTCCGCTGTCATATCCTTAAAATGTCAGCATTACTGGGATTAAACAAGCAGATAATTTAGCCACAGAGTTTAAAAATGATCCAAGTTCTGTTGAAATATGTTTTCATACAAATACTTTTGAATAGAAATGCATCCAAGCTGGACATATTCACTTTTTTGGTGGTGTGTCGACACTAAGAAACTCACAGAGTATGCTGTAAAATGCCAGCGTGGGTACTATAATCACTTGATTTATGATTGTTCTGTTGATGGTCCCACAGTGCAACACACTGCGGAAACTGAGGAGCTACTCACAGCTGGAGAAAAGGTGAAAGAACTGTGAGTGGTTGCACGATGGGAACAACAGCTCAAAACACAAAAATTAAAGCAATAAATCTTTGGGAAGCATGTTTGACAGCTGTTTGTGAAGTTTTCACATCTTAAAGTTCAATTGGCACAGATCTTTTTCACCATAAAACATCAGATTTTTACAGTCATTTCTTGTTGTTATACCAATAAACAGTGCTCTGTAAAACACAGTGTATAGTACAAGTAAATATTGTAGAGTTAGGGCACAGTCGCTGCTGTATTCTGAGTCTTAGTTACCAGCTGGCTGCAGGCAACATTTTAGCAGTGTTGCCAGCCCTCTTTCAAGGACAGCGGCCACTTGTTGCTAAAAAGGTTTCAACAAGTTGCCAGACGATGCTTCGTATAAATAGGATATATTTTCTACAGTCTCCTGTTCAGAGAGAGAGGGGGGCTGCGCAGTAGCACACCACAAGCAGTATGATCCCAGCAGAGTTATGGGTTTTAGTTATACGATCAATGCCGGCCTCACTCCAAACCACTTCTCAGACGATTTTACTGTCCCTTACAGATTTTCAACGTTGGACTAAAATCAGTTTTTTCTCAGTTGGTGTGTGCTCAGGTGATTTTGATCGTTTGGTGTAAGGTGGTTGTAAAAACTCAGTCCGAGCTGTCTTTTTTTAAGATCATTTCTTAGGGCTTTTTGACTTTATTACAGGACAGATGGAGAGGGACAGGAAAGGGGGATGACATGGGCTGCTGCACAGGACTCAGCAGCGATATGGAGTGCACACTTTACCTGTTGAGCTAGAGTTCACCCCCAGTCCAAGCTGTCTTAAGTCACTTTTTTTTTGTGTGCGGACATTCTGGAAAAAATAATATTAACTTTTTAGTTATGGCACATGGAAATACCGAGATACAAAAACAGGTCTGCACACCAGAAACTGCTCCTTTTGAAATTTTAACATGTGACGTTACGGGCACCAGTCCATCATCAGACACGAACAACATAAGGAGACACACCTCTATATATACAACCAATGGTTGTCGCCCAACAGATCATGTGATAACACATGTAGCTACACAAAAAACGAGCACAACACACTGGAAAACCAGTACAACGTTGCACCACAGGAATAAAAAAAATATATTTACAAAAACTACATTTACAAAAAGGCCAGCAGTGCCTGGAGTATCACCTCGAACATCACATGACGGAAGCATCAGGTAAAAAATGTCATAATGACATGCAAATTCAAGGTGAAATTGTAGAAGAAGATATTTTATAACTCACATATTTTTAATTTTGGGGGGGGATTTTCATTTATTTATTTTTTTAAATAGAGGCACCTCTAATCTATCTATAAACAAGAAATCTCTGTCTGTCAGTCTATGTGTCTGTCGGTCTGTGTGTCTGTGGCTCCGCATATCTCTCTGACTATTTGTCAGATCAACCTGAGCTTTTTTGGATTGATATTCACAACGTTATCATTAAAAGTTTAAATCCCATAGACCTCCGTGTAACCAGTCAGCCTGTCGCGCTCTCTGACGCAGCTGTAGCCACGCCTCACGGAATACAAGATCAAAGTTGTTTTTAGATATCTTGTACACCTGTCTTAAAATGTAAGGGATACTGGAGCTTGGTTGGGATGGTGGGACGGCTCGCAGCGAGCGCCGGAAAATTTCCCTTATTTTCAAATACAAAACTTGACAGGTATGGTGCTGGAGCTAATCGCGGCCATTCAAGTCAATGTAAACTGCTCCACCAGAAGCAGCTCGACTCGGCGCTCTGCTAAAAATACGTGCCGGGTCTATTTTTTGACGGACACCACACGACGAAGCGTCAATTTCCACAGACCAAATGAGTCAAACAGGAAGCCAGGCGCAGAAAAGACGAGAGTATACGGTCAATTTTCAAAATTAAAACACCCATGAAAACTCCGGAGCGTATTTCACATTGCTACAACAACATGACGTCAAAGTTTGTGGCCCCCGGCAGGTAGCAAAATCTTTTCTTTGTTTGTTGATGTCTTTATACCTCCAGTGTTTCTGCACATTATCGCGTGACATCATGATCTCGCGATCCGTCAATTCCAGCCGCTCGTGTGCGCACCACTATAGATACGCTTCCAGTGGACATTGACGCCCGGCACAGGACGGAGGAGTCCGTGCCACGGCCGGACCACGCACATGATGGATCCAGTGTACACCCGGGGTTATGGCATTCCCTTTCGTCCCTCCCCCATATAGGAATAGATGAAGTGGTGCAGTTTGCATTAACATGACATGTTTCAGTAATCTCATGGGTAAGTAGTATTTCTTAAGTTTCACCACGCTGTTCTCATCTGCTCATGGTGTTTGCTGACATGGCTACAACATGGTTAGATTGACTAAAACATTGCCTAAACTTCCCATACCAAAGTATGGCTAGGTCGGAAACGTTTGTTTTTCCTTTCAGGCGTGCAGGGTTACGTGCTTGCTAGCTACCATTTCAAGATTGTTCACCTACGGAAAGCTAGGAAACCTAATGATGTTGCGTGTCTCTCCATATCTCAATGTACGTTCATGTCTTACCCAATGTACAGTTTCTCTATTAACACTATGTGAGAGTATGTACACCTCTTTGTACATCCAACCATCGAACACAGCCTCATTTGGCCATACATGAAAAATCTACTTAAGCTTCCACTTTTCAATAGAAAAACATGCTTCCTACGGGCACTGCACTAGTGCTACAAAAAGAAGTAATACTCAATGAGAATATGATAAAAATTTCCAAAAGTACAGTAGCAGTTTCTGGTGTGCAGACTTGTTTTTGTATTTGTTCTTCTGTCCAGCACCCAGTATTTATTGTTTTTGGATGTGCATGCAGTCTTCATAAAAATCCCAAAGCTCAGTGACATGAATATAATCACCAACAAAAAGATGTGCTCTCTCCAGCATCAAACAGGAAGCAGCAAAACAGGAAGTGGGACTCCTGGAAGGCGTTCTTACGTGGAAAAGGAGGAGAACAAGACTTAGTGTTTAATTTGGTGTGTATCTGATTTAGTGAAAAATCCTAATTTTTAAATGGTCTCCTGTCTCATTCACATGGTCTCCTCCCATTAAAACAGCCCAGCTAACCAACGGAGGCTGGTAACAAGTTGAGGTGAGAAAATCTAAAAAGTTTGTACGCAAATACAGTTTATTTTTATAGATTATATTGATGCTGAATTAAGAAGAATACTACTGACATATGGCACCTTTTATCTTGTGTTTCTAGAGTTATGTGCTTTTTCAGACTAGTGAGGAATTGTTAATATGTCATATTTTTTAAAGGGAGTTTTGCGTCCACCAGGAGCACGATGGGAAATAATTTCAAAAGGAATCTAGTTGTAGTCTTGCAGATAGCGACTCTACAAGCTCCCCAGTCTCTCTACAAACTTATAGTGTGTGACTAAAAACTCAAATTGTCTTTCGATGTCAGAGGGTGTCAGAGTTTGGCCTTTTAAATGTATTTTCCTTTTTGAAAGTCTTCTAGTGAATGGTGAAAGGCATTTTGTCTCCAGCTTTTCTGTCCCCAGTCACCTGATCATCACCTGCCTTCACACCTGTGCCTCATTCCCCTAGTTAGCCACCCAATGAATATATAGTACCACCAGCAGTGTCTTTGGTTTACACTCGCCTCTCTTTTCAAATCTAAACACAAAGTTGCCAGATTTGTCACTAGTTGCTCCAGCAACCAACACACCAACACATATCAATCAATCAATCAATCAATTTTTATTTATAAAGCCCAATATCACAAATCTCAATTTGCCTCAGAGGGCTTTACAGCATACAATATCCCTCTGTCCTTAGGACCCTCACAGCGAATAAGGAAAAACTCCCCCCAAAAAAAACCCTATTTTGAAAACATATTGCAGCAACTAGTCATTGCCAGGTTGGCAGCTTTGGATTGTGGTAAAAATGTGTCACACATATGACATTAAAAGTGACTCTGGACTGTATGTGCTGCAATCTGTGGACAAATTTGTGACAGTGAGTTGTCCCCCCTTTTGGAAAATCTGCGTCTAAATTCCTCTGTAACTGTGTATGTTATTTTCTTATTAATGATTTACATACATTAAAAAAGAAAGATGCTATGATAACTTTTACGTGAATTCATCACTGCAGATAAATAAGAGAATATTAATAGTTTGAATAGAGACAGTTGGTACTTAACAGCTGGCCTCGCTCTGATTCATCCCACCCCGACTGTGACATAAGTTCTAAATGGCTCCTGTGGGAAAGAGGTCTATAGGGTTTCAGTCCTGCAGCTGAATCATCAACCAAAAAAAGCAAACAAAGAAACACAAAAATAGAGTTACAGATGTTTACAGCAGCACTGAAGAGCAAATAACGGCTCCTAGTGTCCTCAGTGGGAAGAAAAAGGTTTTCTCGCAGTATCTCTGACGTAGGTAAGTAACCATATTTAACATTTATCAGCTCAGAGCGTAACCGTGTTTCAACTTCAGGATGTTTATCCTTTCTTTGGAGAGATTATGAAGTCCGAATGTCAACATGCCCTCTGGTTCTGCTGGACTCAGTGTCCTCACACTCTTACTCTAAATATGTCCTGAGTGTGAGGTGCCAATGAGAGCCAAACATTTTTAAAGGAGTTTCTAAAATAAATGGGGTCTCTTCCCGTGAGAGGGATTCATGAAAGTATCCACAGTGTCCCTTAACTTAAGTGTGAGCAGATAATGCTGAGAAAAATAAAGAGGTTAAAAATTAAATAGACTTCTGATGTATGTGTGTTTATGTCTGCACGCAATGTGCGAGTGTTTGCGCTGGACGGCCGATGTTGAATGGCTCAATTTGCAACAGTTAAATGTCTCTGCTTTGTTTTTAAAGGCTGGAGTTTCTGGGCACACTCAGGTCCACTCTCGGGTGTCCTTGGGGAGCAATGCAGTTGAAAGCAATACGACTGCGCGGTCATGCAGCCGTAGTGGAGAGGGGTGGGGGTGTTTTGAATGGCTGAGGCTTTGCACAGAGGGAAAGTGGGGTCAAAGGATTTAGAAATATCTAAAGATAAAGTTTTTAGAGGAGGGAAGCCTAAACAATGATATTTAGTTGTTTAAATGGTTTGAATTTCTGTGGGAGGATATGAGAAGAAACAATGCCTGTCTGCCAAGGTTGTATAACTGGAGAAGATGTTATATTCTTCTTTCCCAGAATATGAATTCTCCGCAGGCGTCCAGCGCTGGTAAGTGCTGGGATTGATTGTATTTCACTATGGGTCGGAGTGCAGCTAGTGAATGACTTTAGACTGTCGGCCAGGCCGGCCTGGAAGGACTAAAAATGGATTGTGGGGGGTGGTGGAGAGAGCAAGGTTAAAGGAACAAGTAGCATATCTGACTTGAAATAACACTTGCAGTTGCCGTTTATTTTGTCAAGGCCTGTCAATCAGCCTCAGAAACTGTACTTACAGAATGAAAAAAACATAAAGGAAGGTTGAATTTCAACTATGCTCAGTAAATCCGCTGCTTTCTCTGCGTTTGAATTCACGCTGAGAGAAGGGGACGAAGTATTTGGACTTTTGAGATTTGGTTTATATGAATAGTTTAATATATTTTGGGAAAGTATTCACTTTCTCGCTGAGAGTTGGACGAGAAGTTTGATACCATTCTCAAGTGTGTGTGATAAATATGATAAATATGCCTGTTAGCTCAGAATAAAGACTGGAAATGGAGAAATGACTAAACTAGCTCTGTCCAAAGCTAACAAAATCGTCCTGCTAGCACCAAGTAACACACTACACTTTATTTACTTCATACTAAAACTGAAGCATAAATTTAAGAGTTAAGTTGAGTAGGGCATGTCTGACTTTTTTTTGGGCGTAAAACTACAAATTTCCCTTTCTATATTTTGTTTTTTGTACGTATTAAACAGTTCATAGATATTGGTGGACTGAAGATTGTAACCAACTGAAACTTCTCTCATGTTTCAAGTGTGAACTCCATTTTCAGCTCATCTCAGAGGGGCTGCTAACTATGATGGCCGACAAAAAAACACAAATGGCCGTATCTAGAGCTAGTGTTTGATCTGTCCATTCTGGGCTACTGTAGAAACATGGCAGCACAACATGGTGGACTCTGTGAATGAGGACCTCCTCCTTATGTAGACATAAACGGATCATTCTACGGCAACAAAAACACTTATTTCAGGTGATTATAAAGTTCAGGTCAGGTCACAAATTTATTCACAAAAAACAGATAAAGAAAAAATACATGTACAGTTCATAAGAAATAATGGAGGATGTGAAATGGAACGACCTGATAAGCGAAAGCTTGAGAACAGGGGCCCAAACATGAAGAAAACTGTGTTTAAAACGTGTTTATCAACATGTTGTCTAGATTTAGGAAAAGAAAGTGCATATGATACACAATAACATTTATAACCTGGCGGTAGTTTACAGTGATTTGGGGTATTAGGCACTCCATGTGCTTTTGTCTTGTACTGGTGGTGGGCGAGGTTGTAGGGACGTGTCGTGTAAGCTACAAATGGATTGTGTCTGCAGCTAAACATGTCTTGCAAAGGGTGCTCCTGTATGTTGGTGTCTGACGCCGAGATCCACTGACAAAGTGGTAGTGTTTGATGAGATGGGAGTGAGAACGGGCTGGCCGCACAGTATCGTTTCATAATTCAGGTATCTGCCGCGTGCAAGTGGCAACATGCAGGAAGGTTACTCAAACCAGGGCCACACTCTGAAGTCATCAAAATCCAGTGCTTGGGTAGTGACGTGCAGTGTCACACACTGACACTTTCATGTTGGTATGATATGCGTGCACCGTTATAGTATTAACGGTGCACGGCAGCATTGGGGTGACGCGACGGGACATGAACAAAAGTTAAGGCAAAACAGACTTTCACCAGGGAGAGCAGTGTTCACGTTCCGTAGGATTATCCAGCCAAACCCTGTTCCCTTTTCCTAAACCCAACCATTTGTGTCTGTTCTGTTCAATTCACGTTGTTGTGCCGACGTAGTGCGTTTATTTTGAAAGAGACTGTATGAAAATCGTTAAATTTCTTGTGAAAATGGAAGTGTATTTTGAAAGAAGGCAATTCATGTAACAGGCAGAACTTGACTCAGTGTCTCAGAACGTCAATAACCAACACACCCAGGGTACCTTGCACATCCTATGTGGACGTCGAAGGTCCATGACCAAACGTCGACATGTGATTAGGTCGTAGTGAGAATGTGTCAGGTTACTCCAGTGGAGAGAAGCAAAGGAGCAAATTCGTCTTTCCATTTTGCTTCGTCTTGTGGATTTTTGCTAATAGACAGGCTGCTTAAAAAAGATGTATACCAAAAATACAGCCTTGGTGTGCAAAGGCCTTAGCTCTCAGCAAGGAGCAAATAAGTGTATTCCCCAGAATGTCAACGTATTCCTTTAATACTCTGCATTGTTGCATTGTTGTTTTAAAGACATAAGATAATTAAAAAGTGTATTATTTATCGAGTTACTGTTTCATACTAAACAGGCCCTGGTAAATGTTACATGTAATATCTGTCGGTCCAACTGGTGCACCAGCCTGGAAAACCCTCCAGTGTCCACAGGTTCAAGTGCCAGCCCCCTGCCAGGCCCTCACATTTCTCCCTTCTCTCTTTCCCTTCTCTTCTCCTTCATCTCGGTACTGTCGGAAAACTAATAAAATACTGAAGGAGGGCGGATTGCTCGCTCTTCTTTGAAAAAAAAAAAATGAAGGGAGAGGATTATTCCTCACAGCTGTGCAGTCTTGAGGCCATATCTAAGGAGCCGCCACAGGAGAGGTCAGCCCTGTCGCAGCCTCACACTAGCCTTTAAATCAATCACATGTCAAGGCTGTGAATAGCAGACCAATAAGCTCAATTAACACCAAAATACTCTGAATCCGTGCCCTTCTGCCACCCGTCACCACCTCCTGGGAGAGGCCTCTCAGATCTCAGGACATGAGAAGACACCGACAGCCCGACCCACCATTGCTGCCCGCCCAGCCGCGGCCTCGCAGCCACGTACAGCCCCTATCAAGCTATAGCCACATAACTTAAGCCTGCACTCACACAAACAGCTCAGTGCCTATTTATACATCACATCCTGGCAACGCACATGGGAAAACAAGACCCCTGTACTATCAGTGTATCCAGTGTTGTCTGCCGCTCACTGTTCTGTCCCCGTCTGATGTCGGAGGGGACAGAGACATAAGATAGCTGCTTAGGATAGCTGAAAGATGGCTGCTTTAGATAGCTGAGGATACCAAAACAACTTGATTATGCGTTTGGCAGCAGGGAGCAGTTGTTGATATTCCAGACGCTGCATTCCCTGCCGACATTCCTGTGCGTGTAATTGTCTGCAGTGTCGTGTTATCAAATCATTATCATCGTGCGTTAGCTACAATAAAACAGCGGGACAGCATGATTTAACTCAGCCTGCTTTTGATCTGCACTGTGAAATAAAAAGACACAAACAATTCTTTAACCTCTGTTCTTTATTTGGATCCTGATTCAACTGATACCTCGATCAAAAAAAGATTTCAGGGCACAAATAGACAGTGTAATGTGATAAACATAGGCAAAATATCAGGAACACCTCACAGTATATTGCAACCCTATGCAATACACAGCAATGTCTCTGCAATATATGAAATAATAAATGTAAAGTTTATGTTAAGACTCTGTTTGAGCTGTTGTACTGGACTGCATTATACTTTAATATGTTCCTGTTATTTTGTCCACCTCTTCAGCTGTTAAAGTCGAGACTTGTCATCACAATCATGTCTAAAAAACATATATAATAATCAAGTATAAAGCATGTAGGTTTTTCTCTCCTCGCCTTTCCAGTAGTGGTTTGACAAAAAAAAAAATCTTAAAGGAATAGTTCGACTGTTATCATAGCTTTATTGGTAGTTTAATGAATGTTGTGTAAATGTGGGTGTGGTTTAAGCAGTTGGTAGGAGGCAGGGTCAGCACTGATGTCACACTTGGGGGTTGGTGGTAATGACACAGGGATAGCTGGAGAGGCCTTTGGGCTGAGCGGGCACGCCACGAGGGAAACAAGACATTCTGAAGACAAAAGAGACTGAGAAAGCGTTTGGCACGCCACCATGAATTACCCATGTAAATACACATTCAGTCTGAACAACCACGAAGAAGAGCGAGCGGGCTGGCCGACTGGTCCAAAGTAAAAACACAAATAGTGTCTTGCGGAGTTGTCCGGTCCGAGTGAGCTGTTCATAACAGGAGAGGTCGCACTCACCCAGGGAAGTCCAGGCACATGTCTCGTATCTAATGTCTAATGCAACACATAGGGAGAGGCACTAAGTTAAGGGCTTGCTAGCCTCAGTTGATGCGTAACATCGACATTTTGGGATACACACATATTCACTTGTTTGTTGAGAATTCAGGAGAATGTTAGCTTAGCTTAGCACAAACACCGGAAACAGGGAGAAACAGCTAGCCTGGCTGTGTCCAAATCTAGCCACATCCACCTATGAGCATCTCTAAAGCATAAAGGAATAATTCACTGAAAACAATATGGCGTGTATGTGTAGTGTTCAGATCCCTATCCCAACTGACATTGGGCGAGAGGCAGGGTACACCCTGGACAGGTCACCAGACTATCACAGGGCTGACACATAGAGACAGACAACCATTCACACTCACATTCACACCTACGGCCAATTTAGAGTCACCAGTTAACCTGCATGTCTTTGGACTGTGGGAGGAAGCTGGAGTACCCACAGAAAACCCACTCTGACATGGGGAGAACATACAAACTCCACACCCTGGGTCCAAACCAGGAAACCACTTGCTGTGAGGCGACAATACTAACCATTGTACCACCATGCCGCCTTAAAAAGTAATAAATGATAAATAATAATAAAAGTATTTAATGCAGAAAATATTAATGCAATTAAATGAATAAAAACATTTTAAAAAATCAAAGGGAAAAGCAACAAGTCATTATATTTAAGCAGCTGGAGCCATGAAATGTTTTTGAACGAAACATTTTTCTAATAATTTTAACTGCACTTGTTTATTTTCATCTGGTTTGTGTGCAAGAATCTTAATTTTTAAAACAACTAGTAACAAAAGTAATCAAATAACTGTAGTGGAGTAAAAAGTATGATATTTCCCTCTGATGTGCAGTGAAGTAGAAGTAGAAAATGGCACGAGATTAAAATACAGTACAGTAAAAGTACCTCAAATTTGTACTTAAGTAAATAAAGTAAATGTACCTGGTTACTTTCCACCATTGTGTCTATGGACTCACCTCCCTGGGCTATCTATTGTCCCAGAAAGAATTTCTATTGTGTTATGTTCAGCAAAGCATTTTCAGCTTATCCTCCGAAGAAGGAATTGTGGCCATGCATGCTTTGTTTAGCAGAGATAGTTGTGTTTGGATTTCCATGAGCTCATGAATTGATACGAGACACTTACGCAGGAATTTTCAGAACGTTTTTCTGATGATATAACATTATTTTCTTTCGTTCAGCCTCCGCTATACTCAGTGCTATTTGATAGAATTTTTTTTCAGAGACCACAGAGAGCCTTGGAAGGTGAGTAGCTGCTGTACAATTTGTGGGTGACCTATTTCTTTAAATCAAGGCCCACAAACTTTTTCTGGAGCTTTTCAAGGACGACATGACAACGGATCAAAATCCATTTGTTCACACAGACTGGAAAAACATAAGTTAGGACTGTGTTGTCCAAAAATATAAGTGTTTCATACACAGTTAGAACAACACACACTGTAAAAGTGACTTGCAATTGATAAATAGATAAAATGAAGGATGCTAAAACGTGCTGATGTTTTTTAAAGGTGACTGTTTACAAATTCCACTCTGTAGCTGTTCCTCCTCTGTAAATATACATCGAGGTTTGTCGACCATCTGAGTGACACCAGATGACCCCGCCAAACACATTTTTATCAGCGTGTTGTGTTCACTGTCAGGACTGACTGTCAGTGATCAAAGCCAGGTCAGCAGCCCAGCATGTTCCTCCTGTCTTATCTTCATTACTGTTTTATCTCTGTTTTCTTACCAGAAGAAGCCTCCGACATGGCACCAGGAAGTTTGATCATCCCGGCTTGTTTGGCTTCAGAGCACTTCAGAGGTGGATCAGCAGTGATCACACAATGCGAGCCAAAAACGATACGCTCATATGAGACAGGGTTTAAAATCAATTTGTTGTTCTCCGCTCACTTAGACTCTGCGTTTAATCTATCTGATCTTCTTTAATCTTGTTAATCTGCATATCCCGTTTCTCAGGGCCTCTCTGTTGGGAAATGTGCGTGCCAGAAAGAATCATAATTCATATATTAACACATGTTGACTCATTCTGTGCTCCAGCCAAGTGTGTAGATACGTTTGAGGGGAGGGGTTTGGGGTCGACTATAATTATGATGATGAAGCACAAATATCTCCTACCATTTGCCATGTGTCCGAGCAGTTCGATTACAAGCTGTCAGCCAAGCTCCAGCTGAACCGAGAGAGACAGAGAGAGTCTGCAACCATGATGATGAAGCACAAATACCCCTTACCATTTGTCATGTTTTCATGTGTTTGACCATTTCAATTACATGCTGTCAGCTGGAGAGAGAGACGGAGAGAGAGGAGTGCATGCCAGAGAGAGTGCGAGTGACACATGTTACACAGAGTGAGTGAGGGAGGACACATGGCGAGATAGAGAGGGAAAGAACGAGCAGAGGAATCGAGGGCAGAGTCGCCTGTGAGAGAAAGCTGGCAGCAGAGAGAGAGAGGGGGTTATATGGAGAGTGAGAGCGCTTAGAGGACAAGCACAGGGATATCAACTATCTTTGACCCTCCATCGCCTTCTAAAAAGCCCCCCCCCGACACACACACACACACACACACACACACACACACACACACACACACACACACACACACACACACACACTCCATCTGCCCACCCCGTGAGCCTCAGCGCTGGTACGTCAAACGAGTCCTATTTATAACCTGTGGATGGATGAGGGAATCAGGTGGACTCTTCTCTGGAAACAGTCCACATCTGAAGGGTGTGTGCGTGTTAATGTAGATTAGTGTGTGTGTGAGTGCGCGAGACAATGCTAGTGTATGTGTGTTTGTCCCTTTGTTGTTTGTGAAAGTCTGACTTTTAACTTTACAATTTTTCTTCTTGTTTTGTTTGTTTGAGGAGGATCCCACTTCTGTGTCTCTGTCTGAGGTGGGTTTTTTTTTTTAACATTTTGTGTTTAATTTAAAAAGTAAATGAGTAAATAATCAGTAAATGAAAATAAGTCAGAGCATCGTATCTCCATTGCAGACACTCACTAGCTACAGTGGCAGATCTAGGGTCACTTAGGGTGCCTTCCACAGGGGGGTCGCTGAAATCCACTTCCAGTATTTCTTTTGTGTCTTTCTTTTTTTTTTACATTCATAAAATTGAACATAAGGGACATGGTGGAGTGTTGTGTTAAACATAAAAAAGGCAAAAGCCATTTTGGGCACGGCAAAAAAAAAAGAAAACAAGAGCAAGATGAAGTTTGCACATACCATATTATTTTATTGCTTATTGCCTAAGTTGTTTATCTGTGTTGATTCCTCATTAGCTGTTGTGCTTGTTTGCAGTAAATACTACTACTACTACGACGACTAATAACAATAATAATGATAATAATAATAATATTAGTAATAGGGATGTCCCAATCAAGTTTTTTTGCCCCTGATCCCGATCTGAGTCATGCACTTGAGCTGATAATACAGACAATTTAGAGTCACCAATTAACCTGCATGTCTTTGGACTGTGGCGACAGTTGTTGTGAGGCGGCAGTGTTAACCACTACTCCACCGTGACGCCCACAACAAATGAAGTACATAGGTCTAAAATAACGTTAATGTTTTTGATCTTGTCACTGTCTCGAGGGAATGTCTCTGTCCCTTTAAGAGAGTATTCTCCAGTGTTTGTTGCTTCGTGCCACCTTTGCCTGAGTTACCTGAATAAGTGGTATTTCAATCAGTGGTTATTATGTCGACCGTCCTTTTGCGTGGATAAGGCTACATTAATATAAAACTATTATGGGCTTTTTGTTCCTGGAGAGGCGTGGTGAGTGTGGTTGTTGTCAGTTCCACACCACTTGCTTTCTCTCCACCGCCTGCGGATAAACATCATGTGCCATAGACGCACAAGACTGTCACACTGAGCAGAAATAAAAAGAGTTCTCATAATTTTGGTAAAGAGGAGCCAGTAGTTGCAGTAGTTCAGTCTGTAGGGATCTGGGTTGGGAACCAGAGAGTCACTGGTTTAAGTCCCTGTCCAGACCAAATACGCTGCAGAGGTTTCAGTTCGCCTCCTGAGCAAGGCACCTAAACCCTGACAGCTCGGGACACCTGTCCATGTGTGTGTGACAGCTGACGTTAAACAAAGGATTGAATCCTCTAGCACAATATACTCGATCCCGATCTTTGAGATTGGATCGGGACATCTCAAAATAATAATAATAATAATGGAAATTAATAATACACCAGGGGAAGCTTGCCTAGGGTCTGGAACTTACTACCTGGTCACAGGTCAGTAGCTTCTTCTGAGGTTTTCCACCATATCTTGTGGTCTTCATCATCATCATCATGGATGGAGCTGTTGTTGTCGCAGAAATTAATCTGTTGACATGTGAGCTCAGCAGTTGATCTAATTACGTAACACAAAGTCTGTATAGATGAAGTTATGTTTGTGAGCAAGTCAGCGGACCTTAAATTATTCTACGCTTGATGCAAAATGTAATGCTTTTGGTCACGCAGATTACTGTCTAAGTGTGGCACAAATACACACAAAACAATTAGTCTCTCTAAGACAACACAAATATAGGTGCATCGGATTTTGCTCCCCTTTCATTTCTATGAGGTTTGTGCAATAGGGATTCACTTCTCGTTGCAAGATGTTTGAATTTTAGTTTAATTGTTTGTATTCTTGTTCATGTGACAGCATGGTAAAATAATACAACTAACAGAGAAGAAGGGGGGCTGCCTGGCTGCGATGAATGCAGGGACTATGACAGAGGTTAATGGGACGACCCTCCTGCTGTCTTAGAGGCTGTCCTGGCCACACTCAGCAGTCATGAAGGGGTCGTCAGCTGATAAAGCTCCTCTGGGTAAAAACTGGCCCGTGTCACTCTCTTCCTGCAGCTGACATCCACCCTGCATCACCTTCGTTTGCACCCTCAGCACCTGCACAGCACTCTACCCATGTTAACTTTACTTTAATAAATTATATTTTTTCAGTATATTCTTGCGGGGACTCCCTTGGCACATTCCACAAGCTAGTTTATGACATAACAATAGTTGTTGTTAGGGTGTGTAATTTACACCATTGAGGAGTTCTGTCTGCTTTTTGCCACAGCATGCAAGCAAATTTTCCTCTGTGAAATCTGATCTCACCGCTCTAATCGGATGTAATACACTCCAGAAAACCACAAAGCACGACATGAAGGTATGCTGACTTTCAAATATGTTTTTTTTTAATGATGGTGTTTAAGAAGAAACAAAACTATATAAAATGTAGGATTTTACTTATTTCAGATATTAAGATAGAAACAAAGCTGTACTCCACAGCAGAGTGGCTCAAATAAACACCAAATGTCCAACATTCATGAACAAACCTGTAAAGAGAAACTGGTGTGAAGATGTTTTGACTTCCTCTCATGGACTGGATTGGTTGTTATCTCTGAATATGTTTAATATAAGCAGGTTTGTTGTTGTTTTAATGCCTGGCGAAGGTTGCTTGACAGAAATATAGCTGCTGCATAAATCAGTGCAGGAGCTGATCTGTGCTCATATGATTTAAACATTTTCCAAACTTGATCTCGTCATCTCATCCTCAGCAGTTCCGCTCGCCATAATGAGCGTGCGTGTGTCTCGAGGCCGAGGTGTAAGGCTAAACCTGCGCTAACACTCGACAGCTAATAGGCTCATCCATCATGGAGGAAATGAGACAGGCTCTGCCCCGCTCCTTCTCCTCTCTCTGCTCGCTCAGCCAACTCTCGAGCCCAGACATACTTACAGGCGAAATTACTGCAAAGTTCTCCACCAGGGTATCCTTTCTTTATTATTCTACGTGAACAAGGGGGCCCTTCATAGTCAACCTAATTTATCCAGTGTCTCATTTCGGAATAAAAAAGCTCAAAAAATGAAGCGAAAGGAGCGAGAAGGTCGTTGTGGTTACAAACCTCCAAACCTCAGGCCTTCCTGAGAGGCCTGAACATGGAATCGAGGCCAGGGGGTCATGAGGAGGCCCATTCAGTCCTGGCTCTGTTTTGACACGGGCAAAAACACAGATCCATCAGTAGGACCATTTACAAACCCTCGCATTCCTGCACTTTGTTCCCTTCTCAATAATTTGTTGGCCCGGAGTTTCAGAATATTTCAGCTTCATGGCTTTAGGAGGCTATGACACTAAAAACATGTTGAAGATCTTATTTTCCTCGACGCAGTGTGAGAGGAAATGGCACACAATGTTCAGCATATTTTCAGGATGCAAATAATGATACTAACATTTTTACTGAGGCCCCAGAACTTGTGGTGCCTGAGGAAAGAGGGTCTAATAAAACAACATGTTTACAGCTATGTCAGCCTTATATGGTACACATAAAAAAGAATCTGTTTGGGCCGTTAAGCCAAAAACAGTAAAATACAGGCTACTTATTTAAAGCAGCATTTTCAGTGTATATAGCCTTGGTTTTTGTTTCTTTCTGCAGTGATAGAAATAGTTTTGGGGGGTACAAACTTTTGGTTTGTCAGCAGTGCGGGTGCAATTTCTATGTGGGCAACCCCCCAAAATAGTTTCTAATGTCACTTAATTTCCATTGGAAACACAATCAGTTAGCTAGCTGCGGGGACGCCATTGTTATCAGTTGTTATTGCAACACATTCTCATTCTGAACTCAAATACTGATGCGTGGTCAGTGGCCCCACACATCAAACTATGACGCTACAGGTACCCCTACAGCATCAGTTTTGGACGCACAGGGATAACGTGTCAATTTATGCTTGTTATATGCACTGTGTCTTTTCAAAGTAAACTTCAGTTGTCAGAGGAGCTGGACAGTTTCCGCTCGTTAAATCCATACGTCTTTTCAAAATAAACTTAGAATGTAGGCAAAAACGTTGTTTGTAGGTTTACTTCCTTACGCCCAGTTCAGACCAAAGATTTATGACGAGATGAAACCATTTTAGAACGCTGCAGAGAAAAGTTGCCACGGTGTGAGCTGGCTGTCTGAGCTTGACTCAAGCTGGCTGATGGTGTCACCTGCAACTCAGCTGGTCAAATTGCCAGTGGCTGGTTTTAGAACGTAAAGCATGTCACCTGTTTCAACAGCCAGTCGGCTTGTAGTGAAGTCCACTGGTTGAGTCAAAATGACCGCACATGGCGTGTTCGCTTGCTGTGAAGCCCTCTGTTTCCGTCCTCACGGTGTGCCGCTGCTACTTGCTGTATGTGCTTATGCCCCTAATACACACATTCTCTTTGACTGATTAACTGGCACTGCTTATTTATATTATTGTGACGTATTTATTATGAATACAGTCCATCTAATGCTTGTTTTGTTAATGTTTTGTGCTGTTTCATCACTACTACAAATGCAACCATAGCCAGTACCTCACTATGACTGTCCTCATTCATATTTAAGAAGTTATAAATTATATTCAGCCACAAAATAAGCCTGAAAAGCTGGAAATCAGAAGAGAAGTACAGAGAGTTGTTGCATAGAGACGATACACCATCTTATCTAGTTGCATTGTTGTGAACCACCAGATTTTTAGAACGTTGCAAAACAGCGTGTAGTTGCCTGTTTCAGCTCATCTTGTCACTAATCCTTGGTCTGAACTGGGCTTTAGGTTTAGGCAACAAAAGTACATGGTCAGGTTTAGAAAAAACATCATGGTTTGGCTTAACATAAGTACACACACTAGCACATTATGTTGTGATTAAAATAACTTGATTGACTTTTGGCTTCTCACAGCACATGAACAGCTTTCTCTCTGTTTGATCCATCCACCTCCTTGCCACCTGCCCTGTGTGGACTTTCTTGCTCCTTATACTATGGCAGTTTTTGGAAGCATTAAAAAATGCCACCGCCTAGTGTGTCTCATACTGCTGTTTGAGGGTGCGATGGTATTTGATGAGTTTGGAGTGAGACCAGGCTGACCATTGTGTGATCTGAGCAGTCCCTATGTTACTCTGCACATTGCAGTAGCTACTTTGTGTTGTGATTCAAATCACAGGTTAATGCGCATCAACACATTCTCACTCCGACCTTGTCACATATCGACGTTTGGTCACGGACCTTCCACGTCTAGATACGACATGTAATGTACCCTGGGTGCGTTGGTTGTTGACCTTCTCGGTCGCCGTGTCAAGTTCTACCTGTTGCGTGTATTGTCTTCTTTCAAAGTACACTTCTGTTATCACAGGAAATTTAACATTTACATACAGTCTCTTTCAAAATAAATGCACTACATCAGTATGATACCCTGAATTGACGTTTTTTTTCCTTCAACAACAAACACACATGGTTGGGTTTAGGCAACAAAAACACGTGGTTAGGTTCAGGAAAAAAGAAAAGGGTTTGGCGACCGGTCGCTTATCATGCTGACATTAAAGGAGGGCTTTCTTCGTCATCGTCTGACGCCACAAGTCACTGCCCGAGTGCCAGATTTTGACGACTTCAGACCAGATTGTGCATGGAAGACTACTCGTTGTTAATTTTGTCAGTCTGGTAATTTGCTGTCACCACAACTGGACCCATGAAAGCGAGAAAGAGCCCTTCTTTTGAAAACATGGAACAAACCGAGCACTGTTTGTGAGAGCTGCAGGTGTTGATGAAAAGTAACGTCTAATGGGAATCAGCGCTAACATTAGCAAGCTACGCTAAGTGATACTTTTAGACAAAATGCTTGTTAGCCTAGCTTTCCAGCTTCCACTTTCAAAACAGATGAAAAAAAGCACAACAGTTCCTCCCAAATGTTGAATGTAGTAAGGGGGAAGACATCTTTAAAGACTAACAGTACATAACCAATACTGTGTGGGCATCATAGGACAGAGCTACAACAGGTTCAAGTTATAAGAGCATCACTGAAGTAAACAGCAGGTCACCTAGCAACACCGTTCTAGGATTTCAGTCAGTTGCTGAGACGGGAAACGTTCACTTGGAGGCTTGAAGCTTAGACACAGTAGGCTATTTTACAAAAAATTCCCCAATAGTTTTTAAAATTAAAATCTCTTTTAAAGAAATAGAGAAATATGTAAAATATTTGCAGTGTCATTGTTTATTTACACAGAAAGTTGGGGGAAAAATTTGTTTTGTTTGGCATTTGTTTTACTTTATGTACATATTACTCATGCAAACGTGCAGGTCACACACACACACACATACACACACAAACACACACGTACACCTTTTGATGGTAAAAGACGTCTTTGATTTGGTCCCAAGTGCTATACCCAGAAGTCTGTGTGTTTTCCCAAAAGCAGGAAAATCATAAAAAGTCCAGGTTCCTAAATTACTGTCACTCAAAGAGTTTCTTTCTCCTGCTCTCTCTCTCTCCGTCTCCATTCACCTCTCCTCCCGCCAGCCCCGCAGTCTCCGACCCTTTCCTGCTTCCACCAGCAGCAATGGGGGCTTTCTCTTGTTTCCTGGTGCTGGCGCTGCTGGATAAACACACAACCTCCCCCTCATATAAAGGCTCAATTCTTCTCCATCATGTTTAAATATGGATACAAAGAGAAACTTGTATGATAATTTTTGGCATATGGTGGTGGGGGTCAGCGGGTGGGGTGTGTGTGTATAAGAGAGGGGGTGGGGGGGGTGCAGGCGAGACAGAGTTCTGCCTTGTTCTGATACTTGTCTAAGATTTCGAGGTTTTTGTTTTATGCAAGACCAGACCGATGCCGTCTGACAGAGTGAGTGCCGGAGCAGCAGTTTGTTTGAGCGTGCCCGAAAATGTGAGGTTTAACAAACTCCCGCCAGTTACATGTGCTGATATGATAAGTGTTGGCAGGGTACGCTGCAGCATAAAGCAGCACTGTTATGGAATTTGGGTGGCATGTGGAAACACACTGTGAAGCCAAAGATTAAACAAAGACTTAATTGCAAAACTCAAATGAGGGGAGATTGCTTCTCCTCTCCGATGGAGGGCTGTCTGCTATATTTCATCTTTGATTCTGCGATGGAGTAATGGAAATGGAGGCAGAATCTGGCTCCTGGGTTGGAACATGCCAGAGATGACACAGATACCCTGGATGATACTGATGGCCTGCTGATAGCCTGAAGATCACCTTACTGCCACCGTGCCAACAGCAGTACAGCGAGACAAGTACAGGCCCCTGAGGGGAGTGATGTTACCCTCCGCAGATGCTTCAAAGGCTGCAACAGCTTCCAGTCATACATTAAAGTCGCTGCAGGCTTTATAAATACACAAGAGTTGTTGGTCATTTCTTTCAAGTTACTCGAGGCATACTTAATAAAGGGTATATAAGTATAACTACTGGCTGCTTAATTATAGATCAGCTGTTAAAGACCTTAAATAACAGTGTTTGAGTTGCCAGGCCGTAAAAGATATATGTTTCTTTTGCATACTTTGCAATTTTTTTACGATTAGCTTAAATAATCTTGATGGCGTATTATAAAAAAAATTATATATATATTATTAACGATTCACTAACATTTATAACTGCAGACTTTTTGGCTTATTATAGGGTGTGGCCGAGTGCGGCCGAGCAGCTATCTTCCAGTTTAGCACTCCACTAACTTAAAAGGGGATAAAATGATTTAATCTTGCAGCTCTTCAAGCCTTTTCAAATGTTACTGAACCGAAAGAATTAAAGTGAGTCATCTCACCTGGATTTTGACACTCAAATAAAATTTATCTACTGATTTACAGACATCTCTCTCACAATATTAGTCTCAAGTAAAAGGTCTTTTTGGGCCCCATGGCATCACGTGATGGACTTGAGCAGTGTAACTCCATTTTTGACCACTATGTAAATTCCCTTCAAAGCCTGGTGCTGTTCTTGGAAGCTTGTGTCCTATGTAAGTGTCAGTCTCCGGGGCTAAAAAAAAAGTTTATAGGTTGAAAATGATATATGTTGAGTTTCTATTTAGAAAACAAAGCACCCCCCTTATTTTTAAGATAATACTGTAAAGAACTACACCTACAGAGTTGACTTGAAAACATCATGGATTTACACCACCAGATTAGCAGATGGCGCTCGCCCGCTCCTGTGGGTCAGGCTGAGTAGTTTCTTTTCAGGCCCTACTTAGCACAAATCCTAAATAAAATGGCGCTGGCTTGATTAAAACGTTAATCCATCGTGTGTCTCTCCACTGACCCACAGCCAGTGCACCACTGACCTGTAGTGCTGTGTATCACATGTTGCCGGCCCAGATACCCCTAGGTCTGGCGTCAATTACACCAGCACTTAAGTGCCAAAAACTGCAGTTCCTCTAATGGCCACTTGAGGCTGGCTCCAAAAGCGAGTCAATCCCCATAGACTCCCATGTTAAAATGTCCAACTTGACAACAGAGAGAAACATGTTTACAGCCTGATACAAAAACAGTTTTGGTCTCTGCAGCTAATTATCCTATTCATGACAATTATAGTGGGGTGAATTTTTATATAACTCACCCATTTAAATGTTATTAAGGCTTAAGGTTACACATATTTAAGGGTGGGGCAACTTTGAGTGACACGTTCTCTGCAGAGTGTCCTCATGTTCCCAGTCTGATCTGCAAAGTCTTAGGGCTGATGTGAAACTGCGCCTGCTTAGGACAACAAAAAAGTTTATCTTGGGTGTATCGGTGCAATGGACAACTAGGAAAAGATGGCAGGAAAATAAATAGCTGGAGAGCTACAAAAAAAGTTCACAGGCTGAAATCAATGCCAAAAATGTAAATTTATTTAGAACATCCGTGCACAAAAACAAAGGCGCTCAAAGTGCAAAAAATAATAAAAAGCAATTAAAAACAGCAGCAAACGTTTCAGTCTTTGACCTTTATCAGTGCTCAGTGCTCAGGACTGATGTCTGGATGTCGTCTGGATGTCGACGCAACAGTCTCGACTCAAAGTGAAGATTACTACCTCATAAGTTGACCTCAAGTTGGGACTGTTTTGTCAAACCAGTGCAGTACATTCAAAGAAAATTGTACTTTACTTTAATGTGTAACTTATTAGCCAACACCTCACAAAAAGTCCTGAAATTGCTAAATCATAACAGCTACTGAGCTTGCAAATCATCAAACCCATCTCCATGACAACTGAGCAAACCGCTGCTAAAGATGCTGAGATACGATTGCGTGGTTTTGGATTGCACCGCATAACAAACTTTTTGCTTTGTAGGTATAAGGTGAATATAGTATTTGATGCTTATCAACACTGGAAATGACAGTCAGAGGAGAGGCAGTGATCAGTACCATCAGATTGGAGCTGGCTCCAGGATTCTTTCAGGTGCGATCCTGGTGATAAAACGGGATCAGCTGGGATTTCAGTCGGATTGGGAGTGTGACACTAGGAGTAGGTGGAGATGGTTGAACTCCCACTAAAGAGGAAAAAAAGATGGGAAGATGTTGATTTTCTGTAAGACATAACTTGTAAGTAGTGCATGAAAACATTTTAAATGACGTTATTGTTCATTGCAGGAATACTGTATGTACTATTGTGCAAGGACGACAATGAACACGTGTGCACATATTTTAATAAATTCTGGTTGTTTTTGCACCAGTGTGAAGGATACCCATAATGATTGGCAGCCCAGCACAGAGGTAATAAAGCAGTTCATTCTTCTGTCTGTCAGGACATAGAGCGCACATTCACCAGCAGCCAACGGACACAGCTTACTCTGGTTTGCTGAAGAGGACGTATAAAAGTCCTGTTTCTTTTGTAATCGGCCCAAAAGCCTATTTGATATTTTAATCCAATCTCACCTTACCCACGTCTCTCGAAAATGAAAACTCCAAAAATCTGGAAAAACAACACATTAAGTTTACATTTGGCTAAACCTTTTCCATTTTGACCTATTCCAATGAGAATGTTTGTATTTTTGTGGAATAAATCCACATCAAATGGTGTATAATTACTCATGCCCGTTTCAGAAAGGGAACTGTTGACAATCTCAGCTACAGTTGGATCCTTGTACAAGATTTCCAACCAGATAAAACTCCAGGAACCTTTTATGCAACAGAGCAGGCGTTTTCATGCATTTACTGAGGCTCGTCTGTTGATTTTTTACACACAGTGTAACAGCTCACTATCTGCCAGTGACCTTGCTCCATTCATCTTTGATGCTTGTGGAACAAATAGCACCCAGCGAGCATCAGAGAGGAAGAAGCCGCATGTGCACTGACACAGAGTGGCTGCACTGTGGGTTTTATTCTTCTGTAAACGTGTCCCGAGTAGCAGAAATACCAGAGATATCTTCTGGGGTGACCTGTCTGAGCAGTGACCCTTTGTAGCGTTTTGAATTCATTCACATTTAATCTGGTTGTAATTACATCAGTCCTGTGCAGAGAATGGTGGTTTATACCTTTTAAGTCGTCTCTTGTATGTGAATGTGTGTGTGTTGGGTCACCTCATGCCCCCATCTAACACTGAGGCACTGTAGGGAGGATGATGTGAGATAAAGCGCCCCTATGCCAAACTGTACACCAGAAAACTGATCTCTGAGATAATAAAGATCTAAAACACTGATGTTCAGGTTTCCAGTTGGTAACTCTGACTCATAACAACCTCCTCGGTGCAGCGGGCATGAAAGAAAAACCTTGAATGGTTTCGACATGTGGAGGAGTGAGAGATATGGTCAGCGGAAAAGGCAAAAAGAAAACAATTTTTTTTCCCCAGTGAGACTTGTTGAGGATTTTATGTTGCCTGTTTAGCAGGGAGTGTTAAGTACACAAAGTCCTTTTCCTCACTTTTGTGCTACTTTAATCACTGAAGATTGTGACAGTTCAAATAAAGCTTTCAACATCCTAAATATCCAGGCAAAATGTGCCAACCTCTAGTCAGATTTTGGCTAGCATTGCTTTGTCAGTTGCATTTCTAGATCACTGTAGCCTGAAAAACAACAACACAACAAAAAAATCTTTAAAGGAACTATATTCGGCATTCAGAGCCCGAACTCGAGGCTTCAAAACAGCAGTTATTCAGCTCATTCAGTAAATTTTCACTTATCCTGCCTCCTTTCCTCTCCTACCTGCATGCCCACCTCATCAAGGCAACTCAGTTCACCTGTTCCTGGTTAAATTCTGTCAGTATACATAGGCCAGCCTCACAGACACTCCTTGCCAGATTGTTCTTCACCATTCCCATGCAAGACTTTCCAGTGTTCACTTTCTCACTGATTCCCCAACACCAACCTTGCCTGTCTCCGACTCTGCCACTTCGCTCTTCTGCTTTTGCATTCCCGGTGTCTGTTTACCTGTTCCTCTTGGCTGTGTGGAGTTTTTCCCAGACAGCTCTACAATGTGAGTTTTCCTCCTCATCTTCCTGTTAACCTGTTCTGTATTGTAATTCGTGCATACACTATCTTTGTGTGTGCGTTATGGAGGTTACTCGGCATCATCGCTGGTTCCTGGACTACTTGCCTGGCCTGACCTACTTTCTGCCTGCTCCCTACTGCTGTGTTCACCCCTACCGTGTGCTTACCTGGTGTTGGATCCTCTCCCTGCTTCTTCATGGTTCCGCTGCACACTATTGAACTGTCTGGTGTGTGTGTGTGTGTGTGTGTGTGCATCCAGCAGACACCAGTGACTCACTTGCTTTCTGCGTTGGCGTGGCCAGCCAAAGCTTTTGGATCAGCCCTGTGCTTTTGAAGCCCCCAAGCTGGGAGTTGGACTTTCCTGTTGTTTTTATTTTAAAGATTTTTGGGGGGCTTTTTGGCCTTAACTGATATGACAGTGATAGCATGAAAGGGGGTACAGAGAGGGGATGACAGGTTGGAATTGCGGTGCCGCAGCGGCCAAGGACATAGCCTTTGTACACGGGATGGCAGCTCTACAAGGTGAGCTACTCAACACTCCAACCTTCCTGTTGTTACACTTACCTGCTTGTTCTGTGTTCTGCTAAGAGGTGCATTCAAGGCTATTACAAACTCCCTTTTGTCTGTAGTGCTGCGTCTGGGTTCAAACCACAACTGTTACACAAACAAGTGGGTGAGCCCATGCAAGCTATGTCCATTATTTTATACAGTCTATGGAAAATAGTATTGACAGAGCTAACACTGTTAATAGGAGGGTGGGCGCTCTGGGTTAATAACGTCCTAATATTGCCATATGGGTGCAGTGCACAAATTGGTGGCGATGAGCTAGCAAGTGCGACACAATCACGTGGACTCACATTCAGTAGGAGCGTGACTTCGTTCTCTGATCAGGACGCAATTAATCTTCTACATTTTTATATAGTAAATTGTTTCCTGCTTTCTTAATGTATTTTGGCATTCTGACATTTGTAACAACATTTAATATTAAAAATACAGACTTATAGCTAACCATTTGCAACAGTATGTTTTGTGGCTGGCTGTATAAGGGTGGTAGGTTTAAGAGAAAACACTGTTTGCCATATGCTCTTGATCTTTGCAGGCTAAACGTCACGGCTCGACAGAAGAGGCGAGCCCATGATTGAGTTGAGGGGCCTCAGCTAGCTCAGCCATGTCTGTAATAACACCAGGAGTCAGTAAAATGTCAGCAGAGATTACAACTCAGAAGTCTGAAAAGATACTTCTATGGATATGGACGAAACCAAGTTACAATGACACAAGCATCTCCTCTGCTGCGCTTGTACATTTTCATGGGAGCTGTAATTTTTTGTTCTGTGCTCACAGACTCTGTCAAAAGCATGAAGGTTTTAACTTGTATAAGCTCCCGCTGTCTTAGATTACATTCATTTTTTCAGAAAGACAGATTAGAGAAATGCTAAATGAAAGATTGCATTGAGTTTCAGAAGCTAGTAGAACAGAGGCTAGCCTGAACGTGACATCACAGCTTCGGCTTTCTATTCCTTGCATGTCCAAAGATGGTCTGTGTCTTGAATTGCATGTTTAGTGAGAGGCCTCCCTATACAGTTCTCCTCAGCCTCCTCATCTATACATTAACAGTGAAGGCTAAACTCACATTTTATTTTCTTGACTTTCTTACTTGAGGGCAAAGTTGTTAATATTCATTAAATCTGGGTTAATTCAGGCCAGAGCAATAAAATATTTGCACTCCCTTAAGCATATGGCTGAATATATTCTCTCTCTGCACATTTGTTGTCTCAGCATGTCAGTGTAGTGATATGATTTTGGGAAAGCTGCCACTGTGCAGGGCATTTATCAGGCAGAGCTTAGCCTGTCAACATTCAATAATGTACTTCACTATGTTCTTGATCCTATAAAGCTCCAGCAAACTCTCCCAGCCTCAACAGTGGGATGGAGGATGAGCTAAGATATTGATTGCTCTCACTTCTCCAAATAAATCCTGTTAACAAGAATGCTTCATCTATCACAGCTGTTGGACGGAGAACCTTGTGTCTCCGGGACTGAGAAAAGCATTAATACTGTATGTGAATTTCAAATAGATAGCCATATATTATGAAAGCAACATTTTTCACATTGCGAGGGAGGGAGCAGGGTCATAAAAGACTGAGTTAGTGCATATAAGGTAATGTAACTTTTCAATTTGGCTCAAGATTTTCATCCATCCAAGAGCTGAGCGCCCACTCCCCTTCAGATGTAGCGATGTTTCTCTCCAGGTTAAGCAGACGTGAGTTACGACGCATGTTCACCGACAGGAGAGTTTTAGCTTCCTTGGGTGTCATTGTTCTGGCCTGTTGATTTACAGCACGTGTCTGAACTGTTTGGCTTGCTGATTTACAGCATGTGTCTGAGAGTGGCCTGGCCCGCAGCTGGGGGGCCCTCGGCCAGTCCGGGGGCCTGAGTGGTCCAGGTCATGCTGGGCGACGTGGTTCCACAGGGAGGCATACTGAAGTCTAATAAAGCTCCAGCGTGTCTGAGAGCAGAGAGGCCCCGATCCATTGGGGGGACTCAATCTGTCATGGCCCATCAGTGAAGCCCTAAAGCACAGCAATGGCTGTGTTCCTAACCGCTCACTGAGACAGTGTTTGTTACTGAGCAGGTCTGAGCTGCTGCTACCTCAGTCTCCACTCTACAGTCCATCACACTAACACTACAGGCAGTAATGACCAGTACGCCTGTTCTGTGACGGCTGACATGGCTTAACCCTGAGCTGTATGAGACAACTGATGGTGACTGACAAACACTATGGGCTGTAGTTTGTGGGTGACAACAGAAAGTAGCACACACAGAACTGAGCTAAACTTCACATGAACAAGACGAGCTTTGCTGTTGATCAAGAAAATAATTTTTGCTGGATTCAAAATCATCATATTGATATGTAATTTATGCTATATGCAAGACGCTGTGTCGTGAAAGCTTATCAGCGTTAAGATCTGGTTGAGATCCTACTGGCGTTACTGAGAATCAGAAATGGAGGACAAACTTACTGTCACCGTCTGTGGGCACTCCCAGCTCTACCACTCGCTGTTAGTGTTGTATAGAGACAGACCAAAAAAGGAGCGGGCTCTGAGAAAAGTGAGTAAATCCATGGGACTATGTGGTAAGTTTGGAAAATAGTCCTATGTATTTGTGACTTGTGTAAGCTATTTATTGAGTTTCTTCGTAGCAAAATGTTTTGAGTAATCTAAGTCCGTCTTTTATTGTGTAAAGTAAACAAATGGGGTGAAGTGCTGCCATCACTGTATGAAAAATAGTAGAATGTTGCCGTCTTGGTTCATGCTGACTCAGAGCATGAAGCTTCCGTGTTCACATCACTCGATTCTAGCTATTGGTTAAACTTTCTCTTTAACCCAAGTCAGTCTTTAGCTGCTTTCCCCAGTTAGTTAGCCATTAGCACAGCTGTTAAGGGCGAATATTCTCCACTTGCGAATACTCCAAAAGACCCTCCAGCGGCCGTGTTCATGTGAGCAATGTTTCGTGTTCAGTGTGAAAACACCATAAGGCTAGAAAAATTCATTATATTCAACAAATCCCATAATACTTTGGTGATGGCAGTTTGTTCCTACTGAAGATATAAATCTTCAAAAATTGGTAAGGAGATATACTTTCATTTTTTTAACAATAAATTTAATTATTTATTTTAATAATAAATCTATCTTAAAAATGGGCTGCATAATTTCCTTAAACAGCTGGGTACTGTAGTTTGTATCAAACGTTACTCAATCAGGAGCAAATAGTGTATTTGTTGGGATCTATTTTTAGCCTGTGGATTAATACACATTTGTTTCCAGTGAGCATTTACAGCACCAGGACTAGGAGTATGATGATACATCAGTCTGGACTGATATATTGATTCAACAGTCAGCAATCAAAACCACTGATGCCAAATAAAAACACTGATACATATCGTCATCTTTAAGATACGCCTCTTTTTAAAATTCCCATGGCACGACTGTGTCACCGTTTCCATCCAAGCACAGCTTCTTCCTAAATATTTGAACAGTTCTAGTGGCTGAGTGCCAGGCAGATCGTAAGCAGCCAAGACAAAAACAATGAGGACAGTAACTGATAACATCTCATATGGACCGCAGGTCAATTCAGTCTCACTCCGAAGTCATTGAAATCTGGCGCTTGGGCAGTGACTCCCTTCGTCAGACGATGATGCAAAAAGCCATCCTTTAACGTCCGCATGATATGTTATAGTTGAATGGTGCCCCGCAGTGTCAGGGGGAAATGCAGTAGGACAGTGGATGGGTCCAACAAACACTGACCTTCACTCAGTAAAGTGGTGTTTGCATCCTGTAAGATGCTAAAGCCAAACCCTGTTCTTTTTCCTAAACCTAACCATGTGCTTTTGTTGCCTAAACTCAACCACATGCGTTAGTAGTTTAAGGAATGAAACATCAATTCATGGTGTTGTACAGATGTAGTGCGTTTATCTTGAAAGAGACTGTACGGTAAATTTCCTGTGAAAACTGAAGTGTATTTTGAAAGAAGACAATGCATGTAACAGGCAGAACTTGACAGGGTGTCCCAGAACGTCAACAATCAACGCACCCAGGGTGCCTTGGATGTTGTACTTGAACGTGGAAAGTCCATGACCAAATGTCGATATATGACAAGGTCAGAGTGAGAATGTGTTACGCAGGCCCCTGAACTGAATCAAATCTAAATCGTACTGTGTCAGACTTTATGATATCAGCAAATATTGTGTTGTTGTCTTAAGATGTGATGAAATTTACATCCCTGACCAGGACGAAGTATTTGTGACTCTGTGAGTCTAAATAAACTACAGTGGTGAAGCTATATCACATGTTGACTACAGACAATACAGTTTTTAAATTGCTTGTTTTGTGTCCAAATCCCAAATATATATTTAATATACAAAGAAATAAGAACAGAAAGGCAACACACCCTTACATTTGTAAAGTCAGTTCTCCTCAAACTCCTCAAAAAAAGATGTTATTGTGCAGCCTCGGACCTCAGATAATTCATTGTAAAAACTCTACAGGTGACACCATGAAGGAACCCTATTGTCCTGGCACCTACAACAGTTTGATGTTTCCAGAGCCCTGCAGCCCTGAGACATGCTTCATTTAAAGGAACACTTGACTTGACTTTGAACCTTATTTCCATGTGTTAGTCATAGTGGTAGTAGGTTTGTATCTTCGGCAAAGCTTGCCAACGCTCTCTGCAGCCAGCTGAAGCAGCTGAGTTTCTTCTGTCATCTCCTAATGAGCTTTGACTTCAATGGACGGTGGAAGAACTACAGACGGAGTTTGGCTCAGATGTGAATTTTTTCCTCTGCCAGGGTTCTGGGGTCGTCGCTGCAGCTCAGAGTTGAAAAAGCCATCGTGGTCAGCTAAATATCCTACTTCACATTTCATAGCATGTTGTCATGGAGGGTTCATATGAGTGTACAAACGGCAGCCCAGTAGAAGACAGACTCAGGGCTGCCACTGCTTTTTCCGGGAGACGGCACCACAGCAGGACGATACGAGCCTCCAGGAGCTGACAGGTAGTGTTTGTGCTCCAGCTGCTCAGCAGTGCCAACTCAAACCAAGTCACTGTGCTGCAATTTGAGAGGGGCCAACAGAAACAAGAGGGCAGTTAGGTGAGTAAGTGTTTCTGTGGACTAATGCTGAGTTTATCTGACACATTTATCCTGTCATCATTTTAATTACCTAAACTTACTTTTAATTGCTCTGTAAAGCACTAAAGCCAAGATTGTCTAAATGTACTCTACTAGTAAATTGACTTGACTTACTTGAATGTTTAAATTGTTCAGGTTATAAATGGTAAAGGTTATCTGCAAAATGTACTTATATACTCTTTTACTGTACCTTCCCCAGTCACACTTAATTCATTGTTCATTTGTATGTACACTGTACATGCAAAGCCGGCTGTGTTTGCACAGTGGTCAGGTGAACGGAAACACAGTATCAGCAAATGTGATAAGAGACCAACAGTCAGATTAACAGCCCATGAAGCTGGACTGATCGGTGGCGCTGCTGTTCCCAGCTTCAGACACACTGTCTCCTGATACCTGTCGCACTCTCAGCAGAAGAACTTTTATGTCTCAGTGATTTTTTACAACACTTAACATTTACTATACATCATATGTTTCTTGCTTCTCCATATTGTAATTACATCACTGTTACTTCTGTCAGCTCTGTACGTCTGTTGCATGTCTGGCCAAGAGGAATTTGTTCTCTGTGTGTTTTTGCCACAATGACTGATTTGGTGTGAACGCAGCCCCGAGGCTCCTCCTTAATTAAAGTCTAAAGATAGAGAGTGTCATATGAGGCACATATATAATGAAGCCCTGTGACACAAACTCGTGATTTTGTTCATATAATTAGCTCAAATGTCAGAGAATCTGTCACTACATTCATGTTACACCAATAGTCAGAAAAAGCTTGATAGCCAATTAATTGGCCGATATCTCTCCGCCCCAACACGGAAACGTTCTGACAGTGTCAGAAATAACTGAACATATAGGTCAAAGTAATATATAACTAAATAAATATATAAATCTGGAACTGAACATCAACTAACCTTAATAAAATGCTCTAAGTCAAGCTGAGATTGTCTGATACACAATAACAGTATGGAGTCTTTGTGTAAAACAGGTTACTTTTTTAAAGCATTTTTTAATTAGTAAAACATTCAAATGTAATTCAAAACAAGACACTTCAAAGTGGAGTCATTTTGAATTTTCAAAATACTTTCTCAATGATTCATAAGACAAATAACAAGACTGTCAAAACCTCGTATTTGGCTGTACTGTGTATGAAACAGTAGAGGGCCTTTGTTTTTAAAAGAGGGCTTTTAATTTGTACCAGGAAGTGGCAGCATTCACTTAGTCACAGACTCCCAGACTTTTGCTACTAGCATCACATTGCTGGACCAGCTGTCTTGGTTGCGCTAAAAAGAAATCATGTAAATACTTGTTAAAATGACACAATGCATGTGGACACAGTCACGCAGCAGAGGGGAGCTGCTTTCTCTGGAGCTGTAACCGCTGATAATTTAACACAACCAGCTTCAGCTTCGGTCAGTGATGTACAGCCTTAATCAGCCAAGCCAGTAAATTGGTCTACCTCTAATACCTCTTCCTCAGTGCTTACACTGCGACATTTTTTTTCAATTTGTACTGCTGAACTGGCAATAATTTATTTTCAGGACTTCTGGTTCAACAGACACATTCAGGTAAAATTTCACTTACAATTCAACTGACATTTCAACTGCTTTCAAAATTCCACTAAATCCTCCATACTTTGACTTCAACTTCACTTTGCGCTCACTCTGAAATTGACGTTTTTGCTGAAACTCACACTTAACGGAAACTTTAACTTCTTTCAACCTCAACCCTCCATTTCAACAGCCACTTCAATTTTTCTCAGTATTTCAAGTATTTCAAACAGAGATGGGACCCAGTCATGGTTTTACAAATCTCAAGTAAGTCCCAAGTATTTTCTACTCAAGTCCTGATTCATGTCCAAAGTTAGACAAGTCGAGTCCTAAGTCCTAAAGTGTGAGTTTCAAGTCCTAAACAAGTCATAATTGTAAATGGACTGCACTTACAGTATATAGCGCCCTTCTAGTCTTCTGACACTACATGTCACATTCACCCATTCACACATACATTTACACACTGGTAGCCTGAGGCTACCATACATGATGTTACCATTCACATGGACTCACACACTGATGGAACGGCCATTGGGAGCGATTTTGGGGTTCAGTATCTTACCCAGGGCATTCAGACTGGAGGAGCTGGGGATTGAGCCTCCAGTCTTAAGATTGTTGGACGATCCGCTCTACCTCTGAGCCACAGCTGCTCCCTATAATGCGCTCTTCACCAAATGCAATGCCATTTAGATAACAGAATAATCACATATTCAATTTTTAAAATTTGTTTTTATTTTTGAAAACAAGTTTGTTGGAAGTTGTTGCATCTTCACCTGTAACTCTTGACCCGCCTGTTTGCATGCTGCAATTTGTTTTTTGTTGACCACAGCATAGCTTTTGTACACAAACCAAATTATCTTTGGTATCATTTTTTCTAGTTGGAAATTAACTTTAACGTAAGCTCTTCATGGTCGTCCCCTGCAACTTGACTAGATGCTGTTGGATTGGTTTGGAAAAAGTGAATTTGGGTAATTAAGCGTAGACTGTCTGATAAGGGAAGGGAAATGACTTGTGACACATGTTTTATATAACATAATTTTTAATCTTTGGGCTTGGGTGAAGGTATCAAGTATTTTCAAGTCAAAAGGCTCAAGTCCAAGTGAGGTCATGAGTCATTGGTGTTTAAGTCCAAGTCAAGTTGCAAGTCTTCTCTGATTTTGTCAAGTCAAGTCTAAAGTCATAAGATTTGTGACTCAGGTCCTCACGTCTGATTTCAAATGCAACTTTCCTGCAGCAGGTACATGCAAATTTTTCTTTCTAGTTATCCCAAAAGTCCCTTAAATTTTTGGAAAGCTCATACACACTGATGTTGAAGCTTCTGCAGTTAAACTCTGTTGCATTTGTACTGGCGATATCACATTACCTGTTATCATACACAGGAATTACATAGTATAAACTACCAAACAATTTATTTTCAACATTGGTTTGCTTCTAATACTTAACATACTTTACTTCATGGCGGGTTTCTCTGCTTCAAGACCGACTGGCTAAGACTGAACCCGAGGAGCCTCTTAAGAATGCTATTTTCATTTTAAAGTGTAGCTGATACTGAGCTGACAGACACGCCTTTCCTCTCTGCAGTCCCCCACCCCCCAACACTGTCCACTATGTTTTCAATGTACGGAGGAACGCTATCTCGACTTCCCCAGATCTCACAGAGGTCTTCCCCTCTGGTTATAAAGGCCACTTTATACAGCTGTACATCTGTGACCCAGCCTGTGGAAATGTCACACCCGGGCTGTTTGTGGCCTCTGTGCTGGGACACACGCACCGCTGTTACACCCCTTCACCCACAGATGCCAGTCAAGGATGACCGGGCCTCACTAATACATGCTAATGCATTCAGACTGGAACATGTGCTGCGAACCGCACATTTCTCTGGAGCTTGATTCATCCTGTACCTCGATACTAATGTTTAAAACATTTGACCTCCAAGTCTTGATATCAGTGTGAAGCAAAATGAGTTAAATCTGGCCTCGGTCGCTGCGACTGGTCCGGTGAGGAGACCTCGGCAGCACATGTGCACAGCGCCATCACGGAGCGTACTTGCGAGGGATTACCTCGATGATCTGCGATAAAGTGCTCAACTGTTTTCCACACACTGCTCTCATGGCCACAAGGGCATTAGAGGAGGACAGAAACAGAGAGCACGAGAGAAAGAGGGGAGGAAGACAGAAATAGTAAGCGAGCTAGATGGACGCACAGGACAAAGAGTGACAGAGAGACACTGAGAGGTAGAAACAGAGGAAGACAGAAGGCTGAGCAGAGGGAGAAATGAGCAGTGGCATAAGTGACAGACTGCGAGTACGAGATGGCAGAGAGGGAGAGTGAGAGAAAGAGGGGAACAAAGAGCATATTGTCAGTGCTGGGCGCTAATCGTCCCCTCTTAGGCTGCCAGAGACAACAGGTGAGAGCAGTTTGACTCCCTGCAGGCTCCATGAAGCTTTCAGGGCTGTGTGTGTGTGTGTGTGTGTGTGTGTGTGTGTGTGTGTGTGTGTGTGTGTGTGTGTGTGTGTGTGTGTGTGTGTGTGTATGTATGTGTGTGTGCAGGGGCCAGGGGACCTCAGGAGAACTCTGCCAATGCCAACTCAAACGGCAAATGAGGAGTGAGGGCCGCACCATCAAAGAGCTCTTTTCAGACATGCCAGTGCCTTGGCTGTGTGTGTGTGTGTGTGTGTGTGTGTGTGTGTGTGTAGGTGTGTAGGTGTGTGTGTGTGCCCATTTGCATGTGTATTCTCTGTGTACACATCTTGCAAGAAATTCTCCTTCTCGTCACACCAGCAGAGTAATAATGGTATATGTGTTCAAAGAAACAACAGAGGGGATGTTCAAAGCAACAACAGAGGAGACGGACTTTGATGTTTACAAGAGTGCGTGGGCTTATTACGTGTTAACAATCTGACAAAGCATGTGACCCACAGCAGCTGTTTGCAGAACTCTCACCTATAGGAGCACGGAAGTGAATTTAAAGCAGGAGAGATTAAGAAGGAAACACGAGGAGTGTATTTGTTGATGATGTGATTTTAGTGGCGAAATACATTTTTGGAGACGTATAGGAGGAGTCTGTTAGACCCTATTGTGAATTTACCATACCATAATGCCAGAGTAGGAGCTAGACTAGATCTGGAGGTGACTTTGGTGGATAAAGGGAACCTTTTCTGGAAATGAAATAGAGATATCTGGACTAGACCTGTGTCTGAATCACGCTGAGAGACTGAATCTGATAAACGTAAAAGGTGGACGACTGAACTGCTGCATTGACAGTGTAAAAAAAAAAAAAGGATTAGTAGAGGTCTTTTTTATTTGCGTAGCTCATGTCATCAGTTGTATATAGAAGCCCTGAGGAGCAAGATGGAAAAAAAAATTGTGGGCAATGTCGGCCAAAAGTTCTTACCCTATGTATGGGATGTTAACTCTACATGGACGATGTTATCTCCTACATATGAGATAAACTGCGGCTGTTTTGAAAGTGGGAAATCCTTGCAGAATTAAGCAGTTAGCGCAAGATACAAAGAGAATCCAACAAAAGAAAAGGTTTTATTTTCTCTATTAACTTAATATCCATTGAGAAATATAATGGAACTATGCAGGATTCTATTTCATATACACACATATGCCCATTTCGGCCACTTGTATCCACGATCTCAATCTTTCGGTCACTACCCAGAGCTCATAACAGTAGGTGAAGGTTGGGACGTAGATGGACCAGTAATTCGAAAGCTTTGCCTTCTGGCTCAGCTCCCTCTTCACCACGACGGTCTAGCACAGCGCCTGCATCACTGCAAAACCGTACCAAACCACCACCAAATGGATGGATGGATGGACATATGCCCATCTACAATGTCCAGGTTCCCACACACGCACATACGTGTACTACTCAGCGAGCGAGTGATGAGAGAAAGAGAGACTGATTTGTGTCAGCATTAGCAATACAACACCACCACAAAACTCTCACTGTTTATATATTTTCCTATGAAAAGTAATGCACCAAATTTCATACATATCTCATGTATTGATGAGCCAGTAATTTGTGCATAAAATCTTTGAGAATCATGTGACCAATGTGCTGACGGGAGTAAAGAAAAAAAGCATTCCCGAGTGGTCCAGCTAGGAGGCAGGTTGGGGTGGTGGATGGGCCACAAAACATAGGATTTCCCCCAGAAAACCGGCTTTTAGAACGTGTGTGAACTTGAACTGAAAGTCATTTTAAGGTACCTCCTCACCATGTTTCTTGTCCAGAAACCTAACCTCCGTAACTTAACGTCAGTTACGTAACTTGACCTTAAGGATGTCACATCATTCTGGGGCTGCTAATTTGTAGCATACAACGATAAACTGGGTATGGAGTAGCTGTTGTTTCGACAAACCGGATAGCACCAGTGTCCAAAGCAGGCAAAGAAGAAAGAGAAAATAAGAGAGATAGAGCCATGGACAGCTGTTTTAACTGCACCTTTACCTCCATGCTGATTTTAACTGTATGAATTGTTCGTAGGTTCAAAAAGTATTTAGCTTACTGCTAGTTCTTTGTTGTTATGTGAGTGCTCGGATTAGTAAATGTATTCTTTGATTTTGAAACAGTAGCCTTGTGTTGTTGTAATTTAGCCTTTCTGAGGTTATTTCATGGTCAGACTAGAGCAGTGGTATTCACACCTTTTGTGCCCAAGGCACATTAAAGTGCAGGCCAAAATCTCAAGGCCCACCTGTATTTGTATTTGTGCATAACAGCTTCTAATAACATGTGTTATCACTCTTATCACAACATAAGACAATAAAAATAAGAAAAAATAAGACCGGTAGCTTTCGTAATACTGTCTACTGACAGTGTTTTTTCTCTTTTCTTTTGACGGTAGGTCATCTTTGCAGGTGCTTTGTTGTAATTTGCTCTGTACAATAAAGCGACCAATTGTCCCACTCATGGCTTTCTCCTTTTAAATGTTATCATCCCTCACACTGGTTGCCAATCAGTGCCATTGATGTGTCACACACTTATAATTCCCACACATGAACGGTGACAAGTAAGTTCCCTGTGAAGATTTTTTTAATTAAATTTAACGTAATTACATTTTTTTTAGATGGAGTTGGCCTCTTTATTAGGAAATGAGTGTGTACAACATACTGATACAGTCAATTAAAAATGTATAACTTTTTGTATAGGCCCAGTTGAATAGTACAATTATAATGGGACGTTATCACAAAATCCCGCTTCACGCCTGGATTGGCATCATGGCACACCATTTGAGAACCACTGGACTAGAGTTACACAAAAAAAAAAACCCTGGTTGTAATGAATCACACTTTTCCTTTGAAATCTGACAGCAAACCGACAATTGGTCAAAGCCCCTACACACCTGCTGTTCACCGACACAGGTGTTTTCACTCACCTGATTACACTCTGCTCAGGACTTGTGGGCGTGACTGACAGGTCGCTCAATCTCCTCTTGGCTTTGTTGCACCTGTTAGGGCGGGACGAGGTACTTGACCTGACGAGAAGTTTAATTAGTAGGTAACTGAAAACACCTGAGAGTGAGAGTGTGCTGATCACACTTCACAAAGCGGCATTAGGAGTATAATAAATATCTGTGTTCACAGCAGCATTGCTGAATGCTGAATTTGGATGGCACTTTTGGGACACCTGCCATGGCATGTCTGATTATGCAGTCATGGAAATATGTGTTGGTTCGCTGGTGGGGTTTCATGCTTGAGAGCAGATGTGTGACAAGCACAGTGGCATCTTTTGGCACAGCACTGGCATTTGTGGTCGTATTTTATGTCCGCCAGTGAAACAATTATCATTTTATTTCAAAGTATACACGAAAAAGCATCAATCACTTCCATTGTAGGTGCACAGATGAATATTTCTATCCACTGTGTTTCTGCGGTGGTTCAGAAGGTTTATGAAGGAGTGAGAGGAAAAGAGCTGCAGTGGAAAAGTGCAGCACTCTGTTGTGCAGGGCATGGAGAGTTAATTATGCATGCAGGGCTAAACAAATGTACTGGAGTCACAGCAGACCATGTCAAAAAACATCTGGGGGCAGTGTGTGCGTGTATTTGTACTGGCATTTTTGTGTGTACGCGTGCATCTGTGTGTGGGAGCCCATAACCACATCCTCATGATCGTCACAAGATAAAACCCATTAATCCATCATACATGTGAGTATAAAACGTCATTCACCAAAGATAAAAATAAGAGCGATAAGGTTACAGTGTGGAGTTTTTAGATTTGAGGCGTGTTACCACTGAAGGCATTCTCAACAGTTCAGTTATGGCCGCCATCACTGGACAGGCAACTTGAGCTCAGTTGGGTTTTAAATGCCAAGAGACGGCCTGCAACAAGGAACAGCCTGAAGTATTGCTGCCTGTCAAAACGAGACGCAGTACCTCTGAGGACGCAGTGACAGTGATAAAAACTGTAATATTTCATCTGGAAATCAACCAAACGGCAATGTACGGGGCTGTGAAATGAAGCAAAACAGAAGTGCGAAAAACTGCAGTCCCTCGAATGGGCACTTGAGGTGGGCCCTAAACTTTATTTTCCTCACATGCTTCTGTGGTGAATGAAGAATCCAAAAAACGTAGAAAACTTTTCATTAAAGTAAAAGGGGCCCTGTTTAACAACAGCAAGACTACATCGAAAACTTGTGAAGTAACCAAACCAAAGGGCAAGCCAAAATCTCAAGGCACACCTGTATTTATATTAATAATGTGTTATCACTCCTTTCATGACAAATAAAAATAAGAAAAAATAAGACAGGTAGCTTTTGTGATACTGTCTACTGAGATTTTTTTTTCCTTTTGGCGGGAGGTCGTCTTCTCTGGTGCTTTGTTGTAATTTGCTCCGTACAATAAAGCTATCCATTGTCCTACTCATGGCTTTCTCCTCTTAAATGTTGTCATCCCTCACACTGGCTGCCAATCAGGGCTTTTGATGTGTCACACGTTATTAATCCCCACGCACAAATGGCAACAAATAGGTTCCCTGTGAAGGTTTTTTAACTCCTTGATGCCTATTGTCACGAATTCGCATCACACGCTTACATTCAGACTGTTGAGATAGCGTATTTAATCCCCCAGTGCCAGTTTGTGCATATTCAATATATACCTAGGAACCTTTTGCAAGCACTGGTTTTAACAGTTTTTTACCATTTATGCCTGTTGTCGCTAATTTGCATTATACCAAAAATGTATATCTACTTTATGTGCTATAGACAAATTAACAATCTCCACTTAATTTAGCATCAGCTTGAAAGCAAAAATAATTGTTAACAATTTCAGGCATCAAAGGCTTAAATCAAAGTGCAATTTTTTAGCTATACTGATACAGTCAATTAAAAATTCATTCATAACTTTTTGTATAGGCCCATTTGAATATTACAATAATACTATGTGACTGTCACAAAATCCCACGGCACACCTGGATCGGCATCACTGCCATTTGAGAACCACTGCTCTTAGAGTACATCCTAAACACATGCATTTTATTTTTTAGACATACTAGTAGGCAAACACCTGTGATTGAACCCTGCATTCCTTTGCTCAGGCGTGCTAGGCGTCCCTGTTCGAGACTGTTTATGTGGAAGTGTTTTAAATAGCACGGTTTAAGTGAAAATCTCTCTCCTCTCCGTTTGCCAAGTCTTTCCCTTCCCGTTGATGCCCAGAGCAGTCGGGAATCGCCAATCTGATGCTGCTGGGAAGCCTCTGCAAATTACCTCAATGAGGAACAGCCGTGCTTTCCTGTTATTAGCTTACGCACCCAAAACTTTAGAGGAGATGTGCTCACTTTCGGTTAAAAACAAGTATTACTAAAGACCATGTTAGGAATGGGATCACTCCGGCCGTGATACAGTGATACGTGACTTAAAGCGAATGTTGGCCGGGGTCATAAAGTGGAGGAGCCGGGGGAATGACCCCTTCCGTACTTCCGACCCCCTTGCTCAGACCACAACCATCTTCAAATGTAATTTTAATCTCAACGACACACCTGTGTGACTGCATCTTGCTGGGCTGTGATGTTTTCATGCTGTAAATATATACACATATAAACACCTGGCTCAAAATGGTTTCTTGGTATGTCTCCAGCAGTGTGGGCACTGTGAGTGATACAGTGTGCTCTGTCTTAGCTGCCAAGCATGCCAAGCATTTTCTATAAATATCTCCAAAACAAAAATCTTCTCATTAAAGAGCCAGCTAAACATAGCATCTACTCTACTATACTGTGCCTTCATATTTCAAGGAAACAACCAGGCTTGCCGTCCTTTGTCTGTGCAAACCAGCAATTAACACTTAAAGTGCTTCTTCACAACCCTCCACCCATGGCACTGTGAGTCCTACCAGAATTTTTTTGTTATCTTCTCCAGCACAATGTCTGGACATAGACAACGTAAAAAAAATGGGAGGTAAACTCTTTCACTTGGGGCAAATTTCTACGTCTTATGAAGCCATGAACATGACATCATCTGAAAACAACGGAGACGCCAGGCTGCTGTCACCAAAGTGGACACCTTCCAGACCCAAACGACAGGCTGACATCCTGTCCATATGAATGAAAAAAGGGGACAAGGTGCATCCTTTTAGTCTACAGTCTACATTTTTTTGCCAAAAATCTGAATATACCTCTTCCTCCTCTTCCTGCCAGCGTACAGGGACCAAATGAGTCACAGTATGAGGAGTACCTGCTAGGAAATACCACATCGTTTGGTCATAGCATGAGCGGTAGTTGTCTCCTCTCAGTGTTAAACAGACCCAACTAGTTCACACACATCCTGCACTTTCCTTTACTACAGAAAAAGCCTGTAGTATTTTATCCATTCGCAGCTGTGTATCAACACACCCCAGATGTCCAGGGATAGTGTGATACAGTCACACATACACAGACACACACACACACATAGTGATACTGAGAGTTTGAAACAGAGTGACAGACTAGAGGGGGCAGGTTACAGAGTCTGGGAACAGACACACACTAACAGCAGAGATGGACTTGGATTGAGTCCAGACTGCCTGCCTCGCCAACTGTCAGTCATATTACACCGCTAACAAAGAATGCAATAAGTACCAGCTAATTAAATCAAACTGGATACACTCTTAGAAACTAATACCACCTCACGGCTTATATTTCTGTTTTTGTGTCAGACTGTGGAATCGATTGCTTTTATACCTGCTCCTGAGCACTGCTCTCAGTCACCGACACACACACACATACGCAGGCAGAGAGGTCCGCACAAACACAAATGCCAAACTCTGCTCGGTCAGTGACCCCTGAGGCAACACGGTGTACTGTAATTAAAGTACATTAACACATGCACCGCAACTGTTTTTTTCCTTCACAGTTCAGGATGAGGGGCTGTAAAGTGTTTCCCTCATACAGTATTCTGTATCATTATATCCCTCTCCCTTCGTTTGATGTGCTGATCTTCAATCACCCTGCAGTGGAGGGGTGAGGAACATCAGAAAGCTTTGCACTCTGCCTAACTCGGGTTTCAGGATGCTGTGACTTTTTGAACTTTAAGCCGTTTCCATGGGATTTCTGACTTGTGGGGGAGAACTTTATTCCTAGTGACAGGTGACCGGAGAGATGTGACAGAGTGCTGGTTGCGGAAATGGGCAAATTGTGAAAGTTAAGAAGTATGATAGCAGTTTAAAAGTGTGGTGCAGTCCCAAGGTGTTTATGGCAGCTGCCAAGGGGTGTGTGGAAAGATTGTAGAGTGGCCTGACTAATTTAGAAATAAAATAAAATAGAAATTATGACCTGCTCAAAAAATAAATAAATAAATAAATAAATTTTAAAAAAGAAAAGAAATAAAATAAAACAAAATTTAAATACAATAAAATTAAATAAAATAAGTGAGCTGTACACCTGAACACTACCTGTAGTGATTCAAAGAGCATAAAAAATGTTAGCAAGTCAGCAGAGTAGTCTAAATAGTCAGCTAAAAATAATGTATACGGCTGAAATAGACAGGATGAAATGTTCTTGGGCCCCTATTGACCTCAACTAAACATGGTGGCTCCTATAGATACCAGTCAATACTCCAGTGCTGGGTTTATATAACCTGATTTTTTCCTGTGTCAAGTATGTTGAAACAATTTGATACAACACAACTTTATGACTTTCCTTTACTTACTTTTTACTTTACTTTAAGATTATGCACCATGTTAGCACAACATTAAGTGAAATATCTAAGATCTTACAACTAAATTTTGACGCAGCTGCTCTTTATAACTGTACAGGGCATTGGTGCAATAGAATTTCACTAACCATATAATGTCGTCCCCAGCTCAGCTACACTGTCAGCGCTGTCATTATCATGTCTTGTTGTTGTTATGCCATGCCTTATTCTCTTCTGTTATACGTCTACTTGCTTTGATGTCTTTCCCTTTCTCTCTTCTCTTTCTCTCCTTGAACACCTACTGTACCTGCCAATGGGACAAAGGATGGAAATTAGCCGCTTGGCTACAATCCCTTACATATTTACATTGTTAATGTTCATTAATATGTTCTGTCCCGTTTTTAAAAATAAACAAATAAAAAAAAAAAAAAAAAAAAAAAACACGAGACCATCGGATTAAGAAATGACAACCCAATCACCAGAAAATATGTTGGCATTGTACGTCTCTGCAGACCACAGAAACATCACAGTTCCATGTTATTATGAAGCTGATATGTGAAACTTAACGTTTAAGTCAGTGGTTCCCAGCTGGTGGGTCACAGGTCCTTTCTGAATGGAGCACAAGGGACTTGCAAACTTGTCAAGTTTGTAAAAAAACACACTTTATTTTGAAGTACAGTGAATTTCCAGCACAGAGCTTTTATTTTGAAGTGCTGTTTCCTGCTGTAGAATGCATAAATAACAGACAGCTACTTAACAGAGACAGCAAACTAGCCTGACGACATGTTCAAATGCAGGTATGACACTGATATATTGCACTGTGTGGACCCTGAACTAATGACTGAGGAGAAACATGGACACCGTGGCTGGACCAGTTGAGAACCACTGGTTTAAATGATGCTTGGGATAACGTGTAGTTAGGTTTGGGCACAAGATGAATTGGTTGTGGTTGGGAAAAGATTATGTTCTGGCTTAGAGGCACAATACTGGCTGGAAAAGCAATGGTGTCTCTGTAAAAAACAATTGCTTTTTATTGTGTAGAAACAACTATGTGTGGAGATGTAACAGTGTTGGTACATACATGTTGGATTGTGATCCTGTTGGATGCAGACAAGGTTAGGTTGGCACATTAATCTTGAATATTACCGGCTGACTTTCAATTATTTAGTTATTATTATTATTTTTATTCATGTTTTCATCTGTTTCTTTATTTATTTTATTTATTCATTTATCATTACTTTGCTCTTACGAGCTGGGAGAGGATCATTGGGGGGTTGGAGGGTAAAAGGATGAATAATTCTGTAATAAAAAAAAAAACCTGACACTGTGCTACTGTATCACTAAATATGTTGAATAAAATTTGATTACAAAAACAAAAAACAAAAAAAACAATCCCTTGTTTTGTGTCACGATCCCCATGACAGATTGCTAGAAAACACCTACATTTGGTGCCTAAAAAGCCACTAGAAGTGCAGCAATGACTCACTAAATCACAATTTTGTTGGTCTTGAACAGTGGTCTGAAATGATCTGCAGCTTGGCAGGCTTCTCGTGTGGTGACACGCCATCCTTGATTCTCCCCACCTCATGCAGACAAAGTTAGCTCATATGCTACGTCACTTTAGAAACGTTTGATATGATACATATGAAACGTGCAAACATAATATATTTGTGGTTTACAGAAGCGTACAATGCCAACATTTCTTTCTGGTGACTGGGCTGGAAATGAACGATCCATCATTCGTAGTTAATATTGAATTAAGATGGTGTAAATTACTCAAAAAAATGCAATTATTCAAATTACATACAACAAAATGACATGGAGTAAACCTTTGCTCAATTCCAGCTTTGCAAGTGAATTATTATTAATTTGGCAACAATGACACATTATTTTTTTCAGGATGTTCTGCAAAATCTCTTGGAGAAAATCCTGTTTAAGCCATTTTCATCTATTTATGAACACTAACATCCCATTTTCTTCAATCAAGTAACAACAATCTGTTATTGTGGTGAGATCATTTCCTCTGCTTCAAATACAAATGAACTTGTGCCATTTTCCTGATTCTCGTGTCATGAAGTTATGGTTGAAGACATTAATACTCCTGTCTAGAACATTCCCAAAACATGGGGTGATACAGGGAAGTCGATTCATTATTTGGCCCCACTGGCAGATTTTTTTTTTCTGCTGAAAGAAAAATAAATATTGAAGTCTGAACATGAGATTAAATGACATAGACAGATGATTTTTGCAGTAAAGGGACCAAACATGGTGCAGAGATAGGATGACGGCTAAGAGTTTGGGCCTGTGTGTGTGTGTGTGTGTGTGTGTGTGTGTGTGTGTGTGTGTGTGTGTGTGTGTGTCTGTGTGATCAGGCTCTATCCATGACGTTGTCCAGCCCCTGGCAGTGGAAGGGGTCTGAGGTCTGGGCGCCATGGAAACTGCCCATTGGGCCTCAGTGGGGAAGAACATCATGCACACACACACGCTCTGTTTCTGTTGGACCGCCCTGCAGGAATTCACTTATTTGTGGAAATGTGAAGAATTCAAGCAATGAAGCTCAGAAAATTGAACGTTAACCAAAAACTAAACACTTCCTGAGTGGTAGCGGGGTCACCCTGGTGGCTCAGTACAAGGGCGCTCTTCTTGATTCTAATTTATCTACATTTTTTTTACATAAAAAGTCAGAAAGCGAAAAAGATTTCAACCATTAAAACACGGATTTTGAACCCTAACAAAAATTACACTAGCAGGGAGCACGGGACAGCGAGCAACAACCCTCTTCCTCCTTCAATCTCTCTCCCACATGGCTGGCTCTCACTTTCGCTCCGCAGACAATGGCCCCTCTGTCTCGACTGTTTAACCACTTTCTCACCTATACTAAATGCTCACACACACACTCTCTCACAAACACACCCCTGTGCACACACAAATGCATATATAGACACAAATCAATATTCATGCTTGCATCTATAGATACACAGACACACGCATGTGCATGTGTGCACAAATGCAGACACACACTCGCAGCCAAAGAAGGGAAAAAGCAGCTATATCGCTGGTGTGATACCATCCTGAGGATGCCAGGGCTGAGCTGAAGTGTGGCACATGCCTTTGATGTGAATCCAGAGCATGGGCATGTAACAAACGCAGATACCAAATTACACCCTGTCCTGCTTTGATCTCTAAAACCCCATGCCTGCTTCTACAGAGGTAATAAGATTGTGTGTGTGTGTGTGTGTGTGTGTGTGTGTGTGTGTGTGTGTGTGTGTGAGAGAGAGAGAGAGAGAGAGAGAAAGAGAGAGAGAGAGAGAGAGAGAGAGAGAGATAGGAAGAGTGTGTGTGTGTTTATTTAGATGTGTGCGTACATCTTCACCTGCATGTTCAGTGTTAACACAAGAATGCGAAGATGCATAAGTGTGCATGCATGTGTGTGTATCTGCATGCATGACTGCAAATGTGCAATGACACGGGCAGTGTGTGTGTGTGTGTGTGTGTTGCATAGTGGCTCGTGCAGCTTGTGTATTGGAGGGCAGGAGTTAGAGCGTCCACCCGTGGGGAACTAAACCCTGGCAGAGGCTTGTAGGCACCTGGTAAAAACATGTTCCTGGAGACCTTCTGCCGAGTTTGTCTTGTCGTCACGTCGTCCACAGTGGACTCCCCACTCTGCCTTCACAGCCGACGATGATCGGGTTGCGTCTTGGATTTCCATCTGAACCACCCTCTAATCTCATGACAGTTGAGCGTGAACGGAACCACTTCTCAGCCCTGTAAGGTCACCCCCTCGCAGGAATTAGCACAACACATGTTTATGTGTCCCTCATTACCTAAATGCGTCTGAGGTTTTGGAGTGGTGCACTAAGTGATGGATGATACACGCTGAATCAAATATTCAGGTGACGTTATGTTGTAATTATGAATGTACTGTGGTTACTATAAAGAGACAAGCGCGCTCCCTTTTCAGACTGACCCTGGCTGTTTGGGTATGTGATGACAGGTCAGTCAGAGATCATCAAAATAACTGCATAGCTTTGAATGTCATCACTATGACAGGACAAATTTGTCAACAGAAGTCAGTACAGCAGTGTAGCACAACAATAATAATGATAACAAACTTTATTTATACGGCACCTTTCATACAAGAAATGCAGCACAACGTGCTTTACAATAAGGGCAGTGAGTGCCTCACATGAAAATAGACAGAATAGAAAATGGACATAAAACATGGAATTGTAAAACTATACATCATAAAATCAGGTAAGGTTTTATAAAAGTTGCAGCAGCATGAAGCGTGAAAAGAAAGACTTTCAGACCTGTATTTGGAAAGTCAGAGGTAGTTAAACGCTAAAGTGAACAGATACGTTTTTAGCTTCCTTTTAAAAATATTTAGCGAGCTAGCTTCCCTGATACCTATAGTTAGTGTGTTCCATAGCTTTGGGGCGTAATTGACAAATTGTTGCTGAAAGGACTTGCTTCATTCAAAACAATTGCATGTTTTTTTTTTTTATCACATCTCATAAAAAATGTCTCCCAGTGTAAAAATGTAATAAAAAAGAGCACAGAGGAAGCATCACAAAGCAATAAATAGTATAAAAAACCACTACACTACAGGTCAAAAAGGTCACATAGAATATTAGAAAATGTTAAACTGGCATTATAAAATCGCACCAAATATTATTGGCACTGTTATGCAGCTCTTTATGTGAGTAAAACTAAAAAGATGTACATGACACAATACTTCATTTAAGACTTGAGGGCTGGAACAAAGTACAACAGAGGTAAAAAATAATAAATTAGTCAGAAATAAGACACATGGGGAAACCTGGTGGCCCAAAAATCTGAAGGCCCATACACACCAAACCGACATCGAAGAACTTGTGGTGACAAAGGGCGAACGTTGTGTCACCTCAGATCGTCTGTGTCTCGGCCAAAGGTTGCACTTGAACACACTGCAAAGACGGCAGCCAGTGGTCAACTAGCACGTATGTTCTGCACCTGCATCAGAGGAAATAACTCTCGATACCAGCAGACGGTGGTGACCTGTAATCGTCATTCAAAAAAGGAAAGCAGAAGACTGAAACGAAGGATTTAAGACGCTAGTTAGCCAGTTAGCACGTTAGCAACACAACCCGATGTTTAAAGAACAAAGGATATTCACTGTGCACTGGCGAACAATAACACTCACAAACTGTTTCCGCTGAAGAGCTCGATGGCTAAAAAAAACTAAAAAAACTTTTGTTTACTTCCCTCCCTTCTGTTTTATTCCATGTGCCCTGAGTTGAACTGCCAATCAGAGTGATTTCATTCACAGGTTTTGTCACCTCTGATTCAATGTGCTGACTCGGCCAAAACAAGGCCGACAAGGGCCGACAAGGGCCAACTCGTGCCAACAGTGCAGGACACACTGCCAGAACTAGGGATATCAGACACTTGCTGATGGCCCGTCATTAACCAATGGCCGACCCTCGGCTTGGTGTGTGAGGGCCCAAAGGTTTGAGCCCGTCCAGGGACTTTTGTCACATGTTACCTCCTCATTTCCTCTCTACTTTCACTATAAAATAAAGGCAAAAAACACCTGGAAAAACACCTAAAAGAAAAAAGAAACCTCCCAAGTTTCTCAAATCATCATCTGGGGATGAAAACTCTTAAATTAAACAGCTCTTATTACCAACAGGACGCAGATCTCCTGCAACCAGAGGCTGTTGTCATGCAGTGGGAAACAAAATCTAAATGGATACTAGCACTAACGGTCAGTGAAAGCTTAATAGATGTTTGTTGTTGCTGTGCTTTAAATAGTAAGCATCTCTTTCTGAGGTTGTTTGTGGCTTGTAAACAGGCTGATCTGGGGGGGTAATAGAGGGGGTTGGTATTGCCTTGTTAAAGCCAAGAATTAAATGTTAACATCTTTTTTTTTATTATTTTAGTGGAAAAACTATGACAATTTGTCTCCCTGCATCCCCTTGTTAAAGCTGAACAAGTCATCCAGTTCTTGTAAATACCGCAGCAGCACAGCCAGGGTAATGGGGGTGATGAAGAGTGCTGCGGGAGGTTGAGCGCACTTTATGGGTGTCTGGCGGCACTTAGTGGTGAACGTCTGCTACTGAGAGACTTCACTGAGGTTGCATTACACTGTCCGGTCACATGAGCAAAAGGCACTCATGGCATTTATGTCTGTCTGACAAATGTGGCACATTGCTCCAAATACCGATAATAATCCTGCTGCTATTCGGTGACATACAGCCATTATGTGGCTTGTTTACAAACACATGTAAACACTTAGGCCTGCCAAAATGGCCGAGTGATGTAATGGAAACTATGCATGCACTGGGGTCTGCTGTCTCACCGGGGATAGAGGGCAAAGTATAAAGCAGCAGTTGCATTACAATGTCAGCGTGTGTTTCCATCAGGGCGTAGCACTGAAAACAAAAATGGCGGTTTTATTTTACCCCTGAGGCAGATGTCCTATCTTGGCTGTAGCATCAAGATGATTCCTCTTTAGGAATAAAACACATCCAGACTGAGGAGAAGAGCATGTAGCTGTTTAAAAAGGTACTTGAGGTGCTTTGTTTGGCACTTTGGAAGTGTAAAAGAAATTAAAAGACATTTGTGTTATTGGTCTGCAAAGTTGCTGAGTAGGTAATCTGCTTTACAAAATAATGCACATCCTGGATTCCCACACGGTCTCGCAGCTGTGGCCATTCAGTTTGGTGTCGTTCAGTTCGTCAAACACCCCGCTGTCGATCATCTCCTTCTGCCACCGGATGGACACTGCGCCTGTGCTGAACTGCTTGAAGAATTTCTCATCCTTGTCCTCAAACTTAATATCCTCCTCCTCGGAGTTGTCCCGAAACTCGTCCATGTCTTTGGCATAGACCACGTTGGATTTTGGCACCCAGGGGGGCTCCACCAGCCCGGCCTCCAGGCGGTGGAAATTGATGCTCTTGAAAAAGTGGTGGTTTCGTGGGTCCTCACCGCTAGTATCAGAAAGACACAAAAGACAATTAATGATCGGACTGAGACAGAAAATGAGGTTATAAAAGCAGGAGGCGAGCAAAATGATTTAACTGGGCAGTAAAAGTGTTCATATGGGGCATTAAAGGTTAATATACTGCATGATAGAAAACGCTCATATCGTCTACATAATTTAACGGAGGAATAATTTTAATAGCTTCATTAACAGAGTTGCAGTAAAAACACACACCCGAGTCCATCCACCCACACATCCACTGTTCTTCCATTCGGAAGATCTTGACTTTGCAGACGATCTCGTTCTCCTTTCAACTAATCACCCCAACGTGCAGGCTTTAACTGACAGGCTCAACAACTGTGCCAGACATCAATGTCCACAACAAAAATGATGTGTGTAAACACCATCCACACAGCACCCATTCTTGTGAATGGGGAACCACTTGAGTCTGTGGAAGACTTCAACCACTGTTGAAGAAACAACTCGTATGGTTTGAGGTCGGTCTTACAGCCTTAGCGGGTTTATTGAAGACACAACTTACAACTTCACATACCACAACAATGAGATGGCCCTGTAGAACAGTTCACCAAACATCCTTATACTCCTCAGGTAGACATCATACCTAACTTTCCGTGTGTGTGTGTGTGTGTGTGTGTGTGGTTTCCTGCCGTTTACAGAGCTTGCGCCTATTTTATCTTAATACAGCTTGTTCTGCCCCAATGTCACACAATGTTTGTTTTTTAGAACACTCTGCTCTTGTCACTTTGTTCCATTCAAAGTTGTTCAATCTAAGTAAACATGTTTTGCTTCTAACTTGACCTTAACTGTCAAATATTAGTAGGCCTTTTCGCCACCACACTATCTAGGCAGCCTCATCAATAAGGACAGCGGCACCCAAAAGGACTTCAAAGTAAGGCTAGGAAAGGCTCAGGTTGCCTTCTCCCAACTCCGGTCCACCAGGAGCTCCAAGAAACACAGCCTTAAGGGAAGATGCTTTTAATGCCAAATCTGCTCTGCTGTGAGGTTCAGAGAGAGGTTCAGGAAGCCTTTCACAATGGATACCTGAGACAAATACACCAGATCTTCTGACCAAACAAAATCTCCAGCCCTCAACTGTACAATAAAACAGGTTGCCGGAGCATCACCAAGGAAGTCACACCGATGTTTGAGATGGCTGGGCCATGTGCTAAGAATGGAACAGGGCCAGATCACGAGAGTCGCCTTAAGATGGACACTGCCAGGCAAAAGAAAACCTGGAAGGCCCCAAACCACCTGGTGCAGAAGTGTGACACTGGAGCTGGAAAAGATGAACCTGTCATGGGGAGAGGCGCAACATGCTGCCAAGGATCGAATGCAATGGAAAGAGCTCATTGAAGCCTTATGTTATCCTTATCCATAGGGGATGAAGAGGAGTAAGTAAGTTATATCCAAGTTACACCCACACAGGTATTTTCACCTAATTAGCCTGATTAGCCTCCAGCTCTCCTGTTAGTTTAATTAGTTTATGTGTTGCACCTGTTAGGATGGGACAAGTCCTCTGCTATTGTCCTTGTTAGTATACTCAGAAAAATCCCAGCATCAAACTTCAACCTGAGGAAAAGTCTAATCAGCTACAATGAATAAAAGCACACCTAAAGTAGATAATACAGTATATATAGGCACTTAAAAAACATTATTTATAAGTCTTAAAAGGGTTAAAAAAAAAAGTTAGACCTCTCAATTAGATAGAGGCTTTAACAGCAAAGACACCATCACCTTTGGTTTTTAGTGTCGTCCCTGTGATGATGAGCTCAGCTTTTTTGGAACCTTGGTGTTATTGAGCAAACGAGCCAGCATTTCCGACAGTTTTGAGCAGATGCACTGTAACCAAGGATGTGTCATCAATGGAGGGCGTTGCACAATGCACAGCAAGATAATCAGTAGTAGTAAGATGGTGGATCACATTGATTACCTGCAAGGTTTTGCTCTGTTATGACAGATGCTTGTTTTTTTAATCTTAAAAAAAAAGTACGGACCAACTATCAATGATAAGACGATGTAGAGGATGTAGAAGAATATGACTGTTAGGGTTTCGGCTTTGTCTCTCCCTTGTGTTTCCTGTTTTCTGTCCCTAGTGTCTCGTGTTTGTTTTCAGCCTGTCTCCTGGTTCCCTCCTGCCAGTCCTCCTGAGTGCCAGCGGCTGCTGAACCTGCACACCTAAACCTTGTCAACAATCAGTCCACTGCAGTGTGAAACCCCAGCTCAGACCTCCAGGCTCAGTCTCCTCTGCGGTACAGACATCAAGGCCAAGTTTTTTGACACTTCGTCTTTTTGTACTTTTTGGACATCAGCTCACACTCTGTGTCTCAGGTTCACCACGCCTGCGTCAACCACTACCCGCCATGTCCGGCCTCGTTCTCATCTTCTGCCTCTGGATTTGGACTGCACTTTCTTCAGCTTCTGCTCTGCTTCACCAGTCCCTGCCCACCTCAGCCACCATTTCTTTCAAGCCTTCAGCCCCCCATCTTCAAACTACAAAACACTGCATCAAACCATACATTTTCCTGGTTGTGTTTGCATTTGGGTGCAAAGTTGAACTGTCACAACAATAAGACTCAGTGCTCTAATTCCAGCCTGTAAAATATAACGCAACACAGTTTGCACTTCAGGTAAAAGAAAACCTCCCTTTTTGGGTTTTAAACCAAGGTTTTGGGGTTGAAATGCTCTGAATAATTCAAATTTAGGTGTGGGAACTGGTGGAAAAGCGGTATAAGAGTCTTGAAAGTGATGAAAAGAAAGTCAAAGGTAATTCTGCATTTGGAGATCTAGAAATGGTGCTTCATGACTGCTTGCATTTGTTTTGGTCTGTAATCTGACTCTTGTGTTTTGGACAAGTTGCATTCAAGTCACACATTTAACCTTTTTTTCAATGTGTATCAGTTAGTTGAATAAATTTAACACCCAGTGGTGGTGGTAGGAATGTAGTGCTTCATAATAACAAGAAACGTCAGAAAACAACCTTTTTCGTGCAGCAGAACTAAAGTATGTTTTGTCATCTATCCTGTTCATTTAATCATCATGTGACGTCCTGACCTCCAGGTCTGGACTTAAACTCAGCATGGTACTTGTGGTTCTGTTTCTATGAGGACTATCATACAAACAGTATGTTTTCACAGGTGCGAAGGACATTTACATTTTCTTGATGGATGGTTTGTTCCATGACGTCCACACCACTGACCTCATGTTTCAACCTTGCGCTTGAGAAAAATAAAGTTTTTACTCACCGGGACCCGAGGCGATGGGCCACCTTTTTCTTGAGAAAGCGGCAGATGAGATCTTTGGTGGGAGCATCAAAGTTTTTGTGTTCAAACTTGCACTCGTCCTCCAGAGTGCGACGAGTCACCTCCTCATTCTGCACCTTTTCTCTGAAGTCTTTAAAAGGCAAACGGGCAGGCCACCATCTCATAGAAGCTGCAGCCCAGAGCCCACCAGTCCACTGACGTGCGGTAGTACTCCTGCTTCAGAATCTCAGGGGCCATGTAACCAGTCGTACCAGCCTGACAACACACAGAGGAGAGAGACAAAGTAGGATGAGGGATAATTCAAAGAGATGTGAGCCCTCTCTGTACTTCTGGGGTTTAACTTCAGTTTTCACAGACTGTTCAGGTTGGGTTAGATTCTAGGGACAAGGGACAGTAATTATGAGGGAAGGTAGCTGCTGAAGATATTTGGAGTGTCTTTTTCTGTTTTTCTTCAAATACAAAAAATATGAAAGTTAATTTACCATTTGCATAAAACGGTTAAATGTTAAGGTTTGGGTAAGGTTTATTTTTATGTGAATCGAGTTGTGTTGTTCTGAGATAATGAGAGATAGTACTGCAAAACAATTTAGATTCTTAAAGTGGGAATCATTTTTGTACAGTCCCTTCAGCTGGGCATACATGGTATGATTTGAGCCCATTTGTGACCCAATTTTTTCAGCTGTATGATTCATTTTAGAGTCAGTGGGCGTTGTTTGCCATGCAGATTGCACGGTGGAGCGAGGACCAATCATGGCTTGAACAACTGCTCCTAAATGGCTAATTTTACTTGGCTGTTGTCAGACTCTCGCATGTTTTCGCAGAAATTGACTTTTCAGCTCCTCTTGGGACGTCTGTCTCTACATTATTCAGAACCATACCTCCCCTAGCAAACAAGGTTGCCAGGAAGTTGTGGCCAAACAGTGGAATTACAACTTCTGAGTCCTTCTCGTGATGCCATTAGACCCAGGAAGACTTTTTCCCATTGACGTACTTTGCAAAAGAGATGTCTGTAAATAAGGTCATAAATTCACGCAAAATGACTCATTTCACTATCAGAGTCTGATCAGTTTGGTCCTGAATATTTAAAAAGTCTAGAAGATTGAAACGATTGAGTCATTTATCCCCTTTGAAGTTAGGGGAGTGCTGAACCGAAAGTAGCCAGCTCAGATGGCAGTAGTCTGTAGTGCACCTGCCATATGTGCTAAACAGTGCAGAAGCATTGCCAGTAATTTCATATGCGGCAGAGTTTTTTGGCTTTGTGTGCCACTGAGCAACTTGGACTGGTCACCATATTTTTAGCAGCATAGGAAAGTGGTAAAAACATAGTTCTACCATCTTGTCAGTATTATTTAATTAACTTTTTCTGATTTGCTGGATTATTTTGTCTCTAAATACCTAAAAAAAAAAAAAATTCACATAAAACAGGGAATAAATTTATTCCCAACCAGGCAAATGTTGCTTTTTGGGTGGAGTCACAAGTCAAAAGGTTAAGAAACACTACTTTGACCTGTAGCATCTGAGAGACACTGAAAGACAAAAGATTCAACACACTGCTGTGTGCAGATGAAAATTAACTTTAAAGAGCCTGTGTAGGATTTAGGGGCAGAAATTAGATATAATACTCATGACTATGTTTTCATTAGTTTATAATCAAAATAAATTATAAATTGTTGTGTTTTCGTCACCTTAGAATAAGTCGTTTATATCTAAATATGTAGCAGGGTCCTCTTCCACAGAGTCCGCCATGTTGTTTTACAGTAGCCCATGATGGAAAAACTAAACACTGGCTCTAAAAAGAGCCATTTGTGTTGGCCACCATGGCTTTACTACATGCTTTGCACATGGGAGAAGTTTCAGTTTGTTGCAGCCTCACTGTTAAATGCCACTAAATGCTATGCACTAGACCTTTAAGCTACCTTTCACCCAATACATCAGATGGTAACATTCAAGGAATTTAGGCCTATGTAAGATTTCTTAGGACAAAAGTATTTGAGGCCAGACAGAATAATCTTGTCTGGTAAATAATTCACCTTTTTAAAGTTCATGTCCGTTATCTACAACAGACTATCTTGAGCAGTGTCCACATAATGGAAAATTAAATAAGAAAACATGGAGACAAAAATACAGACAAACAATGAGACACTGTTACAGCAAGTAATGCTGCGTTAATAGCCCTCCTTCAGGCCAGTCAGCTGACAAATGAGACGTGATTGTTCACCCTGTATCCCGTCTGTGGTGAGTGGAGGCCTGCTGTGAGTCTCCTGACTCATCTCCTTGGACAGACACGTGGAGGCCATATCTGGTATTAGTACAGCATAGATTAACCAGCCAATGCTAACAGGCTGTGCTCAGCCTTTCGTTCATTTCTCAACCTGTGTAGCATCCAACTTTGGATGAGGTCAGGCCCTTTTTAATGAGATTAATTTAAGTCACACAGTGTTATGCTCTCTTATGCTGTCTTTCAGAGCAGGACTTAGAGCCACCATACCTATTCCTGGTAAGCTGCTTGTAGTGGTGGGTGGATGTGCAAATATACAGGGTAGTGGCATTAAAAACAGAGCACATAACAGTATGCTCAGGAGAACATAGAGGTTTTGTAGGGTAGCACAAACCACAGAGAGGCTTTGCAGAGTGCATTTCAGTGCAAACGTCTGACAGCAAACACTGTAGGTTAATCCAGGGTTAGTTCACCACACTAACCTTCTGGCAGATCGTTTTGCCCTTCGGCAGCTCCACAGCCAATCCAAGGTCTGACAGCCGACACTGTCCTTTGGCATCTAGCAGCACATTCCCAGGCTTCATATCCCGGTACACAATGTCCATGGAGTGCAGGTGGAGAAGCCCAGTGGTTATCTGGGCCATGTAGTATACAACACGGTCCATGCGGATACCCCTCTGCCCGAGCTCGTAGATGTGGAACCTGAGGTCTCCTCCGTTCATGAGGTCCATGACCAGGCACAGGTGGGTCTTGTTGTCGTAAGCGTAAGCCAGGTTTACAATGAAGAGGCTGCTGACTTTCTCCAGGATCTGCTTCTCCAGAAGGGCCATTCTCTCGCTACCTTTCTTCTTCAGGCGCCTCTTATCCAGCTTCTTGCAGGCGTACATCTGGCCTGTGTGTTTCACCTGCACTGCGCACACCTGCAAGACAGAGGAAGGTTACTTGAGAATGTGTTTATTGTTTGTCCTCTTATAGTGTTTGTTGTTACTGTGCCATCCTGAAATATGTTTTAGAGCAAGAAAATGTAACTTTTACCGACCAGTGACCACTGTGGCTGCACAGTAAATGCTAAAACTTACTGTAACAGATGAACAAGAAGAAAAAATGCTAAATTAAGTCCACTAATGTTTGTTACATAGCAATATCAAACTGAAGAGGGCTAACATTAGCGCCCATAAGCTAATGGTCACTCCAGACCAAGTGAAGCAGCAAAACCCTTGAGTAAATTAACTGATTAAAGGTGCGTTTAATTGTTCATGAATTCAGCCTGCTATATCATCTTTCAAAATGATCTTACTTTAACTTCCAATTCATCACTTTAACTCAGATATATTAGTTCAGATGTTTGGATTTCTGCACCTACCTCACCAAAGCCACCTCTTCCCAAAGTCCTGAACTCATAAAAGTATTTGTCATTGATCCTCTGCTTCTCGTACTCCTTCCACTGCATGAACCGATAAAAAAAGGGGCTATTCAGATACTCTGAGAAAGGTTTTCCCATAAGGAAGTCTCTTGTGGCCTCTCTTATCTGGTCCAATGTCACCTCGTCGAAGTTCTTGTCTGATAAATCCTTGCATACTTCAGCTGCCTCTCCTGTCAGGTAGGAGAGAAAACTCTTGGACCCAGGTTGGCAGAACTTAGCGAGCAGTCTGTGTTTGGCCTTCTCCCTGGCTTCCTCCTCAGCAAAGCTCCAGTCACTCAGCTCCTCCAGAAACTCAGTGGCGGCCTTATACTGCAGGTTGGAGGCCAGGAGGAACTGCCGGAACAACTTCCTCCCAATAGGCTGTCGCTCACACAGTGACTCGTACTTCCTCCCCACTGCTGCCAGGAGAGCAGAGGACATCTTTGGTTTGGGCAGCGTCAGGGAGACCCTCTGTTTCCTCAGCTTATCGCGATCTATGCACTGAGCCCTCAAGTAGGCCGTGTTGGCCACCAGGTTGTCCAGTCCCAGCAGGTCACCCATGTTGGATGTATCCTGAGACACAGGCAGCTGGGCCTGATCAACTATGGCGCCACAGCTCACTCATTTGCAGGTTCCAGGCACAACTGAGCACCTGCATCCTGAACATCCTGCACCTCTTGCGCCACGCCTCCTGTAGCATTAAAAGTACCAATGTCCTCTGGGATTTGCCGTCAGCTAAGTGTCTTTACACGCTTATATGTAGACGGCACCAAGGGAAAGCAACTTATGTGGTCTGAACTTAAGAGGCTTTGGGCTCGTCTATTTTTAGGAGATGCAAAGTGCCTGTGTGCAGTAATTGGGCTGCCAGTATGACACGATGAGGTGGCAGATCCTGACCTTAACAAGTTATGGCTGATTACAGCTCGTTATGAGACAAAGAAGCAACTGAGAGAGCTGCGTGTGAATAATATGTTCAGTATGCAATGAAGTGTGCACGTCATTGCTTATTGTGAGAGGAAGAGTGAAGGCCACGCTAAATTAGCCCTAATTGGTTAAGTAAGCAGCCTAAGATATTAATTTTCCTAACAGACTTTTGAATTAGCTGTCAGGAGGGTGACGGCCATGCACTCATGCTGGAGAATTTCAGCTACTCAGTGTGACAGATCTTTTGAAAACTACATCTTCATTTTTACTTCTTAAAACCACACTGATAGGTACAAAAGTAGGAGAGACAGTGGACTTTCTGCTGCCACACTTCTACCTATAGAGGATGTGAACACAATAACATTAATGACTACACAAATAATGCAGCTAATCAAAATAGCCCTGCTTCACAAGTGCAAAGCTGAAATAATTCAATGTTTTTTGAGGGTATGTATGGTGTAACGCTGCAGCCTTAAAGGTGCAATTTATCCCAAAGTCAAAAATACATTTCAGTCAGGACCACTTTAGTGAAAGAAAACTTAATTTCCATTTGCAGTATCATATTTGGCGGCATGGCTCTGCTCTGGGGCCTCTCTGCCTTTCCTCGGGCCTACACAGAAAGCCTCTTCCACGCGCCTGCGTGAGAGCCTTAAGGCACACATGTCTGCCCTTCCACGCGCCTACATGGAAAGCTTGAGGCAGAGAGAGCACACCACCCTGCCCTTCCATGCACCTACATGGAAAGCCTAAGGCAGGGAGAGCAGCCGCAAAGACCCCTGGGAACAGAACAGAGCAGCGTCGATGACAAACAGAGATGATAATAATAAGTCAGGCACAGCGTGAAAAGGAGGAGCTGGGGTGGAGGCAGGTTGCAAAGCAGTTTGCAGAGGAAGCAGCAACAGTAGGCAGGCCAGAGCAGTTTAAATAGGGCATCCTGAATGAGATTCACCAATTGGTTGAGTAGAAAGGAATCATGTGATCTATCAGCTGACTGCCTTCCATCAATCAGCTGCTCTATCAGTTGATTGGCTGTTTGAGATCAGCTGATGTATCTGGGATGTGAGCTGAGCTTGACATCGTGTCCTGCCTGAACTAACGCTATGCTCAAATGTGCTCTTACCTGTAGTGCTATTAATCAGTCTAGATTGTTTTGGTGTGAGTCGCCAAGTGTTGGAGATGTCTGCCTTCTCTCTAATATAACTAACTAGCAGGCACTCGGCTTGTGGAGCTCAAAGTGCCAACCAAATATATTTTAAAAACTCAGCAGCAGTGTCTCTTTACAGAAATTATGACCCGGTTACTCAAGATAATCCATAGACCTTGTTGTGAGCAGTTTCATGTAGTAACTGTTTTCTTTTTCCAAACTCCACCCACCAACTCACTGCACAGAAGGAAAAGTGCACCTCATGGACGAGAGCTGAGTTAGCAGAAGATGCATGCTTCCTTCTGAGCAATGAAAGCTGCAGCCCTAATACCTGTGAAATCACATCCAGCATCCTCTTAACTTGAGACAGGGAGATAGAGAGCGCTCCTTGTTTACTTCCCCCACATGGTCAAGCTGTTTGCAGCAGCGTCCTTCCACTCATTAGTCTAAGTGAATTACCCTGACCAGCCCTACCCACTTGCGGCATTCCTTGACAAGGAAACTGTGATCAGCGTTATTTTTCAGAGGGAACACTGAGCTGTCCCACATGAATGTGAAAGCAATACTATAACTGACGATAATATATGGGAAGATCTGTGTGCAAACTGTCATAAAGGAATCAGTAGTCAATTGTGGAAAGAGTCTGATTGGAAAATAAAAATCAGATATTTTAATACTCCCCTCATTATCTCGAAACCTCTGTGGCACTGTGTTGGAGAAATTGGGGAAAATTGGAGATCACACACATATTTTTGGGACTGCCCAATAATTCAGGGGTTCTGGGGAAGCGTTAAGAAAGAAATTGACAAAATCATGGAGGTGGATGTCCCGCCAGACCCATTATATTTCAACCTAAAGATAGATATAGCAGATATATCCGAGGTACATACTGAGGATACGCTTACTGATTGCCAAGAAAGTGATAACAATGAACTGGAAAGATGCACAACCAGTAGTTGTGCTATATGTTATACTTGTATTCTCATTATTATATACTTAAGTATATTATTTACCTCTCATTGTTTTGTTTTTGTTTTGTTTTTTTTGTTTTTTTTTTGTATTTTTAATATAATGTTTAAGAGGTCCTATGTCAGGGAATGTTCTATTAAGTGAAAAAAATTGAACAATAAATAATTTTTCAAATTTTTTTTTACTGAACGTGACAGCAGAAAATCCATGAAACATTCCTATGGAAAGAAACATAATTATAAAACATTCACCTACATGTAATTATTCCACACTTTAAGTCTGGTAAAATCCAGATTTTAACTTGATAAATGGTGGAAGAGGTACTCAGATCTTTTAAGTAACAATAGCACAATGAAAGAATCTGTTACAGGTAAAAGTCCTGCACAGAAAGTCTCATACAAACAAACTGAACTTGAATATCAAAAGTAAAGTACTTTCAGTTGGTTTGATAACTCACCACTTACAACTGCCAGATGGCATAAAATAATTTTTGAGCTAATGCCCATGGGATATCTAACGTACAGATTTAATTGTAAAATGAGTGACTTTTTAAAAGATATTGTGATATACTATATTAAAGGGGGTTGATGGACTGCAGTATTGAAAACTGGCAGTGACATTTTTGGATGATGAGGTGGGGTATTTTATTACTATTACTAATTTATTTAGTTACCTACTTTGCTCCTCTGACCAATGTGTCCTCTTTTATTCTTGTTTCATGCCTATCCTACTTCTGAAGTGTTATTTGTTGTTGTTATTCTGTCATACTTTTTCTTTTGATTGATATTTATTTTCCTTTCTCTTATTCAGATGTATTAAGTATATTGTGCGCTTTGGACATTTTGTCTTGAGAGCAGGGTCGAATGTAATTAATAAAATATTGCAAAAAAGTTGAAGTACTTATAGGCTTTTACTCCTGATTCATCTCCATCTATGCAGCATCTTAACATTCTGACAGTAGATCTAATTTTAACAAGTGTACATACTATGGGGAAGTTTCATTTACAACATGGCATGTTATATATACTGATCACACTTAATGCATAAAATCTTGATCTGAAAAGTAACTTTAGCTGTCAGACAAATGTAGTGGAGTAAAAAGTGATCATGTGTATGTATATCCCTTTGAAATGTTGGATATAAACGCTCTTAGTTACATTCCACTGCTGCTGACCTGAATACGTTAAGTGTGAAACTGGATGAAGGCCAGCGTCACCATACAGGTATAACAACTGCTTGTGGTTAGCATGGCCGCCTTCCAGGTAGTTCACTTTGACTGCCAAAGGACTTATGGCTTAAGGTGACGTAAGGAGATTGGACTCCATCCTGTAACTGGACGTCAGTGTTCACTGGTTGCTAAATCATTGTGGACTCCACAGATAAAACTGTCAGTTCTGCTCTGTCTGAGTTTTTGTACTGATAATAAAAATTTTTACACATAAAGGACACGAACATGTCCCACAAAACCATTTCTTCACTACACAAGAGGCCAACCTTCTGAAATAATAAATGTTTAATCACAAGCAGCAGTTCAAGAAGTCTGAAATTGGAAAATTATCAATTTAATTCAAATTGATTAAAGAATAATTGAAAATGAGTAAAAAGCTTGGCATGATTTAATGCTAGCTTTTGGAACTTAACAGTTTTTAATTCTTGATGATAACAGATTTTTGTCAGTAGCAAAAAAGCCAAACTAATACGTGCTTTCTTTGATCTTAACTAAAACATTTGTTGTGGAAAAACACACCAGTTTCCATTATTTTACTATACTAATCCCATGAAAGAATACATATGTTTACAGCTATACACAAGTCTTTATTTTTTACAAAGACAGTCACATATTCAAGATGTGCTGAACACCATCACCACCACAGACAATAAAGTAAAGCTAAGATGTGACCAAACACTGCAACGAGGTTCATCCCCCTCTCTTCATGATCCCTCCGGCCACATCATCCAATCAGTGACCAACGAGCATGTGCCACTTTAATTTTGTCCATGGTCCTCCTTCGACACCAGGACTACTGGAACATGCATTCATAAGTAGGAGGACAGACAGTTGTTGGTGTCAGTGGCTCTCTGCACAGGACGCTGCAGTGATCATTGTAAAGTCTGTCACCACTTTGGGGTGCACACAGGTGTCGTCTGAGAGTCAGACCGCCTGAGGTTGGAGCTTATTTGCCGATTCTCTGAACCACCCAGTCCTGCTGGCAGAGGGGACAGCGGTTGTTCTGCTTCACCCAAAGGGACATGCAGCAGTTATGGAAGGAGTGGTTGCACTCTCCCCATACAACTGAAAGAAGATGAGGACAGGGGACAAAGGGAGAGAGACAATAAATAACAGTTAGCAGATTACACAGAATATTGAAGTGTAACCTTATTTCTTTTAATGGTGAATAAAACTGATTTACTTCAAAAAGCACAATCCTTGTTATCTGTGTCATTCTTCTGTACAGTGAAACAAGGCAACATGACTCTTATTTGTTCTGAAGTTTGTTCTTATCAAATGTAGCTGTCTCAAAACACCTGTGAGCAGGTAATTTGACTAACATTATGTTATAATCACAGGTGTGCACTTGAGCAACATGACTAGGACTTAACTGGGCTTAAGTCAAAAATTTTATGACTTTAGACTTGACAAAATCAAACAAGACTTGCAAGGCAACTTGGACTGTAACAACACTACACTTGGACTTGAGCTGTTTGACTTGAAAATACTTGACACCTTCCACCATGCTTATTTGGGAAGAGAAGTACTAGAGATTTCTCCAACATGAGATGAGATAAATACTACAAGACATGACAAAAATATAGAAAATACATTCTGTTTTAGCAGCGGTTAATAGTGCTACATAATAACTGCAATATCAGTATTGTTTTATCTGATTGAATCAGTTGCTGTTTTAGGCGGCACAGTGGTACAGTGGTTAGCACTGTCGGTGGGAGGTTGAATCCCGGGGTGAGGGAGCCCCTCTGTGCAGAGTTTGTATGTTCTCCCCGTGTCAGCATGGGTTTTCTCAGGGTACTCCAGCTTCCTCCCATAGTCCAAAGACATGCAGGTTAACTGGTGACTCTAAATTGCCCATAGGTGTGAATTTGAGTGTGAATGGTTCTTTGTCTCTATGTGTCAGCCCTGTCTGGCGATCTGTCCAGGGTGTACATGACAGGGTGTACCTCGCTTCTTGCCTAATGACAGCTGAGATAGACTCCAGCCCCTAACAGGACAAGCAGGTGCGAAAAATGGCTGTGAATGCACTTATTTTAACAAAGAAGTACAAACCTGAAAAAGAATTCATGTTTTTTGTAAATTTAATATATTATTATGTTATCAAAATGGCATTAAATTTAGTGGATGGTGCATTATGACTTGCTCAGGACTCAACAATCAAAGTTATGGACTTGTGAGTCTTGATTTGGGACTTGAATTGAGACGTGCATGTCTTGATTTGAGGCTTCAGTGCAGAGACAGGAGCCTTGCAATACAGTAACTTGGTCCCACCTCTTGTTATGAAGTTTTTCCATTCTAATAATACAGTGACACTCTCTTTCTATGCAAGCTAATGTCAACCATTTGTTTTGCATGAAACGACTAAGCAGAAGTACATACCCCGCCCTGTGTGATTAGCTATCTGGCTTGGTCAGTGTCTTTGACAGCTCTACACAAGCTAGCTAATGTTAGCTTGTTGGATAAACATGATATGTTGACTAACCAAATGTTACGTGTTTAGCGTATCTAATAGCCGACAATGTCTTACCAACACAGTCCTCCTGTTTGTTTTCCGCCTGGCATCGGAGACAAGCGTCTGCAAATCAAGAAAAACATTTTACAGTGGCACCGTGACTGTGACTTCAGGTATTAATGGTAGCATTAGCCATGCTAGCTTCATTAGCCGGTGTCCGGGCTAAGCTAGCGGACTAACAGTGTCGCTTCCTCGGACTCACCCATCACTTGTACCCGACAAATGGCACAGGTATCGCACTCAACATCCCAGCTCCACATCGCTACAGCGTTCCACTTCTTTAGGGAAAACATCTTGTCCCCGCCCGACTTAGAGCTTGAAGAAGTGTTGTGAGAGAGGACGATCCCCGGCTCGTCACCGTCATCCATCTCTGCTGTACGGTGTCTGAGCTTAGCCGGGCTAGCTAAGCTAAACAAAATGGACGAAGCGCTTATGAGCAATGCTAATGCTAACGGGGTTAGCAAACAGCTCGTCTCCATAGCGACAGAAGATGGCGCTGTTAGCCAGGTTTTAAAGTCTGTCTGTAATAATGACTTGTCACAATCTAAACAACCATAATACGCTATTATAAAACACCATCATATAAAGATAAAAGCAGATAAAAAATAATAGTTCCGTCCCATTTGATTTGTTTCCATGAGTGTTACATACATTTGAGAATAAGTTAATAAAAAATGGGGCAATTTTTCCATCACAGTGGACAAAAAATACTATTATAAACATCTGTTTATTTGTATCACTGTGTGTGTCCTTTCTTCTAACTCAAAGAAAAAACGGTAAATTAATTGTGAGAAAAAAATAATGATATAGAAGCTGAAATAACACTTGTGTAAAAATATAACTTTGTTAATTACATAATTACAGTGTTCGCTGCTACCTTGTCATCATGCCTTTGAATTTGGCAATAAGTCTTTCATATTGTAAAAGCTCAGGCTTTGTTTATTAAAATCAAACAAAGCCCCAGACAACCATAAATTGAGATGTTGAAGTAATCCACATTTATTGAGAAATAAATTGCTGACAGAGCACGCCACATGTACGCCATATATTCTTCTTCTTGTTATTATTATTATTATTATTGTTGTTGTTATCATTATTAATGTGGAGGAAATCCCTTTGGGGAGCCTGATTGTCTGTCAGAGATTAAGAAAAAAAATCACTCAGTGAATAAGCTGTGTACTTTACTTATTTAAAAGTACTGAAACAGTGATGACCATAGTACTTTCTTCTGCAAGCATTACATGAAAAACAGATGGACAGAGCTGTCCACTTGTGATCAGATTACCCAAGACGCCATGTCTGAACAGGCTCAAAGTTAAAAGTTATCAAGCAATGGTTAAAACAAGGTGAAATGTTTGTTTAGCTCAACCATTCCCAGTGTTTTCTTCCAGTCATTTGGCGCTGCTGTCAGTTGGCAAGATCGATTGAGGCACTGTCCAGCTGCTGTCCAGCCTTACTATCATATACTCACAGGTGAGGAACCAGCCATGGATATTTAGCATTAGGAGCTGTAGAGGAGAGGTTTGACAACTGTGAAAACCTGCTGCAGCTGGTTGCAGAAGAGATGGCCAAGAAGGTCAGCTGCACACTGGCTGTTATTCAGCAGTCAGCCTCTTCACAGCAATCAGAATATGAAACACTTGAATCTCCAACTAAAGATATGGTTTACCATGTCGCCAAAATACCAAGTATCCCTGGTCAGTGTTTCACTGTCATCCAGTCCAGATGAGAGGAGCATGGTTAAGGAGTTTAGCACACGGGGTACCAAAGGCTCTTTATTGGAGACCTCTTCAGGTTTATAAGCTTGGTGTCGCACACTATTACCAAAGCGGAGTTCTCGCAGGAAGAGAAGACCTTTTTTCGCTGTGTTTCTTGGTAAGCTGCTCGACCACATTACCCACTCTGTCATGATAACAGTATTGGACTTGGACTTTGATGGGATTTTTAAGAATCTGAGGACTCAGGGAGAGACAAGCTTCACTTTCCCACGGACTGTTGGAAACCTTCACCATTTTCAAGACATTTTGTCTGGAGTTTGGATCCGCAGAGCTGCTGCACGCTGCCATCGTGTCTGAAGATACGGCATTCAAGGAGGCGATTGCCAGGGAATTGAAAGGACAGCTGCAGAAGGCCTCACGAAAACCCTACAGCTTTGTTACAAACGTTTTCTGAGGAAAAAGCAACAAAGTGGCTCCAGCTGAGGTTGAAACATTGGTGTCCCACAGTGAAGTTGCCCATCTGGAGAATCAATCAATACGTCAGAAGAAACGGCAGCGTCCTGATATCATTAGGATGTTCTCTGCTGTGGCCAGGATTCTGACAAAGCCCTTCACCAGCAGTGGATCCAACAGCCAACATTTAGTCTCTCCCCAAGATCTTTTCTGTGCTGCCTTCATCTTGAAAAACGATCACTGGTTTTCTCTCAATAATGACATGGGTTGTTTGGTTTTCAAGATAAATGCACACCTTTAAAAGGGTTGTGTAAGTTTGAAATATGGTAAAATACAGGCTGGACTGATCATTTCACATAGCAGAGCTGAAGCTTATGTTTATGTTGACTTGTGATTTGTCCTAAAATGGCCACTGGCCTGATGTGGTCCAACAAACACATCCTTTTTTTGAAGCGTGAGGGCAGCACGAAGGCTCAGCGTCCTCACAGGAAGTAGGTAGAGGATTCGGCTTATGGCCTTAGCCCTCTCTATGAGGAGTTGCCTGCATGTTGACGTTGGGTTTTCCAGGGGTGCTCCTGTTTTCCTCCAAATTCCAAAAACATTCAGCTCAATTGTAAATTTAAAATTCAAAATTAAATTCAATAAATGCTGATAATAAATACTAATGCTAAAGTGCATATAAATCTAATTAATGTGACATCTCTTTTATCATCATCCACTAACAGAGGTAGAATTAGACTCCGTATCAAAGCACCTTCTCTAGAGAGGTTGGTGAAAAAATAAAAGACGTAAAAGTAAAGTAGAAGAGTCAGTAGGTCTCCAGCAAATTTATTCAACCACTAGATGGCCACAATAACCATCACTGTTTCTGCACACTGTTTATCACATTAGGATATACAGAGGTTGGGCTTAAAAGTGTGTATATAGTACATCTGTACATGACTCACACACACACAGGAAGACACAGACCCAACACTTGTTTCAGGGTTGTTGGTTAAACAAAATTTTATTTTGATCTAAAGAAAGACCCCAACCTTACCTAATTCTAACTCTAACATATAGCGTTGCAGGCATGATGTTTTTTTGTAGGCCAACCCAGAAGTTAACATCGCCTCCGTCCCCTAAAGGAAAAGGCTATGAGAGTTGATTTTGGAGTATTGCAAAAAGTAAGCTCTGTTTCTGAAACTTACACATCTTGTTCAGCAAGATAATCTTCACAAATGCATCTAGCTTTGATGTTTTTTGATGTGTAAATATATTTGCCTGAAGTAAAAAGCTAACATTAGGCTATAAACAAAGTACACTAAGGTTGCATGACTTAACATTGCCACCACAACAAGGCCGTTAAGCCGTGTTCGGCGTGATGATGCTCTGTAGTCTCAATTCACCAATTCGTAGCGACCGTCTTTTTTAAGACACAAAAGCTTCAAAATTAATGAATTGGGAACTGACTGATGATTTTTTGTGTTGGAACAAAACGTGAATGTCTCTTAAGCTTGTGTTTACCACAGACCTTATTTCAGGCATCCAACCAAAAACGCATTAAATATAAACCCTTCTTCCCCTTCGAGATGAGGGAACTGGCAGTGCTAAAATTTCATTTCTGGGTTTTAGGACTCATTCTTGCATCCTCCTTTTAAAAGCAAGTCTTAACCTGCTAAGGTATACCATGCAGGATTGTCGAAGAAGCTGTGCTGAATGTGAGAAGAGTCAAACATTGAGTGCCGCCCTGCATTAGCAATTCTGCTAGTTAGCTAGCTGCTACCTCCATCATGGGTGTATCAAGAGGCAGGCTACCCTGTAGTTCATCTCCACCTTACTCCTGGTCTATGAGACCACTTTTGCCATGAGGAGAGTGGCCGGTACTTTCTGAGACGCGAAGACAGACTTGCTGTAGCAACTCAAATTCAGCCAGAGCCAACCAGTTAACTCAGCACCAGGGGTGACAGCTGGCTGGTGGCTGGCAGCAGCTGAAGCGGCGGGGAGTTGGGGTTTTTGCTGGCTGAATTTGAGCTGCTGCAGCCGCTAATTAAAGGTCCATCTCCAAAGCTGCTGTCTACTCTCCTCCCACCTTAGTAGATCTCATATGTGGGAGTGAGGTGGAGGGACTACTGGGTGCAGTACTGTCCGTTTCCATGGAATATGACTACTGTAGCTTCAAAAATTGCAATATGGAGCACTGAATTTGATGGATCTGTGCATTATCATGGATCCCACTACTTTTCTCGACAAGTCCCACCCTACGAAATCCCTGAGAAAACAGACAAATGGTATGTGGACACCTCCACAAAAGCTGACAGAGGGCCATGGGCATGAACCCCGTGACCTCCCTCTGTTTCTCCTGCAAAGGAGCAGAGCACAGCCTGGGCCAGGGGGGCTCGCTGGAGGAGAGAGAAGAGCCAGGCCCTGCAGACCATGTTGGAGAACCAGAGGGAATGCTTGGGTCCACACCCTTGGATGAGGAGCCTCCAACATGCTCTGCAGGCCTTGGCTCTCCTCTCACTCGCCATGACTGCTTCTCCAGCCCTGGTAAAACCTTCAACTTGACTCTCAGCCGCCTGGCTCCATCCCACAGCCTATAAACAGCCTCCAGCAGACCCATGCTGTGCTCCGCTCTTCCGCCAGAAAACCAGGTGGTCAGTTTGCAATTGCATCCTTATTTCTTTAAATGTAGTCGATGAATCATAACAGATTACCATTATAATACAAATATACTGGTGTAATATGATTTTGAGGTCACAGGGTTCATAATGTCGTACTTCATGAAGTATTGACGTCTACTTTCAGGTGGTGCCGTTGTCAGTTGTGCTCAATGTGGGCATTAAATATTTGACTCCATCCACATTGAGTGCCTGCTAGTGAAAGTAGAGGTTAAAGCCAACCTCAAATTCACTCTTGTTTGGCTTTTTGCCTTGCTATACATGTGGTTTTTGCCGTTGTGTCTCTTGGATGCCCGCTGCTTACAGTCTCACCTGAGCGCTGTGGGGGTACATTCACATAAACGTACCAAAAAATAAAAATAAAATAAGAAAATACAAGCAGAGGGCAGAGTCTGCAAATGAATACACACTGAGAGTGGGTCATAAGTTATAACTGAGAGGGATTTTCCTGTATGAATCTGTACAAGGGCTGTACCCAAACCAAACCCAAAATGGACCCAAAAGCACAATCCACACTGACTGACAAAAATAAATAAATAAATAAATAAATAAACAACTGCTTGACTCGAAGAATCTCAGTTGACTGAGGGGTCTTTGATTCCCTGACTTTCAGAGGGCAGCCCTACTCAATAGAAGAAGAAAATCCTGCATTAGTATATCATGAAACAGTTCTTTTAAGAAATGAGGACCAGTCAAATAGTAATCACAGTGTAGAAATGTCCTCACGCACCTGTAACCGCACCCCACAGTGATGTCACAGCATAGTGACACACCCTGGGGTAAAATTAGAACTTGAAGTTTACCAAGTCGATGCACGTTTAATGGTTGTAGACAAAGATGCATGTTGGGCCAAAGTGCAGGTAACTTGCATCAAACAGAGACACCAGATTTAAAAGATGATTATATTTGACAGCTTGAGACATCAATCAAAACCCCATTAACAAAGAAATGAAGAGAAAACATTCAGTAATAACTTAAGAGATTGTAATTCACCTTCTCCATGATTGACACTTTACAAATGAGCAGAAAAACTTCACAAAAACTGAATTATTTTGGGCCTGCAGTGTCACTTCCCCTCCCTTAAATCACTGGACACAGAATTTACAGATTCAAACATCTGGAGCCAGAGAAAAGCCGAGCTGACTCCTCTTTTCTCAGTGCGTCAACATATCAAAAACAGTGATTAATTGCACTATAAATTTTCCCAGTAGAGTTTCTTGTAACTATACCCACATGGCTGTAACAGGATTTGACAGATTACCTTGAGGACCGGGCTGTCAGAGAAAAGGATAAAATGTCACTAATATGCATGAATTGTTATCCCTCTCTCCCGAGGCTACGTGATGATTAATGATCGCTGAAATGTTTTAGAAAATGAGTCATTTACAAGCCTGAAAAAAACATTAACATTATAAAAACAAATCATGTTAGCTGCCTGGTACATTCCCTTTATTTATACAGACAAGGCTCGATTAACTTAGGGGCAAAACAAGCAACTGTCTCCAGGCTCCAGATCTCCAGCAGCCCACTCCATGGATATGATAAATTTGTATGTTTCATATGTATCATATCAACGCTTGTGAAGTGACATGGTTCAAATTACATGTCAGCTGAGTTTCTCATCAGCTCTGGCAACTCTGACAGCAAAAGGCAAAAATAAAATCCTCTGTCAATTACGACCATATAACTCAGGCCCCTACACAAATGAAGTGACACAGAAATATGTTAGCATAAAATTGACTTATAAACTGCTTAACAACGGAAAATACTATGAAAGCAATGTCTCTCCCATGAAGTACAACAGCAAGAGGAGAGAGGCAAGGCGGGAGACACCCCTTTATAGGTGGGGTACCCCCGAAGGTGAACGTAGGAGCACAGGAACTGAGTATCTAACGTTCCACATATTGACTATGGAGGCCTAAACGTGTCAGGTAGTAACAACTGAACCAAATGTTGTGGAATTATGATACTCAACATTGCAAATGTACATTTGACCCTGTTACATAAACCTAACCATTTTAACTACAGCGCTGTCACAACATAAAATTGAAAATTGAAACTGAAAGAAACAGAAAGTTTCATCACATCTGCTACATGTGAACCGTACAAAGTTAACATGTGTGGGGAAGCCGTGGCTCAGAGGTAGAGTGGGTCATCCACCAATCAGAAGATCAGTGGTTTGAACCCTGGCTCCTCCAGCCTGCATTTCAAAGTATCCTTGAACAAGACATTGAACCCCAGATTGCTCCCGATGGTTGTTCCATTGGTGTGTGAGTGTATTAAAAGTAGCCTCATTCACCAGTGTGTGAATGGGTGAACGCGGCTCATGGAAGGCACTATACAACTGCATTAACCATTTGCTGAAGACGTAAAATGCCAACATTTACTCTGGTGATTGGGTTTCCAAACTGCTTTGTGCGTATTTTGTCGAAAACTTTGTTAATGCACACCAGAAAATACGTTAACTAGCACAACAAAGGCCTTCAACATCACTCCTTTCTAAGAAAAAACGTTTTATTTAGCCATTCGAACAGGTAGTGTACAAGAATAACAAAGCAAATATCAAATACTTATCATCTTCCAGGATGCAGTGAACAGAACACAAACAATATAAACCACAAGGACAACAAACAAAACAAAAAAGGCACAAAATAGAATAAATTAAGCATAACAAACTTTAAATTAACAAGAAATTAATCATTATTGAACATATATAAACAAAAATATAAAGATATAATAAGGCCGAATAAGTGATTTAAAATATTTATTCATTACCTATTAATCTATAGAGGTCTTTTGCACATTTAGAGTTTCTTACTTTAAGAGACTTGGTGTAAAGTTGAATTTCATCATAGTAGCCAATAAAGATGGGTGGGGTTTTAATTTATGAATAAAAAAAATGGCTAAAATAAGTAAAACATTGATTATCTGTTAATGACACACCATGATCTAAAACAGGCGCTATTGTGGTTTTCCCACTTAACCATTCTCTAAATTGTTCCCAGGTTAACTGTGTATGAGAGCATGAAGTAACACGATGTTCTGTTGTTTACATATCACCATTCTAAAAACCAAATCTTAGTCTTAAAAATTCATTGGAAGGGTTGAAACCATTCGTTATTTTAGAGTGGATTTCTTTTGTTTTGGGTGGAACTGGGTTTTTGAAGACTTTAACATCGCTGCTGCTTTGCTGCCAGATCTCGAGGCCCTATAAACCCCTCTAAACTCTACCGTAAGGTCTTAATTGTTTCACTTCTGTGCTGACATGTAAATTCCCAAATGAATGTGTTTAATGAATCTACGGCACAACACTTATGGGAGCAAAGAGAGCTGGATAAACATCTCATAAACAGACATATGAACACGGGATCAAAAGGTGACCAGTGGCTAATTTTTGCTTCCTGTGCCCCACGGGAGGTTACCCCGGTATGAAACCTCCCACAGATGAACATCTGTGTTAACAGGAGATGTGTTCACATATCATTCACTGCATCATCCCCTCCTCATTCTTGCTGTTCCTTGATTTAAAGTTACAGGGTCAAATGTGTAGGTGATTGTTTGAAAACAGAGCTTGTTCTTGCAGATGAATTGTAGCTCAAAGATAGTTATGACAGCGCGTGTAGTGCGCATTTCCGACTGTCCTTGAATGCAGCAGAGGCCGGAGCACTGCGCACAGAGCTGCAGTGAAGTGCATGCACACAGTAGATGCCAGGGCTTCCCAGGACTCACAGCGCTTTGAGAGCCTGAAGTGAAACCTGAACAGACCTGAGAGTGGATCTATCATGACAGCCAGGATGCAGGGAGCCACGGGCCGGGACAAACCAGCGCCAAAGAGCCAAGCAACAGGTAACTCACAAGGTAATTCATGTCACCAGGTAACATTACATGAGACACACAGGGGCAGCTGTATTGAATCTATGTTATCCCTACTAGTAATTAAGTACAATTTTAAGCTTTTTTACTTTACTCAGGTGTTTCCATTTAATGCAATTTAACATTACACTTCTACTCCACTACATTTATGTGACAGCTTTAGATCTTTGCATATTTAGATTTATCACTACTAAATACAAATCAGCTACCAACCTATGATATATATTGTTATAGATTAAGCTCCCCAGCAGTATATAAAGTATCTGAAATTACCTCCACCATAATTGCCTGCAACATTAGTGATGTTTACACACTAATACATCAGTGATTATAATCCTGAAACATAATAATTTTCTGGAATGAGCCTTTTTGTATTGGACTGCTTTTAGTCAGGTGTTTTAGTTGCTAACACTTGTGAAGCGACTGAGGCTTGGCTTATGTCATTGACTCTAAAATGCTTCTGTTCATTTTTACTATAAGTTATTTACTTTTTAAAATTCTTTTTCGTTAGTTTTACTTATCTTTTTTGTTAGTTTGTTCTGTTTTGGCTGGTTTGCTTTTTTAATATTTTATTGTCTTGTGTCTATTCTGCCATGTGAAGCACTTTGGGCTGCATGTTTGTATGACAGGTGCTATATAAAGTTGACTTTTGTTGAGTTTTCGCTTCATGATTTTTACTTGTGACTGAGTGTTTCTGCACTGTGGTGTTATCCTGTCCTTAAGAATTTTTTTATATTAATAAACTAATAACAAAAATGATCAGAGAGACAGGTGATAGAGTTTACAGTGTATTCACACAGGTGTGATTTATGATATGAGGTGCACACTTATTAAGTGTTATAAAAGCTGATTATCGTCATCATCACTTGTGCAATCTGTCTCCTGTGTGCCTCTCAGTAGGTGTCTCACATCGCTCAGTCATTTCACAATAAAAGGTTTCTATGGTGTGCAGCTTTATGATTCATGATTTGAGTACACAGGGTTGCGCTGTTTTTATTTCATTGTATTGAAACTTAATAATCAGGGGACTGCATGTGTGTGTTAGAGGGTCAGATTTGGGTTGACATTTTTATATGACTAATGTGAATTAAGGAATATAAAGGTGTGTTAAATCTTTTACAGTATTACTAGAGCACTTGTGTAGATTTCCTCCACACAGAGCATTTGTCTGTTAGTAATTACTTTGCTTCAACATGCTGATTTGTAAACATTCATGACATTTGGACTGAACGAGATGGAGACACAGGATTTGGATCGTTGTTTTTAGGATTAAATTAACTTAAATTAAATTTCATAAAATTAGATTAGGTTTGCTTTGTCGACCTTAAACCAGAAATATGCAGGTAGGCATCTGCCAAGTCTGGTTTATTGTGTTTTATTTGTCCTGCACCGTGCCATATGACATGTTTATCTCTCCTCTGGCTGGCAGAGACGATGAGGAGGGTCAGAAGAGCTCTGTGGCTGGTACTGGGCATGCTCAGTCTGTCTCTGCTGCTGGTGGTGCTGGGCGTCTACACAACAACCCGAACAGAGAGCCTGAATGTTACTGGTTACATCTCTGGAGTTATTGTAAGTTTTTCATTTGTCTCTTTATGATTCCCGGCTATGATTTATGTAGTGAGTTATGGCGAGATGACAGATTGGCTTTTAACTTTTCTCTACCAGTAAAACAGCAGGAGTCTTGAAGCACACCAGAGCATGTAATATAAATTATGAAATTTGAGCTGCAGTGCCAAACGTTTTGCTTCGCCTGTTGTGGTCTTCCAAACGGAAATGGTCTCAGGTAGGCCGTGAAGTTGATGACAGCTTTTTGCATCAGCAAGAAATCCACATGAGCACTTCCAACACTGGCTGACATTCAAGTTTTCAAAGCTGGAAGAACATCACAGCCCGGATGTCCAACTTCTCCTAAACTGTACCCACCAGGATCAGTTTCTAGAGGCCATCTGTGAGGGGATTGGGGCCATGCTGTTATTGAGTCATTCATGTAATCATTCGGCCTCCCTTTGCTCCACCATGTATGACAAAACACACTGTGTGTTTTTAAAATCATAGGCTACCACAAGACCTGTTTTATGTTATCTTGCTGAGCTCTTCCCTTGAAAAAGAACCAAGTCATAACACATTGTCACAGTTCTTATAAAAATGAACCACATTTCTTTTTTAGATAACAATCACTGTGGTCATTATGGTATGTTCTTTACAGCTGACCCTTGGATCCTTCCTGGGACTTCTGGGACTCTGCCTGGAAGAGAACCGCAAGCAGCTGGTACATTCACCTCACACACCTACATCCTCTGTCATAATTCTTCCTCTTGTTTTCCCTGCACACACCCAGCCCCGACCTGCCAAAAGACAGTGTATTTTGGCCAAGATTTTGTACGTTAGTAGGGTGACCAGCAGTGCTGCTCTGTAACACGTAGCAGACATCATGTGGCCACCCACCGTGACACAGAGGACTTTTAATATGAATCATTAAGGAGGATGCAATCCTCCTTTTAATCTCCTCTCATCTCATGTCTCAGCTTTCATTTAAAACGTGCAGATTTGTGGGAGACCGCGATATTACTCCTGGTTGGGACTCAGTGGACAGACAGTAACACGGGAAGTAAAGTCCCAATTGACTGATAGTGTTTGAATTTCACACTAAAAGAATTCAGACACTCGGAAAAAATATAAGCCGGCAGTAAATGTAGTGCATCGTTGTGCCGTAAATAGGGAGTGACTTTGGACACAGTCCATATGTTGAAACAGTGTGCATATGTCTTTAGTAAGAGCGATATATTCTGCATTTAATGAGGTTGGAAGGTGGTTTCTTTTTTCAAAAGCAAATCAAAAACACAAGAGTGAAAGTGTAACGCATAGACTGAACCATGTGTTTGTCTGCTCTAACGTAAGCAAACATTATTAGCTAGCTTATAAGTGCACTGAGTAACCAAGCGTTTCTTACCATTGATAATTACAAACTTTATTATGTTTGGAGGTTACATCAAACAAGCTCGTTAGTAGCTATTTTCTGCTCTTTACTGGATTTGGCAAAGTTTATACAACCCAATCACCGGATTAAATGTTGGCATTGTACGTTTCTGCAAACCACAGATATGTTACATTTGTATGTTACATATATAGTTGATATGGGGAAACTTTTTCAATTTTTCAATTTCAATTTTGAATTTTATGTCACGATAACACTGTGGTTAATGTGTAGTTAGATTCAGACACAAAAACTACTTGGTTATGGTTAGGAAACATCTTGTTTTGGCTTATATTGCCTGGTTTAGTTGCCACAAACATGGCCGGAAATGTCACCAGTCTAGGTATCACACCATCCACCATCGCATCCACCTCCTGATGAGAAATTGAGCTCATATTCATGTAATCTGAAGTACGTCACTTGAGAAATGTTGATATTAGGGGTGTGCCATATCATCTTGTTCATGATGATGTCGGTGTCATTTTTAATATATAAAACAGTCATATTGTGATACTCGTGATATTTTGGCTAGTTTACATATTGACGTCATACTGTTACCCACGGCAACAACAAGCATGGCTGAAAACGAAATTATTACAGACTCTGTGGTGGTTCCAAAAAGAGGAACAGCTTCAGTAGTGTGGAATAAACTGTGGTGTCCTGAATGTTTTATGAACAGCCCTGGACTTCTCAGACTCTTTTAGCAAGTTAACGCTCAGAGGGAACTCATTCAGTGGCTCCTCTGGAAGCAGCACAACATCTCTCCCTCTCCTCTTTTGCCGTGCACACACAGGAGTCGGTGTCGTCAAGTGATTTTGCCATAAATCTTTGATAACGTAAACCTACGTGACGCTTGCAACTCGACAAAAACTACATATATGTGATTGTGTGATAGCTATGGTAGCATAACAGCCTGTCACAGGTTGCAGCGTGATGATTAGAGGAGAAATGGCAGAGCATAAAGGTCCAGATGGAAAACAACAACTTTATATACATATATAGATCCCAAGGTACATTTTTTGTCGTTAAGAATATTGTTACCGTAAAAATACCCTGAAATATCATGAGATTATTTTAATGCCATATCGCCCACCCCTAGTTGACATGATATGTATAAAACATACGAATGTAACATATCCATGGTTTGCAGAAAAGTACAATGCCAACATTTAATTTGGTGACTGGGCAGAGTTTACTCTGCAGCAACCCCAGCCAACATTATCTGAGATAGCATCACATCAGTCAGTCCTTTTCCTTGTGACATTCAAAGTGAAACACAGGCCTGCTGTTTGAAAATACGAGTGCCTATTTGATACTGACTCTTTGTCTGGGACATAGTTAGCTTCAGTTGTTAAGTACAGTATCACATAGAGTCATCAAGGTCAGTTTATGAAACTTTTACAGGGTTGTCCAGTAAATAGTCAGACCCACACAGCCGTTTTCAACCAACCTTGGGAGGCAATGTGAGCTACAGTAACTACAGTATCCACACCTCTACTACAACAACTACAACTGAATCTGCCAGCGACAGTTGACATTTCAACTGACAAAATTGATGATCCTGAGCTGGAAATAAGAAGCTTGCTCTTTTCTATCTCTCTCTGAAGTCAGGTTGTAATTGTTTCAAAGCTTACTAGCCCCAACAACACACCAAGGAGCAGTGAAGTGCGGTGTTTCTCATAAATTCTTTGTAACATAGGTCAACATGTCACAGGGGTCACAGGACTGATTGGCTGTGGATATTCTCTTTGCTGCCAAAAGTTAAACTATTCACAACTTTTAGTTTGCCCACACTTCGCTGCAGGATCAAACGTCTGCAGTTCGCTGTGCTCTGCCATGCTGCAGCTTAGCAAAGACATTGCATAGCAGCTCACTGCAGGATGCACTTCACCGCTGCTTGGTGTGTGTTTGGCATAATGATTTTGAGAGGTACAAAGCCAATCTAACATCTGGTATTCAATATAGCGAGTGTTAGTGCATTTCTTTTTAAAGAGGTATTGAAACAAAAGGACATTAGCTAATGATAGCAAGTGATAATGTTTGGCCTTTTACAGGACGTTATCTGTAATTTAGGTAATCTGATTTGTTAAACAAAGAACTGTACATGTCGCTGAAGTAATGGCACATGGCTGCTCTAATCATGTTATTCGAGACTATTCCTTCTCATATCAGATGTCACGTCAGGGTCAAATATTTATGGACCTGATGTGTAGACCTACTACATACTGGTCTGTAGTTTTCTTTTTGTTTTTTTAAACCAATAAACAGAAGAAGATGCTGTAATGTCAAAGTAAAAACAGATTTCTACAGAGTGGACAAAATTAATTTCAAGTATAGAACACAAAATACAAGTTTGCAGGTGCAGCCAGTTCCTTTGTTGATCAGTGTAAAAATAAAGTCACATTTAATCTGCTATGACTTCATGTTGCAAGACAATAAAACATTTAAACTTCTAAACTGAAATACAACCTACAGAGACCTACTCTTTATGGGCACTGTATCAACAATTTGTACTCAGATCTGGCTGGTCCGGCTGTTCACGACCCCCAGAGGATGATTTCTTAACCACTATCGAGCCAAAAGTTCTGCCAGAAATGTTAAAAACATGCTTTTCAAGAGGGACATAAGGGCATTTGCGGGCAGGTTTTCCATTGTTAAAGTTCTTGGACAGAGCTGGTTGTGCTTGGATTTGGTGTCCTGTTTTTATCCACTGCACTGGTTAGATGAGTTTTACTGGTAAGAACCTGAAATATCTGAGAGGACAGGAAATCGATTCAGTGCAAAACAGTGTTTGATACTGGAATGTTCATTTTTCATATTCAGTTCGTTCCTCGGAGGGTTTAATCCCAGGATGTGATAAATTCAGGTTGTGATTAATGAACAGCAGGAATGAAGGAGTACATTTGAATTTAGCACAGTCAGCAGGCATACGTTACAGAGTGCTAACACAGTTATCTTGGTTTATTCACTCTCAGGTAGGCAGGAATAATATTATGATATGGAAAATTCACAGTTTAAACAGAGAAGGCGATCATATTTCTGTTCTGAGGTTGATATCAGGCCTTCAGCAGCCTGTATGTGTAGGAGTCTCTCCGCCTTCATGTTGGGCTACAGTTAACCTGCAGTTTGCCACAACGGAAAAAAAGTTTTACTGAAACAAAATGAAATATCATCTGATATTTTTACAGTCTTTACCTTGTTTAATGTTTATTTTATTTAATAAACATTAAACGGCAGTAGGTCAGTCCATAGGGACTTGGCTTGGGAACCAGAGGGACGCTGGTTCAGGTCCCCACCCGGACCAAAATATGGAGCGTGGACTGGTAGCTGGAGAGGTGCCAGTTCACCTCCTGGGCACTGCCGAGGTGCCCTTGAGCAAGGCACCGAATCCCCCCCCAGCCGCTTGGGGCGCCTGTTCATGGGCAGCCCCCTCACTCTGACATCTCTCCATTTAATGCATGTATAGGTCCCGTTTGTGCATGTGTGTATTCGGACCTGTGTGTCTCTGACAACAGAGTGTAAACATTGAATTTCCCCTTGCGGGATTAATAAAGTATATGAAATTTAAATAAAAAAAATAAAAATAAAAAATTAAGAAGGGACAATGGACATTAATAACATGAGCTCTTGAGTCCATCATGTAAATGTGCCAGATTTAGCTATGCAGGCAAAATTTAATCTGCAGTCACTGGTAGGCTGCTGGCATTTAAGAAAACATACAAGAGCACATAGGCACAGACAAATAATTAAACAATGACGTAACCACTAATCCAGATTGTGACAGCAGGTTTAATCTGACTTGTTTACAAATTTTAAATATTTACATTATAAAAGATATATCAATATGTACACTATAACATAAAGACACACTTAAACGTACATATACTGACATATACATAAAATCAAAGTAGACAAGAGCCAGTGCAGAAGAGGTAGAAAGCCCCTGTGTTTTTATTTTCATGATAATTTAATAAAAAATAGTTGTTATTGTCATTAATTTAGTATGTGTTTGTTTGCACCCTGCAGTTTTTTAGGGGAACACACATCATATTTGCTAAAATTGTCACTATATTCTGAAAGAAGAACATTACACAGATACACAGATAGACTTTCAAAGAATTCATGTACCTCCTCCTAAAATCTACCACGGCACATCGAAAACAACCAATCAGAGCCGAGAAGTCTGGAACACCCGCTTTTAGTCATGTCAATCGCTGCTTGTGAACTGCAGTTAAACAAGGCAGCATCAAACAAATATGAATCAAGATTGTATCCCCTTTTACACTGCCTGTTCAAGGCGGAAATATTGTGCTGTTGCCCCCTCGACTTGCTGTACATTAAGTGTGATTGCAGAATGTGGGGGCAGAGTTGTCTCACCTTTGATCCGGGAATGGAGGTAGTAACAGTGCTAAAACTATGTCTGTATATCTGGTACACCCAGCAGGATAGGATCATGGGCAGCACAGGTGTGATGTTTTGACGTGCCATGTGTGAGAGCCACCACAGGAGATTTAAAAAGTAGCTGGTAGCAGTAAGTGGCTAACTCAAACAAGAAGAAAAGTGGCTGAAAATGTCTGTGATGCTGTTGTGTTCCATTACACTCCCATCACACCTCTTTTGATCCCACAATGCTGCGATGCTGTTTAAAGTTACACACAGCAGCTATATTATGCCTGTGGTTGTTTGGTTCTGTGTATAAACTGCAAAGAAGGCATAAAGTGGGGACTTGGTAGCGGCCCTATAGCGCAATCTATGTGTAAAGAGGCCGTCTGGTATCGCATTGTCTCAAATGTTTTCAGAAACATTTGAATGTGCTGTTGAGCTGTAATATGAGAAAGTTTGGAAACAATCGAGCCAAAACAAAACACCACCCACTAGCTGGAACAAACTCTCATTTTGAAGTTAAACAGTACACAGAAATATGTTTCTAAAAACATTTGAGGCGAGAAATAGGCAATGCAGTAAGAGAATCTTGATTCATATTTGATCAGCGCTGCCTGGTTTGATGGTTTGATTGCAGCTCACAAGCAGGATTGACATGACTGACTGTTTTAGAGAATCCTCAGCTGTGATTAGTCGTTTTTGTGTATATGTGGTAAGATCATCAGAGGCAATTCGAGGGGCCAGAGGAGGACCTCTATTTTCTGACAGATTTTCTGTTTTATTTAGTCCTTGGTGACTACAGTGACTGTTTCAGCAACTATAACAAAAAGTTATTTTCATAAAAGTCACCACCCACAACTCTAACAATAAGAAAATGAAAGATTAAAGCAATATTCTCTTCAGTTAAAGAGTTAATAAATGGTGCAAAAACACCCTTTGAAGCTATTTTTTGAGCAAACTTCCCTGTGAAGAAACCAAATACCTCCACACCAAGGATCAGACAAATAAATGAAACTATAAGTATGGTTTCAAAACAGTTACCGCTGTGACTGGCATGCAAAACTTTTATCTGTTGGAAAGGAAAAAAAGAGCTCAGCTTTAATCTGCATTCTTGTCAAATTGTGCTCCCAGTATAATTAAGTAACACCAGGTATTTATCTTTATATGGAAATTCTCACATGTGCCCTTTTTTCTTTGTTCCTCCTCCAGCTGACGGCCTGCGATTGTATTCCTCAGCTTTGGGATCATCACCTCTTTTCTGTGCCTGGTGATTGATGGCGTCTGTATTGTCTTTAACATGGTGAGTTACCTGCAGTTGCATGCGTATACTGTGACACCAGTTGTGATTGTGCTGGATGATGAAACAAAGCAGTAATAGTAGACCGTGAAACACTAACAAACCACCGTGCTGGTTGACTGTGAGCCTCTTGGCCCACAGTGGGTGCCAACATCTCTCTGTTGGCAATATTGACACAGTTCTATCCATGAAAAGAGTTCCCACAAATTACAGCTCGGGCTTTATAACATTCGCCAGCTTAGTTTTTTTGTTGGGTTTGTTTTTTTGACCACTAAATTAGCAGTTGTGAAAACTGTAATGTGAGAAAACAAACTGGACCTGACAGATAGGCACCATCAGTGTACAAGCGTTGAGGGAAGACGCCCAGTTGTCATCGGCTCAATACGAAATACAGTTACAGCAGGTTACATAAGCAAAGCTACATTTCTGTTTCAGCCTCTAAATTAAAGACAGATAAATTCAGTTTGGATCTGCTCAGTCAAATCAGAGGAGACTGTCTTTATTCAGAAAGAAATAACCAGCTTTATAGATTGATGTAACAACTTACTTTTAAAGGAGAAGTCCGGTATTTTGCACTTTGAGCCCCATTCCTGAGTTGTTTATGATGAAATAGAGTGGTTGAGACCAAAATCTTGACGATTGCTCCTTCTCTGACAATTTGAGAGAATTTGGCTTTCCCCTGCCTGGCTTAACAATGCTGTCTATGGCCATGTGTAAATCTGTCCTAAAACCACCTTAAACGTTGGTTTTCAAAGCCATGAAACTCACCGAGTGGTCAGTGGTGTTCGTTGATGTTCCCACATAAAAATCGTAGCAAACTGTGGTTTCCATCCGTGTTTTCACTATTCATCTCGATTGTGGAACTATTTTTTCAGCTGCCTCACACCCGTGTGTAAACTTCCGCTTGATCGTTCCTTTGACCCTGAAGCGTTATACGCTCCAGCCCACTTGATGGCGATAATGCTCCTTTACGTGAGTGTCGCCAACCAGCAGGAAACCATTGCAATGTAATGGGACACAGAAAGAAGCAGAAGAAGAAGGCTGGCGTTGCGTTCAAAGGCATCGTACTGCGAAGGCTGTTTACAAGCGAGTAATAATGGGCAAGTTTTGTGTGGTCAGGAGAATTCCTCCGAAGAGGAGGAGCGCACACAGCACTGTCGAGCTAGCACTTTCGCTGAGCTAAAAGATCACAGTGACTACAACCTTGTCGTAAACAACCCCCTTTCCATTTCCAGTGGCAGATTACTACCAACGGACAATGAGGCTTCCTATAGGAAATCAATGCATGGACAAAATGTCAAATAAATCATCGTAGAGACCACAGTTTGCTACGATTTTTATGTGGGAACATCAACGAACACCACTGACCACTGGGTGAGTTTCATGGCTTTGAAAACCAACATTTAAGGTGGTTTTAGGACAGATTTACACATGGCCATAGACAGCATTGTTAAGCCAGGCAAGGGAAAGCCAAATTCTCAGAAGGAGCAATCGTCAAGATTTTGGTCTTAACCTCTCTATTTCATCATAAACAACCAGGAATGGGGCTCAAAGTGCAAAATACTGGACTTCTCCTTTAAACATATTTTCACTGTCATTTTTAGAAGAAATAGTTCAACATTTGAGTCACCAGTGGAGACTGTGCCCAGCCAAAAAAATAACCCAGCACATAGTGTAAAACACAATTTGTGGTTTTTGCACAACAACAAACCTGTTAATTAGTGAGTTTGGGACGTTCTGGTCAGTGCATGTTGTTGCCTTTAAAAAGAGCCAGGCTAGCTGTTTGCCCCTGTTTCCAGTCTTTATGCTAAGCTAAGCTAACTGGCTCCTGGCTGTAGCTTCATATTTAGCACACAGATATTTCAATCAGGAGAGACAGAGGAATGATGTAAAGATAATATTTAATGCAGAATATGAGAGTACAGACCAACAAATGATTTGTGCTGATTAAGATTTAACAGTGTCAGGGGGCGAATGCAGACCCAAATGCAGCACACTGTAGCAGGCACTGACAGTTGGTAATTTGCTTTAATGCACGCTCTAATATACAACAGTTCTGGGGTCGTTGGGTTTAGCTTGCTTGGAGTCTCTGCGGTGAGTGAATGAGACAAGAACAGGCAGCCAACACTCGAGAACAGTCTGAGAGCTGGGGACTGTACTGTGACTGCAGGTGGGTTTCTCGTGAGGCTGGTAGTGGAGTGAAGACTGAAGTAGCGAGCCACAGAGCCGAGCAGACTAGAACCAGGAAGGAAGGCAGTTCAGGAACAAGCAGGGTCGGTATCGGGGAATCAAGCCAAGAGTAAATGCTGGAAAGTCTTGCATGTAGTCGAAGAACAATCTGGCACTGAGGGGAAGGCAGCAGCTGCTTATATGCAGGGAGTGCTGATGAGAAGCAGCTGTATGCACAGATGAGTGGAGTTGTCTTGATGAGGGTGCAAGTGAGTGGAAATTTACCAGGAGCAGGTGAGGGAGAGAAGCAGACTGTGACAAACAGAAGTCTTTGGACACCAGAGGGAGATATTTTGTGATCGAGGGACATCTGAGTGGCAGCAAGATATATCCCAGCACGGAGTCCAGACACTGGTGGTGGTGGTGGTGGCTGATGACTCTGAGGCTGCTGACTGCTGAGGTGGATGAGGCTGATGAATCTGTAAAGACTGGGTGGTGATCAGGAGGTGTAGGGTGTGCATGACTGCAGCAAGAAAGAACTACAGCAGAGAAAGAACCATATGTAAAATGAGGAGCAGTAAGATGACAGGCTGACAGAGAAGGTGTGTTGTTGTGCTGTTAGGTGATTGTGAATCAGCTGATGACTCATTGACCCACCCAGACAATGACACCTACAGACAGTGACTGAGCATGCGTGCAAGGAGTGAATGGTTACAGCCTGAGCATGAAAAGTATTGTCTTCCTGACTGAACTCTTGCTAGAGCTTCAAGTGAGTGTTGTCAATCTTCTCAGTTAGCTCTCAGCATGAAAACATATTTCCTTAAATCTCAAACTATTGTGCTACATGTACCAGGTTTGGTTATAGTTGGATGAGATTATTGGCCTCATTTGTTGCTGCTTGCTTCTTTCGATTGGTGGGTTCTTCATAGGTCAGCTCTAAACTTACCACAGTTATTTAACCCGGTAAAAAGAGAACCAGCTTCATAGAACCGAAAACCCAGAGTTAACCCTGAAGTTACCTCGCTAACTCCAAACCCTGATGACAGCTGACATTTGTTAAAATAATCAAAAATGATGCATCACACAATTCTCACCCTTTTGTTTTGAAGACATCTGTGTTTTTCTGTGGGCAGCGCAGTGGTGCAGTGATTAGCATTGCCAGGGTTCCTGGTTCGAACCAGGGGTGGGGGAGCCCCTCCTTGCTGAGTTTGCATCTTCTCCCTGTGTCTGCATTTGTTTTCTCCAGGTTCTTCACGTTTCTCCCACAGTCCAAAGACATGCAGGTTAATTGGTGACTCTAAATTGTCCATAGGTGTGAATGGCTGTCTGTCTCTATAGCCCTTTTTAAATAGGAATTGTGCAAATTTGCAGGAAAGCCCAATCAGTCTTCGTTCAGCATTGGCAGTGTAAAAACAAAATCGGGGAGTGCAGAGAAATACCGCCTGCCTACTTTTGTTCATACAGAATGTGCCTTTTTCGGGGCAACGGGGGGCGTGAGCAACAAAACGTGTAGCTCAGCATGTGACGTAAACAGTGACGTCTTGCACCTTGTTCAGAGGGAAGCCGTGGCTGGTCAGTCCTTCAGCTTCTCTCATAAGTTGGCCCGTCATTTGACAGTTAATGGTCTCTTTGTTTGCGAGGGCACGCAATTCCTGGTCTCCCCAGTTGCTCATCTTTACAGTTTCTTTCAGGTTGGTGTTGACGTTGTTTTCGTTTCCATCTTGCTACTAGCTGCTCATTCCTGCTATCAGCAGTTTCCTGTTTTTAAGTCCACCTCCAGTGGGTCGCACGTGCGGCGTCATCAACACCTCCTCCCACAAGTCATCAACAGCCCCTCCCGTGGCGGAAGGGTGCCTCGTTCTTTTTAAACCAAAAAGGTTCCCCCAATATGTTTACCCCTACGTGGCAGAAAATAGGGCACCTCGGATCAACTCGCCAATCTGGCTCTGTGTGTCTAAACGCTCGCAGCTTGCCTGCAAAACAGCCCAACATTCGCTGAAAATCTGGCAATGTAAAAGGGGCTTATGTGTCAGCTCTGTGATAGTCTCCTACCTGTCCAGGGTGTACCCCGCCTCTCACCCAGTGTCAGCTGGGATAGGCTCTATCCCTCCACGACCCCCGTCAAGATAAGCAGTTATAGAAATAAACTATGTTTTTTCTTTACAACAGATGTTTAATCATGCAGAGCTCCTTATATGACATTTTGTTGAAAGGCTCAAAAACTTTATTTTGCCAACATGTGTCAGACAAATATCAGTGCACACCTGAGAAGGAGATATTGCACATTGGCTCAATAAAATTGAGTCAAGGAATCGCACTGCCGCCTTGAACCTTTTGTACTTTGAACAAAATCCCACCATGTGTGTGCTCGACTTTTTTTTTTTTTTTTTTTATAATAAAAGCGGTGTTAAAATAGAATTACACACAGTGTGACTTTGATAGACTGTAACTTTAAACTGCACTGGTGCTTTCCTCTGAAGAAGGAGATGACACATAATGTGTAATGATAGTACAGGCAGAGTTACGAGTGCAGACCTCCCTTCAAGAATTAATTGTCAAAGTTACTGTAATTCACGTCACCGTGTTTTAGTGTGTTGCAGGTCACTTTTTGTCTTTATTCACAATGTTGTAAATTATGACGTCCGCGAGGTGAAAGTACAACATGTCCCCCTTCTTCCATTTCTTCAAAACAAGATAAGATCACATATCTTCTTTTCCACATGTCTCTGTTCCCTTTTATACCGTACGGTACAGATAAAGACTTCAAGGAGCATTGGATCAGTGTTGGTCCAATCACACCTTGCACAACAGAACAGTGATGCAAGTTAAGTCCAGTACTTTATATGCTGTATTTCATAAACTGTGTCAAAATGTTGTCAATAAACCAAATCAAAACCAAAAGGCCACCCATGGTTACTGTGGATTTTTAGCAGAGAAAAGCTTCCATTGACAGGAACCTTATTTTACCAATTTAAAAGAGCTATAAACAAAGTAGGTGTGGAAGTTTTGGAAAATGATCACAGACTCCAAACTCAGCAGTTTTGATTCATATGTGTTGCTCAGTACACACAGACATCTGGATAATCTTGTGTAAGAAATGTCAGTACATTTTGTTTGTTTTAATATCTCATTATTTTCCCAGATAAAGCTGGATTGGTTGTTTTCAATTCTTTAAAACTGTATTAACTTTTTCCAGGACATGCGTCCGCTCAAAGCAAAGAGATGCCAGTACTACAGCAGCGGCAGCAGCTACGTCTATGAGAATTTCTACACCTCTGTGAGTGAAGATGTGCTGATGTCTACAAGGATAATGTCGTCTGTCTGTGTTGTATTTGCCGGTGACCACATTCTGAGCTTGTGCTTCCTTTTTCAGGTGTCGTGTTGGAGTCCAAAGGAGTCTTGTAGCATGACAGTACGAAGTGGGACCTGCTACTGCTGCGACCTGTACGACTGCGCCAAGTGAGACATTAATACTACTATGATATTATCTCACTATATTGTTACCACTGCTGTGTCTTCACAGTTTAAACCAACACATTATCTGTTGAAATATCCAAATTACTACTCGAGAGTTGTCACCAAAATTACAAACTTAGTCTTGTCCAACAAATTAAACGTCATTCGTACTAAACGAGTTGTTGTTTTGTTCTGCAGTGGAGGCTACCTCAGCAACTACTACGAGTATGTTGGAGTACGAAGCTGTGAGGAAGTTTTCACTCTGTACATTTTAATCTGGACCCTTACCGGCCTGAACCTCGTGGCCTTCTTCACAGGCATCCTCACTACAGCTGTGCTGGGGAGCATCAAGGACCTGGTAAGACGCACACACACACACACACAGGGACACGTGTTTATAAAGGTCCAAAAATTGGATGGATATTGTACATTTAGTATATTTAAGCCCCGTTTACCACAGACGACTCTGCAAAAGACTCCATTCAGAGGCACTGAGGTGAAAGGGGATTTCATCTAAAGCCCAGTTCAGACTCATGACGAGACAAGTTGAAATAGGCAACTACTTGCAATGCACCATTTTGTAATGTTTTAAAAACCTGCCAGTTCACACCAATGCAACTAGATAAGATGGTGTATCATCTCTATGCAACAACTCTCTGTACTTCTGTTCTGATTTCCAGCTTTTCAGGCTTATTTTCTGGCTGAATATAATTTGTAGCTTTTAAAATATGAATGAGGATATAGTGATAGTGAGATACTGGCTATAGTTGCATTGTAGTAGTGACGAAATGGCAAAAAACAGGAACAAAATGAGTATCAGATGGAGTGGTGTAATACACCACAATAATATAAATAACCATCACTAAATTATCAGTCAATGACAATGTGTGTGTTGGGGGCATAAGCACATACAGCGAGCAGCAGCAGTGACCCACCGTCCGACACTGACCCACCATGAGGACAGAAACAGAGCACCTGCCTCATCAAGCAAACATGCTGTCTGTGGTCACTTTGACTCTACCAGCGGACTTCACTACAATCCCATTGGCTGCTGAAACAGGTGACGTGCTTTACATGAATTGCAGGTGACACCATCAGGTGGCTTGAGTTGATATCAGACTGGCCAGCTCCCACCACTGCAACTTTTCTCTGCAATGTTTTTAAATGGTTTCATCTCCTCGCAAATCTTTGGTCTGAACTGGGCTTAAAGGGCCCCGACACACCAAGCTGCAGTCGGTTGTTGGTCAATGTCAGGCCATTGGTGAGTGCCTGTTGCCTTAGTTTTTGCAGTGTGTCAGCCCTTGTCTGCTTTCTTTTGGCCGATTCAGAAATCATTCTGGTGGACAGTTTAGCTCAGCACACAAGAAAAGAAACCGGAAGTAAAGTCAAACTTCAAAACAAATGTGTTATGTTAGGTAAAATCATATCTTTAGCTATTTAGCTCTTGAGCAGAAGTTGTTCATGATGATTTGTGTTACTGTTCGCTGGCACACAGTAAATATCCTTTGTTCTTTCAACAACAGGTTGTGTTGCTAACGTGCTAACTGGCTACCTAGCATCTTGAATCTGTCAGTCTTCTGGTTTCCCTTTTTGAACTCTCACTCATGCAGGCACAGAACATATGTGCTAGTTCGTCACTGGCTGTAGTCTTTACAGGGTGTTCAGGTGCAATTTTTTGGCTGAGACATAAGTAATGCATGGCAGTTCAACAGTTGACCTTCGTTGCAGCTTGTTTTGTGATTTTGATTTGGTATATCTGAGCCTTAAAGGATTTTTGTATTCCTTCTTATTTTCTTTTAATGATAAAACACTATTAACAATAACTTAAAAAATTACAAAAGTTTTGAGTTTCACAAACTTTGGTTAAACTTAAAGGGACCGCTGCATTTTTTGTGCCCTCAAATTCATTGTTTTTAATGTGGATGCAATGCCGCTGCAGTGCTCACACGTTCCAGAGTGCCTGTTTTTCAGGGCACAATGGCTGCTCCTTGAGATAAACAGAGTTCAACCTTTGGAATGCAGCAGCGTGCATCGCATGTTACGTGAAGATCAACCAGTCACAGCCGACAGACATTGTTCTCTTCTTCTGTAAATATCAGTCTGTGATAAATAGGGAGAGGTTAACCATTTCGGTCAAAACATTACATCTTTACCATGAACAACAGGCCTACACACTTAGAAACAGCACCTGGAAGAAGATCAGCTCTGCACTCAGGATTTCAGGTAAATTGTCAATGATACCGTGGTTAGCAACCTCAGACGCAACCTGCAGCCGCGGTCTTGAAAGCTCTCACAGAAAAGGCACAAGAGTAATGCCCAGCGCCTGGCCTCGTGTTTTCCTGTTGGTTAAAGACACAGCATGTTTACGGCCTCTAAAGCTGCGCTCATTAAGTTTTACCACTAAAAGGCCGACAAAGTCCGAAACAAGCATGAATGTTTATGCGTTCATGTCACCTTCAATTTTCAGTTTGCAGTTTAGCCTCAGAAGGCCATTTTTCACCACAAGCCACAATGGAGACAGGTCAGAGGTAACAGTTTAGCCTGAATGCAAGAGAAGAATGAATGAAGCAAAGCCAACACATCAACTCTGTCTCCTATAAAGTCAGTGTGTATGTTACTGAATTCCAGTCAATATAACATTGTGTTGGCAACATAATCACTGCCTGGATTATGTTTAAAGACAACATGTCTTCCAGTTAATGAAACATGACATTTATGTACCACGCTGGAGTTACATGGAGGTTGCTCAAGGCGGATGACGGACATATAAAGTGCAAAACCGAGATACAAGAATCCCGTGTTCACGTCCTGACTCCTGTCTGTGTTTGGATTTAGGCAACAGAAGCAGTTTCGTTAAGGAAAAGGACAGATTGTGAATTTGGTTAAATGTTAATAAAAAAGGTATTAAAAAAATAATGCTGTAATTACTACCAGTGGATAGTGTTATTGCAAGATTGCCAATTTTGGCACAAAGCAATGAAATACATGGTCGGTGAACATGTATGATATGTTCCCTATCATACTTTTGCGACTTGTCAGCTACTTAAACAGCAACATGTCCTCATTATGTTAAAGGAGAAGTCTAGTATTTTGCACTTTGAGCCCCATTCCTGGTTGTTTATGGTGAAATAGAGTGGTTAAGACCAAAATCTTGACAATTGCTCCTCCTCTGACAATTTGAGAGAATTTGGCTTTCCCCTGCCTGGCTTAACAATGCTGTCTATGGCCATGTGTAAATCTGTCCTAAAACCACCTTAAACGTTGGTTTTCAAAGCCATGAAACTCACCGAGTGGTCAGTGGTGTTCGTTGATGTTCCCACATAAAAATCGTAGCAAACTGTGGTTTCCATCCGTGTTTTCACTATTCATGTCGATTGTGGAATTATTATTTCAGCTGCCTCACACCCGTGTGTAAACTTCCGCTTGATCGTTCCTTTGACCCTGAAGCGTTATACGCTCCAGCCCACTTAATGGCGATAATGCTTCTTTACGTGAGTGTCGCCAATCAGCAGGAAACCATTCCAATGTAATGGGACACAGAAAGAAGCAGAAGAAGAAGGCTGGCGTTGCGTTCAAAGGCATTGTACTGCGAAGGCTGTTGACAAGCGAGTAATAATGGGCAAGTTTTGTGTGGTCAGGGAGAATTCCTCCGAAGAGGAGGAGCGCACACAGCACCGTCAAGCTGGCACTTTCGCTGAGCTAAAAGACTACAATGACTACAACCTTGTCGTAAACAACCCCCTTTACGTTTCCCGTGGCAGATTACTACCAACAGACAATGAGGCTTCCTATAGGAAATCAATGCATGGACAAGATGTCAAATAAATCATCGTAGAAACCACAGTTTGCTACGATTTTTATGTGGGAACATCAACGAACACCACTGACCACTGGGTGAGTTTCATGGCTTTGAAAACCAACGTTTAAGGTGGTTTTAGGACAGATTTACACATGGCCATAGACAGCATTGTTAAGCCAGGCAAGGGAAAGCCAAATTCTCTCAAATTGTCAGAGAAGGAGCAATCGTCAAGATTTTGGTTTTAACCTCTCTATTTCATCATAAACAACCAGGAATGGGGCTCAAAGTGCAAAATACTGGACTTTTCCTTTGATAGAAAGTGTAATTTGCTCTCCATTACATTTCAGCAACATATTTTTTGTTTCATATAAGCTGTATATGAACATGATTTGTCAGAGACGGGGACAAACAAATGAATGAGAATCAATCACATGCACTCTTTTAGTCTCCTTGGATGCTGGTTGCTCTCACTGTTTCACAGATCTGCTTACACTCGGATTGAACTCCACAGAAGGATCAGTTTTTTTTTCCTCTGAGCTGCAGATCAAATCAAAATGACAGCCACATGGCAGATCATATCCAACCAGCCGTACCACAAAAATGACCCGCTGCACAAAGCTTGCCATGGCAGTGAGAGCTGATAGCCTGCAAACACAATGTAAAGCCTTGACCTCCCTGACCTGAAGTCATTCTCACTTAGTGTTGTGATTACAAGCACAAACTGTAGATGTACACAAGAATTAAGTGAAAACACAAGTGAGGCAGTGAGTTCAGGAGAGGTCTGAGGTTTGTTGTGAACATTTCAGAGGCCGTTACACAACAACAAAACCTTTATACAGATTTTAAAAGCTGAAACTTCATGTCAGAGCTATTACTCTAAATTTTCAGGTTTAAAGCAAAGCCATAAACTTTACTCATCCATAAAATGGAAAAACAACTACTCAGCCCTAGTCTGGCTGCATATCTCAGCATAGCCAGTGATTTAGTGACTTATAAATCACGTTTGGTAACAGGAGGCTCCAGACTGTTTCAGGGTGTATTTAAAGCCCCATTTCCACCAAACACTTTCAGTATGGTACCTTTGGAACCAAATGTGACCCTTCCACCTTCCAGATGTTTGTGTACAAAGCCCTTAATGGTCAAGCCCCATCCTACATCTCAGACCTTCTAACCCCTTATTCTACGCCAGGTCCCTCAGCTAAGCTGACCTGGGGCTCCTAGCTGTCTCACGCTCGAGACTTAAGCTCAGGGGTGATCATGCCTTTGCTGTGTCTACCCCCAAACTGTGGAACAGCATCCCCTCCCAATCAGATATGCCCCCACGATTGACTCTTTTAAGTCCAGGCTCAAAACTTACGTTTATTCATTAGCATTTAAGTCTGGTGTGTCTGTAAATGTGTGAGCTGTGTACCTGACAATTGTGTCGTCCCTATGTATGCGTTTTTTTAGCATTTTATTCCTTTGTACAGCACTCTTACTTTTAAATGTGCTTTGTAAATAAAGTTGAGTTGAGTTGAGCGTTTCCACTGCAAACAATACTCATAAATGAGGGCAGGGTTGTTGTCACTCTCTGCTCCATCCAGAACACAAAATTACAAATCCTACTATGGTCACGCCAAGACCCACCCTGTCCCGGCTGGTTATCTGCCTCTGATTGGCTTACCCTGACGTTCTTGCCCTTACCCTAATCAATCTCACTCCTCTTGCCTAAACCTAAGCAATACAACATACAAAGACAACGAGTACTAGCCAATCAGAGGGAGAGAAGGACGCATCTTGGCGTGACCATAGTAGGATTCGTAATTTAGCGTCCAGAACTGACTGTATTTCCTCATCACTGGTGACAGAGATGGAAGTGTGCCCCTCATTTATCGTCCACAGAACAGGGTTGTGCCGACATCCTCATAACAAAATAGAACAGGCTGCAGTCAGAGTCTCTCTCCATGGTAGATTTAGAAATAGCGGGTTTGTGCATTTAGTCCTTCTCAGGCAAGCTCTGGGGTCATTTGTGTCATTTCCCTTCAGTCTCTCTGACTAAAAGTAATGCTGTTACGGCCAAATTCCTACCCTTCCTATGTTACGTAACTTAAAAATGGTAACATCAGAGACTTTTTGCCTCTTTACAGGTGGCAGAAGTGGAAAATCAGTTAATGTTTGTTGTGTTATGGTTTCAGAATGATGAAGACAGTTGACGAAGAATTACATACACAATAGGATGTAAGCCAGAGATACTCAATTTGCTTTGCCCGGGTGTCACTTTGCCCGTCTGGGGGATCCTCCCCTGGCACTTTTTATAAATAAACAAGCTCTATTTTAATGCGTTTTTATGCACTCTGGTGCCTTATGTACATTTAAAAAACAACAACAGAAAAGTCCCAGTGTAAATCAATCAGTTTAATTTTTTTTATTGTGAATTGTGTGAAATGGTTGGCGTGCCACCCGGCACTCTATCTGGCTTGTGGGTATCACTGATATAAGCAATACAGGATGACATTTTTCCTTGGTAAGTTTTTTTCCCCCAAATGATGTACAGATTTTTAGGCATCCTGTTATCTTCAATGGCTCCAATGTTTTCAACATCTGGCTCCGCCTCTGATATCCGGTACAGTTCTGAACTTTATTGCCCAACAAAAATTTAATTAACTTTACAGGAGACATACATTAAACTTTACGCACACAATAAACATTTAAATGCTTACCACTGTCCTTGTTTTTATCTGTTGCATTGTTTCCGAAAGCCTCTAGTTTGGCTCTAAACATGTTTGTCATCCTCTAATTACAACCTGCAGCATGAGAAATCAGTGCGTGCTTTCCTCATGCTTTTCATGACTCTCCTCTCAGTGCAGTGAGACAAAAACCTGAACTCTGCAACCTGGAGGGGAGATAAGTAACACTGATGAGTTGAGGCTAGAACCAGACCTCATCCTTTTAATAAATGTTGCTTTAAGTCGTGTTTATATTGTTCTATATTCAGAGGAGTATTATATTATTTTACTGTGCCTGTCCACCATGAGCTTCACCACAGGATGTAGACCGCCCTTTTTAAAAAAAAAACATAATCAAAGACAGGATTTTTAAGTTGACAAAGGGGATCATGAAGCACTGAAAGGTAAGCAGGGTAAAGCCGGACTGTCTCTGGATGTTAGGCCCCAGTCCATCACTGAGGTTTATCAATGCAAGCATTCCTGCGCTCCACCTTCTGCAACTTCCAGTCTTAAATCTGTCACCAGGTCAAAGACATGTTTTCTGTCGAATTGTACGTGTCAATACGCTTTGCAGGTTTTTAGGTTGGAAGGGCGTTAGAGCATTAATCACAGGAACAAAAACTAGCATCAGTAAAAGTGTACTTTTTTTTTTTATTCATCAGATTATTATCGTAGAATTGTGAGAAATGTTAATTTAGAAAAACAGGTGAATGCATTGCGCTTCTGTAGGTTTCTACTCATCTACATACTGTGTGGTTTTTGATGTCCAATGATAATTATTTCATTCTACTTTTAGATTTTGTTACTTTTTTATATTACAAGATTCAAGAGGCCTTATTGTCAATTCTACAGTTATGTTCAGGCATATAGAGAATCGAAACGTTTCGCTCTGAATTGACCCGTGATGCAGACAGTGCAAAAGGATAAGTATAGAATAAAAGCGATAATACAAAATAAAAATAAAAAATATTTTATTACTTTTATTATTCTTTGCACATTGAGCACCCTTTTTTTGTCCTGAATAAATTGTCTATTTTTTGCATTGATCTCCTCTGCCGTCCTTACTTAACAAACTTTTTTGTTACCCTGAGTAGGCCCAGTTTCACAGCACTACTAAGACTTTGAAGTCAAATAATAGCATTAATTATGACAGTTTTGAGTACGTTACTCACAAAATTGTATCTTGTAATACATGCTAGCTATGACAAAGGTCACTGTCCCTGGTTGTCGCTCGTCATAAGTAAAATCCCATTGTATTGTACTGTTCAGTGACCAGATAGAAGAGAAAATGGATTAATCACATGTCATTTTAAAGCAATAAGACAAAACCCCTTAGTTTCCAATTTCTAAGATATGAATATTTTCCTGTTTTCTGAGCTTTGTGTTTCAGTCAGGGATATCTATCTTTGGGTTTTGGACTTTTCGTCAGACAGAACAGTTTGAAGACAACTCATTAGGCCCAGTAATGGGAAACTGTGATTAGCATTATGTGACTTTTTTCAAACATTGAAAAGACCAAATTAGGACTGTGGGCGGCACTGTCGCCTCACAGCAAGAGGGTTCCTGGTCTGATCCCAGGTGCCGAGTTTACATGTTCTCCCTTGTATCAGCGTGGGTTTTCTCTGGGTACTCCAGCTTCCTCCCACAGTCCAAAAACATGCAGTTTAATTGGTGACTCTAAATTGCCCGTAGGTGTGAATGTGAGTGTGAATGGTTGTCTGTCTCTATGTGTCAGCCCTGTGATAGTCTGGTGACCTGTCCAGGGTGTACCCTGCCTCTCACCCAGTGTCAGCTGGGATAGGCTTCAGCCCCCCCGTGACCCTCAAGAGGATAAGTGGTTAGAAAATGGATGGATGGAATTAGGGCTGTGCGATGTGGCATCCACATATATGCCATGACCAAAGGTCTCCCAGCAGAACACTGCATTGTAACAAGATTATCAGTGTTGCTCACTTCACCCAACACTGGTTTTAATGTTTTGGCTGATCGGTGTATATTGATATAAATGGTGTTGTCTAAATCTTGCCTAAAAATATATTGATATATCGTAGTCGGTATATTGCCGAGCCCTAGACCAAATTATCATCGAGAAAAACCTCAACACATTAATTGAAAATGAAAATAATTATTAGCTGCAGCAAAGTGGGCCGCTTGATTCGTCTGGCCAAGAACCAGCCAGGTTGAAGCCAAACCCATACCGATCCCCACCTCATATCCCCAACAGCTTCAGCAGACCCACAGATGGGTTTTGGCCTGTCTTTGTTGTCTGTGGAGAGCTCATTGAGTTTTATGCTGCCAGTGATTCAGCTGATCGGGCCTGAATGATCCTGAACACTGCATGAGATGATTGCCAACAGACCACACGGCTTCCAACATGCTGTCTGTCTTCGCTGCACGCTCCTGCATGATGCCGCTCTTTTTGTAAATAACACTATCTGCAGCACCTGAAGGACTGGACTCCCTGAACTGTCATCGTTCTCTCTGTCAGGATGCAGTCAGATTTCCCTCCTCATGTTCTGAATTTTAATACGATTCAATTCTTAAATCATCCATCACTCATTATCTCTCCCACACCCCATATTTTTGTATATATGGTGTTTACATACTGTCCATAAATCCTCATGCATGACAGAGGATGTTTCTTCTGGGTAAGATTTTAATATCAGAGTCCAGGAAGTTTCCAGATCTGTAGGATCTGTACATGCCTTTGAGACAATTAGATTTATTTACACTGGTGTGTTTACAGATCACAGATGTTTTATATGTTCTCTTTCCATATCTGGCAGCAATAAATTACACAGAGGACAGGGAAACTAATAGTTTGTGAAATTTATAGATGTGAAGCCTCCAACAGTTTTAGATTTCTGAAGCAGAATGGTCCCTGAGGGGAAATTAACACTCACAATAGACAGGCCACCCATACAACCAACCCAACAACACTGAGACCCAAATATAACAAAGGTTTCTGCAGGGATGAATGCGTGCTGCATCATTAACATGACGCAATACGACTGCTCGTTACTAACTGTGGCAGCAAGGGACAAATTTGCCTAATAGTATGTGACACTTTGATGAAACAACTCCCTGAATTTGAGTTATGGTTTGCTCTGTTCTGAGACTTCTTGCATCACAGCTTTATTTTATTATATTTTAACTGATTTATTGTTGGTTATTAAGTCGTGAAACTGAGCTTCAGCAGCTGGGATGCAGAATAATGTGTAGATGACTCATTTGTGAAAAGATTCAGCCCAACACATTTAACAGATGGAGCTCAGCGTCACTTCAGGCTGAGCACTCAAGTTGTGATTGCATTAGCTGATTGGCTCTGCTGTTTCATTCAGTCTTTACTATCAGCTACCAGCTCACTATTATTGTCCAATCAGTGAGCAGTGTGTCCGTTATAACGGGACACAAGACTGATACGCTCATGCCGACAATGTTCACTGCCACCAACCCAACCTCCTGGCGAAAACCATGCACTGTTCCCCAACATAAATTGAGCTCAGCGTTAGTTCAGACAGGACATGATGTCAAGCTCAGCTCACATCCCACCTACATCAGCTGATCTCAAACAGCCAATCAACTGGTGGAGCAGCTGATTGATGGAAGGGAGTCAGCTGATAGATCACATGATTCCTTTCCATGCAACCACTCTTGTTCAAGGCACCCTATTTGTACTACTCTGGCCTGCCTACTGTTGCTGCTTCCTCTGCAAGCCACTTTGCAACCCGCCCCCACCCCAGCTCCTCCTCTTCATGCTGTGTCTGACTTATCAATGTCATTTCTGTTTGTCATTGATGCTGCTCTGTTCTGTTCCTATGGGGTCTTTGCTGCTGCTCTCCCTGCCTTAGCCTTTCCATGTGGGCACATGGAAGGGCAGAGAGGTGTGCTCTCTCTACCTTAAGGCTTTCCACATAGGCACAAAGAAAAGGCTTTCTGCAAAGGCCCGAGGAAAGGCAGAGAGGCCCCAGAACAGAGCCATGCTGCCAAATATGATACTACAGATGGAAAAAGAGTTCTCTTTGACTAAAATGGTCCTGACCGCTGTCAGAAAAAATAAGGAGTGCTGCAACCGGTGAAAGCACCGTCTAGTTTAAAACAAAGTTATAAATGGGATTAACATGGCAAAACATCTTAAAAGATGCACTTGCTTGCATGGTGTAACTAATGCTGCTTGTTTGTCAAACACTATAAATTGTCATGATGACAAGTAAACCCTTAAATGTCCAGTCCTGTGTTTTGAGTCTCTTTATTCCAAAACAAGGCTCCAGGTATTTGAGGCTGAGAAATGTCTTAAAATGAAGGAAGAGGCAGCTTGCGGTCAGTTTTTTGTTTGTTTCGATGTAGGTTCATTTAGTTTTTTTTTTCCAGTTTCCTGGGCTTTTGCTTCCTCTTCAGTTGTCTTTCTGTTTATAAACGACTTTATACCTTTCTTGCATTTACCTCTGTCTGTCGGCATGCTTCGTCAACATCCCTTTTAAAGTTTTCTGGTGCCAAAAAACATTGCCTGCCCTTTTCATGGGGTGGCAGCACTACACTACATTTTTTTGCCGTATAGCTTTTCAAAAATGACTGAAAACCACAGCTTCGTGTGGCTTATTGCTTTTTTTTTTTTTTTTTTTTTGAACAATATATTTATTGGGTTTTGTTGTTTTTGTATCCAACAAGGAAGATATAACAAGGATACACTGAATGCATTCTTCAACCCACCCTCCCTACCCCCGCTTCCCCCATTACTGGTACAAAGTCTGATAAAGAAAGTCAGAAAAACATAACCAAATCATAAAATACAATAACCAAAAAGTAAAATACATTAACAAAATAATAAAATACAATAACCAAATAATAAAATAATAGTATGACATAAACCATCACGATGAATGGAAATACTGTATGTATCAAGTACCCAGGGGCACCTTAGGGCCGTCCAGATTCTAACTTGTTAAAACTTGTTTGCACACACACATACTTTATCCCACATTTTCCATCCTTCATGAAAGTTGACACTACCCATCTATCTCACATCCATGCCATCTTTCACAAAACACTACATTGCCCGTCTTTCACAGGAACAGAAAAAAACAAATAAAATAGTTAAAACAATTGTAAAGTAAAAAATAAATAAATAATAATAATAATAGTTACATAAAATAAGCTGTCAACTAGGAATGTACTGCAACTATTTGCTGTCTAGGTATGACTCCTAAATGTCTATATCCGATGTCTCCAGAAAGTCAATCAGATTTTGCCATATTCCCTCGAAGATTTCAGGTCTCTGCATCAAATTGTACATTATTCTCTCACTTGGGATACAAGAGGTTAGTTCACTAAGCCAGGGAGAGGGCAGTGGTGGATATTCATCTTTCCATTTAAGAGCTATACATTTATTAGCTGTTGCCAGAGCAATCTTTATGAATCTTACAGTATTAGTACCCTTCTGTGGTAATATTGATGTATCCCCTAATAGAGCTAGCCTTGGTTCGGGTGGGATATCTATTCTAGTAATCTTGGATATACTACGTAATATCGTTTCCCAGTAGTTAGATAATTGGGAACAGGACCAGAACATATGAGTAAGGGAACCAACTTCGGACTTACATCTTGGACAGTGCTGGGAGATTGTTCGGTTTATATTATGCAGTCTTTCCGGGGTGTAATAAACTCTGTGTATCAGATTCAACTGAGTCAGTACACGCTTATTATTAAATGAGAGATTTTGAGCCTTTTTACAGAGCTCGGCCCAATCATATTCATCAAATTTGTGACCTAGGTCGGCTTCCCATTTTAAATCCTTTAATTTCTTTCCTGCTACTCAGCAGAAGGTCTAAAGGCTGTTTAGTGATTGGTAAAAGTTTCCCCCCATGTTCTGTTAGAATATAGTGTCTAAGTTGTAAGAATTTAAAAAAGTGTCTCTCACTAAGGCTGTACGTGGCAGTAAGTCCTTCAAAAGACTCTAAGACCCCTTCCTTGTATAGATCCCCAAACGTCTTGATGTCCTTCGAGAACCATATTTGAGTAATCCCATCTCTTAGAGCCTTAGGTAGTAGAGGATTAGCATGGAATGGGGTAAGGTCATAGATGGGCTGAATGCTTTGGGTCTTTTTACATAACTCAAGCCATATTTTATGAGTGTGTTTTATGAAGGGGTTCGTAGTTAATGTTTGTAATTGTTTGGGTGAGGGTACATATGGGACTGATGCAAGAGATATGGAGCTGAGACATTGCTGTTCCATTTGTAGCCAGGAGGGGGGCTGCTGCAGGTTTGCATTCCATGCCCAAACAGCCCGAGCTTGTGCCGCCCAGTACTAAGTTTCAAAATTCGGAAGTTTCAGTCCCCCTTCTTGAGGTGCTCCTTGGAGGATTTTTAGCTTTATTCTCGGTGTTTTCTTCTTCCATATGAACTTGGATACAATTGAATGTAGTTGTTTAAAGAAATATTTAGGTACCATAGTAGGAAGCATTTGGAACAAATAAAGACATTTCGGCAGGACATTCATTTTGAAACAATTGATTCGACCTATTAAAGACAACCGAAGATTCATCCACCTATGGAGCTCTTTCTCAGTTTTTTCCAACAAAGGAGAGTAGTTTAGGGAGAAAACCTTTGAGCGTACATTAGGGATTTGAAGGCCTAAATATGTCAATTTTCTGGAGTTCCATTGAAAAGGTATATTATGTCTGGGTATATTCTCCCCAGCTTTATTTAGTGGCATAACCACACTCTTAGTTAGGTTGACCTTATAACCTGAAATAGCACCATATTCGGTTATTGTTTCCAGCAGCGCTGGCACAGCTATCCCAAGATCCGTTAAATAAAGCAGGATATCGTCCGCATATAGCGAGATTTTGTGAGTAACCGCCCCGACTTGCAATCCCTTGATTAACAGGTGTGATCTTATCGCCACCGCCAGAGGCTCTATGACCCAGTGCGAAGAGCAAAGGCGAAAGTCCGCAGCCTTGCCTTGTGGAACATGAGAGGGGAATTTTAGAAGAAATATTGTTATTTGTTTGAATTTGGGCCATCAGGTACCTGTATAACATTTTAACTAATTTACAATAAGTGGGGCCAATATTCATTCTATTCATTACATCAAAGAGATAGGGCTATTCTACACGGTCAAATGCCTTTACCGCATCTAAAGACACAGCAATTGCGGGGGGCTCAACTACTTCAGAGGCGTGTATGATATTAAACAGCCTTCTGACATTATCAAATGAGGAGCGATTCTGAATAAATCCAGTTTGGTCTAAATGGATTAGTTTTGGAATATGTTTTTCTAATCTTAATGACAGTATTTTGGAAAATATTTTACAGTCTGTGGCAAGAATAGAAATCGGTCTATATGAGCTATACAGTTTCAGGTCCTTCCCTGGTTTGGGTAAGACTGAAATAAGTGCTAGTTCCAGTGATTCAGGCAGTTTTCCCAACTCTACAGCATGGTTATACATTGAGAGCAAAGGGTTGATTAGTTTGGGAAGGAAGGCTTTAAAAAATTCTATGGGAAAGCCGTCTAGGCCGGGGGATTTCCCTGAAGTAGTTTTAGAAATGGCCTCCAGTACTTCTTTTTCCGTTATAGCTCCCTCTAGCTGCTCTTTAGTGTCCTCTGTTAGCTGTTTCAGGTCACATTTATCTAGAAAGCGTTTTGTTTTCTCTGGAAAATTGCCCTGAGAGGAATAGAGCGCTTCATAGAAGTTTTTAAAGGCAGTGTTAATCTCTTTTTGGTCTGTGATTGTATTGGAGCCTGATTTCAATATATATATATTTCTCTACGGGCCTCTTCTCTGCGAATCTGCCACGCGAGGAGTTTGCTGGTTTTATCCCCCTGTTCGTAGTATCTTTGTTTTGTTCTCCTCGTTGCATTCTCTGTTTTCTGAGTGGTTATAGTGTCGTATTCTAATTGCTTTGATCTAAGTTTTTGTCTGATTTCATTTTTTTTATATTAGATGTTCTCTTTCCAGTTGTTTAATTTCTTCTTCTAGGGAATCCACTTTTAACCTATATCGTTTACGTTTGCCACTAGTATAAGATATGATTTGCCCTCTAATATAGGCTTTCATTGATTCCCAGACAACACTAGGAGAAGCAGAGTTCTGATTTGTCTCAAAGAAAAGATCTAAATGAGTGTTAATGAACTCTTTAAACTGAGGATCATTGAGGAGAAAAGAGCTAAAACGCCATCTACAGGGGGGGCCAGGAGGTTCAGTGGAAGGAATTTTGATCAGTAGCCCTGAGTGATCAGAGACAGTTTTCGCTAAGTATTTACATGGGGGGATTGTATGTATTCTAGCCAAAGGGACCAAAAAGAGGTCTATTCTTGAGTAGCTGTCGTGGACCGAGGAAGAGAATGAATATTCCCATGTTAGTCGGTTTTGGAAACGCCATATGTCACAAAGACCAAAGTTTTGCATCTCTCTTTTTAATGCTTTCGCTGCTTGGGTTGGAGCTACGCGTCTGGAAGCGGACCTATCTAGGGTTGGGTCAAGCACTAAGTTGAAATCTCCCAAGATGTAGGTCTTGTTGGGGGGGCTTGACAAGTTAAAAAAGATGTTATGAAAAAACTGAGGGTCATCATAATTAGGTGCGTATATGTTTACTAGAGTGATAGATTGTGAGTAAACAGAACCTTGGATAATGACGTACCGTCCTCCGTTGTCCTGAAAGGTGGATGTCAATCGGAAAGGGATTTTTCTACTAATTAGTATGGCCATTCCCGTAGAATGTGAAGTAAAGGAAGAGTAGAATACTTGGTTGTAGACCCCTTGTTTTAATTTGGCATGTTCTGTGTCGTTTAAATGGGTCTCCTGTAGGAGAGCTATATCTATCTGGTGATGTTTTAAGTAGTTAATAATACGCTTTCTTTTAATGCAATGGTTAATGCCTTTAACATTGAGGGTCAGGCACCTGTACTGCAAGGGCGTGTTTGTCATTATCTAAGAAGTAGTGCTATGGAAGTGCAGCCAGCCATACCTATAATCATCAGAGTCCTTACTACTAAACAGTTGCGATAAAGAAGAAAAGAAAAGAAAAGAAAGAAAGAAAAAAAAGAAAAGCAAAGAAAAAAAAGTAAATTAAACAGAAACAAGTAAAAGAAAAAAAACATTTTAAAAACAAACCAGTAATATCTAACCCCTACTGTAGTGACCTCTTTCTCTAATGAGGTCTTCTTACCAACGTTGAACTTACCAGGCAACAGTAACATTGTGAACATAGTTACATCGCCCTCAGGCCCTCTGGCGTAGGAAGGTGTAAACGAGACTCTGAGTAGTCCCTCACATTTCAAAACTATGGGTGAACATTAAACCAAGCCCTCTTAAATAGGGGCTAGTTAACCAGTGCGAAAAAGGCCAACAAACTGTCATACCAAGCAGTCAAGTTGCTTTTAACATAAACCTAGAAACTACCTTTTTTTTTTTTTTTTTTTTTTAAATATCTATATGAACCTTTAACCTGAGCGCAGGGAGAGAAACAGGAAAAAAGAAGAAAATAAAATCCTCCATCTGTGTTCTATTATGTTTACATGTCCATTCAGAGAGGTGTGAATAGGTCTCTAACGTCAACTTTACCGAGGAGCTCTTCCTGAGCTGATACAAGGGGTAACATTAGTGGAGCCCCCATTGACGTTTTGAAAAGTAGGAAAAAATAAAATAAAAAAAAATAAAAATGAAAAGTGGAGGGAATGTTGAGTCAGAGAAGGATTATAAAAATAAGTAGGTCCATCCACACTGAAAGAGTTCGTTGCGCTCAGTAACATAAGTGGAGAATAGCAGGGCCCGTCCGCTATCAGGATAGCTAAGTAGCTAACTACTAAGCTAGCATTAATTAACCAGTGAATGAACCCATCTAGTATCTGGAAAGCTAATTAACTGAACAACCAAGATATCGTTAGCATTAGCATGGCGTAGCAAATAGATGGACGGGCCCATCTTAAATACCGTTCGTTATGGTCAGGTGAATATGTCCGGGTACTCTCTCCGCAGGAACGAAGAAGCTGCCTCCGCTGAATTAAACGACTTGGTCCCCCCTGCTCGTGTGTCAACCTTGAACGTAGCCGGGTACATCATGCCATATTTGACTCCGGCCTGTCAGAGCTGCTTTTTCAGGGTAGCGAAAGCCATTCTCTTCTTGTGTAGAGCAGGTGAGAGGTCGGGGAAAATCATGATCCTGGAATTGCCGTAGAAGAGATCTTTTTTCTTGCGGGCGGTCTCCATGATCCGGGTCACATCTTTGAAGCGGAGGAGTTTGAGAACGAAGGCTCTGGGGATGCCCTGTTCAGCCGGGTGTCTCTGTAGCGTGCAGTGGGCTCTCTCTACCTCTATCAGGCCATCAAGTCCCAGGATATTCAGGCAGGTATTGCTCCAAGAAGGCCACGGCATTGTTCCCTTCTACTCCCAGAGGGAACCCCACAATTCTCAGGTTCTTGCGGCGCTGTCTGTTCTCGTAGTCATCTAGTTTGTCTCTACATCATCCTGGTGTTTCTGTTCAAGCTCTGCTAGCCCTTGGCATAAGTCCACGACGGTGGCCTCATATTCAGAGCATTTAGCTTCCAGTGCGATTACTCTCGTCTTTGTCAGGTGTGAAGCCTCTGTCAGCTTCTCCAGTGTGGCATCTACCTGGTCCAGTCGGGTTGCAAAGGAGGTTTGAATTGTCGTCGCGAACTTTTGCATTTCGGTAGAGAACCACGAGGGCGGCTCGTCTCCCATGGCATCAGCTAACGCTGGTGTACTGTTAGCTAAAGTTGATGTGCTGGTAGCCGGAGTTAGCGTCTTTGAAACCTTAGGAGTGGGAGTTTGATTTGTTGCTTGCTTTCCCCGTCTACGTGCCCTTAGTCGCATTAAGCTTGTCCGGATGAGATTTCGCTTTAAAAAAAGACAGTTCGAGGGCTTTGCTCGTGCTAAATGTTAAAAGTACGCCGGAGGACCATACAGGCACGACCGCTCACTACGCCGCCATAACCGGAAGTCCGTGGCTTATTGCTTAACTTCATTGTGCAAGTAGAGAATAACTAGGAATGTTATTTTTTTAATACAGACTGTGATTGTGGCTTATTTAGTCATGGATAGTAAATGTTACAAAAAAATACCTAAGATTTGAATTCAAGTTTTAATGTGTTTTTGTGCAAATACTTTTTTGATTGAGCGGTTACGTGGAGCAGATCACGTTTTCTGTCAACACAACAGGGAAATGTCACTAGTTAACGTACCTGGCAAGCCACCAAAAAGTTTAAGCAAATGTTACTGACAATGTATTTCTTTTTTTCTTCCGTAGGGACTACAGCATTCCTTTTTTATTACTGTCTTTTTTACTAACACTTAATTGAAATCACAATCTTTCCCTTACCTTAACCAAAGTGCATCTGTGCCTTAACACATTCAGAAATTTGGACGAAAAATGGTATTCTGGTGTCTTAGTCCTGCACTTTATATGTATACGTTATCACCACAGTGTAATTAAGGATGCACTTTAGTAAAATACAAACATAATTTTAATATCTGGCGGACAGGGTTGATTAAGGAGGGATTAGATTTTCCCGCAGTATCCAGAGTCTTTTCTGCCAAATCTAACTGAATAACTATTTGCTAGAAATACTCAGGTCCTTGACGTAAATGTCTCTGACTGCACTGATTTTGCAGATTACAGTCGTCTCCGTTCAGTCCTCAGTTATCCAAATTAAAGGATCACATGTACATGTGTTTAGATTTGCCTGATGTTCATTTGGGAGCTGAGACATTTGATATGTAACCAAGATAACCCTCACAGACTGTCTGTGGTGCAGATTGTCAGACGATGTCATAGTCAGAGTGCTTCTAATTTAAGAGGCATCATAATCTGACCTTAATCATCTCTATCATTTCATCTCTAATGGTGGAATGTGACTGTTTTATTTTTTCACGTGTGCATGTTATACACCAGAGCACACTGTACTCATCAGAACATTGTGTGTGTGTGTTTGTGTTTCTCTTTGTGTGTGTCAGAGGAGTAGGAGCCCTGTGACCAAGCCCTCTGAGAGTGCAGCATCTTCCTCCCCGACAGCTCCTCTGCTGATGGACGCCAACACACACACAGTTCACCAGCTCCACCCAGTCAGTATACGGTCGACACACACATACACACACACACAGAAGCAAAAGATACCGTTCATGTGTGTGGTCTAATTTGTCTTCTTTTTTGATCTCTCTGTCTCTGCCCTCGAGACAAACCATCTTACAGACACGCACACGCCCCAAACCTCCCCATCTCCACCCAACATCCGTTCATTAAACATCCTTTATAGCATTCTCACCTCAAAGTGGAGCATAGCGCTGATATTCTTCAGATGTAGTCTGTGCAGTTTTTGACGACTAGTTCTGGATTGTAAAGTTTGGAGAGCAGGATCATGTGTTGGCCGACAGGACCGTGAGCACGACACTCAAACCTCTCAGTTTGACGATTAATGTGCCGCACAAGGCGGCAGTGCAGCAGTAAAGAGGAGAAGAAGACCACAATCTGATGCAGACAGTGAAGGCCCCAAAGCATTAAAGTTATTATCCAGAACAGTGTCATAAAATCAAACCCTATTCTTGATACTATTTATGAGTGACTTACATAAAAGTCTGCCTTCACTCAAAAATGTGTTTTTCTCATGTTTTGCCATTATACGCACAAGGGACAGATCACAAGCCACATTAGCTATTACCACGGTAACAAGTGTTGCCAAATGATTACATCTTTACATATACACTTCTGATGTTTCATGAAGTAAGAAATGCATGTAACATGCTTTTTGGATCTTTAAGCCCAATTCAGACGAATGACTCACAACGAGACAAAACAGCTTTAGAACGTAGCAGAGAAAAGTTGCAGCGATGTGAACTGGCTGGTTCTGAGCTCGACTCAAGCTTGCTGATAATGTCACCTGCAACTCAGCTGGTCAGATCGCTGGCGACTGGTTTTAAAACATAAAGCGCATCACCTGTTCCTACAGCCAATCAGCTTGTAGTGAAGTCCGCTGGTGAAGTCAAAATGACCACAGATGGCGTGTTTGCTTGCTGCGGCAGGTCCTCTGTTTCCGTCCTCACAGTGTGCCGGTATCTGATGGTGGGTCGCTGCTGCTGCTGCTCGCTGTATAGACTGATGCCCCCTCACACACACATTCTCATTGACTGATTAATTGGCGCTGTTTTTTATGTTATTGTGACGTATTTATCATGAATACAGTCCATCTGATGCTCGTTTTGTTTTTGGTTTTCACTGTTTCATCACCACTACAAATGCAACTGTAGCTATCACTATCCTCATTTATATTTTAAGAAGCTACAAATTATATTCAGCCACAAAATAAGCCTGAAAATCTGGAAATCAGAACAGAGGAACAGAGAGTTGTTGCATTGAGATGATACACCATCTCATCTAGATGCATTGGTGTGAACCGGCAGGTTTTTAGAACGTTGCAGAACGGTGTGTTGCAAGTAGTTGCCTGTTTCAGCCCGTCTCATCACAAGTCTGGTCTTAACTGGGTATACGGGATAGTTTGGATTTTTTAAAGTGAAGTTGTCTGAGATACTAATCCATAGTCAGTTTATGACATACAGTATATTACCCTCAGTAGGTGGCAGTCAGCGCACCCCCAGTTTGGAGAAGCAGGCTGGAGTCTGACATAGACGCTAAGTAATGTGCTGCTGTGGATGGGGTCGGCAACAAAATGGTTTTTAGCCACCTAAAGAAATTATTATCAGCTTCAGTGTTTATTATATTGAGAGTATTTTCACTCTTTTACCTTCCCGTCAGACACCCATATCTGAAGGGAAAATTGAGGCCGTTACATTGCTTTTTTCAAAGGCCAGACTCCATGGAGAAAAACAGTCATTTAACATAGCTGAACACAGGAGCTGCTGGTCTGTTGCTGCCTCAAACAGTTAGTTTGTGTTATTGTGTGACTTTGGCATTTAAAAGCTTTAGTTTGGATTCACCATAGTCACACAGTAACACAAGCTAACTAATCAAGGGCACATTACACCAGCAGCTGCAGTGTTCAGTGAGCCAAAATGACTGACCTGGGAAAAGTTGTTGGAAAAGTTGGGACTTTCTTAATGCCAATCCTATCCACAACAGTGTATTGCTTAGCTGCTGTGTCAGACCCCAGCCTGCCTTTTCAACCTGGGAGTGTGTTAAGAGAAATCTACTCTATGGCCCCCTTTACACCTTGCATTAGCATGCATTTTTTTGTGATCAGATTGCAAACGGATAGTGCTTGACCACATACATTTATACCTGGTATTAATATGTGTCTCTGGTGTCCACATCCAGATCCGTTTGCTATCAGATAACGCTCCGTCCTGCTGACGTTACATCCTAGTGGCACACTACAATGTCATATGATGTGCACCACAATAACAACAACAAGAAGATGTTAGCCACTCATGAAGTTGTTATTGTATGGATACTTTTGTCAGACCAAATGGAGAGCAGACACTTCTTCTCACCGTGGCTCCGTCCTCGGCTAGTATCCGTGTTTTCTTTACCGTGGTGAAGATAGTTTGACGTTGGATATTCAACAGATATTCACATATTCTTTTTGGGTTCAACACTGATTTCCACCTCCATGTCATAGGCAGAAAACAATGAGCAACATAGGGTAGGGCTATTATATCTATATCTATCCAATCGCAAAAAACGCATGCTAATGCAAGGTGTAAAGGGGGCCTTTGTGACACATTGACTAAGGATAAGTACTTCATACAACCCAAGTTCATAAAATCAGAACCATCCCTCAAGGACACACATATTTTGTTTAGATAAGAAACCAAAGTAATAATAATAAAAATCATCTGCATTTTTCCAAAAACAGAAATAATGGAAAAAGACATTTGTGGTCTCCACACTTGATCACCACCATCTGATCAGCTGATTTGTTTGTGGCATTTCAGTCTTGGTATGTGTAATGAAGTCACGTGCTCAACACCAGGAATGCTGTATTTTCCATCAGAACAATAAACCAGCCTTAAACAGTGGTTTAATGATAACAGTTAGATGTGGATGAAAGCTTGTAAAAACCTGATGAACTTGTGTTCAGATTTTTTAAACTAAAAGTACATTATACTAAATAGATTTTACCATTCATCTGTTCGTGTTTGATTGTTGGCAAACTCAGGGCAAGAGAGTGTCCTGATTGGAGACCTCAGCATTGTGTCTCAGCTCTTTGCAGTTTATGTGGTTTTGTTGGCTTCATTACAACGTGAACCAGCATCCACTGGGACTTATGTGCAGCTGAGTGTGAAGTGGTCGGGATGAGAGTCAGAACGTCCAAGTCTGTGGCCATGGTTCTCTGCCCAAAAATGGTGGATTTCCCCTCTGTGTTGGGGCTCTTGTTTTCAAGCGAAGGTAAAATGCAGCGCAAGATGGACAGACAGTGAAGTGCGGAGTCGGCAGTGATGCAGGCTTTGCGCCAGACCCTACTAGTAAGAGGAAGCTTAGTCGATGGGAAAAGATCTGGATTTACCAGTCCATCTACGTTCAGACCTTCACCCATAGTCATCAGCTTTGGGTAGTGACGAAAAGGATGAGATTGTAGATACAAGTGGCCCAAATATGTTCCCTCTGTAGGGTGGCTGGGCTCAGCCTTAAAGATAGGGTGAGGAGCTGAGAGTAGAGCCCCTCAGGCAGACCCAGAACATGCTGGAGGGATAATACATCTCATCTGGCCTGAGAATGCCTCGGGATCTCCCAAGAGGAGCTGGAACGGTGAGGACAGGGACATCTGGAATACCTTACTCAGCCTGCTGCTCCCACCAGCTGGCCCCAGATAAGCAGATGAAAATGGATGGTTGGATGGAGAGACTAAATTTTAACATAGCTTTTTAGATGACTGATAAATTGCTCTTTATATTTGTTATGAATTATTACAAATTGCAGCGTTTAGTACACACAAAAGACATATGGATTGTGGTCTGTGGTCAGCGTCTTTCTTTGTGTCCTTTGTCTTGTCCTGCTCATCCAGGGAGCCTCGATGTATTTCCCCACAGCAGAGGGGACGACACAGAGCTTCCCCTTATCATCGACTCCTCACACTGAGTCCAACCCTCCTCCCTTCGTCCCGCTGACCAGCCTGCTGCCTTTCCGGGTCCACGGCATCTCTGCATGAACACCAGCAAAGAAAAAAAATGCAGAAAGGGATAAACATGTTTTATTATTCTTGTTTACGCTGTTGTTAGGAGGAGAGGAAGTACAACAACTAAAAGAAAGACATGTCGGCCTGAATATTATGGTGGACGTTTCAATGTATGCAAAGATTATAACATACACTCACCAGCTACTTTATTAGGTACTCCTGTTCAACTGTTTGTTAATGCAAACAGCTAATCAGCCAATCACGTGGCAGCAACTCGTGCATTTAGGCATGTAGACATGGTGAAGATGACCTGCTGAAGTTCAAACTGAGCATCAGAATGAGGAAGAAAGGTGATTTAAGTGACTTTGAACATGGCATGGTTGTTGGTGCCAGAAACTGCTGATCTTCTGGGATTTTCACACACAACCATCTCTAGGGTTTACAGAGGATGGTCCCAAAAAGAGAAAATATCCAGTTCTCTGGGTGCAAATGCCTTGTTGATGCCAGAGTTCAGAGAATGGCCAAACTGGTTCAAGATGATAGAAAGGCAACAGTAACTCAAATAACCACTGGTTACAACCAAGGTCTGCAGAAGATAATCTCTGAACCAACAACACATCCAACCTTGAAGCAGATGGGCTACAGCAGCAGAAGACCACACCAGGTGCCATTTCTGTCAGCTAACAACAGGAAACTGAGGCTACAATTCACACAGGCTCACCAAAACTGAACAATAGAAGATTGGAAAAACGCTGCCTGGTCTGGATTTCTGCTGCGGCATTCAGGTGGTAGGATCAGAATTTGGTGTAAACAACATGAAAGCATGGATCCATCCTGCCTTGTATCAACAGGTCAGGCTGGTGGTGGTGGTGTAATGGTGTGGGGGATATTTTCTTGGCACACTCTGGGCCCCTTAGTACCAACTGAGCATGGTTTAAACACCACAGCCTACCTGAGTATTGTTGCTGACCGTGTCCATCCCTTTATGACCACAGTGTACCCATCTTCTGATGGCTGCTTCCAGCAGGATAACGCACCATGTCACAAAGCTCAGATCATCTCAAACTGGTTTCTTGAACATGACAGTGAGTTCACTGTACTCCATCGGCCTCCACAGTCACCAGATCTCAGTCCAGTAGAGCACCTTTTGGATGTGGTGGAACAGGAGATTTGCATCATGGATGTGCAGCCGACAAATCTGCAGCAACTGTGTGATGCTGTCATGTCAATATGGACCAAAGTCTCTGAGGAATGTTTCCAGCACCTTGTTGGATCTATGACACAGAGAATTAAGGCCGTTCTGAAGGCAAAAGGGGTCCAACCAGGTACTAGCAAGGTGTACCTAATAAAGTGGCTGGTGAGTGTATTTTACTGTATTTTGTTTAAAACATCTCAAGGTGTAAAATGTGTAGATGAAATGTGATGTAATATAAATGTGTTGACTGCATGTGCATTAGAGGTTGTGTAGGCCATAACTCTAACTTTCACAAACATCAGTGAGCCCATCGGCGACCCATGTGAACATAGGTGAAGTGTATCATTTATAATGTTTATAGTGTGGCGTTCTCACACAGCCAAACACAAGTTTTTGTAAGATGTGTTAAGTTTGTGTTGCAGTGCGATTCATGCCCTTTCAGGCCTCTCAGATGTGTGATTTACATACATTCATGTAATGTTAATTTTACTAACTGTTGTCCTGTAGAGTATTCTTGCTTCACAAATGTACTTCATGTTAACTTTCTCATAATGTGTCCTTTTAAACTACAACAGTAATTTACTGTTATCATCATAATAACAGTTTTAGGTTGCTGATTGATGACTGACTATGTTGCCTTTAAACTAAAATGAGGACAGTGTAACCTAACAATGAAATTAATGTGACTTTTTTTTACATGTTATAATTGATTAAATAAATGAATTATGAAAACAGGTTGGTCTGGATCTTTTAAGTCATCATATATGAGGTAGAGTAACAAAATTATGTCATTTTAGCTGTTTTGTTTTTTGTTTTGTGAGAGGGTATGTTGAAATTTGAGTCAGAGAATATTTAATTTTAACTTCAATATGAAATTTAGAGTGATGACATCTGTAAATTCTGATTTATAAATGTCTCAGCATCAACTGGTTGTACATTTGAATTCAGTCGTCAGCCCACAGCAGCTCATCCTTCATTACTACACAGATGCCATCTGACTTTTGTCCTATTTAAAAAATATTCTGTAACAACTGATGCACTGCTGAGTAAATAAACCAATATACGCCAGAACATATTCTACTACTCTGGACAAAACAGTAGCCTTATTACACAGCTGAAAAGCCTGAGGAGCGTGAGGTATGTCTGGAAACAAGATGTTTGGAAAAACAACTGACAGTACACCAGCTCTGTTGGGATTACAGGGTACTTTTCCTCTGTAAAACACTGAGGTCTAGACTTTTAAAGATAGTCAGGAATTCAGGCAAAGTGTCCGAATGTGTGGCACTTTGTTTGCCAGAGTCAGACAGATACACCTGTAAACATATGAACATCCAAACAACATGGATATCTTCACCCTTTTACAGTTTGTAAACAATGATGATGTAGACAAGGTGCCTGTGCATTGTGGCAATGGAAGTATGGCAGACCATAACAGTTTGTCAAGCTATGCAAGGGCACAAACCACCAAAGATCGCAAATGCTACTTCAACAAATTGACTGAGGCAAGTGGCAACTGACTTCCAGATCCGTGTAGTATTAGTGACCGACTAGAAGACATTAGTAAGTGGCCCAATAATCAGTGGCCCGATATATACACCTATTTGATTGAGAAACCTAGTGTGTACAGCAGGGAGACACTACGAGCAAACAAGTCACTAGATGCTTATGACTACGTGGACATAATAATAATAATAATAATAATAATAATAATAATAATAACTTCAATTTATATAGCGCCTTTCAGAAAACCACTTTACACCGGTAGTCACAGAAAAAGACATGACAAACAACTGGAAAAGAGATTATGTTGGATGGGTGGGGCTAAAAGAGGTTGTAGGCTGCAGTGAATAGGTGGTGTTTAAGGAGTTTTTTGAAATTGTCTATGGATGAGGCGTTGCGGATGTCAGCAGGGAGAGAGTTCCAGAGGGTCGGTGCTGCCACCCTGAAGGCTCTGTCCCCGAAAGTCCGTAGTCTGGTGTTAGGAGTGGAGAGCAGGCCAGTGTCTGAAGACCGGAGGTTCCATGATGGGGTGTAAGGGTGGAGGAGGTCTGAGAGATACTGGGGTGCAAGGCCATGGAGGGATTTGTAGGTCAGGAGGAGGATTTTGCAGTTGGCATGTGCAGAACATGACACACCATGACATAGATTCAGAGTTTTGTGCGTTGAAATCAGAGATCCTTCCTAGTCAAAGACAAGGGCACAAGACTGCCATGTATGACGCGTGGGTTGTAATCAACAAACTAGAAAACCACGGTAGCTCATAGCCAAAGATGTTGCCAGTGTACCAGTGTACCCATCTTCTGATGGCTACTTCCAGCAGGGTAACGCACCATGTCACAAAGCTCAGATCATCTCAAACCTCCACCAGCCACAGATCTCAGTCCAATAGAGCACCTTTGGGATGTGGTGGAATGGGAGATTCACATCATAGATGTGCAGCCGACAAATCTGCAGCAACTGTGTGAAGCTATCATGTCAGTATGGACCAAAATCTCTGAGGAATGTTTCCAGCACCTTGTTGAATCTATGCCATGAAGAATTAAGACAGCTCTGAAGGCAAAAGGGGTCCAACCTGGTGCTAGCAAGGTGTACCTAATAAAGTGGCAGGTGAGTGTATATTTACATTATAAATACTGATGCATTAATGTGTTCATCACTTTAATATTACAGCTGATAAAGATGGGGTTAATTTTATTTGGTTTATACACTGCTGGGTGTCTTAACCTGTAATAATATACAATATTAGTTAAGTTATATTTTGTATGAACGTGTACAATAAGGAGACACTAAAGTTGTAGTGGAGTTAGAAGTATTGTATTTGCCTCCAAAATGTAGTGAAGTGGAAGTATGCAGATAATGAAAAAACTTAAGTAAGGAAGAGTACCTTAAAATTAAACTTAAGTTCAGTACTTTAGTAAATTTACTTTGCGCCACAGGTGACTTTAGATATGAGAAGTTAAACCAAATCTGTCATTCAGTTCTTATTCAATTTCTCTCTTGTGTGCATGCAAAGTAAAACAGCTAAGAGGAAAGGGAGCCGCTGTGCAGTCGGTCTCTGAATAAAGTCATAAAATTATTGGCTATAATCTGTAAATCTCAAGTATGATGATCCCACAGCGGAAACAAAGTAAGCAACTGAGCCAGAGAGCAACAACAAGGCCGTTAGATTTAAAATCCTTAACATCCGACATTAAACTTTGGTTTCGGGGCAATGACTGACCACAGAAGAAGGGATGCATAGTTGTCAGTGTGGACTGGACTGCACTTTCTTCACCTCATCTCAACTGCCTTCCAGTAAGAGATAAAAGAGGCCATTAAAAAGCTTTAAACAGATAAATCCAGAGGGAGTCTAGTGGCACTGCTGAGACTAACACAGCAGTCCTATAGAATGAAGAGGGTCTGACCGGGCCTCACAGCCGGTATAGTGAAGTCAAAATATGCTCTTGGTTTCACTGTGAGTGTGATGTAGCCAGACTGCTGTGAAAATGATGATGTCAGAGCAGCCGCAGGGCACCACTGGGGTTCAGATAAGTACCATCTCTGCTGGCATTTACACATTCATAAGTAACACACACAAAGTTCACCTCCACTGGTTTGTGGTCGAGGCAGAACATCCACAGGTGAACATCTGAAAACCTGCACACACAAAGTTTTAACTATCAGCACAGCTACACACTTCTACATGTAAGAGAGATGTTTGGTTGTGATTCGGTGACCCTTATAGCCATGTCAGGTAGCTGCAGGGAACAGGGAACAGGAAGTTCATGAACAAGTAGCACATGCATCAGTACACGGTCAGGACTGTCCACATGCCTCAGGGATCCAAAAGCAGCACGTCTCAGTGTGACGTGTGTATTCTGCCTTAAACTTGTAATGAACGTTTTTGAGTGTATGTTTTCCTTCACAGACGAAGCTTTGTATCCTTGTAACGTGAAGACATCCCATGCCGTGGGAGAGCCAACATTTGACCCTTAAAACACAAATATTTTCCTTCTGATAGAATTGAGGACAGTTTGTGTTGCCACATGTAACGACGCTGACAGTGACAGATGGGAATAAAACCAACTTTAAAACAGCCTCTCACTGGTGACATTCCAACCCACAAACCCACTCTGACCCCCACATAGAGGTTAAGACAGAAAAATAGAAGATTCACATGCTGCATTAATAATGACAAGAAGCATCAGTGTAGTGTACCACACAGTGTGGTGGAAGTCTAATGTATACATGCTGTTCATTGATTCTGTCCACATGTGCTCTAATAACTCTACATCATCTTTCACTTCTTCTGTCTTTGTTATCTATTATTTTTTGTGTGCATTGTAACTGTTTTTCAAAATTACGTGGCTCCCCAGATCTCGCAGACTGAGCACTGAGGAGTGATTTTGGGGAATGCACGTAATTGTTTTCTGGAGCGAGAGGTGGATGAGAAGATTGAGACCACTCTTGTATTTGATGTTTTCAGGTACAAAGCCGCTTACACTGTACACCTTTTTTTAGAACGGACAAAACTAAACCACGCAGACAAATATATAGACAAATGAGACCATTTAAACAAAGAAAACAAGACAAATAAATAGATAATAGTGATCAAAAGAGAGGACACTGGGGTCCAAGTGCAACAGGTCACCAGGGGTAGTTACAGTAGTACTGGGTGATATGATCGGACAACTGCATCACGACATCTCTCTCAGGGTTTTTGCAGTATCACAGTGCATCACGACATCTCTTTAAATATCTGGTTTGGACATCTTACATAGCTCTATAATTGCCCATTGAATGCATCACCGCCGTGAGCACACAGCGTGACAGCACAGGGAAAGTTCACATCATTCAAAAAATCAGCAGCATTTTACTGGTTCATTCAGATCTGCGGCCAGTGCTAAGTTACATAGATTAATAAATTCAATCCATCCTTTCCAGCATTTTTCTAATAAGGCTGTCATTTTCCATAACAAAAATGTCATGCATAACATTAAAACAAACAGTTAAAGCATGGAGCGAGGACTGGAAGCTGCAGAGGTGTCACTTTGCCTCCTGGGCACTGTCGAGGTGTTCCTTTGAGCAAGGCACTGAACCCCCAACTGCTCGGGTGCCTGAGCCCCCTCGCTCCGCATCTCTCCATTAAGCATGTATTGGTCCTTTTTGTGCATGTGTGCGTATTTCAGGGCCTGTGTGTTAATGACAACAGAGTGAAAAATCTAGAATTTTCTCTCTGGGATTAATAACATATGCCTTCTTCTTTTTTTGATATTTCAAAGTTGTGTTCACTCCACTTGAATCTTGGAGACACTTTGTTAGTGTTTCAGCTTTGTCTCTCCCTTGTTTTTCCTGTTTACCCTTCGTAGTGTCTTTTTTTCTTTTTTTTTAAATCACAAGTCTTTATGTTCAACAGAACATGCGTTAATGTCTTACAGTTCTTCTTAGGATAAGGCACATTATGCCACTTGCACATATATGTGACACCTGTACCTAAGGGACACCCTTCGTAGTGTCCAATGTTTGTATTCTGTCTCTCACTGTGTACACGTAGCCGGCTATTTTCATAAACGGACATTTCACCCTCTCCGTTTTCGAAAATAATTGCGTTCACACGTGTCCGTTTTCAGAAAACGCAGTCTACTCTCGTCGGACAGGTAATACAGGGTGCAGGCAACTTTATTTATGACACTGACAGGAGTGCGCACGTATTCTAATGCTTACGGTAAATGCATTGACACGGCTGAAGCTGACAGGGGGAGGAGCCTCTCGTGAAATGAATGTAATAAGAAAATAAAACAACTTTCCTGATATCAGTAGTCAAAGACACCTGTACTATTGGACAGAGTACTTCTTGGACAACATGTACAAATAATATGAAGTACTTTTACTGTGTTCTTTTGCAGTAATCCTATGTCAAAGTCTCTCATATCAACTATAAATATGCTTCATTCACCCCACTGTGATCTTTAATAAATATCATATTTTCAATAAGTAGTCAAAGACAACTGTACTACTGGACAGAGTACTTCTTGGACAACATGTACAAATAATATGAAGTACTTTTACTGTGTAAGTTGTTGCTGCAAAATTGCTGACCTCCGAGCACTCATCCGTCTCTGCTCCTAGAGCAGAGCAGCTGTAGAGCAGCTGTATTTGCACATGCAAACATACGAAGAGGGCTTGCACCAACATAAATGCGGCTGCTACTCTGAAGGCATCCATGATCACCATAGCAACATGTAAATATAGGTCGCACTTTTGAGGCGAATGCAAGTTCTGTCGCATAATGTGACGTCTGCTGCCTGCGTTTTCTCCCGTCTTGCTCGGTTTACATGCAAACGTGCAACCGGAGTTTTCCAAGATCTCCACTCTGGCCGGAGTTTTTAAAAAGCATCGTTTTCAGAGGCAAATTCTCCGTTTGCGTGTAAACGAAGGGTGCAAACGAAGGTTTATGTCTCTGTTTCTAAAAATACCCGTGTACGTGTAAACGGGGCATCTGTGTGTTTGCTGGGCGTGGCCTCCTGGTTCCCTCCTCCTGCCAATCCTCCTGAGTGCCAGCAGCTGCTGAACCTGCACACCTGAACCTCATCTACAATCAGTCCACTGCAGTATAAAACCCCAGCTCAGACCTCCAGACTCTGCTGGATCGCTCAGTCTCCTCTGCAGTACAGACATCAAGGCCAACGTCTAGTTTTTTGACACTTTGTCTTTTTGCACTTTTCAACATCAATTCACACTCTGCTGTGTGTCTCAGGTTCACGACACCTGCTTCAATCATAACCCGCCACACCCTGTCTCGTTCTCGTCCTCTGCCTCCGGATTCGCTGTGCTCTGCCTTCAGCTAATCAGTGTCTAATCACATTGGTGGCCAGAGCCAGGCTAGCTGTTTCCCCCTGCAGCCTTTATGCTAAGCTAAGCTAACCTCCTGCTGACTATAGCGTCATATTTACTGTTCACATACAAGAGTGGTCTCAATCTTCTCATCCACCTCTTGCTCCAGAAAACAAATAAGTGCATTCCCCAAAATGTGGAACGGTTTCTCTGACCCCTCAGCGCTCAGTCTGTGAGATCTAGTGAGCCACGTAATTTTGACAAAGAACAGTTACAATGCACCAGAGAAATAAGAAATAACAAGGATGAAAGCAGGGAAAGATGATGTAGAGTTATTAGAGCACATGTGGACAGAATCAGTGAACAGCATGTATACGTTAGACTTCTACCACACTGTGTGGTACACTACACTGATGCTTCTTCTCATTATTAATGCAGCATGTGAACCTTCTTTTTCTGACTATGTACTGTAGAGGTCAGAGTGGGTTTTTGGGGGAATGTCACTAATGAGAGGCTGTTTTAAAGTTGGCTTTTTTGTCATCCGTCACTGTCAGCATTGTTACATGTGGCAACACAAACAGTCCTCAGTTTAAGGAACTAGGAACAATATCGTCTTTTTGACTGCTCCTCCCGAGCATAAATTAGTTCAGCACGTTGCTGTTTCACACAAATAAAACAAGCGAGAAATATCATATTAACTGGTGACCTTTAGAGGAAGTAGAGGGCAAATTTTGTTATTCTTGGACTGAGGCGGGGCTAACTGCCCTCCCCCCATTCCCAGTCTTTGTGTTAAGTGAAGCTAACAGGCTGCAGCCTCACCCTTACTGCACAGACAGGAAGGTGAATAAGTATATTTCCAAAAAATATTCCTTTAGACAGGAATCAGGGATGCCATGGTCTCTCAGCGTAATAACATTACAGTGTTTCCTCTCTTAAAGGAGGTGCGAGTGCAGGGTCAGCAGCTGCTCGCTGACAGGGCGACGCCTCCACCATGAGTCTCCCCGAATGAGGCTGGGCAGGTTTATTTGTGTAGCAGCTCTTAAGCGGAGACGAGACTGAGAGCCATCACATCAGGCATAAACAACATTTAAGTCAGTACAGTGTGAGAACAAGAACAAAACAAATTGAAATCAGACAAGCTGTGGGAAGCCCACCATTACTGCACATTATTTGCTGTGTTACCCGAAGGTTTACTGTCACCTCCAACACAAACCTCACGCTGTGTCCTGCAGTTACTCCCTGTCAAAACCCCCATCAATCAATTTGAAAAATGTAACTTTTTTAATATTTTAATGGTCACATTAACTCAGAGAGTCAAAAAACACCAGCATCAGCAGCTAACTTGTATTTGTGACGAACAAGTCAAGACAAAAAAGGCTCATTTTTGGAATATGTTGTGTGTTGTCGAGCCCCTTACTGCAGCTGTCTCTGCCTGTTTCTCTGAGTGTCTTTTCAGCATCAAATATTAAACACTACACTATGAGTCTGCAGCCATGCTAAGGGCACTGTCAGGCTGCAGTTACACATAGCAGTGTGTTACAGCTGTTCTGTGCTGCTGTCCATTTTCCCTCCATTGTAAATCTGCCCAGGTGCATTGCACCTGACATGGAGGAGGTGCTTAAGAGCTCCTGTGCCAGCAGTAGAGGAGAGAGGCTTCTGGTGAGGGGACTGCTGGTCCTGCTGCCTCTTTTATTGTCTTGTTTGCTTGTTTTTTTTTTTTTTTTTAATAAACCCCGTGGATTTGATTATTTTAAAGGTGTCTTTTAAAGGTGTCTTATTAACAATTGGTGCCACTGTTGCAAAGACAAATGGATCACTTTCTGTTTTCCTCAGAGCCTAGCCAACTACCAACAACACAGGAAACACTACATTTTGTTTTTCACAGTAACTCCAGCTGTTTCACCAGCGACAGTTTCTGCTACTGGGAATAGAAGCTGCAGAATACTTATATTGATACTCTTTGGTAACCAGGGATAGTTACTGATAGCTACCAGAAAAAACAAAAGCATCATTCACTTCCTGTTTTGGTTGGACAATGGTTGATGCACTTCCTTTGTGCAGTATATCGAGCCTTCGTTTTCCCAGGAGATTGCACCTGGTGGCAGACAGAGTTTCATCGTGATAGCGAGGGTTATAGAAAACCAATCTAGACGCTGATGGTGTCATTATTTTATAACATTGTACAATTAATTTACTCCATATTGAGAATTAAAGCAAACAAATTTGTCTATTTCAGCTTTAATTCAGATACCAATGTTTACATCAATGTATAATCATTTTTCTGTATTTGCCTATCCTGTTAGGAGCCTATCCCAGCTGACATTGGGCGAGAGGCAGGGTACACCCTGGACAGGTCACCAGACTATCACAGGGCTGACACATAGAGACAGACAACCATTCACACTCACATTCACACCTACGGACAATTTAGAGTCACCACTTAACCTGCATGTCTTTGGACTGTGGGAGGAAGCTGGAGTACCCAGAGAAAACCCACACTGACACGGGGAGAACATGCATACTCCGCATAGAAGGGTTCCTACAACCCTCTTGCTGTGAGGCGACAATGCTAATCACTGCACCACCACTCCACCTCAACCTATAATGTTTACCGTATGAATCATCTTAGTGTAGTCTGGATGTTCTCCCTGTGTCAGAGTGGGTTTTCAATGGGTCTCCAGATATGCAGGTTAAGTGGTGACTCCAAATTGCCAGTAGGGATTGATGTAGTGGTAGTCGATGAGGGGGGCGCAGTGGTGCAGTGGAAGGTATACACAGGTATAGACACCTTGCCACGCCATTTACAGTAGACCAACCTATCAGCCTTCCTCCTTGGTAACCCACCAATCTACCTAGTAGTACACCAACATAGATGGGTAGGCTACTGAGGAGGAAGTGGGTTTACTTTCCTATACATTCTAATGGCTTCTTGGCTGATAGGTAGGTATACTGTCAACGACCAGAAAAAGTGGTGGGTATACCTGCGCGTACCCTCCACTAAACCACTGCCTGTAGATGTGAATGTGAGTGTGAATGGTTGTCTGTCTCTACGTGTCAGCCCTGTGATAGTCTGGTGACCTGTCCAGGGTGTACCCCGCCTCTCGCCCAATGTCAGCTGGGATAGGCTCCAGGCACCCCACAACCCCTAACAGGATAAGTGGTTATGGATAAATGAATGAATGGATCATCTTAGTTGTTGTCACGTTAGCATGCTAAGATTTTGTAATTAGCACTAAAGACAAAGTGCAGCTGAGGCTGGTGGGAGTATAAGACAAACTGAGATTCATAAAGTTCTCACAGGTAACAAAATAAAACCAGAATGTGCATGAGATGAAGTGTAATTTAAGTTTATTTAAAAAGAAGCCATTGTATGAATATGAAAGCCTTTCACCACAGCAACCCTGGCAGCGTACAGTCTGCAACACTTATCTGTGGGTGAGTGTGTGATCATCACAGGGCTCCAGAGGCCTCTGATTTATGTCCTCACTGAGGGCACCGACCCTTCTCCCTGTCACATATTTTATTTTTCTTCACCTTCCCTGCAGCTTTCCTCACAGGTAGCTGAAAACTTAAGGAATGTGGAAGATAAACTTGTGCTGGACCTGACAGCGAATGATACAGGCTGTGTGTAGTTTATTAAGTGTTTCTGAGAGAACGCACTGCTCAGCACTGTCTGTGTATTTTTCATACAGAAGCAACTATAAGCCTTTATGGTCTTAACAGGGAGACCTCGCTAAGGTATCAGCTGAGACAAATGGCTCCAACCTCTGTTTCTTTCCATCAATCTTTCTGTGTTCAGAAGAGTCTGGAAGAATCAAACCACCGCATCTTCTTTTTTCTGAGATATAATGGTGCCTGTAGTCTGCACTGAAGCCATAGCTGGAAACACAAAACCAGATTAAAGCATAAAGTTTAATTAATTCCAAACAAATCTTAAAGGCTCGCAAGTTTATGGGCCAATGTTTGCACAGCTGGTCATCAAATATCAGTAAACGTGTATATAATGTTGCTTACCCTCCTACACATTATGTATGACACGTACAGTGTGCGCAGCTTTTTGTTTTGAAGTGCAGCAGGTTTATTTGAAAGCAGCAGGCGGACCAGGGTCATCTCTACATCTTTCACTGTAACTCTGTGGAGTAACTCTCAGGATGTGGCACTGTGAATCTGTTTATACTGGGCTGTTTTTAGGAATTAAGCAGGGGTGAGAGTGGTTAATGTGAGCAAAAACAAAACCTGAGGCATGTACTATGAAGCAGGATTTGAAGCTGGTGAGGTAACTTAAAGGTTTACTCCGGGTTTTCAGTACTATGAAGCTGATTCTCTTTTTACCGGGATAAATCAAGCATGTAAACAGTGTATTACAGTAGTCGTGGCGCAAGAATACAAAAGTATGAATAAGCTTTTCTAGGTCAGGAAAAGACATAGCTGATTTAATTTTGATAATATTTTTTAGGTGGAAGTAGCAGAATTTAATTAAATTATTGACATGTGGTTCAAAGTTCAATTGAGAATCAAAAGTGATGCCTAAATTTCTCACTGTAGATTTTATATTAGTTGCCAGAGGACCAATTAAGGGTTTTAATTTCCTTGCTAAGTGATCAGGGCCAAAGATTATTACTTCTGTTGTCAAAATTACACGTCATCCATTTCTTAATAGCAGTGAAGCGCTCCATTAAAGTACTGAGACAGTTAACATTATCTGGCTTAAAGGACAGATAAATTTGGGTATCATCAGTGTAACAGCAGTAGGATACTCCATTGAAATGACAGATTATGCGTCCTAATGGACACATGTAAAGTGAAAACAAAATAGAGACAAGAATATTGATCATGGACGAAAGTCCGCAGTCTCAGGTAAAAAAGAATAGTCTATATATTGGTATAGGTCACTAGAATCATGCCATCGTTCCAGGGCTCTATTTCCACTGGTTTTAAAACAGATAGATCATTAACAACACTAAACACCTGATTTCAGCTGTATTTTAACCTATTCAAAGTTTATTTTAGTACGCAGTGACACTGTTGCTATTTTTATTTGACTTCATCACTGCAGCTCAAAATAACACGAGACACCTGCGTGATGAGAACTAGGAAAAAAGATAATACTTACATAGAAAAAATAATCCACACACTGTTAATTGGCTCCTGTTAATAGAAATGCCACATTGCAGTCAGATAGACCTCATCAATCATTAATTAACCTTTATTTTGGTAGCAGAAACAGTCTGGCATTACTCTACAGTGTTTAATGCATTATCCAACTAAATAGCAGATAATACTCTATTCTAATTTCATCTATAATAATACCTACATGTATTTTAGGTCTTGGCCTACATGTCAATCAATCAATTTTTATTTATAAAGCCCAATATCACAATTTGCCTCAGAGGGCTTTACGGCATACAACATCCCTCTGTCCTTTGGACCCTCACAGCGGATAAGGAAAAACTCCCCCAAAAAAACCCTTTAACGGGGAAAAAAAATGGTAGAAACCTCAAGAAGAGCAACTGAAGGAGGGATCCCTCTTCCAGGACGGACAGATGAGCAATAGATGTTGTGTAGAACAGATCAATATAATGAATTAACAGTAATCCATATGACACAATGAGACATAAGGAGAAACAGATATTATATTAATAATATGATTATATATGTATGTGACAATAATGATATGTGTATAATAGTACAGGTATGACTAATAGTAACAGCAGCAGTGGGAGGCATCAGGCAGGACCACAGCAGCAGCACAACCACGACACACCATCCAGGCACAGCTGCGGTACGAGTTAACCTGCGAGACAGTGGAGCACAAAGGCTCCGGAGAACACGCTGAGTTAGTGACATGCAGTAGAGCCAAGTTAGGGAGATGCATTAACAGGACATGAATACTAGCAAGGGAGAGAGAGAGTGAGAAGGAGAGAAGGGGCTCTGTGTATTATAGGAGGTCCCCCGGCAGACTAGGCCTATGTCAGCCTAACTAGGGGCTGGTCCAAGACAAGCCTGAGCCAGCCCTGACTATGAGCTTTATCAAAAAGGAAAGTCTTATGTCTAGTCTTAAAAGTGGAGATGGTGTCTGCCTCCCGGACCGAAACAGGAAGGTGATTCCACAAAAGAGGAGCCTGATAGCTGAAGGCATGTAATATTTAGAAATATTTCCAGTGTGTTCACACCTTTCCTTTTAAGATTTCAGGCTATTATTTCACACTGATTTCTTTTTACTGTCCCATAGACCAGTGGTTCAAAACTCATCCAGTCCCGGGGTCCAGATTACTGCTTCATCATTAGTTCAAGGTCCAGTTCAATACATTCAGCATCATGCCTGAGTTTGGCCATGTCATCGAGCTAGTTTGCTGTCTCTGTGAAGTAGCTGCCTGTTGTTCACTGACTCCACAGGATGAAACGGCACTTCAAAATAAAAGCTCTGTGCCAGAAATTCACTGTATTTCAATATAAATTGTGTTTATTTTTACAAACTCCACATGTTTGTGAGTCACTTGTGAACCATTCAGACTCGACCCATGACCCAGTGTTGGACTGCGATCCACCAGTTGGGAACCACTGCCATAGACCACATATCCACACAGGTGTTTGCTGTTACAGTTTCATCATCAAGTTGACTTTGCTGATGGTGTATTTTTGGATAGTATTTACAGTATTTGTGAATTTTCTGCTTTAAGATTACAGAGTATCGTTTAAATCCGCACAAATTACATTTCACCATCTCACAGTCCAAGACACTTTCGGTACCGTTTCATCTCATATGAAATGAAGCAATCTACGTCATTTTTGGTTCTGATGATGCTGCTCATTATTAACAGCCCCGCCTCTTTCACATGAACGGCTCGTGGCTGGATAGGAAAACCCAGAGTTGACTGAGCTAGTTGATAAGCAGCTTTGTAGCACTGGTTATCCAGACAGACTACGTTAGGGTTAGTCAAGCCAGGAAATGAAAAGATATCCCGGGTAAGCTGAACTGGCTTCGTATTAGAGGCCTCAGGTGTATAAATTACTGCAGGCTGCATTATGACTAAACGTGATTTATTTAACAAATTTCAGGCCAACTGCTCCTTCAGTCTTCTTTGTGACAAATACAAATAGATTTTTAATGATTTTTTAATAACTTGAAAAATGACATGACTCAACTGTCCTTCATTACTCTGCAGGAACTAACTACATTATGTTGCAGCACAGAATCCATAACACTGAAGCCTCATTCTTTAAAGCCTGTCTCATGAAAGATAAAACTCAACAGGTTCAAACCAGCTTTTATCTGAAGTACATTCTTAAAATAGCAAGGTAGCGATGAGACCATATGGAGCAAACAAACAGATCCTGTTATTGTTTCTCAAATCTATAATATAGAGTGTTGTGCAATATCAGTGCTTGGTACAGTTGTCTCTCCCCCAGAGGAAAAGGAAAGTTCAAGATAAAGTCTCCTCTCTGTCCAGCTGAGCTCAATATAAAGTCAATATGAGATTCTGACCATTTTCTCTTACTTCTTACATTCAGCTCCTGAGAAATAGACTTCCTCTTGTCTCAAATTTAAGATCTTAAAATGCTCTTCTTCCTCTCTCGGTGCAGTCATCTTTATTTGTCTGAAACAATCAGCTCTTGAGATAACAGTAAGATCCAAAAGCAACAAAATGAGCAACAACATTTTCCTCTAGGTATATTCATTTTGGAGTTCAACTGGCAAGACTGCTACGTATCTGCTCGTATTTGATTGTGGATCAAACGCGTGAGTCAAGTTTTCAAGCTGTGTACACTGAAAGCATGTTGTCCTTGGTAGGTAATGTTACTTGTGATACCTCTGACACATTATTTGAAGAATATAAGCTTTTACCATCACACTGAAGATTTAAAGTCTCACAGGATCAATTGAACTTTATTAGGTACACCTGTTCAACTGTTTGTTAATGTCAATAGCTAATCAGCCAATCACGTGGCAGCAACTCAATGCATTTAGGCATGTAGACATGGTGAAGACAACCTGCTGAAGTTCAAACTGAGCATCAGAAAGAGGAAGAAAGGTGATTGAAGTGACTTTGAATGTGTCATGGTTGTTGCTGCCAGACGGGCTGGTCTGAGTATTTCAGGAACTGCTGATCTGCTGAGATTTTCACACACAACCATCTCTAGGGTTTACAGAGGACGGTCAGAAAAAGAGAAAATATCCAGTGAGCGTCAGTTCTCTGGGTGAAAATGCCTTGTTGATGCCAGAGGTCAGAGGAGAATGGCCAGACTGGTTCAAGATGATAGAAAGGCAACAGTAACTCAAATAACCACTGGTTACAACCAAGGTCTGCAGAAGACCATCTCTGAACCAACAACACATCCAACCTTGAAGCAGATGGGCTACAGCAGCAGAAGACCACACCAGGTGCCACTCCTGTCAGCTAACAACAGGAAACTGAGGCTACAGTTCACTCAGGCTCACCAAAACTGGACAATAGAAGGTTGGAAAAACGTTGCCTGGTCTGATGAGTCTGGATTTCTGCTGCCACATTCAGATGGTAGGGTCAGAATTTAGTGTAAACGACATGAAAGCATGGATCCATCCTGCCTTGTATCAACGGTTCAGGCTGGTGGTGGTGGTGTAATGGTGTGGAGGATATTTTCTTAGCACACTTTGGGCCCCTTAGTACCAACTGAGCATGGTTTAAACACCACAGCCTACCTGAGTATTGTTGCTGACCGTGTCCATCCCTTTATGACCACAGTGTACCCATCTTCTGATGGCTACTTCCAGCAGGATAACGCACCATGTCACAAAGCTCAGATCATCTCAAACTGGTTTCTTGAACATGACAATGAGTTCACTGTACTCCAATGGCCTCCACAGTCACCAGATCTCAGTCCAATAGAGCACCTTTGGGATGTGGTGGAACAGGAGATTCACATCATGGATGTGCAGCTGACAAATCTGCAGCAACTGTGTGATGCTATCATGTCAATATGGACCAAAGTCTCTGAGGAATGTTTCCAGCACCTTGTTGAATCTATGCCATGAAGAATTAAGGCTGTTGTGAAGGCACAGGGGCGCAACCCTGTACTAGCAAGGTGTATCTAATAAAGTGGCTGGTGAGTGTATTCACAACAGTACAGTAACCCATGTAGTTCTCTGTCATTGTCACTTTCTTGGCACGTCCTTTTGTTGTTGGTAATCTTTATGATTATTTAGTTCACTGGTCATCAGTCATTGCAGCGTCTGACAGCTGCCAGTGAGTGGTATTTGTTTGCAGCTCTGTCAATGTGATGTATCCTCCAATGTGCAGAGGATTGTGGGTAGTAGCACAGTTCTGTTGTTTGTTCAAATGTTGTCTTGTATTTTTGTATTTATGTGAAACAGCTGACATCCTGGGATACAAGACAAATTTCAGATTTTATTCTGACAACAAAGTGAAATCAAATCATATTTGAATTTTCAACACAAGTACAAATACTCAACAAATAGGAGAAGAACTGGCAAAGTGTTTATTGTAAATTGTTTCAAATGGACACAGAAAAGACCATGTATGGAAAATAAAATATCTCATGTGTATAAAAAGAACAGACATTGTACCGAAGCAGTATGGAGACATTCAGAAGAGATGAGTCGGAGATAGGCTGGACAGGAAGGAGCTTTTAGATCTCAGAAAAACATCTCGTGAAATCCTCTAACAGATTGTTTATATTAATCATGCTCTGTGTGACGACTATCACAGAACAGATGTGAGTCGATTGGCAGGATGGGAAGATTGTTCTGCAATTTTACGCCTGTAATTGAAAATGTTGTCGTGCTTTGAGGGTAAGCTTGATTTACTGACCCTGAAATCAATTTATTTTCTTGCATTAACCTGGACTTTTTCCCATTTTTGTAATTAAGTGCTCAGTAACACACACATCACATGTGAGTCAGCAAACTTGATTAATATTATTAATCTGATTGATCAAAGCAAACAGTTCCCTTTAGGTTTATTATCATTTAATGGGAGAGTTAATATCAAGAAGACTGCTGTCTTATACAACTACTGGCCAGACCGCTGCACGTGTTTCCACATGCATCTCATCCACATGCTGTCAAGGACTTTTATTTTGGGGACAACATGCCGACATGGAAAACAAATCCCTTATTAAAAGCAGAACTCAGTGATGGAGTGAATGTGGTTTAAAACCTAAAACATGTTCACCTTCATATGAAAATGAGCACACAACCAAGAGACATCAGCCGCTAGTTTACTGGCCCTCATTAAAACTAGCAATGACATGCAAGCTTTCACAATAACAATAACTTGATGCTGTGATTTGTTAACATCCACATACTGTTGATGAAATTTGGTCCAGAGTCTTTTTTTTTCCAACTGAAAACGTCTCACGAGCATAGGCAAAGTTCATCCAATGATCAATTTCCTAAAATCAATCATGTTACAGTTGTATCTGCGGCTCTGATTAGGCAGTTCATTCACTGACAACCTGCATGTGGACATAATCAGTGCCAGCTGCAGCTCTGTGGGACACTACACACGATATTCACTTCAGTAACACTGCGATAAGCTATCAACAAGTGGAGGTTCGGCAGCAGCTACAACCACGTACAGTCAGTAAAGGGAACAACTCAGGGACGAAAGAAAAGCCTCAAAGAAAGCGCTGCAGACGAAGAACAAGGTACCGTAGCAGTATAGCAACACATCAAATCAGTGTTTGAAAAAAAAAAAAAAAAAAAAAAAAGGTACAAAAACATTTTCCTAGAAAAATATATTGTTAAATATACAAGACATGCATGTTAGAAATATATGACGGACCAAAGACAACACAGGCAGCAAAAAAAAAAGAAAAAACATGGTTAACCCTGTATTATCAGCACTAAATGTACAACTCTTGTTGTTAAAATAAATTCAAGTTTCTTTCGTATCTTTTCAACACTTCATTGTTCGAATGGGCAAATGATGGAAAACAAAAAGACAACACCAGGACTGAATTAACAATTTGATTGTTCATCGGTTTTCTCCAGCGCAAAAATAATTTGTTGATTAATCGATAAGTTGACTGACAGAAAAATAATAATAAAAATTTGCTGGTTATATCTTAAAATTTTAAAGATTTGGTTGCTTGTTTCTGTTTCATATAATTACCTAAATTCTGTTTGACCAACAGGAAAATAAAATCTTAGTTTTAAGACATCATGGGCTCTGATAACCTGCGATAAGACAGCTCATAGACTATTGATCAGACGCAGCCCTGCTTCTGCATGATATGACTGTCAGGATAAAAATGTGTCCAAGATATGACTTACATAAAAAGCATGATAATATTTATGTCAATAAATGTTTCTTTTTTTTAAACTTGTTTACAACACAGTCTATTCCTGATTTGTTTTGGCAGTGGAGTGCTGCGACTAGCTTTGTGAATAACTTGAAGCCACAGAGTGCCACATTTCACACAAACCTTTAAGCACAACAGCCAGAGTGCTGCTGGTTTGGAAAATAAAACAATGCGCGTTAGTTGCGGGGATTGTCTATACTAACTCAGGGATGACGGGGGGTAATTTGTTAGTCTGACTGATTCCTTTCTGCGTTTCCTCCATCATTTCTTATATAAGCCACGACAGATATGTTGCAATGCTCTCAACATGACAGCACAGATCTGATGTACACCGTACCAGTACGATTCACAATGACAGGGAAATACAACTCTACACCACAATCATGTGCTATCAGGATTCTGAACGCATGCAGTCTGCTTGCCTTTAAAGGGGAACTTTAGTATGTTTCATCCTGGACATTTTTCATGTTTTTGTGCCTAAGTGACTAATGGAAACAAAAACATTTGAAGCCGGTCCAGTGTTGAGCCAGAGCGCTTCAGTCTGTAGCTGCGAAACAAGCTGTGATGTAACCACTCCTGGCTTTTTATGCACCGTCAGTTTACATCTGCTAGAAGTGCTTGTTTTTGCTACTGACAGCCTCATTGTCAAATAAGTGCCTGACAACATTATGGAGAAGATCCATACAGAGACAGACCTTTATATAGAAGCATAAGCGTGCTTTCACACCTGCCCTGTTTGGTTTGTTTCAATCGAACTCAAGTTTGTTTGCCCCCTAAGTGTGGTTTGTTTGGGCAGGTGTGAACACAGCAATCGCACTCAGGTGCGCACCAAAACAACCGGACTGAGACCTTCTTGGTCCGGTTACAAACAAACTCTGGTGCGGTTCGTTTGTGGTGAGAACATGTTTCCACCTCGATCTGAACCAACTGCAGTCACATGACACATTGTTTGGGTTAAACACGAGCATGTTACAGTCCTGGAGGATTATTAATGTGCGCCTCCTCCTGTACTGCCTTAATATGCACATTCAGCACATCCAATGCATCAAAACATTGTTTCCTAGTTGGAGCCGCGCCTCGTTTTCAAACTGTATGGTTTGACTCAAATGAACAATGACAGCAATATAGTCCACGATGACCAGCGCTAAAATCAACCTGCGTAGTTGTCCCTCCATTGTGACATTAGAAAGTGTCACATTTATCTTGCAAGTGTACTCTTCTTCAACGTTTTGTTTACTTCCTGGATTTTTCCCACATGTAAATTCTGACCAATCAAGAGCAGCTTTTTTCACACAAGGCATTTGATCTGGTCCACTTGCAAATGCTGCTGTGAGAGCACGAACCAACTCTAGGCAATTATGCACCTTTGTAACAAAATTAGTCCCTGATTCGGATCAAAGCACGACAACGGTAGGTGTAAAGGCACCCTAAGATCCTTTTTGTTCAACCAGAAATCAGTGTCACCAAACCCACCAGACTCCATGTAAATAAACAGTAATTTTTTAACTGTAAAACACACTTCACTCAAGTTGACAGAAACAAAATAAAACTCACAAAAACTATTCTAGTTCGTCTTTCCACTGTTCCAACAATCACCAACTCTGGTTTGGTCGAAATAAACTCTTACTTAACTCAGTCAGCTGTTAAAATATGCTGGCTTTATACACCCTTAAATTACTGTTTATTTAAATGGAGTCTGGTGGCGCTGGTAATGGCGATATTGGGGCTGTTTCTGGTTAAACAAAAAGAATTCTACTCTTTAATGAAAAGATTTATCTCTGTAGGGATCATTTCCATAATGTTGTTCAGCCTGTCTGTGGCAAAAACAAGCACTTTAAGAAGATGTAAACTGATGGTGCACAAACACCCTGAGTAGCTTCATTGCAGCCCGTTTCATGGAGCTAGGTGCAGCAGTCTCGCTCAATACTGGACCACGATAAAAAATTGTTGTTCCACTTCATCACTTAGACACAGAAACATAGGGTCGAGGATAAAAAAAAAAAAAATACCAAAGTTACCCTTTAAGTCACAAAAAAGTAAAAGGATATGTTAGCAAAAACATACACAGAAACCAAATATATATTTATATATATAATTTGTCTCCATTTTTAAAACATTTGTATTCAAAATACATTAATTAATTTTTTTTTCAAGTCAAACCTATGAAATTGTCTTTGGTCAAGAAAAATATCTTAAAATCTACAGGCTATAAATGTTATTGTACAGGAATGAAACAAAAAAAAAATGTACTCGAGATCATGTAACTGATCAAAATGGGGGCAGCTGATACCAAGTATCTAATCATTTCCATTTGGACTGCTCCAAATATTTAAAGTGCTTCTGCATTATTCCCTCAGCATTTAATGTGAAAGAAACATCCATTAAAGTAAGGCAGATCGGTTTCATCTACTTCACTGTCCTCTGAAAATATATGTACACGTTTTGTTCAGAAGAGGAAGGACACTAAGAGAGTAGAGAAAGATAAAAGGGGCACGGATAGAGCACGATCCTCCAGAAAGACGGTGATTATTAAATCAGCTCTAAAGACTGATGTCGGAGCAAAACCTTATAAGATTTGGGAGAGCATCATCACAGCTGTTGATATAAAATATTGGGTGAATAAAAAAAAATTAGCAGCCTATTCACACACCATCTAATGATGCCTTTTTTCACACAGCTGTAGACGTCAAAGAGGACATAAATTAAGACGAGGAAAGAGTCTCTTTACGAGGGACCAGAAGAGGGGAGGAGATGAGGCAACGTACTGCCAAAGACAACACCGAAGGGTTCATTCATTTCAAGAGCTGAGGAGAGAAGCTTGTTCTGCTTCCACTTCTTAGGCGGTCACTGCTGTAGTGGACTCACGATGTCTGGAGGTCAGGGTGTATCGTTCATGTTTCTCCTGGACACGCAGTGGGCGTTCTCTCTGGGACAACTCAGGGGCTCCGTTAGGGCCCGTTCAGGCTCTCTGTGGTGCATCAACACCTGCTGGTATGGCTGTTTCAGGCCACACCTTCCTACTCGGGTTATGAAGTATTCCCTACTATGGGGTTGTCCCTAAAAACAGAGAGGATAACAAAGATGAGTGCCTTATATTTGTGTGAGTAGAAGCTGCTACGTCTGAGTGATCGCAGCTGTAACAATGTAATAACAAAGTTTAGTTGCGTGTCACTGTGATTTACAGGAGAAAAAAGAAAGTTTCACAAAGTCATTTACACATGGCCTGCCTCCAAAATTACACACTAACATGTAAATGAATTGCGTACTATTTTCGGTGAAATGTCGCAGTATGCAAACACTGGACACTACACTGGCAAAAATACCCCACAATGCAACGCGATAGATGACAACGTTCAAAACAGACACTGGTGGACAGCGACCAAGTCAGCTCTGTGACGTCGATAACACTTTAACTTAAGTGTAAATATAAGATTTTGCTAGGTGTATTATATTTTTAAGAATATTTTTAAATAGCTGGTAGAGCTGAGGTTGCCATGGGTTACCATGAGCCCTTTTTACCCAGAGATCACGCTATAGGGCTACTACGAAGTCCCTCCTTTTTATGCCTCCTTTGCGTTTTTACACAGAGCCAAACGACGGTGACATCATTCCACTTTAGTGTGTAATTATACACTGAGGCTTTGCAGAATCAAAACAGACATGTTACAGAACAACATTGGCCTCTAGTGTGACATAAAACATACAGGTCCGCAGTGCTTTCTTAATAACAACAATGGCATGAATGTGTCAGTAATGATCATTTACAGCTCATTATATGGAGGCTGATCTCATCCACTGTTCCGATAGTAAAGGCCTTTGCACACTGAGTCCATTTTTTTTAATACAATTTTTAAAACCCATCTTCTGGAATAAACTGTTACGCACAGAAGCCCTGCACACTGTTTCCGGTGCCTTTTATCATTCTATTCCTCCTTTGTCTCCCTCCACTGGAGTCACCTATCTGGCTGTCACCACTCCCTCCCCTGTCTTTCATTTGGCACCGCAGCTGCATTGAAGGGGCGGAGCTGTCTTCCCGGTCCATATCCTCCTCCTCATCATCATCATCTGTCTGAATATCACTATCTGACCTGATGAAAGTAGCTATGTGAGTTATGAAATTATTCTGTGTGCTCCCTTCCTCTGTCTTGTCGTGGATGTATCCCTCCGCCATATTCTTGTCACTGATTCTTGGATAAACGTCTCTAAAGGCTCTGACAGACGTAAAAAAAACAAGCAGAAAATCGAACCTGTTCCAAAAATTTTAATGACGGACAAAAGTTTCTAACTCAGTGTGACACAACATGAAGTCGTATTTATTTTTAGATGTGCGACAATGTCAGATGAAAAAAACTGACTCTGACTGTAGGAGCTCCCAAATCTCATTCTTTTCCCAATTTGCGGCCAGTTTCAGCCACTGTCCTTCTTCTTTGGGTTAGCTGCTAACTGTTATCACCTACTTGTCAAATCATCTGCCGTGGGTTGTACACATAACATGTTGTCAGAACATCACATCCATGACAACCATGATCCCGTCTTGCAGGCTGTCCTGTTCGTACGGACACCGTTTAGAAGCTGTTGCTACTGCCTGTAGCAACTTTAAGGCGAAAACATGGTGTTCCCTCTTATCGCGATCGTACCTTATATACAGAGTGGCAAGGCGGCATAACAGCGCGATATTCCCGCCCTGAACAGGCAGTGTAAAAGGGGCTATGGTTACATGTGTTCAACTGTCAAAGAGGCTCTCAGAGAGTGTCGTGGTGATTACATCTTAGTGCATCTGAATGCAGCGATGAGAAGAAAATAATCAGCCATAAAAACATTAAATCAAATTATATACACAAACACGTTACATATGTGTTACAGTACAAATATAACAGACTTACAAGCTCCCGTACTGCGCCGTGGTGTCACTCCTGATGTTGTGCTGCCTCTGAAGTTCCTCCATGATGTTTCGGAGCTGTTTGAGTGTCTGAAAGGTCTCTTTGGGTTCCTGAATGGTGAACTTGGAGTACTCCTCCTGCTCCCGTTGAGGGCCCTGGTACACCGCCATACTGGCACACGCATCTGTGTAGAGGAAACACAACGTTATACAGTACAGCTCGAACGGTCGAGTTGTACTTGATCATAACTTAAATCCTGAGACGTGCTGTAAGAGCACATCGGAAATCAAAAGCGGTGCACTCCACTGTTGGAAATAGCAGAGTGCATGTTGTAAATTTAGTGAAATGCCCCAATTATAGGGGTTAAAAAAGCATGTGGTCTGTGATGTCACCATCTTTACTGACTTTTTGACTCAAACCGCATCATCTGACAGGTTTGAGCTGAGTGTTGAGCAGAGAAGTTTACCACAGTAAATCTACACATACTTCCTCGTACACTGTTACAATACAAAGCTGGGTGAAAATCAAAGATTCCTTGTAAGGTGAGTACTTTCACTTCACAGTCATTATCTTAATTGCTAATCCAACATGCTAGAGTTGAGACAAAACAATGAAAACCATTACCTTACTTCCACCTCACAACTTGCAGTGATGTACAGATCGTTAACACATGCATGTATAAATAATTACTACAGGTCACAAGCGCTAACAATGGTGTAACGCTCCAAGAATCTAATAGTGATCTGAGGCATGTATTCATCAAATCCTGCTCAAGCTAATAAATTCAGTGTCTCATGAACAAGCACTGACCCTCCATGTTCTGGAGCTTGGTATCGTTTGAGGAGAGGAGGGAGAAAATTCTCTCTGTTTCCCGGTCACAGTCTATGTCCAGCTGCAGGTTGGCCAGCACGGTGCTGAAACAGTAGAGAACAGAAGTGTAAGAACATCTCATCCAGGAGAATACAGCAGAAAGAAGACAAAGATATTTAATTTTGTTTAGAATAAAAACAGCAATTCAGCTGAGCCCTGGGTGTGTTTTCTGTAAGTTCTATGGATTCAATAACCCTGCATTTGCCCTTCAGCTTGCTGTCTTCTATCAAATATGATACATTTGTTGTCTGTTCCTCGCACTCACCTTAAGACACGTAGTGATCAAGCTGTTTGCAGCTGTGAGATGCTCTGCCTGCTCCCTTACGATCTGCAGGCTCTGTGGTTTCTTTTAAAAGCCAGCTAAAGACACACCAGGGGGGTATTCCAGGTAGGAGGTTCAACAAAGTCTAATCCTGAGCTCTGAGTTGACTTACCCTGAGATGGGAAACTCTGAGTATCCGGTTCCAGAACAGCTGATCTGAATTAGTTCAATCAACTCTGAGTATGTTCACCTCGGGTTACGCGCGTGCACAACCGCAATAAAAAGCCATCTTCAATGAAGCCCCGATACGTCGATTCACCATGGCAACAAGAGAGAAAAAGCGACCAACTTATTTTACATCTGTGGAACTGGAGGTGCTCATGAATGCGTACAGCGAATATGAGCATATATTTCGTAAAAAAAGTAACACTGCTGCAGCTGCCAAGGAGAGAGAGGCATCATGGGAGGCTGCTGCCCGAGTCAAAGCGTACGTTTGAACGCACTAGTCCATTCATTTAACATTTAACCACACTTCATTAAAATCGTAGCATACGGGTGAAAAAGTGGTGTAGTGGTTTTGAATAAAATCTGATTTTCATGTAGGTGCAATCTCACAAGGGAAAAACACACTTAGAAGCAGCTTAAAATGAAATATAAAAACATCATTCAAACAGGTGAGGCATATTTCACTGGGCCATGATTGGACCTTTCTTTAGTTTAATTCATAATTGATTTATTAAACAAAGTAGCTTCAATAACCTGCCATTCAGGGGCTATTTCATCATGTCCTGTAGACCACTAGTAATTTAACCCCCCCCAAAAATACTGTTTCAGCTTTTATGTCCTCTTGCCTAATATCCTGCTTAATAACATTTGAGTTCTACTCAGCCAACAGAAGGAAGGCAGAGGCCTGCAAAACAGGTGGAGGGCCGCCATCACCACTGACAATGACAGCACATCTGAACGGGCTCTGAAGATCGGATTTCCTACATATGGACAACCCATGACAGCTTGCTTCAGGCTCGGCAGGAGAGAGGAGACAGGGTGAACTCAGGGTTTCTTAAAGAAAACCTGCCAGCGAGCAGGTTATGTTCACAGGGTCTGTTACCATGGTGACGGACTCAGAGTTTCATTTACCTCTCTTTCTGGAATGGATAACTCAGAGTTTCCCTTATCTCAGTGTTAACTTACTCTGAGTTTTCACAAAACCCACTTTCTGGAATATCCCCCTGTTCAGATGGCGTTTGGGGAACTTGTCTGCACCAGAGCTGTGTTTTTTCAAATTTTGTGTATTGTTGTTGTGTAGCGTGAATTCCTCTCTTTTTCTTGTGTGTGTGCAAGTAGTTTTACTAGTTGTGCACTTTTCACGACGTAGCTCATGTAGTGACTTTGTCTCTGATTTCTTTCTTGCTGTATAATTGCCCTTGTGCACAAACAAATGCACAAGAGGGAAAAAGAAAGTAGTACTGAGCAGTGAACGACCTGTTGTCACGCTGTGACTGTAGAGTGACTGGACAGATAATGCAGCAGAAATGTTTCTATTCAGATTTAGGATGAAAGTGAATATTAAGTGCAGTCAAACAGTTACAGTAGATTAGTCCATGGCAAAAATTATCAATCTTGTTTTCAACTAGAAGAAATCAGCCTTATAAATAGAAGCAAAAATATTTTGTTGACAGCTACAAACTTAAATATTAATTTATTTCGTGCTGTGTTAAGAGTGTTGCTCGGGGTTTGCATGTGTCGATCAGTTTATGGCAGGGGTGTCCAAACTTTTTTTTTTTTTTTTTTTTAAATCGCATCAAATAAGACAAACGAAACGGCTTCATCTTCCAGTGAAAAAGTATTCAACTTTCCACTGCTGCTGAAACCAGTGGCCCTTGCCACTGACGTAGCAGTTCTTTGTTGTGGCCATGCCTGCTGCTAACAGGAAATGTCTGCTGCTAAAACTGTTTGTTTACTGTCTTTATAAAAACGCATCAGTTCCGCCTTCCTACTTGCCTACAAATTGCACGACAGTCCTGAGGTGAACTTGCTCGATTAAGTAATACTGTGTGGCGAGCCACATGTAGTATATCTTGAAAGACAAACCATGGTTTGTTTAAAATTGGTCTGCGGGCCACGATTGGCCCCCAGGCTGGACTCTGGACATGCCTGGTTTATGGCAACAAGCGTCTGGCAGCTGCTGTAAAACAGCCCACCTGCCTTTTTAGAGAATTTATATCAGTTTGTTTTTAGTTCTACACGACGTGTGTTTTCATTACAGCTCTGGTCCTGGAGCAGCATCAAGATGGCTGGTGAAATATACCACCAGTGGCAGGGTTTCAAAACAGCGGTGGGCACTTTAATTTGGTCTTAATTGCGATCTGCAGCAAAAATATTAAACACTTTGTAGACGCCGTATTTCCTGTCATGGTGGCAAAGACTTACGCTGTGCAGGGCTTACAGCCCGGCGCGTTGTTACTCTGGTTTTTGCAGCACTGCCACGCTCCACCGGTGTAATTTGATGGATGGTAGGTGGACAGGCGTCCCTCGTTGCAGCGGCTGACCTGGCCCAGGACCTCCAACCACTCGCTGGCCTCTACACAGTTTCCTGCTTGCACATACAGAGGCTTCTCAGAGTGGACCACCTGAAACATCTGACACAAGAGACAGAGAACGGATTAAGAGCCAAGGCATGACAGTCTGAGTAGACATCATTTCCAGGATGCTTTCAAATTCCTAAAGCTTTACGCAAGAGACTGACAAACAGGTCTGGCTTTGCTTACAGTGACAGCAGGCCAAAGGTTGTAACAAGTGAAATGTTACAGGCATCACAGATCTGAGATTCACTTTGTTTCATATTAAATTGGACAATTTCCAGGACATTGTGTTCAGATATGTCATTTCCCACTCTGCTCCATGTCTGAACTGCTTCAGGCTACAAGTGTGTCAGCTTGTTGAGGTACAGAGGAGTGAAAACAACTCATTTATGAAACAAATTCTCACGAGACTACCAATAAATAATCATGGTCTTTATGGGACTTATACAAGGGAGGGTTAAGTAAGTTAAAGTCTGAGTTAGCATCTCCCCTTCCCTAACCCTATGATGCACGTCGCCCTACTGTAGCTTCTTGAGTTGGGTAATTGCTACAGGAATACATTACTTATTTTGGCTCACTCAGCTCTGATCGGGGAGTGTCTGGATTCTACTCAGAGTGTATGAGATGTGTCCAGACACACCTTGTCTGCCTTCGCTGTCAGCCTGGTCAAGTGCAGGTGGTACAGATCAGACAGCTGCTCGTCCCACTTCCCACGGGTCTTAAAACTTTTTCCTAGTTTGTTTCTGTGACCGTGGAACTTCCATACCACCATACGATACAGTAACAAAGGATGCTCTTAGAAAAAGATTTGCAAAATGGAGTAAGAATTTTATTATTTATTTATTTTCATGTGTTTTCTGGGAAAACACATGAGCTGTTGGACCTTTTTATAAATCACATTGGCGCATTCATCCCAGGAAAGCTTGTGTTCCAAAATAAGTTCCACCTACTCATACTCTGTCACCACCTCGACCTCCTCTCCTGTTATGTTGGCAGGAATGGGTGGTGGGAAATTGCATCTACGATCAAAATTAACTAGGGGAAAAGTTCCCATTACAACGGGGGCCAATACTTAAGAAAGGATGATTGGGTGTCTGGGGGGATTTGGCTTACATTTTTGCGGTTAAAGGCACTTTCATCCAGTTTCTCCACTGCCTGGATATTCTTGACACTGATGATGCAGAGGGCCTCTTTCCCTGGAAAGCAGAAGTCATTATGTCAGATATGCGTGAAGAATAACTCACAGTGACGATCAGAAATAACAACCTATGTTTTCAGTTTTTCTGTAAGTAGAAAATATAAGAAGAAGGTGTGGGTGAATGAGTGCACTCTAGGTCATCCACACGTTTCAGTACGCTCTCTAACAGTGTAAGCCACAGTGCTGCAGATATATTTATTATTATTGCAATTCTAAAAAACAATCTCCCATTCCTAAAAATTATAATTGCTATATATTTATGTTGAAATCAGCATTTTTTAACTGCCTCCAACAATGAATGTTTCGGCTGGCAGCGTGCTCCAAACTATCACATTTGTTGATTCAAAGTCTAAATTCCAGGTTAGTAACCCAAAAACAAGGACTGTATTTGGCGCCTTGACTGTCAGAATGTTCACATAGAGGTGTTTGCTGCCATCCAAGACGGCAGGAATTCTGCCATCAAAAAGATTCCTACAGATTTGACCTTGTCAACATGACATGGATCTTATTAATACATGAAATCCATGACTTTAGTGCTGGTCGTGTTGTAACTGCAGTTTCCTCTAAAAGGCCTTCAGGCCCAGACACACCAAACCAACATCAAAAAACTAGCGACAATGAAGGCTGTTACGTCGCCTCATGTCGCCTGTGTCTCAGTCAAAAAGTTGTAGTTGAACACAGCGGAAAGGCTACAGCCAACAAGCATGTATGCTCTGTGCCTGCATGAGAAGAAATAAACTACACTCAACGTACCAGCAGGCGGCGGTGCTCTTTCTCATTTAAAAAGGAACCCGAAGACCAACAGGATGGATTCAAGATGCTAGTTAGCCAGCTAGCACCCAACAACACAACCCAAAGTTTAAAGAACAAATTACATTTACTGCGAAAAATAACACAAACCATTATGAACCGTTTCTGCTAAAAAGCTCAATGGCCGTGGGTTCGACTCCAGTCTGCGGCCCTTTTGCTGCGTGTCATCCAACCTCTTGACTTTTCCCATTTGTTTCCTTTCCTCACTTCCGTTTCTCTTCTTGTGCACTGAACTGAACTGCCAATCAGTGTGACTCAGTTTACTGATGGGCGCAAATAAACTTCCTGAGTTGGCTGAAAAAAGCAGACAAGGGTCAACAATGGTCGACTGGTGCCAACTGACAGACGCTGACATTGACCAATGGCCAACTGCCATCCTAGCGTGTCACAGCCTTTATAGAAATGTGACAACAAAACCGAATCCAAAAGGTGTGTGTGCAGTTTCAAATACGACTGCTACTCTAAATTCTGACAACCAAACGTTGATGTAGATGTCAATATGTGATGGATCAGACCCGCATGCACCACTCAAATATCCAACTTTCTATGCTGACAAACGCATTCACAAAGCATCTAAACTGTTGACCGACTCAGTTCTTGATACAAATCCTTTTTCTTCTTCTAGAATTTGTTTGTTGTAAGTAGTCAAGTAGTGATACAAGTTCAGCCTGATACATCTGGATACCTCAAGAGATCAGTCAAAAAAAGATAATTACTCTAATTCATCATCATATCCTCCCTTTCTAATAAATCACATGACAGTAAAACATATTTTGACCCTGTCTCTTGAGATCCCATGAGAAGATGGCATTTTACTTCCTTTAAAAAAAACCTAAAAACTGCAATAATATATGCAGTATTTCTCTTAATAGTAATAATTTCAGAGGCTTTTAATGTTTATATACAACACAGCATTATTAACTGGCACCTCTTCCTTGTGTAAGAACTGGAAAAGTTTTTACTTTGGCGCCATCTGGTGGTAAAATTAAGTGACTTCTACTGTGACAGGAAGCACTTCATGTGGCCATCTTCTTTTAGTTCTGTCTTTATTATGCTACAAGCTCTGGGTGGAAACAAATGTGGTTGGAGGATGAGATGATAGACAGAGTTCTCACCTTTATGTTTGTGGTAGGAGAGCTCCCTGTTGGTCACTCTGAGCCATCGCTTTTTAAAGTTTCTCTTGCCGAGGCGTTTCCTGCCCTGGGCACGTTTCTGTACTTCCCTGTAGAGGACACACACGAGTGTGAGGTTCAAACACTGACCCATGTTTTACTGGCAGTACACAAATTAGTTATTTTCAGCACTTTCTTTTGGGTTTGTTTGAAGTAAACTGTCCAGCTGGATCAAGGAAAAACCCTGTGGCTCTGATTTTAAATAATATTAACTTAATTCTAAGTGGTAAAGTTTATTACAATTTCATGGACATTTGTGTCTGGTACAAAATTCCACTTGACCCCCCCACTATTCTCAGTCCACATTACTGACATTACATGAAGCTATAGTGAAGTCTTACTGGTTAGACGTCTGTCACTGCTACACAATTAAAGTTTCTACTGACCACACATTGTAAGGATTTCATTTTATAGTATCAGCATAGATATCAGCCACTATTTTTCTGCACCTTCTCCCAACAGAACACTTAAATTTAATAGGACACAGTGGTTAAAAGAGGCAGCAGACACAAGCCGCACTCTTAATCTCATATCTCCTTCCACCTGATCTGACCAGGCTCATAATGAACACTCACCCCTCCTTGAGAACCACTGCATCCTCCAGCCCACAGGACTCTTTGCTGACGTTTGAGGAGATCTCATCAAGAAACTGGAAAACAGAATTGATCATGATTTCAGCCCTAACCATTTGAAATGGTAAATTAACACAACACTTGCATTCTTTGGACATTTGAGTATTTTAACAAAATACCTTTTTAACTTTTTCGATACACTTGTCTTCTTGGAATGATTTGAAGAAGTCGTACATGTAGGTTTCTTTGAAACTAGACTACAAAGAGAAAAAAGAAAAACAGACTTTAAAATAGTGCATTTGGTAATGTTTGACACAATCAAAATTTAAGTATCAGTATTTGCTATTCACTTTATAGTAGACTATATTTAACACTACAACTTTCTTTATTAGATTATCAAGAGATAAACAATACATAACTATGTTAATATACAAACACACAAAAGACAAACAAAAATGAAATAAAAATACATCAAAATTATATAAATAAATAAAAATATAAAGATAAAAAATATGTTTTTTCCCTGCAGCTAGTAATCACCAATGTCCCTCTGCATCCTACAATAAAATGACATATGCAAGGCTCCCATCCTGCTCATAGCAGAGTAGCACATCAATCATCTCCAAATTCACTCCACTGACCCAGTATACACCTGTCAAGTCTGTGTGTTCAAGATAATTAATAAATGGACCCTACGCTTTTTAAACATTTCATGTTTTCTCTTAATAGAACAGGTAGTTATTTTTGATAATATATATGCAGATACTTGGTCTAGTTAAATTTGTCCATGATAGTGCTTTCATCTTATTCACCTGACAAATGCCTTCATTAATGTGACATAATCCTGCAGGGTGAATGATGCACCCACTGAGCTTTAACTGGCTACAGGTGTAGGACCTTAGATCTGAATGAATCTTACCAGTTTTTTTGACAAACTACCCCAGCTGCCCAGCGTCTGGATTGTTTTTGAGATGAGTGTAAGTGTGCGGGAAATCTCAGGATCCTAGAATTGAAGGAAAACGTACAATGACATCAGTACACTGTAGAGGCCATGTGTGAATTTGCGCTCCAAAATATTTATCAAAATGGTGCCAGGGCCGTGCACTTACAGGATGGTGGGAACGGAGCTGGAAGGAGTGTGGAGAAAAAACAGCAACAGCGAAGAACCGCAGGAAAACAAAGCTGCTAACGGCCGAGTATTGAACATGTGGGTCAGCTGCAGAGAGAAGGAATATGGTGACAACTGATTCTGGCTTCAAAACAAGCTCATTCAATCAGTAAGCATAACCATAACTCATCAGGAAAAACAACTGGGGATGATGTTTAACTGTCATGAATGTCTCAAAGCTTACTTATGGTGTAAGTTAATCTAACCCGCTCTTGTTTTCATTTATGTTGGTGAAACAAGCTACTGATACTGAGCTATATAGTAACATGTTATTGAAGAATGGAAAATCTCAGTCTGGGGTGAATACTGTTGATCTGCATGTGCTTAAATACCACAGCACACAATGAAACATATACAGAACTTAGTAAATGAACTGTAAAGTAATTTGGTGTGGCACCCTGGACTGTCAATATATTTAGTGCCTTTAGAACAATAAACTAGTGCCCTGCTGAACTGCTGCACATTTCTGAGGAACAGAAGAAACAACACAGACTGAGTAACACTGATCTTCACATCCACATGTCTGCGGTGGGTCTGGATGGGTTTTTTTTAAATGTCTGAAAGATCATTTCTCAAACAAAGTGGCTGCAAAAATGCACTGAAAGTTTCAGCATTTACCTGGAAAGCGTTTGCAGGCCAAGTGTCGCAGTGACCTGAAGACATCACACATAAGTGGGGGACAGCAGGAACTGGACTGCGTGATGGAGGAAAAGACTTTCTGGACATAACCCTGAAGGTTCTCCTGCAGAGGGAACAAACACATGAGTACTACCGTGGTTTACATACATTTGATGAAGACAGGAACACTAATATGTAGATGGTAAAGGCCGCTGAAATCAGCGATGATACGGATGATGTACGGGGAAGTCAGTAGAAGCTGAAATGCAGTAAGAAATTTTGCTTCATGACATACTGTATATTCATTCAATCATTTTCAGTAACTGCTTATCCTGATGGGGGTTGCAGGGGTGCTGACATTGGGCGAGAGGTAGGGTACACCCTGGACAGGTTGCCAGACTATCGCAGGGCTGACACATAGAGACAGACAACCATTCACACTCACATTCACACCTACGGACAATTTAGAGTCACCAATTAACCTGCATGTCTTTGGACTGTGGGAGGAAGCCGGAGTACCTGGAGAACAAAGTATGCACAGAAGGGCTTCCCCACCCTAAGTTTGAGCCAGGAGCCCTCTTGCTGTGAGGCGACAATGCTAACCACCAAATTTACTGTTGCACTACACCAAATAAATAATTATACACTACGCAAAGCTTAAAGGAATAAAGATCAAAATCAAAAGGACTTTAGAGGATGCTCTATTTGTCTGCGGACAGGTTTGTAAGAAACAAGTTCATTTACCTTGTTAACCTCCACGTTGTCACCTTCCTTTAGTTTAACAGGGTCTATCTCACATGTTTTGTTGGATTCACAAATCTATGAAAGATTGAAAAGGACAAAAAACAACAAACAATTAAAGTCAGGTCTAATCTAGTGATGAGTTATTAACGAGGGCTGAGTTTCTGTGTTGTGTGGCACTGTGGATTTATTCCACTTCGTTTGAAATGAGAAGGACAACAGGAGATGATGACTAAGAGTACAGGCATGTTGAGGCACTAAAATTAGCATTCAATAAGTCATTTAACAAACAGCAATGTTAAGTTGCACATAGAAATACAAAATCTGAAGATAAACAAGAATAAAATACGGCACATTTTGCAAATGCAGGTGTCACAAAGCCACAAATGAACCACTGATCTTCACATTAATGTGAGTCAATGAGAGGAAATTCTTGAAAAGGGGTGTCAGAGAGAAGCAGTCAATACAGTGTCCTGTCAGAACTCCAAAGCCACCAACAACATCTGCTTGTTTGTCGTGGAAAAGCAGCTGTTGAAGTGCAGTTTTCCATCCTGACCTCAGTGACTCACGCCCGTTCTGACATCTACACTGAATGAGTGTGTGTGTGTGTGTGTGTGTGTGTGTGTGTGTCCTTATTACTCATACCTCATCTATTACAGGCTTCAGGGTAACCGCCAGGTAATTCTTTCCCACAATCTTCATCATGTCATCAATGCAGCGTGCTGCCAGTGAGTTGCCACGGAATATAGTGTTAGCCTCCCTGTATGGACACAGAAATATTCCATCAACATCAAGCAGACATTATAACCAGCTGCGACCACCTTTCTTGACAAAAGATCATGGCATAGATCTATTTTTTAAGTTATAGACATTATTCCTTCTCTAAATTCAGCATCTGGGTATCACATTTTGTGCACCATTTCATCCATTGTTAGACAGTTTCACAAGTTTATCAAAGTGAAAATAAAAGCAATACGAAACTTATCAGATTCCCCTTTTCAGAGCTGCTTCCTGGTTTAAATTAACTTTAGTTAGACTGTCACAGCCCCAATGAATGATGTCAAACACTTATATTCACCTTGTAAACATCTAAGAATCTACATGCCATTGTATAGCTGTACTGTCATGTACTGTAGGTATGCAAGTGTAAGTACTCACTGAGTGTTGTCCAGCTCTAGTGCTGCCACAGCAGAGACAAAAGGCACAAAGCGATTGTGGTGGAGCAGCAGTCGAACCGTGGGCAGAACAGCCTCGTATCGCTCTCTGCAGATGTCCCCCAAAATGTGTGCTGCTGACGCCGAGATGGGCTGAGGCACAGGGAAACAGTGGGAGGGTGAGAGGGTGGAATACATACAGGGTATTGAGAGGAGACAGAGGACAGGAAAATGGAGAAAGAAATTTATTCTAATACATTTTACAAACAAAGGAAAAACTATAGCTACTGTGTTACCTTCACATCTGGGGATTTGAGCAGCAGGTTGCAGAGTGGTGTGTAGCAGGTAGATGGCAGCACCGTGTCTTCTATGTAGGTCAGCTTCAAACGCAAGGATCCTAAATCATCAGACTTGGACTTGCTGCCGTTCCCTTTAGGCTGGAGGAGATACCTGTTAGAGCACAGGGAGGAGGACACCATATTACTGTGATGTGTTTTCAATGACCAATCTCCTCATAAATCAAGCCTGATGTTAAACAGGGTCAACCTAACAAACCTAGCAGATACAAAACATACCTAAAATTACACATGTGCCTAATAATTTTAGGTCCACAACCACATTCAGAAGAATGGAGCCTGACAGGACGGCTGATCCTGCTGACCTTAAACCACCTGCTCAACACATCAGACACTAATTGCACAGTTATTGTGGGTAAAAAAGATAGCTAAAAGGAAAAAAGGAGAGTACCTGCACTTGGAATTAAACCCTTTAAAAATAAAGAAGAAAAGGTATCTTCATCAACAAAGTTTTGTTTAATAAAAACCCTACAAAAATACAAGATGGGTTGTGAATACAACTACCTTTTAGCATAAAAAACAGACAGCTAAATAAGCAACTTAAAGAGTCAATGAATAGGAGAAACACTGCAGTAGACAGTAATATATAACAGACAGACTTTATGTAAACACTAGGGCTTATATTTTTAATGTTAAACTGGGATAATGCCGCCTTTGGAAGTAAATTAGCATCACGGCGCTCTTCTAGATCAAACTTTAACATGTTTTACTCAACAAGCATGAAAACGTATGGCAAAATAACAAAACAGAACATAAACCAAACAGCTGATTCTTTAATGATGCATTTAAATACATTAATGTCTGATGTATAATTTAATACACTATTGGAGATTAGGGCTGCAACTAATGACCAGTTTTATTATTGATAAATAAGCTGGTTATTTTCACAATTCATTGATTAATCATTTGAAAAATGCTTATCACAACTTCCCAAAACCCAAAGTGAATTTTTAAAAAATTGCTTCATTGGTCCAATCAAGAGTCCAAAACCCAAATACTCTTGATTTACTATCACAAATGAGGAAATAGGGCAACAAATATTCACATTTAAGAGGCCGAACCCAGCAAACGTTTGACATTTTGCTTTAAAACTGACCGAAACAATTAATCGATAACCAAAATAGCTGGTGATTAATTTTTTTTCTATCAACTAATCTGTTAAATGACTAATCATTGCAGCTCTATTAAGTATACACTAACACACCTAGAGGATATTCTACTGTAGCTACTGTTGCTGTGAAGTGTCACCAAGATGAAGGCAGCTCAAACTCCTCATAAAAGGAACATCTGAATAAAGCTAATGCCTGCTTGTGTACACTACAAAAAAGCGGAAAGCTGTCTTTACTTTTTGCAGCTGTTTTAACAATTCTGGTGAACTAATAATGTCAACTTAAAATCAAAGGATTTGTTAAATAAATAAGAGAATATTGGTCATATTTCTGCTGCATGCACGTTCCCAAAGAGCCAACAGGTGGAGCAAAACACAAAATGATTAAATGCAGAGTTGAGCTGCAGTGCTTCAAAAAGCTGCAGCTACATACAGCAGGCTTGTCCATAACCTGCTTGATCTGTAATCATGGTACACCGGCAGGCACATAGTCATTTCTAGGAAGAAGTGAACAGATCACCTGTACTGATTTCATGAAGCTGAACAGTCTTTATGTGTGTGTGCAACATGGACCATTTCCAGCATAAACACAGGACATGAGGTACTGCCACCATGCAAAAAGCCACCCACGCACTCAACTCACAGCCCTCATGTACTAACAGATTGCTATCTGGCATAATCCCATATCACCTACACTGACGCAAAGCTAGGAAACACCCACACAGAGGAAAAGCTGCCAAACACTGAGAAATCCAGGATGATTTTTCAAATCATCTTAAAGCTATGGAAAACTTCACAGTCCAGGTTGTCCCGATGGACGAGCAAGGAGGAGTCCCTTAATATGACGACTCTATAACAAGAAGCTCCACAAGTGACTCTGTTGTTTTTGTTATTGATAACTTAGACTCTCCTGTAGTCTTATAAACGCTTATGCTTCTTATGTTCCTGTATTTTCATCTATATGTTATCTTCTAATGTAAAGCACTTTGAATAAAATGTGCTATTAAATTTAAATTAAATTGCTGCTGCCAAGGGTGACGACCTGATCTAGTTAAGAAGAAGGTGATCATGCCATCACATCAGAGCCACTAAAGTTTACTACACTACTTCATTCAAAAATAATCTAGCAAATTTATTTAGACAAACACATGAGACTTTGGCAGGGACAGGACAAGAAAGCACTGGACTTATTTCTAATATTGTCCCGATGTTTCTGCAGTCCAATAACAATCACATCTCTGGTAGATAACAAACATGAGCCAGGAGTGGTGCATGTATGCTGCACAGATCTTCCATTATCTCAGCTGGAAATGTAATATGGGCCTATTTATTTTTAGCCACGGCAGGACAAAAAAGCATTTAGTGAGAAACAGCAGGCCGTGTATGTGACACCATTCGACTGCACGTAGCTAATGTAAATGTGAAGAGAGTGTGGCAGACTGGCGGATACTGGATGAATGTGGCTCATCTTACCTCTGGCTCACAGAAACGTGTAATGACATCGACTGGTTAAAACTAACTGTTGAACAGAGGCTAAAAGATCAGTTTATGCAAAAGTGGCAAAATGAGCTCAGGCGTATGACATCATGGGATATATATATGTCAACATTAATCAAGAGTTTAAACTGGAGAAGTATCTGTTGCATGAAAACCAAAAGTACACACAGGCTATTTGTAACTGTAGAGTAAATGACACCAGAACTCCTAAAGTCACTGGAAGATATGATGAGCTGGACAGAAACCAGAGGATCTTGTGGGAGATGAGTATCATATTTTGATTGAATGTCTGAATGTAAGCTTAATAACGTACAGAGAAAGGTATTTGCCAAAGTATTATTTAAACCATCCATCTATGTTTACATTAATTTTGTTATTACAATCAGATAAGCCAAACGTTATTTGTATACTAGGTGTTTTTTTGAAAAATGTCCTTCCTCTGTTTCAGTAACACTGGCTGTACTTTAGCCATGCCGTGTGCCATTGTTTTGTTATTGTATGTAATGTTTGTACTCTGTACCATGTGATATGGTTGTGAGTCAAATAAATGAAATGAAATAAATTATGAGGTGAATTGGGGGAAAAAAGTAGTTTTGCTCAATCTATTTTTAATTATCTGTTTGATTATTGGATTATTGTCAGTAGATAAAAGAGGTGTCTATATCAATGTCTGTACAACAATGTCTGCATCACTGTATTTATGTTTACACTGGGAGTTAGTTAGGCCTTCCTCCAGAAGCTGTCAGAAATTGTCTAGGCTGATTCATTTTCTGTGTTTAATTAATTCCTACTTTTATCTATATGCTTGACATTTACATGATTAAATCTAGTCGCTCACAAAATATTCAAATATAATTTTTTAAATTAATATTGAAATATTTTTATAAATATAATGAATTGAATGAATTAATATAATATATAAAATAAAAATAATATATACAATGTTATATAAAAAATATATGTATTCATTATATACACATGTATGCATATAATAAATATATTATAATATTTTGATGTACCTTTTTTATTCAACTGACTTTAATTGGTTAAAATATAAATTGACTTAAAATAGCAACCATATTTTCCCCCCTTTTTTTGTATTAACAGTTTTATTCTTATTTCTTTCTTTTAGATATTTTGATGTACCTTAAATAAAAAAATAAAAAAAAAAAACACTGTTTGTAATTGAACCACATCCTTAAAAAACAAGAAGAATAGTCTAAATTTAGTCTAAATAAAAGATTTTTAACAGGTGTTTGTGTAGAAAAGAATAGTGGAAACAGAACTAAAGGTTGTGGAAAACAAAAGTCAGAACAGTTCATTAAATCTGATGGATATGACCCATGATCTGGGGTTATAACAAACATTTTTTCTTTGATTTCTAAATAGATTTTTGGATGTTTATCCTCGGTGGACATCAGGGATCCACCACTGGCACCTCCACAGTAATGAGTGAGCTCAGCAGACGTTTGTACCGAATTGTTTAAAAAAACAAAACAGATGGATGCTGGTTGTGTTTGTTTGGAGCACATTAATGCATTTGCATTTGTTTACCTTCCTGGTGGAAAATAATGTTAGAAATTTAAAAAAAAAATTCTTCTGTCCAGTCCGTACCAGGCTTTGTGAATGAGGTCACTCCGCAGGATCTTGACCGGGACCCGCGTCTCCCCCAGAAACACATCCTGAGCCAGATTCTCATTGTTCCACAAATCAACTCTGCAAAGGCAGAAGACAGGAAGTGAGAAAAGTATTTCATCTATAAATACATGCCATCGAATGTACATCCAGGAAGACACAATTTTGTTGCTGTGTGTGTTCAGCACAAACACATAAACACCCAGTTCCAATATGGCAAGAAGGGACACAATAAATGTCACTACTGGAGTGGTGCTTACCTGCTTGGTGCATAAAAGCCAATACAATACCCGTGCAATGACACCACCTCAAATCCAAACCTCAAACCCATGCATGAGTGTTTACCTTTGAATCTGTCTAGTCTTACCCAGTGAGCTATGAGTCCACTGTGAAGGAAGCCCCACATATCCTTAACCAGAAACCAAGGCTCTCTATCAGTAGTCAGAACACACCAGATCTAAATTCACTTTTTTGTCCTCAAGTTGTTAAGAAATAATTTTTCTTCTGTCAAGACTATAGAGGGGGAAACAAGAGAGAGAGAGGCAGGGAGGGAGAGTCACAGAAAGTGAAACGTACAAAGGAGGAGGAGAAAAAAAAAAAAAAAACTTACTTGAGCTCAAGTTTTTCAATGTCCTCCTCCTCCACTTGGAAATGAGACTTTTTAGAGTAGCTGCTGGACCGTGTGACCTGAGGGTGAACATGTCAGAGCTTATTTACAGGCCCACTTACACAAACAGTGTTTAAGTGAGCCGAATAAAAATTTACCTCAAAGAAGAAGGTCTCTTCAAACTGAGGGTTGCTGGTTTTCTTCTTTACCTTTGTTTTCTTTTGGTCAGATCTGAGGAGACACATTACACAAACTGTCACATCAAAAGCTTTCCCTGCTGATCATCACTCTGAGTACATGTGGTTACAATCACTTTTTAAATATCGTTTTGATTTCTTTGCATCAAGATTACAGCCGTTTATAAAAATCTTTAATGAGGAACATCAATAAAAAGGTTTTTTTTTATCTAGTAATCTAAACAAAGTTCTTATAACCGTCACCAGTTTTCTCGAGATTAGATCATTGCGAGTCACTGCACTACCGCCTCAGCCTCAGTTTCCTTTAGCAACTGCAGTTTACTGCAAAATGGATCACAGATATCACACTGGTGTTAGCCACCCTCCACTGGCTCAGTCTTTAAGAAGTGATTTTACATTTTTATTGTGAAACTTGTAATAACTGTATTTTTGGTCACATGGTGGCAAAAAACAAACAAAAACACCATCATGACACTGTCCAGCAGTTATGAAGCAACACTATCATTCATTTGGAGTTTGTGTCTACCTGATGAATGTCCAATATTCACTCTGTTTTCAGTCCATACCATCTCCTGAAGAAAATATCTGAACCTTTAGCTGGTAAATGCTCTGCTTTGTTCACCAGCTAGTCTCTAACTGCGTCTGTCTGCCGCTTGGTCAGGAGCAGGTACTGTACAGTGGGGTTTTAGAGCTTTTCCACTGGAAAAAAAAACAACGCTATGAGAGCGGTGACACTGAACCCAAACAGTGAAGTTGTGTGTCAGAGAGCCAAACAATGAGCTGTAATTATAAAGCTCTGTAGAGCCAAGGGGAGGGGCAGATTATGATGATAACTGGCTGTAGGTTCATTACTATGACCAACGCCTTTCACACGGTCGTATATTTTTACACCGTCATTTGATACAATGTTAGAAAAGATTGATTATGCTCTACTTGCACGATGTAGTGTGACGTATGTCCATTTTACTAATTTAAAGTTTATTTTCTGTGAACTCTACAGTCATGTTACATTCCCCTGACCTTAGCGGCCGTTTACTTTTCACAGTTAGCTTTGGACACACTGTTAATCTCATTTCCCACTTGTTTTGTATATAGTGTTTTTGACTACTTAAACAGCCAGATTAGCCAGTCAGCTAACCTAGCTCGCTACTGAAATGAAGAAAAGCACCGTCAAGTTCATGAGAGCATCAGCTGAATGGAGCTTTACTGCTCGCTCTAACAAGACGCTGTATATCAGCCCCCTTTAATTTCTTTTAAAGTTCTTCGAAGCACAGAGTGTAAAAGAGAGACATAACGACCAAACACTAGCAAAGCAAAAATCAGGCCAGTTTTGGTGAGTGAATAACCATGCTGCGAATCTAAGACTGAAGTTCCCAACTGCTGGGTCGTGGTCCAAAATTGGGTTGTGGGTCCATCCTGAATGGACCGCAAGCCACTCATGAACGTGTCAAGTTTGTAAAAAAAAAAAACACACTTTATTTTGAAGTACAGTGAATTTCCAGCACAGAGCGTTTAATTTGAAGAGCTGTTTCCTGCCGTAGAGTGAGTGAATAACGGACAGCTACTTCAGAGACAGCAAACTAGCTCGATGACATGGCCAAACGCTGAATATCTTGAACTGTGTGGACCTTGAAGTAATGACTAAGGAGAAATCTAGACCCCATAGCTGGGGGCTGGGATCAAAAACACTATATACAAAAAGTAACAGTAAATACTGTTAACAATATGTACACAGCAAACCGTGAAACGGGAAGTAGCGTTCAGTAACTTAAGGATAAAAAAGCAGTGTGATCAGTAGGTTGGAAGCGAAAGTAACATTACTGTAGAGCTGACAGGAAGTAAACAGATATGAAGTTCATAAAACGGATATACGTCACACTACGTTGTGCAAGTAGAGAATTTTACATTAAAGACACAACATGGTCTTCCCCATGTTACACTGCTGAGTAGGACTGATTCTCCAGTTTAGTTTTATTTCTCTAGCTTTTTGTCTTTTAATTTTTTGTTTGGAAAAAAACAGTGTGGTGTTTATTTTAGGACATTAGTGTAAGTGTCCATTTATAATATTATTCATGTATCATCAGTTAGTTAAAGGAGCAAACACGCTGCTGCTCTACACTGAAAACATGCAAAGAATATCACCATATGTGTATGTTCTAAAACCTTGCTCCCTTTAGCACATGTGTGGCATTCATAGAGTTACCTGGCAGGTCCAATGAGTGACACGGTGGCATAGGGGTCACAGTTCTGCCCACTGATCAAAGGCAGTCCCTGGCACTCTATTATCCTGGAGACAAATACACAGGGAGGAACACAATTAATAAAAATGACATGAACAAGATTTTAGGACTGTGTTCATTCACATCATTACCACCTGCTGAAGTATTAGTCAGAAATCATTTCTATGTACATAGTTCAGCAGCAGTGTTAGGGCGGTCAGTCCACTGCTCTGAACGTTACTGTCAAACCGATCATCTTGGAACAAAACCTCTAATATTTAAAGCAGTTATGAATCAACAGACTTTAAAGTGACGCAGACCTTGGGAGAGCTTAGCTTTCAACACCGTGTCTTCCTGAGAGCATAAATGGTAAATAATCTCTTGTTGGTTCAACAGATGCCTGAGTGGAAATGCTAATGCTATTAACCCTCTACAGCCTGCACTGTCACGGCACTGAGTGGGAAAAAAAAAAAAAAAAAAAAAAAAAGAGCTTACTTCTAACAGGATACTTATGAACAATCAGAAAATGTTTTCCCATGAGGCACCACTGTACAACGATGGAGAACAACTATTTCAGAAGCTGAGGTTTCCAAACCTCTAAATTTAACAGACAATTCTGACTTTCAAAACACACATATATTCTTTGTATTGACGTGTTGACTGTGCCACTATGGAACAGGTAAAATGCCATGGCTATCAACTTCAGTGACTTTAAAAACAAACACAAGAAGCCAAGAAGTAACCCATAAAAAAGATAAAAATCTACCTAATTGCATCATCACTACTCTCGTTTTCTTTCACACACGCAACACACAATTATGCTAGATGTAAATAATACCAATACAGTACATGAATTACTTTTTACCTTAATTAAAATTAGGATAAACTCATGCATTTAATACAAAATAATACTTTAAACACCATTAGTGCTTCTGATAAATGCACTCCCTATACAAAGCTATACAAACTAATTAAAGTTGACTCAGGACTAATGTTGTAACGGTATGAGATTTTCACGGTACTATAATTGTCTCAAAAATATCACTGTTTCACAATATGATGGTATTACAGAATTTATATTATTATCAGTCAGGATGACCAGTAAAAGGATTGAAAATAGAAGGCTTATTGTTGGTTGAACAAATGTTTTATAACTATGATTGAAACTTAAGCCATTTTGTTAATGGATGGATGTTTAAAAAGTCTCCCCTTATAATAAAGGGAAGATTCAACATCCAGTTGTATTTATTTATTTATTTTTTTTTACAATATCAAAGATATGCAAACTTTTTTTTATCAAGGCATACCTTGAAACCGGCATATTGCTGCAACCCTACTCAGGACAAAATACAAATTTTCATTTAAAGCTGTAGTTGGTAACTTTGAATAAAAATACATTTTTGTTATATTTGCTGAAAATGTCACCGTTATCACACAGCATTAAATGAGAGCGATAACCTGTGAAAAGTACCATACTCATCTGTCTGCTCTATTGCCTTGTAGTGTCAATCATGTCAATCCCTGCCTGTGAACCGTGGTCGAACCGTCACACTCTGCAGTGCTCATGAAATATGAATCAAGATTCTGTTACTGCATTGCCTATTTCTTGCCTCAAATGTTTCAGAAAGCATATTTCAGTGTACTGTTTAGCTGTAAAATGAGAAAGTTTGTGACCCAGCTGCCATTTTGTCTCAAATCATGGTCAACCAGCTCTCATTTTACAGCTAAACAGTATCAATCAATCAATTCAATCAATTTTTATTTATAAAGCCCAATATCACAAATCACTACACTAAAATATGTTTCTGAAACACTTGAGGCGAGGCTAATTTTGGTGCTGCCTAGTTTGACCAAAGTTCACGGAGTGATTCACATGAATGACAGCTGGGTTACAGACTCCTTGGCTTTCTAGCAAATGCCATTGCAAGCAGTAGGAAGGGGAGGAGGGGCATGATTTATATTACACAAGGTCTCATGTACTTCTTTCAGAATAGGGACAATTTCAGCAAATATGACAAGATATTTTCATTAAAGTTACCAACTGTAGCTTTAAATGTTAAACACATTGTACAGTCTAAATGTGTTTTCCTATTTATTGGCTCACCCCCTCTTGTTACAACACTGATGTGACATAGTGTTGTATTTTGTTGGGAAAAAAGGGGTCATGATGCCTGGAGGCAACACTGGACACAGAGGGCAAACATATTGTTATTAGGTTGGTTGCGATTCAAAATTATCGTCTAGTTCATCAGTTCTCAGGCTTCTTTAATCTGCCACCAATTGTCAGGATTGCTATTTAAAAATGACATTGCTATCAAGTCCTCAATTCTCAAACAGACATTGTGTCAACGGTTTAAAACAGCACCATGCATTGTTATAGTGGTGGTATGGTCTACATTTAGAAGTTGTGCTTTGCCCTCATGTTTGGCTCGTGTCACACAGGGACCACTGCCTTTTTTTTTTTTTTTTTTTTTAAACAGGTGTTTCAGGTGACAACAAACAGACACTGTGGGCACCCTAAACAGGATGTTGCTGCTAAGCAGGAGTCACCGGAGAATAAGAATGAATTCATCACTAAGTGAGGCCGGAGGGAGAAGCCAAGCAGAGCAAATGTCAGGATGTTTGTGTATCATCTTCCAGGGAGTCATGACAATATTCCCCATAGTCTCCTTTACATCTCTTATCTTAACCCCGTCTCGCTCTGCTCCGACCATCTCTGGTGACTGATCACGCTGCAACAGGATGTCTAGAAGTGTACAAATGATATGCGTGACACCTTACATTTTAACTGGGTCAGGGTCAGGGTGATGTGGGTAAAGAAGAATCACCATCTATGCACATACACCGACAGTGAGCAGGTGAAGGTTTAAGCAAACAGTCTGAGAGACACAGTGAATGACGGCAGCAGAAAACCACAGCGGTTGCCGTGTGAGAAGCACAGACTTCCTGCTCAGATGCCATCACTTCCTCCTCACTGCCCTGCTCTCCAAGTATGAATGGAGGATGCAAAACAACACACGTAAACAGCATGAGCACTGACACGCACACACATATACTTGCATGTATACGTGTGTGCGTGTGTGTGTGCATCATGTTCAGTCTAATCCTTCAATGAGTGATCTTTTGAGCAGACCACACCCGACGCCTGACATATCATGTGGTTACCAGTGACGACTTTTTGATGTCAAACGTACAGCCGGGCAGTAAAGGGTGACAGATAAAAGAATATAGTGACACACACAAAACCTAAAAACAACCCACTGAAAGCAAAGATTGACAAATGATAAGATCTTATCAACGATGATTCCTTACTGCTTTAACCGCTTTCATTTTCGTGTCTTTATGACCTTTTTAAAAAGAAATGTTTCCACTTTAGCTACAGTGACAAGAAAAGCACAAACAGTGCATTTGCCACAGTTTTCCTGACACATTTTAGGACATTAGATATTTTAAACTCATGCCTACAGTCCCTGAGACAATGTCTACAACTGAACATCATTTGACTGGCTGTAGTCACTGGAGCTCAGAAGAGAAGAGGAAATGTTTTCAAGCTATAGTTGTTGTTACGGCCTCTGAAACAAAGCTACCATACACTTTTTGTTTGTTTTCAGAATAGTGTGGACAAAGACACCCTGACCTTTTAGACTGTGTAGGACAGTGAGTTTTTGTGTTTTCCCAGAACTACGAGTCTAAAGAGACTAAAGACACTGAGAAACTTAAAAACCTGATAATCATCCTGCGTGTTTCTGCATTTACTTCTGATTCCTGATTGTGCGCTGTATCTTTAGCTGAGGCTAAACAAAGGTTCAAACAATGTCTAATTTTCCTCTTTAATTTCCCCTTTTCATTATGACACAAAGTGTAGTTTGTTTTCACATGGGTCTAGCCTATGCTTTGTGACTGTCTCGTATGCAGGGTTCCTACAAGACTTTTTTAATGCCACTCAGAATGAATTAAGACCAATATTTGTCACTGTGTTCGGACACCACAGTACCGCTGCTTTCTTGGAGATCTGTCGCTGATGACCCTGGCGCTGGTATCAGAGATGGGGGTGAATGCGTGGCAGAGACAAGGGTAGAACAAAACTGGGAATTACCTGGCACTTGTTGGCAAGCTTTGTGTTTCTCAATCTGCGTGTGGAATTCCATTGCCTTGATTTCCATTGTTGTATTGTTTGAAAAACTTTTGGCGTAAATTACCCCATGCCTCGTTTGCATTGTCTCGTACTGGTTTTAGTCATGCTGCGATATCTCAGTTAAACAGTCAATTTTTGTTGAACTTTTGCACTTCCCCATGTCTTCCAGGGGACAGTGACTGAGCAGAAGACCCACTGTCTGCTAGCTGGCTGAAAAACTTAGCTGGGTTGGTTCCACTATGATCTGTGTGACGTTAATGCCGGGTTTTAGTAAATTATTTATAAAAACAGATGTTACTGATTATTTTGAGATTTTACGATGCAATGTTAGAAAATACAATTCATAAAATCCCACTCCTCGTGTCTTAGCATATTTAAGACTTTTGAAAGTTCAAGACATTTTTAATAGCCATTACAGCCTTTTTTTAAGATTAATTACTTCAATGCCTTCAAGACCTTGTAAGGATCTGCGGAAACCCTGTTTATGTATTTGTGTACACATAAGGTACACGTGAATGTACGTATACCTGATCACATCTTGGACTACTATCTCTCTACATTGCACATATTTGCTGTGCTGTGAACTTTTGCAGATCCCCTGATTATTATTTTTGAGCATCCTGCACGAAACTGTACAGCTTTCTCAACAGCTTTAATGTACATATTTGTTGTAATATTTTTTAAAGTATTATATAGTAAAGTATTTTTTTTATTTAACAGAGACAATGCACAGCTACTTAGCTGCACCAGAGTTAGCTATGAGCTAATTTTCACCTGTAGTCCCTGGGCAGAAAACAGAGAATAATATCATATAATAAAATACACTATTATATGAAAAACACAATTACAAAATAGAATATATTCATGACACAACGGCTATAGTTATAACAACAGGCAGACAACACAACATCAAGTCATCGCAACATTAACAACAGCAACAAGAATACAACAACAACATTAAGCTATAACAAGATTTCATAATGTCAGATCAGGTGTTTGAGTTCATGTGTGATGGGAACGTGATTGATTTGATTTTAGCCATGATTTCATTTTAAATTTAAAACCAACAAAGGTGCTGCACTGTCTTATCTCACTTGGTGCTGAGTTCAAATAGTTTGTAGCTCTAACAGAGACTGATTTACTAAACTCAGTAGATCTGTGCTCTACTGTTGGTCGTCTGTGATGTCCTCCCATCGCCTGAGCGCAGCTGTATGAACTCTTTTCACGGAGGAGCAGCAAGATTATTATGCACTTTGTACACTAGACTAGCATCAGCAAGACACACAGAGCTGTCAAAGGTCAGTAGATTATGCCTTTGAATGATGTTACAGTAATGATAACATTATGTTTTTTTGTCCAGTGTTTGTAAAGTATTTGCAGTTATTGTTATGTTTATGTTCTATATTTATATCCTTGACTGTTGCAGTACTTTGCATTTATTTTTATTTCCACTTAATGTGTTTATTGTATGTTAAATATACACACCAAAGCCCAAAGCAAAATACTTGTAAGTGAATATCTACTTGGTAATAAATCTGATTCTGATTCAACCAACTGGATCAGACCTCACTTGACTGTCAGGGGAATCTTAGTACTCACCGGACAAGTAAGTGTTGACCTACGGAGCCGTTCTCTGTGATCACTTCATTCAGTCGCATCTCCAAATGAACCTTACCCTGTGGAACATGAGGAGAGGAGAGTGACCAGTGAGAAGTTATAAATTACTCACAACATCTCAGTGTTACATTAAGGCACATGTTGGCAAAAAAAAGGTTTCAAACTGAATCCCAAGTCAATATGTGGGTTGTAAAAAGAGATAAAAATGTAGGCTGTAGTAAAACTCCTCCACCTAATTACTGACGCTAATATTTTATTCATTTTACTTAATATATGTGCACATATTGTCACGGCATTTTGTTTGAGACAGGTTGCCCTTTATTCTGTAGGCCTGGTCCCAGACATGTGGCACTGGCTCAACCTCATGTTTCATGTTGTTTTAGGTTAATGGAGGTACCATGTGTGACAAGAGCCACAGCAGCTGTGAATTTTGTCATCACTCATAAAAGATCTTTACGGGGTCGGATGTGGTGAAGGCTGCCGGTCTCGCCTTCGGAAGTGTCAGAGAGAGGGAGAGAGGGAGAGAGAGAGAGAGAGAGAGAGAGAGAGAGAGAGAGGGAGTGAGAGATATAGAGAGCTAGAGAGGAAGAGAGAGAGAGCCAAACAAAACGCCCACACACTTGCACTCTGTCTCTGCAATTCAGCACTTGGCTGAGATGGCGAGTAGTTCTGATGCAAGATAGGCCTTTAAGTCAGTATAATACTTACTACTTTGCGAGGATCCAAGTGTGCAAATATCATCATTAAAAGGGAAGATAGGTAGATGTAATGTGAGTGTTAATTTGCTGAATAATGAATACGGTCAAAAAAATGACTGTATTGTTTGTCCTCCCCGTTGCTGTTTTCTTTATTAACTGAGCTGGTTCACACTGGAATAAAAGCTGCTCACAGGGTGCATACACAGCCCCTGTTTGACTACAAACCAAGCCAGAGAGGCATTGCAATAACACCTCCATCACTCACTGATGTAACTTTGCAGTTGAAAGTGTCTACTTGTGAGTGAATCAGTGTAGCAGCACATACCCAGAATAGTCTGGCGTGGGCTAATGGCAGCTAGAGTCAACACGTTAGCTACAGCAGCACAGAAGTGGTAGTGTGCTGTAGTTTCAGCCAACACAACCAGACCACAAAAACTATCTGATCAAAGAAATGTACAGTTGAAATAGAACAACCCACACACATGCCCTATATGTGACAGAAACAAGAACTGCACCCTGAAAAAAAAAAACAAAAAAAAAAAAACAGATCACTAAGATGCTGGAAGGCAGAAAAAAAAGAACATTTTAACGCATACAACATACATTGGAACAAAAACACCACATAAGTCAAGACTATAGCTGTAGCATCATGATCATTAACAAGTGCTACAGCCAGCTGTGATCAGTTTTACAAGTCTTTGTCTTTATTTTAAAATGCTCTAGCAAATAATCATAGAAAACTCCAGGGTGTCAGTTGTCAGCCTTGTACTGACCTTTAGAATATTTCCAGACATACTGGGTGTATAAACATTAAATACCTGGATTTAGGCACTATGCAAATTATAAGCAGCCATCTTGTCTATAGTTGCAATGAAATGCCAAATCTCATCTTGCGCAGGATGGTCACGGTGTTTTCACCATACCCACCAAAGTGTTTACAATCTGCAAACAGCTGCATCACAGGCCTGTTAGATATCCTCTGGGATTCTTGTTTGAAAGTCAATGAGTCTAAAAAATGTTTTACTTCCTTTATGTCACGACATGAAGAGTCTGCCAAAATCTCTCCAACTCAAGTCTTACATATTGAATTTAATTTTCCTGTGACCAGACTGCTGTGGTACTTGCATTCAGTATTTGAGTGGGGGCTGACAGTGCTAGCCAACTGTTGAGTCTCAGGCCACACCCACACTACTATAATTTAATTTTAAAACAAAAACATCCTCCACACACACACACACACACACAAGCGTTTAAACACCAATTTACTAATCTCCATTCATATTAGCGCATATCACATAACCATTCATGTGCATTCATGTGCCGATATAAACAGGAAACAGAGATGGTGAAAAGCAACACCAGAAATTTCTCCTCTTCGACCAACATGAGGTGTGTTACTGAAAGAAACACATGAGTATAAGGCAGTCAAGGCGGCAGAAAACAGATTGGTAGTCGTTATGAAGCAAATATGGTGACATATAAGAACAGCTCCGGCCGGGAGCATTATCCATCACTGAAAGAAGCCACGGCAATGGGAAAGGAGTACCAAAACAAGAAGGATAAAATCACAAAAGATATGTAGACCTGGCTATAATGTTTTGGTGTGACAAGATTTAACTGATTAGACCTAATCAAGAAGCGAATGTGTGTCTGCATCATCATTTCCAAAAGTCTCTGTTTCACCCATACAGGCTGAAACGCAACCCCGGAGTTCTCAAACTAAAACAGGATCAGCAACATTTTAAAAGGTCTCTGTTTTAGGGGCTCCAAAACTCTGGGCTCTGGAGAAGTATGCATTTTAAAAACGTAAACATTTTTGTGTGGATGGAGCCTCTGGGTTTCAAACTGTTAAAACACGCAGCCTGGACAGAGACTATTAGTATCTAGCTATACCTTTACATGGAAACAATCTTATCTGTATGCAAATCTTAGTCTACATGCAGGTGAATGTCCTGTTTGTTGTGTTGGGGTGCTAAAACTCGTGAAAGTGTGCCTCACCTGAGCCTGAAGTGAGCGGTGCCATCTCAAAACCGATATGTTTTACATTAAATTCAGGATGAGTCATGCTATAAGTTGGACGTCAAATTTTTTACCCATATTTAAGAATCATCATTTAAAACATTTAACTTTTATAAAAATTACCTGCACTTCTGAGTTAGGATCTACTGGATGAAGGCTAAACCAGTGCTCCTTCCCACTGTATTTACACAGGTCATCCTTCCGGATTGACACCTTGCCTGTAAAGACACAAACACACACATGCACACACACACACATTAAGCTACAACTCTTCCACTCAAATTTGAAAATACACTGCCTCACTGAGTCCAACTTACCAACAGGTAGCTCCCTTTGGAAAACGCTCTTGGCATAAACATAGAAGGATAAACACTGAAATGGACGTGGGATCTCAAAGTAGAAGTCCTCTCCGTAGAAAGGGCTGTAAATAAAGGCAGAGGTTTAAATTAGGACACAAAGTATTGTATTGTATTGTATGTGGAAAAGGCAGTGTGTAAGAACATGACTGAGAGAGTGTAGTAGGTGGCATAATGTGTGATAAACTGGACAGATTAGTGGCTATAGCTTGATTCGAGCCATGACACATAAGTGTCAGCTTAATTAATGATCTGTTAAAACTGGCGTTTGATTCTTGACTGTGTCCAACACCAGCGTTATTTGATTTAAAGCGCTCAGCTTGGTGAAGCCGAAAACTTCTTTTTGAATGTCTCTGTGGTAAATAAAAATAAAACCACCATATTCATTTTGTGTTTTATTAAGCCACCAGTATTATTCACTTAAAACAAGTAGGAAAAAATTAAATTTATTTCATTTGCTAACAATACAAATAAACTTGTCTAAGATTAGGATGTTTTAATGTGTATGTGAGAACAGGCATCTACACCATGAGCAACAGGAAGAACTCATTACCAAGGTTTCCCTCTGCCCTCGGCATGGCAAAAATGCACCACACACCATTTTAACTCCTCTTTTCAAGTTGAACCTTGACTCCTTGCAGATAACCTGGTCCCAACACATCAGTGTCTGCTGATCAACCAGGTCCACAGTATTTTATCACTGTATCCAGCAGGTGTGCTTGTAAATGATAAAGTAATGAGTGACGTCAACAGCATTAAATGGCTTGAGTGTTGTCGCATGCTGCAGTTACAGTCACTTAATGTACTTTATATTTGTAATTTTCTCAGCTACATCATCGCCATCCACCTGACCTAATTCTGTACTGTAAAATCAAACGCCTCGTGCAAGGTACAGCTGTTGGGTTAAAACGATCATGTACTGTGATACAAGGTTGTTTTATGGTCCTAGATTATGTAGAAAAAAAAATTACTGAATAACCTTGGTGTTATCAGCAGACATGACCATATCTGAGCATAACTATCATTAGCACAGGATTTGTTAATTTCCTGGGAAATGAACCGTCTGAGCAGAAGGTGGACAACACAGGGTGCCCTTATGACTCATCGAGGTTGTGGGGAATGTTCTCGCTATGGTGTGGGTTTAAATCTGTCACTTTTGCCGTCCATTCTCTCAAAAACTGTCTTGTCATTTCCTTAATATGGAGCTGAACAGTGTACAAACCCTGTAACAATAATCCGTGAAGATGCTTTTGTACGATATTCCTTTACACTCACTAACTTAAAAAGGGAAAATTACATAAAATCTGTGAAGTGGGGGCTGGGATGAGTAAAATATCTGGAATGTGACAAAGATATCTGGAGAGTAAAACAAAAGAGGGTAGAGTCAGGTTTTTGTAAGAGCTGAAAAGTGAACATTTAGGCAGATAATACAGCTAAAAGCCATTTAGGAAAAACTACTAAGAAAAAATTTTATACTACCAGTAACAATAGACAGTCATCTGCTATATCAACTCATGCTGTGTCATATATGACACATATATATGGACTTTGAGTGGAATTATTTTGTGATGACATCAGGCGGCAAATTAATCACTTTAAGGAAGTTACATTTAAAAGTAAACAAGAGTAATTGTTGAGACTTTTGTTTTACACACTTAGAGTTTTGTCTGATGCAATTTACAGTGGAACATCGCACTGAACAGCAATTATGTAATAATAATGATAATAATTTAGCATATATTTGTTATGTCATGATATTTAGCAATTTTAGGAAAATTTTCTTTAGGGTATCCACACTTTTTCATGAGTAAAAGTCAACCTCTTTTCAAGTCCTTTTTAGGTGCATTTCCAGCACCTTACAGCTGTGGTAAATTACATATTTATATACAATACATATACTCAGTGGCCACTTTATTAGGTACACCTGGATACTTGATATGTTTCAGGTATTGACCAAAATAACCCAGTGCCAAGTGGTACTGAAATTTCTCCTGTCAAATGATACCTAGATTTGATCCTTTTTATACCCAGATCTTAAAAAAAAGACTATTTGTATGGCTTTTTGTTCTCAGACAATCACTAGTAGTGCAACTGAATGCGACGTGTGATTGGCGCACTACTGCAGCAGTCTGTGGTGTGGTGAAGTCGACCGAGGAGTATTTACAAAGTTGTCAGTTTAGTGTGCCAAAATGCTACCAAAATATTCAAAAGTATGGCTATACTACATGTTTAAGGCATCTGGTGGCATTTTACGTAACGGAATGCTGCCATTTACATAATGGGTATCGAAAAAAGTAGTCTATTGGTATGGGTACCACTTTACCCATGGACAGTACTTTTTAAAATGACACCCAGCCCTGAGTACACCTGTACAATCTAGTAGTAAAATCTGACAAATATTATTTCTTTATCTGTCAAACAATAATTTATTCTCAAAGTAATGCAATTACAATTTCAAGCACTTCATTTAAACTCTAAGTACTTTTCAAATCTTGAAAACACCACATTAAATTCAACTGTTTTTAAGGATTAAATGTCAAGGATGATTCTTAGGCCGGGTACAACCTGGTACAACCGGGTACAACCTGGACCGGTTGCTAGCTCACTGCAGGGCTACCACACATAAGGAGAAAGAGAACACATTACCACCTACGAATCTGGGGTTTCCAATCCACCTAACACCTGCACGACTTCAGACTGTGAGAGGAAACATGAGCACATGGAGGAAACCCATGCAGACACGAGGAGAACATACAACCTCCTATCACTAAAACAGCATGTGCTATAATAACGTATAACCTAACAGCAAAGTGTTTAAATCTCTTGGGTTCAGCCCGGGACCTACTGCCCTGTAGGAGATGGCACGAACACAGAGGCCTCAAGCATCTGTGCCACTCCGTCCTGCCAACATGACTACCTCACAACCAACACCGCGAGGTAGACAGCTTGATCTGACACAGGCCAATTGTAGGTTAAGCACTACCTCGATGTACGTGCTGCCAACAGATGGACCACCTGTCCCAAACAGACTGAACAGTACTTACACAGTTGTGCTGGATTAACTGTTCATATGTTCAAGTCCGACTGCAGTCCCTGTCTTTAAAATTTATTTTACAAGTCAGCTTAGGCCAGTAAAGTTGACGTTTGGAGGCATAAATGAAACGTTAATGTAGCGTCAAATTACAGAGTTTTCCTGCTAGGGATCAATAAAGGTGTATCAGCTTGGTAGACACTTGTGCGATGTTTATGTCAACCAGTTAAGAACCTAAGGGAGTGCCACGTCTGTCAAACATTACTGGAGTTTATGGCTCATGTGCCTTCATGAATTATACTTTACAATTCTACATTCTCAGTTTTTAAAACAATCAGTCAGGACCTGGAAATAAGCCTTGTAAACAGGCATATCTGTGTAAATATTTACTGCTAGTATTGAGCTAACCTGGTCCTGTAACTCTTAAATCCCTGCACTGATGCCCCCCCTCTACCATTTACGCATCTTGGACGGTGATACATCTTGCCTGACACTTCCGCACTGGGTTTGGCCAACAGATCCAGTGTACACCCACACATCCTCCTCAACATCACATGAATTTAAGCACTTGTAACCTTCCTATTCAACACACACTCAAACGTACACCCACCATACTACCGTCCTTTCTTTTGTCACCCTGGCTTCTAAATAACATGAGAATGCTCGGTAGATCCACTTGACCACAACCGTTTGAACATGACTGATTTATCCGAGGGATTAGCTGCAATTAGAGCTTCCATACAGCCTTTAAACCAATAGAAACAGGAGCCCATGCAACAGGCATGAGTCAAGCGCCATGAAATAAATTACAAGGAGAAAAAAAAAACAAAAAAAAAAAAAAACACAGCAGGCCAAATCTGAGTGATTATTAAGATGTGCTAAACAGAGGCTAAGGTAGTTGAGAGTGACACAGAGAGAAAGGCAGGGGAGAGCGTGGGAGGACACACTTCCTCAGAGACTGTAAAATCCTTTTGAACGGCACCGAAATCAGGAGAGAAAAAAAAAAAAACGAGCTGTTGTGAAATACCTAGAGAAGGCAGGCCCATGTTTACAGTGAGATGAGCAATGATGTAGCTAGAAACCTAAAAGGTTTCCTGGTGCCCATCTCCCACACCTTTTTCTGAACCGCTTGTGAACACATAGCTTTTGGTAAAATAGCTCATTTCAATCTGATTCACTTCATGTTTCCCAGCTAAAATGGTACCCTGCACACATACAGCTCTGAGTCACATATTGACAGTTTGTAAGATGTAATCAAGTGACTGAATTTCAAACCGGACATTTCTCATATGATCGGCCTGCAACAAACAGAAACAGTCCAGAGTTTTAGTATAACTGCTTCCACATGAGAGGTTTTCTCAACAAGTTATTTCCGTTTTCTTTTAGCTTTGCTTTGACTTCAGTTCTTAAAACACACTGTAAATTACACAAAGAATAACAACAGCCAATAGTAATATAATCAATCCATATGGGCATAAATGAATAACATCGTTCCTGAAACAGAATGTTGCACATTATCTTGGTATTCATTTCTGTAATCACGGCTTGCATTAGCAGATATGGGTTACATTTACAGGAAAATCTTGCTCTTTCCTAGCCCTACCAAACAGATTCACATCTTGCTAGATTCAAATTAACAAAGCTGAAACACGTGATTGTTTCCATGAATTCACCAACGCGTAAAGAAATAACAACCGACTTCCGAAGTTCGAGCAGATAAACAGACAACAGCTACAAGGCTTAAAAAGTAAAAACCTCACATTTGACATTTTCACTTGATCGACTGGATTGTAAACGACACATCGGATACCTCAGAAAAGCTTCACTACTCGCTCAAAAATTATCTCTAAGAGGGCAATGACACAAATAACACACTGAACCCGAAACTTGGCCCACATGTAAACAGAGGTATGTTTGGATTTCTTGTATAGCCAACACTACTTGCTATAGATGAGGTGTGCAATGACTTGACATGATAAAACCCAAGACACTGAGACACTGAAACATCGTACACAATCATTTCTCCTCCTTCTGAGTCACTCCAAGTATCACACTGTCTGGGAAGCAAATGACTGAATACTTTAATTCTACTCTAATTCATAATATTCAACTACACTGTTTTCTTTTTAACTGTTGACGTGGACCTGACGTTCATGTGGGTTATAACTGTGTGAATGTACACTTTATAATTTTTAAAACCTTTTCTATTCTGTACTAGCACAATACATTTTATATTTTATTGCCATCTTTTTTTACTGCTCTTTATTTGCCAAATAAAGTAGTATTTAGTTTGCCATAGGGCTGGGAAATATATCAATATTATATCAAAATCGTGATATGAGAAAAAATATCGGCTGTGTCCGAAATCATGGACATAACTCGGATACTGCATTTTCTCTGCTTCAGTAATTACGTCGTTGCAGTTGCACAATAAAAACATGCCACATCAACGGTGGCTGGTTGACCATCCATGACAAATATCAACATGCATATCTGTGATAAAAACATGATGTTATACAAAACCTATTTTCTCCAAATTAATTAATAACATTACAAAGTACTTTGCGGCCGTTTGTGTTGTGATGTGCTGCTCTGCTAACACTAATATATTAACATTAGTACAGTGTTAAAGGCAGATGGACGAGGTGAGTGAGAGCAGCACGATTGCAACCTGTCCTGCAAATGCAAGTAATTTTCAGTGTGACCTTTGTTGTGTTGAAGTTTGTTTTACCGGTTGGTCGTGTAGTTACTTGTCAATTTAATGTGTAACAATGTGCATTATGACAACATGGTACAAATCATGGCTTGTAGCGACCCACCTCACTAACATTCGCTAGCATAGAGGGCTAAGAGGCCTACATGTTAAGCACTAGAGAAAATCAATTGCCAATTATTTTAATTTCTTTGAGATAGACAATTACACATTAAATTTGCACTTTATTACATGGATAAGAAACTGCTAAACCAAACATCAACATGCCATCTTAAGTTTAACATGTACAACAGGTTGCAATCTGAGAGAGAGCTGCTCTCTCTCCTCCCAACCGTCTCTGCGTCTGTCTCATAAAGTCCGTCTGTTCCTTCAGCGCAGTGACCATTGGTTGTACACTACTTTTCACAATGCACTGTGGGATACTTTGAGTCCACTATACAGGGTATAATAAGTTCCACTATACATTCAGACAGTAATGAACTCACTATATAGTGAACTATAATGAGTAGTGGGTGATTTCAGACACAGCCGCCATTGTAGATTTTTGAAATCATTATATCGCAAGTGTTGTCTTTTCATGGTGTTAAAGGCTGCATTACAGTAAAGTGATGTAACTTTTGTGACCTTATTAGACTGTTCTAACTGGCCTATTATTTGCCTTTGACCACTCGGTCATTATATGCACATTACTAATGGTTGTTTGTCAAATATCTCACTGTGTAAATATTTTGTGAAAGCACCACACCAATAGTGAACCCTTTAATACTGTTGCAACATCGATAGAAGTATTTAGTCAAAAATACTGTGATATTTGCTTTTCTCTGTATCGCCCAGCCCTTGTTTGCTAAATACTACCATCCTACTACTTTAAAGAAAGACACGAAAAGCTCAACATCAGAGCAAATAATAAATAGGGTGGCTATGCTACATTAAAATAAAAAATATAGACTTTTCTTACTGGTGAGAAATCAAACACCACTTTGAAAAAAGAACCGTTGCACACCTTGTCATGATGTAAGTCAAATTGTATTTCATGTAACTAAAGTATACATGTTGTAGCTTTATGGTTATGAAATGTAATAAAAGTGTAATGTGTAAAAGTTGACCGTTTGCTGCAATGTTAATGTAATGTTAACATGTTCCTGTATAGCAGCAGCTATTAAACTGCAGCACCAACTGGAGATAACACAGGGAGAGGACGCAGGGGTAATCTGGCTTACCTGACGCTTTTGTCAAACACCTTGGTGCGGAACACCTCCTCCTGATCCAGACTTATGGTGCAAAAGGTGCAGAGATCCCTTTGTCGATTTGGACCTGAGACAGGACCTAGATTCTTAGCTTCACCTGCAGCACCAAGAGAAGAACATCATTACTATCCCGACTGGCATCAGAACAAAAGCAGTCTTTACAAAGTTTAAGTAAAATTAAGTATGTGTACATAAATGATATGTGTTTTGGACAATCCACACTCCTACTATTCATTAATATTTTTCTTTCTCTATACCTCCTTCCACTATACAATTATAAATATTAATTTTACTGCTCGACTGAGATGTGAACAAACCTTCAAAAGCTTCTGAGAACATGGGCATTTAAGTTTTGGATCTTGAGACTGCTAAGTTGTTGTAATACACAAATGACAATTCTTGAATTAAGGTAAAAATATGATTCGTTTTTTAAAGTTCTTACTGCTAATGTAAATCAAAAAAGGAAAGGAAATGTTCTGAAATGACAATACACTGAAGCTGACTCTGTACAAGCTTATCTAAATCAATAAACGCACATGTGATTGCAATCATACACAGCGCATTTTTACATCCTCATGTTCATATGGGGACATCGCCTCTTGCCAGTTGTTTGGGCAAGCTGCAGAGCGGATGTAGCTGAAGTAGACTTGAGGCTCATATGTGGTTAAAAACATGAAACATTGACTTCCTCAGGATAACCAATGACGATGGTACAGCGCTGATTCACAAATGACAAACACCTTTGTAACAAACACCACATGCGCACACTTCCATTACATTGCAGGCAGACCCAGAATACATGCCATGTGGTTTTGTGCAACACATACATAAAAAAATGCCCCAAATCAAAGCCAGATAAGTTCAACTTGAACCGCCAGAACAGCTAAATGGTGGTCACTTGAACACAGCACTATCAATAACTTCGCAATGGATCCCATTTAAAGCGGTGGATTAGAAGGGCAGCAGTCTAAAGTGGTCCTCTAGCTTTGGACAGGTGCCATAAGTCCAGGTGAAGACCTAATTAAGAAAAGCCACCGGTGAGATCAGCTTTTTAACAGGCTATTAATAATGGTGTACGGCTAATCTTAGGAACAGCCAGTAAAAACAGCCAAGTTGTCACTAAGCTTGGACCAGGATGACCTGGTGGGAGTGGAGCGCACAGGCACATATGCACGCAGATACAAACACATACAGTGGGCCAACCTACCCTACTACCATCTCTTCTCAGTAACATTTCAATTAAGCATGTCACCCTGTGAAAACCACGACTAAAAGGTCAGAAAATATGCCTTAACAACACCTCTCTGAGCTGAAGACTGCTAAGTCAACTGGTCTTTTCCTGATTTTATTCTGAAAACAAAGCAAACAATGACATAAATCAAAGTACAATGGCCATCTAAAACCTGCTGTGAGAATACATCTTTACAGAATGCCACCTCAATTGATGTAGGCCAAAGGAAAAATGACAAAGTGTGAACGAGGAAGAATGGAGTTTCGTAAGACTGCAAAGTGAGTTACATGCCACGATAGTTCCTCTATTTTGTTCTGCTTACTGTTTTCTCATTAATTCATAGTAGTGAAACTGACATTTGTCTTTCTATTGTGTCCCTATACACACAAGCCTTACATACAAGTTAGCCTATATTCACCTTACAGTAAATATGTACAGTAAAGTCAGTTTACAGGCAGTCATTACCTAGTCATGATAGTTTCTACTTTAGAAACACAAAATGTCCCCCAAGCCTATATGGGTTTGTCATAACATAACATATTTAAAATAATAATCATAATCACTGTGATTATTTAAGAAAAACTGCTCTAGTGCCGGCTTATTTTAAACTGACCACACTGTATTTTACTTTCCCCACTGAGATCAAGTAATGCCACAGGGGCAAATTAAATCCTAACCATAATCGATTACCTCAAACACCAATACAAGGAGGACGGTGGAGCAGTGGGTGCAGACTAATGGATGTGTGTTAATACTAATGGATGTGTGTTAATCTGCTGCAGCATATCTGTGAGTAAAAGTACATAATGGTAACCAGTACAGCTTGAGTAATGTGAATCTCAAAATGCTGGTAATGGCTGAATCTTTTGAAGAGCAGCCACACACATCTTGAAGTTGAGTAATTTGGCAAAAAAAGAAGAAGGACAAATACACATTCAAACAGGCGCACAGCCTCCTGGCAGGTACTCCACCAAGGACCAGCCAAGCCTGTGAGGGAGGATGAGGAAACTGGCTTGTGAGGTATTTGACTTTAAAGCCAACGTTTCCGATTTGGACTCTTATCACATGCATGACTAGTATATTACTATACTATGGCTGCAGGCAAGACAGCTAACTCATTCCTACAGATGCTTTAATCATTCATGAAGTGTTAAATGATGAGACATGATAATTGCATTTAATTGATTCTTGATTAATGCCTCCACAGGCAGGTCAGAGAGCAGAGACTGAAGATTTAGAGACCTGCTGAAAGAGGCTGTGTGGTGAGAAAGGACTTGAAATCAAGTCATCATCCATCAGTCAACATACCAGTGATATAATGTGCAATGATTGGCACTGGTTAGCATTATAAAACGTTAGGTTAGGTGTCAATGCTAACATTAGGTGACCATTACTTTGCTGCTTGAACCCTTATTTAATATGCGTTTATGTTGTCGCTGAAAATACGATTATTACCTAACATTAGCTAAGTTACCCGTCTGTCAGATGCCTGCAGAGACCAACGTTATAGCTGATCAGGTTAGTGACTGAGGCGGTTGGTAGTAGCTAGCCTACTTTGCCACCAACGTTACCTTAGCTTACAGGGGCAGCTCAGGTCCACACAAAACGCCCAAATTTTAAAAACCTTAACATTTCTAACACACGTAAAACACCCAGTATGCTAGACCAGGTTAGCAGACGGCCGCGCAGCCCCGATCGATGAATGAAATCATTCACAACAAGCTACTAGCCGCTGCTAGCATGCTAGGCTAACTTGACGTTAACCACCAGCCAGCAGCCCGACCAGATGAACTGGCTGCCTCTGCCTCCACACTGTCGACTGTTGATGGCACTGGCACGCCGCGCCCCTCCGGCTTCCCCTCTCGCCGCTCGCTTGTTACACCGACCTCTCTCCCCCCCTGTGAGAGACGGAAAACATCGGCTCGCCAGTGAGACTTACATATTTTACCCCTCAGGCTCTGTAAAATCCGAATCTTCGCGTCGTCCTCTTCCGCCATGGTGAGAGCTGACTGTTGTCGCTGCTCCGGTGCATTCAGCGCTGGTTTATCATATCCGTTTATGAATGCAGGCAGAGTGGAGGAAAGCCAGCCCCACTGCCGCGTCACGTCAGGTCCCGTACACACTGGTGCCTCAAAACGTTTGGAGAAATACCAAGCTTCCTCAAAAGTCGAGTCTTGCTTTGGGTAGCGCTTCAGTCTGGAGATGGTAGGAGCTTTTACGGGGATTTAAAGTCTCTCCGCGCTGTTGCTCGTTATGCAACGACAGCGCTCGCGGAGAACTGATACTTTGACTTGTGTGGGGCTAGTTAGCTTAGCGAGCTAATCTACTTTAGACACCAGCGCCTGAGGTTAACCCTGTGTGACATGCCTGTGTCACACAGATGGAAGTTTGTCATCATATTTCTGAGGTTTTAGGAGTGGTGAGAAGATTTCCAAATTGAAAAATAGTACAGAAAGAAATCCACAATGCTCTAAAACATTCATAAATCAAAAGAAATGTACACAAAATGACATTAAGATGGAGACTGACCTGCTTAGCTTGGTCTGACACTACTGAAAAAGTTAGCAGGCCAATAAGTGTCCAATTTGGTTTCAACCATAGAGTGAGGCAATTAAGTGACCCTTAAAATATACAGTAAAAAACAGTTTAATATTAAATGTGGTATCATGCTACTACTAAATGATGTCAGTGTACATTAAAATAACAGCAGTCCTGTAATGTCTTATTTCAGTAACAGTGTGACTGAAACAGAGTGAGGTTGTGTTTTACCTGGGCTACAGCTTTTAGCAGGATACTTTATTGTAAAATGATATCACTGAATGAATGCATGTTTCATTGTGATATGGTACTTTATTTTATTCCATTATCTCCTATGGATGAAAACATGACAGACATCTTGTGTTGTTTTCCTCTTTCCAGGGGATGTTGCTTGAGGTTTGGTGAAAACACTGGTCTGATCCTCATCGCTGGTGGAGGCAGGGAGCCTGAAATGGCAGTCAGGTATGCATTTTAACTTTTATATCAATTTCTGTGTATTATCTCTTATTAACATGTTGCTCACGTAAAGCTGGCCAATATGGAGAAACACAAATATCACAGTATTTTTAACCAAATGCCTCATTATGTATATTGTAAAAATATTGTAGAGTTAACTATTGGTGCTGTCACAATGAGATTTTTGACAAATAATCATCAGTGAAGTGTACATAATGACTTAGTGTGTAAAGGCAAATCATAGAACAGCGAGAACAGTCTGGTCAGTTTATAAAAATACATCACTTTACTGTAATGCAGCCATTAAAACTAGAGAGGGGCAACAGTCACAATATTACAATATCCAAAATATAAGGTGATATATAACATGATATTATGCCTAGCCCTGAGCTCACACTAATTCACAACACCTACTGTATATATTAATAACATCTAATTTATCTTTAAAAAGTAAAGTTCTTTTAAAGTTCTCTTATATTTTCCCTTAATTTTTTGTTAAGAGAAAAATAAGAGAAGTTAGCTCCAGATGTATCAAACATTCTTAGCTATCTAAATCTGCTCTTGCCCGGGTGTGCTGACTGATGAATCCCACTTGTTTATCAAGTCATCTGTTAGCGTAGGCAACACCTCCTAAACACTGTATAAGGGCAGGTGTTGTTCTGTGTGCAAAGACAAAGACATGCCCAAGAATTTGAGATGTCACCAAAAGAGGCTGTAAGAAGATGAAAAGTGAAATTAACGCACTGTCAAATAAACTTAAACAAAGTAAATGTGATTTTCTAGTGTCAATACTGGAGTTACAGGAAGATTTAAAAACCCTAGCAACAGTAAAATGTGTCAGCAGCAGTGGAAGAAATATTCTGATCATTTACTTAAGTAAAAGTACTAATACCACACTGTCAAAATACTCGATTACTAGTAAAAGCCCTGCATTGAAAACGTAACTTAAGTAAATGTATGTGAGTACAGTTAGGAAAATATTTTAAGGTATCAAAAGTAAAAGTACTCCTGCAGAATTTAATTTTTAAATAAATTTAATAAATCCAAAATTATAAACTAATTAAAAGGAAAAGCAGCAAGTCCTCATGTTTGAGAAGCAGGAACCATTAAATGTTTTTGCATGAAAAAAATGACAAAATGGTTGACAGTTAATTTTCTAATTAATTGAGTACCTCAAATTTGTATTTTATTACAGTACTTGAGTAAATGTACTTAGTTACATGCTAGTAGTGGTCAGCAGAGGGACACAGCAGAGGGACACACACCATTGATCCCAAGTAATTGGGATCAATGGCCAATAATGGTAGTATTTATTAAGCCCTGAAATTTGTTAGTCCAATTATTTTTATTACTCTGAAACTTAATTATCTAAATGTGATTATGTTATATTGATGCAATTTTAAATGTTCCTCAGATTTAACACAGACCACAGTCAACAACTTGTGTACTGTGAAAACAAGATGTTTTTCTCGTGTCTTGGCAAGAGTGCCCTCGACCACTCGTAACACTTTACTCTTACCCAAGAGCAAAAATAAGAGAACACTGGTAAATCCCAGAAATGGGTAACAACAAAATAAGAAGCGATAGTGGACACAAACACAAGTAAAAGAAAATTTGCTCATATATAATTTCTTGCGCAATTCCCATTATGTCACAAAATTCTCTGCTGTTTACTTTCAAGATTTTGTGACATCAAGATACTCATGTCAAATATTTTGTCTTTGTCAGGTCAGGGTTTTTATCCGGTATAGTTATTTATAGATATTATAGCTGTGTCAAGCAAATTATTTTATTTGAAATCCCTTATTTAATGAGACCACTAATATATTTCTTAAGTGTTTTACTGACAACACCAAATATATATATATATATATGTATAGTGATCGTCATATCAAGTCTATGCTGGATTTGTATCTTATATTTTATTAAAGTACAGTAGAAACTTTTGTACAATATAGTGAGCATGTGCATACGTTCCTCACTATACTGCTACAATATGAAGATATCAGCTTCTACCATCACACTGAAGACTGAAAGACTCACAGGCTCGATTCAACAGGTTGAGGAACGGTATATGGCTTCTAAGTAGCCCCCGTGTACCTGGGTCGAACACTGAATGTAACTGGAATGATTGATTTGTTTTTAATGATGTCATTTGTAGCGTTTGTAGTATGGGTTTCTTTTTGTTTAGTTAAATGTTGCTCTGTAGTTTTGGATTTTTTGTGTATCTGTGTGAAACAGTTGACGTCCTGGGACACAAGACAAATTTCAGAATTTCATGTAACAATAAAGTGAAATCAAATGAAATCAAAATGTAACTTTAGAGTAACTAATCTTTACTTATTTCAAAGTACACCAGCTCCTGAAGCTATGCTTACAGGTTATGAATGTAAAGTAATTGAAAATGCTGCTCACATTTAATCTGCAATTGTTATTATCAGCATTTTCAATACGTAATCGTCCTTTATTAATGGAGTAAAAAATGTTGCCTCCATGGCATAATCAGTGTGTTAAGCAGTGCCTTATACCTCAAACTTATGATCCATCTGTTACATCACAAGTCCAGTCTTAGAAAGAGGCAAGGAATTTAGAAACATCTGGAAATTGTGTCTTGAGGCCCAGCTCTAAATACAGATGCAGTTTGTGTGGAGGAACGAGGGAATGAACTTCTCAGATGGGCTGCAGGTCCCTGGAGGATCGGGAGGAGCAGATAACCTCCATGTGGCTTTATATTTAGGAAATTGTTTGCTGTGGAGCAGGTTTTGTACCAATGTGACTGTTTAAAGTCGACTTTTTCTCCCCACTCCACACTTTCAGTTCATGACGTTTAGGGTTTGTGTGACTATTCCCTTACCATAAGAGAGTCAGTGAGTGTGCTTATCAGTCAGAGGTCAGTGAATACTGTCATAGTCATGTGTTTACTTGACCTCTATCTAGGTTAAAGGAGGACAGGATCTAAGTGTTTAGAATATCAACAACATTTATTTAAATAGTTTTACATGTTTTATACATATTAAACACACAAAAGTAGTACCTTTAATCTCAAGGGTGCCATTTGTTAATTAGAAATTAGACTTATATGGTGCTTAGAACTGAAATTGAAATATCAAAGTATTTAACCAACAGATTAGCATAGTCTAACTATAAAGTGCAACTCACATAGCCAGTTAACTGAACGTGAGATTCAGAAATGTGACAGTTGTAAAATTCATAGTTTTCCAGTTTTCCCCAGATATATTTTTAAAAAGTGAAGATGTAACCACACCCGGCAGCTTTTCAGTCGTCCATCACACCCTACCCCTGCTCTGAAATAGCTTGCATGTCACTGAGTCTGCCATAAATGCATAGACAATGGACATAGTACAGTCTGTGTCAGAAGGTCCTGTATTATGCAAACAAAAATGTCTCCTACAAAGGTGAAAAATTTCAAACTGTTGAGTTCAGGAGGGAAGAAATTACAGCCTGCACTGACGTTAGATCCTCATGTTTAGCGTCCATTCACAACATTTTATTGAGCTCAGCTGCAAAGACAACACCCTTACATTTCCTAACCAAAAGCAGAGGCTTGAAGTCTCATTCACTTTCTCTTTTGCCTATTGTTGTCCACTGTCCTCAGAGATCTTTAAAAAAATGGCTCTTCTTTGCACATCCATTTCTCTGGCTTGTGTATAGAAATGTGTGCACCTTTAGTTTCAGAATCGTTTCTCCCAAAGAGTTTAAAGGACTTGTCGCGGTCATTGTGACTGGTTGTTCTCGGCCCTGTCAAAATGTCCCTGTTGCTATCGCCGTCTCTGTCACAGGCCTGCTTCTTTGAGATGAGATGCATAGAGTGCTGTGCACTGATCCTTTTTTTCGCCATTTTATGTTTCAGCTTTGAGGGCGTCATAGAAAACAACGGGTCAATGCAGGGCGATAATGGACCTTTAATGTTGGAATATGACATGTCTTGGTAGGCAGCTAAAGACATGAAGTCAGTTGTGTCCTCGATTTTGGGCTTCATTTTATCAATGGAAAGATGTCCTTCATCCACTCTTTCACTTTTTATGCCAGTGCCTCCTTGATTGTCTCCGTCTTCAGTTTTGATGGTGTCTGGTTTATTGACTTCACTCAGGTGTGCTGAGTATTTCGAACATGGTGTGAAGTTGTCAGAGTTGTATCCCTCTTCATTTGCTTCCTGGTGTTTTTTCTCATGGCTTCTCTTTGTGGCAAGGTAGAGAAACCGCTGGGGACAGAAGGAGCAGCGATACTTCTTCTCTGGGTTGGGGCTCCGGGGTGTGTTATCAAAGCAGGAGCCATTTTCCATACAGCTGTTGCAGATGTAATCACCACCAGCAGGTGCCTCACCGGGGGGGCCTTGTTTACCACAGGTCCTGCAGAAACATGGGTGGGAACCAGTAACATGAGCTTTCAGACCCGTCTCTGTGATAAAAGAGCTGTCACAGATGTCACAGTTGTAGGTGGCCCTCGGGCTGGAGTTCCTGCTGAGGCTACGTTTCACCTCTCCACTACCACCTGACACGCTCTCCTCTGTCAGCCAACTACTTTTATCAAGATGGGCCTCACTGGCAGTAGTTCTATCTACAGATATGTCAGGATAGCCGCGAAACAAAGCCTTTCTGTGCTTGAATCTCAACTTCTTCCTTTTCTTTTTAGCTTTGTAGGAATAGTAGGGACGCCAAAGCATATCAGCTGTGTCACAGTCATTGGGATCATCGTATGTCTCTGGTTCTGTGGCAGCAGTGACTTCTGGTCTGAGGCGGAGCCTGGGGCTCTCTGAGTCTTCCCTTTTTGGAGGGCACTGACTTGGGCTCTCCTCCTCTCTCCATTCTCTGATTCTCCTTTTCTTTCTTGGGAAGAGTTTAGATCCTTTGATTCGGCGACGAATGATAGCTTCATTTCCTATTTTCACTGTTATCTGACAGAGCGGCATGGCAGCTCCATCCACAGATGGACCCGGGCACGCAGGTTTGGCGATATATGTTTCTGTCTTTGCTCCCACCTCTTTACTGCGCACCAGATTCTCAGTGCTTGACTGAAGTATCTCCTTGGTCATATCCTCAACTCTTTTTGCAGAAGCCGATAGCTCACCTAACTTTTTAACCGTGTTCAGAGAGTTTAAGAATGGCATGTTATGACTGATGTGCTCTGAGTTACTTAGCACTGGAGGATCATCTTTGTAACCCACTGAAGGAGAGTCAGGTTGCAAAGAAAAGCTACTGCTGTAATCAGTGAAGGTTGAATCTCTGCTCTCAGCCTCTTTTCTTGTGTCTCTATGGATTTCCAATTCACTGCTCAGACTTTGGTCAACATGTTGGTCACATGGCTTGTCAAAGCTGATGCGAGGCATGACAGGTGCCACCATCTTTGTGGTTGCCATGAATGTGAGAGGGAATGAAACGTTATCATGGTGACTGATCAGACCGTTTTCTTCAAATGGAGGGATAAGAGAGTTGCTGTCTGGTGGGGCTTCGTCTCCTCTTTCAGCGCTCTCTGAATACGTCTGACTGTACGTCTTGTATTGCCTCTTTCTGAACTTCATAGGTAGAAGCCTGTAAAGTTTGATTGGATAAACACTGGCTTTCAGACCACCGTTGGCAGATTTTTTCTTAACAGCTAGACTAGGATCAATGCCGTGAAAAGACTTCTGATGGTTCTTTAAGATATAATATGTCATGAATGTCTCCAGGCAGAAAATGCACTGATAGCGGCGTTCACCCGTGTGCCAGATTTCATGCTTGGTACGGTACTCTGCCAAAGCAAACACTTTATTACAGTAATGGCAGGGATATGCCCTCTGCCAGGAATGTACATTCTCGTGCCGCTTCAGACTGGATAGGGTGACGTAGACCCGTTTACACACGCTGCAGTTGTATCTCCTCTGACTGCCACCTGGCCTCACTGCCTTCTCAACCTGTGGAGGCTCTGATTGGTCCGCTTGAAGGGGCTCTGGGGTGTAAGGGCTGGAGAGGTCAGCAGAAGGAAGCTGTGTCATGTTACTCTCTGTGTTTGCCATGTCATCTGAATGGAGTTCCACATCTTTGGTTGATATGTCAGTAGCATGCAGTTTGGGTGGACCCCTTACAGCTTTGGGACAGACTTGCTCGTGGTTGCGCAGCCGTTTGAGGTGTATAAACTTTCTGTGACAAAACTTGCAAAACAAATGACTGACAAAACGCTTTTTATGTACCTCTGAGTGAATGGTGAGAAGGGCTTTATTTGTGAATATCTCCGGACAGTGGTCGCATCCATAGATTGAGATGCTGTCCTCTGTGTGAGGGGAAAGGGTTGGTGGACCTAACTCCATCAGGGCATTGTCAGTGGCTACAGGTAGCCCTGGGTCTATTCTCTTTTGTGTCTCTGCCTCTGAAAAAAGCGGAGGTGGGGTCATGACTGCAGGGGGTGCTGCAGAAACATCATCAGCTAATGTGGGGGTTATTGTATTTGGTTTATCTGCTTGTGGTTCAGCTGGTGTTGGAAGTATACTTCGACACAAAGTGCCTCGCAGCCTGTGGCGCTTTTTCAGTGGGCCTGCATTCCTGTAAATGAGTTGCTTTGGCTGAGATATTGCTGGCTTACAGACCTTCCTGTTGTCCCACTGACTGCTGTCCTTGCCTTCAGTAGATTTGCTTACTGCATATGAGTGCTCTGAGAGAGCTTGGGTTGTCTCATTGTTCCCGTTGAGGCAGGAGGTCGTGGGGCAGCTTGATGGGAGCTGTCCCACATCTGGTGACTGCCTCTCCCCATTGGTTTGAGCCAGAGGGGTGAAGAGATTGTTCCCAGGACACACTTCAGTGATAGAGAAGGCATTGGTGATGCGTGGCCCTCTGTCTATGTCCTCAGGCCTGGGAGCTTCCTTCTTGGTTTTTTTAGACACCGGGGCTGTGCTGGAATCTGTGGGTTTAACACATTCATCCTGCTTCTCTTGCTCTGCAAGCTTCTCTAAAAAAGGAATTCCCAGTCTTTTTCCCGCTGCCACCAGACCCCCTGTGTCCTCCGCACCAGGTGACGTCACCTTTGAGCAGTAGATAAAGTTGAGGATACTGGCAAACACCTCAGACTTCAGGTCCATCAGCTCCAGCACTTGGCTGGAGCTCCATGTGTCCGGAGTTGTCAGAGCGTTCCTGAAGTACCCGCTGCAGGCCGCCAGGATGTTCTTGTGGGCCCGAAACTTAACATCCTCCACCACAATGGTGACATCACAGAAGAGGCCTTGCGAACGCTGCTCATTGAGCTTGCTAAGCACAGTGTGAGGGTGAGCACTATCCATCAGGTTCTAAGAGCACAGGGATGCCACGGTCATCTAAAAAAAAAATAAGAGAGAAGAAATAATTACATCAGATTATTACAAAATGGTGGCTCGCTTTAATACTGTTTAAAAAAATTAAAAAGATGTGTGTACATTTTGTAGTTGTAATATTTGAGCTGTTCTACTGTTTCAACAGTAGATGGCAGTAATGTCCTGACAGATGAGCTCCAGTGCCAACAGTCTGGTCAACAGTTGTGGTGACTCAAGCCATCATAATCTCCATCCCTCTTCTTAAAAAAATAAAAACAAATAAATTAAATGACAGGCGATAGGATTATCAAAAGATAACCTATTGTAAAGTTCAACCCCTTTTATTTAACTGAATCAGGACTGTGCCACTGCTATCATGAGTCTCCTCTGTTCTTTTGTTGTCTTTTTTTCTTGTTTCTCCTGTGTAGAAGAGATCTTTAATCTCTTCTAAAGGCTAAATGACACATTTTAACAAGCCTGTCTCTTGTTTGATTATCGTAGGGAAGACCTCATTGATGAAACACTGTAATAAAAATACATCTGTTTTGATATTTCAATAACAGTGAGCTGTAAACAATTTGTCAGTGCCAAGATGTGGGGCAATGATTGTTTTTAGCAGTGGGTTTATCTCTGTTGATACTGTCAACATCCCTTCAAGCAAGACATTGAACTCCTGAATGCTGCAGTGGAGCTGCTCAGTGGCCCGAGGGCTGCACTGAAACACCCAAGTGGGAGTGTGACATGCAGCTAATTAGAAATACTGCAGGAACTAATTTTTAGTCAAAGGACACGAATAGAAATATGTGAATTTGGAAGTGTACTGTGAATATTTGAACATTGTGATCCAAAAAGTCTTGGATACAGTGACTGAATGAACAAGATGCATATTTACTTCCAGGTTTTTGTCTTTCCAATGATTTCATTTCTGTTCCAGGTCTGTTCTGACCTGCTTTTTCATACATGGAATATTCTTGTCATGAACACCCCATGTTGGCGATGAGCTAATCCCAGAACAAAGACATGACAAGAAGAGAGAAGAGTCTTTCTTAAAACAACAGCTGCACCCTAAATGAAAAGAAAATCATGTCCTACACCTGGTAAAACATGCCATGACTTCCTCAGTCATACATTTTGTCATTAATGCTTATGATAATTCAGTTTGGGTGGTAATCTATTCAGCGTGCTAACACGGCGCTGCACGATGTCCGGTTCAGTTGTCATGACAGTCTTACGGTTAATATGAAAATGGCATGCAGACAGTTACGCACTGATGACTCATACGCTCCCCTCTTCAGTTGTCTGTCAGTCGGCAGCAGAGACATCCTTTCACTTGTCCCACATACATTTTTTGTCAACTACAGGGAACAGTTAATTGATGTCTCATGATGGAAATGGCAAGCAGACAGCGCCATCGATATAATTTAGCACAGAGGCACAATAATTATCACTAGGAAAAGTAGAAACATTACCATTCTTTGGCCTATTCGAAGTAGCTGACTTACTAATAGTACTGTATTACATATGACACACATGTGTACAGTTATTACAAACACTGCAAAGATTTGTGGACAGACAGACAGGGAATTATAGTATGTGCGTGTCGACATAGCAGCATTTTTTTAAATTAGTTTGACAGTAAACTAAATGATCTGCAACTCTCAGAGGAAGTTAAAGTTCATTCATTCTCACTTTAGAAAGAGGATGTGTCACTCAGCGTGTTGTTCCAACTGTGGCCTACTCATAACAGAGTCAGTACGGTTTGACTCTACACTGAGTCATTTAGCATGTCTCATGTAGCATGCTGACTGCATCTGCTTGGACACACTCAGCTTGCATTTGCTAGTGATGAGTCACCGCACCTACATAAATGTTGTTTAAATGTGCAACTTGAGTTTGTACTTCACATTATCATTATTATTTTTCCATCTTCATTTACAGCTGCGAGTGAAAGTCACACAGCGACTGTGCAATTTAGCATGAGACTATGATTTTCTTTCTCTGGAGATGCTTTGACTAACTGCTGCTCTGGAGGCAACACTGCTGTATTTTGTGTTGTAAACTTGTCCATTGTGCTGCGTTCTGAGGACAGGAGTTTAATTTAGTCTTGGCAAATTATACTGTGAAGATAGTCTCATAGTAAATTAAGAGGCAGTTCCGATTTTGTTTCCTGTTTTGCTCATTTTTGTCTTGCGCATTACATAACATTTGGAAATTTGTTCAATATTTTTAAAGGTAACACATTTACAGCATATGCCGTACTTTTTGTTTACTCCAAAGGGGTTTTGGTTATTTATCAGTGATGTCATTTTATAATTTTTTTTTTCAGTCATTTCTAATTTTGTGCAACAAATACAATATGGCCGCCGTTCTTTGAAGCCCCACAGACGGCTGAAAACACAACCAGCCTCCTGCCTTCTTTCTCAGACAGGCCTCCGTTGCCATGGCAACATGCTATGGCGCAGCACTTATTGGGATTCAGCTGGATGGCAAGTGAGCGTACTAGCTGTTCGGGTATTCGGTCCCCTCTCTCCCACAAACATGCTGCCCTCTCTGAGAACTTGCAACACACAGCAGTCTACAGAGCAATCGAGGTTTGCTTTTGTCTCCGCTTGAATGTACTTTGTGTATGTGTATTGGTCTGTGTGTCTTTGTCTGCAGCAGAAATGCTACCCAAAGGACTTTCTCATCTGATAACAGCAAGTGATGTGCCACGGCTTTTGTGCTAATTTCTCAGTTTGTGCTGTTTACAGAAACAATTTCACATCTTCTTCTGGGTTACTGTTTTACTTTACAAGTTTCATTTTTCACAATTCATACCAATTGTTGTGGTTTATTGCCACCACATGCTGAGCGGAAATCTCGAATTTGTCATTGGTGCTTATGATTTTGCCACACCCGACCTTTCTTTACCTTCAAAGCTTATGTGATATTATTTTTTTACGTCTCAACCTGTAAAATAAAAATCCCCACAAACCAAACCACAAACCAAGAAATGACAGTATAGCACATAGACAGAGTGTTGTCGAACAAAGAGCGAAATGTCAAAGCAAAAGCCACTTCACGCATCTCTGCAAAGCGTACTTCCGCAACAAAACAGGTTATGAATTGAGGGAAACCATGCAAAACATACCTTAGTAAATCAGAGAGAATGATGCAGGGCGAACAGGAAACAGTGTCATGCCGTATCCCTTTTCTACAGCCCTCAGTGTACCCAACTATACATGAAAAACAGTTTCGTGAGAGCAAGGCGAAAGTAGTTTTTTTTCTATGATGGTCGCTGAACAGTGGTGTTGTCAGAAGCAGAGCTTTTTCTGACGTCTTTCTTCCTCTCCCTCCCTCTCTGTGTGCAGATGACTCCAGCTCCAACGTCCTTCGCCTCTATCCTTGCAGCCCAGGTCCTGGGCTAGATCTGCCCTGCCCTCCTCTGACTGTCCCTCTTCTGTCCTTCTCCAGCTTTAGGAATAACTCACAGTTTATACAGCATGTTGCTACACCGGAGTATGGGTCTGCCTTTGTGCTAGCTGGGCAACTGAAGCGTTCGTTCTGGAGCCACTGAGCAGGAAGCGGCAACTTTTATTAAGCATGGCAGAGGGCTGTAGGGAGAGCGGAGAGATTCTGGGTGCTACATCACACACCAGCTCTGTGCTCGATGCTATAGCCAGAGAAAACGCTGAGCTGCATTGCTGGTAGCAGCGTAGAGTGAGCCGTGCCCTGCTGTACAGCAAATGCCGTATTAAATCTCCCCGGCACCACACCAGCTAGATCCCGATGCATCGATGTTGACCAAAAGGAAAAATGTCTTTTGAATAAAACAAAATTATCTGAACATGCACGTCGAATGCATAACGCTGCACCATCTGTTTTATGCTTTTGCACACACACTCTGTCTGTGCAGCAATATATAACACCAAAGCCTTTCGTCTGTGCTCACACAGTCACTGTGGTTAGGTAACGCAGAACCCGAGAGAAGATGGCAGTCACTACTGTCCTATTGTTTATCACAGCAGTCACAGGACAGATGTTCATCGATGCTTTTTCTCACAATCGCAGTGAGCGTGCAAACTGAAAGCAAGGCTGAGGGGGGGGGAAGAGAGTCCTGCTATCAGTGGGGACTCTCGGTCTACCTATATAGAGGCTGCTGATTGATGCAAAAGCAGCAGATGCGTCAGCACTGCAGACGAGGGGGATGGGAGGAAGCTGAACCCGACATGGCACTGTGAGCCTCTCGCTAGCCTCTGAGGACGGAAGCTGCTCTTTAATTTACACAACTGAGTGTAGTCATATGACTGCACAGGTCTTCTCCTCATGCTGGCAGAGACCTGCTCACAACCGGTTTGAAATGCAAAATATTTGTATGTACTGTTAACCTCAAAAGACAAAGTAGCAGGTGCCATATCATTATGCAAGCGCACACTCATTGCCCTAAAGAAAGGAAATGTGCTATTCATGGAGTGTTTATACTTGAGCCTCTTAAATTAGACTCAGTGACCACCTTAAATCTTAGCTGCTGTATTGTCGTGTTCCCTTTCCTGAGTTTGGTACATCATGTTATATTTGTTTTATAAATACGCAATCAACTACATGCTCAGTCTTCTATTTTTAGTGCTGAAGGCAAGACCTGCTTTCTCTGGGACCCCTGCGTTAGCCTGGGAAGCTGCCTGTACACCAGCATATCAAGGCTTAAGACCTGTGCCACACCAAACCATGTTGGTGTGACAACCAAAAACAAACAAACAAAAAAAAAAAGAGACAATCAATTAAGTGATGAGAAAAAGGAAGTTTAAGTGCATACTTTCTATAACGGGAGTCATAAAATCTAATTTTGGGAAACTAGTGGGGATCCTGGCTGAAGCTAGTGTTGGTAGCAACCAACACAGCTGACTGTTATTTACAAAGACCGCTTAATAGAAGTCCAACTCTCAAATTCACAGCAATGGCACAAATTAGAAGAAGTCAAATTAACTAATGAAACGCTAAATGATTGTGAACAAAAAATATTGCCGTTATATTTAAAGAGACAAGTTGGAGTTTTGTTGTTGACTGCAGTGTATTCGTGGTTTTCTCTGCCAGGCCAGGAAGATCAGTGGCATTTAAAGAGAACACATCGAAGTTTCGTCTTCATTTTTAGTATATGTGATCTCAGTAACTGCCCTTGCCTGGTTATTACTCTGCGTAGTGGCTTGTGCAAAATATTTTGCAAGCAGCACCTTGTCACCCACAATTGTTATCACAGCTAGTATGTGTTCAAAACCACAGGACAAAATATACAGGCCTCTGATGCTCAGTAAGCTCAGCTGCAGCCTGTAGAGACGCCGATCAGCAGGGAAGTACAGACCGCCCTACAAGGCTGAGTAGGCCTCATCCTCATTCTCAAAGCATTCACACTCATAGCATACAAAGACACTCATCCCTGGTAGCACTTATGTTACTGCCGTAACACACAGTCATACTTTGAGTTGCCTACCAAAATGTCTCTGTGCGGAAGGTCTTGCTGAGCCTGTCTCTGCCACTATGGAAGTCTCTCTGGTGTTTGTTTAGGAGGAGGAAAGGACAGTGACTGCCCGGCTCCGGTTCTCCCTTTGGCCTAGATCAGGCCTTCATCTTCCCTCTTCACTGCTGCCTGGACGTTGCCTGTGGACTATGGTTCTGGCAGAGGCTCTCTGCTCCTGCTGTGTATAGTTGTCTTCTGGAGGCTGCTGCCACTGCTGCGTCACTCCCGCTGCATCACTGACCCACAAAGAGGAGCTGTGAAGGAGGGGTGGCGTGTTGAATGTGTGGAGGCAAGGGATAAGCAGGAAACAACCGGCACCGCTTTACACTGCTACAGCAAACAAATGGATGAGGCTTCCGCTCAACTCGGCTTGGGGCCTAGTTGCTGCTGTGGTATTCAGGAAGTGGGTCTGGGAGACAGATCCTTTATTGTTACGTAATGAATATTTTTCCTCCTAGACCAGACTCAGCTGAGAAGGCGGTATCCAGTGTTCAGTGGCTAATAATAGGCCATAGTAGCTACCAGTCAAGGCTGTATGCGGTTATGTCAGATCATTCCAACACCCAGCTTTAATTTGGATTGAAGAATATTTAATATTAAGAGGAGTTATAATATTAATGGAAAATAACGACCCATTCTTCTTGTCCCTTAACACAGGACATTGGATTGAGTTATGTTTGTGTTTCCATTTTGTCATCCTTTACTGACAACAGGAAACAAGGACGGTATTGTAGTATGTTACTGTTTGCTAACAGTTATTGTACAATATACAGCCTCTGATCCACTCAAGTACAAACAGAAAAAAAAACAATGCATACCTTTGTCTTACGTTACTGTAGCTTGCTTGTACAGGTTTCAGGTGAGGTAGGACCGGTGGGACAGATGCTCCTACAGACGTACTGGTACAAGGTTTCAATCCAGAAAAAGTGTGTTGTGGTCTTTAGGCCTGGATATGGTAACCAGAATTACAGCACTTGTTTTGCACACGTTACCCAAGGGTTTATTTGCTTGATCCTCCTCCTCCCATCATCTGACTCTAGTTTTCATTGCCACATTGCTCCCTCTGCTGGCTGCAGGAGTGAACACAGCACAGAGACCATATGCAGACCCATGCAGGCTGTAAGCAGAGACAGGAATGAGTGTCGAGGGCCTTCAGCAGAGGGCGCAAGACCAGTTCTCTGGCAAATGTAAACAGGAAGTATATGTTGAAAGTGACCATTGACCTTGGTATGATGTCAGCAGGACTCCAGTTGCTTAAGTGTTCACATGTTTTTGGTAATAATCCTTTTTTAGATCATGTTTTAGCAGTTTATCATTCAGGAAATACCATGGGAGACTGCTGTGTTACACATTTTGTTGATTTAATTTACCATTAATATTACAAACTTTCTGCAACATGCGTAACCTACAATGTAAGTAATGGCATCTAGCCATTGAGTACTGGTGGTAATTGTTGTAATTCGGAGTTTAAAAAGAAATTTGCAACACATAACAATACTGGTTTGTTTTGAAGAAAGTTTGGCACTTTTTTTGGAGATGACACATCTCAACCGTAAATTTGAAACTTAAGAACAGTCACTAAACCTCACTGAAAACACTAACTGTTGTTTCACAAAGTACAACATTAACACAGACTATCTATACACTGTTATAGTGTTTGTATCACAGTTGTTTTCGGACAGCAATAAAACTGGTTAATTGCTTCACTGCTGGTCGTCACTGCCACGGGTGTGGAAAAAGGTAAAATACAGCATCTTCCAGCTACTGACTTTTGCAATGTCCTCCATGTCACTGGTGAGCTCAGCACAGTGATTCCTCACATACTGCTCCCAAAACTTCTCTGAGCCGCAGAGCTGGTCCAGTTCAATCAGAAGATGACAAAACAAAACACAGATTTACAGGTGTGGTTAAGCCAGAAAGAGAGAGCAAAATAGAGAATAACACCTTTTCTGCACTACTGTGCTGTTGTAAAATGATCATTTTAAGAGGCTCTCACCTTGCTGAATCTCTTCGAAACCTGTGCCAGCTGTGTCGTATCTCTCAGCTCTAGGTAGGACAGGATTTGGAGCAATATGTCGTCAGGCAAGCGCTCCAGGTAATCAAACTTTCCATTACAAAGTGATCTTATGTATTCCAGGATCCTCTGCCCGAAAACAGCACCCACTTGTACTACAGAAGGGGTGAGGGGTGGAAAGCCCAAACAAAGTAGTGTAACACTTCAACAAACAAAATTAAAAACAAGTGAAAAAGATTTTAATAATGTAGATATTGGGTAGTGATTAGGTTTAGATTCTGATGAAGAACCCTTACGCTGTAGCATTTTATCATCTAGGAAATCTTGATGGGATGTTTTGAGCTCTTTGGGTGCAGCGCCCCGGCCGGGGTGTCGCAAAGTAATCATCCATGTTGTCAATATTACCTGAAGTTGGACATATTAAAAAACAGTGAGGGCAGAGTGAAGATATTATTACTTTATTCCAGGAGACCCTTACTGTGCATGTGTATCCAAAATACAATTTAGGTTATGTATAATAAATTCTGTAATAAAAAATGACCTGAGGCCTACTGGATTTAACCACGGCAATATTTTTTTTTTACATAGATTAATGTTATATATAGCCACCAATTCCCTGTTTGCCTTATCACTCAATTCAACTTAAAGGGACAGTTCAGTTTCTTTGAGGTGAGTTGTCTGGGGTACTAGACAGTGTATTACATAGTAGCTTAGTCCATAGGGACTTGGCTTGGGAACCAAAGGGTCGCCAGTTCAAGTCCCCGCCCAGACCAAAAATATGGAGCATGGTAGCTGGAGAGGTGCCAGTTCACCTCCTGGGTACTGCTGATGTTGCCCTTGAGCAAGGCACTGAACCCCCCCAGCCGCTCGGGGCGCCTGTCCACGGGCAGCCCCCTCACTCTGACATCTCTCCACTTAATGCATGTATAGGTCCCGTTTGTGCATGTGTGTGTGTTCAGACCTGTGTGTATATGTGAAACAACAACAGAGTGAAAACACTGAATTTCCCCTTGCGGGATTAATAAAGTATATAAAATTTAAAAAAAATTAAACAGTGCATATCAGTCAGCACGCCCCCAGTTTGGAGAAGCAGGCTGAGGTCCTACAGTACATGGAAGCTAAGCAATTTATCGCTATGGAGGAGTCAGCAACAAAATGCATTTTAGCCACAACAAAAAAGTCCCACCTAAAATAATTAATAGCAGTTTAAGTGTACACTATATTGTGAGTATTTTCACTGCTTCACCTTGATGTGTGACAGCGATTTCCAATGGGAAATTTAAAGTTGTTATATCGCTCTCATCAAAGCCAGACTCCATTAGGAAAAAAATATGATTTAACATAGCTGGACACAGGAGCTGTTGGTCTATCACTGCCTCAAACAGTTGTTTGTTTGTGTAATTGTGTGACTTTGGCATTTAAAAGTTAGTTTGGATTCACTTAAGTCACACAATAGCACCAACTAATGAATTAAAGCAGCGGTAAACCAGCAGCTCCTGTGTTCAGTGTGCTAAAACTACTGTTTTGTCAATGGCGTTTGGTGGCTTTGACAAGAGTTGGGCTGTCTGACAGAAACATAAAGCAGTAGAAGGACTCTCAATATAGCGTACACTTCAACTGATATTGATCTTTTTCTAGGTGGGGCTTTTTTTATGTGGCTAAAATATGTTTTGTTGCTGACCCCATCGACAGCAGTACATTGCTTCTGTGTCGGACTCCAGCCTGCTTCTCCAAACTGGGGGCTTACCAGCTGACATCTACTGTAGGTGATATACTGTCTTTGGATAAGTACCCCATACAACCCCACTTTAAAACTATCCCTTTACGGTGGTAAACTTTACTGGATAGTACAGAAGTCTTTGTTTAACTTGCCATAGAGTAGTTTACAAAGTATGAAATAGTAACCCAGCAAGGTTTTTTAAAGCTAACGTTGGTTAGCTAACTGACTTTATAGGTGAACATTAAGCTAACCTCAAAACTCGTAGAAATACTCAACCTGATTTTTGGTAATAAGAAGATGGAAAAAATCTTTTGAAGGACCTGGGTCCCGACCACTTATTTCAAATAGATGCTCCCAAAGCAAAGATGCCATTCTGGATGTAGAGTTGTGTGACAACTGAAAGCAACTGAAAAATCACTATTTACCCAACTGCAAAGAAAACAGGGAGGTCACGACCCAGCGGATTGATACTTCATATTTTGACAAGCTAATGTTACCAATGACTTCAGCGTTGCACTCATTATCTTTGAATGTCGACAAATATAGCGCTTTTGTGTGTAGATGTTGTAACCATATATTAACTGAACAAAACATCCGGCGCCTGCAGCGACATCGTTGGCGAAAAAGAAGCAGATGCTGAAAGCTAAAATCAGAAGTAGCGTTAAGTAGTCCGCGAGCGGATGAATCACGCGGATGTATATTGCAGTTGTAGGCCCCTCAGCTGATGTGAAACTAGCAGGGGTAGAGAGAGAAAAGAGGAGCTGGTGCACTGTCTGTTACAACTACAACACTGGAACAAATAGGTAACAACATTATACAAAAGGTAGAAATTTTCAGTGACATCTCAGCCAACAGTCTCTTGGACCTTCGAGATTGTTCAATATCGAAATACATCGGAGGAATTATGATTCAGTGTTGCGAAAAGATCTCGAATCCCGTTCCTGCTTTCCTGTTTTTTTGTGTCTAAAAGGTATCAGAGGCCATTTCTTTTCGCTAGCTAGCGTTAACGTGCTAACTGCTAGCTAGACAACTTGATAATTTAATCACAAAATTTGACTAAATTGTTCCCAAAAGGCTGAATCCGTGAGTTGTAGCGAAGCTGTTTATAGTCCAAGAAATACAATTACCATCCTGTCGAGCTGGCAGAGCTTTAGCCAGCGACAACAAGGGTTGCTAATATTAATTAGCTTGCATGCCAAGGTTAGCTGGTAATAGCTAAAACGCTCTTGTTTGATTTGACAACGCTTAACGTCATCTACGTGACTGCCCTGCAGTAGCTAATTCGGTATTGTTAAGGTCAGTGATTTTTTTGTCATCCGGACAGCTAGCTGAACCAATGTAAACCAGTAACAACAGCTTGTCTAGCTAACAGTCAATTGTTTATTTTTGTCAGCCTTCTGTTTGCGACTGAACGGTCATTGGCGAAACATTTGCTATCATATTTGGCTAACCTAGCATTAGCTTGCTAATAATTAGCCTCAAGACTTGTCATTCCTGCCAAGGTGTTTAGCCAAATAAGATGCTTGACATTATTCGGTCCCTTTAACCTAAATAGGAGGGGTGTACTTTGTTGACATGTTGGTTGTTAGTAGCCAGCTTGTTTCTGTCTGGCTAACAATGGCTAAAAGCTAGCTAGCGCTTGAGTGAGAGGCAGGCATTGGCCCTAAGTCAGCTTAGAAAACATTAGTGATCCTCATAGCTTGCTAACGTTAGTTAGCTATACTTGTGTACTCAACATTTGCGTTGACAGTTGCTAAGAGAGTGATACTTGGATCTGCCCGGTTACCTTTAGACTTGACAGTTGTGTATTTTGGACTTGATCGTCTCGTCAAACAGCACAGAAGGTGAGCTAACTTCCGTGCCATACTTGTATATTTTTTTCTTTAAACTTGATCGTCAGCCAGACACAGACCAGTGTGTCATGGCAGTCAGAATACCAAGTTAGCTTACCCTGGTTTACTGGTAGCCTGCTAGCTTTATTACATTAAACCGCTTGCGAAAGACGGTCTAGCCGATGCTGCCATTTTCGATGTGTAGCTAATCTTAGGTGAACGTAAGTTAATCGTTATTTGCCTCTGAAGGGGGTCGTCTTGGCAGTCCAGTAACAATTTCGCCATTTCATACCACAACAAGGTGCAAACAATGTAGCTGTTTGAATTTGGCAGTGCGTTTACTTGGGGAGCTAAAGAGGTTGACACACCGGTACGCCAACTACGCATTTCCATGTAACCACTGCTACGTTAGCCAACGTAACTTTAACTAACGAGTCTCTGGTATGCGCTAACTAGCCTTTTAGCAGCTTCTTATCCCAATATTCAATATCCAGCGGGTACAAGCTTCGCTTTTCGGTTGGGAGAGTTTTTTGTATAGATACGTATGCGACTAAGCTACTGTCAAAATGTATGGGACTCGCTAGGATATGAGTGGCTAAACATGCTAGTCGGTGGTGTAGAGAACTACGTCAGAAATATAGGCCTCTGTAAATCATTGGTATAAAAAATGGACCCTTGCGTGCTTGTTTAGTGGTGTAGTAGAAGAAAGTTAGTGCCGGCGTGTGTTTCAAGCTCCCGATCATCTGATGTGCTTAACTAATCACATTATACGCGAGTGTGGTGCACCAGTTGTCAGAATGGACGAATAAACAAAGACTAGGATGCACTGTCAGTGCAGGCCTAAAATGGCCCTGTGAGCTTGCCAAGTGTGGCGTATTTTTATGATCAATGATACCATGATTTAAACCCTAACTCACTGGGTTAATTGGTGATCTTTCTTTTCTGTATGTCAAAAAAGTATTTAGGTTGCAATTCAGTGGTCTGTGTGTATCAAATCATCACACTGTGTTTGTGTTAAAGAGATATTAATCATTACTGTTATCAGTACCCTCATGTCATTGACTTGTGAAAATGCATATAAATTATACCTCTATATATGTAAAAGATAATTTATTTCACATCCTGACTAAAATAATTACTGCAACTTACTTTAACAGCAAGCTCTGTTGGTCAGGTATCTAGCTAAATATAATGGCCATTTTAAAGAATATCAGCTATTGTTGAGTTTGAAATATGTTTTTGTGTGGTTTGTATGACTTACAGGCTGCCCTATGGTAGGTTTATTTTGATTCGTCTGTGACCTTGCTCATCATTACTCAAACAAATGTTGTGCTGATGTATTAATGATGTAAAGTGATATTCTGATGATGATTATTAGATGAATTAGTGCCAGCTGACCCTCCTGTCATTGAGGTAAACATGCAAATGTACATAACAAAAATGATACAAATGAAGTGTACTTTACTTGTGGAATACTTGGTGATGGCTTTGCATTACAGGCCAAACTATACTCATGATATAAACAGTTGAGATGATCTAAATGCTGTCTCTTAAAACCATGACATTATAATTTGATACAGACTGTTAGAATTAATGTTTAAAGGTCATTTAGTGGTTTACTGTAAGTGATTCACAGAAGTAAACATTTTTGACAGACAAGAGAAAGCGAAAGGGCCTTGGAACTTTTTCTTACAAAGGAAGTATATTACTGAATTGATTAAATATTTTCCATTACAGAAATCTACTGTACATACAGTTTATGAAATTATTTGAAGTCTAAACCTAAGTCCAAAGTTTTTATTGTATCAACAGTGAGTCGTCTGGTTCCTTACTCATGCTGCAGCCTGTTTCTGCCCCTACATAATAGGTAGTCTAAGTAATAGGATTTGTCAGTTGTCTTCTGGTGGGAGTTTGTATCCTGTGATGTACAATCTTAGGAAAATTGATGAGACAGTTGTTCCCCTGATCATCTCAAATGGGCTAGAGAGGTGAGCTTGAGAGTGATGGTGCAGACGATTCGTCAGCTGTCACCTACAGCTCAGCAACTCATTTTAAACCACAGACAACCCAGTGGTTGTTGGGAGGCGTAGATTGTATTTTGCCATTATTCTTATGTGGTTTCTTTCTGTCTTTTATTGCAGTGAATGGTAGTGTCTAGAAAGGGTATGTCCCTTCAGGAGAGAGGTGCCAATGTCCAACCGGCCTAATTCCAATCCAGGGGGGTCACTGCGCCGTTCACAGAGGAACACTGCTGCGGCCCAGCCACAAGACCACACAGTCGCGGGAAGGTGAGCCCACCTGCACATTCATCACCCAGTTTTAGTTAAAAATCACAATCCAAAATAAGAGGCACTTATCATGGTTTGTGGGGAACATTAGATGAAGGGACCAACAAATGAGGGGTGTTTAGAGGAGGGATATGTGTACTAAATCCATGGGTGGTGTTTGTCTGTAGTTGATTTCAATTTGTTCTTAATGCATAATGATTATATTGGCCTCTTTGATAAAAGGGAAAGCTTATCTTGTGTTCTTTTATCATAGTCAAATGCAGATTAACTGTTTTAGTTGTTTTTCTTGCTACTCTAGAGGTGTTGATGATCAGAGGATATGCAGACGCAATCAGCCAAAATGATTTGGGCATTGATCAAGTCTCTTTTTTTATGTGGATTAATTACAGAAACCCACACTATCTCTTGCTCTTTAATTTCCAACCTTACAGGTTGCAGTCAGAGCAGGTAAAACATAAAGCAAATTCCCCACCTGAAAGTAGAAGACCTAATTCTAAGGCTTCCAAAGCCACAGCCAGCTCAGCCACTGGCCCGTCCAGAGGGCACAGCTCAAGAAGGTACCCCTCCTCTCTACTTGGTGCTTATTGTGTGTGCGTGTGTCAAATTCAAAAGAACATACAGTACTGTGCACCTTTTGGGTTTTGTTGTAATGCTGCTTTCACATAGAATCAGTAATATGGAAGACAGCAAACCAGCTATCATTTTAGTGGACAAGAGCAGGCTGGTAAGATAAGGGGAGGTCGGCAGAGAATACCGGCAACGGTAACGCTAGACAGCATTGCTGTGCAAAGTTGAAATATTTCAACTTTTTGCTGTCCTCCACGGTGGCTGTTATGTCGCTCATTTACACCAGGCAAAAATGTGGGTGATCTGGACAATTACTTGACATTACCGGAAAAATGACATAAAATAGTAAACACGAAATAAATTCCATTCTTTGTAAACAATATTGCATGGCTATCGCAACATATCATCATACATGTTTTGTTTTAACGCCCTACTTTTCTGTTGGACTGTTTTTCTTTTTTCTCGTGCCATCCAGAAGCTGTTTTCTGATTCCATGTGAACGCAGCACAAATCTGAATGAGTACAATGAATGTGGCATCGTAATTCATCTCCTTTCATGGTTTGAGAAGTTTTATGAGATGGTGTTTTGTTGTCCCTCTTGCTCCTTGGCAGAAGCGGTCTTACTCTGTCCGTGGCTTCATTTGTGTTGCAAGACGAGCCAGAGGCTGCAGGGACATCTGAACAAGAGCGACCAGGCCACCAGTCAAAAAGTGAAGGCACCCGAGGGCTGAAGCGAAGCGAAGCTCCTGACCAAATTAGTACCTTCGGACCGACCCCTGCCAAGAAGCCCAAATCGCTCCCACCACCCAGAGACAATACCTCAGAGACCAAGAAAGGCCCAGCTAAGTCCAAGAAGCGATCACTTGCTTCAGAACCACCTGCATCGTCAGGTCGAGGCCAGAGCAAGAAGAGCGGGGCCGCTGGGGCCTCACCAATCCAGAAACGGAAGAAAGCGGACTCACTCCCCGGTCTAAGTAGCACCGCTGGGTCCCTCCCCAATCGTACCGAGGGCAGGACTGCAAAACCCACCAAGCTGGCGTCTAAATCGGCCGCCTCAGCCAAAGCTGGGTGTAGCAACGTGACGGACTCCTCCTCCTCTGCCTCCACCTCTTCCTCTTCCTCCACCACAGGCACCAACAGTGCCACCACGCAGGGCGCCAGAGTCAAACAGGGAAAAGATCAGACCAAGGCACGACGCTCTCGCTCAGCCTCAAGCCCCTCCCCACGCCGTAGTACCCGTGACAAAGAGCAGGCCAAAGCCGCCAGCTCTTCAAAGTTTGAGTGGGCAGCACGCTTCAACCCCAAAGTCAACCTGACAAAACCCAAACTGTCCTTGCCCGGATCCTCCAAAACTGAGACCTCCAAACCTGGGCCTTCAGGATTACAAGCTAAACTAGCAAGTGAGTCACATTACCTGTGTACGGATCCCCTCTGTTCATTATAGAAACACTCAGTCTAATCCACAGTCTGAGCTGATCTCTCTTTAACAGAGTGTGGTGAGGGGAGTATCTGCAAGGGTTTGTTCTAATCGGTTTGTAATTGTATGAAAAGATTGAGGGGTTTAAACAGGTTTATGATTGCCTTGTATAGGGTCAGCACAGCATTTGCCTGTGCTTCAATGGAGGTTACACCTCTGGGATTAAATGTCACAGGGCCTGTGATCCAAGCAGCGTCACAGCATCAGTTACAAAACCTCTCTTAACTGCCTGGTGCAAATATATTTGGTGTTACTGCTGCCCAGTTGAGGCACATTACAGCACATGTCCACCACAGAGGTAAACCATACAGATGAATGCTAAACTTGATAAAATTGGCACAGCAGTAATTTTTGTCATGGACACTCCTTTTTTCTTCTATTGTGGAATATTTGAGGGCACTTTATAGTTACAGTCAGAATTCAGACACCCAAAATAAATGGTGGACAGTAAATATAGTTCATGAGATAGTAAATGGGGAATGATTTTATACACAGTCTAAGCCTTTTATCCAGACATCAGTGTAACTCATATGTTGTATATGTATATGCATTATGTATAAATACAGTTGGTGACACACTGCACACAATATAGAGTTTATGTCTCGACTAGCATATCTAGCTCCCATGTGGTGAGTGTGGGCTTCACTGAGCTGGTGAACTGGCTCAGATTTCACACTTGAGCACCCTGTAGCCTGAAACTGGAGAGTAGCTAAATACATAAATACTGCTGGTTGCTCAATTGTCAGTGTGACGCAAATGTATGGTGTGACAGGTATGGTGGACAAAATCAGGAAGACATTCTAGTAAAATGGTCTCAACTGTGGCACTTAGTCTTGTGACTTGTCCATTAATCCAAGGGCTGCATCCATAATGAATCCGGTGCGAAACACTTGAGTAATAATATGATGTCATTGCAGTTTGTTTCTGTTGATGCTGTTAAGAGGTATTGAGGTAGCGTTTTGATCTCCTCAAGATGTATTATGGTGTTTTATAAGGGATGTCACTTGCAGTTTATTTGGCTTTCGATAGTACTCCACTGATTAACCGCTAGCTAAAAGGTTAATTTTTTAAGAAAAAAAAAAAAACAGAAAATGATGATCATTACAAGAGGCCTTCCCTTTTAGTCTTGTGCTCCATTGACTCAGTTAGCTTTAGCGCCACATGTCAAAGTGCTATCCATTTACAAGGGGTGAAATGTTAATGTTTTGTGATGTAAATGTATTGCCTTTTTGTTTTATTTTCTGTTGACTTTGCTGACAGACAGCCAGCTAGCTGTGTTAACGTGCAAAAACATAGTGCCCACCAGCCTTGGTCGCTTTGCACAGCTCACCACTTGGGTGGGGTGGGAGCTCGCTAGTGGTGCCGCCCGTCCTAGTTTAGTTTAGTTTATTTGTTTAGGGACAGTGTACATTGATGAACATTGCTGTAAATGTACCAGTTTATAGCTGATTAGCTAATTTTCAACTGCAGTCCCTAGGCAGAATGTTAATTGGCTAATATATAAAAACATGGAAATACACATTACATAAAAATTACAAATTACGAAATACACATTACATTACCAAATAAGTATTACAAAACAGTCCAACGTAAGAGGATCTAGTGATCTAGTAGAGTAGAGTAGAGTAGAGGTACGGTGTTGCTGCAGAAACATGGTGGCCACCTTCTGGTCTCCCCCCCGGTAGCCCCGGATGAGTATACAGATTCATTTTGAGCTGCAAAACCTCTGTAGAATTGTTAACTATGTTAGCACCACTAGCCATGCTGACGCTGATAATGGTGCTAACAGAGCTTACAGTGATAAAATAGTTAGCAATGCGAAAGGGCTCGTGTGCTCGTAGCCGCTTACTCACCAGGGCGACCTGGGGGGAGACTGGAGGTTGGGCGCAATGTTTCCACAGCAATGCTTTTGGGCGGGACAGCGTTAATAGCAATAATCCTTGCATGAGCAGCGTCACTAGCTAGGTAGCCCCTGTTAGACCCAGTTGGTGTGCAGTGCAGTGAACCAAAGAGTAGCAAAATTTGATGGACCGATGTGTGCAACAGGTAAGAAATATTCTCGACGGTTAGCCTTTAATGTGGTAGTACCAATGTAGTACTAAAACTGTTTATACTTTGTCAGACTTTCTTGGTATACTTGGCTCAGTTGAAAACAGTAAAAACACGATTTAGTGTAGAAAAGAAAAGAAAAATGGCATTTGACAAAAAAAGTGAAACTTAAGTGAATCAGGCAATGTTTTCGTAACCTAAACTGCCATACAAGAGCTCCAAATAAGCCTAAATAAAGTACAGTCGACAATCAACTAAACTCAGATTGAAACAAGGCAGTATCTGACCAGGGGAAACAGATCTAAGTTTTGGTACCTGTCGATTAGGAATATGTAATGCCACAGCCTCCACTTACTCACTACATGAAGTGTTAATGTTTGATACCCTAATGAGAAAAGTAGGAACTTGTAGGACAGTGGGTCAGATACACAGATATATTACAGTAGAAATTTGGCATGTATGGTGACATGAGTGTAAGCTGTTCAGGTCAGTATGGGGTCAGGCTGTTCTAGGTAGGTGAAAGGATAGAAACTGAGGTGGGCTCTGTGCCATGGGCCTCAGGCCCAAATGGAGAGAGACCCCTCCTAAGTTGGCTTAGCTTGTTGGCCCACCAGCTGACCAGGGGTATGTTTGAGAGCAGGGAAGGATTCATATGCTGCTTCTGTCAAGAGCAAAGAGCTTCATCTCTCTTTCCATATAATCATCTGTCAGCCTCTGATATCTTTTAACACACATAGAGCTTACTACTTTCAGCTATAATGGTGAGTAAGCATTTACATTGCAGTTTGCTTGTGTTGCGGTGATTCTGTATGGCTTTACATTGCACAGTATCTTCTTGATCATGTTGAATTTATAATGTAACTCCCACTAAACAAAGGAAAATAATTTATGATCGCACTGAGTGGCTTTAGGTAGTTTTAACTTTATTAGAAACCTCTGGGAAACTTATGTTGTGTGAGGGATTAATACTTGATGTGGTACAATTCAAAGGTAAGGTCATATGAAGCAGAAATAAGAAATAATTCTTATACCTTTGATTCATTTGGTCTTAACTTTCTCTGTCTTTATTTTTGTACGACTGAATTATGAGTCACAGATTGAGCATGGAGGTTTTCCTGTCATAGGGCCATGGTTGGGTTACTATTTATACCCATCTAGTCAGTGTTACAGGGCTCTGAACAGGCAACACTGGAGCCTTTACTGTATTGAAAATTAACACTCATCGTCCGTCTTTGCTCTAACAGCAGTATTCACCATGATTTTTCACAGACTTGTGAGCAATAATCATGTAACTGAAGGATACTTACTATAGTGGTGCCCCAGCCAAATGAGTTACAGAAAGTGTGCTGTTATGTTTAGTAATTTAACCCAAATATTCTCTGTGGCTTGTTGTGGATGCCTCTGATAGTTATTATAGCTAAATGATAAATGTCTCATCTTGCCTATGTATCAGCACAATTATCCTACTGGTTCTGATTCAGGCTGTTTTTAGAATTTATCCCATTCAAAGCAATCTGACACCAATATTAGTGCCCAGTTCATGGGTGGTTTATATGTCCACTTTATCACCATAGGTTTGAGAAAATCCACTAAGAAGCGCAGCGAGTCTCCTCCAGCAGAGCTCCCCAGCTTTCGGCGGAGCACACGCCAGAAGACCACGGGCTCCTGTGCCAGCACCAGGTACAAATCATCAGTGATGACCTAATGTAGATTGTTGTGTAAATATTGATGCTTTAAAAAAAGTGCTTGAAATTTGGAAGTCCTAAGTTTCATGTGTTGTGCACACCAGGGTGAGGGTAGACTTATATAATATATAATATATAATATTAGAAACACCTTGTAGTCTAATTCAGGATTCAGCAGCTCCGTGAACTGTTTCCTCCAAAATGACCACACCGTTGTAAAAACAATAAGTGAGCATTATCACCTTCCTGAAGAGTGGATTTATTGCAGGGATGTTGTGTGAGACAGCATTAGTTTTAGCATTAGTCAGAAACTCCACAGGGAACCCTTTAAGCTTTGTTTGGCTCAACAACAGTAGCATTTGCTTAAGCAGACACAGTGAAAGTTGTGTGACGCAGAGACTGCTCTTATTTATTTTCTCTGGGATGTGAGAAATTCATTTATTGTTTTCTATGTAAAAACCCACTCCACACAAGCAATCCCATCACAGAATGATAATGAGCTTTTGAAGCAAGATTGTAAACCTGAAAAATAAAATCAGCAAAATTGACAATTCAGGACAGCACTATTTCACAAAACAAGGAAGGGTATTGTTTAGACCTTCACTCACATTCACCGCTCCCATCATAATCAAAAATCCTGAGGAGAGCACTGGTCTGACCCACGTGTCATGATCATTGTCTCTTTAGAAGAATACTTTACTGAGTGCATCAGCTATATTGACAGTAGCCCTGGGTGTCACTACTTGATACCTTAAAGGCATCGACCGAAATAACCCAGTACCAAGCAGCAGCGAAATGACTCCAGTCAAACAATACCTGCATTCAATCCTTTTTTTCTGCCCAGCGTCTGATCCCAGAGCTGCTGTCCTCCCAGTGGACAGTCAGTTCAATGTCTGCTTAGTTAGCACAAGCTAATACAGTAGCAGCGGCTAACATCCAAAACCAAGCCATTGAAGCATCCGAACACACACAACAACACCGCAACAGCTTCACTCTGTCGTCAAACCTGTTAAGAACTGTTAGGTAATGTTAGCTGTTAGATGATGTTACTGTGCGTGTCCGGCCACAACCGCAGCTACAACCCATACTGTCTGTAGTGTGGTTAATTCGAACATGGTGTTTTTGATGGAGTTGGCAGTTCAGCATGCCAAGATGCCACCAAAATGTTCTTAAGTATGGCTGTACCCCATGCCACTCCATTTCCACTCACAGGAAACCCACTCACACCCATCAGTGTTCACTGTTTTTGATTTCTACCCACCCACTTGAACATAAGGTCAAGTTCACACTACACACATCTTAAACTTGAAACTTTGGCTATAAAGATTTGTTAAAACAGTAACAATGTCCTACAGGAGTCCTCATTGATCTTCGTTTTCCTTCTCATATTTTCATTTGACCACATCTACAGTGGTATATTAATATTCAGCATGACAAAATACCCAGGGGAATCACTGCTCTGTGTTCATTTGACTTAGAGTGGTAACACAGAATGCACTGTACTTTATGATTACTCCACTATCTCTCATACTGTCAATCTGTTTTGACTCATATCACAGTCGGCGGGGCTCAGGCCTGGGCAAGCGCGGGGCAGCCGACGCTCGCCGACAGGAGAAAATGGCCGACTCCGACAACAACCAGGATGGGGCCAACTCGTCAGCCGCTCGCACTGATGAGGCATCACAAGGGGCTTCAGGTACCTATCGTGCCACTTTTTTAATTTGTGTTTGACAGGAGAGCATCTTTTTTTTTATATGAATTTAACTCTGTGAATGGATTCAGTGCCTAGCTGTGGCCTTGCTGTGCGGATCAGCATGGGTGTTCTCCAGGTTCTCTTGCTTCCTCCCATGATCCAAAGAGATGCAGGTTAGGTTAGGTTAATTGGTTAATTGGTGACTCTAAGTAGGTGTGAATGTGAGTGTGAATGGTTGTCTGTATCTGTAGCCCCTTTGACACTGCCTGTCCAAGGAGGGAATATTGTGCCATTATGCCATATGGATATGGTATGATTGTGGAAAGAGGGGACAGAGTGGTTTTGCCTTTAAGCAGCCACAGGAGGTAGTAACAGCTCCGAAATGGTCTCTGTATAAACAGGACAGCCTGCAAGACGGGATCATGGGCGGCCTTGGTGCGACGTTTTGATGACCCACCGCAGGAGATTTGAAAAGTAGCTGTTAGCAGTTAGCGGCTTACTCGAAGAAGAAAAAGGAGAACACCAGTGGCTGTAAATGTCTGCTGATTGGGAAAACAATGAGATTTGGGAGCTCCTTACCCTCCGAGCAGGGGACGAGATCAGTCGCCATATAACAGATTGCAAATGATTATTATTGACATGTTAATGACATTGCTGTTGTTTAGAAAGCGCTGCCGACGCAAGTTTTATGTTACACTGGAGGCTGACACTGTTGTTTTACATGTCATGCTGGTCATGCAAAGCTGCGATACAGTGTATAATGACACACTTGAGCAGAATGATGCCGCCAACATTTGGTTCTGTGTAAAAATGCAAAGGAAGCCAAAAGAATGGACTTTGTAGTGGACCTATAGCACGATCTCTGTATATAAACGGCTTGTGTGTCAACCCTGTGATGGTCTAGCAACTTGTTCCAGGTTGCACCCTGCCTCTTGCCCAATGTCAGCTGGTATAGGCTCCAGTCCTCCACGACCTTGTACCAGGACAGGCAGTAACAGAAAAGAAATAAGACCAACAAGTTCAAGGACTGATTTTGTCTTTCACTGTTTTAACTTTTACTATGAATTTTAACGTATTATTTTTTCTGTGTCCAGCTTCAAGCTCAGTCGCTGGAGCAGTGGGCATGACCACCTCTGGAGAGAGTGAGTCTGATGACTCTGAAATGGGAAGGCTTCAAGGTATGTTCATTCCTTTTACAGTCAGTCCCTACTAACATTTACAATTTGTAGACAATAGCCCCTTTTCCACCAACATTCCCAGGAACTTTTATTACCAGGAACTTATTTACCTGGGTAAAAGAGTGATTCAGCGTGTGCCCTCCTCCAGCTTGTTGGCTGGTAACATAACATTAGTGTTGGTAGAGAGAGGACGGGCTGTTTGTCTCAGCCAGCAGCTAAGTTTAAAAGTATTTTAAGATAAGAGTCAAACTAAGTTAGTCTACATGCAGACAGCTGTCATTTGAGCTTTTTAGTAACAATTCACTATCAGCCAAACTAGCGTGCTGTCTGAATCAGCGTGTAAGACATAACGTTAATGTCGGTGGATGAGAGACTGTGGACAGAGCATATTGAATATCGCTGTCTACATGTTCATGTTGCTGAACACATGTATTGATACATTATTGGCTTCTTACTCGCTAAGGTTTAATTCCACTTACAGTAACAAGTGTAGCTGTCGTCAGCTCGAGTCTTTAAGTTAAGAGTCATAAAGACCGCCGCTTGGCTGCTCACTGCTTACCGTAGCGTGTAGCCGTGTGTGTGTGTGTGTGTGTGTGTGTGTGTGTGTGTGTGTGTGTGTGCGCAGAGCGCAGAGGAGAGGCTGCAGGATGATAATGAATTAAACCAAAATGCCAGCCCCAAAAGGGGCTTATGCCAGTATATTTTGGGGCTTTAATAAACATACACGTCACTGATTATTTTTGATGCTGTGGTCAGGTATAAAGACTTCACAGACAGTTCTCTCTGTTCTATCTTTTGTATAATTGCTCGGTGACTTTGCTGTCTCTGTCCCTGTAGCCCTATTGGAGGCCAGGGGTCTCCCCCCACATCTTTTTGGCCCCCTGGGGCCCCGCATGTCCCAGCTGTTCCACAGGACCATTGGCAGTGGAGCAAGTGAGTACAACCTTCTTAGCTGTGTTCTTCAAATTTGATAGGCTCTAAATAACTGTTGGAAACTCTGCTTCCAGGCTCCAAGGCTCAGCAGCTATTACAAGGCCTGCAGGCCACAGGTGACGAGTCTCAGCAGCTCCAAGCTGCCATTGAGATGTGCCAGCTGCTGGTGATGGGCAATGAGGAAACACTTGGTGGATTCCCTGTGAAGAGTGTGGTGCCTGCTTTGGTTAGTCCTGTTTTGTTTGGTCATTGTCCTGCATGTTGTATGCCTCACACACATGAATTTGCTGAACTTCACATAATGTGTTGTGCAATATGAAAAGCATCATATTTTCATAGAAATTGAAAATGATGTCTGTCAAATGCTGAGTTTGTGATATTTGACTACCACTATTCTGATTCCATGTTAATACTCTCATCTTTCTTTGACAGATTACACTGTTACAAATGGAGCATAACTTTGATATTGTGAGTATGGATGGAAGTTGTATTGCTGTATGTAGTTATTTTGGTGTGAGTCATTCTTTTTTGTAATGCCACTACCTTATATGCCTTTGCTCCATGCACACAGATGAATCACGCCTCTCGTGCACTCACGTATATGATGGAGGCACTCCCTCGATCCTCTGCTGTGGTGGTCGATGCTATTCCTGTCTTCCTGGAGAAGGTAAAACACTGTGCTCTCTATCCATCCCTAATCATTTGTTAATTCGCAATGGTGGCCTTTTGATATGCTAATGCATTGTTCCACCTTCTTATATGCAGCTTCAGGTTATCCAGTTCATTGACGTAGCAGAGCAGGCCCTGACTGCCCTGGAGATGTTGTCAAGGCGACACAGCAAAGCCATTTTGCAAGCTGTAAGTGTTGTTTTTGTCATACTCTTAAAGGATAACTTTGGCATTTTTCTACCAGGACCCTATTTAATTATGTATATGTGTCTAGGTGACTAATGTTAACAACAGTTTTTGTAATTAGTCCAGTATTGAGCTAGACAGCACCAGCTGGGCAGCTGTGCACTGGCTGCAATGGAATCACATGGGGCAACTGAACACTGTCACTGTACATTCATTAAAACTGGTAATTTTAGCTACAGACTGGCTCATACTGTTATTATAAGTGGCTGAAGTGTGTCTGTACCTTTCACTTGATCGGCTCTGTTAAATCCTGTTCTGAAATCTTGGGAGATGTGACTTGTTGCTAAAATAATTGGAGTCAGAGTGAGTAGTAGTGTTGGAGTACAGAAACACAGTTTAGTGTTATCTAAAAGTTTTTCAATGCCATTGATGATTATTTAGCTGATTTTGACAATGTGGATTAGGCCTTTGAATTCGATGGCTGCCCGTATTTATTTGATCCAGAGTAAACGCATCAAGAGCGGACAAGGAGAGAGAGATAGAGAAGGAGAGGCAACAGGCAGCAGAGAATGAGCAGGCTGCTGCAAAGCTCTGAAGCACAGGACACTGGTGGTGTTCCTGTTGGTGCTGTGACCCTGTGTGAAGAATGCCTACATTACAAAGAGTGATTCGTGTTTGTGTATTTCCACACTGTGCCGACAAAACGAAGAGCTACACTTCGCGCAGCTTTCTTAGGCTACCTTTGTCATATGTGGACATGCAGGAGTTTTGGCTAGTTGTGCTACAAATGAATGCTAACACTCCTGTTCATACACTGCACATGCAGACCATGCATATTTTTCTAAAGAAAGCTGCTGTTCCAAGAGTGGAGATACCTGCTGCAGATAGAGTGGAGTTAGGCTAATGCTATCAGCTAGTTACTGTTGATGTTGCATAACGCTACACATGAAAGCATGACAAAATAAGGGGAAAAAAATAGTCAATCCATAAACAGTTAGTAGGTACAAATATCAACTGATTCAGCACTGATGATAATAACAGATCTGTATTGATTGATTCCCCATCTTCAGCAGTTGACATACATAATAAAATAAGTGATATCAATAAGCTGACATTATCTATGCCACGGTGTGAGTGCGGTGAAAAAAATAGATTTATTCTACAGTATTATACAACCTATGATATATTTTTATTATATTTTATGCCTACATTTGCCCTTCCTATACATCAAGGAGATACCTACTGGCAGTAAATGACGATGGTAATGTTAATTATTGTACGAGCCCCTATACGTGGTCTTTTCTAATGAGTATCATTTGTTATTGCCACAGTTTGGAAATTGACATTGTTGTAGTTGCAAAGGGGATAGTGCAGTAACAAGAAGCATTAGCAAGATGTAATGAACATGTAAATAGTTAAAGAAAAACCTCCACTGCCTGTTGTCCCAGCTGTCTCTCTCCTTGCCCTCGTCCACTCTTCATGTGTACTCCAGCACAAATAAATATAGATAGCGATTGAATTCAAAGGCCTTATTCACACTGTCAAAATCATGTAAGTTATCATGCATGACATTTAAAACCTGTGAGATAACGCAACACTCTGTTTTCTGTGCACCACTCTGGTTATTACACTCCCTCCAATCTCACACAAGTTTCTGCTGTTGTCTTTCGGCGACAAGTGACATCTTGTGAGATTTCAGAACAAAACATCCTCTTACTGAGACAATTTAAAAAAAAAAAAAAAAAGATCAAGTTGAAGGTAAAAAGACACTTAAGACACTCACAATCACAATCTGAGCTGCCCTGTGGCAGTTTAATGACTGTTAATGGAGATACAGTGAAGGTGTTCAGTTGCCCCTTATGCTTACAGCTGCCAGCTGCTGTCCTCTTGCTGAATACTGGACCACTCTCAAAAATTGTTGTTCACATCAGTCTATTAGATGCATATACACAGGAAAATAGGGTCCAGGTTGAAAAATGACGAAGTTACCCTTTAAATGATCCTGTCTTTGTTAGCCTCAACAAGACACCGCAATAATGTCTCCATTTCCTTTGTCACAGGGTGGACTCGCTGACTGCCTCCTCTACTTAGAGTTCTTTAGCATCAATGCTCAGAGGAACGCTTTGGCCATTGCAGCCAACTGCTGCCAGAGCATTACTCCAGATGAGTTCCACTTTGTTGCTGATTCGCTGCCGCTGCTGACTCAGAGACTGACACACCAGGTGCATTTTTTTCCTCATGTCAGAAATTATAAAGTGCAACACCATCACAGCAGGGGTTTGGCTCAGGTGGGGATCCTCTTAGAACAAGTTTCACATTCCAGAAATGAAACTGATAACAAACACATTGGATAGAAATCAGAAAACAAGTACATTTTCTTTCTTCAGACCTCTTGGTCGACTGAGATTCCTTAAGTCTAGCATTCAGGGGCTGACTGAGTTAGTTTGCAGTGTGCAGTGTACTTCTGGGGACATTTCAGTCCCCAAACGTAGCTGCAGAGTCATGCTCCTCACTTTCCCGCCGCTCTCCAAAGTAAAATCATTACCCTATGTCAAGTCATCCCATCTGCTCAGTGAAGATGTTTTCGACGCGTACAGGCAGCTGTGGACCCAGACCCAGAGGGAGTCTGGGTGAGACAGAGGCAGAAGAAGGAAGAAAGCCTACAACAAGAGAGGCTTTGCCAGGTCTGACTCTGGGATAATGTTATCTTCTGCCTTCTCATTAGAAGTTGTGAATTTACACCTCACAGCAATTTCACATGATACAGTGTCTAGCTTGGGGTGAAAAATGTTGTGCAATCTGTCGTTGGCATAGTTAACTCGGCTTGTTTACATTATTACATGTACATCGCTGTCACTGTGAATGTCCTGCTGAACCCCGTTCAAAAATGTACCAGTCCAGTAAAGTGTTGCTTGATACTACCACATCAGTTATAAGCGAGGCTTGTGTTAGATGTGACTTAAAAAATAATTCATAAAAGTTATGCTAGCTTGCTATGTATGTATATGAAAAATGGAAATAACTGAATGTTTTGTTTTTTGAGCCGTACCTAACTCAGAATTATGTCAGTCAAATCAAATTTGGTTGTTCAATATGAATATTCAACAGTTGATTCTTTTTTTTTTTTTTTTTCAGTATTAAGTTTGAACAGGGTTTAGTGGGACATCCAGAGTGACAGCAACATTCACGTAATACAATAAACAAGCTAACTGTGCTAATGACGAATCAGAGGTGTGCAATAACATTTTTTGTCAACAGTAAATATCAAACAAAAGGCAGAGACTGTATTGTATTAAGTTTGTGTAAGCTGTAAATACACCACCTCACAGCAGAAGAGAGAAGATAATATTATCTTGAGGCCCTACGGTGAAAAGTTTCTCCTTCTCCATGCCACTGCAATGTTTCCACAGCTTTCTGAGAGCAATCACCAAAATCTGGGGACTTTCTGGTACCCAGCACACTGACCTAGCAAAAAAAAAAAAAAATCCCACTGCTCGAGTTCACGCACTCTCAGTTGACTGGGGGATCTCCGACTGATGATCAGAATGTCCAACCCTAGTCGTCAGTGACAGTACCTTCTCTGACAGCATTATTAATCAGACTGCAGATTATATGGCTAAAGACATATTGATATTGTAAAAAATGCAGACCATCAGATCTGGGTGTTTTCAAATTGTATCCTACAAATTCAGACAGTGTAATAATGGTGCATATTTTGTACTTCAGCACAGTTGATTACACAGCACAGATCATGTCATCGACATTTTCCTTTTGTTATGTTTGTGTGTCAAATCACTTTCATATATTTGCAGGAGTCTTGCAACAGAAATAAAAAAAAAAATGCACCTGTTTTGCGTTACTATATTTAAACAGTGACAGGGAACAAAAATAAACAAAGGTGACAATAATACATTAGTTGTTTACCTAAGGTGGAGGGCCAAACTGAGAGGATATGCTTTTCTCATTTATCACCATGACTGTAGACATGGTTAGAAACTGATAAAGAGTATTTTTAGAGAAGTTATACTGCATTTATAGTGTGTTGGTTAATCATTAGATAAGGAGTCATATTTTACTTGTACATAGTTCAGTTTGGCAGGAACTACATCAGTAGTCGAAGCCAGTAGATGTTGCTCATTCTCCCATAAGAAAGAATCTGCATCACTTTATTATTCTGCATTAGAAGTTGACTGAGAAGTACCTAATGCCATGTTTCCAAAGCAGTAGTGGCTGCAACAGTGTATTGATGTTGAAACAGATTGTAAGTCTCTCAGCCTGCTTTTTGGAAGCACAAAAATGTAGTTTTTCTGAGTTCATGTCAATATTTGAGTGTTTTATCTTCCTCCGTTGTACATTGGTGCTTCAAATAGTATTTTTATTTCAGGGGTTTCTTTTGCTGTCACCTATTGCAAAGATTCACTAATGGCTCTACTCATTAACCTCCCTTTCAGGATAAAAAATCAGTCGAAAGCACTTGCCTCTGTTTTGCCAGACTGGTGGACAACTTTCAGCACGAGGAGGTTTGTACCTCAGTTGTTTTTAAGACTCAGCACCATGTCTGCAGTTTTCATGTTGTTTGCCAGTTCTGTACTATCGCCTCTATTTGCCATTTGACTACCCAGCTAAGGTGTGTACATGTATTCAAATCAACAGAACCTGCTGCAGGAGGTGGCATCACGGGACCTGTTGACCAACATTCAGCAGCTACTGGTAGTCACTCCTCCGGTGCTCAGCTCGGGGATGTTTATCATGGTTGTGCGTATGTTTTCCTTGATGTGCTCTAACTGCCCCTGCCTGGCAGTCCAGCTCATGAAACAGAGTAAGTAACCCTCACACACACACACACACACACACACACACACACACACAGCAAAAAGTGACACCCTTTCCACACACTTAATGACTTACACCCTGTCAGCACAGTCATGCGTATTTGTAAATATTTTACAGGGAAACAAAGAATCAGGAAGTTAAATGTACAGTAACAACAAATAAAGTTTGTATTCTGTCTCATATCTTTAAAATATTACTGAAATAATGATTGTTGTTTTACTGAGTCAACGACTGATAATAGCCCTGATAACAGTTACTTAGCCAGTATTGTCCTGGAAAACACTGGTCATTATACAGATCATTTATTAAAGTTATTAAAGACCCCATCAGACCCAGTGGAGCGCCTGCCCACTCTTCAATAAGTGAGTCTTGCACACAAACGGATTGATCTTGTCTTGCTATCAATCAAGATATCATTAGCCGTGGTCCTTCAAAACAAAATTAACTATGACACATGGTTTGTTACTCCTCTGTGTGTGTCCCATTCTCCCTAAGGGGAAATTAGGCTGTACAGAGTTTACTAGATAACTGCCTTATTTATTACCTATTTACATTCTAGGCGTTGACCCCTGTTGTGTCAGAGATGTCAGTGACCTAGTTTGATTGAGTAAAGCTAACTAAATGTACACTGTTCAGCTGTGTTTCTGTTCTGTAATAAACTAACGTATTTGACACCTTCATTATTTTAGTAAAACACATTTTGTGACAATATTTTAGGCAAGCTTGCAATCTGTAGCAGGGACCTGTGACAGTTAAAAATGTATCTTGTAGCTACCTAGCAACACCTATTAGCTGTGTGTATTGGTGTGCACATGCTGTAGCTTATACATGCTAATAGCACACCTCAAAATATTTTCAACTTGTACAAACAAACCCGTGCCTTAATTTTAACCATCTAGACTGAAATAATTTGTGCTCACATCAACTCACATCTCACTAACTGCCTCTAAATCTGATTTGCATTAATGTTTAACAAATGTTGAGCTGTAGTGAAAGAATATTATGTGTTGCAGATGCAAATACAGAATTGTGTTTGTTACCTTTTCTAAACAGACATAGCAGAAACTCTGCGCTTCCTCTTGTGTGGTGCATCAAATGGCAGCTGCCAGGAGCAGATTGAACTGGTACCCCGGAGCCCCCAGGAGCTCTATGAACTGACCTCCCTCATATGGTAACGTCTATTAGTCTGACTTCTTTTCAATATGGTATGGGTTAAAATCACGTTGGATGACATGGTAAAAAAATAGTACCACCTCTGGGATTTGGGAGCACTTTCCCCTATAAATTGTGCTGGCAGCAAGAAAATGCTGTTTACTGAATATGAAACTCCTAATAACTAACTTATGACACGATTTGGAAGCCTTCAAAATGTTCTTACATCGTCCCCAGCACAATTTACAGAAACTGTATCAAGTATACCCTGACGTGGGGCCTACAACAGTGTCACAGCTGACAGTGATAATTGTCACTCAAGTAAAATTGTTTAAAGAAAAATCATACCCATTTCACTTGACGACAGTGAAACTGAATTTAGATTCAACAGACTTTTGTAGCCTTTCCTAACCACTCTCACTCTTCTTACAGTGAGCTGATGCCCTGCTTACCTAGAGAGGGCATCTTTTCAGTTGATGTTATGCTCAAGAAGGGCAGTGCCCAGACAACAGAGGGAGCAATATGGCAGTGGAGAGACGACCGAGGACTGTGGCATCCTTATAACCGCATTGACAGCCGCATCATTGAGGTATGAACGCATCACCCACATGCTCTATTGTATTGTATTACCTCAATATTTATCATGAAATCATCATTGTTAGAGAATTGCATTGGGGATATATTAAGTCACAATGTATATAATCAGTATTATATAAATATTAGAATTGATTCTGCACAGTCATTCTGGACCGCTCACACGACAAGACAACTATTTAAATGACGAATAATGGAATTAATCTGTTCTTGCATTTTATTACTTGACAAATTTCAGTCTATTCTCAGTGTGTCAGCTTCTCTCAGTACATTTACACACACATCAATGTGAAGCTTTTCTGTTTGTGATATTGATGTTGGTTGTATCTGGTGATTATCTTGCCCTGCAGACAGCACACCAGAATGGGGAGGATGAGATCAGCTTGTCGACCCTGGGCCGTGTGTACACAATTGACTTTAACTCTATGCAGCAGATCAATGAAGACACAGGAACAGCACGTGGTATCCAGAGGAAACCAAATCCTCTTGCCAACCCTAATACAGGTAATACACATCTTTTCAAGTGAGACATTTACGTAAAGATGAAAGTGTATTTATTTTATATTAAAAGAATCATAAGCTCTCACTATCAGCACCCTGATGGCTTAGTGAGTGAATGTTTTTAAGCCTGTTGCACTGAGGAGGATGGCAGCTGCTATTGGCTGTAAGTCACAACAGTTACAACTCCAACAGTGAGCCAGTTCCATGGCAAAAAATGTTTGAAAGATAAATTAGTTGTAACTGCAGTATTTTCTTGTTATTTTATTATCATATAAACCACCATGCATTTACTGAGTACAAGTCAGTGGACTTCTGTCACCCAGATTCTTACTACTTTGCCCATTTCTGACACTTGGATAAGTCGATGACAGATGTATGTCTGTGTGAAAGCAGAGATTACAGCTGCTTTTATCTGACATGGAGCTGCAAGCCGCAGTCAGTCAGTTGCCACGTCTTTTCCAATTGTGTTCATGTGTATAACTGACGTGTACAACGCAGCTTCTCCATTGACGGAAACCCGTTCACTGTCTCTCTCCAGGGAGTCACCAAGAGGTTCGTCGAGAAGATGCACGAGCCCAGTTGATGAAGGAGGACCCTGAGCTGGCAAAGTGCTTTATCAAAACTCTGTTCGGGGTCTTGTATGAGGTGTACAGCTCATCGGCCGGCCCTGCTGTCAGACACAAGTGCCTTAGAGCCATCCTCAGGATCATCTACTTTGCTGATGCAGAGCTGTTGAAGGATGTGCTGAGGAACCATGCTGTGTCCAGGTAACAGTGCCCGGGCTGCGAGCTGCTTTTAACATTGACATTAAAGCAGGAACAGAAGGTTGTTTAGATGGAGAGTAATCATTTCTTTAAAAAAAACACTTGCAGTATTGTGACAGTGTTTGAGTTGAAAGTAAACTGACTTTAATCTGTTTTTTGTTTGTTCATTTCTGCAGTCACATTGCCTCCATGCTATCCAGCCAGGACCTGAAGATTGTAGTCGGTTCTCTGCAGATGGCTGAGATCCTCATGCAGAAACTGCCTGATGTCTTCAGTGTCTATTTCAGAAGAGAAGGTAGTGCATAATCCCATAGAAAACTCATTTACTACCTTGTCTTTAAGTCACTGAAGGTCATCGACTCTGGGGTGCAGGCAAGTGTTAGCCTTAGCATCTGCTAAAATGCATGACAGTCATGACAAGATCAACAGTATTGTACAGTTGTTACAAGCTTGTCACTTTTTAGGCCATCTTCAGTGGGAAATTTCAAAGCTGAAAGCTGCAATTTTTCCACCTGTAAATCTCTGAAGCTTAAGTGGTAAAGAATCATTTTTTTGTTCATCTACGGTTCCCACTCCATTATAGACAAAAATGCCCTCTGTCTAAAGCTTACAAGTTCATTAGGCTCCTGCAGCTTGTTAACATTTAATTTTGGCAGTAAAATGTTTTTGCTGCCAGTATTTTCGTTCGTATTTTCTTTTCCAGTACATTACTCCTTTCATTGCCCGCATTTTACATCTATCCACAGTCCTCAGCCAGATTTATTGCCCAACTGTCAAGGCGTTGTTGTGTATTTTTGCTATTTTTCATGGCTTTAGACAATTTCAAACACTTTGTCTTTCTCCTTTCTCTTTCAGGTGTGATGCACCAGGTTAAGAACCTCTCAGAGTCTGAGAGCTTTCTGGTCACCAGTCCCCCAAAGGCTTGCCCCAGTGGCACTGCCAGTTTGTGCAATACCACCATCAGCACTGCATCCACCACATCTGCTAATAATGCAACTCCTGATCTGGGCTCACCGAGCTTCCAGCACAGCATGGACGACTCACTAGACCTCAGCCCGCAGGGGTGAGTATGCGGCCATGTGTGGCTTTGTGTTGGTTGCATTCGGAAATGTATCAAAAATAAGTTTCTAACACAGGATAGTGCTCATGTCACACTGGAAATTATCCTCGTCTTCACAAATTGCAGTTACATCCTGTGATGAATCACCTCATGGAAACTGAAATGGCAGCATACATGAATCACTTCCTAAAAACACTAATGATGTGTAGTATTTCAGTATAGGCTCATGTATGTGTGCTTATCAGTTGTTACTGTAATGAGTGGGGCAAACAGATTTTTATAGCAGTTGTCCTGCATCTCTGGCGCGTTAAAATCTGAAAGGATAATCCACCCTATTGTTTCCCCTGATAATGCCACATTGTCAACAGCAAATCCATGTTGAAACGATAGAAGTACGCAAAAGAAACCTGGTGTCCGACAGTAAATAATCCACTGGTCACCATTGTCTTAACGCCCGCGCATCTATTTAGCACAGACGAGATCACACAATCAAGGTTACAAACTTAATATAGGTAGATAAACTCATGTAGCCACTGATCAGTGCTGTATTGTTCACTCATGTAGATGATGATGAATGTTTTGATTCTGAAAAAATAGATAATCATATATATTACAGAATGTTGGTTTAAATAGAAATAAAGTTAGTCCTAAAGGTTAGACTGATATTCTGATTTGGTAAAATGCATGAGAGACTACTTGATACTTGGTAGATGATTTTGTTGCTCTCTGTATTCAACTCAAGATGTGGCATTTATATAATGTTTTTGTGAGTAAAGTTTTCAGATTTGGAATTTTCCTTGATTTTTAGACACATTTTCACACATCAAATATGAGTTTAACACAACAGTTCGTCAAATAAAACAAATTTTATTAGGGATTCACTCTGTTTCCCTGGGACCCACTCAGATGGCCACCTGTGGGTCCCAGGGACTCGTTACATTGAAAACCCATCAACATCACTGTCATTGTAATTATTTTCTCCTCCATTAAGGCGGTTAAGTGATGTCCTAAAGAGGAAACGGTTACCTAAAAGAGGGCCCAGAAGGCCCAAGTACTCTCCCCCAAGAGATGATGATAAAGTAGACAATCAGGGTAAGTTGAAGTGTTACTGTTAGAGTGTGTGTGTGTGTGTGTGTGTGTGTGTGTGTGTGTGTGTGTGTGTGTGTGTGTGAGAGATGTTTTAAGATCCCCATTAGACACTTTGAGACATGCAAAAAGGCACATTGAATAATATTTAAAATTTTGTCCAGTATGTCACCCCCGTGTAACTACAGGATTGACAGCAGATTGTGTTGCTGTTCAGTAGCTTGTGGCTGATTGTGTTGCTCAGCATTTGGCAGATTTATCAGATTCCTTGATGCACATTTGAGTGATCATTAATTTAAAAGGCATTTTGTGGTCTTGGATATTTGCTTGCTCCATAGATAACCCTTCTAATCTACCGTCTGGGTTCTTTACAGCCAAGAGCCCTACCAGTACTCAGTCACCCAAATCATCATTCTTGGCCAGTCTTAATCCCAAAACCTGGGGCAAGCTGGGTGCCCAGACCAACAATGCCAACTCAGAGCCCTCACGCACAGCGGGGGTGAGTGGCCTGGCAAGGGCGCCTCCCAAGGACTCAATTTCAAATAACAGGTACGATGATGAGAGTTCAAGATGAAAGTTTCCCTATTCTCTGCTCCTGTTTCATCCTAAGCGCACTCTATTTCTTGCGACTGATGTTAGTAAAGCAGAATGATCAGTCACTGATGGTGGGGTTAATGTGTGGACTTAATTTTATTGGTTTGTAGAGACAAAATAAAGGCCTGGATCAAAGAACAGGCAAGTAAGTTTGTGGAGCGCTACTTCAACTCTGAAAATGTGGATGGCAGTAACCCTGCACTGAATGTACTCCAGAGACTTTGCACAGCCACTGAGCAGCTCAACCTGCAGGTAAGACAGCAAGCATAACATGACATTCCCAACAAACATTCGGACATTTACTGCTGTTTTAGATTGATTTCCTCAAAGATGAGTTTGTTGTAGTACTTGCTGAACTTGGTAGAGAAACCTACAAGGATACAGACACCCAATATGTGTGCCAGCACTGTGACAATTTTGTGATGATGTGTTGTGTTTCTGTTTGCCAGGTGGACGGTGGTATGGAGTGCCTGGTGGAGATCTCCAGTATTGTATCAGAATCCGACGTGTCGTCTTTTGAGATCCAACACAGTGGGCTGGTGAAGCAGCTCCTGGTCTACCTAACCTCCAACACCGACAGGGACTTGCTCAGCCGCGATGTGCGGCTCAAGAGGTTTCTCCATGTGTTCGCTGGCTGTCCGGTGAGAATCTATGACATGTTGTATTTTGGGCCGTCTGAATATTTAGAATTTATTTTTAATCTCTTCATTTTTTCCCTTTCCGTTTGGTTTGCAGGTTCCAGGAATGGAGCCCGTAGGGCGCCTGGACCCAACAGAGAATGGGCCATACCTGGCACTGGTGCACAAAATGAACAGCTGCCTGAGCCAAATGGAGCAGTTTCCTGTCAAAGTGCATGATTTCCCCAGTGGTAATGGCAATGGCAGCAGGTCTGTGGCTTTATTATTAATGTTTGGATCAAAATAACTTCATATTTTAATGCTTGCATCAGTTATGAAACCACATAGTTTAATATTTTTTAATTTGTCTCTCCAGGGGCTCTCAGGCACTGAAGTTCTTCAACACACATCAGCTCAAATGTCAGCTGCAGAGACATCCAGATTGCACTAATGTTAAACAGTGGAAAGGTGGCCCTGTAAAGATAGACCCCCTGGCCCTGGTGCAAGCCATAGAGCGATATCTTGTTGTCAGAGGTGAGGGACTAACTTGCGCACCTCCTTTAAGACAGAGGGGGCCAACAGCAGCTCCATTAAACAGGGACTTCTGCTATGGCACCTGTTTTTCCTACACATTGTCCAAATGCCAAACGTTGTCCTTATATTTATCCGTAAAGGGATACCTTACTGATTTTCAACCAGTTTGTGTCATAACTATGCTTGTAGTATGTGTCAGTGAACTGTAGTAAACTTCTCTCCATCTTACCAGAGTCCAGACCTCATTTGCAAGAGGAAATTGTCATCCAGCGGGTTTTCGCTAGCTCTTGGAATGTTGCTTGAACTACAGTTGGACTTTCTAATTTTTTTATGTCGCCCCCCACCACGGACACAGAGAGTCTCTCTTTTTCTCTTTCAAACTCGTAGCAAACAGTAAAATTAGGCAGTGCTGATCAAATATAAACCAAGATTCTGCCACTGCAATGCCTATTTATCACCTAAAATGTCTTCTGAAACATAGTTTAGTGCACTGTGTGGCTGTAATACAAGAGTTTGCGAACAGGAATTGAGCGCCATACTGAGATTAAATGGTAGAACTAAGCAGCGCTCATCAAATATGAACCAAGATACTGTCACTGCTTGCCTATTTCTCACCTAAAATGTTTTCACAAACATTCTTGCTTACTGTTTAACTGTAATTTAAAATATTTTTTTACTGGCTGGCTGCCACAGTTTTTTTTTAGATGAGCAACTGGCATTACATCACCCACCAACGAGAGCATTTGTTGGTTCGGTGTTGCGCACTGCATTCTGGTAGTTGTAGGTTTTCCACCTCCTGAGGAAAAGTGAAAACCTTACATCATGTAGCACCGATTTCAAAAGTATTTGCATCTTTCTACTGCATAGACAGCCCAGTTTCATGAGAAGACCATCATCCCAGTAGTGAAATTCTTATTTGAAATGGGCTATTCAGCATTCTTAAGTTGGGTTGCTAACTTGAAATTGTGTTTGTACAGGATATGGCCGAATAAGAGAAGAGGATGAAGACAGTGATGACGACGGTTCAGATGATGAAATTGATGAATCACTGGTATGTGATATTGGTGATGCCAAATAAGGCTAATTTTTCAGTCTTTAACACACTTAATTCTGTGTTTTTCTGAGTTACAGCTCACACTGGGGTATCTCCAGATTTTTGCGCACTTAATCCTGTGTTGATCTGTGTTCCTGCTTTAACTCCAGTATTATCAATTAACCCTATTTGTAATTTATTTGTTACCCAGGCGGCGCAGTTCCTGAACTCTGGCAGTGTACGTCACAGACTACAATTTTACATTGGTGACCACCTGCTACCGTACAACATGACTGTGTACCAGGCTGTACGGCAGTACAGTCTTCAGGCAGAAGAAGAAAGAGAGTCGACGGACGATGAGGCAAACCCGCTTGGCCGAGCTGGCATCTGGACCAAAACGCACACAATATGGTAAAAATCTACATCTTACAACTTTCTTTTGGGTTTTCACTCCTGATGCAAACTGTACCCAACTGTACCAAAACAGGAAATCGGGCTGCTATGTAACACGAGTAGAGTTGCAAAGGCATTTATCAACAACGGCACTTGATCTCATCCTCTGAACTGCATGGCCGTGGGTGATAAAATAGGAAGGGAGGAGAGAGGGTTGTTCTTGACATTATCTCTGAAATATAAAAAATATTAGGCTTAATTCAAAGGTCAACGTCATTATTTGTAGGGATGGGTACCGAACTCTGTACTTTTAAGGAGACTGACTGAAATATGTCTGTACTACTGAGTACCGATTCGCAAGTACCAGACTACCTTGAAAATAGCTCCTTTTGTAACAAAGTTCTTAAAGAAGTCTTCGAAATTCAAATGAACCACATAACGCTGTCTTATATTATGACCAAAGTTTTGTTCATCAAGTCATTGTAATTGCTCAGAATCAGAAATCACTCGGCTTTTTCTATTTGAAATTCTTCTTTCTTCTTCCCATTTACAATGTCCTGCCTGACATCGTAGTGTATTTTTAATTTGCTCCACTCTAAAAACCCTGGCAAAACAAGGAGGCCTATTGTTGCATGGTAAAACTTCATATGACTGAACTTAATGAGCCAGCTCTTCACCATGATTTGTTTTCCTCTCTCTTCGATGGTGCTCAATAAGCTGTAGCTCTGCTTAAAACTGAAATTGAAACTTAAGTTTTAGCTGGCATTGGTTCCTTGGGTTTCCTTCAGATGATTCTATCTTAAAATGATATTTCATTTGTTCATAATATGTAAACCTTTTTGTAGTTGACAATTCTGTCTGATATCAGGCACATGCTACACATTAGTAAGTACAAGCACCACAGCTCTTATTCCATTCAGATGTTTTGTAAATATTTTTTTCAGTTAAGCCTAAAAGAAGTGCTAAGTAACCCTTTATTAGTAAAAGGGAAAAATATATTTTTGAAAATCAATTAGCTGCTTTGAGTAAAGTCCTTGAAAATGATAAAAATGGTGCTTGAAAAAGTACGATGAAGTCCTCAAATTTAATTTTGTAATGGCTGTAGTAACCCTGTTGAATCATATTAGCCAGGAGTTGGAGGTTCAGACAAATAAAAAACATGTAATCTCATCATTTTTATAGCAATGAGAAGCCATGCAGATTCATTTGCCAAGTTTTTGAGATGCACTCGACAATGCAGTGTCAAGTACACAGGATGTGATCCAGCAGTTGGAATTCCAAATGATTGTTGGCCTTGGTGCTGTTTCTCCTTAAATTGTTCACATACCCAGAGTGTTGTCGCAAAGGTGAAGAGCTGATACGAGGCATTGTTTCTGGTGTAAAAGCTGACGTGCATGCTCTTCAAAGCAAACAGAGACAGAATATCTCGTCTTATCTTCCTGACAGGTATAAGCCTGTGAGAGAGGACGAGGATGGCAGCAAAGATGCTGTGGGTGGAAAGAGGGGCCGAGCCCAGACTGCTCCCACCAAAACTTCACCTCGCAACGCCAAGAAGCAGGATGAGCTGTGGCATGGTGAGAATCTTCTTAACTGTCTTATAATGAAGGATTTCTCATTGCTAACTAGGTCTTAAAAACTCCAGCTGCTGGTCCAGTGCACTGTTGTACCTGATCTGTTTAAGTATGGATTCAAATTCCTAGTTATAACGTTTACAATTCAGAAAGCAGTTGAGTGACCTGATCAATACTCTAAGCACGTGATCAGTGTTTTAATCACACAAGTCTGAATCTGTCAGCTTCATCGCGACTTTTGACTCCTGTCACTTCCAGATGGTGTGTGTCCCAGTGTCACCAATCCCTTAGAGACATACCTCACTTCGGAGCCACCAGAGACCATAACCTTTGATGACCCCTCTTTAGAGGTCAACCTGCTGCTGAGGGTCCTGCACTCCATCAGTAGATACTGGTTCTACTTGTATGAAGTAAGTCTTGTTTCTAAGGTTTTGTGGTCTGTTTCTTTTCAAGTCTATACCTTTTTATCTCGCCTTTAAAACTGGTGATGTAGTTAGGGGTAAACATTGCGTCAGACTCTGAGACATTCTGGATGAGTGTGTAGTTAAGGCCTTTAAACCCTTAAGCTAGCTATGAAATGCAAGGAGAAGACATGTAATATAAACTGTGCAGGTAACATGAGTGTTTTTGGTTCTGTTGCAGAATGCTGTGTGTAAGGAAGTCATCCCGACCAGCGAGTTCATTAACAGTAAGCTGACAGCCAAAGCAAACCGTCAGCTACAAGACCCGCTGGTCATCATGACGGGGAACATCCCTACTTGGCTCATTGAGCTTGGAAAGACCTGGTAAGTGTTTCATACATGCGACCAAAATGAGGTGTTGTACATCTTGGCTACAAAATTAATATTGGTATTGATTTTTGGCTAATATGACTTTGTTTTGACAAACAGTCTCTTTTTCTTTCTCTCTACAGTCCTTTCTTCTTCCCCTTTGACACCCGGCAGATGTTATTCTATGTAACTGCCTTTGATCGTGACAGAGCCATGCAACGCCTACTGGACACAAACCCTGAGATCAACCAATCGGATTCTCAGGACAGCAGAGTTGCACCACGTCTTGACAGGAAGAAGGTATGATGTGTTGCCATATAAAACTGTCTTATGGAACCCAGAAGTTGTACACACAGTTTATGTGTTAACAGTTTGCATTGTGTTTTAATGAACGTTAGATGTCCTTTATAATGCTCTTTTTTTTTCCTTTTTGAAATGATAACATTTAGATGCCTCTTTTTGCTTTTACAGCTCCATAAACTGTCTGACCTGGCTTAAACCTTACTTCTTCCCTCCCTTGTCTTGTGTTTACAGAGGACAATAAACCGTGACGAGCTGCTAAAACAGGCTGAGTCTGTGATGCAGGACCTGGGCAGCTCGAGGGCAATGTTGGAGATTCAGTATGAGAACGAGGTACCTGCACTGTCTGTGAATCATCACTCGCACTTTGCAGCAGTAAAATGCTTTTCATCACAGTTTTCTGGCAAAGAGATTTTAACTTTTTATCTTCCTCCAGGTTGGTACAGGTCTTGGCCCCACTCTGGAGTTCTACGCTCTGGTGTCACAGGAGCTCCAGCGGGCCGATCTCGGCCTGTGGAGGGGCGAAGAGGTCACGCTGGCCAATCCTAAAGGTATAAACCCTCAGACACACACTGGATATGAGGAAAACCCTGTCAAAGTTACTCATGAAGTATTCTTTGTCGCACACAGATCACATGTTTGAGATGTGCTTGGTCAGACATTTTTAAATTTTAAATTTAGGGATGTTCTCACTGATGGGCCATGGATAGACAATTGTCACTCTAAATATGATGTCACTAAATGTGCATATGATCGCTTGCGTAAAGGTACGTGTTGTAGTTTCATCTGACTTACTCTGACCATACTTGTGTCTCTGTCCCAACAGGAAGCCAAGAGGGAACCAAGTACATGTTCAGCTCCAGAGGACTGTTTGCTGTTCCCTTCGGCAGGACAACCAAACCAGCACACATAGCCAAAATCAAAATGAAGTTCCGTTTCTTAGGAAAGCTAATGGCCAAAGCCATTATGGACTTCAGATTGGTAACAACCTCTATTTTCTGTTCTATCTTTGTTAATAGACTCATATTTTCCACTGAGCGTTGGCATTTAGAAATGCTCTTCTGCCAGTAAATTAGTTGTCTTTTGACATGCTGTAGTAAAAGCTTTCTGGCATAATCGAGGTGTCTGCTTTGTGGCTGTTGGATACATTATTAATATTCCAAACATTAGTCCTTGACATGTTGCAGCATTTCAGGAGGCTTTCACAATAGCCTGATGTGAAATCCTCATCATTGGTGCCTGAGTCTGCTTGAAAAAGTGGTCTTGAGTATGATTCATTAGCACTCGGTTTTCACTCCTGATGCAAACTGTACCCAAATTACCAACACAGGGAAGTGGACTGCTGTTTGGTCGAGTTTTGAAAGGCATTTATCAATCACAACACTCGAGCTCATCTTCTATCGTGCACAGCCATAGGTGATAAAGTAGGATGGGAGCAGAGTGTTCTTCTTGACATTGTCTCTACAGTATAAAAAATAGTAGGCTTAATTCAGAGGTCAACTCCAGTATATGTACAGTTAGATACTGAACTTAGTACTTTAAAGGGTAGTGACTAAATTATGTCAGTACTACAGAGTATCGACTCACGGTAAATCAGTTGATGCCAAATGGTGGTACCTCAGAGCACATCTGGGTGAGAACACCAGGTTAAGACCAGAGGCTGAAGTGCCCTGAAGCCTGGAAGCCAGCCATGATGTACGGAGGCTGACGAGGACAGAGCTGCTGGGTTCAACCTGAGACAGGAGGAGGAAGCACCCTGTAGTCGGGAAGTCAACCACAGAGCTCTGTCGGCCGCTCTTTCATCTCCCAACATGCCAAAACGTATTGCTGCGGCGCTGATCTGCCGTAGTGATTTACCCATCGGGTCTATTTTCTTTTCTATATTATATTATTTTATTTTTTAAAGCCTAGCATCACTGCTAGATGGCTTGACACACAGAGACAGAGGATTAGTTCTATGTGTGATTATAAAAGAGCAGAGGAACAGGCTTTCTTTTTAGTCCACTACGTCACCCTTGCAACTTGTTTAAAAAATATATTATTGGTATTACAGAGAAAGTAAAAGTACTGATGAAATGTACCATTGGGCACTTGCACTGAATTCCAGGTATCGGTATAAGTTCCAATATGAATGGTACCAAACCTTAATTGTTTGGGCTTTGGATCTTGTGATTGGCGCTCTTTTCTACACCCATGTGACAACATAAACAAATGTCACATGCACGCAAGTGCACTCAGGCACAGAGAAATATTACTCATGTGAGAGCTTAGCTGCAGTACGAATCAGTTATATCTACTACAGAAATGCACTAGCAGATTTCATATTTTTATGTACAGATGTTGTCAGATGTGTCTATCTTACCGCACTATCTGAACCTCTGTCCTTCTGCTCTTTTTTCCAGCTGGACCTGCCCCTGGGGCTGCCATTTTATAAGTGGATGCTCCGGCACGAGATGTCTATAAGCTCCCATGACCTGGTGAACATTGACCCCGGTGTGGCGAAGTCCATCCAGCACCTGGAGGATATTATCCGTCAGAAGAAGAGGCTGGAACAGGACCGATCACAGGTGAAGTGCAGCACAGGGAACTTGTGTTATAATGCAGTTGTACCAGAGTGTGGTCCTGTAGTCTCTTGGTGGTGGTCCAGGTTTCATGAAAAGCATCATCCTCTCAAAGTCCATCATCAATTTCCACTGTAGACAGATTTCACATGCAGAGCAAGTCTCACTGTTGTTGTTGTTTTTCTCAGCAGACGAGGGAGACCCTGCAGCAGGCACTGGAGAGCCTGAACATGAACGGCTGCTCAGTGGAGGACCTGGGTTTGGACTTCACCCTTCCAGGATTCCCCAACATTGAGCTGAAAAAGGGCGGCAAAGACGTCCCAGTCACGATCTACAACCTGGAGGAGTACCTCAGGGTATGCTATAGTGTCTCCTAACTCTCACTGTGTGTCATCCTTTTTATCTGTCTTGATATTTTTCCTCATGAGGGTAATCTTTATGTCTTTTCTCTCCCTTCAGTTGGTGGTGTACTGGACTCTAAATGAAGGAGTGTCCAGACAATTTGAGTCATTTAGGGAAGGGTTTGAGTCAGTCTTCCCCTTGCATCACCTGCAGTATTTCTATCCAGAGGAGGTGAGCAAACGTTCTGTTCTTTCCTTCTTCTCAGTCCTACATGGCAATCCGCAGGATGATTCAGTCAATAAAAACAATTACAACTACATTTACTGTTAAACAACCACCGTAAATTCAGTAGAAATATTGTTTGGTCCACGAGCCAGTAGTATTAAACCACAATGTTTTGGGTCTTTAATGAGGAGATGATACTGATAGTGTTGCATCTCTTGCCTCAGGACAGTTTGAGTGTGTTTTATTGTCTCTTTAATTGTTCATCATCTCTCCTCTCCTGCTGTAGCTGGACCAGTTGCTGTGTGGCAGCAAATCAGAGACGTGGGACGTCAAGACGCTGATGGAGTGCTGTCGACCGGACCACGGCTACACACATGACAGGCGAGACCAAACTCCCATTTTATTTATCATTGAGAGTGCCACTAAGTATGGGTCCCGACCACTTTTTCTAGCTCCCTATCTGACATGCCGTGGGTATAAGTAACTTTTTTTCTCAAGACAAATGTTTGACGTGTGTTTTCTCCCTTGTTTTTGCAGCCGTGCTGTACGGTTCCTGTTTGAGGTGTTGAGCAGCTTCGATGCTGAGCAGCAGAGACTGTTTCTGCAGTTTGTCACAGGAAGCCCCAGACTGCCCGTCGGTGGTGAGTCACTTCACGTACACAAACATGAACTTATCAAATGCTTTAAAGCAAGACAGGTTGTTAAACAGACATGTTTACACAGAAGGCTGCTCTATTAATCGAATTTTAATAACGGTCACGATTTGGGCTTGCGCCAGTTAAATGAATATGATCGACTGTGATATTGGCGTTTCAAATGCAGGCTCTGCTTGTAGAAAACTCCGCTGCACATCAAATCACTCCTTAAACTATCAACAGCCTCCACTTTGGGGGAGCCGTCTGCTATGTGGACACCCTGCAGCAGCAGCAGCTGAATGTTGCAACTGCAAACAGGCTAAACCAAAATCATCTTTTCATCGATCACCATCGTCCTTTGTTAGGAAGTATTTGCCATATAACTGCAGTACGGTGAGTGCGCGAAGGCCAAGAAGAATAACATCACTAATGTTACCCTATCATAATAATCCCCTCCCTTGTCCAGCATCAGCTCAGACATCCATAGCAGCAAGGCTGCAGCACGTCACGATACCGTGTGACACTGTTAAAAAAAAAAATACAGAAGCAGAGGCATATCAATAGGAGATGCACTGAATTCACTTAAAGAAGGACGTTATTTTATGCCTCATTTTGTTGCAGAGATTTTTTTAATTTGCAGGAATGTAGCACAAAGTAAAAGAGAGAGCAGTGCTCTGTTTATTAAAATGTGAAAGTGCAATAATAAGATTTTTGTCCAAAACAACAAATAATCATGATCTCAATATAAACTAAAATAATTGTGTATCTTTTTGGCCGTAATCATGCAGCCCTGTGTGCACGTGTACTGAGATCCCTGACTTAAAATAATCTGGCATTAGCCAGGATAGATATCTATTCTGTGTTTTTGTGAATATATAAAACATGAAGCCTAGCATTTAAACATTTAAATCAGATTTTTAAAAATAATTAATATGCAAAACAAGCTTATAGATTTTGCATCTCTAGGGGTGTAGTGCCATTTGTTGATATACCGGAGCACACCGGTGACGCATACGCATGCGTGCACATGCACGGTTCAGTTGTGGCTCATTGTGACAGTTACGTTATGGTTGTTCCTTAAGTTCAACCATAATTATAAAATGAAAGAAAGTTTTTCTGCCTTTTCATCTTAACTAGATCAATGTTACCAGCGCTAGACTGAGAAAAAAATCATTTAATTCACCATCATCCTTCAAGGCTACTGCTGGCAGCTACTGGCGACTTTTAAGGTGGAATGTTTTCTTGAATGTAATGCGAGAAAATGTACAAGTTGATGTTGTGAATCAGTCAACACACCTAAAATGTCAACATGATAACTTTAACCATTTGTTTTTGGTAGCTCTTTTGCATGATATACACTTTAATGATGATTGGATCTACGAGCACTTAAAAAATATATATTCTGTTTCTTTAGAGAACAAATAAAGAAAAAAAATTAGAGACAGTGACTGTGCAAAGAAATTTGGGCCCTCAGCTGTGGTGACATTTTGCATTGGTGTGTAGTGATATAGCCTAATCATGTGAAGCCTAAAGCCAGCCAGACAAAGAGGTCATTTACATGAGAACAAAGACAAGACAACATTAATATGCACACAGCACCAGTCCGACAGTGTGAATTACAGCACATCACCCACAGTGTTCTGATGTGTCAAAATGACGGACGGCCTTCAGATTTTTCCATAATTTTTAATGACATTCAGTCAGCGATAGAAGGTATTCAGTTAACGCGACCTCTGCTTGTGTCTCAGGTTTCCGGAGCCTGAACCCCCCTCTGACGATTGTGAGGAAAACGTTCGAGTCGACGGAGAACCCGGACGACTTCCTCCCATCAGTCATGACCTGTGTCAACTACCTGAAGCTGCCTGACTACTCAAGCATAGAGATCATGCGAGAGAAACTGTTGATTGCGGCCCGCGAGGGCCAGCAGTCTTTCCACCTTTCCTGATCTCTCCACATCTCACATTCAAATGCCTTCTACAGCGACTGATGAAACATGACTTCCTTCTTAGTTTTTTTGTAACCACATACATTAAGGCTACATGTACAGCCTTCTTGTTAGAGAAAGCAGCTTGCAGAAAAATTAAGACTTTAAATATATATTTGCTGCCCCGGTCTCTCAAAAAAAAAAATATGAAAAATAAAAAAATGGAAAGGTGTTCCATGACTCACAGAAGTTAAAATATAAAAAAAGAGAGAGTAAAACTTATATCAGTAGTTGAGTAATGTTAAAAAAAGATGAAAACATCTGGGTGACATTTTAAATTGCATTGCTATGTGATATTTAAAAAAGGGATGTCTCCTCTTCAGAGTGGTGGACAACGTCACTGGGTGTTGGGGAGGGAGGGGGGGTGGGGGGGGGTTCCATCGAGCAAGCTAGGTTTACTTTAGCTCCAAAGATCATTTGTACAGACAAATTTGCAGACTTTGCTCATTCTACACATTTGATAGAATAGCTCTTTGTTCTCATGTCTCTTCCCCTCAGTTCGTCTGTTTGCATTTTGTTCTGTATTATATTGGCCCCAGTTTGTGTGTTGCATTTTGGTTCGGCTTTCCCCCCCCACGTGTGTCTTTGCTTCAAGTTGTGGAAAACGAGAGTTGCAGTTGGTTGAATGCGGGTAGTGATGAGCGCATATTATCTTTTCTTTCTTACCCCTCTACCCAAGTTGAGATTGTGTTCTGGCCTCCTTTACTATAGAGAGCTTTAGCTCAAAATGAAGAGATGTAACCAATGTGTTGATCAGGTAAATTTTGTTTTGCTCTTATTTTGATAGAGTTAGCGTCTTTCTGTTGGGCCCTACCTGATGTGTAGGGTTATCTTGGTAGACCAAGCTCTGAGCAACCCTCAACACATAATGTAGCTGGGCACAAAATTTGGCTGGTCTCATTTTATCGTTTCATGGCCAGATAGCATTTCAAGTTCATTTATGGAATAAAGTTTATATGCAGTTTCACACCCTGTTTGAGGTGGGAATGTCTGCTTTACCTTTTTTTTTTTTTTTTTTTTTTTTTTAATTTTCTATATTGTCTTTATTTCTTGCTGTAGTTGATTATTATTATTTTTTTCTTTGCACTGCTGGCTTGGAACAAACCGTGGTGTGCACCTGCAGTCTGTGGCCAGGGGAGGGCGCCACTGTATGTTCTCCTGGCCCAATCGTTCATGTGCTGGTTTCTAAGATCTGCAATAATTTACTGCATCAGGTTCATGTTTTTACCTGAACATAAATAAAGTAACTGTTTGACTCATCTATGTTCATTTATTTACCCGTCCTCCCATCGCTTTGCCGTGTTGCTTTCAGCAGTCCTTCACAGCTGGCCCTCTCAAGGCTGACTTACTCATCAGTTAAAGTTAATTTAGGGCAAATCTTGGTACGCTCTGGTCCTCAACTGTGGGCAGGTTTAAGTGTGTTGGCATGGAGACGACAACAAAGGTGGTTTATTTTAATCACCTGCTGCGCTTTGGATCCCAGCAGGGTTTAACAACACTTTACCTCAGAGCTGGATTTGTGTTCTCAAACTCTTATAAACAAGAGAAAGCTTAGCCTTGGATTTAACATTACGTCAGATGTGTGTAGGTGTTGAAATAAGGATCAATGATAGACCCACTTTCACTGGAATACTGGTTATTAACTTTACTGAAAACAATACACACAACAAGTATAGTCGTTTGTTTGCATGTTCTCCTCATGTCAGTGTGGGTTTTCTCTGGGTACTCCAGCTTCCTCCCACAGTCCAAAGACATGCAGGTTAAGTTAACTGGTGACTCTTAATTGGCCGTAGGTGTGAATGTGAGTGTGAATGGTTGTCTGTTTCTATGTGTCAGCCCTGTGATAGTCTGGTGACCTGTCCAGGGTGTACCCCGCCTCTTGCCCAATGTCAGCTGGGATAGGCTCCAGCCCCTGCAACCCCAAACAGGATGAATGAATGAAAACGTGATGACCCAAATTGAATTTCGGAGACAGAATCATTGTATTTCTTTTAATTGTAAACCAATTACTGGACTAATTACTTTGACCACCCTGACAGACAGAAGTCCATGCGTGGCCCCAAATGTCCTCAAATCCTACACCTGACCTGTGCGGGGCTGCTGTGACTGGATTTGCCTCTTGGCCAAAATGAATAAGGACTGTAATCGTCAAGCGGTCAAACCCCTGTTTGTTCATATTATCCTTTGTTTATGAACTTCCTGAGACCCTGTGTCCTCATATAAGGACATCACATTTTGGGTTTACTTGACCTTATGCTTCATTCTACTTAACTGAGACCTGTTGTCCTCGATCGTGGACACTTTTTTGTGCCATCTAGTGGTAGTAAGAGCACAATACACTAATCTGTGTAAAAACGAGATGGCGGCCGTCTCTGCAGAATTAGTCTGCAGCCGATCCCGACACAAAAGTGGACAAGGTCCAAAATCTGATCACATTTTGTGGTTCAAACTTGTCTATTTATGATCAATGATGTTTGAAATGCCATACAAATTTTACCAATTTAAGTAAAAGTAAGCTAAGACACTCGTTATCAAACGAGTTAAGTACTCGTTTGAAAATATTGGGAATTTATCATGCGCTCGTTGAAGGACACTGGGAATTTATTGTTGTCTCATTTGAGGGAATTGAGACTTGAATATCGTCTCAGTTGAGGACACTGGGACTTTATTATCGCGGACAATGTTTCATATTTTATACTAATCAGGTCCTACTGATCCCAAATATCTAGGAGAAATTAAAAAATGCATACCAAACAAAAGTTCAGGTCTCAGGAGGTTAACTTGCCCTTTAAGTTTATTACCTTGAAATTACAGGGAAAAGTCATGGAATTTCACAATCATGTTTTCCAGGCCTTAGAAAGTCATGGAATTAGTCAAAATCATTGAAAGTTTCGGGAACGTCATTGAAATGTTGTTGTGTATAATGACATTGTTACAAGAATCTTGCGTTGGTTACCTTTCACATAGTGTAACATGATGGCAAATTAATTTCCTGGAGCTGTTGTCATAGCATAGCTTTACTATGTGTCCACATATGACAGCGTTTTGTAGACCATTGTGTATGTTTCATCATTTTCTCCATGGGTTTGTTCCTCCCTTTATGTATGCCAGATAGTTGACATTGTGCCAGGCAATGGAGCGAGAAAAAAAAATCTGTTGTGGGTCCTTGAAAAGTCATGGAAATGTTTGAAAATTTGGTCCTTCATAATGTGTGGAAACACTGTGAAATACATCTCCACTCTTTGTAAGGAGAGTCCTAATGGTCTTCATCAGAGATACTCAACTTGCTTTGCCTGGGGGCCTGTTTTACAAAAAGACAGGAGGTCGTGAGCCAGTTAATAAACAAAGGATAATATGAAAGAGCAGGGTTACAACCTTTGAACGTTCATAGTACTTATTCATGTTGGCCAAGAGGTAAATCCAGTCGCAGCAGCCTGGCACAGGTCAGGTGTTGGATTTGAGGACTTTGGGGACAATCCCAGATGTTTTTTGGGGGGTCCAGGAGGTCCTACCCTGGCACTCAGCTCTGTTTTGATGCTTTTTATGCATTCTGCCATCTCATTTATTTTCAAAGTACAAAAAAAATTCCCATTGTGAATTAGACAATGGTCAGTGTGCCACCCAGCAGCCTATCACAGCCCAGTATCAACATGCTGTGTGTTGCTGCCCATTAGCACAACGAGCAACAGGCTGTATGAGTTAGCAGTCTGCTGCAGTTCACTGAGCTTACTGGAGTGGTATAAGGTGACAGGTTCACTGCACCGTGGGACAACTCAGTAATGGGGAAAGCTGAGGCCAGAGTGTAAGGCTGACATCTCATTAACAACTATAGTGCTTCATATTTATCATATGGCGGCAACAACACCCCTCTGAAACATGCAACTACTGCAACGCAATAAATTGAGGCTGTAAATCTCACAGTGGCCCTTGAGATAGTGATAGAGAAAGACAGAGGACGAGGTCAAAGACTGCTTAAACTTCTGCTTCATATTGAAAAGGTATGGGAGGTTTTGTTAGGAATGTGGTTTCTGTTTTCTGTGCTCACTTGTTTTTAATTTGACTGTTCCTTTAATAACGTTGAGGGACTTTAAAGAAAAATATCCTGACATTAAGCCCCTCGTTTAAAGAAGGGACTTAGAGTTTTTCTGTCTTAACTCAATAGTCTGATGCTTGTGTGTACATTAAAACTGATTTTGCTTGCTGTAATTATTCTCATTTTCATATTAGCCATCAAAGGTCGAGTGTGCAGGATTTAGGGCCATCTACTGGGAGATATGGTGTATTCATAAATATATTGTCATTAGTTTATATTTACCTGAGCATAAGAATTGTTGTGTTTTTGTTATCTTAGAATGAACCGTTTATATCTTCATATGGAGCAGGTCCTCTTCTATAGAGTCCCTCAAGTTCTTCAGTAGCCCAGAACAGATAAACCAAACACTGGCTCTGAATAGGGCCATTCACATTTTTCCGATATCACGTCGGCCGCTGTAGTTCTCCTACATGCTTGGCACATAGGAGAAGTTTCAGTTCAGCATCATCACTGGTACATGCCACTAATCCTTCACACTAGACCTTTACAGGGCGTATGCAGGTCCTTAAAAATTCTTAATGTCGTAAACTCAAATTTATAAATATATAAGGCCTTAAAAGTCATTAAATAGTCTTAAATTTCACTTTGTTAAAATAAGTTAAGCTCTTCCAAGTAAAGGTCCACATTTCTGATGATACAAATCTGTAACAAACCTACCACTGAACCTAATCCTGTCTTTTTACTTCATACTTGCACTTACCTGTTGGCATAATGTAGACTGATCTAACTCTAATAACCGTATTCCTACTTGTAACCTACCTCTGCATGGAACCACTTATATACTATTCACCTTTATACAAAGTTTGAATAAAAAGAAGATGATTTGTCCAAAAATCAGTCTTAAATTTGGTTAAAAATTAGGTCTTTAAAAAGCATTAAATTAAAATATCTGATGCCTGTAGACACCCTGCTTCAAGAGGTCCTGTCTGAACATGCTTCCAGTGTAAGAGATGACGGACAGACCCCAAAATCTTTGTTATGTTCAAACATTCAATAGATACCAGATTTTATCTGAAGCTGATATGAGTTTTTGGTAGTCAGAGTTAAAGGTCCAGTGTGAAGAATTTAGCGGCATCTAGCAGTGAGGTTGCAGTATTGAAGTTTCTCCAGTGTGCCAAATGTGTAGTACTCCAGTGGCCGACGCTAGAACATTTAAAGGGGAATGGCCCTGTCTAGAGCCTGCGTCTGGTTTGTCCATTCTGAGCTACTTCAGAACAACAGGACCTGCTTGGTATGTACATATAAGCGGCTTACCGTAAAACTTCAATTAGTAGCCCCGGCTATTATTTGCTTAAATCACTGAACTCAGCAGGCCTATATTTGGGACAGGCCTTTAATTCATTTTACATAAAACTGTTACACAGCAAAGATCGGAAATACAATCAAATTGTTTATCTGAACCAGTGTGAATATTACTTGTATAAAAACTAGGCTTTGAATAACATAATTTATATGTTATGTTAATGACACTTGTTTCATAGCACCTGAGGATAACTGCACCGACCATATCAACACAACACCATTTTATCCTGTTAAAACAATACTCGTAACTTGGATTAATTTTAGTTAAAAATACTATTGATTCTTTTGATTAATAGACCCTAACGGACACCACTTGTTTTTCGTCATGCAGGTAAATCAGTCTTCTCTGGTGCTCACGGCTCCAGAAATAAGCTAACAATGTGTAGCATCTCCATATCAACAAAAGTTTAAACATTTGTATCTGCATGTGCGACCTAAGCAGCTAACTAATGCTAGCTAAAGTCGGTAGTCAACACTCACACAGTTTCATACATCCACTGTGAACTGCTTGGCAACCAGACCAGGCCTCTAATTGAGACATGCTTTAAATAAAAGGGACTGGGCGTCTAATTGGGACTAGGCTTTTAACTGAAGTTTTACGGTATTCTAAGGTAACGAAAAAACAACCATTCTTAATTTCAGGTGATTATAAGCTGATGAAAACATAGATATAATTACTGTTTGCCATATCTGCCAATAGATGCCCCTAAATTCTACACACTGGACCCTTTAATGAAGTCACATTGGTATCTTCTATTGTTTCAACAAAGGGTTTTGTGAGCTTATTCTCCTTATGAAACTCAAGTCTTTCAATCTCCTGCACTCCAAGTTTGGGTTTCTGTTCTAAAATTGTATTCCCTAGATAACTCAAGTGATACCACTTGTCTCAAACTTCTATTGACTAGTGAATTAAACGTAAAATTGGTGCACTGCCCCTTTTAAAGTTCAGTGTAAAAACATGGACGTGTAATTAGTTAATCAGTCAAATAAAAAACTCTGTGACGTCCCACTGCAGGATACCTAACAAAGGAGCATTACACCAGAGTGGGGACTCTGTGTACTCCGGGGGAAATCCACCCCAAAACAGAATTCATAATGGCCTAACCAACAACCCAAAACATGTCTTTGTCCTTCAATTCATGCCCGTAAAAATCAAGCTTGACATGGATGCTTATTTCAACTGCTGATGTTCACTCACACCTAATGGTGCGCTGGTGAATGAGAACAACTGATCTCTGACCTCTGGGACTGCACCACACACACACACACACACACACTCTGCTTTTATGAATGATTTTGGGCATTTCTGTTGTGAGCCACCTTGAGTTCCTCTGTCAGCATCATTCTGCTATTTTCAGACTTGGAGTGCATCATCTCCCTTGTGATAATACCGCCTGTTATCGCTGGAAAGCTGCTAATCTTTGGCAAAGCTGATGAGGATTTTCTCCACCAACACCCCCTCCTCCTCCTCTGTCTTCCCCAACTACAGCCGCCTCCCTCCCACCTTGGCACCAAGGAGAGGTTATGGATGATGAGACTCTAAATGAGGAGGGTGCAGAGCTCTCCCGCTACTCCTCACAATGTGTGTGTGTGTGTGTGTGTGTGTGTGTGTGTGTGTGTGTGTGTGTGTGTGTGTGTGTGTGTGTGTGTGTGAGAGAGAAGCCAGGAAAGAGAGGAGCGGGAATGTGTATGTGTGAAGGTGGTGGTTTGGTGTGGGTGTGGGTTGGGGAGCAGTGTCGTCAGCTATCATCGTCACTGTGACTCGGAGACGGAAAAGAATCGAGAGCCCTCCCCTTCTCCTCCCGCATCCCCACCTTCTCTCCCTCAGCCTCCACACCATCAGCCAGTCTGCTCTCAGTCATTCTGCCTGCGCACAGCTCAGGCTCCACATCCTGTACCAGCCTCCTCCTCTCACACAAACACACACACACATACAGTTGCTCACACACCTCTCCGCTGCTGCACATACAGCAGCTGCTCCAGCTCTGAGGGAAAGAGGAGAAAGACACACGCAACAACAGCAAAAGAAGAAGAAACCAGACTAAGAGGATGAGGATGAGTGTGTGCAGTGTGCCGGCAGTTCCCTGCTGCCGTCCCACGCAGATCGCACGGAGCTTCACACCCCCCCTGCTTCTCCTCCTCCTGCTCCTGGGCACCGGCAGCAGCAGCAGCATCGGGGCCGTCCCCTCTGCCTTCCAGCTGGCCCCGGACACCCCGGCCCCTGCCGAGCCCACCCCGACCCAGGCCACACCTCGTCCGGACCCCTGTGAGGGACGACCCTGCCTCAACGGGGGGTTCTGCCTGGCTTTGCCATCCGCTGGCAGGCCAGAGGACACCTGGGAGTACACCTGTACGTGCAGCCAGGGCTTCACCGGACGCAACTGTGAGGTATGGACACATTTTGATGTCATCTACCTGAATGAAACAGGATTAATGATGAGCACAGTGTGTGTGTGATCTTGAGAGGACTGACACTGAGTGAGCATGGACTTAAGAGTAGGTGTCAGGGTTTTATTACTTCATAAAGCAGAGAACATGTAGCTGCGTTTGCTTATTAGATGGATTTTGATATGACTGTGCTTTTGTTTCGTTTTGTGTTGAGCACATTAGAGTCCCTGGGATCCATTATCATCCATTATTCATCATCATCATCTGGAGGGTTCACCTTGTGAGATAAACCTGCACCCTATCTGTGTTTTTGACTCACACGCGAGCCGTACAGTGGATGACGGCGTGTGTGAGGGCGATTCTTGCTCTCCGCTGTTCTCGGATGGCTTTTTAATGGGAGCATGTGCTGTCACTGAGACACGGAGACGAGTGCTGCGTTGCTGTGGCAACAGGAGAGAAGAGCGGCAGCAGTGAGATGCGAGTGGAAACTGTAGATGTGTGTGTGTGAGAGTTGTTGAGTATTCTGGACATTTTGTGTTGCCCCTCATGACGTATCCAAGTTTGTTGTTAGATTTGTGTGAAACTAAAGATGGGGCAAAGTTGCAGTAAAACCTGTGGTGACGTTGAATGCATCCCTATGCTGTGCTGTAATCTGTATGTGAGATAAAAACTCAAGTATGGGTGAATCTGTTAACATCTGGGATACTGATGATGAAGCCAAAGGACCAGTCTCCACACTGCATTCATTCATTCATTAACTGGAACATCTGAACAGTCATGGAGAAGTGCGTTTCTGCTGCAGGTTCCACATCATGTCATTTTCTCAAAGTTATTCATGTCTGTCTGGGTGAAGCTTGTGCCTTAGCAGTTCTACCTGTCTCTTTGACTATCATTCTGCATGATAGCATGATTGAAATATCAGATATTCAACTGCCTAATGCAAAAATACAAAGTAGATTTGAGTATCAAAGGTCCTCTTACTTTATTTTTTTAGCTCTTAACTGCTTCTCGTGGCCTTTGTCGTGTTTAGATTTGGTTTTAAGAATTTGATCCACATTTTTGCTTGACAGAAGTTTGCAAAATGTCTATGTGACCACAGATTTTCATTGTCTCTGCTATGTATTCTGCTCCCCAGGATGTGTGTGTGCGCTCTGTCCAGTATCATGAGTCCTTGAAAAAATGCATTCATGTGGCTGATAGTAAAATATTAGACTCACAGGACTGTTTCAATCATATCACATGTCTGGTTTGTGTTTGTAGCACTAAGTATGTCCATTTAAAGATGACTGCATCACTGAGAAATGACTTGGATAATGTGTATCTTTTCTTACACGTCCCCTGAAGTTGACCTATATGCGCTTTTGTTCTTCCCACGTCATTTTTACACTGCCATCTGTTCAAGGACGTTTAAAGTTCCGAAGCAGCCCTCTTTCATGTTGATTCAGCACTCCATTGATCTCCACATAAACCTGCTCCTCTGCCGGGCTGCATGTAATTCATTTGAGCTTTACAATAAATGGACTGTGGCTGAGCCTCGCTCGCATTAGGCTCAATGGGCAGCCAGCTCTCTGAGTCATGCTGGGGTGAAAGAGAGCATCCGCCAGCAGCAGAGAGGATAAATGAGTCTGCTGCAGCATCACGGAGGGAAACGGCAAGGTGACTGGGTGAGCTTTAGCAGACTCACCAACAGGTGGCAGCCACATCCCCCCTTGTGTTTACATGTGGGTATGCATACAGTGTGTGTGCATGCTGATATATAGGTACAGGTGAGCATGCTGGAGGGTGCAGGCATTGAATTGAAGCCATTTAGTGGAACATTCAGCCAGGGACCCGATCACTGTCTCCTTGGTTGTCCTGGTTTCATGTCTCAGAATAGAAAGCAGCTGCAGTTTGTTACCTCCGCAGCCTGCCTCACTTCACTGCGCTCTGCTCCACACAAACCACAGAGGACGATGTTGTCACACAGCCTGAGCTAATGCTGGACAATACATGCACACAATTTATTTTTTTATATTTGTCATGCTTAAAGAGGAAAAAACACATCTCTCATTGAGCATGCTGCCCACAGTTGTATTCTTCCACTCCAGCTTTATCCCTCTTATGCGCCAAATCTCAGGTCCAGCACGGGCCCAGAGCGGGGCCCCGGGGGGAATCATTGATTTTCACCTCGCTCCCCTCCTGCTGGTTGTTTCTTCTCCATGGAAACTGGAGCAGCAGTCAATTGAGATTTGGTAAATGACCTGATTGCCTGAGCGTGGAGCTGGTTTGCATCCCCTGTCCTCTGCATGCGTCACAACACAGATGGTCCAGAGAGAAAGGAGGAGCAGAGATCGAAGAAAGAGAAAGCATGGAAGGAAGGAAGGAAGGAAGGAGGAGAGAGAAAGAGGATGGAGAAAAGAGTGTCTCTCTTCTTGAGGAAAGTAAAGTCCTGGTTTGGGAGCTTGAAGAAATTCAGTTGTAAATGAGTGTAATATCCTCACCCTCCTCTCTTCCTCTCTTTTCTGTTATCTTAAATTGTGTGTCAAACCTGGGGCGCCGCACATAAAGCAGCATTAAAGCAAAAAACAAGCGGAATCTGTAAAACTAAACTTGAATGGTAGGTTTAGGATTAAAACTTGGTCATGCCTGTTGATTTGAGGATATTTCGCAACATTTTTTAAATTATCAGGCTAAGCTGCTAATCCTGCTTTGTGCCTCACCCCCCCCACCCCTCGGATGTGTTTTATACCGCAGGAATCAAAGCAGCCTAATGCAAACCACAGCAGCAGGGACCAGGGGGAAAACAAACCCACTCTACTTGTTAAACTGGCCGAGTTTTAATATCAGCCTGCACCTTTTCTGGACACCAGCCCTGTAAGCTGTCCTGTTGGAATTCACAGCCACTGGCCTTTCTCTGAGTTATTAGCTTCTCAGCCTCTGGCTTATTCATTATTGAAAGGCCTGTTGTGCGCCCTGATGGATTTGGTAACTTGCTCTACAACACAATAGGGCTGTGGCTAGCGCAAAACAGCCATCTGTCATGAAGCAAGTCCAGGGAGCTCTTGCTGGTTTGCTCAGCCATGCTGCTATATGAAAGCAGTGGATCATAGCAGAATTTGCAGACTGAAGTTTACAGCCTCGGCATTATGAACACGGGATGCATTTTTTATTTTACTGTTATTTGGAGAGGGGATGTGGGACCGGAGGTGGTGAGAGAGGTGATATCTCTGAGGAAGCACAGAAGTAATTTAGCTGTTCCTGCAGCCGATAGTTCTGCCTCAGCTTAATAAGCTCGCACGGAGTGTGTCAGAGCTGTGATGAACTGGAGGCTTTTTGATCCTTGCGATGATGATTTTTAGATCTTAGCTCAGCACCGGCTCCTTCTCTCAACACATACAGGTGCTGTCTCACCCACAAGTTTCTCTGTTTCACTGTTTTATCAGCAGTGTTTAAGTGTTCAGGCTTCTTACTGTGGTTTTCTGATGTTTCCCCTTTCCCTTTCCCCACTGGTGGCTCTGTGAAAGAACACATTAAAGGAGGAGTTTGATATTTAGAGAGTCTGAGAGTAAGATGAGAGGACTGATACCACTTTAAGTGTGGTTTCAATCCTCTCATTTAACTCTCGACAAGAACGCTAATGAGTGTATTTCCCAGTCTGCTGAACTTTTCCTTACTTGTCATATATATCTGTGCCATCATCTGCAAGATTAATGTCTGTGGAAGGAGATGGGTGGTGACTCTTAAATCCAAATTCATGTGAAGCTAATTGAAAAAATGTTCTTGTTTCATGTGCAGTTGCATATCTTCAGTGACAGTATGTTGACAGACGATGCACCACCTCAGTATTAAAGAACTGGATGTTCTTCAGCCACATTCTTAAAATAACTTGATTTGCTTTGGAAACATTTTAAATGATCTCACACTTTGCTGCTTTTTTATTTTTCACAAGACTCAGCAACAGACTTAGGATGATAATTGGATGTTAAGACGGGAACACAGTGAGAAACTTGCTATTTACATCCGAGATGCTTTCACTTGCAGTTCAGCCAGCTTAGAAAGCGGCAAGAGGAAGAAGAAGGTGAAATTCATTTGGTAAAATATATTTTCTTTTCCAGACAGGGTATATGTGACGATTGTCCGACGCACAAATTGTTGCTTTAAAAAAAAATCCACTTCTTGACAGGACTCGGTGAAAGTAAACAAAGCCGAGTGCTGAAGCTGTGAAGCTGTTTCATTGTAATTGTGTGGATAGAAAGTATATGTGCGTGTGTGTGTGTGTGTGTGTGTGTGTGTGTGGCGGTCAGCGCTTGTCTCCCAAGGCCGTTCACTCTGCTGCTACAGATACAGCCTGAGCTGCATCCAATTAGGCAGAGCTCAAAGCTCATCACCAGCCTTTGGTCCCTTTGATATCCCTGACTTGTTAGTTAGAGAAGAGATACAAACCACAAGAAAGATGGTTCTATTTATACACTATATGGTGCACACACACACACACACATATATATAATACATATATATATATGTGTGTGTGTGTGTGTGTGTGTGTGTGTGTGTGTGTGTGTGTGTGTGTGTGTGGACTCTCATAGCGTCCTCTTTTTATTGCTGTTTTTCCTGAAGCACTTTTGTTAACCTCACTAGTGTCATTTGTTCAGTAGAGGAGATCTTCCATATGTTCTGGGCTGGTGTTCCTCAAAAAGGCGATTTCAGCTCTCACCACAGTGGTTTCTTAAATCAAGTAGGGCTGCTGCAGATGATTATTACTAGAAAAAGCTTTGAGTATTCCACCAGGAATTTTATTTTGTTGAAGCAATAGCATCACAACCGTGCAAGATGCAGTCGTGAAACTTAACGGGTGTGTAGCTGAGAGTAAAAAGAAGGTTAAGTTTGAAGATGGGTGTGGTATGAGCAAGTGGGCTGTAAGTATGGAGGTAGGAAGTAGGAAGGGTGCCATTGCCCCCCCCCCCCACTTTTCACCCCTGTCCTGCAATCGATCTAAGTCGCGGGTTGCTGTATCACAAGATGGTCTCCAGGTTTCATTATTATAATATTTAACATTAATCAAATGTAAATACAAAACAGAGAGAACCAGTACATCCTCACTGATTTGAGACACAGGAACCAGAGAGTGTTTGACATTAACTGATTTGACAACAAGGACATGGGTGACATGGTGGTGCAGTGGTAAGCAATGTCGCCTCACAGATAGATGGTTCCTGGTTCAAACCCAGAGTGGGGATCAAATGTGGGACAGGGCCAAAAAGTAGGGAGGGAGGCAATGGCAACCTCACTACTTCCTACCTCCATACTTACAGCACACTTGCTCAGACCACACCCATTGTCAATCTTGACCTTCTTTTGGGGGAGCCCTTCTGTGTGGAGTTTGCATGTTCTCCCTGTGTCAGCGTGGGTTTTCTCCAGGTACTCCAGCTTCCTCCCACAGTCCAAAGACATGCAGATTCATTGGTGAGTCTAAATTGTCCGTAGGTGTGAATGCGAGCGTGCCTGTCTGTCTCTATGTGTCAGCCCTGTGAAAGTCTGGCAACCTGTCCAGGGTGTACCCTGCCTCTCACCCAATGTCAGCTGGGATAGGCTCCAGCACCCGTGCGACCCCCAAGAGTATAAGCTGTTGTAGAAAATGAATGAATGAACATTCAAGACAATATCGATGTTAAAATGAAACTCCTGTGCATCACATGTTGTAGTCTGCATGATCTATTGTAGTCTGAGAATTATTACTATAAATAAATAAATCAACAAGGCTCCTTGGCCAGTAATGAATTTCTGAATTTCTACCTGGTTCTTCACAGTAGGATACAAATTTATTTTCAGTCCATCTTCTCTTCTATATCTCAATAAAGAGGCCTTTCAGTGTTTATGTTTTTCTGATGACTACTACAGTTTCTCTCACTACTTTCAAACACCTTACAGTGCTGATAATGAGGTCTCTGATAAGGCTACATGAAGCTATTTTACCAGGCCCTAGAGGCTACAATGCTCATTACAAACCACAACATAAATTTGTTGGACAGATTATTCTGACAGGCCAAACATGCAGAGTTTGTTTGAGTTTGGAGCCACAGGAAATGGATGTGGGATCATTAAGATCAAAGCAGCTCACTGTGGTGGGAAATGTGTCTTTGAGATCCTGTCACTGTGTGCAAAGCTGACATGTTGGCCTGAGGGTGGCGCAAGAGTAAACTTGTCAAGTGTCCAAACTAGAAAGAGCTCATCCTGTTAGAGAGTCGTTAGGACGAAAATATATTCTGGTAAACAGCTGTAAACTGTTGCACCACTGGCAAAGGGAAACATCCACATGTGATCAGTTAGGGATGGTTTGATGAAAGCAGCGATGTCACTTTGGTAACAGGCTGCGTATAACCCTGCCGGTACCTTTGATACAGCAGCTACCCATCAACTAAGAAAAAAAAGACTCCTTTGAGCTATTATCACTGAGCTATCACTATTCATGTTGATGTCCTTAGATGTTACGAGGCGGACCGTGCTGCCTTTGAGCCGGAGGGCTCGTGGCCAATCACTTTGGTAATTTCCATATCACACATCACCCGGCCTTTTGATCTGCGGGAAGCGCGTGAGGAGGTGGTGGTATGATGGGTTAGTGAGGCCTGATACATATGGATGATGGTCTGCAGAGGACATGAGTGGCTCAACACCGAGTGCTCATGCTCTGGGTATTGATCACTGTGGTCACCTATGGTCTCCATTATTACAGCTGCAAGTCATATATTAGATCTAGTTTTGACCAGGTTAGCTCGGTCAGCAGCATTTGGAATTTAGATTCTACATCAAGTTAGATATTTACATTTGTAGCTACGCTAGCAGAAGAGTTCTGGAGATGTTGGTCAGCCGGTCCACCATTTTGATCCAGACTGAAACAACTAATGGATGGATTAAAGTGAACTTTTGTACAGACATGTATGGTCCCAGAGGATGAATCCTACTGAGGTGATCCCCTGACTTTTCTTCTGGCATCAGCATGAGGTTCACATTTGTGGTTCAGAGAGAAATATCTCCACTTTTCGTCTAGCACCATCATCAAGTCAAAAGTTCACTTTGTCCATTACTGTAGTTTGAGGTAAAATACCTGACAAAGATATCTGTCAGTCTCAGCTGCACTTTATCTAGTGTTTATCATGTTAGCATGCTGACAGGCTAAACTAAGATGGTGGACATTGTAAACATTATACCTGCCGAACAGCAACAATTTAGCATTTTTGCATGTGATTATATTTGGACACAGTTACTATTTCAACACTGAACGTCTGTGGACAGCTGCGGTCATGTGGACACACACCAGGTTCTATTCGTAGTACACTTGAGGGTCTGTGTCAGCCCCTAGCGGTGAACAGGAGGGCTGGGAGGTGAGCTTGGCTTAACCGTCCTCCTCCAGATAATTTGGGGGGGGAGCTAATTTTAAGGAACCACTGAGTGTTTTGGACAGGACTGGACTGCTGCCAGTCCATAGGGTCTTGGGTTGGGAACTGAAGGACTGGAGGTTCAAGTTCCGGTCTGGACCAAATATGGAGTGTGGCCTGGTAGCTACAGAGGTGCCAGTTTGCCTCCTTGACACTACAGACGTGCCCCTGAACAAGGCACCTAACTTGCAGCTGCTTGGGGTGCCTGTTCATGAGCAGCCCCCTCACTCTGACATCTCTCCATTTAATGGAGAAATTAAATTTCCCTTCGTGATTAATAAAGTACATCTTCTTCCTCCAGAGATTTTATTTTGTAATTGGACCATGCGCAGTCTGTCCCAAGCGTTCCCAAAGTTGAAGTTCCAAAAACTGCAGTTCCTCTATTCGCCACTTGAGGCTGGCTCCAGCAGTGAGTCCCATGTTAAAATGCCCAACTTAACAGTAGAAATAAACATGTTTACAGCCTGGTACAAAAAACAGGTTTTGGTCTCCAAAGTTTATTTCCTCTCTTCATGACAACTGCACAGGGGGCACATTAATATATAACTCACCCCTTTGTGTTTTATTAGGACTGAAAGTTACACATAGTTAAGGGCAGGGCCGCTTTCAACAACAAGCTGTCTGCCGATAGTGTCCTCGGCTTCTCAGTCAGATCCACCCCTCGCTCCTCCACAGTGCCAGCCTCTTGCCCAGTTATGGTCACAACATAATTAAAGCCAAAATGCCATACTAAAGGCTTCAAAATGGGAGTCGACACACCAGTGGGTGATGTCACTGTCACCATTATTTTTACAGTCTATTGTCCACTAGCATGGACTGTCACTGACATGGGCAGATGATGATGTTATGTCGCGTGGATCAATCCAAACCCTTTCGGGCACGTGAAGGTGGAAACCATGAATTGGCCTTTAGCCTGCTGACATTAGCATTTAGCAAAAGCTTCACAGAACCACTACGCAGCATGATTGCAGACTAAATTTCCCTATATTTCAAGTGACATTACAACCACCTAAATCCCTAAAAATGAAAATGTTGCATGTGTTATCTCCCATAAGACAGCGCAAGGCATTAGAAAAACATTATTCACAAGACGACTGGTTACAGAACAGGTGGAATTCATTTGAAGGCGTCGTGTACAGTACGCACAGCTCTGCTGCATCACCTAGAAAATAATAAAATATGTCTGACTACAGTCATGTTTCATCTCTGCTTCTTTTTTTGTTTTTTTTTTCCTTGTTTCTTTAAATACAGTCTAATCAGATGCTGCATTTTTAAAGCCCTCCTGACTGCTCACACATCTCTTATTTTAATTGCTGCCACTCTTCATGAACACGTCTCTTATCTCTGTGTCACTGGCTTCTTTTATTTTTCTTGAGTCTGGCGGTGAAACTTCCTCCTCTCTGTCCTGGATAGAAAAGAAGTCATTACATTTCTCCCTGTGGTTTAGTTTAGGTGTTTTTTTTATTGCTTTTTGTCTGCCCTCGTTGCTATTTATAAATTTAATGGAGCAGCGAGTTGTGTCACCATCCGCAGTATAATGTAAGAAAGGGCAGAGCAGCTCTTACTCAGCAGCATTTCACCCCTGTAATAACCCTCTGCTCTGATACCATCATTGTAGTGTCGCTTCTAATGATTAGTCTTGTTGTCAGTGCTGTCAGCATGAGGATGAATCAGGAGGGAAGTGTGTGTGTGTGTGTGTGTGTGTGTGTGTGTGTGTGTGTGTGTGTGTGTGTGTGTGTGTGTGTGTGTGTGTGTGTGTGTGTGTTAGTGGTTGAAATAACGAAAACACTGCTGATTCGAATCACTTGGTTCAGTTCAGTAGTTGGTTAACTTTTTTCCAAAGCATGAAGTCACATTACCGTCCAACTTCGCTTCAGTATGTACGACAGTAAGTGAATGCATCACCGCTCATACAGTTCAGTGTTGAGTTTGACTGTCTCGTTCAGTTCAGTGCAACACTAACATATGTATATGCTTCTGATGCTCTGTCTCCTGTGTTTAAACCCTTTCTTTACTCTCTGCGTCAGTGTTTTGTGTGTGTACGTATGCATATTTGTATGTTCATAGAATCAGAACCAGAGTTGGGTTTATTGTGAGTAGGTTTTCACATACTGTACAAGGAATTTTCTTTGGTGTATTTGTACGTAACATAAGCAGGTGTCGCAGAAATCCAGAAATATAAATACAGAACAGAATAAAGTCATAATAACAATATGAAAAAATATCAACAATATCAAAAAGTTTGTGCATAAACATGCAAAATTGTCCCAGGAATACGCAGAGGTTAACAGCCTGCCTCAGGGCCCTGGAGTTGTGCAGGTCCTGGAGGGACGGCAGATTGCAGCCAATCACTTTCTAACACCTGTTGGCTCTGTAGGCAAACTGCAGGGGATCCAGGAGTGTGTTGATAATGGTTTAGAGGTGAGACAGGACAAGGCACTCAAAAGAATTTATAACCACAGAGGTCAGGGGTCTGTGATCCTTGGTTGTATACATGTATGCCACATAAACGGTGACATGAGATTGACATGCTGTAGCTGTACAGGCTGGGACAAGTTGACTGCTCGTAGCAGCTTTCAAGTGATAAGTAAGTAAATGATAATACAAAAAAAACTCTACCTAAAAAATTTTAAGTAATTTATTTAAAAAAAAAACTTCAAAGGGAACCCATTTGTCGCCATTTGTGCAAGGGAACAATAAGTGTGTAACACGTCACATTATCTTACATTATTTCCCATTTAAATGGATGTGTTACTGGTGCTCTGATGTAATTTTATGATGTTTAAAATTAATTCTTGAATCATTTCACCCTAAATATTTCATGAGTAATGGCTGGTTATCTATTGTTATTTGATAGCAGTAAATAAAAACAAACATTTATGTCGTTATAAGAGTGATAACTCACCTTATAGAGGCTGTTGTGCACAGATATAAATACAGGTGTGCTTTAAGATGAAAATACATGTGGCTTCAAAGAAAATGTCTTATTTTTAATTCATAAATATAACAAACACGTCTGAAATTAAATTATCTTTTTAAACTTTTAAGCAATAAAAAAAATAAGAATATATAAAACTAGTGCAGACATTTTAATTGTTCAAATGACAAAAATGCATTGGAGTTTTCTTGTGATTTTTGTCCCTACATTTGATATAAGATCTAAATGACAACGAGCCCTGTGATAAGGATTAAATAAAAACCGTGTCACAAACAAGAACTATATTTTTTGTTTATTTAGATCCCTATTCCTTGTTACCATGGCAGCAACTAAACTTTCTTGGATTCATGCTAATAAAGCACAGTATAACTAAGAAGCACAGTGATTAATTATACATAAAAACACAAGTAAACAAATCATGTCCATATTCCCTCATGTCGCTGTCTCTTAGTGTTTGTGGTTCAGTCTGCTCCCTCCTACGCTCAAATGTTGTTTTTGTTTTGAGTTGAGTCACATTTTCTTACACACTGAGCTGCTAAAAACAGAAATAAATGTGGTGTAATGTATTCAGCAGATGGACAACACTCGCGGGCAGATTAACAAAAGGATTGCACTGTTTTTGTGGCCGCTCACCCTGCACACTTAAGACAGAGAGAAACTGTGGAATTCTAAAAGCGTCCGCAAAGGGAAAGATGCACCCCTAACTTGGCTGCCAAATAATGTTGGTGCTCCTGTGCGGTATCCACATATTTAAATGAGGTAATATGCATATATTTGTTGCAAAATTGGCCCCTGTAGATGCAAATGAGCCTAACTGCAAAGACAGTCCAATCAGTGCTAATAGACACACACAGTGACAATAAAGGTATTAGCATCTTTGGAGTGTTGGTGGTATTAAACCCTACGTATGGTTTGTCTCTGTCATGTTTAAATTCTTTGCTTTAAGTTTAGAGGAGTGTCTGTGCACCTCGTCATTCAGGACCTGTAGCTAACAGTCTGAAAATTCAGTTTTCTTTTTTTTCTAATTGAATTAAGCTGCAAAACATTATGGCATATTTGTGCTGTAACAGAACAATATCTTTTGTGAATCGGATCTTGAGACGGGGCAGGAGCGACCACAGTGATATGCAACTCATGGTGCTATCAGCAGCAGCAATCCAGTTCAGTTCTTTGTTAATTCGCCTGTGTGTCTGCAGCTGGAAGGACTTTTAATGGAGAGTTTTGGCTGGTAAAAGAGTAAATGAACAGTTGGTACAAAAGTAATGTTGAGTGGCCCTCCCCCCTGATCTTTCAAGCCTCCACAAACAGCACTGGGCTGTGAGCTGATTTTAGCACAGTGGCCAGAGTCAGAACTGCAGGTCAAACGATGCCCACAATACTTTTCCCAGTGAACAATTAACTCTTTGTTAAGCCCCGCCCCTTTGCGATGGTCTGTCAGACTGTCTACACTGAAATTTTATCCTATTTTTCAAAATTGAAAAAGCATTTCGAAGAGCAACAGACTGAAGGGTCGACAGTATGCATCTAACCATCTATCCAGGATGTCAGACTGACTTAGGAGCCCGGTCTCACTCCAGCATTGTTGAAATCTGGTGCTTGGGCAGTGACTGACAGCATCAGAAACCAGCAAAAAAAGGCGTCCTTTAATGTCGGCATGACAGGCGGGTGGCTGCTGTTATAGTTTAATGGCACCTGGCAGTGTCAGAGGGAAACGCGGCAGGACTAGGACGAAGGTTAAGGCGGTGAAGGTTCAAGTTGGGCGGCCAGGAGGGCTGGTGGATGGGTCCAACAAACACCAACACTTACCCGAGAGAACGGTGTTTGCGTCCCGTAAGATTCTAAAGCCAAACCCTGTTCCTTTCTCCTAAACCTAACAACGTGTTTTTGTTGCCTAAACTCAACTGTGTGTGTTTATTGTTGAAGGAAAAAGAAACGTCAATTTGCAGTGTTGTACCGACGTTGTGCGTTTATTTCCTGTGAAAAACGAAGTGTATCTTGAAAGAAGGCAATGCATGTTACAGGCAGAACTTGACACTGATGTCCCAGAACATCAACAACCAACGCACCCAAGGTACCTTGCACGTCATATGTGGACGTGGAAAGTCCATGACCAAGCACGTCAATTTGTGACAAGGGTCAGAGTGAGAATGTGTTGGACTTAGCGGAGAAAACAGATAGAAGCTGAAGCCTAATGTACAGGTCACTTAGTAAGGTTAAACTACCACATCAGGAGGGATTTATGAAAGCAAATCAGGCGTACACACAGCTTTATAAATCTGGCACATTTCTGCCTTTGTGCGTACACACAGTTTTAGTCATGAAACTACACACAGTATTATACATCTTACAGATTTTGTTGTTTTCGTAATTTTTCCTTGATATTTGTGCTTTTACTCTAAGTAAGTAAATAAGAGGGCTATTTGGTTAAACAGTTTCTTTTTTGCTTTATTTCAAATTGTAATTACCTTCTACTTTGTGTGCTGTAACCTACAAAGTCAGTACCACTCAATGTCCACTTATGCCGCAGCTCAGTCAAAAACAGAGGAGGCACATCTTTCTTTGAAGCTTCTAGGAGCCTCTTAAACCCGCCTGCTGGAATTACAAGAATTGTCTAGAATGGCCACGAACAGCCAAACCACCTTGGTCACCTGGAGGAGATCTGCGCTCTACTGAGTGCACTTTTCTCGATAGGCATTGTAGTTGGTTGGGATTAGAAGAACCACACATCCAGAGGGAAACTGACACAGATCCATAAAAGTGTGTTTTAGTGTGTAGAGGAGGGGCTGACAGCGGAGTTAGTGTGTATCATCCTCTGCTCTGCTGCCCTTCTTCCTTCCAAAACATGGTGACTCAGTAGCAGATGCAGAACTGACTCCTGCTGTCTCCTCCTCACACAGGCACTCACACAACTTGTCAGTTAAGTTGATCTGACAATATGTTATTTAATGAAGCCAACTGGGAGACAAGCCAACATGCTGCGGTGTGTGTGAGCTGGTGTGTGTCGCGAACATTTTCTCTTAGCCGCAGACAATAAATGCCAGCTTAATCCCAAAAAAATCCCTTCAGGACCAGCAGAGCATCTCCGACGGAGAGAGGAGCGAGGCGCAGTCACCAGCCTCAGGCGTTAGACACAGAGATTAGCTCGTATTAACAGCTGGGCCTGTCTGCCAGTTGATAGGAGAGACACTGTGGAAATGTATTCATCAAAAACTAAATATTCAGCCTGAAATAATGAAGGAGTTCACCTAAAATTGAGTTTCTGTAAAAAATTGTTGCGATAGGAGGGTGCTAACATGAACATGGAAGAATTTTTGGCACGTTTCGGTTCAGTTAATGAACCTAAAATAAAAACTTAACTTATAAAACACACTGCAGGGTGCTTTTTAAATTCAGGTTCAATTACGTCAATATAAATCTACTTAAAACATCTTTAAACCTCAACGTCACATCTGTTAAAACTGTGCAGTGCCTCTAAGTTTTCTGTCGTCATGTCGTAAAATGAGACATTCTGGTTTATCTGAACTCAAGCGGGAGTCAGTTTCTGTATAAATCTGTCTATATAAAAGCAGTAAGTGTTTATGATGGGATTTAAAATCATATATTCAGTGTGTGGGTAACTGGTGAGCAGTGATGTGCATTAAATTTTTTTAAGCTGTGGGGGAGAGTGGAGCTCTCTGCCGGGAGGAATCGATCCTGTCTGGAGCAAAGTCTCCTGCTGATTCATCCGCCTCCAACAGCTCCGCTCTGATCACATCAACCTTCACTGATCAGCAGTCAATGGCTGTTTATCAGCGGGGGGGTTTACACATTTATGAGATTGCCCTCTTCTGGCTTTTTGAGAGTGTTCACAATATTTCATAGAAGTTGTGAAACTTTTCAAAAATGGGCTGTAATTCAACCCGACTACAAATGTTGAAGTCAAATAAATAAACTGAATCATAACTCAGATCTCACCAGACACAGTGACTCATTTTAATGTGCACCACGACCTTAACTGCCTCTAACACCAAAACTTTAGAGTAAAATAAACATAAAAATAATCATAAAACATAAAACTAATCCCCTAACAAAACCAACAATTAATTAATCTTACTAACTATTATTGTTGGTGTATCCAAAGTCCAAGGCTACAGTCACACTGACACATTTTCACTTTAAATCACATAACTATGGTACGTTTACACCTAACGTCCACACAAAACCTCCAAAATGGAGACCTTTAAAAATGCTGCTGACCCCGTTTTAGAGTGAAAACTCCAAAAACTTATTGGAAGCAATGACACAGACACCCATGTTCTCTTCTTGGTTGGATGTTATCTTTGTCCAGCTAAACCATTATAGTTAGGTCTACATACCTTTTATGATTTCATCCTTCTTGTGTAGGTGCTCCTTTCCCATTGCCATGGCTTCCTCCAGCCAACATTTGAATGTGGGGCCCATGTGTGTACTGAATGGGCTGAAAAATGGTCCCTATATGGGACTGTCCACAGGTTCCTTATTGGCCCCCATACCAATTGCCCACATAGGAGGATTAACCCAAGTGGGCCCTTGATAGGATGCCCATTTTGGGCTCATACCCACTTGGTATCCAGGTAGCCTTCGCATGACCCATGTACGGCCCACTTGGGTAAACCAACCCATGGGGTCAATATGGATCCCATGGGCAATCCCATGGACCATTTTCCACCTATTTACTACCCACATCAGCCCCACAATCAAGTGTTGGCACTGGTGATGAATACTGCTCCCAGTATCTCTCTGATATGTCGCTGTATTTGCTTTGTAATGACTCCCAATCTGTTCTGCCACCTTTGCTGCCTTATACGCATGTTACTTTTAGTGAGAGTTCCACTTTGTCATTGGACCGAGCACAGAAATCTATGCACTTTTCACCATCTCTGTGTATGTAACTAAACCAGCTGCAGAGTAGACAATCTGCTTCCTCTTTACTGTGCACACTCAGTGTACGTGAATGGTCATGTGATATGCGTTTTCAGACGTGCTAATATGTATAACTATCTCTGAGACATTTTTCAGTGAGCTGTTTACTTTATATGTGTCTGTCATAGATTTATGATCATTTGAGTTCATAAACTCATTGAAAATGATTTTATGATTTAACAAATAAGAGATTAAATAGTTAACATTGGTTTCAAATTTTTCTAAAATATGCCACCTTTAAAATGAGGTCTGGTTAATAATTCAGTGGTCTTTATGTAAGGTAGGCTGTAATGTAAAGTGTGGGGTGTAAAGGGTCACATGACCAGAGTTTAGTTATGTGGATAACTATGGCATTATGGGTATGAACCAACATGGACACAGAGGAAAGACATACCATCCCAAAATAACCTTATTGTGCATGAAGTCCAAGAGGTGCACGTGGTAATTGTCTGTCATTTGCTTCATATTTGTATTTGTTGAAGGGCCTTTACACTGGACGTTTTCAGTATTTTTATTTGATTTCATCACATATCTGTTGTCGTACCGTGTTTGGGCTTCTTTATCAACAAACGCTAGCTTGAGAGAGTTTATGGAGAGACTGAGAGATGTATATTTAAACTTTTTATTGTCTCGTTTTCACAGTTTCTGTTGACAAAGAGAAACAAATACAATAAAACCTCAAAAGACATCAGTATGATGTGTGGCCATTATTTCATTGAACCGGTGTGGCTACAGTGTGGATGGAGATTAACTCTGGAACAGTGCTAAAACACTCGTGTGTGTGGAGATCGTACTTCTTCCTCTGTGCTGTAGAGCTACGCTGTTGTCCAAAAACTATTCAAAAGGACCTAAAAGAGCCACTGGTGACATTTTCTGTCATTACAATGAGCATGTAAATTGTTTGGACTCAAAGACACTGTCCTGCTGCCATAAAAACTCACTAATACAACAAATGTGTGTCAATCCGCCACAGAAAATAGTCCTGAACAAATGCACAATTTTCTCCAATTTGATTAATATTTGCCAAAAACTGCAGTGCCCAGGAAATTACTGAGCCTTTTTAAAGAATTAAATAAATATCTGTGACTTGTTTTTGAACCAAATTTTCAGTTGGAAGAAATGCGTTTACTGTTTAGTGCTGAGTGCCAGAGACAAAGTCAGGCTGTAATGAGATACGGACTAACACACTGTTGGTTTTAGTTTTTTCATTGGATCTGTTGACAATAGGGATGATATCCTTCAAATGCACTTTAAGGAACAACACTATCACCCTCTGACTTTATTAACATCTACATGTATTTTCATTTAGACAAACTGAAATGAATCATTTTGATTCTTTCTTGAATCAACACAGCAAAACTATGTTCAGAAAATAAATCCCTTGAATCATATCTGGTATTGTTGATTCAGATCACTCCTCCTGTCATCCCTCCTTCTGCTGTGGTTCGAACATGTTCGCGTAGGCGTTGCTGGAGAAGATCTGGAGCTCCTCAAACAGAATGAAAAGCTGCGTCTTCACTGTCGTGGCTTCTAAAAACATCTTCCTCCTCTTTGGGGACAGAGCCGGTGGGAGGACAGCGATGATACATGTCCGGTGTCCACCTCCTACTAAGAGGCCCAGTTTTCATCGCTGTGCCCCCATTCCTCTTCTGGGGTCTCCATGGCAACAGAGCAATGACGAGGGGAGCCAAAAGATCAACAGGTGGAGAGTACATAACACCAAGTGGAAAATGTCAGCTACTTCCTGTGCACCTAATTTCTTTTTTTATTCAGAAAGGGAGCAGAACAAATCATGTGGCCCACATTGAGTACACAGAGTCGAGGTATGGTATGTTTTCTATGTTTCCCTTCTGTGCACTCTAGTTTTTTTTTTTACAGTATTATTCTTGTGCGGCACAGCTCTCACACTGTTATCCAACTTCCTGTGAGGCAGGTAAAGTGCCTGGTGCTAATTTACAGATTTTTAGGTGACAATGGGAACAGGATGTTCCACTTCCACCGTTTCAGTGACTAATTCCCTGTGGCAGCAGGACCAGCTCCAAACCCATTTTTAGCTTGACATGAAGCAAAAAGGGATTTTGCTTATTTTAACATCTGCTACATACCTATTTAAAACAATAAAATGTGACCTGAAAATCAGTCGGTTTTCAATCGCGACAGAAGCCTCGAGACACCTCATCATGTCTTTGATTTAGCTCCAGAAACTGTTTTGCTTTCATGCGGGTGCCTGTTTAATCATGTCAGCAGTAGGTGTCACCTTTTTTTCATACAGTGGATATCTCGTTGTGCAAGAAACCTTCTGTGTATGTAGGTCAGAGTGAACAGCGAGCTCGTAGATCACCGCACAGAATGACATCCATCTCTACCAGCTGTGGCCTGAGAGACAGAAGGTCTTTTATGTTGCATTATAGAGTTTTTCTCCTGCAGAGAGACATTTATTTATACCATAATTCACCCTCCTGGACAAACCACAAACCCCACACACACACAATCCACGTCCAGACCTGTTACACAAAATTTACTATTTTGTATAACAACTAGTGCTTGTGCTCCTCGGTAAGTCGGATCGCAGTGGGTAGTAACTTTTTATGCAGAAAGTAATGATGAAACAGCATGTCATACAGAGCGACAGCTTAAAAGCCAGGAGGAGGGCTTCCATCCAAATCATTAAGTGTTCTGTGTTGCACAGCAGAGTCTGCGTCTGATTTAATGTTTTGGAGAGGCCAGCAGCAGAGAAAATACAGAAAATACAGCTGCTGAACCGTTGGTGTTTTTGCTGCAGCGGCCTTGATATATAATGTATGACTGATATATGTACGCACACATATACATCCACTGTCAGGCCACAGCCGCTTGTTACTGTCAGAGAGAGATGTAATCCTACTCATTTTTCCTCTACAATACTGCGGCTCACAAAACCTCACCATGACCATGACAGTCTAATAAATGCCCACTTTATGCATGAGTGGTAATTTACAGGAATATTTTATCCACAAATTGACCATTTATGTATCAATTATTTATGTTGTGCTGCCTTGAATTTGTGAAGTTTTTCTCACAAGTCTCCATGAACGAAGAATCCAAAAACAGCAAACACTGTTGATTACGTGAAGTAAATGGCGACCATGTTTAACAACAGCAAAACTATCCATACCTCCATCCATTTTCAACCGCTTATCCAAAGCCAAGTCATGGGGGCAGCAGGCCGAGCGAGGTATTCCAGACGCCCCTCTCCCCAGCAACGCTTTCCAGTTCCTCCTGGGGGACCCCAGTGCGTTCCCAGGCCGGATAATCCCTCCAGTGTGTTCTGGGTCTGCCTCGGGGCCTCCTATCAGTAGGACATTTCCCGAACACCTCCAACGGGAGGCGCCCAGGAGGATCCTGGTCAGATGCCCGAACCACCTCAACTGATTCCTTTCAACGTGAAGTCGCAGCGGCTCTACTCCGAGCTCCCTCCAGATGTCCGAGCTCCTTACGCTATCTCTAAGGCTGAGCCCAGCCACCCCACGGAGGAAACTCAATTCATTTTTACGGTCACTACCCAGAGCTCATGACCATAGGTGAAGGTTGGGAGGTAGATCAGCGCCCACTCTGGGGACGTTGACAGTAAAACTTTATTAGATATATTGCCAATTTTGGATTCTTCATTTACCTAAGACGTGCAAGAAAAACAAAGTTTTCTTTGCCAATTCATCATAACATGGCATAATATCTGATATGTGAGTGGTCACTTTGTAGGTGAAGCATTCCTTCAGGTATACCGATCTTCTCTCCTTACTCTAATGCTAAACTTAAAGCTCTTATTTCTTAATACAGTCTCTGTTATCTGTTAATGTAGCTGTTGAGGGTTTTACCATTCCTCATGAGATGATGTAGTATGTACATACAGGTCTGGAGGACTGAGGACAGAAGGGGCAGTATGCTCTGTTGGTGTCACATGGGTTGTAACCTATCCTGTATTCACCATAGATTCTCAACAAACTGGGTGACATGTGAAACGTTATGTTTTGTTATGTTATGCATGTCACTGTGTTCAATCAGAGAGCTAAGCATTAAAATGTGCAGTCACTGAGATTTCCAGGGTGTCAGTGAACATGTCATCTTAGACACAGTGAAGGCTGTCACTTTCCTCACCTATGACATCGATTTGTGTGACATAGCGTACCTGTGATTGGCAGAGAGAGTTAATAGGACAAAGATTTGTTTTCCTCCTTTATGTGGGACACTGAAAAAGAGGCTGTTTTTTATGCTGGTGTTGGCTATGGACAACATTAGCCTGCATACTGTTCGCAAATAGACTGTCAGTGAAGCCAAGTGACATCTGTCTAATGATAAACACCGTTCAGTAGCATCATGGGAAGTAAGAAGCCGGATCTGGGTCTGTCTGTAGTCTGCATTGTCATCTGATATAGGGGCATTGGTATTAAGTTGAGACTGTTTCATAACTGGTTAAAAAACTTGTAATCACGTTAGATAGCTGTCCACTTACGTGTCCCTGTGCAGCTGGTGCTCACACCTGAACCGTACTCAAGACCACCTTTTCAAGGGGACTCGGACACGGACTGTCTGTCATGATCCTGGGTTTTTGTTTATATTCTGTTATCCAATAGACTTTGGAGTTTTCTGTTGGTGTTCCTTGTTTTCATTCATGTTTAGTCTGTTTCCTGTTTTATTTTGTAGATTCTCACCTCATGTGTCGTGTCTGTTTTTACTTCCTGTCTTTGTGTGTTTTACCGCCTGTTTCTGTCACACCTGTCTCGTTAGTCCTTCCCTGTTCCCAGAGTCTTCCCCTCACACCTGTTCTGTATTAGTCTTGTTTGCTCCACCCTAATGTTCCCCACCACAGCCTTGTTGTTAGCCAATCTCCATCCTCCTACTCCAGGGGGGTATTCCATCAAAGTCGCTAATGATAGCGGCGTTTAAGTGATTAAGCCTCGTTTGGGTTAGCGTCAGCTTCCACCTCAGGCTGAAGCCGTTCCACTAACACATTTCAGCCGCGCCTCATCAGCGTTAACTTCAGCCAGGCTTATCAAATCTTTCATTAGGCACGCGCACGGGGTGCATGAGAAGCCCAGAATATGCGATTGTCGAAAACGTGATCATGTCGAAAAAAGACAAGAAAACTAGGGCTGATTTCTTCAACAGCGCGGAGCAAAAGCTCCTCGTGGAGCTTTACGAAGAGTATAGAAACGCAATTACCAGAAAAGGAAATACTGTTGCTATTGTCAAGGTAAGAGATATGGCGTGGCAGAAGATTGCCGACCACTTAAATGCATAAGTTAACTTTTACATCAATGTTTAATGTCTTATGTTTAGACTGTGTTGACCATATACAGTATGTCTTGTCAGTAGCGGAGAGGAATTGCCACTGTCATTAATGTGGGAGACCCGGGTTTGAGGCTCAATACCTGCACAGTATTACTTCATGGAAAGTAAATTCTACAAGGAAGTTTTATTTGGTTTACATTTTTTTTAAACGTGTAGTGTACTTTGCACCAACTAATATGCCAAATTGTGTTATCTCTGCACAGGAGTGGTGTCAACAATGTTAAACGCACGGCTGTGCAGGTGTTACTCCAATCATATGGACAAGTGTTAATGTTAGGCCTAGCTGATGTTAAAAGTTCTGTAGGCTACAAAGTTATGATGAATAATTGTCGGCTAAATGGCATTACATTTCACATACGTGTAATGTGTGACAAATGTAAGCTATAGGCTGTTGGTGAAAACATCAAAATAATCGCTGCAACAGAGTCTCCATAATTTGATGTAGTGGATGATGCCATAATATGGATTCGAATCCCAGATGCCCGCATGATAATCGAGGGATGAGACCACTCTGCTACCAGTAATATTACTCACACATGAGAAGAATTTTAATATTTCAAGATATCATCACAACAACGACACTTTTTTTTAATTTTGATCCTTGGGAATTCGACTAAACTAATCAAAAATGTGCGGTGAATTCATTTTTGCTGAAGTTGTTAACTTCGTTTTCGGACAACACGGATAACCAAGTGAAAAGTGTGAGGGACTGTTTGTCTGAGACTCTGTTTACTACAGGTACATATTCTTTGTAACACCGATTCATTAAGCCTGATAGTTAACCTGCCACGGAGCAGGTTAGTTCAGGAGCATATGTTACTCCAGTAACTCAGCTGAGGTTCCTGTTAGCGAGAGTCATGGAACCGAACTCTCTCTAAAACTAGCGTGGCTTATTGAAATTAGCCGGGATTTGCGGTTAGCTGGTTTGATGGAATACCCCCCAGCTGTGTCTCCTTCTTGTGATTAGTTTGCTGTGTATATACACCTGTGTGTTTCCCTTTGTTCCTTGTCACTTCATCAGCATTTCGTGCCTGGTGTCTTAAGTTCTGGTTGGGTTATTTTTTAACTGAGTGCATCGTATTATCCCGGTTGGTTTTCAGTTAGTTTTGGTTCTTCTGTTACTTGGACTTCCTGTTGCCTGCCTGTTCTGGATGTTTTTCATCGGATTTATTAAAGCTCACTTTTTGTTTAACCTCAAACCTGCCTGCTGCTCTGCATGCGGGTCCTTCCTGAACTGATTGCTGACACTGACATATTGTGCCCAGGTACAGTCTGCAGTGTCCACACTAATCAAATAAACTGTATTTTTGGTGCAAGTGTTCTCGGGCCCAGGTCCCTGATGTGAGAGGCCCTAAAAGTCAGGATTTCTCAGCCTCTGCTCTGCTGTTTCACATTCAGCCAGTCTGTTTTAATCTGTCTCTTGGTAATTCCCAATTGTATTTCCTGCATGTTCAATGGTAAATTTCAGGACTACCCCCTTTCATTTCCACTGTTTCTCTCAAAATCTGTGTTGAATAACAAGTAGTATAGAACTGGGGCACTGCATAAAATTGCAGAGACTTTGTTGAATACTTGTGTGCTCTCTTTTTAACAATGTTATTTGATTAATTTAAGCCATTTTGCTTGTGTCAACATAAAAGTTTGATTTTGTTTGCAGTGAATCATCAGTCTGAGTTTCCTTTTCTCACATCCTGCAGCTTTACATGAAGACAACACTGCATACAAAAGTCCCAAATGATGCCTCAATTAATCACTGCAACTTTTAGATACTTTGGCCCAATCCAAAGTATAATTATGAATCAGTTAGCATACATATGTTTTAATTGTGAACTAAAAAGAGCTGCCTCGACTAAGAATTTTCCTAGTCGACCAGTAGTCATCATTTAGGGCCATTAGTCGACTTGTCGCCTGCATGTTTACGATATTAATTTAATAATTAAATGATATATTTTGGGTGGGGCAACACAATGGTTTGAGCTGAAGGTGTGAGAAAGAATAGTATCAGTAACATTGTTAACACTGTGCTACATTACAGAGAAATACAAAACCGTACTAATGAACCTTCATTAATATAGGCCTATATTTTATCTACAAGTGCACGTCACACACTGAGCGAGCCGCCTGTTAATGACGCTGTGGGCTAATGGGCATGTAGCTACTTCCATGTTTCAGATGATACGTCATGTTTGTAGTCGACCAATGAAGATGAGTTTACATATCTCCTTGGGTTCGTCCTTCACCTTCTGAAAATGATCCCACACTTTGGATTTCCTGCCCGACATGTTATTAACTAGCCTGTGTGATAACTGCAGGTACCAGCCCTGGAAATTAACCTGACTCCTGTCTGACTGCTGAGCGTGGCCTCTTCCTGTGTCTGTCCTTTCAAATTAAATTCCCACATGGTTCAGACATATAAGTCCTGATTTATTTTGACAAGTCGCAGCTCCTAATAGAGTTTCAGTTTTAAACTAATGTTTGGTCGACTATTAGACGACAGCCCTAGAACTAAAGCACATCTAGTTAAACATCATGAAAACTGGACAGCTTGCAAAACCTGCTATAACTTTTTGTAAGGGGCTGTTAAAATGTGTAATTTTCATATTGCATGTCACGCTCCAAGCTACAAGTTAGAGGAGGAACAGTCTGAATACAAAGGAAATATATTTCACTCTGCACAAAAGTGCCTAATATTTCAAGTGATGCAATCTGTTCTACTTGTGACAGCTAAAAATACTGTAGTCTCAACACTGACACAGAGCTGATATTAAAGTCACAGCTAATCAAGAATAACTGGAGTATCAAGCCGACAGACTAGCTGTCACTGTAATGTGAAAAAGCTGCATAGGAGAGATGTAATACCAAACAAAAAAAACTGTCTATCTGTCAGTGCATCTGCTGCAAGAGCAGCTTCTGATAAATTCACAAAGAGCCTGAAAGCTCCTGATCCATTTTAGTCCCCGTCTGATAGAATAAGAAGACAGACAACTGTGTCCCAGCCCTCGAGAAGAGACGCTCGAGTCCCCCTGCAGCCCCGGCTCTACTTGGATAGGTATAAATAGAGCCTTGCAGCACCTCCTCTCTTAAATCATTCTCCTCTCACTTAGTATTCTCCTTACTCCTCTCCTCCTACTCTCATTTCTTGCATCAATCCCCCTCTATCTCTCTGTCTATTTTGGCATTTGGCAGAGTTGAGAGGTAATTGTCTTTTGAGGGATGATGTTGAGCAATCATGGGAGGTTATTTAATGTCATTTGCTCGATGACAGCACGGGAATCCTCGTGGAGCAAAGTAAGTGTCCTCCTGCTCCGTGTCGGCTTTTGAGTGACAGACAGAATGAAGCTCCAATAAAGTGTGATAACAAAAAAAGTTACGATGTGCAGGAAGTGAAGATATATGATATATTATTCAGATGGGAAATTATAAACACGAAGGGCAGTTTCACCTCATTAGCATGTTTTTCTCTCCGTCTCTCCGCTGCTCCGCCATTTACATCTATTTATGCATCAAGCCAGGATCGAAAATTTATCAAGGTGCTCGGCCATGTTTGTGTAGGCTTCGTGGATCCACATTTTGAAAGAGGAGTTGCTCTTTGAAGCCACTGGGCCAGGAAGTGATGGGGAAGTTTGAGAGAGAGAGGGAGGGATGGCAGGCGCTTTGATGTGCAGAAATAGATAACATTAAAGGCTCGCTGACAAAAACACACTTTCTGGCCACGACGCAAGCATCGTCCTGTGTTACTGGATGCTACAACCACTTGGATGAACATGAAGCAGATGGTTGCAGATTGCAGTCTTTATCCCAGAATGATATGATTTTGGAAAATGTAGGCCTACTGTGCATGAGAGTACAATAAAATTCTGGGAGCCAATTTTTTGAGAACAATAATTTTTTTGGAAAGAACCCTGCATGGTTTCATATTCAGCAGATGATGGTGAACAAGTATTGTGTCCCTGCTCGTTTGCTTGGAGAGATGGCAGCTCATCAATAAGCGTCGCATGGCTCAGTCTGATACAGTAACGAGGACAGCTATCGCTAGAATATTAAGGAAATGCTGCTGGAAAATCTGTTTTCTGGGATGTAAATCCTTCCTCTAGATGCAGTTAATGTGAACTTTAAGTACCCTTGAGCAAGGCTGTTTAGTGGTATCAGCGGGCAGCTCTTAGGAGCGAGTGAATGAGGGTAATCCATCTTTGTCCTGCTGCACTCCCCCGGGCTATGCTATAAGTAATCATTTGTTTTTATGAGGCTGCACTAACTTTATGGGAGCTTGGCTTGTTGATGATATTAAGTATTGTAATATTTTTACCATCTTTGGATATCAGATAAAGAGCTCTGTCCACTCTTCATGTGAGGCTGGATGATTAGAACAGAAAAAGGCAGATGTTTCAAGTAACCATAATCAGTACATGTACAGCGTCTTTCAGCTAACTGTTTTGATTTTAATTAACTTCACTGTTTTGGTTCTCGCTCATTGCTCTCATCAGCAGCTCATTGCACCTCCCCAGCACTAAGTTAGCAAGCAGCTGGTGAACATCGCAGAGCAGACTGCAACCAGCAATGCGTGTGCCAAGCATAAACCAGTTAGGATCAGGAGTTCCTTGTACAGGTGGTTTTTACAGCAGAGGTCTCTTCCTCTCCAAAACAAACACACCAGGTGATTAAAACTGTTTTAGAAAACTTGATAAAGCAGTTTCTCCTAACAAATCAGTGTTTCTCCAACGCTGTTCAGGCTGTCGCTGATGGGGGCCCCATCCCAGCAGCTGCTAATGTGTGCTCACTCAAGATCCATATGCTCAGGAGGTGTTTAGCAGCAGTTGAATCATCCACAGCAGCCTCTTCCTCTCCAAAACAAACAGACGCAGTGATTTAAACCTGTAAAAACACTGAATAAAGCAGTTTCACATTCGAAATCAGTGTTTTTATTTATATTTTGTGCATTGTTATTGTGTTACTGTGAATTTATTTTTTGGTACAAATAGTTTTGCTAGTTGTGCACTTTTTTTTACTACATGACTCACGTATTCACTCTATCCTTGATGTTTTCTTCCTTGTTGTATTTTGCCCTTGTGAAGCACTTTGTGACCTACAGCTGCGAAAATTGCTATATAAATAAATTTTACGTACTCACTGACATTTTCCGACATTGTTTGGCGTGTAGTGGAGGGGCTGCTAACCATGGTGACCAACATGAAAATGTAAATGGCCCTCTCTGAGCCAGTGTTTGGTCTGTCCATTCTGGGCGACTAGAACATGACGATTCAACATGGTGGACTCCATGGACGAGGACCCACTCCCTATGTAGATATAAACGGCTCATCCTAAGGTGATTAAAACACAGCAATTCTTATTTTCAGGTGATTATAAACCACTACAACATATTCATTATATTATATACAATATAATATGATGGATATATATGCCCCCTTAAATCTTATAGCTCCAGATAGACCACTTTGGAGTTGGTGAAGACCAAATACAGAGATAAAAGGAGGGTAAATATTTGATTGTTGGCAAAAACACACGTCAAAATGTTAATGTACAGACTTTATGGTGTTTTTTTGTTGTTGTTTTGTGTCTCTTAAAAGTACTTTTGTGAGGATTTTTTGGTTGTTTTGTGTCTCTCTGTGATTATTTTGCCCATTTTGTAATTATTCTTTGTCTCATTGCAGCTCATTTGCATCTCTTTTTTGGTCTTTTTGTTCCTCTTTGTGGTAATTACAAGTCTCTATCTTGTCTGTAATTTAAGTTACATTTGCACATGAGGGCCAGGGGGCCTCTGACACTTCGAGCCATTGGGCCTGTGCCTGTTAGGCCCATTCAGTAGTCCATCCATGGGGCAGTGAAACAAGCTAAAAATAGAGCGTGGACAAATTATCACAAAGTTTTGTTGATGACCCTCACAGCAAACAGCTGCCTATTAACACATCCAGCAGACACGGAGCAACATTAGCATTCATTTGCGATTGTGTTGCAGAATTGTGCACCAGAAACCGAAAATAATGAGCTACAAGCAGGTAAAATGCTTCATAGAGCTAAAAGGAACTCCAATTCTCTACAGGTTTGTCACTTCGAGCGACTCCTCTCACACACACCTTGTTGTTAAATTCAACTTTAACTCTTAGATGCACTGAGCGCGATCACCTCCTCCTGCTGTAGCTCGGAGTCTGAGACTCGTCAATCATCTCACAGATAGCAGGACTGACAGCTGACACTCTTCATTCCCGTTTAACTTCACACCCAAAATGGCTAAAACGTGATCAGACACGCGTTGAAATGAGCAGGTAAAGACTGCAGCCTCTTTGAATCACATATAAGTGAAGATACTGATACTGAAACTTTACTTGTGAATGACAGGAAAACATAGTGTTTGGATATCAGTGCAGCAGAGTAATTGTATTGACAGCTCATGGATTGTTTTACAGGAGCTAAAACGGGGGTTCGAAAGAAACTTGGCCAAAAATACTTGAGTACATGTGGATCCCTTTTACTTTTCATTTTCTCTTTGTATCTTTTTTGAGTTTTAGAATATAATATTGACAAAAAATAAATCTATTTTCATTCCCAATTTCCCACTGGGATCACTAAAGTTTCTACTGATTGCAGGGTTAACAGGAAAATGTACTTTGTGCAGCTTTGCTCAGGTGTTCTGCTACAATATTTATTTATTAAAGTAGTTTAGCTGTCTTGAAGTAGTTGGAACTTTTTTTATCTGAACAGCCTCGTTTACACCTCAGCTCTTAATATCACTCGACAGCTGTCACTCTCTTCTTAGCTGATGATTTGATTCGTGTCGGTCTGCTTTGCACTAAACAGGCAAAGCCTAAGGACTTCTTACACTGTTCTGTTTCTTAACTAAGGCGCAGTCCCTAAAATGGGTCAGTGGTCTGTTTCTGTTGGTTCTCAGTCTGACAAAAGCACCAGTATATTTCAATGAGCCCGAGCCCAAAAGACAAATACAATTATTCAGTTTCACATTCAGGCTGAAAAGATTCAAATGTTGAGTTTTCATGGTATGGAGAGACGAGACAGTCTGTGCCCTTCGTCTTTGTTCACAAATAATGTCTCAGTTTCAGTGACTGTGACAGAAAAGGGCACAAAGCAACACTGTAAAGGAAAGTAAAAGTCAGAAAAAAAAGGTGCTCAGTAATAATGAAAGTTTTCAGACATCCTACCAATCACCTGCTCCTCCATTCATGACCGTGATGGAAATGGGAAACAGACTCCGCCTGAGTATCTAAAACGGTGTCTTTAAGTTGTGTCTGCGCTGACAGCAGAAGTGACGAGCCTGGATCATGAGGGGTTTCATGCTGGGTGGTTTCCTGACTGACGGGTGTAATAAATCATAACAACAATAATGTCTGCCTGGGATACTGACAGGATATTGCTTAAATGCTAAACCAGAAGCCCAAAACACTGCATTATCCTGTCTTTGAATTTTATTGAGTCCGTGCAGTTGACGGCATGAGACAGGTGAGAATAGCTTTTTATTTGAAAATGGTAAAAAAAACACAATGTGTCATGACTTTAAGTTATTTATCCAGGAGGAAAACGATGTCAGCCGTATGCTTTTCCTGTAGAAGGATGTGTAGCAGAGCCTGATCCAGTAAAATCCCAGCAAACATACATGCTGAACTGGTTTCCAGACAATGACAGGGCTAATATGGACAGGTAATCTTATTTAACACTCACATTCACTCCTAGAGGTGTAATTAGAGTTTCCATTTCATGTGACCTTTCTGTTTTTGGATTTCTGGGAGGGAAATTTTAAATGGGCGTTCTTGCTGTGAGGTGACAGCGCTAAACACTGAGCTACAATACGGAATATCCTGTATATGTCAACACACACTCAGACATATAGCCATAGGTGTAGATATCAGGAGGGGCACAAGGGACATGTCCCCCTTAATATTTAGGATATATGCATTTATCCCCCCAGTAAAAGCATTACAGTAGCAGAGTACTTGTACTTTGACAAAATCAAAGACATTTACACAAAAAATAATGCAGAAAATGCACAAATTGGTGCAATAAAACGAAAACACCTGAAAGCAGAAGATTAAGCGCTCATAATTTTCTGGTGAGTTGTCCCCAGACCCTCCGTTTCATGTGTCCTACCTAGTGTTGAACAAAAACCTACGCCCTCTCATCTCACACCACTCAAACTGGCTTCTTTGATACATGCATACTGCCGCAATATGTTAGTATTCCTGAAAGCTGAAACATTGGGGAGAGGTATGTGTTCATGGTATCATCCTTGTGGAAATCTTGTACATCTTTGAGCTTCACACACACCTGCAGTATCCCAGAATTACTTGGCTTCCACTGAGGAGGCACTCCATGCACCAACCCCTTCTTCCCAACACATTCCCACTCTGACCCTTGTCACATACTGACATTTGGTCATGGACTTTCCAAGTCCACATACGATACGCAAGGTACCCTGGGTGTGTTGGTTGTTGATGTTCTGGGACGCAGTGTCAAGTTCTGCCTGTTACATGCATTGTCTTTTTTTTCGAGATACACTTCTGTTTTCACAAGAAATTTACCATTTACATACAGTCTCTTTCAAAATAAATGCACTACGTCGGTACAACACCGCAAATTTATGTTTTTTTTTCCTTCAACAACAAACACACATGATTATGTTCAGGAAAAAAGAACAGGTTTGGCTTTAGAATCTTACAAGATGCAAACACCTCTCTCTCGGGTGAATGTTGGTGTTTGTTGGACCCGTTCATCACCCCTTTCCGCCTGCCCGACTTGGACTTTCGCCACCTTAACTGTCGTCCTTGTCCTGCTGCGTCTCCCCCTGATACCACCAGGCGCTGTTAAACTATAACCGCAACCTGCCGCATATCATGCTGGTGTTAAAGGATGCCTTTTTTCATTGGTTTCTGTCGCCGCAGGTCACTACCCAAGCACCAGATTTCGACGACTTCAGAGTGAGACCGAGCTCTTTGTCCTCACTTCTGGAATGCGAGTTAGGCATTTCACACAGTTATAGTCTCCAAATACACACATTTTTGGGGCAACATCTTTTTGACGCCTTGACACAGACACACACTCAGAAGCCCATTTAACACTGCCTCTTCAAGACGGGAATATCGCGCCGTTATGCTACCTTGCCACTCTGTATATAAAATATGATTGTGGAAAGAGGGAACAGACTGGTCTCTCATTTAATCCACCATGGGAGGTAGTAACAGCACCGAAACAGACAACATGGCACAGGTGTGACGTTTTGATGACGTGTTATGCAAACAACCCTCTGCAGGAGATTTAAAAAGTAGCTATCTTCTGTGGCTCCCTCACAAAAGAAGAACAGTGGCTCAAAATGTCCACCAATTGGGAAAATAATGGGATATGGGAGCTCCTCACCTTCAGAGCAAAGGACGAGATCAGCCACCATTTAACAGGGGCAGTAAATGATTGTTATTGACACTTTTGATGCCATTGTTGTTGTTTAAAATGCGTATGTTTGCGACACACTCAAGGCCGATGCTGTTGTGTTAAATGTCACGCCTCTTTTGATTCCACAAAGCCATGATGCAGTGTATAATCACACGCTGGAGCAGAATGATGCCGCTGATGTTTGGTTCTGTGTAAAAATGCAAAGGAGGCACAAAGAAGGGACTTTGTAGCAGCCCTGTAACACGATCTCATTATAAAAGGGCTTGAAATAACCACTCCACTTCTCGTAATCCTTCCATCCTTCTTTCTTGTAATACCTCCCCAAGTTTTCCTTCTACAAACTCTTCGCCACATGGGAATCCTTTGAAATCCAGTCTACTTGTGTCACAGCTATCATTCCAACACGATATGTATCATCCTTCCTCACTGACTGACTGGAATCACTTGAATAACTATTCCTCTTTCTTTTCAAGTCCTCACATGCCCTCATTTTTTATTTCACTCTCTGATTCCTGCTCTGACACCATTTCCTCCCTCTCTGCCACCCCAAGATTTTCAATGGCCCATCTGGTCACCGCTATAAAAATTTCTGGAGGGCGCCACTGCCTCTGAGATGAAGTGAAATCAGGCCTTGTACTACAGGTAGACAACGACACCTTCCTAACAGTTAAACTACTCTTTCCACAGCACAGACTTCAGAACTAAGCAAGTGTGTTAACACCTGGGTTTCAAATTAAAACCAGCCACCAGCCGGATCCTAAAATATTCACAGTGTCTGTGACTCATCAAGTCTTTCAATTTTATTCGACACTTAGGCAGTTACTCAGCTGGGTTTCCATCAGCCTTTTGTATTATGAAAAGTAGCAGAGATTAGACTCACTCGCAAAAATGTTGATCCTCTTGCAACCATGGCCCGTGAACAAAAACCGTCAGTTTTCCTGCCAAGCATAGAAATGTTTGACACAGTCTTGCATCATGATGTGAGAACTGAGCTTGTTCCTCAAACAAGCTTATAGTCACTTTACAGTGCGAGACGTTTTAACAGTCTGCAGGAGCGAATCCATAAAAAACACTCCTGTAATTACTTATTTCTTCATCACCTACCGTCTGCGCCGGTTCTCTGCTTTGTTGATTCCTCACTCTTTGGTTTATTTGTTTAGTTTTATGCTTCATTCGGTGCTCTTCTCCTGCGCCGCTGCATTTGAATCCCTGAGTCACTCTCCTAATAAATCAGGGATGCACTGGGGAAAAGTACAACATTTTCCCGGGACTTATCCTGTCTGGATCCAAAGACACAAACTCAAAGAGTTGTGTACTGTACTTCTACACACTCCTCCGGCTATGTGAAAGCTGATATATCCACAGTCGTAATATTTTCACTTGATTAGAACAGTTAATTATGTACCGGTGGCAAGTTTCATGCATTTCTGAAGGTATTGACTTCTTTTCTGGATCTTTATTTTTGTAGTTATTTATATAATCAGATCACATCCCTAGGCTCAAACCTCCCGAGAGCAGACTGGAGAGAATACTGCGGGGGAAAATGACTCTGTTGAGGGATGATTTTCAAGTATTATTTTGTCACTATCATGAATTAAATATTTTGTTTTAGCTGGATTGCGGGTGCTCATTACGCACTGCACATTCGAGATAAAAATTACTGCTGGCTATATGAAAGTTTAATTTGGTTCATCCAGCTAATTGCTGTATGATTGATTATATAATTACACGGTATTTGTTCCTTGGCTGTTACAGTCACATAGCTCTGCCTGTAACTCCCTTACCGTGGTGATGCAGTGTGTTTCACAGCTATCGATCTGTGGAGAATAATGTCGTTATGGCTGTGTGTGTTGTAAGGTACGTGCCCTGTATGTTACAGGGTTGTTCCTCCTCTCCAGCCGTATATATATTTTCTCATATTTGTTCTGCTCCTCTGAGATTACGCAATGCAGAGAGATGCTCCAGTTTCTCTCTGTAGCCTTGAATTCACCAAACAGCAAATGCTTGACAAATACACACTCGGTCTGAAAGAGAAGATGGATCTAGATCAGTCGCATCAATTTTTAAATACGTCTCTCATTAGTAAAACATGAAATATAAAACCCTTGTCGACATGTCACATGAAGTTTCTGCTGATAGTCAGACTGCAGTATCATAACCTGAATCACTGGTACTGGAAAGTAATGGTTCTTCATTTTCAGTTGATTGGCCAGCCTATTTATATGGAATGGCATCCTGAATACTTGACAAAAATTCAACTGAAGCCCATCTCACTGTCTGTGTTTTAATGCACATAATATTCATTTTTCCACCTTACTCTGAAAAAGACAATATTCCTATTAGGCTGTTTACAAGACTAATGAAACTGAATATTCCACTAATATTCCTGTTTACATGCAGCCGTGCATACTCTGACTAACGTTTATCACGTTAAATATGGAAAAAGTGGAACGGCTTCAGCTGCGTGTGCCAATGTTTTCCACAAGTGGCGGACTTGTTTGACCAACACATTCTCTGACCTCGTCACATATCGATGTTTGGTCATGGACTTTCCACGTCCACATAAGACGTGCAAGGTACCCTGGGTGCATTGGTTGTTGACGTTCTGTTACATTCATAGTCTTCTTTCAAGATACACTTCTGTTTTTCCAGAAATTTAACATTAACATACAGTCTCTTGCAAAATAAACGAATTACGTCGGTACAACACACAACAAACTGACGGTTTTTTTCTTCAAGAACAAAAACACATGGTTAGGTTTAGGAAAAAAGAACAGGGTTTGGCTTTAGAATCTTAAAAGACATAAACATCGCTCTCTCTGGTGAAAGTCAGTGTTTGTTGGACCCATCCACCACCCCTCCTGCCCGCCCAAGTTGGACATTCGCTGCCTTAACTTTCGTCCTTGTTTACCCACAAGGCTACTGCACTCAAAGGGGAAAATTCAGAGCCAGTAGCGTGAGCCATTGTTTTGACAGCCCAAATCTCTGATGACCCATTAGTCCGAAAAATGTCCCACTGGGCCGAAAGCCCATTTCTCTGACAGCCCGTTACCCCAAAAACATCATTGCTCTGAAGTTCGGTTTCTAACTCTACTAAATACTAACTCTATTTCCCATCATGCCTTGGAGTAAACGTAATAACAAGAGAAGCTGTTTATGAGAGTAACAGCCAATCTGCTCTTATTAAGTGTTGAGATGTGATGATTCCCTCTTTTTATGTGTTATATAGAAGGTTGAGACAGAAGACTGGCTGGCAGTGGATTGTTTTAGGTTTACCCCCCATTAAGCGTCTCAAGCGGCACCCCAAAAAGCAGTTAGCCTAAACAAGCTAGAGACGTTCTCAGTTCTGTTTTTGTCTACGGTCGTTTAAAGATAATCTGCAGATAGTTGAGGCTGGAATCAGTAACTTGAATAAAAATATGTTTTTGTGAGATCTGATGAAACCGTCACTATATCCTGACAGAAGCATATAAGACAGAAAATCTGTGAAAAAAATGTGCAAGAATCCACTGTGCTTAATGAAAACAACCAGTCAGAGCTGAGGACTCTCTAATGGAGCTGTCAATCATGTCAATCACAGCTCGAAGTGCAGTCAATTTGTCAAACTAGGCAGTGCTGATCAAGATTTTGCTCCTGCATTGCCTATTTCTCGTCTTAAATGTTTCAGGAACATATTTTATTTTACTGTTCAGGCCCCCAGGAAAGCTGCTTTGCTACCATTTTTTCCCAGGAGCCTCTCAAAGTATTGCGGCAAAAAAATCCCCTGCAGCCCAAAAAGCATTTCCCCATAGAATACCATTACAAAAGAGGCGTCTGTGAAACTGTTGACAGGACACCTCGAACTGCAAACAAGGCCAATTATGACTCTTTCTGTTATGAATTTCTGGTCCATGGAGGTTTTATATTTGTAAAACTTTCCTCAACCCAAGAGAAGCCATTTAAAAATCTGTGTCACCATCAAAATGTAAAGTCTATTAGCTGAACAGGACCTTGTGTAACAGAATTAATAACTTGGTGATTCCCTGTTTTTTTCTTTGTACTTGAACACCACACTGACGAGCCCCTGCACTCTTCCTGAGGGCGCCCCCGTGCTCTGTTACAGTCTGCTGTCTCTGGAATCGTGATAGGTTGGCTTTAGCTAAGCTCCACCAAGAACACTTGAATTTGTATGGTTAAAAGTGTGTTTTATTTGCCATATATGTGACATAGCCGTAGCCTACGCCGTTGTGAGCATTTATACTTGTGCAGTGGTGTGTCTGTGTCGCCCTGCAGTTACACCTCCAAAACACTAGTCGATGGCAGGTTTTCTGTGGAGTGCTGTAAAGTTTAGTTGATTCAAAACACACCCAAAACACAAATTAAACATGGCTTAATAGAGACAGTTTCAAACATAAGTACACACATCAGCTTCACTATAACTTGCAGCATTCACAGACAAACACTTGTCTTTATCTGGACACATTTTCTCCTCAAATCCAACATACTAATGTTATTAGCGCAAGCCTATAGCATTTTACATTGTTTAAATTAGCCTAGCAGCTAGTGGACTTCTCTTTACACATATGAAGCCAGGGACAACATCAACATTTAACAAAGGTAACGTTACAAAATTCTGTTCCATTACAACTCACAATGTTCACTAACAAAACAACTGTCTCATACTAAACATGTTTTATCAAACAAATATAACATGCTAATGTTATTAGCACAAGCCTATGGCATTTTACATTGTATAAATTAGCCTAGCAACCAGCAGAGATCTCCTCTGCTCATATGAAGCCAGCAAATTATCACACAAGACATAAAATGCTTGAAAATTGTTTCTTATCTGTGAAATTAAAGTAAATAAAAGCTTAGTTTCCACTGAGGGAAATGGCTTCAGCTTACAAAAATAGTATTAGAATACTAGAACTATAGAATTATAAATTCTTAGTCGAGGCTAATGCAGGTGGTGTGGCTACTTGACTTGCTGCAAGCCTTACCTCTTTTGTTTCATTTTGTTTCAGTGCATGCTGAACTGCATTGTTATTGAGAGCTGATTGTAGAGGCTGATTTTCTTGTTTTATATTTACCAGTGCCGAAATAAATGCAGGTCCAAGCTGAACAGTGACTGAGAGTGCTAACCTGTTACACTTGCAGGCAGAGCCAGCGGGAGAAACACTACTGCGCATATTCAGTGGACCACATACTGCAGAAGTAAACCCTTAACTTACACAGTGGAAGTGACTGAATTGGCGCCATCTTGTGGTCAGGTATCTAGTTATTATTATACATCTATGGCACAGTTAGCCATAACATGAGAAAGTCTGTGACCTGGCTGCCATGGTGAAAACAGTCGAGCCAAAACAAAGCACCGCCCATCGGCCAGAGTAAACTTTCTATGTACAGTACACCAAAGTACCAACTGCAGCTTTAAAGCAACAGTTCTGAGGAGTACGATCTCACTCAAAAGCCGCTGAAACCTGGCACTTGGGCAGTGACTTGCGGCGTCAGAAACCAAAAAAAAAAAGTATCTTTTAAAGGGGAACTATTATGCTTTTCCTCTTTTCTGACCTATAAATTGTTACAATGTGAGATACTCGTGTTAAACGATGCCAAAGTGTCAAATAATGAGGTTGATGCATTTGCACGTGAGCCCTGCAGGCTGTTTTGGATGGCTCTGCATGCTGTGTTTTACTGTCTTTCTTTAACAGAGTAGTCCCATTGACGTGAATGCATGCCGGACTTACTTATATGGGCATACCCAGATATATGCCGCACAGGTAAGCAGGTAATGACAACAACAAGCTACGGCTAACGGCTAACAGCTAACATTACTTACCATTCAGAGACGTCTTGAAGTAACCTCTGTACTTGAGAAACTTTAGGGTGTCCAGTCTCTACCTTCGGGATCCAACACATACGGCTGTATTTCAAAAGCTGACATTTTCAAAAGTGAAATTCTCTCAACTTCCGCACCGGCAAAATAAGGAGGTGGGGCTCAGCAGCGCTCGGCAGCATTCGCCAGCCCTTCGGAAGTTCTCAGGAGTGTGACCAATCACAGCGGAGTGGGCTCGGCGGGAGGCGTACATGGAGGAGGGCCAGGGGCGTGGAGTAAATTACACAGAAATTACACAGTTTTCGTGGGATGCAGGAAATACAAGGAAGCGATGCAGTGAGAGGCACAGCATCCCAAAGATCTACAAAGCTTTCTGTGCGGGTAATCATGTGTAACTGCTCTATAGAAGTCCAAAAATCAAATACAAAGGCCCGAAAATGAGTATAATAGGTTCTCTTTAACGTCAGCATGATACGCGGCCTTTTGCCATTATAGTTTAACGGCGCCCGACAGCGGCAGGAGAAGGACGACAATTAAGGTGGCGAAAGTTCGAGTGGGATGGGTAGCAGTGGTGGTGGATGGGTCCAATAAACACCAGCTTTCACCTGAGAGAGTGGTGTTCGCATCCCTTGAGATTCTAAAGCTAAACCCTGTTCTTTTTTCCAAAACCTAACCACTTGTGTTTGTTCTTGAAGGAAAAAAACATCAATTCGTGCTGTTGTACCGATGTAGTGCGTTTATAAGAGACTGTATGCAAACAGTAAATTTTCTGTGAAAACTGAAGTGTCTCTTGACAGAAGACAAATCATGTAACAGGCAGAACTTGACATGGCGTCCCAGAACGTCAACAACCAATGCACTCAGGGTACCTTGCACGTCTTATGTGGACGTGGAAAGTCCATGACCAAACGTCAATATGTGACAAGGTCAGAGTGAGAATGTGTTGTTCTCGTCTATGTGAAGGTAAAACTTATGAATTGACTACTCAAACTGGAGTCTGAAATGCCTTCTCAATGCAAAGTTTTACGCCCACCACTCGACCTCACTATCCTTCACTTTGAACAATGGACACTGTTCCCAGAAATACTTCTCATTAGGTGTCTGCTCCTTTCCAGTGATGTTTTGGATAACCACTGTGTCCCCTCCGTCTGTGTATAGACTTTTTACGAGACAAATTTATCCTCTCTGAGCTCCTGTGGAGATATTTTCCTTACTTGTGAGCGAGTGTTTTCATGAGAGTGATTAAGCAAATGCTATCTGTATCTATTCTGCCTCCACAGCGGGGGGTGTTATCACCCTGACAGAGGGAGGCAAAATGGTGATAAACAGCCCAGATGAGGAAGTAAGTGGATTATAAGATGGATCGTCTCTCTGCAGCATGATGGGACTCTTTGGGCAAATATTGATACTGTGTGTGTGCAGGGAACAGGTGCGGAGGGGGCGTGAAAAACACACACACACTATCTGTGTATAGTACTGTGTGCTGCTAATTGCGCTCACGTTACCTAGCTACTGTAGCCATGGTAACACATCTTGATCGTTACAAAGGGGCTGTAGAAAGATTTCAGGCAACTTGGGTGACCATATCAGATGCTCACCTTTTCCTGCGATCGTGTGTGTGTGTGTGTGTCCGTGCCCCCCTGCAGATGTCTGCATCTTCTTCGGTTATGCTTACATTTTGCGTACAGGTTTTTGCCCATAGTGTGAAACTTGTTTTCTTCACACGTACGCTTCAGTTGTATTTTCATGTGCGGTGTGAGTCATCACTGCCCGTCCAGCTAATTTCATGTGTGTGATTAGCTGAACGATTCGGCCATTACAGTGAACCCCTGCAGTATTATGACCTGCCGCTCAAATGAGTCTCCCATAAACAGTAAGTGGCTGATAAACTGGTGAAATGGAGCGCTCAGTTAACTGCTGTTATGAAACAGCTGACGGCCCAAACTCCAACAGGGTTGTAGCTTCACAGGAGCTTGTTGAACTGAGCTGCTGATCCAGCTGTTGAGAGCAAGCCCTCTTTAGTAAAATGAAGTTCTTAAACTTAAATTTCTAAAAGCAGTGACTAAAGAGGAGAGAGGAGACCCGAACAGTGCACCTGTGTGTGTTTGTTGACCATCTTGTTCCAAATGTATGAGCATTAATATGCAGAAAACAGCTTCCACTCCTCTTGGAAGGCTTTTCACAAGAATTGGGAACCTGGCTGCAAAAAATATGTCCACACACTGACTTTGGCAAACTCTTGCTCACAACAGTTGCGTGTTTACTGTTTACACAGTCAGTATAAAGCAGAGCAACATTACCATTATTTTACTCATTTAAACAACACATTCTCACTCCAATCTCGTCACATTTAACATTTGGTCATGGACTTTCCATGTCCACATACGATGTGAAAGGTACCCCGGGTGCGTTGGTTGCTGACGTCCTGGGACACCGTGTCAAGTTCTGCCTGTTAGAAGCATTGTCTTCTTTCAACATGCACTTCTGTTTTCACAGGAAATTTACCGTTAACATACAGTACCTTTCAAAATAAATGTACTACGTCGGTCCAACACCGCAAATTGGCTAGGTTTAAAAAAATAGAACAGGGTTTGGCTTTAGAATCTTACAGGACGTGAACACCTCTCTCCCGCGTAAAAGTCTGTGTTTGTTGGACCCACCCACCTTACTTACGCCTTTGCCGGCTTAACTTTTGTCCTTGTCCCGCCACGTTTCCCCCTGATGCTGCCGAGTGACGTTAAACTATGACAGCGACCGGCCGCATATCATGCCAATGTTAAAGGATGGCTTTTTTCCCAAGCATCAGATTTCAATGACTTCAGAGTGAGACCGGGATGGTTTGTAGACATCTGGTCCAATATTCTCCTCCTTTTTGCTCTACTTTTGGTCTCCACCACACAGCAACCTTCGGGGCTGAAAAATTAAGCATGGAAGTGCTAAAATATGCAGTTCCTTGAATCCCCACTTGAGGCTGGCTCCAAAACAGAGTCAATCCCCATTGATCCCCATGTCAAAATGTCCAACTTTACAGCAGAAATAAACGTTAGCAGCCTGGTACAAAAAGCAGTTTTGGTCTCCATAGCTTATTTCCACTTACATGACAACTGTACAGGGGGTGTATTTTTTTATAAGCCACCAGTTTACATTTTTTAAGGCTTAAAGTTATGCATAATTAAGGGCAGGCTGGCTTGAGTGACAGACTGTTGATAATGTCTTCGGCTTCTCAGTCAGATCCATCCCTCGCCCCTCTAAAGCTCCAGCCCCTTGTTCTAATATGGTCACATCTAAAAACTGCAAAGTGCAGAACCTGAGGCTTCAAAACAGGAGTCCACAAACCAATAGGGTGACGTCACAGTCGCTACGCCAATTATTTTTACAGTCTATGGTCTCCACCACCTCCTGAGTGACACAGCTGTCTCTTTAGCTGCTAAATGCACCACTGTTGTCACCAGCTAGACTCTGACTGCGTCCGTCTGCTGTGTGGTGCTGAGGAGTAATGTGCTGTATACACAGTATTGATTATAAACACTTTATGGTCTCTTACTCCGTCTGTATGAAACTGGGGGTTGAATGTCGCATGATAGACCGTCTTTGCAGGGGGTTGCTCCCATTTAGCCAAAAGAGTATTACTGACAATGATGCTGAGCGATAAGGTCTGGCTCTCAGTCAATGTTCTTCTTTTATTCCAAAGGTCGTTGGACGGGGTTGAAGTCAGGGCTCTGTGCAGGTCAATCACTTTGTTCCACGTCAAACAGGGACACCCAATCACCAGAAAGAAATGGATATGTTACATCTATACATCATTTTGTAGTGGATATAGTAATACTTTACATTTCACAACAGCTGTGGTGAAGGTGTGGTTAGGTTTAGGCATAAAAAATCACTTGATTATGTTTAGTCAAAGATCATGTTGGCTTAAAACAACCACGTTTGGTGGCACAAACACCACTGGCAAACACTGCAAAGTTTTAGTGAATAACTCCCAGGTAAACTGCCACAAACACTGGTGGAAACACCCCGAAAGGTCACCAAAAAACAACCACTGTCGTTGGTTTTCAACAATGGTGCACAGTAGACCGCAGCTTGGCAGGTGTCTGACTTGGGTGACGTGCCATCCTCCATTCCCTCTACCACGTAATAACAAAAGTCAGCTTATATGCTGTGTCACTTAAGAAATGTTGATATGAAACATCCACATGAAACGCACTTGTGGTGTGCGGGATTGTGTAATGCAAACATTTTCTTCTGGTGACTGGGCTTAACAGGTACTTTCCTTATTGACATGGCTTAGTGTACTGTGACATTGGTAGGTTGAAGTGTGACCGAAACTCAGTTAGGCCTTGCTGTAACTGCTGGTAAACAACCCATGGAATCTGCATTGTGTGGACAATAATGAGGAGGCACGATGTCCTTTTTACACTGCCATTTACTCTCTGACCAGAAACAGAACATGTATCGTTCAGTCATACAGCTGGCTCGTTACAGACAGCTCACACACAGCACGCTACAAAAGAAGAGCACATTATTTTAGCACATAGGCCAGCTAGCTATTTCATAAAGTGCATTATGGCATTATTTGGACATTTTAGCACTTCAAAAAATACAGCGACCCACTTGTAACTCCAGTCCAGTTACATTTCCATGACTCACAGTGCGTTTATGTTCACATGGTGGATAGGTATGTTCCTGGCGACTAATTTATATGTCGACTAAATGAAAATTTTAATTAAGACTAGTCAACTAGCCAAAAAAAAGGAAAACACTCAGAAAACAGTCACGGTCAACATATTCAACTAACTTCCTGAAGCCTTCACCTTCAACAAAGTTAAGTGGAAGCATACAGTATCTTGCAAGGTCGTTGTCGTGATGGGCTGCGTTATCTTCTCAGACCGGGCGTGATCACAGCGTCTCCAGATGAAGAATGTCAAATTGGTCTGGGTGTGGCTAGCACCGCTAGCAGCAGCAGTAGCAGCCATCAGTCCAGTGCAGGTTACCATCAAATGCTTGAGCTGAATGTGGTTGCACATTGCTCCGGTCAAGTGATTATATGCCATTTTTTCTGACACAGCCTACATGCTACCTTGTTTTCATTTTCTAGATCAAAGTACTGCCAAACTGCGCTGGTTTTGCGATGGGACATCTCTCCAATTTCCCACCGTGCTGTTTTAAAACTCCAGTCTACTCGAGCATTACCGCGGGGAGGGGGACTGCTCTCTGACGGCTCTGTAGCCCCCACTGGTGGCAGGTGGCTGCAGGACAGTTAAGCGACCTTGTGCATGAATAAAACACTAATTGGTTTAACCGAATAATATTTCTGGTGCCGACTAGTGAGGGGGCGGTGTTTAATCATTTAGATGGCTAAAAACACAGACATAAATACACAATATTTGTACACAGTGCTGCGCTTGACAGCTCAACTTGAGCACGTCTCTCATGAACTGGCAATGTTTGAACCTCTGAGAGAGGCCACCCATACATATATACATACATACAATACAACTCTGTAACAGAAACAGGAAATATTTTTTCCTTAGACTGTTTCTAAAAAGTTGGAAGCACACATTTGTCTATGATTTTGTGTGCTGTGGCATTAAGATTTTCCTTTAGCCCAAACCGTGACACCCATGCCAAACGTATGTGGATACACTTGTCTATAGCCATTTTCACACAGGCTTTATCTATTTAAATGATTGAAAAGTACTTTTAACATTCACAATACAGCCTCCCCCTAATAACTGACCAGCAAAACACACCTCTGGTGCTGTTTTTACACCTGCAGCATGTAGCTCTTTCCTGGGCTGATGCACATGGGGAAACCCTCATAACTCCTATTGATCTATCTCCAGCTTTACTTGAAGGATTACATCCTGATCAGTCATAGTCAGGCCACAAACAAGTCTGTTTTTTTTTTTAAGTTCTCCAAAAGTTGGCAGCAACAACAGTTTGTAAAATCACTCAGCGTTCAGGAACACATAAATCCTGATATACTGCTTTGTTTTCCCCTCACTGCGTCACCTTTTCTAATAAAGCCCTTTGTTTATCGTCACCACCCACTTACTTTGTGTTATCAGGCTGAGTTTAAACCTTCTGCAGGCTGCAATATACCTCAGCTCACCCTCTGAATAAACTAATATAATGAAGCTAGCAGGCAGTTTTGAAACATTTATTAATCTGTGTGGAGAAATTCTCTTTCAACTCTCTCAGAGGTCAGAGGGCGGCGTCAGATCTGCTGAGCTAGTTGGGATTTGCTGTAATGATTGCTCAAGGACACTTCTGACAGTCTTCTTATCTATACTTCCTATAAAAGGTTTGTCTCATTAATTACCGACTCTGTAGCCCAGTGGACTGCTCTTTAATGTTTTAAACACCAAAGCACAACAGTGGCAAACACCGTGGAGCTGATCTCACAGATTATACACACATAAAACAGAAATGAGAGTTTTCTTGAAAGAAAAGCTTTATTTAAACCCACAGAAATATTCATTAATTATGAATTTTCTGTCGTGGACTTTTTTCTCTTTGTGTGCTTCCCTACAGACACACATCCCATTGTTTTCATATTAAACTCAACATACTGTACAGTGACTAAAAGACTATTAAAAAAATAACACTACAGAGAACAAGCTGAATAAAGTGATACCAAAATGTTACAGATTCCATATGACGGCACTATGAAGCATAATGTTTCATTCTTCAGCACATATGAAAGTCAGTCTATGACTGTGTCGAAGCCAACTTGAAATTAAACAACACGAATGTGTGTGTTTTTTCTTGCTTTCCTCATAAATAAAGCGAAGGCTCAGTGACACATCACATCAAACCTGCTGGATGCATCATCCTGTGTAAACATTTCCTCTGCTGTCAAACTGCGAACATAAAGGTGACACCACGTCACCCTAACATTTGTTAATTGTCAGAAGATGTCAGCCGTGCAGATAAACAGCCTCCCAAAAAAGCATTGCTCAGTTTCCGTGGCTGTTCCTGCACGCTCAGCATTTCCAGTGCAGCTGAACTTACAGCTGTTGCAGAGCATTTCACTGGAATACTCACACAGTGATGAAATTTTCCTGCCTTATATCAAGAGTGATTTTGCCTATCTGGCGATACATTATCACACACAAACATCCTCTGTATATATAAAGATATAAGTTTATAACGTGTAAAAAGTAGCCATAGTACAGTCTGTATATGTTCACATATAAAAATATCTATATGATACATTTTATAGGGTCTTATACTCACATACATATTGTGCATTTCATATTGTATCCTGTACTGTGCAGTGTGTACATACTGCCTCTATTATGTTAGGCACATGGATTTACTGAGGTCTGCATTGCACCTTGAACTTTATTTTTATTTATTGTGTGTACTTGTTATATGTAGGACTACAGATGGAAATTAAGGTTTTGAGAAATCTGGTGCAACCATGTTTTTATTTTTATAAATGATTGTCATTGCGTGCTGTCCTCTTACAAATCGAATAAACTAAACTAAACTAAGCCAAACTATATGTTTTATTTACATATACAAGTATAGTACAAGTATTTTATATTTTTAAATTCGTTTTAAACATGCATGTCTATCTTTTATATTTACATATATCATAGCAACATATCCTACATCAGTTAAAAATATTTTTTATCTGCTGTTCATATACACAGCTGGATAGCTCAGCAGCTAACAACACTGGCTCTCCTGTCAGAGATCAGTGCTCAAGTCCTGTAAAGTAACACGCAATATTTAGCTTACAGTTTATTTGATATGGATATCACAGTAGCATTACAAATGTACATTCAAGCATAAGAACCAGACACCCGGTGTTTAGTGTTTGTAGCAAAATGCTACTTTGCAACCAGCTGTTTGCGTTCAGATTAGTTGATGATGTAAAGAAGAAAAGAAATACTGTTGTTTTATAAAGATATGTACATTTATGTTAGAGGTTCAAAAAAATGTGAAAACGACCCATCTGCACATTGAGAAAGATTATGTTTTAAATAAGGATACTGACAAACGTTTTATTGCCAAAGACTTTTCTGAAACATTGTTTTTAAAAATATATATATATATATTAAATGAATATAGGCTGTATTTTACCATTTAGGTTTATTTTATACATTTATATAAACACATATTTCGTATATGTATAAATAATTATATATGTGACATATATGGGAGGGCGGCATGGTGTTGCAGTGGTTAGCATCGTCACCCCACAGCAAGTGGGTTCCTGGTCTGAACCCCAGTGTGGGGAGTTTGCATGTTCTCCTAGTGTCAGCGCACTCCAGCTTCCTCCCACAGTCCAAAGACATAGCAGGTTAACTGGTGACTCTGTCCGTAGGTGTGAATGTGAGTGTGAATGGTTGTCTGTCCTCTATGTGTCAGCCCTGTGATAGTCTGGCGACCTGTCCAGGGTGTACCCTGCCTCTCACCCAGTGTCAGCTGGGATAGGCTCCAGGCCCCCGCAACTCCTAGCAGGATAAGTTGTCATGGAAAATTAATGAATGTGTGAATGAACATATATGGGATTAAATGTATTATACATACAAAAACATACATATTTGTTTGGGCTATACATGTCAGACATGAAATTATTCCAGTGTCTAATAGGTTTCATTTATAATTTATACACATGTATACATGTGTGTACGACTTCATATGTACATATATTTCAAATATGCAAATTCAATACGTACATATATTACATGTCCATATGGGCTGCATCCTTAGGCAACAGCATGGGTCCATATTTACTTCCTGTCAGGTGATGTCATCCACATACACTGCAAAACATTCCAACAGGAAACACAAAGGGACCCATTAGCAGTGTTTATGTTGTCAAGTTTAAAATAGCCTATTAAAAAAGGGCATTTCACATTCTAACCGTATCTAGGTGCAATGTCACAAGGCCTAGTCAGCCATATGTGTGCGTTTAACTTCTTTCACCTTTCATGTTGACTAATGTTACACACAGATAAACCTACAGCTTATATTCCGCTCACTTTTCAGAGATACATATGAATGTGTTCATGTTGCATAAATGTGTCTACCTACCACAGTTTGAAGCGTGTGTGTGTGTGTGTGTGTGTGTGTGTGTGTGTGGCACGTCTACAGCAACAGACTCATCCACCAAGTTAAACTGATGATGCTAATAGCTTAAGTAGCGTTGCTGTTTCCGTCCATCCGGCTGTATTGATCCTCTCTCCTCAGGGTGGCCATCCCAAATTAGCAAATACATCACAGCACCTTGTGAAGCATTTAATTTGGCCCGAGAGGATCTCTTTGTTCTGTTTGTTGCTCCATGTGGGAATATAGATAAAGGGACTAATGTGAGTTATTATCAGCTGCTTAGAAGAAATTGATTCACATGGTTTGCCAGGGCCCGGGGCACATGAGCAGTTTGGTGCCAGAGAATAACAAGCAACATTATGCAGGAAGATGGGCCTAAGTACGTGAATACTAATGGCGCCATAGACAACGCCATATACACTGAATAACAATGACACCAAGTTAGACGTAAGGGCTGGATGATAAACCATGTTTTAAAGGCTCTGCACACACACATAGATGTTCTGTTTACCCAGGGTGTATGTGAGGCCACCTTCTTAACACATTGTACTAGTAGGAGTAATAAAAGTGTAAGTTATCAAGACTTAGTAGGAGCGAGAAGGGAAAACATCAATCACATTTTGTCCACACCTCCACTGTCTTGAAAAGAGACTGAATCAGGCAAATTAGCGAGAACACCTCTGTGAGCAGACTACAGGTGTTTCGGCCTTCAAAATTGGTGACACTTTGAATTTATTACTGACCTAACCCTTTCACACTTAGTGGTCATTACAATTTGATGCTGTAGTTGCATTAACGTCGCTGTAGCAGACCTTGGCAAATACCCCTGACTGCGGCCGACGGATTGTGGGCGGGGCGCACGACGTTGAGTGGGCGGGGCGCAAACGTTGAGTGGGCGGGGCGCAACGACGTTTAGTGGGCGGGGCGCAACGACGTTGAGCCGGGCGCCACCTGGTGGCGAAAACTATGTACTACAGTCACAGTGACCTAAAGTAGACCTATTATATTAAACAATTATATTATACAGTTTGTGTGTGTGCGTGTGTGTTTGTGTTTAGGGAAAAAAATACATTTGACAAGTTAAAAAATAATAATGTCTATCAAATGCATTAACCTTATGCATCTGTTTTAATAAGGTCAATATTAAATTCACTATATAGATATACAGTACACGTATAGGAACTTAGTTTTTATATCATAGCTTTGTGTGACATATGTTGAATTTAAATTCACTATATAGATATACAGTACAGTGGTGGAAAGAGTACTGAAAATTTGTATTCAAGTACAAGTACTGTTTCATTGCTAAAATATTACTCAATTACAAGTAAAAGTACTGGTGTTAGAAAAATACTCAAGTAAAAGTACAAAGTATTCCTCAAAAAAAACTATGTACTACTAGTATTAATTACTTTGAACAGATGATGTCACCGTCACCTCTCCAGACAAGGGCTCTAAATTTTGTGTTTTGCTTTAGTTAAAACACTAACAGCAAATGTCTCAGGCAGACAAAAAAAAAAAAATTAAATATCCATGAATACACTTTTAACTGGTTAAATTCTTAATGCAAATCATGCAAATCATCATCAAGATCAATCATTAACATCCTTTTTTTGTTTAGTTTTGTTTTTCAAAAACAAAATGTCCTGGTTTTCATTGGCTTGTTTGCTGTCAAATCACCGTACTGGCTACAAAAATGCAGATAAAAGCTCTGGATATTAATTAAAAATGTACTCAGTACTCAACTGTGATTTTAAAAGTAACTAAGTAGATTACATGGTTTAATGAATACTTAAGTACAACTAAAAGTGCAGACTTGAAAATCTACAGGTACCCCAAAACACTACTTAATTACAGTAATTTAAGTATTTCTAATTAATTACTTCCACTTAGCTTTATTCCTGTCTTATTTTTGGTTGATGGATTGATAACATATTTCCTATAATCCTTTTCACTAATGATTTTTAATCAACTCAAGGATCTAAGACTCTGAACTGACAAAGTTTAGGCTACATGTCTTTCCTCAAAACAAAGATCACTCTTAGCCTCAGCTTCATTCTACATAACAGAGACAAAAACCTCTGTATAAACCTACGGTACTGTATTTGATTATACCAAAAATAGTCTCTACAACTCACAAACCCCTTTACATGTTAAGAATCGCAGAGGACTGGACCCAAATGCACACACCAGTAGAGAAAGGTAGGTGAACAAAAAACTTTATTTTCACACTCGCAAACTGAACTGATAGACAAGGAACACATGGACATCAGGCACAGGGAACAAGCTACAACACAACACAAAACAGGATGAAGGATGAATGGCCTTTCATGTGGTATTCAGTTGTTGGTTTTGCAGCCTTGTAACTGCAGAAGGGACAGTGGAATAGACCACTGTTGGCGCATCTGCTCAGGGTTGTCGCATCACCATCCAGCAGTATACTGACGTGTCTCTATATCAGAGGGGAAAAGAATAGACACAAAAGTAATACTTAAAAATCCACAAGACCAAAAATGTTTAAAAAAAATTTCACCTCAACAACAAATGTTGATTCATGTCATGTCATGGATGCTAATGGTTGTCTCCACGAGAAAGAACAGCTAACCGTCTGCTAACATGACAGCTGGAGCTAGACTGGGACAAATAACCCAGGTATTGTTCGCCCAGACCGGCCCAATACAATTGCCCACTTGTTTTCATATACGATTGTGATTTAAGATGATTGTTCTTCTAGATCCTGAACCTCTGTTTTATTCAATAAACACAAGGACATAGTCATTCTATATTATGACCAACACATTCTTTTTTTGGTAATAGGCTTGCTACTTACCATGTAATAATTATCACAACAAAAATAACACTGACAAATAAATAAAACAGAGACAACTGAGAAAGTCAGCGTTAACTTACTACAGCATGCGGAAACTTCCGGTAGTAGGACTGTCAAAAATGTGTTTTCTTCTTTTTCTTTTTCTTTACCTTTTTCTTCTGTTTCATGAGACAAGCCAAGCGTAGTGCAATCAGAGATGGTAGGCTATAGAGCATATTTGGCTCTCCTACACTTTTCAATGAGTGTAGGAGCATACAACACTTGTTTTATGACACATGCAGCTTTTTAATCAAATTTTGGCGTTCCGGAAGTTTCCACATGCTGTAGTAAGTTAGCGCTAACTTGCTAACGTTAGTCGTCTCCATCTATTTGCCAACACGTTTGTCATATGGGCGCATTTGGAAAAGTTAGAGCGGCTGCAGTCTCGGCCCAAAAGTACGTCAGTTTTTAAGAAAATGCCCGGTAGCCTATCGGATTGGCAGTCCCGCTGTGCCCTAAGATACCGGTGGGCTAATGGCTAATATGAGCAAACAGAAATAACCTAATCAGAGGGCAGCATTCAACAGAGCCGTGTAATAATTTAAAAGAGAATAATGTTTGTCACAAAATTTGTACATTGAAACAAAAGAAAAACCTTGCTTACCTTCATTTTGCAAACGGTAATTTCTATTTCTTCTTCTTCTTCTCCTTCTCTATGGGGTAGATCATGGATGGGCGGGGTCAAACGTTGGGCTCCGCCCACGTTGAGGCACAACCCCGTTCCGCGAACCGCAGTCAGGGGCTTCTCGACCTTGGTGTGTCATGCCATACACTGCCACCCACTGGCCAGATGTTGTCAATGCAACACAAATCTCTCAAAACCAAAATGGCCGACGATAGCAAGAAATGCTGTGCAGCTCAGGAGTATCTTGCCAGTCCTTCTCTAATAGGAGACCCTGGCAGGTAAATAAAATCTTTTAACATCAGGTAACATCTAAAGAACAATACAGTTGTTAAAATTTCCAAGTATTCATTTTATGTTGTGAGGAAATTACAATTAATCATCTGTCCACGAAATTGGAAATCATGCATCGCTGGCTATATTTCAACTGAAAATAATACTATTACTGCTATTTTGGTGTTTTTGTCTTTTTGGGCTGTAAATCAATTTGACTTATGTTATTAGTATGTACAGTTTTTGTAACGGAAACAATATTTTGACAATATTTTTTGCAGAAAATGTTCATTGGAAACATGATATAGTTCAACGGGGGAAGGTAGCAAATTTCCTTTGGCTTGGATGTGGCCCAGATGAACAGCAAAGATGTGGTCCATTTATGGAAGTGAATGATGGCCCACATCTGGCCCAAGTATTTGAAAGCTGTGTTGAACCATAACATAGCCAGACCTCTACCACAGCTGTACCAACTGCAAAGGAGTTCATATGGCTTATGGCTGGGCCTCATAGGGCTTGCCTGTATGGCTGAGTTCTGGTAAAGCCTAATGGCTCTTATGTGGCCCACATGTGGCTGACAGACCAAAATCCAGATTTTACCCAGAAGCTAAACTAATTTACGCCAAACCTTTTACCTGGCCCACTTTCGGAAGTGAATGATGGGCCACATCTGGCCCTAGGGTATAGTAGCCTTAACTGAACCATAACAATACCAGATTTCTACCAGGAGTAAACTAAATATAAATAATTATGTGGTTTATAGCTGGGCCAGGTACGGAATACATGTGTGGCTAAGTTCTGTTGAATCACTGTGGCCCATGTATGGTTGACAGAGGTGAAATCTGGCACCAAATAATAATAATTCTAATTGTAGTGCAATATGAGCACTGGTTAAGTTGCCCTGTATATGGTATATGGTATCACTTAAACCATCCATAATATCTATGAAAAAGAAACACACAAGTTTTCCTTCAAAGTTATATTTCAAAATCAAATGCAGTTCATTCTGTAAAAATATAACAGTATAAAAAAAGCTGTCAATCAAATGCAATTCTGCATACAGTTCATACTACTTAGTGTAAAAATATAACACTATGCAAATATGCAACCAATCAAATGCTGTTCAGTGTGTGTGTGTGCAGAATACTTCATTGTAAAAATATGTGAACAGTACAAAAATATAAGAACAGTACAAAAATAAACTGTCAATCAAATGCAGTTCATACTCAGTGTAAGAATATAACAGTACAAAAATATGCAACCATTCAAATGCTGTTCAGTGTGTGTGTGTGTGTGTGTGCAAAATACTTCTGTGTAAAAATATGTGAACAGTCCAAAAATATGTGAACAGTCCAAAAATATATGAACAGTGTGTCATGTAACTGTAAGAAATGAAGATAGTTTCAATTTGGCTTAACTGTCAGCTTCAGCTCTTGTCTTTTCATCAGCATTTTTCTGTCGTTGTTTTCTTCCACCATCCCTGTCACCAGCCAAATGAAGCCATTTAACCATCATGACTTCAACGTCTTTATCTGAGACTGAGGCAGTCACTGGGTTTCGTCTAACAGCATCTTCACAAAGCAGAACATTAGAAAGAGTAGTGTTAGTGTAGCTTTTGATATTATGTAATGCACTGCAAATTTTCAAAACCTTTTTTTATATTTCATAAATTGTATATGACTTTCAGTTGAATCAGACAATCACTTGTCAGATGCATGGGGGGAGAAGACAGGCAAAAGAGAATAGATGGAAAAGAAAGGCATAAAAAAGGAGATAATAAGTCACATACAGGATGAGAACAAGAAGAAATACAGTATACAGACAGAAATATAAAACTTTTAAATTCATATTTCTTACCAATGATGACGGTCTTCAAAACCAGTCGCTGGAGAGAGATTTTGTCATTGACACCCCTCCAGTTCATCTGCCTTGCAACTTGGGTTGACATCATGACTCTCCAGACTGTATCCTTCAAGTTGAAACCCCCGATCAATCCCAGGTAGGAAATGTAAATAAGTAAGTAAAGTAAGTAAGTAAATCATGCAATACTCATACACTAAAACTGCAGCTGAATTTTGATGACATACCGTTATTTCACAGTGAGTAATACGTGCACACACGCATTGTTGACAAAACGTTGCCGTGAAAACTGGGTGTGCTGACCATAGACATATAAAGATAATAATCTTTATATGTCTATGGTGCTGACAGTCCCACATGTGCTCCCTTCCTGCCTCAGCCTATCATGACGCTACGAGTGACAGGCAAACAGCAAGGAATTGTGAGATGTGTAGTTTTTGATCGATCGCTGATAAGATAGGCTGTGATCTGCAATCTACTCGCGAAACCACTCTCCCGGTCCGCACACATATTTTAGGGGCAAATGCGAATGAAATATTTGCACTGTCACAGAAGCACTTACAAATTGTGACAGACGGCCCACTGTTCGACCATTCATGTTGGTGGACGGGTAGGAGCGCGCGCCGCGCATAGATCTTTGGCTTCGTTACTTGCTAACGTTAGCAGCTAATCCCATGTATAAGCCATTGACACGGGAACTGCGTTAGCACCCAACGTTAGCTGCTAAGATCATTTAAATACCACACGGGAGCTGCTAACGCAGCTAACGTTAGCAGCTAATATGTTAAAAGGTACCACACGGTAGCTGCGTTAGCGGCTAATATCTACAGACAGGTGCTGTGTTAGCAGCGCTTAAAGTTAGCGACGCCCTCAACAGACTTCTGTTTGGCTGATCATTTTCTCCAAATATCTAGGTTGTGTAAAACCATAACTTAGTGTGAATAAAACCGCCATTTACTGTCATTAGTTCAACAAAATGTAGAGGGTTTAAAATTCACTTACCAAGCCAGTTCAGAAATGAGGGAATGGTCCTGTTGCCCAGAACGCTCCCAGAAGAGATTCCCTCCATTTCTGAATGTATGGTCAAACCGAAGTGGTTATGATGTGGCCCTCGTGTGTTTTGCCACATTATATTTGCCAGTGACAAATCACGTGTGGCCCAAAAGAAAAATCTATTATCTGGGCCAAGTGCTTCATTTAGATAACTGTGCCAGAGGAGAAATTCCCTCCAATTTTGAAGGTATGGCCAAACCAGTGTGGTTATGATATGGCCCTCACGTGTTTTGCCTCATCACAACTCAGCCAGAGGTGCCACCTACATGCCACATGTGGCCCAAAAGTCAATGCTATCAGGGGTGGGTGGGGGGCTGAGGATTGAAAAGGAAGGAGATGAATGAGGGGAGAAGCTTAAGGGTCAGGAGCAAAGTTTAACACCTTTGCAATAGTGTTAGAATATGTTAAAAAAAAATGTGAACAGACTAGTTTAACAGCATTAGAAATATGTTTTTATAGTTTCACATGACGTATATCAGTCTTTAAAATTAACTTCATAATTTTTTTCATGCCTTAAGAGGAATAAAACACTTAAGAAAAACATCTTGACTGAGGTCGTAATAATTCATGCATGAAAGGGCTAAATTACAGTTTTTAGGAAATAAATCATCTCAGCATTATTCAGTTAAATTGAGAGTAGCCACAACAACCAATGGAGACCAATCAGTCCAAATCATTTTCACTGTCATGATGACGCTGTATTGAATTCATCAGTTAATTATGTCCAGTGTTAGGGAGTAACGGAATACAAGTAACGGTGTTACCTATTTGAAACACAAACTATGGGCCAGATCCACAAAGAATGGATTGCTCCTGCTAATAGCGCCATTATTTGCGCAGAATTAGCTCACGCAATCTGCCCTGTTTTAGCGCCTTATCCTCAAAAGAATTTGCTCTAGTCATATGCCGGCGCTAACACGCCCACAAAGTTTGGCAGCTGAGCGCAAGTGATACTCTCCTCCGATAAATCCTTTCTTGTGCGCGCCTGCCATTATGGTGCCTTCGCCTGGCTACAATCACTGCTGCCATGATTACCGGAGAGTCCTGGCATGACAGCCCTTATATAGGCTATGCTCCACAGTTACCACCAAGTGAGTGCAATTTGCAATCATTTTGCGTGAGAGAGAGAGTGAGAGAGGGAGAAAGAGAAATTGCGCGGATTTAATACACAGGTCTCACTGGCGTTAAATAGCACCATTTTACTGCCCGTGGCAATTAGCGCTGGTCTTTGTGGATTAGGTGGTATTTGCAACGAGGCTTATTTGCATAGGAAGGGGGCAATTTTGCGCTGAATTTATGAATATTCCCTAATTTACATGCATGCAAATTGGACCGGCGCAGCTAGGAGTGGCAGTGCAGTTTGTGTTCAGTTTGCGTGCATTTCACCTTTTGCGTGTGCTTTGTGGATTGCACGCTATTTTTTTCTCTCATTTGCACAGGTTTAGCGGTCGCAAAAGCAGTGCAGTCCTTTTGAGGATCTGGCCCTATGTGTACTGTATCCTGTTACAGGTGCAGATTAAACTCTGTGGTATTCTGAACACTTTTACTGTCTTTAAAAAGAGATTGCCTAAAAGGATTACTTTATTTGATTTCATTTTATTTGATATAAAATTTATATGAGGCACACATTTCCTTTGCAACACTTTGTGTGTGCGCAGTGCAGCTGCCACACATCAGTGGGTGGGGTGATGCACAGCCAAGACACAAATGAGCTCAGCAAAGCGATTTTGAAGTGTTCCAAAAGTAATCCAAAACTTCAATTAAAAGCCTAGTCTCAGTTAAACACCTAGTCCCTTTTACTAGGCCGGTGTGGCTACACATCTTTCTGTCTCAATTAGATGCTTGGTTGCCAAGCAGTTCATTTTTATGGAAGTTCTCGGATGTGTAAAAGCGGGTTGTTGTCAACCTCAAATTATGCGTCCATTCCTCAATTACTCTGTAAATTATTAATATTCCTTTAGTCCTTCAGGGTCCTCAGATCAAAAGAATCAAAAGGGTTTTTCATAAATATGAATCCAAGTTGTGAGTATTGTTTAAACAGGAATAATTTGTGTTGGGTCAGTATGTCAGGTGCTGTGACCCTCGAGTGCTGTCTGTCCGAGCTAGATCAAAGGAATGATTTACAATTAATATATTATCTAAAGCCTATTTTTTTTACAAGTAATATTCATACTGATTGAAATAAATAATGTGATTGTATTTTCCAGGCTTTGCTGAGCAACAGTGTTGTGAAAGGAATTGAAGGCCTGTCCCAAATATAGGCCTGTTGATTGAATTCTTATGGTATGTTACCTAATTTGAGTAATCCAATAGAATATGTTAGAAATTACATTTTTTCTGGCATTTATTCAGTAATCTGTTGTGGAATATTTTTTGAAAGTAACCCTCCCAACACTGATAATGTCAGAAAAAAAAAAGTGGCCATCAAAATTTCCTAAAGCCCAAGGTAACATCTTCAAATTACCTTAAGTACCTAAATTTTTAAAGAGATTTAAAGCTGCGAAAAGCGGCAAACCAGGACAATTGCTGGCCTGGGGCCTGCGAAGACTTGATAGACAACGTAAATCATTATTTTTAAAAAATGAGATGAATTGTCTGATAGCAAAGCATTAGCTTGTTTCATGAATAAAGTGTAAAAAGCAACCCAGCAAAAGAAATGAAATAGTTCGTGCTAATGTGTTTTTGTGCTACAGATTTCAGGTCATATTGTTCAGCCCTGTTGTATAAATATACAGTGTATATGTAAGTCCCGTTGTGTTGCTCGCTGTCCTTTGTTAGAGCGCATTCTGTGCCGTCTGGATGGAGACAGTTAGGATGGAAGAGAAATCAGGAGTGACAGATGAAAAAGGTCATGAGCTGGACTCTAATGCTTCTTCTAACTCAGACGAGCCAACGCTGCTGTTCTGTAAAAGTTGATAAACTCAATCCCCGGTGCCGTTTGAGTGCAGATAAGAGCTGCAGACAGTGTAAGGACCGGAGAGTGGCCTTCTGGGACGGTTGGGACCGCTGTGCTTCAGAGCAGAGAGAAAGTTTGATAGAGGCATCGCAAGTAAAAAACCTGAGAGAGATTAGCACTAATGAGCTGTGACTCGGTCGTGGAGAGAGCGGACTGTTAATGACGCTCTGTTGTTCTGCCTCTTGCTGTTTCTCTCAGATTCACACACGTGCACATTCACATGCTCGCATGCACATCTATATGCAACGGGGGGATTTGATACGAGCATCATTACCATCCTTCTGTTCACCCTCTTTACAGCCTGGGTTTTTGTTTTTCTCTGGGTTTTATTAAAACCGTTATCTGAACACATTTAAATCAGACAGCTGGAGCTGCAGATACCTCAGTTAGTTTCAGTGAGTTTGCCAAAAATAAAAAGAGACAGCAGGATTATAAACATTCTTAATCCTAAGAAGGCTCTGAAAGCCAAGCAAAAGACAACACATCGTTGGGCAGTAAGCTTCATAAGCTGGGCTTTGTCCTCTTTCACCTTCAGCATCCCCAAATATGATCAATTATTGATGAGGGGAAACCAGCATGAAGGAGGCTGTCAGGGTGCATTTTTTTCATTGCTGCATGACAGGGGAAACCTTTTTTTGGGTCGAAATGCAAGTGTGTGTGTGCAGGTATATGTATGTTCATACTGAGTGTGAAAGAGTGAAAAAATGGAGCGAAAAAGGGTGAAAGACGTGCAACAGTTTATTAGGAAGACAGACAAAATGTGATGTAATAAATGAGTGGAGGGTGTAAAAACAGGAAGCTGAGTCAGAGAGCAATAGGAGAGGCTGAGTAGCATGAGAGAGGGAAATGATCAGTGAGAGTGTGGACTGCACTTTCTTGTTCTCCACAGTGGTTTTAAGGACCTACTCCTTGACCCATTTAAAATGAAGCTGGATCCCAGGCACACATTTTGGGCTCTCATTGTGTCTCCAAAAATGTGTTCAGACAGTGGGGGACAAAGGACATGTCAGAGCAGGCTGGATGACAGAGGTGAAAAACACAGTTAGATAATGTTTTCTTTTGTTCCGACTCTTCCTGTTTTTATTTATTTTCTCTGTTCTTTCAGTTTTTCACAGACCCGTGTGCCAGCAGCCCCTGTCTCCATGGAAACTGCAGCCGGAGCGACGGCGGGGAGGAGGGGGAGCCGGCCTACACCTGCGAGTGCACCGAAGGCTACGAGGGGGAGAGGTGTGATCAGATTCTATTGGATCTGCCGGCTGCTGACTGGGACCCTGCCACCCCCTCCGCTCCTGAGCTGGCCACCCCCGTCGCTTCCACCACCGCAGCCGCCACTCAGACACAGCCAACCACCATCCCCTCCACCACAACGCCACCGCCACCTCCCACCCTGCAGCCATGGCAACCCAAACCTGGGCAGAGGCTGCTGGTGGTGCCGTGGGAGGCAGACAGGGTGAGATAACTTCCACACGAAATGTAAGCTCCTGTGGGTTTATCTTTAAAATGCATAACCTATGTTGTGTGTGTGTGTGTGTGTGTGTGTGTGTGTGTGTTTCAGGTGACGGAGGGCCTGCACTGTGTGAGTCCTGAGCTGTGTGAGCTGACATCAGGAACTCTCACTCTGTCTCTGGAAGTGCCTGAAGAGACAGCTGTAAAGTAAGAGTAACTTTTTTGACTGACTGCTCTCCCCTTACAGCATGTCTGGATTAACCAGCCGGAGGCCCCACGGAAAATGTAGCTGTGGGCCCCTATTTATGCCCAGCTTCTCCCACTCTCTTTGCAATGAATCTATCCTGTTGCCTTTAATTACCCATCTGTTGCAGTTTGCACAGCAGACTACAGATGGCGGCTTCATCATGTTTTGCCCAGGGGCCCAAAAACTATAACAAGTACAACTATTGTTGAATACCATCCTGCTACAGGTTTGCAAGTTTGGGGTGATTTCATTTAACAGAATACACACCATGCAAGAACACTGCAAACTAAAATAACACAGGTGTTAATACTATAATTCGACACAGGGCCTGTCCTTTGCCATTTGAGTTTACACAATAAGCATGAGGGCCCAAGGGGGCAGCTTCTCGCTTTGTCCAGTTGGTAATCCAGCCTTGCCTTAAGGCCCCCAAAAACCAAACTGACTTCAGAGAACTAGTGGCAGTGAAGGCCCCCTGCTGTGACACCCAACATTGCTGTGTGTCAGCCCAAAAAGTTGCACATGAGCACGTCACAAAGACTACAGCCGACAGTCAACCAGCACGTACGTTCTGTGCCTGCAGGAGAGGATATAACTCTCCGCACCAGCAGACGGTGGTAGTCTGTTATCCTCCTTGAAATGGGGAAACCGGAAGACCGTCTTGACACTAGTTAGCACATTAAAAACACAATGCAATGTTGAAAGACGAAAGCATATTTACTGTGTGCCAATGTTGTGTGAAATGTTTCTGTTAAAGAGCTTAATGGCTAAAGAAAAATAATCATACCTTATGTAACAAGTTTGTTTTGGTCTCACTCCCTCTTTACTCACTCTTGAGCTCTTTGTTTACTTTCCTCACTGCCATTTGTCGTCTAACTGACCAATCAGAGTGATTTCTTTCAGAAATATGTTGTTCAATATGTTGAATTGGCCAAAAAAAAGCCAACAGGTGCCGACAAGGGGCAACGGTGCAGAACACACTACATCGACGAGGGTGACAGACACTCACTAAACGTTGACCGATGGCCGACCGTCAGCTTGGTGTGTCAGGGTCTTAAAAGATCTAGTCTGATATAGGCAAAAGTCTGTCTTTTGTGTATCACCTCCTGTAGGCTTGAAAGGTGGCTCTGAGTCTGTAGCTCACTCTTTGGATTAACTGTGATTATAGCAGATTTAAATGGCGTCCCAGAGTCATTCCCCAAAAACAAACAAACAAAACGTGTCATGCAATATTAATCAGGGAATGACGATTAGATACTTAAAGGCCCTACACGCTGCTGGTCTGCTCCTACAGGTGTTTTTACTTGATCGGACTGCTACTTAAGACTGTGTCAGTGTGTACAGACTGCTTGATGGACATCTCTGTGACTTTTCTGTTAATTTATTATTTATTTATTGCTTTATTATTATTATGCGGAAAATTCTTAGCTTAGCTTTGCCCAAGTCCAACCTTAGCAGAGGTGTAATCTGTGTTGGTGTGCAGGGCCTTAAAGGAGTAATTCACCCCCCCAAATGATCATGTGTATATCACTGAATTTGTGAACTTAACTTTATTTTTCTCAAAAGCCTCCACAGTGAACGAGGAATCCAAAAACAGAAGAATTCATAGATAATGAGCTAAATTAATAGATTAAATATGCTCTCTCCAAAACCAGACTCCCTTGACGAACCTCGCTGAACATGGTAGCTGCTGGTCTACCACTGCTTCGATCAGTTTGTGGGTGTTATTGTTTGACTCAGATTCAGCAAAGTCACACAATAACATGAACAAACTACCAAGAACACAGATAACTGTCACTTTCTGTTCAGTCCCCTGTTGGAAAAAGCTGTCATGTTTGGAAAGTACTGAGCAGCACATTCTCACTTTGACCTTGTCACAAGCGACATTTGGTCATGGACTTTTCACATCTAGATACAAAATGCAAGGTACCATGAGTGTGTTGGCTGTTGACGTTGTTGCCTGTTACATGCATTGTCTTCTTTTGAAATACACTTCCGTTTTAACAGGAAATGTACCATTTACATATAGTCTCTTTCAAAATAAACGCAGTACAGTAGTACAACAGCAAGGTGTTTTTTCCTTCAACGGTGCAAGTAATGGTTGGGTTTAGGCAACAAAAATGCTAGATTTAGGGGAAAAAAAAGGGTTTGGCTTTAAAATTTCATGGGATGCGAAGACTGCTCTCCTAGGTGCAAGCCTGTCCCACACAGACTTAAGCTGCCTTATTTTCATTCTTGTCCTGTCGCATTTGCCCCTGACACCACTGGGCGCCATTAGACAAAATGGCGACCGGCCACGTGTCAGTGTTTATAGATGGCTTTTTTCGCTGGTGTCTGACACTGCAAGTCATTGCCAAGGCATTGGATTTCGACAACTTCAGTGTGAGACCAGGTTGGCAAATGACTTGATAAATGACACTTGGATTATACTGCAGGAGTTGTGTGAGAGTTTGTGAACGGATGTTCTGATATAGCTTTGCTGTTGTTAAATGTGGCCCCCTATGACTTAAATTCATCAAGAATTTCGTCAGGTTTTGGATTCTTTGTTCACAAGAGGCATGCAAGAAAACATTTTCTTTCAGAATTCAGTGTAACACAGGGTGAGTAATTGAGCGGTCACTTGGAGGTTGAAGTATTTCTTTAAAAACAGTGTTCTTATAAAAAAATAATGTTAACACAGAAAGAAAATCTTTTTTTGTTGACCTCCCATTGATTACGTTCTTACCCTATATTGAAACTTCTGCAGTTGGGAGATATCTTAGCTGACAGTCTCCAACTCTGAATTGTAACAAGGTTTGCCGACGTGATTACATCACAGCTGCTCGTTCGCTGATGTTTTATGTCTCCGCTGCTCGTCATCACAGTCTGACCTATATGATGTGAAAGTAGCATCACCCTAGGAATGTAGAAGTGTACACACCTTTTAACCTGAAGTTCTCAGTCATACAGTGGTTTCCAGCTTGGTGTTGGACACAAACCGTAACATACAAACTGCCTTAATGAATAAAATGTGCCCTGCTTTTTGGACCCTAATCAGCAAAAACAACAGCCGAGCACACTGTGCGTTACAGCCTATTATCTGCCATAAAGAAAAAAGTAACACTTACCTTACTCAGCTTTTTATCTGCATATCTTCCATGCAGCAACTTTTGTTGGCAGCATAACATAGCTCTTAGCTTTTGTAACTAATAACTTTCCATTTGAATCTCTTCACCTTTGGGACCTGAGATGCTATATTACCTGTATTACACCCCTCCAGGTGCGCTCCATGTTTTCAGAGCATGTTTGCTCATAAACAGAATTACAATGGCTCTGTAAATTAGGGTCAATGAATAATGCAGAAGCAATGGTCAAGGTGAACACTGGGTGTCCTTGATGTTGCCCCTCATTATAAATGGTAGGCACGACTCAGGCCCCTGATCACGATCGCAGACTGGGAGCTGCGAGTTAATCAACTGCTGCTGCTTTGTTTTCATACTGTATAATTACTAACCACACCTGAATGCAGGCAGTCAAGGACACTTATGTACAAACACACGTGCACCACTTGGAAATGAAGCAGTGATCCGAAAGTGACATCGATTAAGAGGCTGATAATAATGTAATAAAGCTCTTGAATCCCAAGGGGCTGGCGAGAGAGCTTGTTATACTCCAGCAGGTGATTACAAGCATTTTATGTTACAATATCCACACTGATGCTGGGTATCACTCATGAGAATATTTACTGTTCTAAATAACAGCTGTATTAATGTAATTGCTTAGAATTAAGTTCATAATAACTGACTGGCCACTAAGTACACTTTAATGAGTGGAAGAAATTAGATGAAAGTACCACAAAAATGAAAGTAAATGAAGACTTCCACTTTCATAACACTCATAAAATTTGATTTTCATTTTAAATAACTACCCCTTGATATACCAAATGGCTCATTTGAGCTTGAAGTAGCAGGAGTTCGCTTGATATCTGAGCTTCCCCCCCTGTGTTGTCCCTCGAGTTGAGCCCAGACACCCTGCAAAGGAAAACTCATTTCAGCTCCTAGTAGCCTGTCCACCATCTTATTATGTCGGTCACTGCTCATAGCTTCACCTTCAGGCTCAGCTCCCTCCTCAGCTCAACATTTTGGGACAGCCGTCGTGCCGATCCACCTGTGACGCTCTCACTTGCCCTCAATCACGAACACAACCTAAAAATATATCCTGAGCTGAGCCTGGCAGGCCTTGTCTGAAGGTCTGGAGTTGGCTTGTGTAAGAAGCAAATGTCAGGTTTTCTCTTTTTTAAATATTTTTTTAATCTATTGATTAAAACTCATTAATCTTATCTCATTCTTACAGGAGTGTTTGTTGCTGGTGTTTAATTTTCCAATGACAAATCAGGCAGTTTGTGGCCAACACTTGTGTGTCTCCACTTGTGTGATGCCAACCATCCAATTATTTTAAACATTAGAAACAAATTTAAAGGGACAGTTCAGCCCAGAATTGAATATATATATTTTCCTCTTACTTGAAGTGATGTTTATGACTCTAGATTGTTTTGGTGTGAGTTGCCGAGTGTTGGAGACATAATCTTCTCTCCAATATAATGTGTTACCTCACCAAGTGACAGCTTACTCCGAACCGTAGTTGGGAACACTCTGGCTATTTGCATTAATTTAGCTTGGCTCGTTATTAGCTGGTGACTAGCTTCTAGCAGTCCAGACCACCCTGGTGAAGGAAGGATAGCGAGGTGGTTGGGTGCCATTCACCAACAATGGCTTTATTACAGACTTCACCACAAACCAACACACCTGGCCATTTCATAGAGTTTGGTCTCACTCCGAAGTTGTCGAAATCCGGCGCTTGGGCAGTGACTTGTGGCATCAGAAACCAACGAAAAAAGGTGTTCTTTAACGTCTGCATGATACGCAGCTGGCTGCTGTTATAGTTTAACAGTGCCCAGCAGCGTCTGGGGGAAATGTGGCGGGACAAGGACAAAAGTTAAGGTGGCAAAAGTCAGAATGGGGTGGAAGGGTCCAACAAACACCGATTTTCACCCAAGCGAGCGGTGTTCTCGTCCCGTAAGATTCTAAAATCAAACTATGTTCTTTTTTCCTAAACTTAACCATGTGGTTTTGTTGCTTAAACCCAACCATGAGCGCTCGTTGTTGAAGGAAAAAAAAAAGTCAATTCATGGTGTTATACCGACGTAGTGCATTTATTTTGAAAGAGACTGTATGTAAATGTTAACTTTCCTGTGAAAATGCAAGTGTATTTTGAAAAAAGACAATGCATGTAACAGGCAGAACTTGACACAGTGTCCCAGAACGTCAACAACTAACGCACCCAGAGTACCTTTCACGTCATATCTGGACATGGACAGTCCATGACCAATCACTTCAATATGTGACGAGGTCGGAGTGAGAATGTGTTATCTCATGAGGTTAAACAGCAACCCTTAGCTTATCTAGACACTTAATTCTGCTAACTATCATTGCTCTTTGCCGAATGCGGTCTTCACCATAATACACCAAAGAGAGAGAGCTGCTTTCCTCCACACACAACGAAGCACACATCACCAATCACACGTCACATGGCACTCGGGTTCTGGAGCTCAAAGTGCCAAAAAATACATTTGAAAAACAGCATTTACTGCTAGCTCACCTAACACCATTGAACTAGCTAACGTTACAGCTCAGCTTAGGGGGGCACTGTTAATGCTTACATCTTGTGCTGTCATGAGCATGAGCCTCTTGCCTATGTGTAGATGAGCACTTCCTTCTGTGCAGTGATACGGTTACTGGGGGTAGTTTGGTAGAAAGAAAATAGTTCCTACATCAAGCCAAGTGCCATCTAGTTCCATTATAATGTAAAGGAGGCAGACATCTCTAAAGCCGATATCTCCAACACTCTGCAACTCACACCAAAACTATCTAGATCAATATATAGCACTACAGGTAAGAGGAAAAATATGTATTTCTAATTTGAGGGTGAACTGTCCCTTTAAATGTTTAACAATGTAATGTATCAGCTATTTTCAGTTTTCTTTGTCATTGTAAAGCTCCTTCAGCTGCAGCTCTTTGTGTTAAAAATACCGCAGAGGTAATAATGATGATTATTCTTTTAGCTAAGCAAGCAGTCGTTAAAACAGACACACAAAGGCTGAGAGGATAATCACTGATCTTTTTTTAATTATTTGTTTTTGTTAGTATGATTTCTGATGTGGGAGTGAGGTTAAAGGGGTGTTTAAAAGCATTCAATCAGTGAAGAGCCTCATTAAAACTGTTCAGCATCTCTTACAGCCCTACACGGTTGACACTCTGCCTGACTGTCTCTCGTTCATGAGCGTGGTAACTCAGCCCGGCTCTGGGTTTTCGTTTTCTCCTCAGCGGGCTAGCAGCTGTTGGAGCTCAGTGACTCTGGCAGGGAACATGGTCTGCATTGTTCTTCTCATTTTGCCCAGCAAGAGACTGCACTGCTCTGCCCACATGTTTACAAATGCAGTCATAAGCCTCCACGAGATCATCCCTCTGACTCCACAATGCTCAGCTGCATATGGTATTTAGACAGAGAAATCTATTTGGGCTGTGGGGATGACTTATTTGTAATTGTTTATTTGCTTACATGTGCCCAGTGTTAGCTGTTTCAGATGTATTTGATCAGAATAAGTAAATATCTTGTATCATCCCTCTGACAACCTGAGGGTTTACACTGGAGGAACATTCATGTTGTGCCCAGAGCGGAAAGGGTTAACTCACTGGGAGCATGAATTTAGTCAGTAAATATCCATGACTATTTGCCTATTTGATTTTGATACATCTGATTGCAGTGTCTGAAGGAGAGACCAAAGTTAAAGGCATTTCAGTGGAGTGGCATTAAAGCCCCAATCCAGTCAGTGTTGCTTCCTGTTTTTCAGTTTACGTTCTTTCTCAAACAGAGAACCAGATGCAATCAGATGAAATCCGTTACCTTGGCAACCAGATTGCCACTCTAGTGTAAATTTCAAAGTGATAGTGTGCATGTTAGCAAGGACAGTGACAGCCATTATGTAAAGGATTGAGGTGGATGATTTTTTTGAACTTCCTCCACCTGAAGGAAATTTTTTAACTGTAACCTTTTGTACAGAAACTATTTAACAGCTAGATGATATGGGCAGCTAGTTTGCTTGCTAGTCTCTATAATGCCAGCAACAACTCAACAAAATACCCTGATTCATTTTCATCCATTCATTTTCCTTAACCGCTTATCCTGTCAGGAGTCACGGGGGGGCTGGAGCCTATTATGGCTCACATTGTGCGAGAGGTAGGGTACACCCTGGACAGGTCACCAGACTATCACAGGGCTGACACATAGAGACAGACAACCATTCACACTCACATTCACACCTACGGAGAATTTAGAGTCACCAATTAACCTGCATGTCTTTAGACAGTGGGAGGAAGCTGGAGTAACCCGAGAAAACCCACACTGACACATATCAGCAACTTTGGATCCAACAGGGCCACCATGTTGGGGTCTTGATCACCCTGTCATTATTTATTTTGCCAGTACTAGCTGGTGGCTGCTTAGTAAATCTATCCTTTACATAGCCTACAGTAGTCTGTCAAAGTATCCTCATACAGTCTGTACGACATTTAATGAATTAGTGCCCCATAATGAATGTTATATTCTTAACCTAAAGTTATGTGCTTCAGTTAACCCTTTGGGCCCGAACGACGCAAAGTGCATCCAAATTGATTGGATTTTCTCTGCAACCGTTCATCATAGCAAGAAGCCACTCATATCACGTGAAACAGCGGAACCGCAGCTTTCCGACAAGCCCAAGCACTGGTTGGTAGTCCAATGTTTTCACAAGGAAAAACAATTCTAATGTTACTTTAAAATTATGTTTAACAAAGCTTTCATACAGCTGTGCACACACATTACTCTTGCATGGATTACTCGCGAATGCGTGGTTGCACAGAAATGCCACACATATCACATGAAAGCGTAGGACCGGAGCTTTCCGATGATGCCAAACACATCATTGTGCTGTCATCCCATCATGCTATATTTACAGATCAATTGTCTACAAAATAAAAAACCTGACGAATTTCTTTACAATCCGTTATACAGATCGTGTTATCAGTCACTTCATATAGTGAGGAATATCGTATCTTACCACGTCTTAGGCTTGCGTGTGTTTCTCCCTATCTATCCACGTTTGTAGTCCAGCTTTCAAGATGCAAATAAATCCATATTGTCCAATATATGATCGACACTCCATCAAACTTTGTATGACAAAGTATTTCTGCAATTTGCTCCAATGATTGAAGCCAGTGGCATAGTGTAGCTGTGCTGGGCCCCGGTGCAAGTATTTTTTCTCACCGAACATTCTTATACTCCTCCTCAGATAAACATCATACCTAACTTTCCCTGTGTGAATGTGTGTGTGGGTGTGATTTGCTGCCGTCTCCAGAACTCGCGCTTATATTCATTTTAATACTTGGCGTTCTACCACACTTGGTTCTGCCAACGACATCTATTTCCCCATCACAATGTTTCTCCATCGCAATGTTTGCCAGACCATTCAGGTTTGCTCAATTTTAGCAAACATGTTTTGCTTCTGACTTGACCTTAAGGGTCAAGTATTTCTAGGCCTTTTCGCCACCACATTATGTACAAACTGTGGTGCATTACTTTTCGTAGGCATATGTACAAGCAGTGTATGAGAACAGTCTGAGTCTGTACGTGTTAACTTATCTATATTACACAAACTCTGTGACAAAGCTGAAGTTTCACAGCACTGTGCTGAGTCCAAAAACTGAAGAAACAATCCCACACAATCCCAAAACTAAAGGGCACCATTTAGTTTTACCTGTGACTCACATACCCGACGCTGTTTGTGTGCTGCAAGTGTAGCCAGTAAAAAGATACCTTACGGGTCACATTCGCTCCTTGAGCGGTCCATATTTGTAATGTCTTCAATGAAGCCAAAATACAAGATATGTTGACTAACTTGCAAACAGTGATGTTTATGGGTTTTGGCAATCAGATGCAAAGAGTCATAACAGCACAGCTGTGCAAGCTTGTAGGATGATGAATGAACTGTAGCTTCTATTATAGTCATACGTCATGTTCCCATTTTGTTTTACTGTTACTACTGTCATGAAATGACTCAGAGGAATATGAATTGTCATAAAAAATTCCAAAATACAAACTAAAGTGATGCTTTAAAAATGGACAGCAGTCTTGTGATGAGTACATTTTTATGCAGTATCAGTACAAAATGAGCCACGTTTGAGTATCAAAGTGCCCGTCCACACTTTGCACTGTCTCTTTCCTAATTGTCTCCCTTAATGTTGAACCTGCTGCTTCCTCAGTTTCTCTGTTGGTCTGTCTGTATTTCACTATTTTGTACAAATTGTCTGAGGTCCTGATGAATGATGGCCCCTGACCACCCTGGGTGTGTTTCAAAGCTCATGTTCATGAGGGTCACGGTGTTTCCACAGGAAACAACACCCCCCCACTGAGTCCAAACCACTGGCAGCCATTACTCACTAAGACCTGTCTAAGATGCCAGGTTGGCCTAACAAACAGAAGCATTCTTTAATCATGAGTCCTGGGTTCAAACGCAGGACATAGTGTCCATCATTAAGACACTGGCTGTCAGCTTGCTATGGTGTTGCTTACTGATATGAGTAGAGAATGGAGGGTGATATTTTATTAAGCTTCTTATTTTGACGAAGAGGAGGATTAGCGGAAATTGAGAAGTTGATAAAGAGGATTAGTTTATTTATCTTATCTTTCATGCTGATTTTGTTGATATTTTAATACTGTTAAAGATGAATCAAGTCTTCAACTGGATGTACAAAATAACAATGCTGTCATTTGTGTATTGTCTTTCTAATATTTTATGCAGTCAATATATTTTTTCTGGTACCATCCATAATTTAAACTGTGAATATTGCAAACTTGTGGTGCAACAGCTCATAAATGAGATGATGACTGTCATCAATTAAAAAGAGCTCATGAAAATCACTTTAAATCTGTGGTTTGGTCCAAACTGTGCAGCATGCCCACAATAATCAGATTCTCTCCTGATTCTCCCTCCTTCTTTATGTCCTCGTCCTCCATCCCTCTCTTCCCTCCTTTGTCCCTCCAACTAGGGTGGTGGTGAATGCCAGTGGAGCTCCAGTGCTGTGGCGTGTGAATGAGGAGGGCTTCCTGCGTTCCTCCATTTTGAATGGCACTACAATGTGGTTCTTGCAGGCTCCAGATGGACTGGTGGTGCCAGACCACTCACTGCCCCTGGGACAGAACTACTTCCTCAGTAAGATGCTTGCAGTCTCCTATACAAGCATATGAAACGGTTTTCAGGTGCTGTAATTGACCCTTCGCTAAGTCCCACCCCCTTGTGATGGTCCGACAAGCTGTCAGAGTAAGCATGGAGCCCACACTGTCACTAACTGCACTCCCTGAAGAAATATTATCATGTTTTTGGAAAAATGAAACAGTGATTCCAGAGAGAAGCAGACAGAGGGGTCTACAGTCTGTGTTTGAAGGATATATCCAGGATGTCAAACTGACTCAGCAGCAACAACAGGTTAAAAAGACAAAGATAGTTAGACAGTTAGTCTGCACACACTGTGATGACACACAGCTGGTTGAATATCAGCAAAGTTTCCCTGCTTCCCTTCACTGGTTCCTGTACAGCAGGGTCGGTCTTTGGTTCACTGTTATAATCATTAAAAACCAAAAGCAGCATGTGTATACATTCAGTAGGCTATATCTTCAGTAGCTAGCTAGCTAACCCTACACTTTTCAGGGTTTGACTTTGGTTTTGGAACAGGGAAGAAACGTATATCTTTTTCCAATCTCTCCAGGTAACGAGTATCATTAATACACCACGTGCCCCAGGCACAACATTTAGCTCCAAATCCACAAAACCAGCCTGAAAATGAAGGAAATCTGAAACGACTGCATCAGAGTCAATGGAGCACAGCTGTGTTGTTGTCGGACCCTGGTGTGAGCCGGCCCGATGCTACATTATGATTGGTCAGTCTGTGTCTGGGGGCGGGACTTAGCGAAGGGTCAGTTCACATCTGTTCTACTTTTTCACATTGACAACCATAGGGGTAGATTTTGGGGGGACCGGGCGACACATCTCCCTCAATAGTTAAAACATGTGCATTTGTCCCCTCAATAAAAACACGAAAGTAGCAGAGGAATTTTATTTTGATGGAATTAAAGACATTTTCACCATAAATTGATGCAATAAAGCAAGAGATTAGCGCATAAAAATCATCAAAGTGCAAGAAATTAAGTGTTTGACGCTCCAAACCGCCTGTTTCTTTTGTGTTGAAACAAAACCTACTCCCTTTGTTGTAAGCAAATGGCTGAGAGGCTGTCAGGTTTATAAAAGTTCATTAGCTAAACTGAAATTCTTAATCTTAACCACAATTTATCATTTTAATTATACTTTAATTATCTCTGTTTTTTTTTTTTCAATTTAATTTGTGTGATCGTTCATCCAACCACCATAGAGACGCTAAACAGAAAACTGTTTTGAAATACCTCCAGATAGCTCATTTACAACCGAGCCAAAAACATCTGAGGATTAATGAATTTAAATAAATTGTATTTACAGCATTTATTCCTGACATGACATTGGGGAGCATCGCATAATATTTGCATATATGAGTCAGAATATTTGCATTTTGAAAAAACAACAAACAGATATTTATGCTGATATTCCATCTGTATTTTAATTCTGAGCGTCACACACACACACACACTGATTTTGTGAAAGAGTAGTGACACCAGTGGGTGCTGGAGGAGGGTAATTGGAGTCTCACTCACTTGAATGAAAGGCTAGTTTGACCTCTGTGTGTGCTCAACATACCTGATGCTGTTTCACTACGCCGCCTGTCTTCTGACCTTGACACGTCTTCTAACTGTGGCAGCGCAGCCTCTGCACCGCCTGAGAGAGACAGAGAGACAGGGGGAGATGACATTGGGGAGTTTAATCAGAGGGGAGGACGGCTAATGGAGGGTGGGACAGAGGAAGAGTCAGATAAGGAGGGAGAAAGACGAGGAAGAAGAGATGGCAAGACAGAAAGGGATTAGAGAGAAGGACAGAGGGTGCAGAAGGAGAGAAGAGTGAAGGTCAAGCTGCAAGAGGAAGAGGAAGACGCATGCGAAGCATCAGTAAGGAGGGAGGAGCGGTGACATTGCATTTCCCTCTTCTCACGTCACTGTGTCTGAATGTTGGCAATGTGCTTTTACCATCTGATGGAGCAGTGACTCTGCAGGTCTAACGTTTGATGTCATTGGGCCGACGATCATTTGGTCAGGGGTGACAGAGAAGCACGAGTTGTTTTATCGCGCCCCTGATTGGCTGGTGAAATGCATCGTCAGTGTCTCGTCACTGGTGGACTCGTAGCTTATTGGCTCAGATTGGGCTCTAAAAAATGGCAGTTAATATTCACTATGAGGCTATTTTTATCCGAGCGCCCATGTAGCTGTCAGCTTTGATTGAAGATATAATAAGAGATGTTCTGAACTTATAGACCTCGAGAGACAAGACAGAGAGGCACATGCTCTATTTTGGTCACAATGAAGAGCTTCCTGCTCTAAATGTTCTCTCAACACCTTTAGCCACATGGGGGTTAATTGTTTTTTGGCAGCAAGTTTTTTTTTTTTTACAGGCAGGAAATCATTTAAAATCTGTCCTTTGTTAATGAGAGTCTACAGCCGTGTCAGCGGCCCCATGAGGCTGTACATAGCCTGACGTTAGCAACTCCAACATGCTCACAATGACAATGCTGACACTGACGTTTGGCATGTTTACCATGTCCACCATCTTGGTTTAGTGTGTTTATTTATTTATTTATGTATTATCGGGGACAATGCACACGGATAAATGTGTCAGTGTTAGCCAAAAGGCTCATTTTCAACTGCTGTCCCTGGGCCAGATGTTAAGTTGGCCAAAAAGAATCAGCACCAAACACAAAGTAGAGCTGAGGCTGATGAGATTATTTGATTATAATCATTAGCTTGGCAGGTATAGGTGAGGACAAAGTACTGCAGGGAGGCAGCGTTTAGTGTCTGAGGCCCTGTTGGAAGAGCTGAGGACATCACAATCTGTAAATACCTCCAAAAGGAACCTTAAAACTTACTTTTTTAGTGTAACGTTCTTTTAATCTTAGTCTTTAATTTTATTAGGTGATGCAGGCAAGTGAGAGACATGACAGGTGTAAAAACAATGGACATGAAAGACAAATGCAGGCATATTGGCGTATTGGTACAATGTATGTTCAGGGTGTTGGATGGCATTTTGTGTGTTTGTGTGTGTGACAAAGTTGATGAAGCAGTAAAAAGGGGGAATGAGTTGGAACAAGAAAAAGTTCCCAAAAAAAGTCAGAAAAAGGAAAAGAAAGACAGAATAAATAAATACAAATGTAAAAAGTAAATTAAATATAAATAAATTACAAAGAAATTATCTTAATTTTCCATTGTTAATTCTTTCAAAACAATGATCTTAAAATTTAATCCCAACCCTCTTTTTTGTAACCAGTATTCTTTTTAGCAATTTGCATATATGATAATACATCAGCACAGTGTCGTGTTTTTCTTTTTAAACAAAGTTATTAACCCTTTAACCCCCCACCTCCACCCCCCAACAATCCCCTTCCAGCTCAAAAGAGCAAAGTAATGATAAATGAATAAAATAAAATGAAATAAAATAAAATAAAATAAAAAGATTAAATAACATACAAACACACAAACTAGGTGTGCAACTAATTTAAAATAAACAGATAAAGAAATAAATGAAAATATAAATAAATAATAATAAAATCAAAAATAAAAGTCGGCCCATATCTTTTCCTCATACTGACTTTTGTCCATTGTGTCCATTGCTGTACTTTCCTTTTGTTGTTGTATGTTTATTGTATTGTTGCATTTTAATGGCACTATATAAATTAATAAAGTTTAAGTTTTAAGTTTATTGGCCATGAATTAAACTGATGGACAAATTGAAACCTGATGATGGAGCCACATGAAAAGTCAGGGGATCACTAAAATTATGACCATTCATTGTGAGAGGGACATGAATGACCTGAATTTCATAATATGTCTTTTAGATGTTAAGACATTTTTCCAAAACCACAAATGGCAATCTCATGGTAGCACTAGAGGAAATGTCAGGGGATTAACAAAGTCAATAAGGTTAATCCTCTGGGGACCATGAATGTCTGTACAAAATGTTACAGAAATCTATCCAATAGTTACTGACATACTGGTGGACTGAATGACAGGCCGACTTTGCCATCCCAAAAGCCACACCGCCAGCATGGCTAAAAACAAACTACATTTCTGAAGACATAGGGGTCATTATTAAATAAAACATATATGAATAAACAGGCCACATGAATAGTTTATAAGAAGTCAACTCTTCTGTGACAGGTGTGTTGAGAGTGGGCGCCCCCACAGCCCCGGAGGTCACCCTGCGTCTCAACCTGACGGTGAAAGCCAGCAGCTGCGTGGAGCCCGGCAGCAGCTTCAGTGACCCTCAGTGCTCTGGGAAAGGCAAATGTATCACGCAGCCCTCTGAGGTAAGAGATAATGTTTCTTCTTATCAAGGAAACATTTGAGCTCCAGTGTGAATGAAGCTGAAAAGGAGGAAAACCCCACAGTATTATTTTACTTGAATAGGGCTATGAGTCATCAAATAGAAATTTGGCAGTGAAGTAACACATCTTAATTAAAACTGCAGCATCCAGATATTTGCAGTTATTAATATACACGATCTTCATTCAGTCACAATTATTTTGCTGTTTATATAAGCATGGTTTCAGCAATCCAGTAATATAACAATAGCGCAACTGCAAAATAAGCAAAAGCAAAGTCTCTTATTATTATAACCCAACATTATCATTGCAGCTGCAGCACTGCGGCCAGTGATGCAAGCGCCTTTTGATCATTATTCACAAAAGTATAGCAGAAAAAAAAACAGAAACAGTGCAGAGCACAACAGAAAACAAAGGAAAAAGAGTCAGAACAGTACAGAGAGACACAATACAGTGCCACAAATTACAGCAGTGCAACATGATCAATTTTTAATAGTGGGGATTTACAGTTTCATTCATTATCTGACAATGAAAAATGCATGCAGGTCCATGGTATAGTAGCAGCAACCTTGAAGACAAAAAAACCATGCTGCAGCAGAGGAAGGAACCACCTGAGACCCGTTAGTTGCTTCTACATCCATGCACTGTACTAAAAGAGATGTAGCGGTCGTGACTCTCAATGCAAGTGATAAAAAATTAACATAAGGGTAGAGAGGGTGGTTGTGAAAACCAAACTGTGTCACTGCTGCTTGTTATGTCACTGAATTATTTTACAATCCGCAATCTCATTAATTCTGTTTCACAAGTTGTTCTCCCTGTCATCGCCATCTCCCGTCGTTTCACCTTCAAGGCTCATTGGTTTGACATGTGAAATTTGTGCGTGTGTTTCGCAGAGCACTTTCTTCTGCGAGTGTGAGGACGGCTACACCGGAATCTTCTGTGAGGAATTTGATGCCTGCCACCGCCGACCTTGTCGCAACAACGGCACCTGCACCGACGTTAGACAGGGGGGTGAAGGACGCAACTTCACATGCACCTGCCCACCAGGTGTGTGTGTCCATGTGCACATTATGCTGGATGTGTTTATGTATTTCAGGGCTGTTTACTGTTTCACATAAGGCTTCATAAAGAGTCTCAGCCTCACTGTGTGGTCTCGGTGGGATTTATCAGAGCTGCACAGATTTTAAAAATGAACCAGCTCCCTTTGTTTTTGAAAATCTCTGAAAAAGAGCACAGGACCAGAGAGTCTAATGAACCTTTGACATTGTCAGATTTATTTTAGGACAGGGACTTGAAGCAAAGGCCTCTGGTAGGAAGGTGAATGTCAGAGGTGACCACTGATTGCCTGTCACTCCCTATTAAAGAACTGTGCTAACAAGCCCTGAGTGGAAACAGGAAAAAAGGATACAGACAGACCATAATAAGTCAATCTGGTTCAACTAGGTGGCTCAAACTAGTGTATTTTGTGGACTTAAATCATTTTTTTAAGCATAATTCTGTATTGCTTTTATTTGGATTTGGATTACCATCAGCTGCTACCACTTAGGTCAACTTTATTTCCATTTGCAGTATTATGTTTGATAGTAGGGCTCTGTTCTGGGGCCCCTCTGCCTTTTCTAGGCCTACGTGGAAAGCCTTAAAGCAGAGAGAGCACACCTCCCTGCCCTTCCATGCGCCTACATGGAAAACCTAAGGCAGGGAGAGCAGCAGCAAAGACCCCCCAGGAACAGAACAGAGCAGCATCAATGATAAACAGAAATGACATTGATAAGTCAGACACAGCAAGAAAAGGAGGAGCTGGGGTGGAGGCAGGTTGCAAAGCGGCTTGCAGAGGAGGCAGCAACAGTAGGCAGACTAGAGCAGTTTAAATAGGGCGCCCTGAATGAGATTCACCAATTGGTTGCATAGGAAGGAATCATGTGATCTATCAGCTGACTCCCTTCCATCAATCAGCTGCTCCATCAGTTGATTGGCTGTTTGAGATCAGCTGATGGAGCTGGGATGTGAGCTGAGCGTGACATCGTGTCCTGCCTGAACTAACGCTGTTTTTATTGGTTTAAAATGACAAAATTGACCAAAAACTACATAAACAAGATTCACAACGACACAAACATGAAAAATAAATACATACATTCTTTAAGCTAAAATATTTGATCCAACTATACATACATAGACAACAAAGGACTAAGGGTTATACTGCCACGTGTTTCTGATGCTTATTTAAACAAAGTCAGGTCTAACATGTGAGACATACAGTACATCATGCATTTTGTCCAGTTAAAATAACAAAAATCTCAACTTTGATATCCTTGTTATGATGAGCCTGTGCAATGGTGGTTTGTTTTGCACTATTTGTAGCTTAAACATCTTGCGTTTAGCTGCATTTGACCAAATATCGTGGAATAAATCTGATTATAAATGTTTCTCAGGTTATGAAGGGGAGCGCTGCCAGTTGCTGGTTGACCACTGCCTCTCTCAGCCCTGCAAGAACGGAGCCACTTGTTTCAGCAGCCTGGCCGGGCCCAGGTGCTACTGTCCCGAAGGTAGGAGAAGGTTAAACTTGCATTTAGTTGATATTTTATAGTTGCACTTTTATCAATGTTTATGGTTAAAATACAAAATTATTGCGGTTTTTAACATCTTGTAGATACTGCGATTACATGTATTGTGATATATTGTCAACGCGTTTTTTTTTTAATAAGATACATTTTTACAGCCTGATCTTGTTATTTCGGTCCTTTTTATTGCAGCAAAATGTATGTGGTAAACTAAAAAACTGTTGATTTTATTATTCTAGAACGCTGCTAAAAGGATCATTTGTATTTGCAATATTAGTAATTTATATAATTAAATAATCAAAACTTAATACCTGTTTATTGATACAATATTGTCACACAATATCCCAATGCTATGCTATATTGATTTAGTTCTATCTTACCGTATGGTATGGTATCGTATTGTATCATATCGTATCATATCATATTGTATAGTATCATAATGTCTGGTATGGTATGGTATCACATTGTATCATATTGTATCATATCGTATCCTATGGTATATCGTATCGTATCGTATTGTATCATATCGTATCATAACGTCTGGTATGGTATGGTATGGTATGGTATCATATTGTATCGTATTGCATCGTATCTTATCTTATCTTAAACCTTAAGATAAGATTAATCTTATTTTATAAGATTAAATTGATCGATTGATTAAGATTGCATTGATCTTAACAATGCAGTTGCACATTTTAGAAGGAAATTAATAAAACAGATATACACATGATACAAGCATCTCTACCGAAATCCCTTTTTGACAGCTTGTGATGTTTGGGTTTCTTTGTGAGAAAGACAGAGGGGAACATATAGACAGAAAAAGTGTGTGAATTCTGCAGTAGTGTGTGTATTTTTCAGCTGTCTGATTCCAGTTTTTATAGACTTAGTGTGTCTGCTGCCTGTTCAACAGTATCTGTGCCACTGAGATGCTTAATTTAAACCTTCCTCTTCTATTCTAATTAGTCTTCATAGCCTCAGCGACCCGCATCAGCCTCTCTGGGGAAATCTGTGACCGCAAAACTTCTGCCGAAACAGCATTCCTCAACAAGAGTGCACTAGTTTGCGATTAATGTACACCATGTACCAGCAACAGTGTTTGCACACACACGCACACACACACACACACACACATATAAAATACAGAGAAAACATAGGCTAACAATGGACCTCAACTCATAAATAAAGAAAATACCATCCAGCAGATGGATGGAAAGGCTGGCAGGAAGGCTGTTTCATTCTTCCAGGTACAGCTCCCAGCAGTCAGTTCTTTCTCCTCGTTCACACTGCAACACCTGACTGTACTGTTAATCTGCAGCTGCCAAAAAAAACAAGGTCCCCAATGAGTAAAGGAATTTATAATCCACCACTTGTGTAGCTCTTTTCATAAAGTGGGAGAAACAGAGGTGAGGGCTGTGCCAGCACCTTTAATTAGTGCGAGGAGATTTTATCAGAAAAGGGCCTTTAAAAATTAAGGAGCTTATTAGATGACTCTGTGTCTGAGGGAACTTTTGGACAAATTATCTCTCCGTGCGTTTATTTACATGCAGCAGCAGGGTGAATCAATCTGTACGACATATCTACATACAATGGTTTGTATGATATGATATGATATGATGAATGATGTTACATACCTAACATACAGTTCTCTTTCAAACCTTGCTTGCTATCTCACGATGGGAAGCGCCTTCAGCTATAATTAATTATGTAAGATGATTGTTCATGCCTCAAGGCGCTTCCCATCATGAGATACCTCACTTGGTTATCAGAGAACCTGGGTTACCCTGTTAACCTAAAGTTGTGTCTTTAATGTAAAATTACCCAGGTCAGGTTTTGGAAAGGATACATGGTGATGACATACTTTCAGATGACAAACAGGGCTCACCACCAGTGTCTGGGGGGAAATCCTGTGTTTTGTGACCCATCCGCCATCACAACCTCTCTCTTCACACTGACTTCTTCCTTCTTTACACCAGTTAGCACATTGGTCACATGATTGCAGACTCCTTGATTATAAAGCCAAAATATCCGGGATACATCTGCTGCCATTTTGTACTGGTGGCATCATTTGGAGCCAGCATCTGCGAGTAGAGATCTGCGCTGTATCAAGTTCCTGCCCATACACTTGTCCGACTAATTGTGAGCAGCAGCACTGATCTTGAGCACAAACATCAAACTCATTTTTTATAGCATTAAATACTTAGTTATAGCCAAACTTACAAGACAAATAAACATTTAAACATGCACCAACGTGAAAAGAACTACCTAAAATGACAGAAACCATCTTTGGGAAAAATGTATTCAACATGTACTTTGAGTTTTTAGTTTGGCCCGTGTCCCATCTGCCAACGGGGAGGTGGCGGGCTTTATGACCTGTACTGCAGCCAGTCATCAGGACGTGATCAAGATGTTTTGGCTTCACTTTTATGCAACACATTCTCACTCCGACCTCGTCACATATTGACGTGCTTGGTGATGGACTTTCCACGTCCACATATGACATGCAAGGTACTCTGGATGCGTTGGTTGTTGACGTTCTGGGACACCGTGTCAAATTCTGCCTGTTACATGCGTTGTCTTCTTTCAAAGTACACTTCAGTTTTCACGGTAAATTTAACATTTACACACAGTCTTTTTCAAAATTTACGCGGTACAACATTGCAAATTGACATTTTTTTCCCCTCAACAATAAACACACATGGTTGGGTTTAGGAATAAGAACAGGGTTTGGCTTTAGAATCTTACGGGACACAAACACAGCTCTCTTGGGTGAAACTTGGTGTTTGATGGACCCATCCACCACCCCTCCTGCCTGCCTCAATCAGACATACACCGCCTTAACTTTCGTCCTTCTCCCGCCGCGTTTCCCCCTGATGCCACCAGGCGCAGTTAAACTGTGACAGCAACCAACTGCCTATCATGCCGACGTTAAAGGACGGCTTTTTTCTTTGGTGTCTGATGCCGCAAGTCACTGCCCAAGCAACAGATTTAAATGACTTCGAAGTGAGACTGGACTCTTTCATGGAGCAGTCATGTCATCCATCTTTGTATACAGTCTACAGTGGAACCTTTATCTTTTTTTTTTACCAGGAACCAAAAAGGTTCTCCAATGGAGACAAGCCATTGAGTCCTATATGATTCAAGTTAGCACCTTTACTAATTAGTGTTTTGTGACAAGTCAGAATGTCTGCCATGAAATAATTAAACATAACAAAATGTAGGATAATATTTGATGTTTTTCTGTCCTAAATACTGTAAATGCAATTCAGAGTCAGCTGAGTCAGTGCTCTGAGATCGATGCTTTTAATGTTGCAGCAGCCAAAGTAGTTTGAAATATTAAGGTAGTTTGGAGTAAACACAGACAATGTCCAAGATGAGCGGTAAGAAAGAAAAGCTCCACTTATACAAACTCAAAATTTAAAATCCATAAAAAAGAATGTCTCAGCATGTGACACAGATTAATAATCAATAACTAAATGATAATGCTGAACGACACTCACACTCACTCACTGCGAGAAAACGCACACACTGCATAAAGAAAAATCCCTCTTCGTGGTGCATCACGGAGACTCAGGTTCAGTCTGGGACAGGTTGGGACTAGGTGGAGGTAAAGGTGTATGTGACTGCTAAATGACACCACTGCATCATTTGTTTGTTCTGAGATGGAAATCAGAAAAACAAAGTGTAGTGTTTATGGTTAAGGTTGGAGTAGGACTTCAGGAAATAAATGCACATCATTTTAATGCCCTCCTTAGTGACAAAAACAAGTTTGTGTGTGTTAGAGAGTCACACAAAGATGAAGAGAGATGTGCGTCCATACTGATGAATACATCAGAGGAGGATGATTTAAATGTCTCTGAAAACACAGCCTCTGGCAAACAATCAGAAGTAGAAGAGATGTTTTTCACCCAGAATGATGTTTTTTATTGTGGATGCTGTAAAGGAGACCTCTTAAAGTAATGTAAAGTTTTCAAGTAAAAGACAACATTTCATCTTTTATCAAAAAAAGGATTTCATTATCACTCCAAGTCCCTGAATGCATTACGTATCCTTTGAGTAAAACCTCTCAGTATGTAGAGCGGGTAGAGATAACACAGAGAAAGGAGAATACAACGTTTGTTCTCTGTTGTTCCTCCTGCATTAATTTCATTTCCCCCGGGACTGAGGTACTTGTCTCTTTGTTTAGAGCAGAAGTCGCAAGTTCTTCTCAGTCTGTTTCTCAAAGACAGAAAAGAGTAGGATGCTTTAAGGCAAACAATAATCAGGACTTCATTCATACGGTGTATCCTCCAGTCAAACAGCCAGATGAACATACACAGAGGCCAGATACAGATCTACCCTCTCACCCCCATAAATCTCCAAGTTTTCTCGCAATCTTCCTGCACGGACAGACGTAATAAATAAAATGATGGATGGCATGACAACTGTAGCAGCTGTCATCAGAGACGCATCAACTCTGTGATCACTGGGCCAACTGTGAGAGCAAAAGCTGCATTTTGATTTGCTACATCACAAGGGAGGCAGGGATGTTTATTCGCCCTGCAGGGATAGAAGGTAATATTTTCACTCCCGTTTGTTTCCCTGTCAGCAGCATATCTCCAAAACCAAAAAGATTTCCAGAGAGAAATAAGAACTAAAGACTAAAGAGGCACAACAACTAAATAGACCGTGGGACATTACCTCAGTCAGACCTTATTGCTATTCATGTTTACAGGTTTAGAATTTACTGTAAATGGAAATTTCAATGGTACAAACAAGTGCAGAATCAGGCATTCCAGGCCTGTCTCCTGAAAGTGACATGTATATGCGACTAATTTAAAACAGAAAATGCATTTTGAGGGACACGTAATGCCGAGCAGATGATGTTTTCTATTAACATAATGAGGAAATGTTGCTTATTACGTACTTGAGCTAAAAGTATCAGCAAAATGTTTATTGATAACGTATTTCAGTTGTTTTCCGCCAAAATAGGCAGCCTTGCAATACAGCATCCTTTCATAGTGAAACAACTATAGCTGCTTTTACATTCTGTGTTTGTAGCCTACACAACACACTCCTACACACTAAGTCTAACACCAGTACAACCAATGCTATAGCTGGTTGTTACAATGCATGTTGTAGTGAATACATATGAGACCAAACATAGCAACAATACACTTTATTCATTTACCTTATTCATTATACATGAAGACGTGATCCACCTCATAAGTAAAAAGATGTAACCCTTAAGGCCCAGACACGCTAAACCAACTTCAGTGAACTAGCGGCAGCGAAGGCCCCCTGCTGAGAGATGTCGTTGTCTCTCAGCCAAAAAAGTTACACATGAACATGTCGCAAATACTACAGCAGACAGTCAACCAGCATGTACGCCTGTGCCTGCGCCTGTGTGAGAGGAGGTAACTCTGCACACCAGCAGACGGTGGAGGTCTGACAGGGAAACCGGAAGACCGTCTTGACGCTAGTTAGCCACTTGGCACATTAACAACACAATCCAATGTTGAAAGAACAATAACACAAACCATCAGGAAAAGTTTCTGCTAAAGAGCTCAGTGGCCAAATAAAAATAACACGTAACAAGTTTGTTTAGGTCTCACTCCCTCTTGACGTCAGCCGTTGCTTTCTTCACTTCTCATGTGCGGGGCTGAACAGCCAATCAGAGCGATTTCATTCACCAATGTCGCTGATTCAACATGCTGAACTGACTAAACAAAAGCTGATGGGGGCCAACAAGGGGCAACAGTGCAGAACACACCACACCAACTATGGCAACAAATGCTCACCGACAGCCAACCATCAGCTTGGTGTGTCAGAGCCTTTAATCTTACCCTAACCTGAACCTAATCCACCTCTTTTTGAACCTAACTCTTCATATCTAGCTAAACACTAACTTTGCTTTTTCTTCACTTCTTTTGTAAAGGAGTGAAGGGGACTGATAGAAATAGTGGGCAAGTCATGCAGCTTGTGGGCGGGTCAAACATGTAACTGAGTTATTTATTTAGAATTACAAATACACTGTATCCTCTTACAGTTACAGTTTAAATTTGTGGTATTCTGAAGACAGTTACTGTCCTAAAAAAATAGATTACTTGAAGGGATCACTTCATTTGTTTTTGTTTTATTTGCTCTAACACTGTGTCCTAACTGAACGTCAGTTTGATTGTACTGTTTTCTATTGGAATTCCTAACTAACTGTGAGTGACGCAGCGCTGCCATTTTGAGCTGAACTTTGGTCAGACGTCCTGTCTCTATTTATTCCTGTCACTCACTTTGAAAGCTTTGCAGTGAACAAGGAACGGCTGATTCGTGAAGCTGAAATGAGGAATTATTTATACGATACCTTTTCATTTAACTGCAAAACCCTAGGTGGCAGCTGGCTGGAGGGAGATCTCCAGAGAGCTTTAAGTTTCTAGTAAATGACCATCTCTAATAACAACCTACTTGCTCTTGGCTATATTTGATGTAATTTTCAGTAAATTTAACAATATAACACATGTTTTCTGTTTAAAAAGTACAAATGTAGAAAGATAGCAAGCACTCACCCATCTTTGAAGTCTCCAGTCAAGTGCACAGCTGATAGGTGGCCTATGTGGTTTGTTTACATGACATGAGAGAGGTACATATTTAACAGATTCAGTGTGGACAAAGAGCACTGCTCACTTGCTGTTAGGAGAGGGTGCAAAATTTATATGAGGCATTTCCCATTAACAGATTTTTAAAAGAAAGTGTGTGCAGTGCACCTGCCACGCGACGATGGCAGAGGAGTTGAACAGCGAGGACACTGTTGTGTGTTTTTGTCATAGATTTATAAGACCCAGACAAATGAGCTCAGTAAGATGATATTAAAGTATTTCTAAAGTAATCCAAAGTATTTGGAATACATTACTTAGTTTGAGTAATCTAACAGGGTGGCTGCGGCTCAGAAGGTTGAGCGGATCATCTACTAGTCACAAGATGTTCAATCCCTGGCTGTTTCATCAGTGTGTGAGAGTGTGTGAATGATTACGGAGTAGCTGGTGGCACCTTGTGTAGTAGCCTCGGCCATCGGTGTGTGACTGAGTGTGAATGGGTGAATGTGACATAGTGTAAAAGTGCTTTGAGCGATTGGAAGACTAGAGGAGTGCTACAAGTGCAGTCCATTTACTCTCTATTTAATAGAATATGCTACAAGTGACATGTAAAAGAGACCCTCCCAGCTCTGCTCACTCATAGTAAGCATTTTTTAATTTTTTTTTTATTTTTTATTTCAATGTAACCAATCTTTCCCTAACCTTAACCAAAGTGCTTTGTTGCCTAAACCTAAGACTGGAGTCCTGCACTTTGTACGCCTGCCATCTTTCCCAGCCACCTCCTTCCGAAGTCTACGCAGTACATGCATGTTGTGTTGCACGACAATGAGAAACGTTGTCTAAGAACATAATCTAGTTAGTGATTACGTTGCCGCAACAACATAAGCAAGAAATCCATCTAGTAACATACAAATTTAATTTCTAGGAGACAGGGTTGGATATTTATGAATGTCTCTACTCTCTGACTGCCTTCCAGTTTTTACTCTCAGTTCAAAGCAAAGTGATGAAGAAGTCAAATCTGTATGAATACCATTAATAATATGAATTTCATAGATGTGCTCGAGTTAATTTCGCACTCTGACTCTTCAACAGCGAATGCCACACTCATATTAACTTTCCTTCACACACACACACTGACAGAAGAGGAAGTGTGAGTGTCAGTGCTGTGACTGCCTCCAGTCAGATAGCAGGGCGGGGGAGTGAGCGGGTTAGCTAAATTTAAACTGTTAACTGCTTTTAATGTTGGCAGGTTTGAACGCCAGCAGCAGGAACAAACAGACTCCTCTATGTCAGCCAGGTCCCATGTCACAGTGTGTGTTTTTGTATTTGATAGATAGATGTTTAGACAAATAAACGGAAAATGTCGAGCTTAAGATGCGGAGGTTCTTACACAGAGCAAAGAAAACACAGGAAAGCGGGGGATTAAACCGTGACAGAACAAATACAAATCACAACATTAAATTTATGCAAGAGCTTGTCTAAGTGTGTGTGTGGGCTAGCATCTGTGTGTTTGCAAACATATGATAGAAACTGGGGAGAGATGAGGGAGCTTGGAAGGAGGCAGAGAAGTGAAGAAGGAACACAGAGAGGAAAAAGAGAGAGATTCGGGTGAGATTTTCCTCCGACTGCTGCAGATTACTCCTGCCTCTCTGCTGCTCAATGATAAATGTCCCTCTCACACAGTGAAATAAAGTCTTGCAGATCAATGGATGCTTGAGAGAGATCTCTTCATTAGCTCAATGGAGTGTGCACTTCGGTGCAGTCAGCACAGGGATTTACTACGGTGTTACTGTAAATCAGAGGACACACGCACACTATATCACAATGAGGTGTGTGTGTGTAGTCTCTTTCCGCTCTGCAGTACAATAGCAGCTCTCGAGGGGAGGTGAAGATAGAGGAGGAGAAGGGGTGAAGCAAAAAGGAGGAGAGTTATTTTTAGATGAGGAGTAGGTGAGAGTAGCAGAGGCTCACAAGCTAATGAGAGGATGGGAAGAAGAAACCAGTGGCTCTAACACACAACCAGTCAACCCACAAAGAGAAATGAAGTGCACTGGTCTGCACAACACTGAAACACAACCATCCTCCTTCAATTCAATAGTTGAGACATCCTTGTCATCAGCAACAAGCTGCTTAAACTGCCTGTTTTTGTCTCCAGCGAGGAGGAGGAGGAGGAGGAGGAGGAGAGGATAAAAGAAAGAACATTTGGTGATGATTTTGGGTGGTGGATGATAACAGAACCAAACTGCTTGCTTTTTTTTCTCGGCATATTATCTTTGATCAGTCCTGTCACACTCCACACATCTGCTTCCACAAAACTGGGAAGTCATGAGGCTTACAGGAATAGAATTAGCTTTTTCTTGAGAGGTACAAGAAAGCATCTAATCTCACACCTGTCCATTAAAATAGAGTCTTCAGCCAAAGAGCTGCTAGCTTAGCTTAGCATTAAGACTGGAAGCTGGGGGAAACAGCCTGCCTGGCTCTGTTAAAGCATATAACTCCCCCAAAATGGGCATTTTTACATTTCTTTTTGTATATTGATTTAAACAAATAAGAGACAATGAGTTATTTAGTGAGGCGGCATGGTGGTCCAGGAGCTAGCATTGTCACCTCACAGGGTGGGGGAGCCCTTCTGTGCAGAGTTTGCATGTTCTCCCCGTGTCAGCGTGGGTTTTCTCTGGGTACTCCAGCTTCCTCCCACAGTCCAAAGACATGCAGGTTAATTGGTGACTCTAAATTGCCCGTAGGTGTGAATGTGAGTGTGAATGGTTGTCTGTCTCTATGTGTCAGCCCTGTGATAGTCTGGCGACCTGTCCAGGCTGTACCCTGCCTCTCGCCCAATGTCAGCTAGGATAGGCTCCAGCCCAACCCCCAACAGTGTAAGTGGTTATGGAAAATGAATAAATGAATGAGTTATTTAGTGAACTTAAGAAGTGCTGAATAACACTGGACAGAGCCAGGCTAGCTGCTTCCAACGTATCCTCATAGAACGATACATATGACATCCTACAAAAATGCAGACACAACAGTTCATGTGATATCCTATGAATTAGAGTCCCATAAATTATGATACATTCTTAATGTACAGTTACGTAATTAATGTAAAGTTATGCAGGTTAGGTTTAGGCAGTTAATAATAATAGTAATAATACATTTTATTTATAGGCACCTTTCAAGACACTCAAGGTTACCTTAAGGTAAAGATAGAGAAAATAACAAAAGATCAATAAAGTCAACGAGATAAGGAGTAAAGTAACATAAACATGAATAATAAAACATGACAACAATATGGAGTTATTGTGGTTAGGTTTAGGAAAAGAAACATGGTCAGGACATACTTTAACTCAAAGTTCACACGATTCTGAACACGGCATCTCCAATCAAAATTCTGGGGGAAAGTCCTCCTTTTTGAGACCCATCCGTCACCCCAACTTTTCTCCTTACAAGACCACTTGATACTGCGTGTTTGTTTACTCTAGTCAGCGCATTGGTCACGTGGTCGCAGCCTTTCAAAATACGAGGGATATGTACCAATTTGGGTGCATTACTTCTCATAGGAAAATGTACAAACAGTTTATGAGAACAGTCTGCTGTTTCCCCCAGCTCCCAGTCATTATGCTAAGCTAAGCTAAGTTAAGCTAAGCTAAGCCTCTCCTGGCATAGACTGTGAAAGTGATGGACGTAGCTACAGTGATGTCACCCATTGGTTTTTGGACTCCCATGTTGAAGCCTTGAGTTTGGCCATTGCCATCTTAGTGTTTTGGAGCCAGAAGTGACCAAATTTGGGCGAGAGGCTGGTGCTGTTTAGGAGCGAAGGGTGGATCTAACTGAGAAACCAAGAATACTATCGGCAGACAGCCTGTCACTCAAAGCAGCCCGCTCTTATTTTGCGTAACTATAAGACTTAATGTAAAAAAAATGTAAACGGGTAGGTTCTGTAAAAAATCACCTCCTGTACAGTTGTCATGAATGTTGAAATTAGTTATAGAGACCAAAATCATTTTTGCACAAGGCTGTAAACATGTTTGTTTCTGCTGTAAAGTTGGGCATTTTAACATGGGGGTCTCTGGGGATTGACTGGTTTCTGGAGCCAGCCTCAAGCAGCCATTCGATAAACAGCAACCGTTTTGGGCACTTCCATGTTAGCTTAATTTTTCAGCTCTGGAGGTTGCCACTTGCTCTAGATTCATACTAAACTTACAGAGTGGTATTGATATTCTCATCTCTCTCAGCTCTCAACAAGAAGGCACATTAGTGTAGTTCCCAAAATGTCACACTATTCCTTTAAGGCCTTGATAAACCAAAATCAGGACGTGTGTGAAATGACACTGACTAGCTGAAGCTGTAAGGCTGAAATAATTGCATAAGTAAGATCATTTGGTTGAAGGTCTAAAACGTTACAGCATGGTTTTGTGCACGCTTGTTGAATACACTCATTGTATAATTCCATAACTGTGTACATTACATAAGATGCTGTTTTGGTTCTTCAAAGAAATTTGGGGTTTTGCTTTGAGAAAAACACTGAATGTCATCCTGTGGTTGCTTCTTACACTTCTAATGACCTGCGCTGTACAACTTTGAATCCACGTGGAATAAATTACTGTGCTAGTTGTGCAAGCAGGGAATTTTGTGTACATATTTTTCCACCCTTGTACTGTTTGATGAGATTTAATTAAGGTATCCACACTGGATGAAGCATGTGTGCACAGCATGTCAGTTAAGTGAAGTGATTTAAGAGGCTGCAGATGAAACGAGAAAAATGTACTCAGTCGAGTGCAGATCTCCACCAGGCGACCAAGCGGTCGTCAAAGCTGATCACGGCCACTCTAGACAGTTGTTGTAATCCCAACAGACACAGCTTAGTGCATTTTAGAGGCGTCCAAGAAACACACACCTCATCACACCTTGAGTTTATCTGCTAACAGGCATCGTGTGTGAAATATAGATACAATATAATTATGAGGATTAATGTATTTTTAATAGCTAAGCCACAGCCACAAGTCTTTGATCCATTTTATTCATAACTGGACTTGAGTGGTATTAACTTTGTCTGCAGGCTACAGCTCGACAAAGAGGAAATAACAATAAACACAATTAAAACAGACAAAAACAAACCATTTAACTGCCTACTCAACTTTATTTCGGGTAGAGGCACACATATCAAGGTCAGCAACTTTACAAAATCAGGCAGGCAAAATGCTCTGCTCCTGAAATGCTCCCAGTGTGATATGATGGCAAGTGGCGCACAAAACAAAACCAGGTCACAGCCATGGCGGCCGGTATGTGGCACAGCTGCACCCGATGAAATTGTCCCTCCCAGCTCCCTCACAGTTAAGATAGTGGTAAAGATAACCAAAATGGGGATCTATCCACCTCATATCGTGCTTAACTTTAGTGAATCATAACATATCGGGTATGGAATTAATCTGCAGAAGCTCTGGTTCAAAATAAGACCAAATATTTCTATGGATGTCGACTCTGAGACATGCTTAAAGGCCAAAGTGTGGCCTGCAACAGATGGCAAGGCTTGTTGTTCTCAGCTGAAAACAGGTTTTTCAACAAAAACGAATCACCAGTATATAGTTATAAATGTGCACACAACTCAGACACATGCATGCACACACACACACGACCAACTGCATGATCCCCTCCAGATTTAAGCGTGCCGGAGATAATAACCACATGATTCCTGCTGCCCTCAGATGGTTGCACAGATTAATACTCTCATATGTACCACAATGTGGGTTGTATTAGTGGTGTGTGTCACTTAAACCAGTACACACTCCACCTTAAAGGCATTTAAAATCATATTTTGATGTGTGGTTAAATGATTTTGTTAAATGAATTTTAAAATCAAAGCAAAAAAAAACTTGTCACACATCTAAGTCTAGAGGTCTGTGTGTGCTCATCTGGCAGCTAAACCCACAAACATTTCTTTGTAAACTTATTTGCATTAAAGGGTGGTTTTAGTGGGCAGAGAGTAGGTGCAATTTCATGGCAAAATGGATGTCACATATCGCACTGCAACACCTGATTTGCATTAACACAACCCCTGCTGTGCCTCTCTGCACGCCTAGTTGCAAGTGGGTTCATTTGAAGCCTAAAAATGATGAAACTTGAGACGAGTTTCATCTGACTCGCCTGCAGAATTGGCAATAGGCCAGCACTTGTACCTCAGTGTTGGGCTGTACGCGCTGTTTAATGTTTTCTATTTGATAAGAACACTAAGAAATAACATCAAGACTACTGGCAGCTTTCCAAAGGGTTGTTTTCTTCCAGACATATGAGAACTATCATTATTTTTGCCATGAGATCTTCTCTATTTCCCTCTCTGTCCCACCATTTACCAGCCTTCTCTCTGCCTCTCCCTCCAACAGGCTACCAGGGTGCCACGTGTGAGCAGAAGGTGGACCCATGTGCCTCCAGCCCCTGTCACAATAACGGGACATGCTACGCCCAGGGCCCCGGCCCCCTGGGGTTCGGTTGCAGCTGCACAGCGGGCTTCACCGGCCCTACATGTGCCCAGCTGGTGGACTTCTGTGCCCTGAACCCCTGTGCCCACGGGGTCTGCCGCAGCGTGGGCAACAGCTACAGGTGCCTGTGTGTCCCAGGTGAGCCGCAGTGTCAGTCATTGCAGTGGCTGATGCTTTCAGTAGAGGCTAAGGGTGCTGCGGACTGCTGATGTCATAGCGCTGTGGGTATCAAGAGCCAAATTTAGCCAAAGTCAGCTAGAGGTGGGAGCTCACCCCATTTTAATTATTTGTTGAGCAGTATCTACGTAATAAAAAGAGGATGTGATGCAAATTTAAATGAATCTATGAATCCTTGGACCATGACAGCAACTTTACCCCCAGTTATTTTAAAAAATAACTATTTTAGTATCATATGATATACAGTATGTGCCATGGGACTGGACAGAGACTGAACTAATTTCAAAGATACATTTAGTGCATGTGCATAGGCGGAATAAGAGACAGTCGTCCACTGGAAACAGACATACAGAAGACCTGACCACCTCTCATACACAAGAGCACAGATTCATAGTTGTTAAATCTCTGTTTGTTGTTATTCTGCATCTCTTTGTTGTCGTTACACATCTTTCTGTGGTTTTGTATCTGTTTGTGGTCATTTTGTGTCTCTTTTAGTTGTTTCAGGTCTTTTTACAGTTGTGTGGAATCTCTTTGTAGTCAGTTTTGTCTCGTGGCGCTTGCTTTGCCCCTTTTCATAGTCATCACCAATCTCTTTGTGCCTCTTTGCAGCTGTTTTCTCATCTCTTTGTGGTTGTTTTGTGTGTCTTTGTTGTCATTTTGCATCTCTTTGTTGTACTTTTGTGTCTCTTTACAGTTGTGTTGCATCTATTTGTAATCATTTTTTGTCTTTTTGCATTTGTTTTGCTCCTTTTCATAGTAATTATGAGTCTCTTTGTGCGTCTTTGCAACTGTTTTGCATCTCTTTTCAGTTGTTTTGTGTCTCTTTACAGATGCATTGCATCTCTTTGTAGTCATTTTTTGTCTCATGGCGTTTGTTTTGCCCCATTTCATAGTCATCACAAGTCTCTTTGTGCTTCTTTGTAGATGTTTTGCATCTCTTTACAGTTCTGTTGCATCGCCTTTTCTTCATCTTTTGTCTCATGGTGTTTGTTTTGCCCCTTTTCATAGTTGCCATGATTTTCTTCATGCCTCTTTGCAGCTGTTTTCTCATCTTTTTGTAGTCTTTTTGTGTCACTTTGTTTTACCCCTTTTCAGAGTCATCGCAAGTCTTGTGCCTCTTTGCAGTTCTTTTCTCATTTCTTTGTCATTGTTTTGTGTCTATTTGCAGTCCTCTTGTGTCTCTTTGTGTTTCTTTTGCCCTTTTTGTTGTCCTTATGCATCTCTTTTGTAGTTGTTTTGTGTCTCTTTACGGTTGCGTTGCATCTCTGTGGTGATTTATTGTCTTTTCTCATTTGTTTTGCCCTTTTTCATAGTTGTCACGAGTCTCTTTGTGCCTCTTCACAGCTGTTTTGTATCTCTTTGCAGCTGTTTTGTGTCTCTTTGTTGTTGTTTTGTGTCTTTGGGGTCATTTTAAGTCTCTTCCTGGTTGGCATGTGTTAATGTGAGTGACATTTTGCAGATGAAGGCGAGGCAGCCTCTGACACTTTGGCCCTTGGGCCTGTGCCTGTTAGGCCTGTTCATTAATCCATTCATGTGTATGTGTTTGTGCCGCGAAAGTCCCACTCTCACTCACCTGATTCTCATCCTGATCTCCAGCTGCCTACCAGAGCAGCAACCCCTCTGCTTCACTCAGGGTTGTTTTGCATCTTTCTCTTCCTGTGGATAAATTCGTGCTGTTGGTTGAAACGACCTCCTGAACTGAAGTATTTTGTTCATGCTGACATTAGAGTCTGTCAGATTTTTCCCAGAGCATCCTACCACTGTTCATTCACCCTGACGCCTATCTCTACAAATATTATACAAACTCCTATAGAAAACCTTCAAAAGAAACCTGTGGTGCAGGTTATGTGTCCATCAAGCAGAAAAAAATAAATGCATCAGACCTGGTATTGAAAAGATACTTAAAGAATCAGGAGCCAAAAAACTGTTCAAGTCATCCTTACTTTGTGGCGCACCACTTGGACTCTATATAAGTCACTTTAAACAGAAGCTGTTGCTTTTGGGACCCCTGAGCCCTCAGACCTTTTGGGCCCAATACTCCCATTTAGAAATCCATCCATAGCTATGAGACACTATACCTTTTGAATCTTCTTCTGAATCCATCGCCTCTCTAAATCTGGCTATACCAGCACATGAAGCTTAGTGATCAGTAAAAAGACGGTGACTTTTAGCATAGGACTCAGACTCAGAGTGGCAGTAAATATCGTCTGGCTGAATGATGAGTTATTTTTAGACGAGACAATCGTGGCGCTCGCACTGATGCCTCTGTGATGAAATCAATTGGGTGGAATGATGACTTACCATTATCCATTGTCTTGCAATTACCTTGCTGGGGTGGTGAGATAGATGACTTTCCCAGCAGCCCATAAACATAATTTGACACTTTGCCCCGACTGCTTTCTGTTTATACTGTCTGTCAGTTGAGTGTATAGGCCAATCACCATCTGGATCTCCTACTTGATGCTCCCATTCACTCTCCTGCATCAGCAGCCTAGCTTCTTCTGTTGTCTCTATGGCAGTATGGCTTTGAGTCTGACTCATAGGTATGACCTAAACCAGGATGCTTACATATATTGATAGTTTAGTCTCAAGGTTCAAGGCTCTTTATTAGTACCCAAGAGTAAATTTATTGTGCAGACGGGTCTCTGCAGGACACAGACGAACTGCTACATAGCCGTTCTTGCGCTTATTGATTTGGAGTTTGAATGATGTATGAGTTTTTTTATAGCTCTTTGTCAAACCCAAGAAACAGTCTCCTAAATATTTGAACTCTAAGAGTTATTGCTTGAATTGATAATCCCTCTACAAGTCACGTTGTTCTTGTTTATTCAAATGCTTTCACTCTCGCTGTGTCCTGGCGAGCAGAGCGGCCGTCCGTGGCTTTCCAATTATTCAGATATCTTATATTTTCTTCAGCACGGTCTTATTTTTTTGCTGCTTTGCATTTCTTTCATATTTTTATTTCTTCCTCTGCTTGTCCCTTTGTCCTTCCTCGTCTTTATCTTCCCGCCGTTTACCTCACCTCATTCCCTTTTCATCCTCTGTTGTCTGGTTGCCATGGTGAAGCGGTTGCCTAACGTGTGTGTGTATGTGTGTGTGCGTGTGTGTGTGTGTGTGTGTAAAGAGGGGGGGGCTCCCAATCAATTGTCTGTGTCTGTGTCTGTGACTATGCTGGTTGAGCAGATGCTGCCATCCAATCAAATGTCTCCACTCAGACCGCCATGTCTAATGGGATTGGTGAAATTGGTGATTTGTAATTAACATTGCAGACACACACCCACACAATGTTTTGGACCAAAACTGACCTTTTCTCCACCTCATCAGGATGCCAGTTGGTTTGTGTGTGTGTGTTCTCATATAAATACAGTAGTTTGTGTGCTTGTGTTTTAATGTGTGTGTATGTGGTGTAAATGCCTGCTGGCTGTGTGAAAGAAGGCTGCTGGGGAGCTGATATGTAGAAGGATCCGTCTTCCAGATTCCTGTAATCCAGCTCACATGAGAAGCTGCCAACACACCAGCCAGCCTACGGAAAGCAGACAGAGTCTTGGAAAGACACTTGACATTTCACTGGCATTTCACAGAGAGGACCCCAGAGGCTCTAACTGGGCTCCTCATTAATTCCCCCTCTCTCCTTTTTCCAAACACACGTTAGCTAAAGCCCAGGGAGGGTTTGTTGAAACTTTGTCAGCACTGGGACCCAATTGAGAAATGCAGTCAAAGTGGGAGCGGAGCTAATGAAAACAGATTGCTACAGCCGTCATGTAGACAAGGACTCGAGAGACGCTGGTCTTCTGGTGATTTTGGTGAGGGTGGAGTATTTCTCTAAAGTGCTGCTGAGTGTGTGAGCGGGTATGTGAAGGTAAATCAAATGATCAGCGCATTTACACGTTACAACTATCTGTCAGCCTAATTACTGAACATTTCAATACACAGTGAGTAACGAAACACATACTGACATTCATTTTATCTCGTAGTTCCTGAGTTTCTAAAATCTCCTCCTGAGAGCTGCAAGAAAAAAAACGGTTTTAATATTTTCTTTTTTTTTTTTTTTAACATAAATTAAGTAATGGGTGTGTGTGTGCTTTTTTTGGGGTTTTTTTCTCCTTATCTGCTGTGAAGGTCCGAGGACAGAGGGATGACGTGTGTTGTAAAGCCCTCTGAGGCAAATTGTGATTTGTGATATTGGGCTTTTAAAATAAAGTGTAATTTAACTGAATTAAATAGTACATGGAAGTGGACATTGGGTCAAACTTTTCCACAAACAGTACATTGAATTACAGTCAAACATTATATAATTACATTTACTTTTAAGAAATGTAATAATGTTATCATTGTGTGTGCTTTTAACTGTTCATACATAGTGTGTGTGCATGTGTGTGTGTGTTTACAAGACAAATAATCTATGTCTTACTCTATCTCAATCATTTTCAACAAAATCGGTCCAGCGTCACTCAGTGCTCTGGTTCCTGAAGTTTGGAAAATGGTTGAAAATGTGTCCCACTGTCACACAATAAGGACATGGGTTAAAAAGTGTATTTTGAAAGGCTTGAAATGAACATACATGCTCATACATGTTCACTTTCTCCTTACTTAATATATAGATTTTTAATTATCATATATGCATTTTTAATTTTATTTAATTTTATTTTATTTATTATTGTTTATTTGTTCTAAATTTATTTGTCACTTTTTTTCTCCCCTTTGCTTTACATTAATGTACCTCAGTCATAATTCTTATTATTAACTGATAGGTCACTACATAGTTTTGTGACAGTTCTCTCTTAAAAATAAAAAAATGACATGCTTATAAAGAACAGAAACAATATATCTTATCTATAAATTTGATGACTTTTCTTCATTACTGCCTTAAAATATGTTTGGTGATAGTGCCCCCTTTTAAGAAGGCAGAAGACACACCCCCATGTATGTGACATCACTAGAAAGCCCAGGATGTGCCTTACACAGTACATCGGACTCAAATACACTGCATGTGTAGTGTTTGAATTAAAGACCTCAGTGTCATGTCCCCCACACAGGATGGATATGAAGGATTTACATTTACCATGCAGCCCACAAACTGCAGCAGATGCAATGTTTACATCACACTTCATATCTTTCTTTTTAGCTTCTAAATATCATTGCAAAAAACAGGAGAGTTATTGATTGTCTATTACTCATGCACTGACCATGTTGTCAGATGTTGCAGGCTTATTCTGCCTCAGTACACAGCTGCCATCCTATGGAAAAGACTGTGCACTGCATGTCATTTGACCTTATGCCCAATACCATTAAAACTCAGTGGCAAAATACAGGGCTCATAATATATACATATGCGTATTGGACAAGGAATAACTGTTTGATTGATGGGTATCTGTAGTTTACTGGTGTTGTATTTGTAACTACGCAGATTCAGAGATGTGTTGTTGCACTGTTAGCTGTTGTGTCTGACTTTCTCAGAGGATCAGTCGTCGAAAAGCACATCAAAAACGAATGTAGAAGCTCCATGATGAAACTCCTGTCTGCAATATTAATAATGCTTGCTAATAGTGTGATACATACCCACAAATGCTGGCTGATAAACAGGGCTACACACACACATGCACAGAGGAAGATACAGTTTAGACTAATCTTAATTTTCATGATGATTAAAGTCCACAGTTGTGGTTGTTTTACAGCCATGCAAATCCCACAGCACCACCAGATGCTACACCACATGCAGATTTGATAATTAGGCTAAGGGTCAGTATAGTAAAATGACTTATACTAACTGCTGATGACGATCCAAGAGCATGTATTTTCAGCAAAACCCTCTCCTTGATAAATAAAGGGTTAAAAAAAACATCTGAGTGCATCAGCGCTGCAGCAAAATTACATGATTAATTCTTTAATGATTCTAATGTTTGTGTGTCCCGTTAAGGCTACCATGGCTTGTACTGTGAAGAGGAGTACAACGAGTGTCTGTCTGCCCCCTGCCAGAACTACGCCACCTGTAGGGACCTCATCAATGCCTATGAGTGTGTGTGCACACCACAGTTTGAGGGTATGTATGTGCACTATGTACGTGTATATTAGCTTTACTTCTATATAGACTATTGTGTGTTAGATTACATAGGTCATATTCTGTGTGTGTGTGTGTGTGTGTGTGTGTGTGTGTGTGTGTGTGTGTGTGTGTGTGTGTGTGTGTGCAGGCAGACACTGTGAAATCTACAAGGATCCATGTCTGAAGATGCACTGCCAGAATGGAGGCCACTGTGAGAGTTCAGGGCTCAACGTTTCCTGTGTCTGCCCACCTGGATACCTGGGTGAGCTCTGGCACCATGATCAGCATGAACAGCAGTAGACTAACTGCCCATTAGTATGACTCACATGATATGGTTATAGGGCTGAACGCCAGGATATGGCAGGATATGACGCTTTTATTAGACTGCATGAAGAACAACAACATTATACATACATACACTACAAAGATACACATTTTCCTCTTACCTGTAGTGCTTTTTATCAGTCTAGATTGTTTTGGTGTGAGCTGCCAAGTGTTAGGGATATCGACAGTAGAGACGTCTGCCTTCTCTCCAGTATAATTAAACTAGATGGCCAAAAACTACATTCGGAAAACCTCAGCAGTAATGTCTCTTTCCAGAAATCATGACCTGGTTACTTAAGATAATCCACAGACCTTGTTGTGAGCAGTTTCATGTAGGAACTATTTTCTTTCTACCGAACTACACCCGCAATCCCTATCACTGCGCACAAGGAAGCGTGCGTCTTCTGCTAGCTCACCTAGCACCACTGAGCTAGCTAACATTACAGCTTAGCGGAGGAGGACACCACTAAGGTGGACATCTCACACTGTCACAAGCACGAGCCTCTCGTCCATGAACTACGAACTAAACCCACCAACTGTATCACTGTGCAAGAGGATGTGAACGTGAGAGGCTCAAGCTTCAGATGGTGCGAGGTGTAAACATTAATGGCAACTCACGCCAAAATAATCCAGACTGATAAACAGCACTACAGGTAAGAGGGGAAGTGTGTATTTTTGATTTTAGGGTGAACTGTCCCTTTAAAATAGAATCAGATAAGAGTCCCCCATCTCATACATTTTGTGATAATATTTGGTCTAATAACCGTGACACATTACAGTTCTGCATTTTGTTATTACGCCCTAAATTGTTCCTGTGTTTTTAACAACTGCATCAGGAGTCAGAATCCTGAGAGCCTCAATTTCTGCTCTTGACTTTGTTGCTCTACTTGTCATTGAACGCAACCTTATCTGTCCACTCAGGGGAAAAGTGTGAGGTCGACATCAACGAGTGTGAGTGCAACCCCTGTCACCACGGAGGCACCTGCATTGACCAGTCAAATGGCTTCACCTGTCACTGTCCACCTGGGTGGGTGGGGCCCAGCTGTGAGATCCGTAAGTCAGCCTGCCAGAAAACTCTGGTTCAGCTATTAATCTAAAATCTGACATGAGGAAAGCTACATGTGTGTGTGTGTGTGTGTGTGTGTGTGTGTGTGTGTATCTCAGACCTGCAGTGGAAGCCAGCACACACTGAGGACACCCTGACCAACATGCCCCGCCACTCCCTCTACATCATCATCGGAGCGCTGTGTGTGGCCTTCGTCCTCATGCTCATCATCCTCATCGTGGGCATCTGCCGCATCAGCCGCATCGAGTACCAGGGCTCGTCACGCCACGCTTACCAGGAGTTCTACAACTGCCGCAGCATCGATAGCGAGTTCAGCAACGCCATCGCCTCCATCCGCCACGCCAGGTCAGTGACAGGATCTGTATGTACTGACTGAAGTCTTACAGGAAGTTACAGAAGTGTTGTGGTGGGTTAGTGTCAGTAACAGCGCATTTGTGTGTTGGTGCATTTTCTTAAGGTCAGTTTGCTACTCACAATCTTAAATTAAGCTCTACTTACTCCTTTTTTCTGAAACTCGTGGAACATGTGATACAGTTGAATCTCCAAAACAAGCAAGGAAGTCAACAGCTGTTTCCATAGTCAGGAATAGACTGTCAAGGTCAAGTCAGTTTACGAGTCAAGGGGAGCACTACTCAGCCTCTGAAAACAGTTCTGTTGCTCTGGACCATGGATGTATTAAAAAACCTGGATACTGCAGTGGCAGCAGGTCTCGGTTCATTCCTATGAAAGTTGCTCAGTGGCGCATGACATCAAAATCTATGTCCGTGGTATAAAATTACCTGGATGATCCGTGTGGCTTCTGCATCATTGGGCCCTTAGAGCAGGCGCACCAGAGGCTTACGACCTCCGAGCATGGCCAAGCAGCCGACCTCTGTCAGCCAAGCGACTGACTTCTGGTTTAGCACTCTGCTAACTTGAATGGGTATGAAATAATTTAATCTTGCGACTCTCGTAAACGTAAACTTTGCAAATGTTATCAGCCTGAGTGGATTAATTCTTAGTAATTTCTCTGAGGTTGTGAGGCTCAAAAAAATTTCTCTACTGATTTATAGACATCTTTTTCCCCTATGTAAGTCTATCGGAGGAAGTGTTTCTGGGCTCAATGACATTATTTGAGAGATCCCGGAAACTGCAGTACCACTGTTTGGCCAGTACGAAAATTGGCTTTAAAGCCCTACACCCACACATTCTCTTTGACTAACTGATTGGCACAGCTTACTTATATTATTGTGGCGTAGTCATTATGAATACAGTCCATCTGATGCTTGTTTTTTGTTGATGTTTTTCGCCGTTTCATCACTACGACAAATGCAACTGTATCACTACCCTCATTCATATTTCAAGAAGCTACAAATTATATTCAGCCACAAAATAAGCCTGAAAAGCCAACAATCACAACAGAAGTACAGAGAGTTGTTGCATAGAGATGATACACCATCTCATCTAGTTGCATAGGTGTGAACCAGCAGATTTTTAGAACGTTGCAAAATGGTGCATTGCAAGGTAGCTGCAAATTGTCTCATCGCGAATCTCGGGTCTGAAGTGAGCTTTAGACCTTGAGAGCTATGCTAGGAGGGGCTCTCTGGCCCATAGTAAATTCAACCATACCAGATTGGTCTCAGAAGAGGAGCAAGACAAAAATCAGCACACTGGCCTTCCAGGCTTGGGGGTTGGGGGCGGCACTAACAATGCCACCCCATAAAAAACACAACATTAAACAAACTATTAAATCACTAAAGTGCCCTTTTAATAAAAGTTACTGTTTGCTCTTCATTTGTCACTGTAGCACTAACTTAGCACCAACAAAGGATGGACTACATTGCGAAATTGTATTGATGATGTAATACTGATGCACTGTTTGTGTCTATGCTTTTTTATCAGATTTGGCAAGAAGTCCAGGCCTGCCATGTACGACGCCACTCCCATCGCCTACGAAGACTACAGTCCAGACGACAAGCCTTTGGTTACCCTCATTAAGACGAAGGATTTGTAAAACACAACCATCCCAACACATCACAAGCTGCACACTACACATCTACATGTGCGTACACACACACGCATACACATATATACACAGAAAGTCAGTATAAATCTTGAAGTATTTCTTAAGAAAAAAAAATAACAGCAAAACAAAATTGAATGTAAAGTGGAGAAAAAATACAAAACATACTCTGTAGTCAAAAAAAGAACAAATCTGGAATTTGATACATCTATTTTCCTGTCAAAGTCCATGATAAGGCTTTATTGTAGCATAAGAGCATACTTTGCATTAAGTTATTGCTGACGGGCGACACTACCAGTAACCTCTGCTGTACAAGAGCGATGACTTTAGTCTGCACCAGACTGTCTGTCTGTCGGCAGGGCAGCAACCCATGAGCCTAAATTTGTAAACTCAGCAGACAGGGCTGACAGCAGTCCTTACAGGTGTGGTAGAAATAGGTGCACTCCTCTTGGTGCATACACTGTATCTTTTTCTATATCTCAAAAAAAATCTGCAGTAGGTTGCCTTACTTCGTGCATGGTTAGATTAGATGTTCTCTTTGCATTATTTTAAAAATCCTTTGTACTTGGTTGTTGGTTTTTTTCATTGCAGTTGTATTTCTCTCTGTCAGGATTGTGCCAAATATTTTCTTTGGGTAATTTGTGGTTAGTAGATCAAATACACACATGTATAAAATACTAGTCACAGAGTTTTTCTTTTTAAAAATACATATTGTCCTGTTCTTTACATGCAAGTTTCTCAATGGTGTATGAATAGTAAAGAAAGTGGGTTTACTGGAGTACTGTGACCCTACCATCCTACTATATGTATTTCAGTGATATTTAGGATAATAGGTAGGTATATTTCTCAATTCACAGAAAAATAGTTGGTTTAACTCAGTGTACCTGTTTATGCCAGTGTACAAATTCACCTCTAGTATTGACAGTGTTGAATAGTTTCTGGATGAGAGTTTCTTCGCTGGCTTTAGGGTGACGAAGAGGGAGGAGGAGGGGGAGACTGAGAGGGACGATATCTACTCCAGAATATATGTGCTTCTGTGTCCTGCCAATGGAAAACTCTCTGTCCGTGCAGCTGTGTTGTTCCTCTCAAGGTCAAGCAATGTTTTACCAATAGGCTCAGCTAATCCTCTGATTTCTTTTCTCTCATTTGAAACACAGCGACCACATGATTACCTATTATCTATGTTGAATGATGTAAACAATAAAGATTCAAGTGAACATAATCTGCAGCGCTTGTCTGGTGTCTCGTGTGAATTCTGGCTGAGTGTGTTGTTGTTTTCTGCAGTGACAACAGCAGGTGGTGGTGACTGCTTTTTGTAAATGACCTTAAATGTTCTCAGCAGTCAGTCAATCACAGCTGCAAACAAGATTTTGTTTAACTGGGCCAGGGGTTGGCAACCTCAACTTTCAAAAGAGCCATTTTTGGCACAAAAAAATAAATAAGAAAATAAATCTGGAGCTGCAAAACATATTAAGTCTATTAAGTCTAAAACTATTAAGTCTAAATTAGCCTATCTACATCACTAATGGGTCTAAATGAGCATTCATTAATGTGTTTTACCACAAGGTGGCTACTCTGCAGTCAGCTCTGCAGTCAGCTATTATTTGGTATTTAAATGTTGCAGCATTGGCGGTAAAAGCAAACAAATCTGTCCCCACACTGTAAAATTATCATTCTTTCCTCTGAGACTTTTACAGATCATTAGTAGAACCCCCTCCATCGATCATATCACTCCTGTTCTCTAACAGCTTCACTGGCCTCCTGTTAAATATCACATTGATCTCAAGCTTCTGCTTCTCACCTTTAAGGCCCTTCATAATCAAGCTCCTTCCTACCTGTCTCAACTCCTTCATATCGACACACCCTCCTGTACTCTTAGATCCTCTGCTGCAATCCAGCTCACATCACCATCTGCCCGCTTGACCACCATGGGTTCTAGAGCCTTCAGCTGTTCTGCCCCCACCTCTGAAACTCTCTCCCCCACGACACTCGTAATATTGACTCCCTTTCCACTTTGAAATCCCGTCTGAAAGCACACCTTTTCAAGCTGGCATATTCGATCTGATTTAATGGAGACACACACTGATGATGACGTTATACGTAATATTTATATTTACAATTTTTGTCTGGTAATTCCATTAATTTTCAATGTGTAGTACAGAATTGTTTGATGTTATGATCTATGGATAGGTTTCTTGTTTTTGTTTTTACTGTGCTTGTAAGGGGGCCTTGAGTGTGCTTACAAGGTGCCTGAAAAGGTGCCTAAAAATTAAATGCATTATTATTATTATTATTATCATTATTATGACCTCTTTGGACTTGAAATCCATAACTAGTCAAGCTGGAGAGACTCATCACTCCCCACCGCTACTGAGGTTTGGCAAAATTTAGAGGAAAAGGCACCAGGCTGTAGACATATGACACATATTCTAGTTGACGCAATGTTTAAACATTTTTTTATTTGGTGTATAGGCTACACATTTTTACAACTAGAAAATTTAATTTAAGAATCACTTTACATTTACAAAAATGATACCTTGTCATGGACCAAGCAGTCACAGCACAAAAAACACAGATTTAAAGTCCAAAAAAAGGTGGGTTTGTTTTCCCCCAAAATTAACTTTGCAAATTACTAAAGAAAACAGAACTAGAGGTTTAGGGCCCTTTAAAAGAGGTCAACAAAACACATCTCTACTGAAAAAAAAGGTTACCAGAACTAGACAATAAAAAACAATGTAAACTAAACATGTGCGCCAGAAAACAGTGTGATTAAACTGTGGACACTGCCATCACATAACTGAAAATTAAAATGTTAACCAAAAAAAAAAAAAAAACGTCATTCATTTTCATGAAATTTTTTGTCAGTGCCACAGGGGGCCACTGGAGAGGGGCTAAAGAGCTGCATGCGGCTCCAGAGCTGCAGGTTCCCTACCCTTGAACTAGGCCTTCGTGGTGGTCAAAAAAGCATCTACTGCTCCAGGGACATTTGCTTTTGTTGTTTGTTTGTGTGTTTTATGTATGCATCATTTGGTTTTTTTTTTTTTTTTTTTCAAGATACATATCCGTCTTTACAGGAAATTTAACGTTAACATACAGTCTCTTTCAAAATAAATGCACTACCTCAGTACAACACCGCAAATTGACTTGTTTCCCCCCTCAACAACAAACACACATGGATAGGTTTAGGGGAAAAAAAAGGTTTGGCTTTAGAATCTTATGGGACGCAAACACTGCTCTCTCGGGTGAAAGTCGGTGTTTATTGGACCCACCCACTCCAATTGGACTGAACTGTTGTTCTTGTCCTGCCGTGTTTCCCCCTGATGCCACTGGGCACTGTTAAACTATTATCGCAACTGGATGCTATTTTTGTTTGTTTCTGACGCCACAAGCTCAAGCGCCAGATTTTGACGACTTCGATGTGAGACCGGGCTCAGGAAACTAGGACTTATGCAAAACAATGTATATCTGGACAAACTGCAGGAGCCTCTGACAGCCTTCAGATACTTGTATCTGGTTTTCTCGGCCAGTGCGAAATTAGCACAACTTATAGTGACACATTCATGGTAAATATACGAGTTTGAAAAAAAGCAGAATTTTCCTTGAACTCAGATTTGATTAAATGGATAAAATAGTTTTGAAAGCATGGATCCTATTTTTTATGTGAACGCAACACAGAAAAAATCCTCTGCAGAGTCTGCTTTTGTGTCCCAAGGTCATACCCACCAGACTGGATCGTCCTCCGTGGGAAAGCCCTTTTATGGAGTGTTTGTAATGCGAACACCCTCAGTGACCTCAGGCTTCATCCAGATGTTCCCCATGTAAACATCTCTAAATACAGACTGAGACTGCGGAGTCATGTCGCTCAGCACACCTACATATATTATGTGTGTACGCAAACGCACGTACACACACATCACAGGAGCACCAGATGTTATTGGTGGCTCTCACCTTTGACTTTGGTCTGCTTTGGAGGCCTTGTGCGTGACCTTTGCCCTCTGTTTGCCCTGGGGGTCATTGAATTCCCTGTTTGGTTTGACACAGTTCCCAAAACACATCGTCTGTTACAGAGACTCTCAGTCTCTTTCAAGGCCTCCACCTTGACGAACTCTCACTGGGCTAAACACAGTTGTGTGGTTTCACTACAAACAGTATCTCTTTTCAGAAAATACACACTCATTATCCAATAGCTGAAATTTGTAGGCTGCAACATTTTGGCAGCAGTAATATTAATTCATTAAACATTTTCCACAAAATAATGAATGATACTTCAGCGGATACCCAGACCGCACTCTTAAAATAACAAGGTCATACAATCAATCTCAGTTCAAAACAGTCAGGCGCTCTGAATGCAATGTGTTTTTGCGAAGTTTAAGAAGATCAAAATGTGTGGGCATGACTGTGGCAATCCAGCAAAGACTTTGTCCTCAGCTGCCTTTTTGAAATTATGAGAATGGAATATTTAAACTAACCACGTTTTTATAGCCACTAGCCACTGAAATAATGCCATGCCATTTATGTTAGATTTTTATGTGATTATTTCCATTTTAACTGCATTCCCGCTCTGGCTGGTTACACTGGTTTGCATGCCTAATCTCCCGAGGCCTTGAAGTTCTCTTTATAATGCTGCTAAGGATCATTACGGGTGCATTTTGTCGTCCAGATGAAAAGAAATCATAAATCTTTTAATGCTGATTTCACTGTTAATGAATATGGGTATGAGTGTATGTTTTGATGTTTCGCTGCTCACTTGTTTTAGCTGCTAATTTTCTGCCACAGCGTCACCAGAGAAGGTCTACTTGGCAGGCTTTACCTTAAAATAAATAAATAAATAAACAATGTATAGACTCATACAAAATTAATCCTTCTCAGTCATCACTTATGGCCCACTAGAAGTGTATAGTGGTGCTTTTTTCTGCAGGGACTCCGCCCTCTGCCTGTATTATCTTATTTTCTTTGTGGCAAAAAGGCAAGAGGACAAAGTGAATGTGGGGTTGGCAATCTCTACACACAGTAATATACCTTTAAAGTGATATATATGACAGAATATGTCACAATGGTTTGGACCCCACATAAGGAACGTAGACCCACTCTATGAATGAAATGAATATCAGGATGCCTCCTGGGCACCTTCTGTTAGAGGTGTTCTGGGCACAGCCAACTGGTAGGAGGCCCCGGGGCAGACCCAGAACACACTGGAGGGATTACATATCTCGTCTGGCCTGGGAACGCCTCGGGATCCCCCAGGAGGAGATGGAAAGCCTTGCTGGGGAGAGGGACGTCTGGAATACTTTGCTCAGCCTGCTGCCCCCACGACCCAGCGTTGGATAAGTGGTTGAAAATGGATGGATGGATTTCACAGATGCACTTAAAGCAGTATTCTTTTTTTTTTTTTTGGCCACTTGAGGGAAAGAGGAACAAGCTATAATCACAATACTGACATCACCTTATAAGTCTGTTGTGACTGTGTTTCTGACCATATGATGATTATACATCCAATATTCACTCTCCCTTTAACTCTGGTCTAGTCTCCAGTAATTTGTGAATGAAATATCTGGCTCTTCAGGGACTAAATGTTCCTCTGTGTTTAAAAAGCTGCTGCTGCTGCAAACTGTCTCAATGAGAATAGTGACACTGAAACACAACAGTAGCAGGACGTTAAACCAAGACAACTGGCTGAGAGATGATAAAACGCTCTGTAGCAAATGGAGGTGCAGAGTCAGGTGGTGAGAGACAATGAGAGGGTTGTCACGCTGTGTGGGATGGGGTCACTGTCTTGTGAGATACAAAGTGTATGCAGCCAGCCCAAAAATGAGAGGTAAGTGAGTGTAATTAATACTTGGTTGCATTGGTTAGGTTTCGGCGAGTGGAGTGGGCTTGGTTAGGATCAGGGTAAGAACGTCAGGTAAGCCCATTATAGGCAGACTAAGGCAGAATAAGGCATGCCATTCTTTCGCTATCCTAGGATTCACAAATTTGCCCCCGGGATCTCTGAGCACATGGGAGAAGTTTTCCTTGTAGGCTTCCTCCAAGAAATCCTTTTCTGACCGAAATTGATTCATTTTAACCCAAATTGCGCCTTTTTTCTAACCTTAACCAAGAGACTCTTTTCTGGGAGAGAAGAAGGGAGGAAAATTTCTGTGGAGTAACAGTTGTGCCTCAGTACTGAGTGAGCAATGGAAGATTTTTAGCACAGAAAAAAATGTATTTTTTGCAAGCACATAAATTATGTTTTGAAGATAAATTATACACAAGCAAAAAATTATTGAACTTGAGCAAATAAAAATAAATTCTGTGCTCAATAAATGAATGCACATGTGTCCTGTTGGTCCACTGCGTGGTACATTTGCAAGTGTGCCAGGTTAGGTGAGCATGCAGGCAAAGTTGAGCACGTACAGAGTGGAGAGGCTGAGAGAGACAAGGTGAGCGAGCGTGCAGCAGTCTGTCAGGGCACTCAGCAAGAGTTTGTGAGGGACAGGGGTTATCATTGCACATTAATATGGGTAATAGCACACATGCACATTCATGTATCGAGGACAAAATATATTCAGATCCAGAATTCAGCTGCTCGTCTTCTCACACACTCTTGCACCCATGACCAACCCAACCCCAGCTCCTCCTCATCACCTATAAAGCCCTCCTCCCTACCTGTCTGGGCTCCTGCACTGGCACACTCCCTCCCGCACTCTCAGGTCTGCTGATGCCAACCTCCTGTCCTCCCAACCAGGACCTCATTCCCTAAATACATCCGAGACTCCCCCTCACTCTCCACCCTCAAAACATACCTTTTCAAAACTGCCAACAACCTTTAAAACCTGTGTTCTTCTTCTCCCGCTCTGCATCATTTCCCTTCCCACGGATTATTTTGTTTTGTTTTGGTTTGTTTCGTTGTTCTTGTTCCTTGTAAAACATCTTCGAGTATCCAGAAAAGTGCTATATAAATCCATTGTATTTGTGTATGTATGTATGTACATACGTACCTTAAAACTTCACTTAGAAGCCTAGTCCCAATTAAAAGCCCAGTATCATTTACTAGCCTAGAATGGCTACACATTCTAACAAATAAACCCCTGTCTCAATTAGACGCCTGGTCTGGTTACCAAGCATTTTATTTTTTTAATAGAAGTTCTTCAGATGTATAAAACTGCATTGTTGGCTATCTCAAATCATGTGTCCATTCCTCAATTACCTCCTCAGTTATTCATATTTCTTCAGTCCTCAGATCAAAAGGATCAAGAGTTTTTCATAAAAACGAATCCAAGTTGTGAGTATTGTTTTAACAGGATAAAATCGTGTTGTGTCTGTATGCCGGGTGCCATAATCCTGGGGAACTATCTCTCTGATGCTGTCTGACCTGGATTAAATGAATGATTCATAATTAACATATTATCTGAAGTGTAGTTTTTATACAAGTGATATTCATACTGGTTGAAAAAAACAGTTTATTAGATTTCCCAATCTTTGCTGAGCAACATATTTGTGTGAAATGAATAAAGGCCTGTCCCAAATAAAAGGGAGTTTATGGTTTTATGGTATGTACGTATGAGTGTATGTGTGTATGTATGTATTTATTAGCTGATATCTATAATGGACAACACCTCTCACCCCCTGCACGAGAATCTCTGTGCACTGAGCAGCTCATTCAGCAGCAGACTGCTGCACCCACAGTGCAAGAAGGAGCGCTACCGCAGGTCATTCATCCCATCAGCTGTCAGACTCTTAAACAGCAACACCTGACGAAATGTAGCACAGTCATGTCTGCTGCATGACTGCTAAGACAATTTAAACATTCTGTGCAGTATTTCCACCTATAAATATTTTTGTATATATATATTGTAAATATTGTGTAAAATTTTTTGTACAGCTCATTATCTTAAGTGCCTTAAATTTTTTTAATATATTTTGTATTTTTTAATATAGTAAAATATGTACACACACATATATATATATACATATACTGTACATACATATTTTCTATTTTTAATCTATATTTTATTTTTAGAATACACTTTCTGTCTGTGCTTTGAGCTGCTGTGACATGTGAATTTCCCCAGTGTGGGATCAATAAAGTTTATCTTATCTTAACTTATTATTATTATTATAATTGTTATGTGTTAGCAAAATACAATTTTCTTGCGCTCAAAATCTCGCTCAGGATTGAGGCACAAATACCACTCCATACAAACCACTCTTTCACTGTCTGTCGCCTCTCTAACGGAAGCCTCGTTTCCCTGGAGCACCTGAACGCCTCACTCAGAGCCGGGCAGACACGGGGCGCAGGTACCTCCACCTGCTGGCCGGTGTGTGAACTACAGCCAGGCGGAGCAACACATCCTTCATCTCCGACCAGTCCAGATTGAAGGAGGACAGAGAGGCAAGCCGTGAAAGCGAACAGATGTGAACCGGACTACGCAAAGAGAACAAGCTGTAGTTAAAGACGGAGAACCTTTCCTTCTGCTAATATGTGGCAACCCGCGTCGGAGCGACTGCAGGTAAGACCCGGCTGTGTGTGTGTGTGCGTGTGTGTGAAACGCTTCTTGTCGACAGGGCAGCAGTAAATAAACGGTTCAGCCGTGTTAACAGTGACTGAGACCCGCCGTGCTGTGCGTGGCTCCAGCCTGGACACACTTGGTACGGTTTCTGAGCGGCTACAGATGTTTCCCGAGCTCCGTCTTTCCCCTTTATGTTGTAAGTCGTGTTTTAAGTGTAAGAAACCAGCTCAGAGTCATTTTTTCTTCGCCTATCTCTGTGTCTCTGTGATACGTTTCAACGCACCTATTCACGTTACGCAAGCCGCCGGGGGTACAGTGCAACAATTTATACCTCCGCTGCATTCCTGTGCCAATCCACCGCTGGAGATTATCTCAAAATATCATTCAAAGGCATATTCATGTAGTGTTTAAACGCCTCTTTGGCCCACGGGCCTGTTTGAGCCAACACTGTACCTTCACACTAACCCACAGAGTGTAACTGCAGGCCTCCTGCTCCTGTTGTCACTATTTTCCCCTAACATCAGGATGCGTAATCTCACCGTCTTCCTCTCCATTCCCGTGTGAAATCTCCGTGGTCAGTAACCTGCCGCCTGCGACCTGTTCAGAAATGGGGGAAAAACAGCGTTAATGACACGTAGTTTGATATCCAGGGGCAAGCCGTGCACCGAGCCTGGCTTCACGTCTCCTGCAGACGTAATGCTCTCCAGATGTCGGCCTGCACACTGCCTGCCAAGTGAACTTGCACAATCCCTTCTTCTGCCCAGGCGTCAAGAAGATGGAATCACGAATTATTTAAAGCGAGAGTTCCGGTGTTCAGATGTGGAGTTACAGGCCGCTGTAAATTACACACATCTGCATGACCCCCTCTACTCTCCAATTAGTCCTAACATCCAATAATGTGGCCTGATATCACACACTTGTTGTCCAGTGTGTCATTTATACATACATATGAGCTGTTATTGACTATTGAACACAGTGACTGTCATTGTCAGGCTCAACAAGTGTCCTCCAGTCACCATATATCTCACATTTTCCGCAGCCTGTTGTTGCTTGAGTAAATTTGGGAAGTGCATGTAAGTCAGTGAGTCGTTCCACTCACTGCACCCTGCCAGCTAGCTACACTAAAAGACAAACAGCCCCATGAACAGTCATGTGGTCGCAAGGTTCAAGTGTTTTAAGGTGAAGTCAGGGGTGTAAATTTAGACCGTGCAAGCAGTGCAATTGCACCGGGGCCCCTGGGGTGGAGGGACCCACAGAGAGAGCAGGCCCTTGCAAGTGCAGGGAATATACCTGTGTTCAGAGGTATATGATATATTAATTTGAAAACGGTGCAGTTTACTATGTATGATTAATTTTATTTTTGTCAGATATGCAGTGATGATTTCTGCGTAATATGTATGTTGATGTTGTCCAGTGTCAAGTCCCTACAGCCCTGTTCACTGAGCAGTATGGTTCAGTTTAGTTTGGTATGCCTTTTTTTCAGTTTCCACTGTGAAAAGTTGTGGATGGTACCAATGGAACTGTTCCCTACCGTCCTTATTTTTGGTCCCCCCTCTGTTGGGGTACCTAGCACACAGATCTGGTACTAAAAGGTGGAGCTGTGAACACTGCAGTCTTTTAATAGGTCAATAGAGGACAGTCACTCTGCTCAGGGCTGAGTGTTGGCTGGTTTTGAGGCTTCTGTTATACTATAAAACAAAAGGATGTTTTGCTGCCTCTTGCAGCAGCTGGAGTCAGAAAAAAAAAAAAACTTAATTCACTGGGCTGACTGCCGGCAACTTTTAAGGTGGAGCATTAACTTGTAATAGTACTCAATGCATGAGTTGACGACGTGAATCCATCAGTTCACCTTAAATTTTACTGAAAACTTTGACCATTACTTTAGACTTAGACTTTACACTTTTGGTCAATGAGTGGATCTTCAAGCATTTATATATATATATATATATATATATGTTAATTTCGACTAGGGCTGCAACTAACGATTATTTTCATTGTTGACTAATCTGTTGATTATTTCTTCGATTAGTCGACTAGTCATTTTATCAAAAAATGTGTTAAAATGTTGAAAAATGTCGGTCTGTCTCTCCCAAACCCCAAAATTATGTCATCTAATGTCTTGTTTCGTACTCGCGCCAAAGGGTTTTAGTTCACTGTCATGGGAGAGTGTGTAAAGCTGCCAATATTTGAATGTAAGAAGCTGCAACAAGAGTATTTTGGGGTACTTTTATGGTACTTTTCTATGAAAAATGACTCAAACCGATTAGTCGACTACTAAAATAGTCACCGATTATTTTAATAGTCGATTAGTCATCGATTAGTCGACTAATCGTTGCAGCCCTAATTTCGACCGGATTCTGTGAACAGCATATAATCTAAACCTCACTCAGAGAACAAAAAGCACCGCAGAGCATTGTTCCTGTGGGCTCCAGCAACACTAAACCCCTGAGCTTGCCTGAGAAGGACTAAACACACAAACTTGCTATTTTTAAATATCCCACGGAGAGAGACTCTTGCTGCAGCCTGTTCTATTTTGTTCTGAAAATGTCGGCGTGCAGCCTCGTTCTGTGGACGATAAACAAGGTGCAGACTGTTAAAGGAGGAAATGCAGTGAGTGCTGGGCGGAGCAGTGAGTGACAACAACCCCACCCACATTTAAGAGTACTGTCTGTGGTGGAAATGCTAGGGTCTGGGTACCATGTCTGAAGGGTTACTTTTGGTTCCAAAGGTACCATACTGAAAGTGTTTGGTGGAAACAGGGTTTATTTGTGTCAGGGTAATAGATGCACGAGTGAGTGCATTAGGGCCCGTCATGATAGTGTACACCGGGGCCTGATGTAACTTCTTTATGCCACTGGCTTAAGTTATTTTATTTTACCATCACAGCAACTGGTTATTGATAATCTCATAAATTCACTATATTGTAGGGGTAGGGGGAAAAATTGATACAATATAGCATCCCAGTATTTTTGTGTTTCAGTATCGTATCATCAAACAGTGCCAAGTATCAATTTTTTTATTATATAAATTATTCATGTGATAAATACAAATTTAACATTTGGTAGCCTAATATAATCAATTGTGTTTTCAGTCCACTACAGACATTTTGCTGCTGCTGCTGCTGCTGCTGCAAAAAAAAAAAAAAATGGCTGAAGTGAGATGAACAAACTGAAAATTAGATGACGCAGATGTTGACAAAGCTTTCCTTTATGGACATAATTTACAGTCGAAAAAAAGATAATAAATAGCAGTATATTTTAACGCAATACTCAGCATATCGCAACATATTTAAATTCGCAATAATATTGTATAGTGACTTAAGTGTCGTGACTATATCGTATCGTGGATACTGTATATTTTTAGATTTAAGTTTTATTTTTATGTTTAACCAGGTCAGTCCCAATGAGATCAATGATCTCTTTTTCAAGGGAGACCTGGCCAGGACCACAGTATAAGAAAACGTTACAGACAAACAACAATAACTGTAAGAAAAAACATAAAAGAAGTAATTCAAACTGGAATTTTTACTGCCATTTTCAGTCCACCACTTCCGCACTTTCAGCACTCTAAACAGATAGAAATGCCAACTTAGTAACGGTCAATCAACCCTCAATATTGTGCATCAGCAGCACCATGCTGATTTCTTGACAGCTTATGGGGTGCAGAACAGGGTGCACCCACGTTATCAGGTATCCTCTATGTGTGAATGAATAACTCTGATTTCACTGCTGTTATGTCTGGAAACCATCTGGATTCATATTCTGAAACTTTTACAAATACCAAAGAGTAGGTAAAGAAATTGTTTAGAGTGGCAGTCCACTGATTTAACTCTTGAGAATTAGTTAAATTCTCATAAGGAGTGAGACTCTGCCTGTTGAAAAGGGCTTTTAAAGGAACAGTGTTAAAGATTCAGGAGGATTTAGTGGCATCTAGTGGTGAGGATTGCAGATTTTAACCAGCTGAAACTTCTCCCAGTTAGAATTCCTTCAGTGTTAGTTGTTCAGGAGGTTTTTAGCAGTAGTCAAATTATCCACTACTAAACAAATGGACCAGGTGATTTTAAACTGATAAAAGACAATGAATAAAGCAGTGTAACGTTAAAAAATTCAACTGGAGCTCTCGTTGTGGAGGGGCTGAAGCAAAAACACAAATGGCTCTATGTAGAGCCAGAGTTTGGTTTACTCATTCTGGGCTGCTGTTGCAAATAGGACCTGCTCCCTATGTTGATATGAACAGCTCATTCTAAGGTAGTGAAAACACAGAAAGGTCTTGGAGACTATTAAAAAAAGCCTGCTTTAAAAACTGAAGGAATTCAGTTTGAAAGACATTTATGTTGAGTTCATGAGTTCAAAGTTGCATTATGGGAAATGTAGTGATAGCTGTATTGAGGCGCAATGCTTGGTGTGGTTTGCGACCCTAAAGAAATCGTACTTCTGATATCTTGGCCACTTGGCTCACACCAGCTTTCCTCCTGGAGTCCAGCTGTGGCCCAGAGTTGATAAAGAGTTTAAGATGTTTCTATTGTCAACTTCAAAACTATGAAACGCCGCACTGAATGGCAATGCTTAACTTAATGGATGACTTCTGAGGTGAACTTGGATCAACAAAGTCTGCCCGGCTGCTTTGTTCTCAGGGTAAACAGCAGAAACGTTTATGAATTACTCATGGTCTGCCAGGATCTTTTGGATCTGTAAATTAAAGGTTAAAGTTCAAAATAACAGTTTAAGAGTAAAAAACCTTTACGGTGAAAAGTGGCAGTAGAACGGTAGCAATACCTGCCCATTGCCTGCTTTGTAACCGTGGCAACAACCATCCTTTAGAGTGCTTCACCTCTCTCGAGCTGGGAACGGTGGGGTTTTCTCGAGCTGAAGATGTCAGTTAGCTGATCTGGAATGCACCAGCGTTTATCTCCTGTTTTGTTGTTTACATTCACTATGGCATCCGTCCATATTATTCTCACTTGTGCTGTCCTCTGTTGCCATAGCAACACCTGATGTCTTGCTGCATTTTTGTCTCATGCTCAGGCAGAGAAGAGGAGGGGGGGAAGAGATAAAAGGAGGTGTGGGGGTGAGGAGATATAGGTCGTGGCGTGAGTTAAGCATCGCCAATCACATTTATGTTGACAATCAGAAATGTTTTGGAGCCAAAGTGTGTGTGTTGCATCGCTGTGTGTCTGTGCTGCATCATGTTTTTCTGTCCATCTTTCTCTCTGTGTCCATTTCCCCATCCCTCCTACATCTCGCTGACCAGTTTCAGGGCCCCTTCCTCCCAAGGCAGAGGCCATGTTAGTTCAACAACAGATTGCGCAATACGCCATGGTCTGGGCACGATCACTCACACACGTATACACTCTCATACAAGTTGGCAGGCGGGTTAAGCATGCACACACACACACACAACATGCTTCCTTTTTGAGTATTCCTAGGGCTACCAAACATGTTTTTTCTCTGTGTCAGCAGCTCTTTCTTTAGCCATGGTTTCCACTTTTGACACTTTAATGTGTGTGACTCTGACAAACAGGGCTGAGCACATAAAAAAGATGTGGACCTGACAGTGCAGTAATAGCTGACTGAGGTCAAACACGGTGGGAACCAGCCACTGTCTGTGCATCTTTACTTGTTACTGCGGCCACCTCCGCCTGCCTTTATTTGTTTCTGTCCCTCAGTCTGTCTGTCTGTCTCTCTCTTTGTCTGTCTGAGGTTGCTGTGTGGCCACAGCTATGTTGTTGAGACTGTGGCCTTGGTGGCAAAAAGAATCTACAAGCAGACTGGCACAAAATTCCCATGGTCCCCTTCGACACGTTGCTTCTTTCTTTTTTTTTTTTTTTTGTCGGCAGCACACATTTGCCTCTTGTGAAGAAATGGCTCTTGGCTCACTGGTTTGGCTCTTCATATTTGATGAATGGGCATAATCTCCTGTTGGCGGAAGTCATAATTTTTCAAGGTTTTCCACGGATTTGCATTTGACAGAGAGTCTTATCCTCACCATTGGTCAAAACTGAAGTGTTTCAGCTGTGTAATTTAATTTTTTTGTTCTTAAGCTTTTACTTGTTTTTTGTTCAGAACACTAACATCGATCGCACTTTCTGGACTCATTTTTCTTGTCCTGTTTAGTATGTAGCAGGGTTCAGAGCTTTATTTGCTGGATTCGGTTTAAGACTTGAATTATGGAGCTCACAAGATGCACCCAATATACATGTTAAGGGTAAACGTAGGTTGCAGACACTCCCTAACATGCCCCAAATGTAAAAAAAAAATGACCCTAAGTGTTAATCAAGCTGATTGTTATGTCCAACTCCCATTAGGTTGTTGGTTCATAACTTATAAAGAAAAACGTGAACATCAAACAAAAAATCTGAGCTCATATTTTCACTAATCACGTCCACCAAGGTCATGTATTCGGCCCGCAGTAATCATTTGTCTTTTTGTTTGTCAGCAGGATTACAGAAAAATTACCGGCCCGATTTTGGTGAAACTTGTTCGATGCATGTAGCATGGGCCAAGAAAGAACCCATCCAATTTTGAAGCAGATCTGAATTATGAGGCAGATACACACATTTTTTTTTTAATTTGAGATTTTTTGCGAGGGCCGGGATTGCCTGTACACGCCTCTCACCTCAGATGTCACAAGCAAACATGGAGGTGGCTGAGTCAAAATGGTGGCAGACAGCAGGGCAGTGCTAACAACAGCAACTGTGTTCACAGAGCTAACAGTGTTAATCGGGGTCACCAAGGTAACCTTTGCATATATAAATGATAGACCTACAACAAGGTCCAGCCACCGTGGGTCTGGATGGCATCATCAGTGGTGCTAATAGCGCTAACGACTCTTCCTAAGTGAAGGCAAACAAGCGAACAAGTTGGGAAGAGATGTTATTTTGGTTTATCCCAATTAAGATATCCTAACCTGCTCTGTGTGTTCGCAAAACAAGCTAAGCAACATGTAGTTTGCTTAAAAAAAGTGCTCGCGCTGCCTTTATTTTTGTAAGACTACGCACCTCCAACTTATTGTAGAGCAACAGCAAGACATTTCTTAGGCTTGTTCAGGGCTCGATAGGCTCCCAGAATCATGTGCAGTGTATCTGGAGAATTTTGCGTCATATTGTTTTTCTGTATGTTCCAAAGAGGTGGAACAGAGCTAGCACTGTCAATGGAGGTTAGCTCACAGTCACTGGGGGACCCAACAACACCAAGGTAGCTTAAAAGAGGAGAAGTCACTGTGTCATAGCACGAGCAACAAAATCCAGTATGCTCAAAGCTAAATCCCTAGATCACGATCATGGAACATGGAGATGATGATGCATTTCACTAAGGCGTCCACAGTCTGCCTTGGGTCAGACTACATTTTAGACAAAAATAAAGATATGAGGAACTTGAACAGTGTCATAATATTAGTCTGCAAGTGTACACATGAAGTCTGTCCGGCCATGTGCACCCAAAGAGCACCTGGTACTACCACTTTGTTTGGAGCACAGTCTGCTATAACCCTCCAACAATGCCTAGGGCGACGCAGACCTGCAACTGTGGGTCAGGACTACAGTATCAGCAGTGCTATCAATGCTAACAGTGCTAACAACAGCAGCAGGGTGCTCATAGAGTGGCGTTTATACCATCATCTGAGCTCAGATTACAACGGCTGTAGAAGGGTGTGACCTCACTTTCTGCTTAAGGGGATGCCATTACTCCAGTATATCTTTACATAGCAAATAGTTGTTTGCTGCTATATTAATGTTCTGAATGTTGTTTATTGCACCTTTAGTATTACATGATAGAGCATTTGGCTTTGAAGGAGGTTTGTAGCCTTTGAATGTTCTCCTAATTTTCACTATTACACTAGGAAAATTTGCGAACATTTTACAGCTGAAACAACTAATCAATTAATTAAGCAATCAAAAAATCAATTGGCAAGGCAAGTTGATTTGTTGAGCACATTTCATACACAAAGGCAATAAATAAATAATTCATTGAAACAGAAAGAAAAACAAAATATAGACATTTAAGTGCAAAATAACGTTTTAAAGGAATTTAAAAGTTAAGAACAGAGACATGAACACAGGATAGAAGGTCAAGAGAGCTAGTATTTAAGGTTCAGTTGAAGGTATTGCAGAACATAAAGGTGGTCAGAGCTGGTGTACGTCTAATTTACTCTTGAAGTTTGTTCCAGTTTTGTGGTGCATTGTAGGTAAATACTGTATCTCCATGTTTAGTTTGTACGTTCAGTCAGCAGCCCTCCTCCTGATGACCTGAGTGGGTTCATTAAGGAGTTTATATTTTGGACGTACTAGACTATTTTCTACCTGACAGTAGGTGAGTTATGAAACACATTTAGATTGGCTTTGTTCCTGACAGCAGGCTGTGTTTTTTGTCATTAGCAGGTCTTTTTAATCTGCCCCGGCCCCGTGGAGACTATTTAAGATGTTGCGGTGGGTTCATTGTTTACGTCAAAGAGTTGTTGATGTTTTTACTGCCAGCCAGAAATTGCCACCCCCAGGCTTTGAGGTTTGGGTACTTTTAATACCCACTTCCTCCTACAGAAGTAACCCACCAATCACAACATCCGATCATTGACCGTCTCCCTCCCACACACCCTGGTGCTCCAATCAAGGTCAAGAAAAACAGGTTTTTCTCTGCGTAGGGACCTCCTACAGTCCACTCTGAGTTTAGCCCGTTCAGACATATTTCCTCTCGTAAACTGTCCCAGGATCAGAGGGGGAGGCTGTAAACACATAGAGGGACAGCTTAGAAAGTTACACTGCCCAATCCCTACCATGCAATGAAATGGAGGGGGTGCATCCTACTTTTGGCTTTAGGTAGTAACATGCTGGGTGAACCTCCTCCTCCTCTTTGTCTACCTGCAGACCACAGTGTATCCCCTCAATAGGTTTACACAAGGAAGGATGTGTTTGTGTGTAAATGGGGTCTGAGATACAAACAACAGCAGGATGGCGCTGGTTGCCAGTCAGCATGACACAGGTTTTGTTTAACTTCAAAGTGAGGACATTGTTTGGATAGGCACGGTTTGTTGGTCATCGTTCTTTTTATGTGTAACTCTGGTCCATGTGCTGTTTATTCACTGGTAAATGGCAGTGGTTTTGTGCCTGTTGTTTGTAAGCAAAATATCTTGCTCTGGCTTTAAAGGTACCTGTGAATCATTTGGTCACTAGTAGCACAGTTGGACAGTGTTTTTATGAGTGTGTCACCATTTACACGGGGTACACTGCACACGCTCGAGGATGCAGGAGTCATGGGTAAGGGGATACACATTTCTTACTTTAATACTTACTTGTATTTGTGTGGAATGGTCACGTCAAAGGGATTATGATCCGGCACAGACACATGCAGAATACATGTTATGTAGATTAATGCACATAATGTGGAACCAAAGTTCACAAGCACGATTCCCATGTGGAAACTTTCAGCCACACACTGTTAGCAATGTATGCTAATGTTAGCACAGCAAGTGAATCACACTAGCACAAACGAAACGACGAAGTTGTAACAGCTACAACAGCAATGAAGAAAGACTTGTGTATGACACAAGAACAGTGTGTCAGTGTTGTTGCATTGTAGTAGGGGTTGTGAATGGAAACACATCGAACATGCAAACACAGACTCGACAGCATCACCCAGATGTACTGATCACCAGGACTACAAAAAAAACCCATACTAGAGCCCAGTTCCTTATCCCTGCTGAGATTCTTTCCACTTCTGTAGCCCGTTGTGATCTGTTGCCTTGTTTGTTCAGTGTTCATATTGTAATACACACCTACTTTAAATGATCCTTATTCAAAGTTGCCAGCAGGCAAAATTTTACCTTATACCAGGTTCACACTACTCAATATTAGCCCGATTATAGCCTGGCGCAGTGTCGTACGGTGTCGGCTTAGATCGACGTCCCGACAGAAAGTGTAGCATGTTTGATTTTCTGTTTGTCATTCACAACTTTCCTGTTACTGCTGTCCCTTTGAACAATAGAGACACAGAGTAATCTGCTGCATTGACAACTGTATGGCAACAACACGCCAACCTTTTTAATATTTCCTTTAGGAATGTTTCCACACATAGTAAAAAAGAAAAAAATTATGGCGTGAAACAGCAGAGTGAGTACTGCCATTAGCATCAAGCTAGCAAAGAATGCTACTTCTTCATAATGGAGGATATAAAGAAATGAAATTTTTAAAAATAGTGGCGGGGCTTTTACTTACCACAACTGCAGAGGCTACCAGCTTCATTAGAAACGAGCCTTTGTATTTTTCTGTTCCATTCCTGTTTACTTTTAATCTGCTCCTGTTTGCCCTGTTAAAGTTAAAGTTAAGGCATCGCACCTCCATTTCAACTGCTGTACCAAACTGGCACTAAATCATGGCTTCTGTGTACTGTTACCCCCTGTTCCACTGATCAACAAGAGGTGGTACATCCCAAGAAACACAGCAATACATGAGCAAAGGGCAGAAAAGAAGAAGGAGATTGCTAGCAAACAAACATGGATGGAAACAACGCAAGTTCTAAAATAGGCTTTGCAGATGTTTTGCAAAGAAAGGAAATGCATTCAGCTTATTTTGTCAGGCCTCAAGCATACACACAGTTCATTTTGGTGAGTAAATGTATACAGAAGTTTGTTTACAACAAAACACCACAGGGCACCTTTAAGTGTTGTCAGCTAATATAGGAGGCCCAATGTACAGCTCTCAGTTGGATATTTGATGCTCTGAACTTACTTGTTCCGTTGTTTGTTTCTCTGTAGAAAGTTTGTCCCAATTGAGGGCTGAGATAATTCAATGATTCTGGCTTCTTTTAAAGCTCCGTTCCACACATAATGTCATGATTGGTTTCCTGACCATGTAGACCAGCCGTGATGTGGTGTCAGGGGCCACACTGATTGCAGGCGCCATCCTTAAATTTAAACCCCAGTCTGGTGACAGTGATACGGATTTGTTTTTGTTCATTGAAATGCACAGTAAGATCAGAGCCTGGACAGTGTCTGACTCTACACTTGCATATATTTTCTTTAGAAAATGAAAAGATGAGATGCAGAGCAGATGACCTGATAACAAACAGTGATGTCCTACTGTCTCGCACTCCGCAGACAGACCTACATCTGGTACAGAGCTCTACACGCTCTTTCATCTCCCAGCCCGCTACATGTGTGTGTGGGATGGCGTATGCAGATGTGTCTGAGACGAGCTAATGTTGTTGACAAACTGTTTTGGTCTTGAGGTCTGTGTTGCGCTGCTAACCGTACTTTGCATGACTTACCACATTTTCAGCATGAACCAGTAGCCATTTGTGTATCCAAGGGCTGTGTTTTTTTCAGATTAGTGTCTATCATTTAGCTTCTGCTGGTTTCTTAACATTATTTCCAGCTGTTTTATCACGATCATGTCCCCATAACCCTCATTTTGTGTGTCTCAGTAGGCGTGGCCGTGCAGAGGTCTGTTTTTACCCTGTTATGCAGTGTCTTACCATGAGATTGACCCGAGAACCTCTTTCCTGTAAGAATGCTCCCTCAGGGGGCCAAAAGTTTAACTTACCATCTGTGACCTGCTAAGCTCATCACTGCAGGAGGGCAAACTCTCCAAAGCCTGTCTGCTTGACTTTCTCATGGACATGAATGCTCCAAGTGTCGTCCTGGGTTTATGTATTTTTTTAATGTGCAACTCGCAATTATTTAATAGTGGAGAGTCTTTGAAAAATAACCATGTGTACTTGTGGTGATGACACTTGTGGTTTCTTCTCAGCTCAGGGACATACTTGGGGAACAATCACTCAAAATTAGCTTGCAGGGATGGTTTTGTGCGATTTGACCTTTGGTCATCCACCCAATTTTAAGTATTCGTACTTCTCTCTGAAAAAAAAAGGTTATGTGATAAAGTTTATTGCACAATTTTTAAGCAAATACATATTATATGAGCCTTAAGATCTGTAAAATACAAACATATGAATTGTTGAAGTTATTAAAAGGAGTTCTGGTAATGTTCAGCCAAGTTCCTATTTATTGTGGCTTATTTGCGTCATAAAATGCGTGTTAATCATATGGTTACAGGCAGCAATGAGTCAGTGTGGATGCTTTTAGCATTATAGTCTGCTGCTAAATATGTAGACCTTTTAATGTTATGACAGTGAATGTCATAACCGGCTTACAAATGACCAAATAGTTTGACTGGATTTATAGCAAGTCTGAACATACTGAGAGTGGAAGCAATAAAACTTGGTAAGTATACACAGACAGAATAATACTTGGCAATTACTAATAATAAAACAAATGTAATAAAAATGCATCTCCATTGAATAAGACTGTAGCTTTATGCACGATGTGAAGATGTCTCATAAGATGTGAATGGTTGGAAATCTGAATCTAAAATGTGTGCACTGCTTGCTAGCCTAACATGTTTCTTTTATTTGGCCTATCCTCAAAATACAGCATATCTTGTCTCTACAACTGTAAAGTAACAGCTGAAAAGTCTGGACAGGTTCAACCTCTGTGATCAAACAATTGCAGTTTCACTGAGCCAAAATAACCTCAGTGATTATTTAGAAATGGTCCCCTTGAATCCAACAAAAAGGAGAACCTGGTTTTTAGGAGAAGTCATGTGCTTTCTTTGACCCGGGTAAAAAATGCAGATCGACACTGGCAAGGAAATTCCTGGTAGTTGCAGTGGTATGGGTTTTAATTTGGTTACTTTTCACAAACATGTCATTCAGACATTATTTAATTTGTCTAAGGATGTTGGTGAAAATCCCAGATAGGACCCAAAGAGCACCGGGCATGGCATTAAGGACTTGAAGCCAAAGAGGGTGTTGGCTGTCACTTATCAAACTGGAGATCTGGTGGAGATGTGAAGTTTTCCTACAATTAGATTTCTGATATGTATGAATTAGGATTACAGGACAGCATGGTCTGGGTAAGCTTGTTATAAAATACTGCAGGTTTCAGGCAGTGACTAAGTTATGAATGACTTACAGAAACATTGTACAATAGTCCACCTTTCACCTTCTCCTCCCCTCTCTCCCTGAATCTCTCTGAAACACACATAACAAGCAGCTTTATCATCAGCGCCGCTGCACTCCGGGTTTCCATTATTACTATGTTTTTGACCAGGAAAATCTGTTCATGTCAGACATATTTAAATCTCTCCAGTTGAAGTGTTTGGTACAGATATTTCCTTCTGAGAATATGTAGGCCTACCGGTGTGTCCTAACAGCAAGTAAGCAAGCGTCTCTGTCCATACTCTAATCTGTTAAATATGCAATGCTGTTATGTCGTGTAAACAAACCATATAAGATATCTGTGCACTTGAGATTATACTTGAAACATAACCACTTAAAAGATGGATGAGTTCTTGCTATCTCCCCACATTTACTTTTTAAACAGAAAACACACAACGCCTAGTCCCTTTTACTAGCCCAGTGTGGCTACACATTTTGACAAATAAAGGCCTGTCTCAATTAGACGCCTGGTCCGGTTGCCAAGCAGTTCATTTTTTTTAATAGAAGTTCTTAAGATGTATAAAATCGTGTTGCTGGCTACTTCAAATTATGTGTCCATTCCTCGATAACCCTGTAAATTATTCATTTTCCTTTAGTCCGTAAGTTCCTCAGATCAAAAGAATCAAAAGGGTTTTTTCATGAAAATTAATCCAAGTTGTGAGTATTGTTTAAAGAGGGGTTGTGCTGATATGCCTGGTGCCGTAATCCTTTAGTGCCATAACTCTCTGAATCTCTGATGCGCTGTCTGTAAGAGCTAGATCAAATCAGTGATTCATAAGTGGTATATAATTTGAAGCCTAATTTTAAAACAAGTTCTTTTCATACTGATTTAAATAACCACATTGATTTGATTATATCTCCTGATCTTTGCTGAGCAACAGTTTTGTGTGATGGAATTAAAGGCCTGTCCCATAAAGACGCCTGTCCCAAATACAGACCCATTGATTTCAGTGATAAAAGCAAATAAAAGCCCAGGTTAATAATTGAAGTTTTATGGTATATTGTTATTAGCAATGGTCATTAGCAGCAACTTTCAGCTGCGGTTTGCGGGCTTGCAGTTCTGCTTCAGATGATTGGTGAAAACATGTTTGTGGGGTGGATTGGCTCTCGTCACTGGCTGGGTTGGTGTGGGTTTTAAAAAGCCCTGACCCCCGCATCACAAGTGACTTTAACCTTCCTGAGTTGTAGCTACACTGAGCATTTTGTGCACACTAGTGGTGGAACATCAAAATTAATTTGAGGGTGTCAACCAGATGTAAATTTGTAACATATTAAAGGCTTTCTCAGGCCACTGAGTGTTGCTCAAGTTTACTAAAACAAAGTCCATAATCCTGAAAGAGGATCATTATTTGCAGATTTGAGGTTTTCTTGTGACAGCAGCCATTGTTTGGCATTTAGGTCTGAAGTGTAGACAGGACCCTTGTCCTGTAACCAGCTCAAACCCGACCCAGACCACACTGCCCTGATGATGGAGACAGAAAACCTGCCCGGGTCCAAGTTAAAGTCAGAAATAGAATCAATAACAGCAGTAACTTGATGAGGAGACTGTTGGGACTTGAGAAATAAAAAACATTAAAATGCAGCGAAAATATTATGAATAGAATTCCAGCGTTAGTCCACAAGCGGCCCTCCGCTCAGGCCTTTTGCTCCTGGTGGGGGGTGGAGGAGTCGGGGAGCCCACCACAGACCTCCTCCCCCCTCTCTCTCTCTCCGTACCGGGGCCAACCGCAGGAATGCGAGCCGCTGTCAGGAAGCTGTAAAGTGCTGACGCGGAGGTCAGCGAGCGTTTACACACATGTGGCTTTACTTTCACAACTCCATCTTGCTTTTTCTCCTTTTCTCCTTCATCTGCTCCTTGTTTTTTTTTCTTACCTTATCTTCCTATTTCCCGACAACACCCCCCACCCCCCTCTTTCTTTATTATTCTTTCCTCAACATGAAGGTTCATGGGTAGGTGTGCGTAGGGTTTCTGCTCCAACAGCTTGTGTGTTGTACTGTAGGGCATCATCATAGGATGCGCACTAAAGTGACCTCAAGTGTGAAATAGCCTACTTTTTAAAAATGTGATTTATGACAATTGTACATACAATTTTAAAACCTTAAAACTGGCAATATTTATGAAGGTATGGTATGGTGTTATTAAGAGGGCAGTGGTAATATAATATAGCCAAATGACAGGTATTTGGAGTCAGATTAATGTAATTAAACATATGTCACAGGCACTGACAAGGCAGACTACAAAGCACCAATGCTAGAAATTGCACAAGATTAATTTGAATCTAATATAACATATTTATATAACAGAAGTTATTAATAATCACTTTATTAATGTAGCACCTTTCAAACAATGTCCCACAGAGCTTTACAATAAAATAAAGCCAAAAAAAGCATTAACAAGATATAAAACAGGATAAAATAGCTTTAAACGTAATATTAAATAGCATCAGTTTAGAAAAAGCCAAATGATAAATATCCTCAGGCAGGGAGCTCCACAGCTGAGGGGCCCGGACAACGAAAGCTTGGTCACTTTTAGTGACGATTTTGGAACATTAGCAGAGCCTTGTTTGAGGATTTCAGGCAGCGATCCAGCTCATATGGAATTAGCAGATCACAGATACAGGCAGGAGCCTGCCCATTCAAGTCTTTAAAAACAAGCAGTAAAATCTTAAAATCAATTCTCAATCTCACCGGTAACCAGTGAAGGGCAGCAAGGATCAGTGTGATGATGTTGCCTGTGTTAGTATGAGTTAAAAGCCTGGCAGCCGCGTGATGCAGCAGCGTTGAATTTAGAGACTGGACACCAAACCTATTTCTTGAAGTTGATGGAGGATGTTCTTCTTGGCTTTGCCAAACAACCCGACACTGACGATTAATGGTAGCCTGTTTTGGCAGCATTGACTGTTTTCATCGCCTGAAAATGTTGAGCATCTGTTGCATAAAAATGGACGTTGTGCAGGTCCAACATGGAAAACAGCTTTAAAGTTCCAAAGAGAAGAAAACATTTGTAAAAGTAACCTATACTTAACAGAACAGTGGTCACTGAGACATATTCTGAGACTTACACTAAAAGAGATGACTAGATTAGCATCTGTTATTGCTACTGTTTTATATTTATATAGCAGAAAGGGGTAATAATGAAGGTGAATAATGGAGGGAGTCACATAAAGGTACAAACAAGACCAAAAGTCTACAGAAGTGATACTCAAGTTACCGCCTGTAGGCCAAATCTGGCCATGATAGGGAGCCGTCAATTGATTTTCACTGGGATTTTTTTGTACTTTTGATTTAAATAAGTTGCCAGGACTGCACAAATAAGCACTAAATAGGGCTTGTTTATTAAAAAAAAATTGCCACAGGAGGATCCAAGCCAAGCCCTCAATGTCTTCAAATGCCCCTGAGTGTACCTGACCTGTGCAGGGCTGCTGTGACTGGCCCCTGGCCTCTTGGTCTTTGGCAAAAGTGGCCCCTGGGCAAATCAAGTTGAGTATCCCTGGTCTACAGCCTAAGCAGCTCTGTGAGGCTGTAAGAAATAGTGATGCTGTGAGGTAAATGCTAACATGCTAACAATAGAGATAACGCTAAGTGCTGACAGTAAGCAGGTATCATGTTTATCATGTCCATCGTCTTAGTTTAGCATGTTAGCAGGCTAGCATTTAATTAAAAGTAAACACAGCTGAGGTGGATGTGATGTCGGCAGTTTTTCAGGAATTTGGTCCAAATTTGTGAATAAAAAAATAGGACCCAATGATCATCAAGGTCATTAAGATTTATCTTCCTGTGTACAAAATTTCATTGCAGCCCATATGACAGTTGTTGAGGTATTTCAGCCTGCATTGATCATGTCACTAGCATGGCAAGAGTTCAGCTTGATCTCTGATAACGTAGAGGAGCTGCACAGACATGCCATATGCCGGTGTTTTTTCCTGACTTGTGAACGTCCTGATTTCATTAGCTGCTCAGTTTCGTCTTGACTGTTTCGAGGGAGCCCAGAAATTCCACAGGGCCAGATCCACCATGTGGTTCTGCTCGGCTTCAGGAAACACTGGCCATGGAGTGTAGTATGAGAGCAGGCGGCTCGCCACTCTTGTTTTGACGGAGGCAGCGAGGGCAGAGCTGCCTTCAACTGCTCCTCACATTCCACTTTCAGCAGAGAAAACCTCTCACACCATCTCACTTCCAGCCTTCATCTCCAGTTTTCACCACTGAGATTAGTTTTCTGTGTGTGTGTGTTTGTGTGTGAGGGAGTGTGTGAGGGTACTGCAAATCTGGAATGCTCCTGCCTTGAATTTCATACTGGTATGTTTTTATACACATCAAACAGCAGCTTAAAACATAATATCCTGATGCCTTTTGTTGGTATTTTAACCCTGTTGTGCCTCGTAACAGTTTTATGGAGCACCAAGCAGATTTTTTTTCTACCATCACACTTGTACGTGTATAAAATCATCTCTTATTCTGTAAATGTGTGGTGCTGGTTGCATTTTTTTGAGCCTCCAGCAGCATTGAGGAGGAAACTACAAATGTTAACCTACAGGCTTTTAGTCGCCTGCTTCTGGTTGCAAGTTTGCCTAAAGCACAATGTGTGTGTATTTCTCTCCTTTCTCCATCAGCACTTTCAGACCATGCTGAAGACCAAGCTAAATGTGCTGACGCTGAGGAAGGAGCCGTTGCCCACGGTGATCTTTCACGAGCCGGAGGCCATTGAGCTCTGCTCCACCACACCGCTCACAAAGGGCAGGACCCATGCTGGATACAAGGTAGGGTCACATGAACCTGATAATCCCTAAATCCAGCTCTGTTCCTGAACAGTAAATCTATAATAGCATTAATAGAAGCATAATCCAACTGTTTTTCCTTTTTTCTTTGGCCGCACACGTTTAATTCATCAACACACGAGAGCGAAGTTTTTGTGTCTGAATCACATCCTTTTAATAATTAATATTGAATGTGTGTGTGGGCACATGCATATGAGTACGTGCATGTGTTTTGGCATGGGTACGTTTGTTTTCCTCCTCTCCCTGGCTCTGCTAAGTGTCAGATGTAGAGTTTGATCCAATGAGCTGTTTGACTATTCTCTATTCTCTGTCCTCGAAACCGAAAACAAACACAGCATCGGATTAAAATAGCAGCCACGCTCTGTTATTACACATAACACTTCCAATCCAAAGTAACTGAGTGCGTCTTTGTGTAGTCGCCTGCCTTGCGCCACAGCATTGTAAGCATAACAAATAAACCCAAGATGACTGTGGGCACATGTGAGACAACTTCAAGTGGCTGTGTGGGTTTTGTTTTGCATGTTAAATGTTGTTTTTGGTCACTTACGGAGCACCATTAACAAGCATGTCGGAAAAGGAGTTGAAGCTTTTCCAACGTACTAAACTAAACATGTCATATCTGGCAGTTGCCTTAAAATTTGAGGGAAAAAAAAAAATCTGTCTTGAAATTATTGCCAAGAAACACACACACGGAACACACAGTCCCCATGCTTGTTGTTGATTTTTGTCTGTGTTTGTTGGACCACCGTACAGAAGAGCTTACACACACAAAGACACACTATCATGTAAAAGCGGTCACTTAAGTATGTCTAGGCCTGTGGTGATAATCACACTATCAACTTATCATATGATACCATTTCACTGAAGTTGTTATTACATAAGAATGTCACTAAGATTTCAGCCAACATGATGCAGAATAAACCCTCGCCTACTTGCGTGAGTCCATAGAGAAATAAAACATTACTACGAAGACACAGTGTAGCTTACCGGTAGCCTGCAGCTGCACTTTCAGTTCGAAAGACACACAGTCCTGATATTCGTTAACTTGCCAACCCCTGGCAACAAACAAAAAACACCTGTCATTAGTAGCTTTCCCCTTTTACAACTTCACCCTCGAGACCATAAATCCACTATCAAACTGCCCAGCTCCCAGGCTGTCCTTCCAGGGGAGTCAAGTACAGCTCACCAGTCAGATAACTGGTTACTAGCTTCACTGAGCTTGTCTGTTAGTCACAAGAGGCATCACTTGGTTTTGTTTTTGGTGGCCAAATTTATTATGAAGGGAGAAGTGTGCAAGGTTTAGGGGGATTTAGTGGAATCTAGTAGCGAGGATTGCAGTTTGTGACCAGCTGAAACCTCTCCCGGTTAGCATACCTTCGGTTCCTTCCTTTGTTCAGGAGATTTGTACCAGGAGCTGAATTATTCACAGAGGTCTCTTCCTCTCCAAAACAAACAGACCCGGTAATTTAAACCAGTAAAAACACAGAATAAAGCAGTTTCATGTTCAATAGTCTGTGTCTATCTAGTGTTTGGTTGGTCCCCTCTGGGCTACTGTAGAAACATGGGGTACAACATGGCGGACTCTGCGGACAAGGACCCACTAGATATAAATGGCTCATTCTAAAGTAAAAAAAATATATATTTGTATATTCTTATTTTGTGGTAATTACACACTAAAGAAAACATACATATTATATTCCATCTCTGCCAATATCTCCCCCTGAATCCTGCACACTGGACCTTTAAGTCTCAAGCTGAGAAATTTTGGGCTAGTCCTATAAATTATTATACTTTTCTTGCAAATATTAACAGGTGTTAAATGCTTTTTAAAAAATGTCTAATATTTATTTCTTATTCCAGTTCCAATGTCTGAATATTCTTAGGAATGAAAAGGAGGTTATGTTTTGTCCAACAAAAGTAGTTGCCATGACAGTCCTATGTTTTTATGCAGATACATCTCAAAAAAGACATTCTCAAGGAAGCTAAGAGGCCAAAAGTGCTGAGTCCTCATCGGCACTTCCCAAAAGCTCCTGAAGTTTAAATGGGAACATGAAGTGAAAGTCAGTAAGACGTCCTTTACTGGCAGAGCAGAGAAGTTTGGTCTGTCTGGGAGACATGGGAACAAACAGGGTTTTCATTGTCTTAAAGTCACGCTAAGCCCGCTCTAAGTTTTGTTGTAGTAGTTATAAATCCTGAATAACAACGCAATTTATGAAATAGGAACTAATGCTGTGGCATTAAAAATTAATCCATTGAATAAGAAACGGAACACAGTCCATGGTGAGAGCTGACAGATGACAGCTTTCTTTCAAATAAAAACATTCCTGATGATGTGACATTGTTAAGCTGATGCATTGTTTACCACAGAGCTTTGCACCTGTTACACCGCTCCTCTTGCTCATCCTCATGCCTCTTAACGACAGCATTTATCCTGCCAGGCACAATGAAATCAAGCAAGATTTTCTTATCCTGAACATGCTGCAGTGAAATCGTTTGGCTGCTTTAGAGCTGCTCCAACTCAAACCAGACAAACAGACCAGTAAGATAGCACTCTTTACTGGTGGAAAGTACATCATGTCTAAAAAAAAAAAACTTCCCAAAAATGAGCATGTTTTGTCACAGCTCTAAAATTGTTCATCATTCCCAGAATGCGCAGTCAAAACTGATGAGCAACTCCACTGGAAATAAAGCCAACACACTTCCTCTTTACAGAACTTCTTCATAAAACAAATAACACGGCTATGTGACAATTTGCACAGTTTATTCTTTGTTTTTAACAGGGCTGCCTCCTAATAGTCCACCAAATGTTAGTCGACCAGAAAAGTTGTTATTCATCATTGGTCGCTTAGTCGCACCGCAACAAAAAAAAAAGAAAATTTCAAACTCTATTAGGAGCTCTGCCTTGTCTAAATAAACCAAACCTATATGACTGGATCTGGACTGGAATTTACTTTGAAAGGACAGACTCAGAGCTTTACATGTGTCCCACAGACAATAGGCCCACACACTTATAAACAGCACCTGGGAGAAGGTCAGCTCTGCACTCAGGATTTCAGGTAAATAGGCTATAGGGTGCTTGTTAACTTAAACACAACTTGCTGCCGCACTCTTGAAAGCTGGCATAAAAAAGGCTCAAGAGTAGCACCCAGCACCCGACCTCGTGCTTTTTTACGAGGATAAAGATGTGGCATGAGTTCGGCCTCTAATTTCCAGGGCTGGTACCTGCGGTTATTACACAGGCTAGTTAATAACATGTCGGGCAGGAAATCCAAAGTGTGGGATCATTTTGAGAAGATGAAGGACCAACCCAAGGTGATATGTAAACTCATCTTCATTGGTCGACTACAAACATGACGTATCATCTGAAACATGGAAGTAGCTACATGCCCATTAGCCCACAGCGTCATTAACAGGCGGCTCGCTCAGTGTGTGACGTGCACTTGTAGATAAAATATAGGCCTATATTAATGAAGGTTCATTAGTACGGTTTTGTATTTCTCTGTAATGTAGCACAGTGTTAACAATGTTACTGATACTATTCTTTCTCACACCTTCAACTCAAACCATTGTGTTGCCCCACCCAAATATATCATTTAATAAGTAGATTAATATCATAAACATGCGGGCAACTAGTCGACTAACGATTTTAAATGACGACTATTGGTCGACTAGGAATATTCTTAGTTGAGAGCAGCTCTAGTTCTTAAAGGCCTAGTGAAATGGCAATTAAAGCAAGATGCTCTACCCACACTTCTGTCACCGGTATTGTTACATGAGAGAAATGAAGTACTTAGACTGCAACATGTTTTTCCAAATAATATCTAAACACACACTTCCAAACTTCGGATACTGCTATGCTGGCTACTATAACCCATGAAATAAGGGACGTATGGAAGGTGATTTCCCGTCATGCGGTGGAAAAGGTTTCGATTTTGAGATGGCATTGCAGCTGACCAGCTGTTTATCTAAACTAAACAGAGTAATGATGCACAGTTTTTCAATGGGACTCAAGGAAGCAGTGACACACAAGCACGCACACACACACAAGGCAGCCTCTTGTGGCAATCACTGCCATGTTAGAAGATAAATATTGATATATCGCCTAGGTGCACGCTGCACTGAGCTGGACCTGGACTCCCTCTCTGTCTGGTGTGAATCCCAGCATCCGCTCACTGCCTGCTCCTCCTCTCTACTCGCCGCTCTTTCCAGCATTACCGAGAATGCCAAAGCCATGTTGCCATGGATACCACTACGGCTATTCAGCAGAATACCAGCCACACAAAAAATTCATTTCCCTCATCTGTCTGCAGCCTCCTTGTATGCGAGTCTGTCTGCCTCGCCGCCTGCATCTGTTGGCTTGTGTAACTTCCTGTCTGAGTCACTACCTGCCTGTCTGCATATCTGTCTGCCCACCTGCCTCAGCACCTCTGCTTCTACTGTTAGACCTCAAAGAGACAATATTTTCTTTTCAAGGGGTTAAAACTGAGGAAACAAACGTCTTTTTGCGCTGCTTCCTGCTTGAATTTCACAATATGATACCGCTTATTATGCTCATGCAATGTTTAATATTCCCTCTCTTTCATTTCTCACCCCTCTCTGCTTCACGCCGTTCTCTCCCAGCAATCAGTTGTGATCCCAGTTTGCAGGGCAGGCAGGAAGGCTGGCTGAGGGCTGCTGTCCCTCTGCCAAAGCTAACAGCTAGCAAGGATGAAAGGCCACCTCTCATTGCCCTGCCTGGCCTGCTGCTGTCAAAGCAGTCCACTTCACATCCATTGAGAAAATGTGTTCGATGCACTTTACGGCCGTGCCAGCTTCGCAGTCATACTTTATGACAAATGATGAAATTACTTTGGAGTCTGCTCAAAATACATCTCAGCTCCTTACTCGTGATTTCATTGTGTTTGAATTAAGTCTACTTTTCAAGAGTAAAAAAAAGTATATAACCTTTCATTAATGCTTTCCTTCTTCATGTGTCCCAGGAAAGAATTTGCGGTTCTTTACCTATTATGCTGCTTTCTTGATTTTCTGTTATAGATATGATGTTTCAGTGTCGGATGTTCATATTAAAATTTGGCTGAAGTTTCAGATAATGAGGTTAACGTGTGTAAAAGTAAAGACCGTTCTGAATACTCTGTTTCCAATGGGTTTTTTAACACTTTTGAGACAAGCTAACGTCAGCATGTGATGGATTTCTTTACACGGTCATCTGCTCCAGACACGCTACTGCAAGTTTAAATTACAATACATACACTGCTACATGATTTGATTGATTTATTTATTTTTTTATTTTGTGTCATGTACACTTACACGTGCCCAACACTCATGGATTACAAGACACCATTGCAATGACGTTGCAGTAACAATCAAAAGTACATGTTTTAAACTACTCAGTCCAGAAACACAATACTCCGCCTTCTATCCAAGGCCTGGCAAAGAAATTCAGCCACAAAAAAGGTTCCCCTTGTGAAACAAAACGCAAATTTTTCCTGATCATCCAACCAAAAGAAATCAACACAGAAAGATATAATTTTACTGAAAGGTTCATTCCTTATGTCTTCATATGCAGGATAATAAATCAAGAAATGCACCTCATTCTCAACTTCAACAGCAAACAAATTCTGTCCGCCTTTAGGGTGGCGTTTAACCTTCCAGTCTCCAAGGCAATTGTGCAACTGTTCACACAGGGATCTTTGTCTTTTGTTTAGATAATACTTCACATAAGGTTCCACACTGTAGCTATTTTAAATGAGACAATGACTTCGTAGTCTTGGTTTATTCCGCATGTCAACAGACCTTGTAGCTACATGCCAATGTCAGGGAAACCAATAATCTTAGTTGCTCATGTTGTTACTTTCTCCTCGATTTCGGATGTTATTCCTCCAGCTGTAAAGATTTTGGTTTAGAAGCTTTGATTGGTGATTTTCCAGGATAGAAAGTGCCAAGATATAGAAGTGTTATCATGGATGCGGAGTGGAAATTCCTTTTGCCACAATGCTGCTAAAAGATCAGATTTGTGTTGTTGTTAAGAGTAGAGTTGCATCAATGAATCAATTAGCTCACCAACAGAAAATTAAGCAGCAAAAATTTGGATTATGTATTAATTGTATTCATTTTTAAGCAACAATACTAAATATTCCCTCATTCCAGCTTCTTTATTATGAGGATTTGCTGCCTTACTTCATTATTTAAAAAAAAAAGATTGATACCACTGTCATATCCTGTCCGGGAAATATAAGTCTACAGCCAGCAGTCGGTTAGCTTAGTTTAACACAACCACTTTCTCTTGAACTGTCACTGTAAGGGTATAGAAAGTTCAAAATTGTAAGTGTTAATTGTGAATGAGGTCTTGATATCAGCCCTTAGAAATGTCATCAGTTGCCATTAATAGGTGCTTTGTTTCTTAACTTAAATTTTCCTTACTGGATGTTAAAACTGTTTTGGCATTGGTTCATCACACCGAGTAGAAAAAGGTAGAAAGAAACAATGTTCTCACTTGAGATTTGCCTTTGAGATGTGATTGATAGTCATTAGGCTAATTGGTGGTGACAGAACGTGACTAATAGGCCTCTGTCTCAGAAGATGTCACTGTGGGAAAAGTGTAAGTGTAAATGATGAAGTTGGTGATGGCTGAATTCCATTTAGCTTTTTCAGTTTCAAGGGTTTTGGTATATGCATGCTTGTTAACAGCACCGGGTCTTCTACTTCTGCTGGGTGTAATTTCACTTCTATATGTTTAAACCAAACCAGTGAGAGAGTGTGATTCTCCCAGGCTGACGTCATTCACACTACCATGTCTTTATCTAATCTGTCAGGCAGAGAGGCTTTTTGTCTCTCTGTGCTTGGTATTCTGATGTCAGTCAGTGAGCTGGACGTACCGTCACTTCTCCTCCAGTGAACAGAGAACAGAACGCACAGTGACGACATTTAGATGATGATTAGCAGGCAGGGTGAGATGACCGGTGCTCCCAGTCCCCTGCTGAATGTGTGTATGTCTGTGTTTTTGTCTAATGGAGCCTTTGTATCAGTGTTTTTCCTTCTATGTGTATGTGTTTATAGATAGTGTTGAAATGTTGGTCATGGATGTCAGCCTGTTCCATTATCTGTGATTAAAAATTCCTGGGTTATTCCCTGCTGAAAGGGTAATGTCTTTATTTTTCAACTTGGACCCTTTTTCCCATGTTTTTGTATCTAAGTGACTTATAGGAACAACACTTTTTAAAAAAACTGGTCCATTATTTAGTAGGGATGTGTGCAATTAGATGTCTAAACTATTACACGTCCGCCCTCTCGCTAGTCGGCACCAGAAGTATTAGTCGGTTAAAACTATGTGTTTTATTCATGTACAAGGCCGCTTAACTGTCCTGCAGCTGCCCGCCACTAGTGGGGGCTACAGAGCCGTCAGACAGCAGTCCCCCTCTCCGCGGTAACGCTAGAGTAGGCTGGAGTTTTAAAACAGCATGGTGGGAAATTGGAGAGATGTCCTCTCACAAAACCACCAAGATTGGCAGTACTTTGATCTAGAAAATGAATTCAGCAGAAATTAATCTTTTTTGAGATGTTATATTATTTGTTAACTTTAACTGAATGTTGTCAGATAATGTGCAGGGTTTACATTCATACTGCATGGCGCAAAAGCCAGCTCTCATTTCAGCTGAGATTTATTTGTAAATTAGGTGTTGTTTTATTAACTTTAAAGTGAATCACTATCATTTTTATTGGATAATCTGAAGGTTCAATGTGCCCCACTTGTCAGAGGCAATTTATTTATTTTAGATGTTATTTTAGTGGTTAACTTTTGACTGAGTTGCCGTCATGTTCACATTCATACCGCATGGCGTTAAGTGTCTTGTACTTTAAGTGTACTTTAGGGGCATTTAAATCTGACATGGTCATTAAGGATTGTTATTAAAGACTTCAAAGGGCTCTTAATGCACACAATATGTTTTGGGACAATTTTTCAAATACTTCACAATTAATTGTCCTAATTTTTGACTGTTTTCTGACTGTTTTCCCTTTTTTAGACTAGTCAACTAGTTTTAATTAAAATTTTTGTTTAGTTGACAGGGAAATTAGTCACCAGGAACTTCCCTAGTATTCAGTGATATGCTGCAGCCGGCAGCCGCAAAACAGGCTGCAGTGTAACCACTTGGGGCAAATGTGCACTGTAAATTTACATCCACTAGGAGACTCCATTTAAATTGTTATTTTATTATGTATAGGGCAAGCATAGTATTCCACATCTTACGGGGTGAATTAAGGGTTTATTTCAACCAAATGAGAGCTGGTGATTTTTGGATCAGTGCATTATTTCCAGCTATTTAGCAGCTGCTGCCTTTTTACTCAATACTGGACCAGTTTCAAAAATGTTTGTTCCACATGGACACAACAACATGGGAAAACAGGGTCAGGGTTGAAAAATACAGAGGTTACCCTTGAAAGTGGAACTCCTCCGATGTTACACAATAATATATGTTTACAGGACTCAGAGAATACTACTGCGGATGTTAAAAGAAAAAAAAGTTGTAGTTGGTCTCATAGGCAGCTGTGTAAGTCTGAGAAAATGCCTCAAGTAACGTCATTTGAGTCGGCGTCAGTTGAAGCTGAAAACTACAAGTTTGAAAATAAAAAAAAATCTTGAGGTGTAAAAGAAATTGAGCTTACCAGACCTCCATACTGTAGTTCACTTGTCATCTCTGCTTGAGGCTACATTAGCCGCTACTAGCATAACACATCCAAGTCTGACAACTCTCCCTGCAGTCAAGCTGCATTGTGGGTAACGTAGGCACCAGATTTAGTTAAGGAAGAAGAATATGTGGAATTACAAAGATGATATCTCTGGTTGTGCAGCAACAATGTTGATCTTTTTTTTAACTGTTCATCAGGAGTTACTGTAACAGCAGTGTACTCTTTCAGATAAACCCAATAAGAGTTGCAATTTGTTTTCATACCTCACAGTTAATACACCAGATGTTGCAAATAAGAGCAGCAGTCTGTTTCTGTTTAAAGGTGGGCTTTACTTTTGACCACAGTAATGTGAGCGATGCTCTTTACAAACTTCACAAGATGCAGTGTCTGTGTCTTGTTGATGCTGTGTTACCGTAAGTAATTTAACGTATTTAAATGTGTGTTTGTTTGAATGGAAACTGGAGGGGAAAGGTGTTGAGAGGCAGTTTGGACTCTGGTTCAGGTTAACTAGTGTGTTGTCTTTGCTGGCACTGTTACTCGTCAGTGGAGGAGCCAGACTGGGCAGCAGTTCAGGGCTTCCCTCAGACCCATGCTGTTCGACTTTTCTTTAACCCAAATAAAAGACAGTACTTCCTGGACAGTGAGACCAAATGCTGTCTCATCTCTGTCTTTGTCTCTGTCTCACTCACTTTACTGTTGTGCTTGCCATCTTCATAGTAGAATCAACAACTTAAAAAAGTTTCTATTAATGTCAGACTTGGATGTAACTTTAAGGGCTTCAGCGTACAACCATTTTTCTTACACGTGCAGGTTAGAATCTGCCCAGTGCCACTAAAATGTCCTGTCTTTACACTTGTGTGTCTAGAACCACGATGGACTGATAAACATATGACGTCTCTGCTGTGAGTATGCATGCTCAGCCTCCTATAACATCTTTATAGTGTTGCACAAAACATTCACTGTGAAAAAAATTGGAATAGATGAACCACAACCTGCTCTGTAGGCTGATCCTGATGGGCACGTAGAGCAGCTACACTATTTGTATGTGCTTGGACCAAATAGCATGTGTTTATAAGGAAAGAAGAAGGTTGTTATGACCCATTTTGCATTTGCATTGCAAATTTGTGTGGGTGAGACCAAATCTTGTGGCCAGGAATTGAAGAAGTAACTCCACCAGTGGACACCAGTGTCACTAGAGTGGAAAGTTAATGTGTAGCTCAGAGGAGACAAATTTTATTGCCATCATCAGAGTATGGAGAATCTTACCATATGTAAGGGGGGTGGGGATTTGAAAGCCTCTTTCATAAACACTGAGGTGCTCCTGTCTTGACTTACACTGAAACACTCAGACTCTGTTTTGTACTTACACACACAGACACACACACACACAGCATCGTCTTCTCACCGCGCAACACAAACAGGCAAATACAAACACCATCTTTAAAAAAAAAAAAAACCATCCATCTTTGCATGCCGTGGCAAGCGGAGCCAGCTGCACTGTGCTGATTCAATAAGTTTAGAGGAATGTTAACAACCTCCTCAGGAATGCTGCATTCCCTAGCAGTGGATTCCCAGTCATGTTGGGGGATCCAGACTCAGGGGCCTACTGAGGGAGAACGCCAGGATAACCACCGTCTCTAACAATGTGACGGGTGTCTTTTATCTATAGAACATGCTGTATAATTTTTATATTGGGCTCAGTGACTCATTATCCCAGTGTCATGGCACTGGATAGACGATTGATTTTTGGGGCCCATAGGCTGTCAAAAAAATCCAATAATGACACTTTGGTGGCCTTTTTTTATGTAAACAAACAGCACACTCAGTTATTTTCATTGATAAAAACCCATAGAAATTGTGACTTGTTGGCTAGCTTTAAGGCTCATTTATGCTCAACGACAGATTCGTATATTAACACGGAGGTTTTCTTAAAGCTTACAGATAAAACAGAGCAGTACCACCAGAAACTGTGGGGGTAGTGTGGTGTAGTTCAAGCGAGGCAAAACTGTATGTACTTCATGAAAAGGAAACCATTTTACAACGCTGCAGAGAAAAGTTGCAGCAGCGTGAACTAGTCGGTCTGAGCTCGACTCAAGCCGGCTGATGGTATCACCTGCAGCTCAGCTGGTCAAATCGGCGGCGGCTGGTTTCTGTTGAAAGCACATCACCGCTTTCAACAGCCAGTCAGCTTGTAGTGAAGTCCGCTGTTCAAATCAAAATGACTGCACATGGCATGTTTGCTTGCTGCAGCAGGTGCTCTGCCCCCGCCTGAGCCCTCTGTTTCCGTCCTCACGGTGTGCCCGTGTCGAACGGTAGATCGCTGCTGCTGCTCGCTGTATGTGCTTATGTCCCCAACACACACATTCTCATTGACTGATTAATTGGCACTGGTTATTTATATGATTGGGGTGTATTCATTATCAATACAGTCCATCTGATGCTTGTCTTGTTTTTTGCCATAGCCAGATTTCTCTCTCTCCTCATTCATATTTAAGAATCTAAAAATTATATTCAGCCACAAAATAAACCTGAAAATCTGGAAATCAGAACAGAAGTACAGAGAGTTGTTGCATAGAGATGATACACTAGTTCTAGTTGCATTTGTGTGAACTGGCAGGTTTTTAGAACGTCACATTGCAAGTAGTTGCCTGTTTCAACTCATCTTGTTACGAATCTTTGGTCTGATTTGGGTTTTAGACTCAACAAAGACATTTTTAAAAATGGCGGAACAGAATTATCAGTAATGTAGTGAAAAGAATTCTTTGTTCTTGTGTGTATTCAATGACCTAACAGACCACAGTGGTGCACAATGTTGACTCTTACAGAGGTACATTATTATGACCCTCTTTGTCGTTACCATGTTTGTTGTTGTCAGAAACGTTTGACTCTCTCCTCTAGTTCCATACAGTAGCTATAACAACGGCAGCATAAAGGATGCATTAGATATGGAGCCAGAGACGGACTGAGACAGATTGAGTCTCCTGTCCATTCTCTGTGTTCATTTTGTCCATATTTGTGCACATTTTCTGAAAGTTTATGGAAGGAAGCGTTACAACCAAAGATAATTGAGGCAGTGTAGCCGAGTTCAAGCAAGATACGACTGTAGGAGATGACGAAGAACTTTAAATAATGGCAGAACGAAACAAATCAGTAATATAGTGAAAAAAATTCTCTGTCCATATGTTGGGATGTACGTAATGGCCGCACAGACCACCACTGTCTACTCTGCCTCAGTTAAAGGTTACAATATTACAACCTACTCTGCTGTCGCCTCTTACTGTGCTATGTATTGGCTGTATCTATGCTATCATAGAAGACGCATTGAGGTACAAGGGCAGTGACGTTTGCAATGTTTGAAATGGGCATATCTATTTTCATACGTAAAAGGAGTATAAATGAGCTCTTAGAGGTGCCGGTAGGTAGGTTTTGTTCTCTTTGAACAGAGCCAGGCTAGCTGTTTCCTCCTGTTTCCCGTCTCTTCATATTTACTGTACAAACATGAGGGTGCTATCAGTCTTCTCATCTAACACTCAGCAAGAAAGTGAAAGCATAATTTCTAAACTTTTTAAGCATTCCTGTAAAATAAGCTTGTAGCGAGCCTTATAATTGTGTGAATATGCTTAAATGTCCATCATCATCATCATCATAAACTTGCCGTAGGTCACTGGGCTGTTGATATTTTCTTTTCTTTTTTAATTATGTGACTTTTTGAAAGTAACAGGCTTCCTTTGGGACACTGATAATATCAGGTATGTTTCTTACTTTTGGCAAACAACATAAGATCACCACTGCCAGATAACAAGTCCAGTAAGTTTCCAAATAGCCAGCCATTGAGGCCTGAACAAAAACAGTCGTATTTTCACACTGACATCTCATCTCGTGCCATTTGGAAAAGAACACAAACTTTTACTGGTTGGAACAAAATGCAACCATGGGGGGGCAAAAGGGAAAACAGACACAGATTGAGAGATAGACTGTTTGTTTTGTCTGCACCACTGTGTCCTTGGACCAGCGTCTGGGAAAGGGCCTTATGCTGAAAACGACAAGTTGCAGAAGTGTAGCCTAACATCACAGTCTGTTCCCAGACCTGATCCAATGGGACCAAACTGCTCTCCTCAACAACTGCCTCCTTGTTCTGCTCTCAGTCCCTCTTCCTGTCATCTCAGCTCCTTTCTTCTTCTCCCCTCGCATTCCCAAAGCCTCTCCGTAGGGACAGGTATCTCCTCATTGATTCCTCCAAGTCTCTCTTCCTCCTTCTCCTTTTCCCATTCCTCCATCTCTTTTCTTCTCATCCCCTCTGGTCCTTTCTCTGCTGATAGCTCAACCAGCTGTGACTCCAGCAGTAACAGCTGCCCAGGCTCTGCACCTCTCATACACACATGCATGCCTGTGTGCTTACACACAGATTCAGACTCATACCAACACAGACAGACACATGGACAGTGTGTGCTGTGTGCGAGTGGACCAGGATGTTCCTGTCTCTCTTCCCACCGGCTCGCTTGCTGGGCTGCGGATGTTTTCTCTGTCTCCCTCTGTGTATCCCTCACTTTCTTGTGTCCTTCTTTGCATTCAGTTATTTTCTATCAGCTTTGCTCTCCATCTGTTTACAACAATAAGTTTCTCTCTCTGTCTCTCCCTCCCTGCATGGCCGTCTGTTTCTCCTTTGTCATGCCATAATTGTGGTTTTTCAGGCATTGTTGGTTTTTCATCCAGTGATTCATCCAAAAATGTTAAATATTAAAATCGGTTTGCCTCATTTATCATTAAATACAGAAGGCATTGTTACTGGCATATGCTTAAAAACAATCAGTGACTGTGCTGGCATGTGTTTGCTACAGTGTGTTGTATGTTTTTAATGAGTCATAGTTGTGGAGTCTTTTACAGTGTTGTAAATGTGAGGGGAAAGAACTAAATAACCAATAGATGTGTCTTAGCAGAGATGGAACAAGACTTTGGGAACCAGAGCAGTGACTCACAACCTTTTCGCCTTGTGGGCCCTTAAAATTATGCAATCTTGTTACCCCCGAGAGTGAGTTATGTGTTATGAGTTGTTCAATCACAGAGTGATGTTTTTCCTTTTTGGATTCTTTCATCTGAAGAATTTTTAGAGGCCTATGAAGATGAACACACACAGGTTTCAAAGGAAAAAGAAGTAAAAAAAAATCACAAAAAAATTGTAGATATTTGTATCTGCGTATGTGTTTGTATAAGAGGGGAGTAACTTAGAGCACTAGCTAGTGCTACTCCTGGTAAACTAATCGGCTAGCATGTTGTTTTTTGATGATTGTGTGAGCTATAAATACAATGTTGACTTTAATAAACGAGGCTTGGGGGGTTTTAAGGTATTACGGCATATTAGTGTATTTAGAAATACCGATGGTATGATTTGCAGTACTGTCAAAAATACACATGCTCCTGTTTTTCTTAAACATGTACAAAGATGCTGTATTGAGGTGATGTAGCACACAGTACACGCCACCAGAGGTCAGTCTCTACTAGTGTAACAGGCAACTGAACTGAGAAAGATGGTGACTGCAAGTGGTGGGGATAACGTTACAGGACTAGTAAAAAGCTAGCCAGCAGTGGCGGAGATGGACAGCAGGGAAAACCGGCATATTTTCACATCAGCCTCAGTGACTTAAGGGTTTATTTCAGCCAAACTAGAGTTAGTGATTGTCAGAACAGCATTAGCTAGGTGACTAAATGTTTCAGTGAGTTTTACTCCATTTCTGTCAAGTGTAAATGAAGTGTGTTTTACAATGAGTAAACAAGGCAAATACGTGTGAAAGAGAGAACCTTGTATTAAATAGTGCAGTTGTATTTTTATGGCTAATAAGGAAAATAGGAATGAGAATGTTTTCTTTGGTGGCACGGTGGTGCCACTAGAGGGTTCTTGATCCAAACCCGGGGCTGGTGAGCCCTTCTGTGTGGAGTTTGCATGTTCTCCCCGTATCAGTGTGGGTTTTCTCTGGGTGCTCCAGCTTCCTCCCACAGTCCAAAGACCTGCAAGTTAATTGGTGACTCTTAATTGACCATAGGTGTGACTGTGAGTGTGAATGGTTGTCTGTCTCTATGTGTCAGCCCTGTGATAATCTGGCAACCTGTCCAGGGTGTACCTGCCTCTCGCCCAATGTCAGCTGGGATAGGCTCTAGCCTGTCTACTCTTTCTATCGGTCTATCTGTTTTCTTTCACGCATTTGACCTTGTGGAACGTAGTGAACTGCCCACTCAAACACATCTCTAAGCTGAAACTGGGATAGTGGGGCTACAAGACTTTTGTCTACACATAAATCCCTTTATATACCATATACCCTGGCAATATCTCAGGAAGGTATGAAGCAGGGTTGTAAATTAACCTTTTTTTCTACCTTCCATTGTTGCTGGTGGATTCCAAAATCTACCAGCCACTGAATAGATCACCTTTGTTTTTTGGCTGCTGAGTGACAGCCACTTGCGTATTTTACCAGCATTTGACTGGTGGTTGGTGCTAATTTCTAACCCTGGTATGAAGGTATAATAATAGATAGTGTCCAAGCCTGATATAGTCCACACTGGCTTTGGGTTTACTGATGTTGTTTGATATGTATTTTTTGGGTATATTTTTCAATGGAAGCGTATTGCATTCACTTGAGAAAAAAAATCTCCCTTTCCAAGTTAGCCAGCTGCTGACAGTAGCTCCATCTTTTTTAGCATACAGATATCTGAGTGGTATCAAACTTCTCATCTAGCTCTCTGCAGGAAAGCATATAAGCACATTTCCCAAAATGTGAACTTTTCTTCTACTTTTCTTACCGAACAAGTACAAGGCTATCAAGGCTACCAAAAACTAGCCTGCTGATTGTCCGTCTCCTTATGTAAGGGAGAATAGCATAGGACAATATCCTCCATAAACCAAGAGTCAGTAATGGTGGCCACATGTCTCACCACACATGCAAATGTTTAACCATGCTCCTCCCCTCTCTGTCTCACACTCACAAACATTTGCACTGCATTTCTTAGTTTTTTTGTCTCTGTCCAGAGAAACAGGTATACGTGCACATGTCGTTTCCTGTCTGGGGCAGCATTCCAGTCAATAGTTTAAATTTCAAGTTCTCTCAGTCTGTCTGTCTGATGTCTGTTTTTCTGTCAATGTTTGCTCCATTTCTCTTTGTAGCATTCCTTCCTCGCAGCCCCCAAGGCTGTCGTTTTATTTTTATATTATTTATTTATTGTATTTTCGGTTTTGCGGTATAGAAATGTTAACAGTTAGCTGTAGAAGGGGATGTGAGGATAAAGTAGAGGTGAAGGGAGGGGGGGCAGATGATGGGAGCGAAATGGGTGAAAGAAGGGGAGAGAGTGGGGGGAAGAGGAGACAACAGAGTTTCAAGAGTCGGAGGGGAAAGAAGAGAAACACATGGAAAGTTGAAACAAAGGGGAGGACTCTGTAGATCTCTGGAATGATTTAAGCCGCCTGCCTGACTTGCCAGCACTGAGACGACTGGTGAGCAGGCTGCCAGAGCAGAGAACAGCAGATGTGTTCTGGTCTGGGATGGATGGATTGATGTATCAATTTTTACACAGAGCTTGATGTTTTAGAAAGCTAGAGCTTCAGCGGTTTGCTTCACGCGCTGCACAAACACTGACTCATGCAGGCGTCTGTAGTTTGGCTCGGAGATCCTGACAGCAGCTCATTTCTGCACCGTCAGTGGGGCCAACCTGAATCACGACTCTTCTCCGTCTGCAGATTTTACGATCATTTGAGTCAGTGTGTCTCTTCATTGTTCCAATCATAACCCATGATTTGTACTTTTGGAAGCCGTCCTGATGCGCTCACACACACACTGTAGCTGTTAAAAGTCCCTCAATAACTTGTCTCAGGTCCACCTCTACAGTTTAGCTTCCAGACTCACAGATTGCACACAGGACGACTCGTGCTTCTGTTAGCGTTTGAATGCTGCGGCTTTGAAGCCTCGTATTGAACTCAGGCATTCAGCTGGTGTCAGATGTTAGAAAAAGAAATGTGCTTTCATTTTCAATAGCATTGTCCACATCTCTCATTGGCTTCTTTCTGTATCATTTCCCATAACGTTTGCCTACAAACCAAAACAACAGAACAGCTTAATAGCTCGGGCTGTAATAATGATTTTTGGTATTATTGTATCAGAGGGTTTGGTTTCAAGTCTGAAGCTTAGTTTTAAGAAAGGAAGGATTTTTTAGAAGGAAGTATTAAAGCAACTTCTCCATTTTAAGACAGATTTCTTTTTATGCGTCATGTCTGCTTGGCCATATTCCTATTGTTTTCTGCCAGATTATTTGACTGTATACAGTTTTTTTTTTTTTTCAAAGTTTGTGGCTCAGCCTGAGAGTTTTTTATTTTTTGAGGTAGTAGCTTTACTGTTTCCATGTGTATTCCCTGCAAATTCAAAATATCCCTACTTTACAAAATTGGCAAGTATTTGCTGTAATCAACTAAAAGAAAAAGGAAACAAAATGTCTCAGAGTGAAATGCTCAGTTCAGTCTATGTTCTGCACGGACTACAAAACTAAAAAATCAAAACAGTTAAAGTGATTAGATCTGATTGAAAATTCCAAATCTGTCTGTTGTGTAGTCCACCTTTTCGGTTTTATATACTCAGTCGCTGTATCATGTCATGGTAAGTTACTGGGGACAATCAGATAGCCTACGTCATGTTTAGGATGCAAATTACTTGTGCCCTCCTGTGCATTTAGTTGTTCCTGACATGCATTTAACCATTTACCTTCAATCTCTTTGACTGACAAAAAAAAATGTTTTCTTCAATAACGCATTGTACAACTTTGAGTAATTGCTGTAAAGCTACCGGACGATGGGCAGGACTGTCCAGTCGATCACTGTCATGTACTCAGCTCAGTCTGACAGTTGCTGACAACATCTCATGTTTTCTGATCCATTCACTCCCTGACAGTCTGTATCCCCCACAAAGGTCCCTTAGCTTTTACTTAATGACAGTATAGTCATTTCTTACGATGTTAGAGTCGGCTAATTCAGCGGTGTGGACTTCTTTTAGCAATAGCAATATACACGGTGACCCTGAGAGTTCAACGCACTGCAAATTAAAACACATGCAAATAGACACAACACAAGCAAACGAAGAAACACCTTCACCAATTCACAACACACAGAAACATAGATTTGACAACACATGCACATTTACAAAAAGAAGCTCACAATACATCAGAAACTGTTATAGGGGACGGCAAAATGTGATGCATACAGCTGGGTAACACTTGTTATAGCCATGGTCTTTGGTTTATGATGTTATTGAAGTTAGCTATCCTTAAGTGTAGTCGCATGATTCAGGTATAATAATAAGCAAAAGGTTAAGGCTAGATTGATCAGCAGAATTCTGATCTGAATCATGTGATAATAATGTTAAAATAAGACTAGACGAGAATAACTTCATAAATCCCAAACAACATGGCAACAACAAGCAGTGCGTGTCCCAGCAGTGCGCATCACTTTTCAGTGTCCATATCCTTGTAGGGCTTTTTCTAAATGCTGCTCTTGTGTTGTCAAATTGATGTTTTTATGTAGCGTTAAGTTGGTGAAGATGTTTCTTTACTTGTTGGTGGTGTGTGTATTTGCATGTGTTTTCTTTATTTGCACTGCATTGACCTCTCAGGGCCACTGTACATGTCTGTATTTAAAAGGTTTACTGTACTTAGATTCAGTATGACCGACTGAGTGATGTCAAAGATGAAGTTAAATTGCATTGAGGATAACTTCACTACAGTTTCAGCTTTACTGCAGTGGTTTAGCTTGTCTATTGTTTGTGTGCATTCCCAAAAATGGCCATGAGAGGTGTAGGGTCAGCAGATTTTGTCTTCTATGATTCCTAACTTGGAGGAAACCGATGTCAGTGGCTAGAAATGTGTGTATTTCAAGAGCACCTGTCTAGTTTTAAAGCACTGGCACCTGCACTGATGTCTCATATTGAGCTTCAGGGAACACAATTATCTAGTTTCTGTCCATTATTCTAGCAGTGGTTTTTCTGCCTATGGCAATGAATGTTCTGCCCAGTGGCCAAATAGTTTCAGTGTTTCACATAGATTGGATTAACACAAAGCTTTGCAGCTTTCAGCAAAACACATGAGCTGCAGCTGTTATTTGAGATAACTATATCAGGATTAACACATGAGAACCATAAATACATTTGAACATATATCTCTGGATTGATGGCAGCATACCTGTGTTCATTTGGCATATAACTAGAACCTGTTAACATTTTGCCTCACACCAATAATCAGCAGGAAAAATCTAATAAACTCCACATTCAGCTCACATTTAGTGTGTCTGTGCAAATAAAACGTTCAGCTTTCCTTATACAGATGCTACGTTCACCTACAGACCACAGGTTAATACCAGGTGTAAATGGGCTCAGTGTTGTCTTAGCCCTGAAGGAAAAAAAAAGTCACTACAGTTGATTCAAGTACTGCAAACCAAAAATATCATCCAAGTCCAAAGTTTTTGTGGTGTATCTGTTTTTTATTTCTTTTTCTTTTTTTTTTTTCTATGAACAAGACCTTTTAAGCAGTTTCATTTCATTTTTTGCTCGAGCAGTGTAACAATTTCCTCTTCAGCTGCATGTTTGGTTTGGACTTTCAGGGAGCAAACTCTAAATGTTTGCTCAGTCTGGTGACCTCCTCACCTCACACACTCCTTACTTATCTCTCCCTTCAGCTTGCACATACACACACACCTGTTTTATAGGCCATCCACACCAGAAACAATAACTATAACAATGTGAACACTGATGAATGATAACAGTCTATGACACTGTGTAAATTAAGATGGTTTTTTGATTGGCTGTCAGTGTTACTGTCGTTCATCGAATTGCTCTGAAAGTGATCCCAACTATATAATTTGCCACTGTCATTGTTGTCATAGTTGCATTGTGGACTCTGCCATCCAATTGACTGTAAACGATTTTTAAAACGATATATTTTTCTTGTTATAGTTATCGTTCTTGGTGTGGACAGCCCTTTATACTAGTTTAATTTGTTGTTGTGCTTGTCTGGGAAGTTGATAGCTGGGGAAAAATTCAACACTCAGCCAAAACAGTTCAAACTGGCCAAATGTGCCAACTCAGACCAGTGTGTTTTGTTCTCGTTTTGGACTCAACTCCTAAGTTACCTCTAATGAAGTTGATTCTTCTTCAGTCCTCTTTTCATCTATCTCACCCTATCTGTCATGCCACCATCCTCCTTCTTTCCTCCTTTTCTTGACCTTGCTACAATGCCTCTTCTTCCTTTTCTCTAACTGTGACACATCCTTTCTGTGATTATTGTACAGTTGTACTGTAGGGGATACTTCCATCACCACTGATTGTTTGGGGAGAATCTTTCCCTCAGAGAAAAGAAAACAACATCTGACTGAGTTCAGTCAGAATATCAAGCTGTCTTAACTCTTTCTCTTGGCTCTTCTCCCCAGGTTGTGAGCATTTTTTAATCCGTCATATTAGCTAGATAACTTCCTTGATAACTAACACCAGAGACAGTGGAGCAGACAAATATAAATTGAGAGAAAACATTAACTGCCTTTTTGTGTTTTGGCCGACTCCCAGCTGCTGTAAGAGAATAAAACCTGGCAAAGCGTTCAGCCTTCATTCAACTAGGAAGCAAGCAATCAGTAGAAACGATCGCAGTTTAAACAAGTAACTCAATATCAAAATAGGAGACACAGAGAAGAGAAGTGCACAATGACTCTTTATTGCTGTTTGACATACAAACAGCACACTGTGGATGGTTGATGTATCTTGGCGTAGTCTTTGGATTTGTTGGCTGGCTGAGTGACTGACCGCCTTTTGGCTGCAAGAGGGTGTCAGTGTGGTCGACTAGCAAACCACCCTGCCTCCAGGCTGCTCCTGCAGACCTGTGGTACTCGGCTGAATGATGGATCGGGTGCAAAGGCTGTATGTCCCACCCCTGCGGTCACCACTAATGAAAACCAGGCTTGAGGAGGCAGCTGCTTTCACTTCCTGGATCTCTCACTGTTGCCTATCGGAAACTGGGAATCAATGTCATGTCCCGCTGCAATCAGGGTTTTTTCAGGGGCTAATCCACCATAGTGGTAGCAAACCAGTGTTTTTATGGAGCAGATTTTACACATGCTCCTTTAAGTAGATTTACCGCAAGTCTTTCTTGTAGCTGTTGAGACCTCATTTGGGTGAAATATTATTCATATTTCTTCGGGTTAATTCACCAATCCGCCTGACTAACATGAACATTTATATGACCATTGATCCAGTTATGAAACACTTTTGGAAATAGTGGCACATCTGAAGTCTGCCTTCTGATAAAAAATAGAAAATGTTGGCTTATACTGTTGCTTATGTTGCTAACATTTAGCTTACCACCTATTTATCTAGCTGTCTTATTTTTTATAAATTGACCTTAAAATAAGTGAGGCATGTAACCTCCCTAAAACCACAAAATGTTGTATTTAAACTTCTGTAAATTAGTTAATGATTGAGTTTTAGACGTGTTTTTCAATCTTTGGACTGCCAGGCTAGCCGTTTCTTCCTGCTCCTATTCTTTATGCTAAGCTAGGCTAACCACTGGAAGTGATACCAACCTTGTCCTTCAGCATTTGGAGAGAAAGCGAATTGGCATTGATGAAATTATATATTTTCCGGGGATACGTTCCTCTTGTTTCTGTTGCTTCCTGTTTCTCATCAGGCATTTTTGGACCCAATAGTTCTGGGGACCCGCTGAGAACTAGGTACTATCAAGGGCTTTTTTTCTGTTTGCATTAGCACCATGTATAGGAACACTAAAGTGACATAATGTAAGCCAGCCAGTGTTTTAAATTGCAATGTCACTTTCGCTTTGACGAGTGAAAATCACATTGTATTTTCACCATCACGTATCTGCTCAGTAAAGCTTGGATTTCACTGTCGGTCTGTTTGTCTGTGTTGTCTTCCATTTATTGTCACAAGCTGTTGTTTGCACTTTGTGTTGTGTGTTGTTTATAAGGCTAACAGATTTTTTAAAATGACGGTGAAATAGAGAGCTGAAAAAGTCCCTCAAAATGGTATCCTAAGAACTACAGTTATTTCTAGTTCTTGCGGTGCAAATACAATAAAACGGGAGTTCTTAGAACTATGAAAAGTTGGTCCAGGAGCTTCGCCTTGATGATGGCCGTTTCCAGGCATATTTTAGGATGACTCAGGGGCAGTTTGAAAACCTGCTGTCTATCATTGGGCCGTACAGCTCTGGGTATGCAGCAACCACGACCTCCAGTGTCTCCTCTACTGTTAAACAACTGTAAACTTGTTGCTGTGACCACCACAGAGGGCCTGATTGTCAAATCATCCAATTGGACAATGGGGAAAAAGATGACGAAAAAAAGAGATGACATGGGGAGCTTTTCCTCTCTGAGTTGAGGTCTTTTTTTTAACTCAAGGAGTTCAGAGCGCTCCGCTAAAAACACCAGGCACCTAGAGCGCAGAAACGCAAGGTTCATCACAACACAAAAACCACAAGCAAAAAGCTTCATTCTCATTAAAAACAATTAGAAAAAGCTGCCTTCAGCTGCTTAAACGCTTTCTGTGTGATCAGAGCCTTAGCCTCCTTTGTCTCTACCCCCTATTGAAGTTCTGTTTCTCCACCACTTTCATTTCCTCCTTTCTTTAAAAAGGATATTCTATTTTTTTCCATGTATGTGTTTTTAATTAAGTCTTTCTGTGTCTTTGAGAAGATCTGTTGTGGGTCCCAAAGCTTTACAAAGAGTGCAGGATTTTACAAAATACTTTGGCAAGGCGCTACATTTTACTTCAGTGTGAGTGCATGTTTACCAAAGATATCAGTGTCTGTGTCAGTCTTTACATTATTGTAGCTTCATGGTAAATGCTACTCCTACCTTACATAAGACTTAACCGCCTGACGAACGCAGATGTTGGTCTGAGTGACTGGCTGACTGTTCTATGTGCTTACTCTGAAAGATCCCATTCAGTGAAAATCATAGCGGAGAATGAGGGCAGGTAGACTTGACGATTGCAGACTAAACAAAACTTGTGAAGGAACAGAAGCAGTCAGATCACATGTTGAATATAAAAAGGACCCATGCCTTTGCTTTGTGTCATTATCCAGAGCTCTATTTCTGTGTAGCAGTGGTATCTGTCGATCTGCTGGGTGACCCTGTTGTCAGATAATAAAACGTAACAACTGAAGAATTATAGGTAACAGTTTACTTACATTTCTTAAGGGAATGCTGTTATCGAAACCACAGACTGCTTTGACATTGACAGATGTGCACTGAGCCGTGAATGCAGGCCACATCTCCTATAAATGTACCAGACTGTTATGTGATACACATTCACACTTATCGTTGCACTCATGTTATCTGCAGCCATGTGTGCTAAACCAGCTGTAATGAACTCTTGAGAGGGAGGAGTATTCCCCTGTCTCAGTATAAACACAGACAGGAGTGAAAACTCTCTGAGTGTTTGACTCGTAGCAGGCTCCTCCTCTGTGTATTTTTATAAAGCTATAAAGAACACCATGTAGAGAAAGCGCACAAGTCAGCCATTATTCCTGGACCGCTCTGGAATTGGCTACGTTCCCTCCCATAGAAAACTCCAGCTTTGTTCACTCCTTAACTCACTCTCCTCCTATCCTGCTCCATCTCCTCAGTCTATCGCTCTCCTGGTATGTAGTGTCATTACTATGGTATTCTATGGTCCTTGTTGCAGCCACAGTTTAACATCATTTTTTTTCTCTCTCTTTGGGAAACAGCACACACACACATCCTTCAGCTTGTCAGCACAGTCACCACAGAAAATTAGAAAAGCCTCTCATCACCACTACAGAGAGATGTAAATGCATCCCAGTTTTTTTTAGGTTAATCAACCTAAAGATGTACATGAACAGGAAATGAATTACTGCCTGAGGTGATTTTAAAGGAAACGTGTCCACTCTTGAACATCAAGACCTGCTTAGTAGGGATTTAAGCATCCTTGCCCCTGATAACAGCTGTGGTGAATCATGGCAGTGACTCAGCATCTCTAATATCTTGCAGACGATAGTTCTTTGCAGAACTGTCAGAGGTTGATGGGTGAATGCTCCTTTATATCGAAACTGGGTCAGGCCAGGAGGAGGAGGAGGAGGTCAGGAGGCCAGGTCACCACTGTTGTTTCATGTGAACGTTTTTGACCCATGTTGGTTTTAAATGTGGTGTTCCTCAGCGTTCCATTCTTGGCCCACTGTTATTTTTAATTCACATCTTTCACTCAGTTGGGTGATACAAAACCATGATGTCCTCTTCTATGCAGATGACACAGTCACTTGTTCTACTGCTATCTAACAAATCTAGCAGTCTAATAATTTACTTGCCTGGCTTAATGACATTAAACATCAGATGTCCCAAAATTTCTGGAATATAATGATAATAAATTTAAAGTCACACTAAGTTGTTCAAAGCACTAGGTGAAGAGTGTTGTCTGTTTATTTTTGTTTAGTTAATCTCTCAAAGGAGATTATTTTATGCCATGCAGATTCACATATCAATGTACATGCTTTTCTGATGCTTTTCTGATGCACTTTGTAGTTGAAAAGTCACAGCTCCCTCCATCAGCTTCAGTTGGTATAGTGTGTTGATGCTTGATTTATAATTTTCAGAGATATATATATATATATACACTTAACTCCTGTCCTGGCCAAATTACACTAATTCTCGGTTAGGCTCTATATGGATTATAAAATTTTACTGCTGACTTTCAAGGCATTAAATGGCTTTGCGCCAAAGTATCTCACAGATTTGCTGACTTATCATATGTCTTTGCGTCCCCTAGATGGATGGGCTCTGCTGATTATTCCTAGGTCTTGGCAGGTGACAGAAGGTCACCGGGCTTTGTCAATTTTAGTTACCCAAATTTTTAACAATCTGCTAATTGAGTTTGGACAGGCTCTATCTGCAACATTATATTATAAGCCGAGGTGAATATTTATCATGTTTATTCTGATTTATCTCTGCACTTTTAACATTTCATGTTTACTTTTTAACAGTATTTTTTTGTTGTGTCTTTTCCTTGTAACTTTGTGAGGACAAGTGCTTTGTAATTAATCCCATTAGCAGGACTTTTTTAGTATGACAGGAAGAACTTTCAATATTTTTTGAAGAATAGCCCTGTAAGTTTTCCCTTTGCAGCTGATTCTCTACATTCAGTGAAAAACAGTTGAAAGCGTAGCTGTGTATTCGTAGTCAACGGCATATTTATGTGTGTTATAAGTAGTGTTGAGAAAAAGACTAGGTCTAATAGTATCTTTCTGTGTCTTCCTACAGGTGGCCTACCTGGGTAAGGTGACTATCTCCGGGACCCAGTTCCTGTCTGGCTGCACAGAGTCGGCGGTGGTGGGTCTGGTGGAGCGTCGTGCCCTCGCCCAGCAGCAGGGCAACTACCCCGAAGGCAACTCTCTGCTGGAGATCCGGCCATTTCAGGTGCGTCTTCACCACCTGGATGAGCACGGCGAGGCCTCAGTAACCATGGACACCTACCAGGTGGCGCGGATCGCCTACTGCACAGCCGACCACAGCATCAGACCCAACGTATTTGCCTGGATCTACCGGGAGATCAACGACGACCTGTCCTTCCAGATGGACTGTCACGCCGTGGAGTGCGAGAGCAAGCTGGAGGCCAAGAAGCTGGCACACTCAATGATGGAGGCTTTCCGCAAGACTTTCCACAGCATGCGAAGCGACGGCCGCATCCACAAGAGTGGCTCATCAGACGACTTTGCTGAGGACTCGTCCACCCCTGAAGACTCGACCCCAGACGACGGTTGAACTGAAACACACTTAAACTCCTGATCCCCATCCTGACAAAGCGAGGGGTGACTGGAAGGATGGACAGATTACCTGCTCTCTCTCATTCTCCCCTTACTATCTCTTTCTGTTATCAATTTGGAACAAAATTAACTGACCCTGTGAACCAACACGCCCAGGATAATGAAGTAGCTTTTAAATACTGTAAAGGAAAGGTAGATGAAAAAGGAGTTACAAAAGACAGACATTGACATACAGGGATAGCAAAGTGCTGCCACTTTGAATAAATGGCCCTCAAAGACCCGCAGGGGCCTCTCAAGCACCTCTGTAAGCGCCCTTAAGAGATTGACTCGACATTTCCATCTCCATTTTCAACCACTGTCACTCCTGCACTCAGCAGAGACTCTGTTTGTGGTTCTTAAGCTTTTTCACCCAGGAAACAACAAAGTTTAGTCCCTGTTCTTCAGACCCCAGCTAATGACAACCTATTGCTACTCTTGCCATGTAGGGACCCAGCAGAAATAGGCCTGTGACCTATTGCGGGTCCCCACCCAGAGTTTATGAGACTGTTGGAGCACATAAATTCTTTAAATGTTTAATTATGTGGATCTCTGTTACAATGCCTTTGACCTTGGTAATAGCAAATCAGGATGTGAAAGAAAAGCTAAGCCTTTAAGCACTATTCATATCACTATGGTACCTTAGTCCAACCCCGAAATTATTTGCCGGCATGGCTGTTATTCACATGGACGATGGAGCCAGAGCTTCTGCTGCTGTCTCCGTTTAATGGGTACTTAAAGATACAGAGTACGCGTACGGCACCTGGGAGAATATAGGTGCTATATAGATGTTACATTTTAGAAGTTCTCAATGGGCTGAAAGCCTGGGCCTGTCTGTGACACCTTAGTCATTCACTTCTGTTTTAAGTATACCAAAATTCAGGCTGGATTTTGCCTGTCAGATTATGTGCCTCACTTTCCTCTCACATTAGTTTGGTCTCTTACCCAGGTCCCTGCGTGTATGTGTGGCCATGTGTGCGTGCCGACCTTTTTTTGTTTGTGTGTGTAGGTGTAATTGCTTACTTCTGTACTTTGTGTATATGAATGTACACGTGAGTGCTTGCATCTGTGTGTGAAAGAGAAAAGGTAAGGGAGGAGGAGGATTAGGGGAGGGGTATTAACTGATTAGCTGGAAGTGAAGACTCCTCATCGCCCCGGAAGCATCCATTTTTGATGCTTCAGGAGGCGTTTTAAAATCAAGACATGGTACTGTGACCATTTGCCACGTTTTCTTACTTTTATCTGGTATGAAATGAAAACACGAGAGTCTGAATGTGCTAGTCACTGAGGTTGTAGGACCCTGAAACACAGCCGTCCAAGATAACGACTGACACCTCTTGGCCTCTGCTGAATGTATGATGAGTCTCCGGTCACACACCATCTCCGGTCACTTCAGTCTCCCATAATCTATTCATGCTATCACAGACAAGCTGTAAGGGACAGTCAGTGACCAGTTTCACTCTGCTCTGCTGCCCTGTATCGAGGCACCATCATGGGGCAAAAAACTCATGAGAGCTCCACGCCACTTCTTCTTCTTCTTTTCTAACTGGACTGGATTAAACAGACTGGACGCTATCAGTGGAAATAGTCTTTGGTCAGTGACTCAAACAGATCAGGTGGCTCTGGTCAACATACACACACACACACACACACACACACAAATATAGAAACTTACATACAATTATACATATGTACACACACATTGTATTTGAATCTTGCTCAATAAGCTTATGTAAATACAAATGTATCACTTTCCAAATATTACAGCATAAATGTTGATAGCTATTTTAAATAATAAAAAAAAATGTTAAGAACCATCATACGATACAGAAACAGTGTTATAAAGCCTACTGTGAATAATAAGTGGAGAGCCTGATCGCGGTGGCTGTGTTTGTGTGCGTGTGTGTTTGGAAGGGATTGTATGTGGTGGGAAGCGTGTTGAGGGGTGTGTGTGGACAGGCCAGAGGGGGGGGAGAATGTTTATAAAGCTGTAGATTACTGTGTCATGTCTGTCTGAACGCTCAGACGCGCTTTAAATGTTTGAAAAGTGTTACCTTAAGTGTTTTCTATACAGTGTTTGCAAAGATCAAGAAACAATTGCATATAAAGTATTTACCAAGACCAAGTGCGTGACGGTGTGGTCTGTTTTGTCTCAAATCCACATCTCATGTCTCATTTCTCCGCTGTCACCAGATCGTGGTTAAAAGAAGTTTTTATTATTTAAACTCTGCTTATTTTAACGCACTGGATTCCCTGCTGCGGCTGTGTGTGGGAGGATAAAAAACAAAGCATGTTCAGTTTCAGAGAACAAACAGATCGGGTAACCAGATGATGCTCTGACAGGGTGCCAGGACAGATGTAAAGCATAACCGCACAGTCCTCCATACACACACACTGCAGCATAATGGAATGTGACTCTCCGGAAACTATTCAAGGTATAAAATGTGTTTTGGTGTTTCGTGTGTGCTTTAAGAAATGTTTGGATGTGACTTGAAGCCCCAGTCTAACACAGAGGCTGTTCATTTTCTGTTTGTGTAGGTGGGGTTGAGATATTATGACCAGGTTTGAGCGTCTTACACCTCGAGTACAATCACTCCTCCGCTGCGTGTGGTTGCAATAACTCTGAGCAAACTCATAAATATAACTTTATGGTATTTCCAAGCACGTTTCAGGTTTAAGTGTGACACTTCCTTTGTCGTCTGAAGGAGGTTTTACTCTCCCATTCTTCACATTCCTCTGATCTCTCAGATCTGTCTTTTATTGTGTTGTTGTGCTCCGGCCTCTTGTCTGCCAGAATGTGGCAGCCCTTGACTCTTCAAAGTGCCCACATCAATAACAAGATAACTAGCTGCTCTCTGCTTCTGTGGCTGGCGATCATTTTGCAGCTTAAGAGCTGCAGAGAATTGGAGGCAAAATGGATGCTGTGAAGAATGTTAATGTGCGTTGAATGAGAACACTGCCTCCCTCTGGCAAGAAGAGCTGCAGCCTCCTGCTTTGAAGGTTTTTCAAAGAGGCCTTTTCATGTTGACATAAACTGTCCAGCTCCTCATGATGAGAATCATGACTCGTCAGTGGCAGGAGGGAAACAGATAGGTTTGCTGTTATAATATTTGCTTATTTAGGTAAAAAGGTAAACTAGACATTAATATGCGTTGGGCAGACATTTCCTAATTCTAATTCGGTTTGCATCAGAAAGATGCATCATTGGATCAGCCATGATCACATGACATAATCTCACCACAACACTGATAATCATCTCCGCACTAGAAGTTTTATAACACTATGTCAACAAAGCCTGCCCCCGTCTCTTCCAGCTCACTGTGCATAAGCGTTGCTGTTTAGATGCCTCTTTGTCTTGGATCTCTGCTGAGCGTACACTCTCCAATCGCTCTCCACTGTGCTCTTGTCTGTGTCTGACCCACTTCCAGCAGTGCATCAGCACAGAGGGGCCCTGTGGGGCCCAGAAAGAGGCCACCCCGGCAGCCTGCGTCTCTGCTCCACTGAGGCGTCAGTCAGTCAGTCAGCTCACAATACCACTCTGTTACCGCTCCAGCTGGCCGCTCTTCCTCCTCGAAGTCCCAGAACCGCCTGTCTATCCGTCCGCCAGGGGCCCACACGCTTGAGGTCCGGCTGGGGCGGGGGAGCGGTGCCAATACTGGCTTCAGATCAGACTCCTCTTATACACTCGCTATCGCTGCCTTACTCTCTTTTTCTCTCGGCTGCCGCTCCCCAAGCGGGGGGCCCGGGCCTCTTGGAGAGAGTACTGTAAACATATGTGTGTAACATATGTGTGAAATGGACCAGGACCTGTACACATTCTTTCTGCCGCTGGCCCGACTGATAAAACACACTTAACATTGTGTGGCTCAGCATGGTGAAACAATACTTAATGTTTCAAACATTCAAAAATAATTTGTGGAGAGGCCAAGAATAAATATTCTGTTTGAATTTAAATTCATAGGGAGACCAGCAGAGCTATGGATAGTTACAGATGTTTCATCTCTCCTCTTTTTTCCTGCTCCCTCACATCAAGTTTCCCACTAATAACCCAAGCTGGATGTATAAAGATGAATTGAGATTATGTGCAATAGAATATGGCGACATGCACTCTGAGTTTTGCAATAGAACTATAATTAGATAAAAATAAACGCAATCGGTCACATAATATTGTGTGAAGTTAAGTATAAAAACAACAACATAAAAAGAAAGAAACAGAAATAACACAACAGCAACACAAATTTCACAATTCTGTCTTTCCTGCTTAAGTTTCAGTGAGTGTAGCATGCGCAATCTTAATTTTTATTACTATGATGTCAGTAAACTTTTCAAACTTTTCACTGTTTTTTTACATGCATTTCAAACTGAACTTGAAAATAAACATTTCTTGTTGCTAAAAAGATGACAGAAGCATATTGTTGTGACTTAAATTGAGAAATAGTATGGGTAATGCTTTGCTTTATGGGTTCCTAATTTGCTTATGATTTCACAATACTTGGTTTTCTAGAAAGAACTGTGTAGTATTGTGCTGGTTATGGTGGAAAAGGGGGGAATCATCGTAAAAGACCTGCTCAATTTAAACCAACATAGATTAATACATTGTTTATTTATCATTGAAAACATTTCCTTTATCTATGTTGAATTGTTTGTTTGGCTGTGGACAAATCTCACATTTGTATCTGTCTCTATTTTCCCTGTAGTTAGCATTGTATACATCTAAAGCAGGGGTGTCAAACATACAGCCCATTGGCCAAACCCGGCCTGCCAAAGGGTCCAATCTGGCCCACTAGATGACTAGACTAAGAGGTGCCAGGTTTCAGGAGCAAGTTAAACAATGTGTTGCCTAATTCATGTAAAATTCTGCTTCAAAGGCTTTTCCACCCTGACCAGAATACAGTTCTCTGATAAAACAATGAATACGGACTGTGACTGTGTTTAAAGATATTGAACATTGTGCAAAATGTTGTCAATCAGCAGCTTCAGTTCAAAAGAATGACTGAATGAAATTGCACTTATTTTTCAGACATCTCAGGCTGTTCGTCTGTTTTGTAAAAGGATGAACATCTGCAGAATGTACTTTTAATTCTTTACACAAATAAGGGAAAATATTAGAGCTGATTGTACTTATAGGTTATTGTGCGATGGTTTTATTGGTCCGGCCCAGCTGAGATCACATTTAGCTGTATGTGGCCCATGGACTAAAATGAGTTGACACCCCTGATCTAAAAAGAATAGTACAAAACTCTTAAAGGATAGCCCAGTATTTTGCACTTTGAGCCCCATTCCTGGGTTGTTTATAATGAAATAGAGTGGTTAAGACCAAAATCTTGACGATTGCTCCTTCTCTGACAATTTGAGAGAATTTGGCTTTCCCCTGCCTGGCTTAACAATGCTGTCTATGGCCATGTGTAAATCTGTCCTAAAACCACCTTAAACATTTGTTTTCAAAGCCATGAAACTCACCCAGTGGTCAGTGGTGTTCGTTGATGTTCCCACATAAAAACCGTAGCAAACTGTGGTTTCCATCCATGTTTTCACTATTCATATGGATTGTGGAACTATTTTTTCAGCTGCCTCACACTCGTGTGTAAACTTCCGCTTGATTGTTCGTTTGACCCTGAAGCGTTATACACTCCAGCCCACTTGATGGCGATAATGCTCCTTTACATGGGTGTCGCCAACCGGCAGGAAACCATTGCAATGTACTGTAATGGGACACAGAAAGAAGCAGAAGAAGAAGGCTAGCGTTGTGTTCAAAGGCATTGTACTGCGAAGGTTGTTTACAAGCAAGTAATAATGGGCAAGTTTTGTGTGGTCAGCGACTGCAGGAGAATTCCTCCGAAGAGGAGGAGCGCACACAGCACTGTCGAGCTGGCACTTTCACTGAGCTAAAAGACTACAATGACTACAACCTTGTCGTAAACAACCCCCTTTACGTTTCCGGTGGCAGATTACTACCAACGGACAATGAGGCTTCCTATAGGAAATCAATGCATGGACAAAATGTCCAATAAATCATCACGGAAACCACAGTTTGCTACGATTTTTATGTGGGAACATCAACGAACACCACTGACCACTGGGTGAGTTTCATGGCTTTGAAAACCAACGTTTAAGGTGGTTTTAGGACAGATTTACACATGGCCATAGACAGCATTGTTAAGCCAGGCAGGGAAAAGCCAAATTTTCTCAAACCCTCAGAGAAGGAGCAATCGTCAAGATTTTGGTCTTAACCTCTCTATTTCATCATAAACAACCAGGAATGGGGCTCAAAGTGCAAAATACTGGACTTATCCTTTAATGTAGAAAGGGTAGGTGCAATAAGCTAAGTCTTCAGCCTACATCTTTTCAGTCAGCTTAACTTGCTGTAGTTTGTCACTACTTCGAAAAGTAATGACTTATTGTTGTTGTCACTATTAATACTATTTCTGTTTTTCTTCTGTATATTCCTCATAATTTGGAAATTGACTGAAATAAACTACTGCTAAACTAAAAGTTTACAGACTTGCAAACAAATAAAATGTTGCCATAATAAGGAAAGAAAACTAGTTAAAAATCTGAAGTACTAAAGCTAATGTACGCTCCAGATGGGAGTATGGATGATAAAGAGGACATTCTCCGAATATTTCTTTCTGAAATAAAAATCATTTCCTCTGATCATGTCCAGATCCCCTACAGCCTCCGTGTGATTTAAGATTCCTGTCATAATGAAATGTGGACTGGAATGAAGACAGTGGGGGTGTCTGCCTACACGACACAACCTAAGACTGCAGATTTTCAGTTGACTGAAAGCCCTAAGGATTCAGTGCACATCGCTATTGTAATACACTTACAGATGAGATGCTGCCCTGAATCCCTGGGGGACAGGAAATGTCTGGACTGAGATCCAGGAGGAGCTGATTTGTCAGGAGCAACAAACTAAAGCCAATCCTGGGGCACTAATGTCAGTGACCTTGTCTGTAAATTCCTACTGTGCACTGTTTTTATGCTTTTTGAAGTGTGCTGTCTGCACACCTGTTGCTGTTTAGAGTGTGGCCTGATACAAGAAAACATCACCGAAGAGGTGAACAACTCGCTGGGGATACATTTTTATGAAAGCATATGGCCACTTCTGATGTGTTCATATCTTAAAGTTACAGGTACGAAAGTGAATTAGGAGTAAATTAAGCAGAGAATGTGTTTGAAATGCTTCTGTGATGAGCTGATATCTGACAAGCAACTTTCCTATGTCTTCACATTAAAGGAATAGTTAAGCCTTTTCGGGAAATAGACTAACTTGCTCTCTAGTCACAAGTCTGATAAGAAGATAAACGCCACTCACATGTCTGTATGCTAAATATGAAGCTACAACCAGCAGCCAGTTAGCTTAGCTTAGCACAAAGACTTGAAACAAGGGGACCCAGCTAGATTGGCTCTGTCCAAAGGTAACAAACATCTGCCTACCAGCACCTCTGAAGCTTACCAAATAATATACTGAGCATAGCGTTAGTTCAGGCAGGACACGACGTCAAGCTCAGCTCACATCCCAGCTACATCAGCTGATCTCAAACAGCCAATCAACTGATAGAGCAGCTGACTGATGGGAGGGAGTCAGCTGATAGATCACATGATTCCTTTCTATGCAACTAATTAGCGAACCTCATTCAGGATGCCCTATTTAAACTGCTCTGGCCTGCCTACTGTTGCTGCTCCCTCTGCAAGCTGCTTTGCAACCTGCCTCCACCCCAGCTCCTCCTTTTCATGCTGTGTCTGACTTATCAATGTCATCTCTGTTTGTCATTGATGCTGCTCTGTTCTGTTCCCGTGGGGTCTTTGCGGCTGCTCTCCCTGCCTCAGGCTTTCCATGTAGGCGCATGGAAGGGCAGAGAGATGTGCTCTCTCTGCTTCAGGCTGTCCTTGTTTGCACGTGGAAGGGCAGAGAGGTGTGCTCTCTCTGGCTTTCTATGTAGGCTTGTGGAAGAGACTTTCTGCGTAGGCTTAGGAAAGGCAGAGAGGCCCCAGAACAGAGCCATACTGCCAAATATAATACTGCAAATGAAAATAAAATTTTATTTGACTAAAGTGTTCCAACCTCATTTGCTTAATCTGTACAAAGCAGCCAGTTATTGGTATCCTGCTCTCTTCTAACTCTGAGCAAGAAAGCAAGTAATAGTACTGTCCAAGTTTCAAACTATTCCAAAACTAAGTTTATATAGATTAAAACTATTTTTCTCATTTTCCTGTTATTCCATACTGAACTAAGAAGTTTCACTTATTCTTAGCTTTTCTTGTAATTTATCCCACACTTGTGTCTGTGAGCAGCAGATCCTGTTTTTGTCTTCTGATTTATTGTGGCGCTGAAAACAGATTTGAACAGTTTGATGCCAAAGGAGGAAGTACTAGCTGGAAAGAAGTAGCACAGAGACGTAGATGATAGTAGATAGTAGTGGAAAAGGAATGCATTTGTAGAAAAAAAAAATAGGATGATAGGTGAAAGGAGTAAAGACACAGCTCATCTGGTCTGGCAGCTTGCACCCAGATGTTGAGGGAAGAGTTGGGTAATACAGCTTTGTCACATCCTGCCGGCCAGGGCCAAAATAACAGCTCAGAAAATAAACAACTGACCAAACTGTCTCATCGGTTGAGAATGAGGTCACAGACACAAATAGATAGATGCCTGAAAAGAAAAGAAAAGAAAAGAAAAGAAAACCTTTTACTTCTAAATAGTCTGATTAGAGCTCAAGACGAGAGCGCAGCAGCTGATGCTACCATCTTTGTCCACTTGGTGTCATCACAGCTCAGCATTTAAAGGCAGAGTGCCGTTCAAAGAGGGACTGACTTACATTAGATTGCAATAATGGAATTCCACAAGTGCTGATTATCAGACTTTTTTCAGATACCAGAATTTACAAATGTTGAAAATTTGTATGTGTTAATTGCTGAAGTTATTGTAGCTGGCGACCAAACCTATACTTTGAAGAAATATATGTATTTATATTGCTATGAGATGTTGGATTAAACAGGTTGTACATTTCTTTTTTCCCCCTTTACCCCATTAGATGTGACCCTCTCAGTGCTTAAAATACAATATGACTTTATTTCATGATATAATTCAAAATTTCAGAGGTAAAACAGACATGTCCTGTTTGAACATCATCCCTTGGGATTATTCATGAGGTGCCAAGAGGATGTTAGAGATTATTCAGTCTCTTCTCAGTCACTACAGGCTTTGTTTATTGAAAATGTCATGACTTCTGGATAGATGCCCCTTCACATTTGCTTCCCTTCCCACATGTCAAAGCCTTGGAGAGGAGCACAAAGATGAGATCACTGAGCATTGAACACGTATCATGGTGGCGGATCACGAAACCACAGATGATCCTGTATTTAATCCAGAAATTCAGCACACAGCCACATCTGACCTGAATAATACCCTAAGTGAAACGACCGTCGCCCACACACAAATATAAATTTCAGTTTCGAGGTCATGCTGTCAACAAGCATTGGCACTGTGCCATAGCAGTGATGAAACTGAGGATGGAGTGTTTCAGCCATGACATTTCACTCTGCCTTCTGAAGTAGTGGGCCACCTGCGTGGCTCAGCTGGTTTCATCCTATAGCTCTGCAGGGTGTGCAGAAGAAGGGAGATGGAAGTTCTAACAAATCTTCAAAACATCCTCTGAACATGGGACAGATCTCACAGCACCGTGCTATCATTTCATCTGACTGCGTGTGTTTGCGTGAAAAGGATTCATAACCTTAATCCGAGATAGGAAATGGATTTTGTGTTTGTCATCAGTTATAGGATCGGCATATTTAATGCATACAGTGCATATAAGCACTGTGTGGCACACTTTTCAAAGAAAGGAGGGCTTAAAGCAGAGCTGGTCGTATTGTCAATGAGATAATGTTGTGCCTTTATATGTTTTCAGTGTGGTGTATGGTGACTGAAATCAATTACATGTTTATTTGTAGAGCAATGAATAGGAAAATAATCAGCTTTCATTTGCTGACACTCAGTCGTGGTGAAGCAGTTATGAATTATCAAGAAGCTCTTGATGTTTTCTTTTGGAATATTTTAATCACACTGTTTTAAGTTGACTTGCCTTTTAAATAAAACAAAGAGCTAATCTCGCAGAGAGAAATTATTTCTAAAGTCAGCTGGAAACCAGGTTGAGTACTGTATTGTGATCAGTGCGCCTTTTTAAGGTCTGCTGCTTTTCACACTGTACCGATGATACATATGTTAGCCTCACAAGATGTAAGGTAGAAATCATTTACGTATAGTCAAAAGCCAAAATGAACAAAATTCCTGCTTTAGGGGCTTTGTAACAAACTAAAAAATGCTTGATTATCATCTTCAGAGACAAAATGAGACAAAAGGATCTACAAATTTGCTGGCACTCTGATGCTGTATCAGCTGCCAGTTGTTGTGGGTTTGCTGTGAATGCTAGCTGTTGCATTTGTACAACACTGTCATTACTGTGCCACAGAATATTTGAGGGACTCAAATATTGTTAAATTATTTCAGATATTGCAAGCCAACAAAATAATCAGTCTTTTATCTGGATTGAAATATCAATATCCTCAAATATTATCATAAACTTTGTAAGAAAGAAATTCACACAAGACATGCATTAAAAACCATGAGCTACTGTAGTGGAACAGAAGACAGTGCTCTCCTCCTGAGGGGTGACTTGCATACTGTATCGTTATCCTTTAAAAGTACACCCAAAGTCATTATTAGCAGTAATTGGATTTTTATTTTATTTATTTATTCTTTTTTTTTTTTTTTTTTTGCAAACAGCTTCTCCAAAAAAGTACAAATTAGCTAACACATGCATGTAGACTGAGCTACACCCTCATTACCCCTGCTGCTCTGTGCTCTGTAAAAGAAAATGTTTAATCATAACAGCATAAAATAATCTAGGTCTATAGCTCACTCTCACACAACATGATCAGGTCATAAGCCTAACTTTTCAGAGAATATTTTGCTTTGTTTTGAACATGCAGATGGTAATAAAGGAGAAAAACACACAACTCTTGGCTTTAAAGCCGTCCTCTGAACAGCGACTGATACTGTAGATAAGATAGTGGATATGAGTGGTTTAAATGTCCTCATTTTTCAATAGTACGACACTTAGATTTGGCTTAAAGAAGTATTTCACAGCTGGAACGATGGTCTTTTTATACAGCTAGACTGTCTCTGCAGAAGAAAGACTAAAATACTTTTAAAAGTGGTGCTATTTGAACAGATAAGATTGAGAAAAGGGACTGTGGCATTTGCTTTTGTTAAAGAGACATAAAACCTACAACTACCATAATGCACTGCACCGCATCAGACCAATAAATGCACCCTCTGGTGGGTGACATAATGCAAGCATGGACATTTTTCCACAGGAAACAAAATGGCGGCTGGCTGGTTACAAACGATCTGGCATTACAGTTAAAGAGTAAGCTAAAACATGTTTCTAAAAACTTTTGAGACGAGAAACAAGAAATGAAGTAACAGAATCTTGGTTAATATTTGATCTACACTGCTTAGTTTGATCTCAGTAATTTCAGTTATCATTTTTGTAATGTAGCAAACAGTGCGATGAGCAATATCTGTACAAAAATTCTTGTATTACAGCCAAACAGTGCACTAAAATATGTAGATTTGAGCAGAGAGATGAGGAGGAAGATCTGGGCGCTGGTTAATTGGAGAGAAGTTTACCACAGTTCATTTACACATACTACCCACATTGTTTAAGCTGGTTTAAAATTGGCAAAATGTCCCTGTAATCACCCCCTAATGTTTCTCACCATGATATCTAATTGCTGTATACGAGCAGCATGATCTATCTTGTCGTTTTCCATCAGAGTCCTCTGTCAGAAGTCTCAGAAGCGTCAAGCTGCCGAGGTGCTGTCAAAATTCACTGCTGACAGAAGAAACTGACACCGATGCAGCTCTGCGTGACTGTTTTCATTCACTGTGACTGTTCTGACTCACTTGTTTGTCTTCTGACTCAGCCTTTGAAATTGCAAACAATTCAGGTGATTGGTTAGATTATCTCCAAGTGCACGTTCAAGAACACCCTGAGTGCAGTGGACACACTCAAGGTCCTGTGTGGGAACATTGCGGCCATTCATTTTACAGTTATCTGGTCAGGGTGAGTCCAGAGTACAACAGAGTGTGTGCTGCCTCCTCTGTAATCAGGTACAGGATGCCTGCTCTCAGAACACAGGGCTGAGCATCACAGCGCTGTCGGATGTAATAACGTTGCCCATCGTCTGTCAGCACACTTTATTGAGGATAATCACTCTGTCTCCTGTATTCACTACATAGGGACTGAACAGGTCACGGGTCAGGCTTTTGAGATACAGCAGACGACTGAAACTCTGCACTACTGAAATAAGAAACAACCTCAGGACCCTCACTGCTGTCAATCTCAATGTACTATACAAACTGACCTTGGGGGCCTTTATTCTGTTGCTGGTTACATAATGTAACATTAGTCTCATGCACTAAAAATGCAATATTATATGTGTGTTAGTATGTATGGGCAACCTTATTTTTGTTTTATTTCCTCTGTCAAAAATGATCTCACTTTATGTAAAAGCAGCAATAGTCCTGTTTAAGATTTTACTTGAGTAAAAGTATAGAAGTTATGTAGGATTTACCTTAAAAGTGTCAAATGTACCAGTATAATATTTAATAAGCTGATTTATACACTTACCACCCACTTTATTAGGTACACCTTGCCAGTACCAGGTTGGACCCCGTTAGCCTTCAGAACTGCCTTAATCCTTCGTGGCATAGATTCAACAAGGTACTGGAAACATTCCTCAGAGATTTTGGTCCATATTGACATGATAATGTCACACCACAGTGTGAGGTTCTTTAGATACCAGCAACTAAAACTAGTTTCCACTGTTAAGAATGACAAACTGCTATACCTTTGTTCCCTAGACTAACAAGACAGGCCCCTCGTGATATAGAAATGAGTCATTAACATGCGGGGAATAATGTACTGCAATGCTCCATGCCCCAATTCCTAGCTCTTATATCTTTTTCGTATCATTGAGTTAATTATGATCCCTCAGTAATTTTGTTTTTTTTTTTCTTTTTAACCAAAGATATTTGGATGAATGTATATGTATTGGTACTTTTATATGTTAAAATCAATAAAAGTTCCAGTTAAAAAAAAAAAAAGAATGACAAACTGCTGTATACAGTTAAAATAATTTATTAAAACAGTTAAACACCAGAATAAAATACCTTTAAAATGCTATTAAAATAGCACAATAAAATGGTGAAAACTGGGTTTAAGAGTCCAGAATTAAAAGGTATAAAAGTCCAAGGCTCGAGGGGGGCAGTCAAAGTAAAACAAGTTCAAAGGGTGAGCTACTCAAGTTTAAAAGGGGAAAGGGTCCTGTGTCCGTCCAGTCCCTTGCTCCAGCCCTGCAGCTACGTGCTGGCTCCTTCTCGGACGGCCGCTGTAGAGACAGAGCATGCACTCAATGGCTGACACTAGAAAGCGACAGAGCACACACACACCAACAATGGCAGGGTAATGCGTGGTTCACGTTCCTTTACTTATCGTTTTGTAGGCGTTGAACCAAGTCTTTTCCGGCTCCCTGCTCGTCCGGTCTCTCGTCGCGACCTCGCTGTGTTGGCCTGCACAACGTCCGAGCTTTCCTCCGGTGTGGTATGCAGTCTGGCATGTCTCCCAAACACCACATAGTGCGGGGTCATCCCCGTTGTGCTGTGGGTGGTGTTATTATAGGCCTGGATAAGGGCTGGTAGCTGCGTAGGCCACTGCGTCTGGTCAGTCTCTGCCAGGGAACCTAACAGCCTCAGCAGGGTCTGGTTGAACCTCTCACAGGCCCCATTGCCCTGAGGATGATACGCTGTCGTGCGAATCTTTTGGCACCCATAGAGCTGACAGAGTTCTCTTACCACAGCTGACTCAAAGGCAGCCCCCCGGCCTGTCAGGATACGTTCTGGGCAGCCGAACGTTTGGATAAGACTGCTGTATAGGGCCCTGGCTGTGGTGTTAGCTGACTGGTCCTTGGTGGGCACTACAAGGGAATACTTTGAGAACAAGTCAGTCATGACCAATATATAGGGATACTGGTCACTTGGACGCCCCAGGGAGAGATAATCAACCCCAACAACTTCAAATGGGTATGATGTTGCAATGGGTAATAAAGGGGTTGTCACCTCAGGTCCAGCTTTAGCACACACGCACTGCAAGAGAGTTTCAGTCCACTCTTTCACGTTTTGGGCCATCCTGGGCCAATAACAACGTTGCCACAGTGCAGCCAGAGTTCTCTCACTGTTAGGGTGGCCCATCCCATTGTGGTATGTTCTCCACACGTCCATGGCTTCCTGCTTTGGAACAATCACTTGGAAAGCCTGGTATCCAGAAACATTACACACTCTCCCCAGTACACCATTCTGTACTTCAATTTTATCCCATTCTGAAAGCAGTCGTTTCATGTAAGGTGACGGGGAGTCACCCACCTTAGGCCGGGGCAGTTGCTGTGCTTTCCACTGTCGTATCTGAGAAAGATCTGGGTCCTTGGCCTGGCGTTCTTCCCATGCTTCCTCTCCGTCAGCCATGACCCGATCTGCAAGCACTGGCGCCACTCCCTCTGTCTGTTCAGGCAACCTGGAAAGGGCATCAGCATTGCGATTTTGTGTACCTGGGCGGTATTTGATGGTGTACTTCAAGTTTGCCAGTTGGGCCGCCCAGGGTTGCTCCACTGCTCCAAGCCGGGCCATCTCAAGGTGTACCAAAGGATTGTTATCTGTGAAGACAGTGAATTCAGCACCATAGAGATAGTCTTTAAACTTCTCAGCCACAGCCCATTTCAAGGCCAATAGCTCCAGTTTAAAGGAGCTATAGTTCTAGTCATTTTGTTCAGCTGGGTGGAGGCTACGGCTAGCGTAGGCAATGACCAGCTATCTACCATCTTGTACCTGTGCCAGCACCGCCCCCAGGCCGTCAAAACTGGCATCTGTGTAGAGGCGGAAAGGGAGACAGAAGTCAGCATAGGCCAAAATGGGTGCATTTATCAGTGCCTCTTTCAGCTGGTCGAAAGCCTGCTGACACTCTGGGGACCAGTTAATGAGGGCTGTCTTCCTCTCCTGCATATTGGTGCCATGTGTCAATGCATTCAATGGTGCTGCAATCTTAGAAAAAGCAGGTATAAAGCGGCGGTAGTAGCCAGAAAAACCAAGGAAGGATTTTACCTGCTTGACTGTCTGAGGTACTGGCCAGTCTCTCACCACTGCAGTCTTTGCTGGATCCGTGGCCACCCCTGCCTCGCTGATGACGGGGCCCAGGTATGTTACCTTCTGTTGGAACAGGTGGCACTTTTTAGACTGTAGCTTCAGTCCATGCTGGTGAAGCCGCTCAAACACCTCTTCCAAGTGGTGCACATGACTGTCAAAGTCGGGAGAGAACACCACCACATCATCCAGTTAAATCAACAAGGAGTCATTTACCAGGTTTCCCAGGCAGCGTTGCATCAGCCTCTGGAATGTGGCTGGGGCGTTGCACAGACCAAAAGGCATCCGTTCGAATTCGTATCGGCCGAATGGTGTGATGAACACAGTCTTCTCTCTGTCAGAGGGGTCCATTTCCACCTGCCGATAGCCGCTTGCCAGGTCCAGTGTGGAGTACCATCTGGCCGCTTTGAGTCCATACAGTGACGCCTCGATGCGGGGCAGGGGGTAGGCATCCTTATGTGTGAGCACATTCAACCTCCTGTAGTCCACACAGAACCTCCAGCTTCCATCTTTTTTCTTGACAAGCACAATTGGGGCTGCCCAAGGGCTTGCGCTCTCCCTCACCACACCGCTGTCCAGCATGTGTTTCAGCAAGGTTTGCAATTCAGTATAGGCTTGGAGGAACGGGCCGGTACCTCTCACGACTTGGGGGTGCTGAACCGGTTGGTATCTGGTGCTTCACTACACCAGTACAGCCGAAGTCCTCGTCATGGCTTGAAAACACCTTTGTCCACCTCTGCAACAGGCTGGTCATCTCCCTCTGTTCTTCAGGGGTCAGGCCGTCTCCCTTTAGGGACATCACAGGATGGGGCTCAGTGTCATCTGCCACTTTGGTGACCCAAACCCACTTCACTGCTACCTCCACCACATCTGGCACCACGCTGTTGAGAACCTGCTCTTGTTCTCCTTGTACGTCAGCTGCTGCCACCTCCGTCATCTGAGCTAACAGCTGGCGCTGAGGGACTTCCACTGGGTAGTGGTTGGGGTTGCAGATCCTGCAGGGCACGTGTCCTCCACTTAGGGTGGCCAAGGTCCTGCCCACCCGCCATTCGGTGTCACTGTCAGGGAGTGGCTCTATCAGCACCTCACAAGAGGGGTTAGCTGCACCTTTGGACACCTGTGTCCACAGGATCATCTCTGAATGGGGTGGGACGACTACTGGTTGCTGTCGTGGCAATTTGGCCACACCCTGGTAGGGTGGAGGAGGTCCCCTGGTGGTGACTCGCCGACACTCTGCAAAAGCTTGCTCCCAGATCTCTCCTGCTGCAAAAGGCAGGGTGGTTTTGAAAGCCACTAACCCTGGGTGATTCCCCTGTGTGAGAGCAGACCATACAGGTTTAATAATGTTCATGCCCAGTATACCCTTGTCTGGCCCCAAGTATTCATCATTGACAATTATTACACCTCTTCCAGGAATATTGACACTTCCTACCATACAGTCGACCAGAGCATAGCCCATGTAGGGGATCTCCAAACCGTTAGCAGCTCATAGTGTCAGCCAGGAAGTATTACCAGCATTGGTCATTCCAGTTCCTTCCAGGTGCCTTCTGAACAAACTTTGGCTCAGCAGCGTGACCTGTGACCCTGTATCAAGAACAAAAGGTATAGGGCATCCATTTATTTTCACAACAACATCAGGGCACTCACCTACCAAGGCAGACTTGGACTGCGATGTGGGCTCTTTATCCTGATTGACTGCCCCCACTGCTTGGCCCTCAGCTGTAGGGGAAGTTAAAAATCCTGAGGCCTCGATGGTCTACGGGGGCACCGGCGCTGTATGTGCCCAGTTGCACCACAGCTACGACAGATAGGTCTGCCCTGCACATCCCACTGGTAGGCAGGTGCCATGGCGCCTGCTGGCCGTCGTCTTGCCTGAGGGGCTCGTGGTGCAGTTGTGCTGTGGTCCATGGGTAGAGTTGTAGGACCTGAAGGCGTCTCCCTGGTTGAGAGTTGTGTCCTCATCTCTTCCATTAGGTTGGCAGACAGGGTTTTCATCTGTTCCATGATCTCCTTTCTCATTTCTCCAATAAGCCCTTCTTGCACCTCAGCCTGTATCTGGTCCTTTAATGGTTCCATTTTCACTGTAGTTGTGTTCTTTGAGGCTGGGGCATAGACTCTTTGGGACATGATGGTGTCTTCCCCATCTTGCAGCTCTTTTTCCAGGGCCCGAGCTTCCTTGCACATGTCTGCAAAGGTCATAGGGTCATTCCGCCTTATCTGTCTGCTCAGTTCCTGTTTTATGGGTCCAGCTTGCAACCCAACCATCAACTGGTCGATCAAAAGATCATCCTCCTCCTCTCCAATCCCACCTTCATCCTGTTCCTGCCATCTGAAAAAGAGTTCTCATTCTTAACAGGAAAGCATTCATATTCTCGTCAGTCCGTTGTTTGCAGTTAAAAAAACTAGCCCGTAGCTGTGCTTTGGTGGCTACTTGAGCATACAGCTTTTTCAAAATGTCCAATATTTTCTGTCCAGTGTCTTTATCTTTTGGATTAATTAGCTGTAGCTCACGCTTAGCCTCTCCCTCTAGGGCACCCAACACAAAATCAGCTTGCTGTTGTTCACTCAGTCTTTGTGCCCTCAACATGGCCTCCACCTGAACCCTCAATTCTGCAAATTTCCGCTTTTCACCAGCAAATTTTGGGATCCAAGCAGCCCCCATAAACCATGGCATAACAAACTGTGCAGTTATAGGCATGTTAGCATTACTCGGCACATTAGCATTACTCTGTTGGGCTGTGTCCATTTCTTAACAGTGGAGCTGGTATCCTGCCGACAACGCCAAATTAAAATGTCACACCACAGTGTGAGGTTCTTTAGATACCAGCAACTAAAACTAGTTTCCACTGTTAAGAATGACAAACTGCTGTATACAGTTTAAATAATTTATTAAAACAGTTAAACACCAGAATAAAATACCTTTAAAATGCTATTAAAATAGCACAATAAAATGGTGAAAACTGGGTTTAAAAGTCCAGAATTAAAAGGTATAAAATTCCAAGGCTCGAGGGGGGCAGTCAAAGTAAAACAAGTTCAAAGGGTGAGCTACTCAAGTTTTAAAGGGGACAGGGGGTCCTGTGTCCGTCCAGTCCCTTGCTCCAGCCCTGCAGCTACGTGCTGGCTCCTTCTCAGGACGGCCGCTGTAGAGACAGAGCATGCACTCAATGGCTGACACTAGAAAGCGACAGAGCACACACACACCAACAATGGCAGGGTAATGCTTGGTTCACGTTCCTTTACTTATCGTTTTGTAGGCGTTGAACCTACTCCCCTCATGTCTGCTCACTCCTGTGCTTCTCGTCTCTCTGTCGGCGTCCCTGCTCACCTGTCCACAATCAATCAATCCCGCACTTGTCCTCTGCGCCAATCGCGCACTGTGGGTGTGTCACAAATCGGTCTGCAGGTGTTTCTCATCAGTTCACTTGATCCAGTCCATTAAAATATAAAACCAGTGAAACCACTATAAAACACAGTCCATGCAATAATTTAAAACCAATAAAACCTGCAATAATAAAATCAAAATAAGGTAAATATACAGCAAAGATAAAACCACTCAATATGTAAAACCAGGATCAAGTGACTATAAAACTGATATGCCTCACTGTGACAATAGCATCACACAGTTGCCGCTGATTTGTCCACTGCACATCCATGATGCAAACCTCCTGTTCCACCACATCCCAAAGGTGCTCTATTGGACTGAGATCTGGTGACTATGGAGGCCATTGGAGTACAGTGAACTCATTGTCATGTTCAAGAAACCAGTTTGAGATGATCTGAGCTTTGTGACATGGTGCGTTATCCTGCTGGAAGTAGCCATCAGAAGATGGGTACACTGTGGTCATAAAGGGATGGACACAGGTCAGCAACAATACTCAGGTAGGCTGTGGTGTTTAAACCATGCTCAGTTGGTACTAAGGGGCCCAGAGTGTGCCAAGAAAATATCCCCCACACCATTACACCACCACCAGCAGCCTGAACCGTTGATACAAGGCAGGATGGATCCATGCTTTCATGTTGTTTACACCAAATTCTGACCCTAACATCTGAATGTGGCAGCAGAAATCCAGACTCATCAGACCAGGCAGCGTTTTTCCAATCTTCTATTGTCCAGTTTTGGTGAGCCTGTGTGAATTGTAGCCTCAGTTTCCTGTTGTTAGCTGACAGAAGTGGCACCTGGTGTGGTCTTCTGCTGCTGTAGCCCATCTGCTTCAAGGTTGGACATGTTGTTGGTTCAGAGATGGTCTTCTGCAGACCTTGGTTGTAACCACTGGTTAATTGAGTTACTGTTGCCTTTCTATCATCTTGAACCAGTCTGGCCATTCTCCTCTGACCTCAAAGTCACTTAAATCACCTTTCTTCCTCATTCTGATGCTCAGTTTAAACTTCAGCAGGTCGCCTTGACCATGTCTACATCCCTAACTGCACTGAATTGCTGCCATGTGATTGGCTGATTAGCTATTTGCATTAAGGAGCAGTTGAACAGGTGTATATAATAAAGTGGCTGGTAGTGTATACTTTTTGGAGTAAAATCCTTATTTGCAAAATAACTAGTGACAGTAGTTGTCAGATAAATGTAGTGTAAAGAGTAAAAGAACAATATCTTCTTTTGAAATGTGGTGGAGCAGAAGTATAATAAGTATCATGACAGCTAAACTTGTATCTAAGCACAGTACTAAAGTAAATGTAATGTTTAAAATTGCTTTTTTACTTACTTTTTTACTCCATGTTTTCTCCCTTTTCTCATATTCATTATTCATTGTACAGCTGTCACTATGCCAATATAGGAGTCCTGTCACATGTCACATGCTACTGGTAGGTTCAGTGAGGTCGGCTCATGAATCGAGGAGATTCTTCACTCACGTAGACAGCTTTCTGTGTAGCTTCTGTTTTGTGTATCACCAGTGACACCAGTAAAGGCTTTTATAAACAGGTTTCTCTTTATTATGGTCAGTTGGAATGAGTAAAGTATGTTGTCTGCTTGATGTCCGCAAAAACAAAAACAAAGAAATCATCTTAATGAACACAGAGCAGAGCAGTTCTGTCGCCTTAAATATTATCTTCAGTCTTCAGATCTTCAGGCAAGCAGGAGTTTTTTTTGCAGGTGATCTTATTAAAGCTCTGCACATTGTTGACATTCACACTTTCAGCGATACAAAGCACAGCATCGCATCACAGAGAGATGCTGTATAAAAAAAAACAACTGAAGAGCGGCTGTCTTTGAAAAGCCCCAGAGAACACTGGGAGCTGCACTGAGGCTCACATGATTGAAATCCATCTGGCTGAGAAAGATGCAGCTCTCAGTATCAGGGGTTTGGCATGCTCAGACACGTCCAGGGATTCTCCCTTCAAAGAAACAATTGACGTCCACTTTCAGTAAATATAATACCCTGCCCTGTGTTTTGAAAACCAAAAGCCCACTGTGATAAAGGCAGGTTTAGTTTGAGCCACAGTTTGAACCAGAAAAACATGATGCAGAGGTGTATGCTCACTGTGAGAGGAGGGTCAGAGTGGGCAGCCTGTTATTAAGCCATATCGCCACAGTGGTGATATTAACTTTGTACATGTGTTTTCAGCCATGTAGACCTTACCATATAGAAAATAGCCTTCCTCTTAAAGGGACAGTTCATCCCCAAATTTCTTACATGTAGTGCTGTTTATTAATCTAGATTGTTTTTGTGTGAGTGTGATGTTCTACATGTTTATGTTCATGTTTGTGTCCACTTCCTGTTTTATTTTGAAATGTGTTCTCATTGTGTTGAGTGTCTTTTACTTCCTGGGTTTTCCCGCCTTTGTTGATTACCTCATGTGTTTCACCTGTGTCTTGTTCTACTCACCTGTGTGTAGTTAGTAATCAGCCCTTGTGTATTTAAAGCCCAGTGTTTCCCCCATTCAGCTGCCAGATTGTCACTGTCACCTTAGTGTGCTCATGCACTTCAACTTTTTTATCTTCTATTTGATTCCTTGGTTTTTGACTCAGCTTGGATTTATGGACTTTGGTTTTTGTGTGATTTCCTTGAACGGATTTTTCTACCTTCGCTAACTGCCTTGACATGTATGACCCGTGACCTCCTGAGTAAGGGTTTGGATTTGATCGGTTTTTCTTGGTGTTTTGTGTTTTTCTCTGCAACTGAATCCCAGTTTTGTATAAATTCATTGCAGCCATAATGATGTCTACCTTCTCTCCAATATCATGGAACTAGACGGCAATCGGCTTGTGGTGCTCAATGTCACCAAAAAATAAATTTGGAAAACTCAATGTCTCTTTCTAGAAATCATGAGCTGACAACTTTTTGGTTTCTACTATACTATACCCGCTAACGGTATCCCTGCACAGAAGGAAGCGTGCATCTACTCATGGACGAGAGGCTCTTGCTTGTGACAGCCTGAGATGTAAACATTAATGGTGTCCTCCTCAGCTGAGCTGTAACGTTAGCTAGCTCAGTGGTGCTAGGTGAGTTAGCAGTATGGACGCTTCCTTCTCCATGGTGAGATGGTTAGCTGGTATAGTTCAACAGAAAGAAAATAGTTTATACATGAAACGACTTACAACAAGGTCTGTGGATTATCTTGAGTAACCAGGGGGGTATTCCATCAAAGTCGCTAAAGATAGCGGCGCTAAAGTGATTAAGCCTTGTTTGAATTGGCGCCAGCTTCCACCTCAGGCTGAAGCCGTTCCAATAACACATTTCAGCCGCGCCTCATCAGCGTTAACTTCAGCCATGCCTATCAAATCTTGCATTAGGCACGCACACGGGGTACATAAGAAGGCCAGAACATGCGATTGTTGAAAACGCGATCATGTCGAAAAAAGACAAGAAAACTAGGGCTGATTTCTTCAACAGCGCGGAGCAAAAGCTCCTTGTGGAGCTTTACTAAGAGTATAGAAACGCAATTACCAGAAAAGGAAATACTGTTGCTATTGTCAAGGTAAGAGATATGGCGTGGCAGGAGATTGCCGACCGCTTAAATGCATAAGTTAACTTTTACATCAATGTTTAATGTCTTATGGTTAGACTGTGTTGATCAAACACAGTATGTCTTGTCAGTAGCGGAGAGGAATTGCCACCGTCATTGACATGGGAGACCCGTGTTTGAGGTTCAATACCTGCACAGTATTAATTCATAGAAATTTAATTCTGCAAGGAAGTTTTGTTTGGTTTACATTTTTTTAAATGTGTAGTGTACTTTGCACCAACTAATATGCCAAATTGTGTTATCTCTGCACAGGAGTGGTGTCAACAATGTTAAACGTACGGCTGTGCAGGTGAAGACTAAACACAAAAACATTTTGCATAGCATGGATTTGAACTCAAGATGCCTGCATGACTGACAGCTGGGAAACGAGACCACTCTGCTACCAGCAACTTTGCCCTGAAGAGTAAACAATTTTAATATTTCAAGATATCATCACGACAACAACACTTTTTTTTAATTTTTTTATTTTAATCCCTGGGAATTCGACGAAACTAACCAAGAATGTGCGGTGAATTCATTTTGCTGAAGTTGTCAACTTTGTTTTCGGGCAACACGCATAACCAAGCGAAAAGTGTGAGGAACTGTTTGTTTGAGACTCTGTTTACTACAGGTACATATTCTTTGTAACACCGATTTATTAAGCCTGATAGTTAACTTGCCACGGAGCAGGTCAGTTCAGGAGCATATGTTACCCCGGTAACTCAGCTGAGGTTCCTGTTAGCGAGAGTAATGGAACCGAACTTTCTCTAAAACTAGCGCGGCTTATTGAAATTAGCAGGGATTTGTGGTTAGCTGGCTTGATGGAATACCCCCCCAGTCATGATTTCTGGAAAGAGACATTGCTATTGAGTTTTTCAAATGTATTTTTGGTGCTTTGAGCACCACAAGCTGAGTGCCATCTAGCATTGATTTAGTTTTATTATATTGGTGAGTGGGCAGACTTCTCTACGGCAGATATCTCCAACACTCGGCAACTAACACTAAAACAATCAAGACTGATAAATAGCACCACAGGTAAGAGGAAAAATATGTGCTTTTGATTTGGGGGGTGAACTGTCCCTTTAAACTTTTACCATCATGACAGCGGTGTTGACCTCACTGTGAAGATGTCTGACACTTATGTGGCAACAAACTGTTATTTTCTGCTGGAAGACACAGCACTTGGTATTCAAGAACCGAGCCAGTGACAGAGAGACACTTAACCAACTTCGACAAGGTCTTCAGCCATGGTGAAGTCCATCACCACTGATAACACTTCAGCCTGAGACATCTGACACAGTTAATCACACTGCAGTGTTTTTTGTTTGTTTTTTGGCTGCTGGTCAGTGTGACACTCATGTTTATGGTTTTAGCCCACTTTCTAAATTAAAGTTATCACAATATCAGCATAGTTTGAAAGGTCAGTTATGATATAAAACACAGCAAAATCTAGTTTTTCTGATTCTACAAATGTAACGTCACCTCTGATTACTATGAAACCATTCACAGATATAATGATGTACTCCCACTGTACACTGTGTACACTACACTTTATACTATAATCATTTTCATGGTGTTAAATGATGATTTTACCCAATAAGGGTATTTTACTGAATGGAGGCAAACAGAATATGGTGATGACGCTGACTAATTTCATTAATTTGTTACTGGTCAGTGTATTGATTTAGTTTTTTCATTAGCTCTATTTTCCCTGGAGGAACCTTAAAATTGCATTGGCCATGTATTCCGAAGTAGAGCCTCCATTTACACTCTTACAAGAAATGTTTTAATAATATTGAACTTAGAATTCTTACTTAATGAATGTGCTCTGAGTTTACCCCCCTCATCCATCAATTTTCGTTTTATATTGACATCATGGCATTTTGGCTCTTGACGTCATGTCTTAGCTCTGAAACAAAGCATAATTAACTTCTAAAATGAAGTCTAATTGGCCAAACCTGAGTCACCCTTTCCAGGTATTTACTTTGAGCTAAACTTAGTCTTTCAGTTAACCTTCTGTTTAGGAGTCCTGGCGTGTGGCCACTTGAATCAGCTTCCTCTCTGATTCTCAGCATGTCCGGATGAATCTCTTCAAATTTCTCTGGTCACTCTTTCCATATCAGAACGGCTTCATCAGCCTCCAGCCAAGGAGCCAAGGATCACTTAATCAACCTCTGACTTCAAGGTCTGCAATATTCTCAGTCGTCTGTGTTTAGAAAGGTTTAAGGGGGGGTCTGCCGAGCCCAGGAGCTATAATAGATCCTTGCCAAAGTCTTCATCACACTATTAAATACTGTTTTATAGCGAAAAATGACCTTGATATTTTCATTGCTTGTGAATTTTAACTTCCAAAGTCCTCAGGTTATTTCAAGTGAGTCTCAAGGGAGGGGAAAGTCAGCACAGAGTTTGGGTGAGCTTGTAAGACTGTTTCCATTAACTGTCACCACAAAGGACACTCTCTTGGACTGTAACAAGACACCTTGTCAGCTGTCTTCATCCTTTATTCAAGGACATCTGCGTGTTGTGTGTGTATTTCTGTTGCATGTGTCTAAGTAGTCCCTGGACCCCCCCCCCCCTCAGGGTTATCTAGACTTGCCTGTCAACATGTCACATCCTACCACAGCACCACGGCTGCAGTCGGTGCTTAGGGACGAGCTTTCCAAGGTGTGCGCGTTTGCATATGTGCTTGTGTGACATTGGAGTTTTAAAATATATTTTGCATTATATACATTTGCCAGTAATGACCCAAACCAGAGGTACAACACTGCAGATGCATTTATATTTCAGTCTGGAATGTACAAATATAGTGCGACTAGAAACATGCATATTTCCTGTTAAGTCCACATATAACTATCAGCACATGTACATCACACCTCTTACTGCTCTGTCATGGATCAACAGACTTTCGTCCTAAAACTGCGGGCGTCCTTGAGGAGCTGCCGTTGTTCCTCTTGACATTACATATGACTATTTAATGAGACATTGTCCTTGGAGTCGTCTTCAGGTGTCACAGCTCGCTCAACACATGAATAAATAAGGCATGGAAACCGCTTCAGGGGAGTAGACAATGACATGAAAATATAGAGGTAGCACTTGAACCAAATGGACTTCTCTCATGAATAAAAATATGTCTATGTGGATAATTTAGGGTGTACAGGCGAAGACAAATCTCCCATCAAATTGGGAAGCCCTCCTTACCTCTGCTGGTAATGAGAGGCCTCCAAAGCTTTAAAGAAAGCTAATCCAGAGCTCTGGGTTGAAAGCAGTTGAGCCATGCAACCCAGAATTCGGCTGTAAGAGCCTTTTCTCCTCCAGAAAGGCTTTAATGTACAGTATATACACATTTTTTCCATGGAAGTATTGAAAGTAAGAGGAATGACAGAGATCTGTAATTCAGACCTGCATTGACATGAATACATGGTTGAGATTGCCAGACAGAGAGATTTGGTTTCCTGGTGGAGCCACCAGACCATTGTTTTACCTTGAGCTTTAGAAGTGCTGGTAGTTGGTAAAGCCCTGTTTCCACTAGAAAGCAGTACGGTACAGTCCAGTTCGGTACGCTTTTTTTTTCCATTTCCACTGTGAAAAGTTGTGGATGGTACCAATGGAACTGTTCCCTACCGTCCCCATTTTTGGTCCCCCCTCTGTTGGGGTACCTAGCACACAGATCTGGTTCTAAAAGGTGGAGCTGTGAACACTGTAGTCTGTTGATTGGTCAAAAGAGGATGGTCACTCTGCTCAGGGCTGAGTTGTGGCTGGTTTTGTAACTACTGTTCATACTGTGGAGAGTTTTACTGTATAAGTAAACTGTAACTATAAAATGACAGGATGTTTTGCTGCCTCTTGCAGCAGCTGGAGATGGAAAACAAATAACTTCCTTCACTGCCAGCAACTTTTAAGATGGAACGTTAACTTACTCAATGCATGAGCTGACAACAGGAATCCATTAACGCTGAAACGGGTGTTGTTTGGACCCAAATGCAGTACACAGGCGCACATGAACAGTTGGTAATGACCTTTATTAGTACCACAGCTAACAGGGTATGCAGCAGGCAGAATTAACACAGAATACAGTTTGTTCTTCGGGCTGAGAGCCCTCGCACAGTCTCTGGGGCTCAGAGGAGGGAAAGGGGGGCGACTGGGATCAGCCGCGGAACCGAGGGGAGGCTTCTGAGCCCCCGGTTCCACACAGTTCAATTCTCTGTCGTAGTGAGGGGAAGAGATGTAGCTTACTTCAGCTGAAGAAGACGAGTAGGGCGCTCTGCAGTCTGGGGAGCTGGCTGCACATGCTGTGAGGCCGGCGAGGAGTGAGCTGAAGAGAGGTCGGAGACAGGCGGGGGGGTCGTAGCCAGGTGAGCAGTCAGCGAAGACAGAGGCACCGTTGGGGAGCAGGCAGGAGAGGAGACGAGGCCAGGCGGAGGAGTCAAAACCAGACGAGCAGACAGATACCAGAGACGCAGAGGCAGAGCACGAGGTCAGGGACAGAAGGCAGGTGAGTTTACCGGGAGGCAGACGAGGATGGCAGGTCAGGGACAGGCAGAGTCGACACCGGGAGAACAGACAGGGAATGAACGCTGGAAAGACTCGCATTACGCTGAAGAACAATCTGGCCAGGAGTGAAGGTGCTGGAGAGACTATATGCAGGCCTGATTGGCATGAGCTGCAGCTGTGTGGGCAGGTGAGCGGAGTTGGGCTGATGAGGTGGGAGTGGCTGACAGGTAGAGTGGATCAGAGGCAGGGAGAGTGGAAAAATACTGAGGGCAGAAGGGCAACAGGGAGAATGGAATTGTGACAAACGCACCTTAAATTTCACTGTGACAACTTTGACCATTACTTTAGTTTTTATATGACATACACTTTTAGTAATGAGGGGATCTTCAAGCGTTTATTAATTTTGACCACACCAGTATATGTACTGCGTATATTCTAATCCTCACTCGGAGCAAAAAAAAAAAGCATCGTGGAGCGTTGTTCCTGTGGGATACAGCAACACTAAACCCCTGAGCTTGCCTGACAAGGACTAAATGCACAAATTTGCTATTTTTAAATATCCCATGGAGAGAGATTCTCACTGCAGCCTGTTTTACTTTGTTCTGAAAATGTTGGCATGCAGCCTCGTTCTGTGGACGATGAACGAGGTGCAGACTTCCATCTGTGTCACCGGTAATGAGGAAATACTGTGAGTGTTAGCAGAGCAGTGAGTGACAACAACCCCGCCCACATTTAAGAGTACTGTCTGTGGTGGAAACGCTAGCGTCTACGTACCATGTCTGAAGGGTTACTTTTGATTACAAAGGCACCCTACTGAAAGTGTTTGGTGGAAAAGGGGCTTAAGTTTGTAATCTTTGGACAGAGCCAGGCTAGCTGTTCCATTCTTCATGCTAAGCTAAGCGCATGCTGATTATTTACAGACATGAGAGTTGTGTCAATCTTTTCATCCAGCTTTCTGTAAGAAAGCATATAACTGCATTCCCCAAAATGCCATACAATTCCTTTAATCTGACACAAGCAACCCAAACGCTATCAAATGAGCCCATATCTAGGGCATATCTCGAGTATGTAGATGTGTGGTTTCATGGATTGAAATGTAGACAGGCTGCAGTGCCAGCCGAAAATAATTACATAACCTTTGACTAGAATATTTGTGTGTGTCTCTCTGTGCTTTCACTTTGGTTGACAGCCATCTCCACTCTTCAGTCTCACTATACGTATTTAAGAATATTGGATTCCTTCCGTCCCTCCTTCCTCCTTCTGACCTTTCACTGTGGTTACATCACAGTTCCCCATCACTGCTCTGACATTTCCTCCCCTACCCTCTGTGTTTCATTACAGGCCTTGTGGGAGCAAACAGCAAGGCCAGGGAGTTCAGAGGCCAAAGCAGGAGGTCGGCGCGTGTTTGAATGGCGGTGGTGTTGTTGAAGGAAAGAGGAACATACGTTTGGCCGCCTGGGTCTGGGAAACTCTCTGAAGCCAGTTGACGGGAGAATGCAGGATGACAGCAGGACATATAGGTACAAAGACCACTATAATGGAAAACAACATGTCTAAAAGACTGGTTGATGTGAGCAACCTTTTACTGTCAAAGTGATTTAACATTAAAGTGACATAGTGTATATAGACTGTTTACAGAGGGAAGGGATTACTGAACATGACCTATACAATAATGACGTAACTATGACAGGAATACATTGCAGATACCAGCTTTAAAAATGACCAGATTATCAAGTTTAAACAGTTTTAAATGTACTTTTAAATCCATACATTTCTGCTGCAGAGATTGGAGATCCACCATGTGTGGGCTATTTGTTGATTCTAATGTATGTAAATACAAACATGGTGTTAAATGAATCCCTTTTAGTGCACTAGCTCCATATTAGTGTTGTCAAACAGGATGGTTTCAACTCAATAAGCCATGAAAAACCTTTTCATCAGAAGAGTTCAGTGTTGTCCAACCACCCAAAGATGGATATGCCAATGATGTAATTCCAACACATTATTCATACTGCTTTGTTACATTTTAGTCATTGTCTGGCTCATGCTGACTGAGCTAGTGTGACTGGTGGATTTAGGTGGTTACCTAAAATGTCTGCAGAGAAAGTCTGACCACTAAAAAGGAAAGTGGGTCCCTTTGTTAAAAAGTCTAACAACTTGACCTCTGTGTCAGTGTGACAGTAATTTGATGTATGATGATTAAAACACTCTGGTCGGCCTCTGTTGGTGTATTTTAACTGTATTTTATTACAAATGTGGCAACAGGAAGCCAAAGGAGGCTCTGCTTACCTTCCTTGTCTCCTCAACACAGCAAAATCTAGCCAGCACCAGTTTGTCAGAATGTGTATATCATTGCTCAAGCTCAGCATGTTGAATGAACGGGATCTTACTGCATCTATCTGCAATAACACTCTGGGAGTGCCTCAGTGAGGCTTGTGCTGTAATTCCTTTAGTGAGCTATTATTTTTATGTTTGTAAACCACAAAACACTGAGCCACTCAAGGTCACACTGACTGCATTTACCATCAAAATAGAACATAACATGAAGACCGTTTGGATCAGGGGAATCAGGAGGCAAAGCTGGAGAAGTGGCAATGATATAAAACCCAGATGATGAGTTTTCTGGTGATGTTGCAATAAGGACATGCTGCTTTCCAGCTGAAATGCAAATGTGATTTTGATGACGCATTTGTGCCATGCAATCATGATTGTTTTTCTTTTTTCACGCTAATCCTTTCCTGCACGACACCTAGCCCTGATATATTTAAAGTTATATGTTAAGTCAAACCAATGAAACATAAAAAAATCAAAAGTAAAACATCACAGTTACATAAAACAGAATAGGTAAAGAGTTTCATGCACAATCTAGATAGGTGTTTTTAGAAAACATCATGTCATTTACCACAGCTTTGCAAAAGTGCATCTTTACTAGTCTCTTATTATTTGTCTGTGTGGTAAAGAAGCAATAAAACGGGCTACTACCTGCATAAAGTGAAATCAACCCTTCGCTAAGTCCCGCCCCCAGACACAGACTGGCCAATCATAAAGTAGCATTAGGCCGGCTCAGACCAGGGTCCAACAACACAGCTGTGCTCCATTGATTCTAATGCAGTCATTTCAGATTTCCTTCATTTTCAGGCTGGTTTTGTGGATTTGGAGCTAAATGTTGTGCCTGGGGCACGTGGTGTATTAATGATACTCGTTACCTGGAGAGGTTGGAAAGAGATATACGTTTCTTCCGTCTTCCAAAACCAAAATCAAACCCTGAAAAGTGTAGGGTTAGCTAGCTAGCTACTGAAGATATAGCCTACTGAATGTATACACATGCTGCTTTTGCTTTGTAATGATTATAACAGTGAAACAAAGACCGACCCTGCTGTACAGGAACCAGTGAAGAGACTCATATTCAACCAGCTGTGTGTCATCACAGTGTGCGCAGATGAACGTTGTTTGGCTTTGCACGAAGCCCCTCTGTTATTCATTGTCTTCTGTGTGGATCAGCAGTGATGTGGTGGTTCACTTTTACACTGTGATCTGTAGCATATAGTTGGGCTTTAGCTTCTAACTATCTTTGTCTTTTTAACCTGTTGTTGCAGCTGAGTCAGTTTGACATCCTGGATATATCCTTCAAACACAGACTGTAGACCCCTCTGTCTGCTTCTCTCTGGAATCACTATTTCTTTTATTCCAAAAATATGATTATATTTCTTCAGGGAGTGCAGTTAGTTACAGTGTGGGCTCCATGCTTACCAGGAGAACTTGTCAGACCATCACAAAGGGGCAAAAGTGCAGCAAAAGGTCAATTAAGTGGGAATATAAGAAATGAACCTTGAATATATCTGATGAAAGTTTGAATATATGCAATAAAAGTTTGACTTTGTGGAATGAAACTTGAGAAATTTGAATTAAATCTGATCTTATCGAGGAGCTGGCGCCATCTTGTGTTTTCAATGTGATTTGTAAATATATTTATAAAACAGAAATCGACCAAGCTGTTTGGAGGATGTTTATAGTAGAAGTCATACTTTTTCATTTGATAGTAAAATGGATATTTAGTATCAAAACAGTATAAATATTACCTCTAAATATGAACACACTGATGATTTGACTTCAATGTGCAGCTAAAAAATGTAAATGAAGCGCTAAGTATTTAATTCACAGTGCCCTTAGGCTGTCACTGCCCTCACATGCACTTTGAAAACATCCCTCTGTTTATTTCCAGTGCTTAGTGGTTTTGTGCGCTGACTTGCTACCAAAGCTGGGCTTATATTTTATGCCCTGTGTGGTCCACGATAAGGGTAAGAAATTTGAAGAGCTGATGGGATGTGAGGCATGTCTGGAGAGAAAAAAAAAAACATGAGCTCCAAAAATCACTCACGTCTCCTCTCTCTCTCTCTCTGTCTGTCTGTCTCCATCCTTCTTTCACACACACTCACACAAATTCAAAATGCATACACTCGAGCACAGTCGTACTATCTTGAGGAAGTCAGACTCTGAAGTGCTTGATTTGCCTGCAGTCTTCAGTGTCTTGGTGTCAAGGGTCACTCACTCATCCTCTGTGATAGACTAGAGAGAAATCGTGTGTAGCCGCAAGCCCATAATGAAAAGATTGGTAGGCTTAGTGATAAGGAGGGAATGTACTGAAAAAGCCAAGAGCATAAGGCTACTTTACATAAGAGCAAAAGGTTAGTATTCATAAAACTTCATAAATGGAGAGGTGCTCCTCTGATGAGGTGCTTGGTTTATTATCCATAATCTAAGTAGAAGTACAAGATAATCACAGATGGCCCAAGAAACACAGGTCAGGTCACCTCAGATGAACGTTTGATGAACAACATCCTTTTTTCTCATTGTTAAAATGTAGATGCCATCTATGATTACGTCACCTCAGAAATACAAAAGTGAATCTGTGTCACACACAAACACTTGTCGCAATAAGCACATGGAGCACGGGGCACAGATACAGACGCTGTAGGACATTTTCAAATCTGATTTGTCTCTCTGAACCTGACTTGCCTCTGTCATATTTGGCAGATGTTTAATCTGTTACCTAACTTGACCTCGTCCCCAGTGTCTTACAAATTTATGACAAACTACACAAACAAATACACAAACGTGCTAAGACAAAGGTAGCAGTGCTCCTGGTGTCAGCGAAAATTTGATAAATGTCAAAAGGCATGCTAGCGGCTGTGAGGCACGACTGTGGCACAGTGGTGCTTTGGGTTAAATGCTTTATCATGTTAACCATCTTAGTTTAGCATAGCATCATGCTAACGTTTGCTAATTAGCACTAAACAAAGCACAGCTGAGTCTGGGAATGTAATTCATTTTGAATTGTATGGGACAAATTCAAATTTTGAATTGATGATGTGATGCATGACGTGAAAAGTTATAGGGTGACAACCGTTAGGGAAGGTTCCGGGGGACAGTTGCAACACAGACCTTCTTCTCCTGTAATACAAAAGTCAGGAACTTGCAGAAAGTCCAGAGGAGGTACACCCCACTAAAACAGCCCAATCTGTGACATTAAACATGATAAACTGATGTTAGATTAACATGGTCATTTGCTTGGAGGACTAACTGAAGCATAAATTACCTTTATATGTCAGATATATTAAGTACTTACTTGTTTATAGTAAATTTATCCAACTGTTTCTTTTGTCCCGACAGAGTGGAGCAAAAGTAGCAATGCGCAACGTCAATTCTCAGTCTTATTTCATCTGACTCATTTATCCAAAATTTAAAAAATGTTTGGTATGAGTAGAGGATATGTGTATGTTGTGGAAATACTACAAAGTTATACTTTTGTTGCTGCCCTCCCCTACCAAACTTATCACAGGTTATCCTGAGCAGGACATAAGTGTGAGATAAATTTCATGGCAGTCCATTCAGTAGGCATCAAGACATTTAACACATTCATTCATTTTTCCGTAAACGCTTATTATGGGGTGGAGCCTATCCCAGCTGACTTTGGGCGAGAGGCAGGGTACACCCTGGACAGGTCACCAGACTATCACAGGGCTGACACATAGAGACAGACAACCATTCACACTCACATTCACACCTAGGGCCAATTTAGAGTCACCAATTAACCTGCATGTCTTTGGACTGTGGGAGGAAGCCGGAGTACCCAGAGAAAACCCACACTGACACGGTAAGAACATGCAAACGCCACACAAAAGGGCTCCCCCACCCTGAGGTTTGACATTAACCTTAAAACCACAAATGTGAACCTCAAGGTTGGGTCAGAGAAAATGTCAACAAACCTAATTTAACATGATTTATCCTCTTGGGACCACAAATGTCTGCACCAACTTTCATGGAAATCCATATAATAACTGAGATATCCACAGAGATAGTGGTGAACACTACTGGTTAAGCTATGCCTTGCAGAAAAAAAGGTCAACTCAAATTGCATTGAAGATTTTGATGAATCAGTAAAACAAATTAACATTTAAACATCGGTGGACTGATTCAATAATGTTATTTAATGTAAGGGCAATGGGAGGAAAACTCTATATGGAACTCATCTTTGATGCACCTGCATCTGCAGCTACCTCTACCACTTCAAAATATGTTCGTAACACTAAGCCACCCACGTATGTTTGACCATACCACCCAGATACAGGTGGGCTTTTCACTGTCTGCAGGATTCTGCCTGTTTAGGATGTTGAAAGAACCACAGTGCCTTTCTGACTGAAGCGAACACACCACATGAAAAGCCATTCATTTTCCAGCTGAGTGGTGCAGTTAGCCTTCTGACAGGCCAGTCATCCACATGGTTAGAGAGAGAGGCTGAGAGCTGGAGGGCTACACAGAGGTGGAGAGCCAGCAGGAGAAACCAGAGAGACGGAGAGCAAGAGACGAGAGACCTCAGCTGAGGGGTTAATGAAATCCAGCAATCCTTGAGGGCAGATTACTCATCTCTTAACGAGCTTGCTCTCTCACCCTCACCACCCCTCCATCACCATCCCCTTCTCCTGTTGACTCTCACCACCACCAATCACAACTGATTACTGTTTCTGAGTTTACAGCCCCAGGTACCGCGTCTTTTGTCAAACTCCACATGCAGAAGAAAAGTCTGGTAACTCGTGCTATGTGGAGAGAGTGTGTGTAGAAAGGCTTAATGTGAGGAGGTTATTCAGGCAGCATTTGCTTTAGGTCTAACACAGCTTTAGCTTAACTTTTAAGAAGGCAGAGAGGTTTATGACCATCACTGTGACCCCCTAATACCACCTGAGATGATTTTGGTTCCTTTTACAGGTCAGAGAATTACACAGAGCTTATTATTGCAAATTATATTTTAGTGTGCTGTCCTGACCCTTGATCACCTCATTTGTTTAGTCTGTGTATTTTTTTTTCATTTTATTATAATCATAAACATACTAATATGTTTAAGCATGACATAAAACAGTAAATTAAAAGTCCAGTGTGTAGGATTTAAGGGAATCTATTTGCATATATTGGTATATAATATTCATATCTATGTTTTCATAATTACCTGAAAACAAGAATTGTGTTTTTGTTACCTTAAAATGAGCTGTTTATTTCTACATATCTATACATATGGAGCAGGTCCTCTTCCACAGAGTCCACCATGTTGTTTTAAAGTTGCCCAGAATGGACAAACCAAACACTAGCTCTAGATAGGGCCACTTGCATTTTATTTATCTTCATGTTTTCACATCAGCCTCCTTAGTTTTCCCACAGGCTTGTTAGTGGGACATGGTTGAAGTTTGAGCTCTGTGACATCACTGCTGGATGCCGCTAATGTGGGATTCATACTTCTGTGTTGAAACGGCAGCACACCCCACAACGTAGCCTGACCTGCACCTCCCCATAAATGTAACTTTACATCACAGCAATTCAGACCTCCTGTCTACTTTTGTAAGCTGAACCCTCAGTGGAAACCAAGCTTTTATTTATTTTAATTTTAGGGATATGAAACAATAAATTGTGAGGACAATACGTCTTGTGTGTGATTTATCCTTTGGGGATTTATACCTCAAGATTTAGCCTGGCCTCATATGAGCAGAGGAGATCTCTGCCAGTTGCTAGGCTAATTGATACAATGTAAAATGCCATAGGCTTGTGCTAATAACGTAAGCATGTTATATACAGTATGTTTGGAAAATGTGTTTGGTATAAGACAGCTGTATTTTGGGTGAACCTTATGAGTTGTAATCGAGCTGAATTTTGCAATGTTACCTTTGTTAAATGTTGCTGTTGTCCCTGGCTTTATGAGTAGAGGAAAAAGTCCACTAGCTGCTAGGCTAATTTATATAATGTAAAATGCCATAGACTTGTGCTAAAAAGCATTAGCATGTTGTATTTCTGTGGAGAATGTGTCCAGATAAAGACAAGTGCTTTGTCTGTGAATGCTGCGAGTTATAGAGAAGCTGATGTGTGTAATTATAATGTTTGAAATGGTTGCTATTAAGCCATGTTTAATGTGTGTTTAATATGTGTTTTTGGTGTGTTTTTAATCAATTAAACTTTACAGCTCTTCACAGAAACCCTGAGTGACACAGACACACCACTGCACAAGAATAAATGCTCACAATAGAGTGGGCCATGTGTGTATAAATCCCACTTAAATCCTACACACTGGACCTTTAAAATAAAGACTGTGAAGGTGACAGTTTTGGAGCACAGCAATAATTAATTTTTTTACAAACTTGAATTTCAGATGAATTAATTTTAGACATCCATAGTACATGTTCTCACTAAATAGAGTTAAGGTGCCAGGCAGACATTGCTAGTTGCACTGCCTTTTTGCTGTCAGAGGCTAAAAAAAGTTTATGCTCCCTTATCCACATTTTTTTTTATCAGTTATTATCAGTAATTGTGATATAAGAATTGATGCTGAATTTAGTGAAATAAAGGTCAGTACAACACTTGTTAATTTATTTTCCCTACATACATCATACTCACTGAACTGTGTTTCACTCCTTATTTTTCTCCTGGTCATCCACGGTCCACCTACAGTAGCTATTTGTCCCTCCAGGGGTGCCTGCACCACAGATTGACAACCACCGCTCTGGTTGGTGTGTCACTTTCTAAGCGCACCTTGTGCTGATGAGGCGGCCTGTTTAAACTGTCAGTACCCGCCCCTCGGGCTCGTCTTGCCACAGCTGCTGCTGCTACTGCTGTCCTGCTTCCAATGCAATTATGTTTCTCTCCAGGAGGTTTTGTGGGAGAAATAATTTCTTAGAGTTTTCTGTTGGCTCTTGACTTAAGGGGCCTTGGTTACTTTTTCCTCGGAGGATTTATTCACCCATGAGATGCTGAGGACCACCACTGCTGCACTCGAGCCCAGTGAGTATCTGCTGCCTGTGCTCATATGCAGATTGTGACTGTTTATAGTTTGTGTTCAGGCTCAGCAGTGTGTAGCAGTAGCCCAGCAGGTAAACATCAGCACAGCCTATGTGGCTGCTAATGGTTTTGCTTGTGGACAGTGTGTTGGCATCTGAAGGTTGCTGCTATCTGCTGCTGTGTACTTTTTGCAGAGTGGCTAAGCTAAGCTGTCTCTTTGTTGTGTGGCATGTGTTGTGGTGCAGTATGATCCTGCCATGCTGTTGACCTATGTTGTGGTGAAGTGTGAGTCTTGCTTTATTAGTTTTAGGTTGTTGCTCCCTTGCAAACAGGTCTCTAGTATTTTACAAAGTTAACATTATTGGCTTTATACAATCTAAACATGAGTATCCGTGTTAATGTTGACAGCTATTTTAGTTTTATTCAGATTTTAGGCATTTTTTGTCCCTCATAGTTTTAGTGTAGTTTTACAAAACTGATGACATTATACTCATTACTTTTGGTCAGTATGTTTCCAGTATTTTTTTTTATCTTTAAACTAATCCAGTGAGGCTAATTCATGTAACAGAAATTAAAATCAAGGTGACAGGTCGTGTAAAAATTTCTGCACACTTACAGACTTGCGTTTCTCTAGCAGTTTTTGACAGGTTTAGGTTGTGATTAATGCACGCACTTACTGATCATCATTTTAAAAGTTCAATACCTCTTTATTTAAGATCTCAAAAATGTTAACACCACAAATAACTAATATGAGACAACTGCCATTTGCACCCAGGTTCATTGTAAACTCTGATGTATTGATCTCACTGGGATCACTGTATTTGCACTTTTCCTGTCATTTGGTGTGTACTTTATGGAGATTACTGCTTTATTTATTTATTCATTTATTTCCACAAAATAATATATTTCTCTCATTTTGTTTATTATATGTGAAGATCATTTGCACTGTATGTCTTTTGTTGAACATTTGCGATTGATATGTTTCTCTCTATTTTTGTAGAATTTGTGGACAGTTTTCGCTCTTTGTTGCACGGTTTGCATTTGATGTTCATGTTGAAATTATAATATATTTCTCTGATAAAAATTCACTTTCGCTTCAGTGTCATCTGTAGTGATGTAATAGCCTTTCTATTTACTCTCTGAACTTTTCTTTTACACATCTACATGGTCAGTAAATAAATATAGGAATACACCTGTTTTTTACTAAAAAACACCCAGGATAATCTTATAAATGGCTGTAACTTGCTAAAGGAAGGTTAGGTGTAGACCAAAATTCATTTAGAAGTCCAAAACATCTAACCACAACTTTCTAAATAAAGAAAAACAAACTTGATAAGGTTCTGTTTGTGTCCACGGTAGAAAAAAACACCAAATTTTAACTGGCGTTTTTCAAAAATTATGTTAAATTTGTCCATTATCAGGCAAGGTAAATGGAAAATTGTGACTTTAAATGAATAAAATGATGTATGGCATTTGGTGCTGACTGCTAGAATGAGTTATAAAATCAAAATAAATACAGGAGAGTCAGGCGACCCCCAAATGGCCCTAGGTCTTCAAGGGTTAAGAAGAAGAAAAATCTGCAACGTGTTAGTCTGGAGGTTTAAACTCGTGTCCTCTCACAGGGTTGGTGATTAAAACTAAACTTTCATCTCTGTCAGAGAAAACTGATCTGAGGTCAGACTGTTTACTTACAGCACAGCTACACTGAGCCTCCTACCTTCCTGTCAAACTGCATCAACCCATAAACCTTCCTGACACAGTCCGGACTGAGTGGAGTCCCACAGGGATCAGCTGTGACGTCCAGTGGCTGGTGGCTGCTTGCTCCGCTGCCATTCAGCGGATAGTAAGTGGAGCTGCCAACAGCCACCGCTGCAACTAATGTACACTCCACAAATCCACTCAGCAGCTCCACCATCCACACTCAGACACATGGCTGATTATTTACTGCTGAACTACAGCTCACAACTCGCATCGATGGCTGATGCTACTCCAGGTGTGAGTGTTTTTGCTGACTAGTGAAACATCCTGGTACAGACTATTTACTGAAGTTTGCCAGCCTGTGGCTCATGTGGCATTTGAAGATAATTACAAGCCCAGCTGTTCTCAGCTTTCAGTAACTGATAGTCCACCATTAACATTTTCGTCACGTCTCGTCCCATCAATGAAAGTGAAGCATAGTTTTTGTCTTAGTTTTTATTATCAAGATCTATTTTTAGCTCATCATCGTCTTGTTTTCATTATGGAAAAAAGGTCAGTGACATCAAAGATTTTTGGCATAGTTTTCGTCAACAAAATTAACACTGATTTTCATGCATTCAGTCACAGAATTATTAATAATACTGCCTTCACAGGAAACTCAACAACTCAACTCAACAACTCACCTGTAGGCCATGTCGCCACATTCCCATTTTAACATACAGTACATCATGTGCAGCTCAGCACTAGGTTTATGTAACAGCTTGATATCTGTACCCTCATATCATAATTACATCTAAATTGCTGAGCTCCTTTATGGTGTAACGTCACACTGCTGCTACACACAGCCACTCTCATTACCAACCTTAAAATCACACTCATGTACTGATGGTCACGTTCACATCATAACATTTCATAAGAAGAGCTTGTCTGCTCCAAGCCATGGATTTTGGGGACTTAAATATGCTCAATGGCTGAAGTGTGTCTTAGCCTGCTACTGCATATCAGCTGGATGGCCTGGTTAGTTTTTTTTAACATCTCAATCCACTTGACTAGAAAATTCCATATAATAGCTGGCATCTCGCTCTGTATCTAATGTGATTTTGAGGGGGAAGTTGATTATGACTGCCGCTCCCCAATCTCTGCTGTGCTGAGCTCAGTGTTTGCTTGCGGGGTCAGAGACTAGACATCAAATTTAATCTTGGTACATATTCTGCATTCATAAAATAAATCTGTTCCCTTTTGAGTTGGTTTGCTGAAATGTACTGGTGAGTGAGAGACACAAACAAGAACACATATTCACATTCATACACAAAAATACTGTTTTGTAAAAGATCAGAGATGAACAAATTCAGCTTGCTGCTTTTTACAGTTTGGTAACTTGGCAAAAATCATCCACTTGTCATGGGCTGTACAGGATGTGCTCTTAGGAGTGCAGAGAAAATGCTCTTGATGACATGTTGTCAGTTGTGTCTGCTAGGCCTCATGGTACTTCTTTATCCCCAAAAATCAATGCTGCATTTTTGGTTGTTTTGCTTTTGTATGCAATGACAGAAATGAGAGATAGAGAGATGCTCTCAGGGGAAGTCTAGAATCAACGCTGGGCATTTTTCATTACTTTTTGGTGGTTTTTATACCTTTATAGACTTATCGGTCTTTAAAATCAGTTCATCAATTAAATGGTGCTTAGGCTCAGCTCAAAACACCATTGTGCCTAAATGTGTGCCTAAATTGTGATGCCACGATAGTAACAATTAATGCAAATTCAACCAATCCCTGTGAAGTCTGCACAATCTTATTTCAGTCAGGAACACTTTAGTGAAAGAAAACTTTATTTCCATTGGCAGAATTTCATTTGGAGGTATGGCTCTGTTCTGGGGCCTCTTTGCTTTTCCTCGGGCCTATGCAGAAAGACTCTTTCACACACACACCTCTCCAACCTTCCACGCACTTACATGGAAAGCCTTAAGGTAGAGAGGGCAAACCTCCTGTCCTTCCATGTGCTTACATGTAAAGCCTGAGGCAGGAAGAGCAGCAGCAAAGACCCCTGGGAACAGAGCAGAGCAGCATGAATGACAAACAGAAATGACATTGATAAGTCAGACACAGCACGAAAAGGAGGAGCTGGGGTGGAGGCGGGTTGCAAAGCAGCTTGCAGAGGAAGCAGCAGCAGTAGGCAGGCCAGAGCAGTTTAAATAGGGCACCCTGAATGAGATTCACCAATTGGTTGCATAGAAAGGAATCATGTGATCTATCAGCTGATGTAGCTGGGATGTGAGCTGAGCTTGACATCGTGTCCTGCCTGAACTAACGCTACGCTCAATGTTTTTCTCCAATCACCGCAACTTTTTTGCAAATTTGACCGATCGTTGTAGTTTCCCATGAGTTTCACTAATCATAGCCATCCCCTGCATAACGTCACCGATCTCACATCCTTGTTTGTGGTTGTGAAGATGCATACATGACAAGAATGTCTCACATTTACCAACAAATATTACTGCAAAAATGGTGCAAGGGAATACCTTGCCTATAAAACTTTGCACTGTGTACATTGTGATAAAACACATAACGACTGACAAGCTATGTTTTATCAGGCATTTTAAACCGCAACAATCCCAAAGTCTGCGAAATCGGAGGGGCTGCTCTATGTCTGTTTAACAGTGTTTGGTTATACCTCTCCTACATACCTAAGGTCTACTCAGCAACCATTACTATTAAAAGAGCCATTATTAGCCAAAAAAGAAAAAAATCTGTCTGGATCTAAAAACATTTAAATAAAGGTAACAGCCTATTAAGTCTAAATTAGTCCAACATTACGAATAGGTCCAAATGAGAGAACTGACAGAATGACAGAACTCCCTCTGCACAGCTAGTCTGAAGAATCAGGTGCTGGTCGGCCGCAGGAATGTCTCAGATAAAATCATCAACATAAACCACTACACACTGAGCGTTTCACCCGTAGCCTCTTCAGGCTCGCTCTCTGTTGAGCGAACCTGAAGAAACCACAGGCGTAACGCATTGTTCGCTCTTAATAAAATAACAATAATTCAGTTCAGAGTGTGGTGGTTTATGTTGATGATTTTAGGTCTAAATGTAATTTATTAATATGATTTACTACAAGCTGGCTACTCTGCAGTGGGCTATTTATAATTATTTAGTACTTTAACTTTGCAGCGTTGGTGATGAAAGCAAATGAACCTGTCCACACATTATTAAATCCTCGGTTTTGCTCTAAGACTTTTCCTTTTTTGAAAGAGACTCCAGGCCACTGCTACTGAAGTTAAGCAAAATTTAGAGAAAAAAGGCACCAGGTCGTAGACGTATGAGGTGCATTTTAATTGACGAAACCTTAAAAAGTGTTTTGATTAGATGAATAGGCTACACATTTTTACAATTGTAGGATATATCTCTTTAGGGCTACGACAATGACACATGAAAATCTGAATGTTAAAAAATAACTTCTTTATTTCCACATAATTTGATGTCAAAGCCACAGGGAGCCACTGGAGAATGTCTAAAGAGCTGCATGTGGTCCAGCGCAGCAGGTTGCCCTCCCTGCCCTAGACTTAAGGCCTAGTTTTGGTAAACAGGACAATGCTGCAGCATCAGCTCAGTGGGTCTTTTTAAGTTTACTCTGTAGTTAAGATGCATTTTTAGATATCTGGCCTGGTGTTGCTTTATGCAAAAATAGGGGACAGAAAGAAACATGCATAATGAAGAATGGATCTGTGTTTATTTATTTATAGCAACACACACAGGTGTTCCTTAGTGTGGAACCAAGGTTATTCTTTTGTTGCTTTAACTGTGCACTGAACAAAGCAAACTCCAAATATGCCTCAGCTTTTAAACATCTGAGAAATGCTAAACTCCACCTTGACCTAAAATATTTAAATGTTTTCACTCACAAATAAAGACGTATTTTCTCCTCAAGGAGCTTGGAATGACATTGAACAGTGTGTGAATGTGTGTGTGAGAGAAAGTGTGTCACAGTTGATGTTTTCATTATAGAAAGACCTTTGTAAGTCACTCGCACAGGGAGATCCTTCCCTCCTTTGTCTTTTCCTTCATGATGTTCTGAGTAGGGCGGTATAAAAACAGACATTTATACAACCAGACATGCATTTAATTGTATTAGATTTCACTTGTAATGTGTGATACATTATGAACAGTCAAAACAGATTAGTGGAGCTTTGGTGTGCACTGTTTGTGTGATGCTGAGATGCCCAAAGAGCCTGGGATTGTCCTGGTTTCTTTGAGGGTTAGTTTTCAGCTTGACCCAAAAGAGCTATAGGAAAGGCGTATGTTGCTTTCTTACAGTTGCACAATATTGAATACATGAAATATTTAGGCAGTTTGCAGTGAAAGTTGTGTGGTTCTTAAGTATGAGCTTGGCAGCAGGGGTGGAAATCCATATAAACAATCTTCCCAAGGAAGGGCCGAGGTTGTCAGAAGCATGATGGAAAGATATACTTAAAGTTGACTTTTAAAGACTAACTTCAGGCAGTTCTTGCTCTGTGGGATATACCCATTGTATAGGTTCAGCTGAGAGATGTTGTTTTCCAGTACCTTTTGTTCCTCTTTAATTTCCTGATACTTTCTTGACTAAATGCTGGCTCCGTGTTGGTTCATGAAACATAACTGTGCTGCCATCTTTTAGATTTCGGTCCCTTGACACCATCGTTTTTTGAAACAGTCTCAAAATAAAACTCGGTCCATTTAACTGATGGATGCTTTGTGTTTTATTCGGGACAGCAGTCTTGACACAGACTAAGCTCCAGTCCCTCCTCTCTCTGGCTGGCAGAGAATCTCTGGTTGCTGGATTTTTGATGAAATCCTCCGTGCATTGTGAGGAGATTCACAGTCCTGATAATAACAGCTTGCATTTGGTCTCTTGGCCAGCTACACTGCCAGCTGGATATCTGATGATTGGCTGTGTGATGATGCTTGGATCTTGTTCTTTTCATTGAACTGACACTGGAGTATCCTGCTCTAGAGGAACTCGCTTGTTGTAGTACTTTTGGTTGTGTTATAATGTTATTTTGCCCCATTTTTTCTGGCACCTGTTTACACTTTACTAGTCTTGGCATGGTGGGCCATTACGATAAGAGTATGCATGTATAATATGATGTTAATTCCACTACAGAAGAGACTTGATGATCACTAAAATTAGGTGGGGAATAATGTTGCTACATCAATATCGGTATTGGTTATCGGCCAAATAAGTTTTTATATATCGACATATTGGATATCAGCAAAAAAAATCCAATATCATGCATCCCTAATCTTGATGTAATTGCCGCACATTTTCCTGCCTAGGCTATACAGGATGTCTCAGAATAGGCTATGTCAGTGGTTTCTCCTTAATCGGCTTACTGCCAAGAATATTTCTGACCCGTTTGACATGTGTTTCTACAGGTTCATTTTGCTAGTCTTTTGTTCACTACACTCAGCACCACCTGGGTCTGTTGGGAGCTAGTTAGCAGCACTACTCCCCCAAGGTCACCCTTATTGAGTAAACAGTTCAATTATGAGACCCAGAACCCCCTTAAGCACCTTTCGCAGTGTCAGCACAGCTACTGGCATAGTCAACAATGCTGAAGAAGGTTTTACGGTTCAAAATGAAGCCGCTTAGTAATAGTCGCCGGGGAAACCTGGGGGGAGACCAGAGCGGGGGCCACTATGTTTCCACAACAACTCTGTCCTGCCACCGCGAAGGCATTACGTAACCCGCAGTGATCATGAATGAGCCCTGCTGCTAGCTCCCACCTGACCCAGTGGAGAGTGGAAGGTGGTCAAGGTGGCAAGCCCACTGTCTTTTAGCACCGCCAAAAGAAAATTAAATCTAAACACATTTAAGACACAGAATGTTAAAATCTCATCAGCTCTTAACTGGATAGCCCTTGAAAATGCTGCGATAAAGATCACTGAGTCATTAAAGCACCAGACTTAAAGGACAAGCCTCTTGTTTTTCATGCCATTTCCTTTTTTAACCAGTTACAGTAGTTACCGATTAAGGGGCTCAACGCTGTCAAAAGCAACATTAATTGAAACTGACATCCCTATCTCAGAGACGGTATTCCATGTTTTTTGGATTTCTTTTATTGTTGTATTCCAACAGGTCCCTGACTTTGCCCCTATAGCTTTATTTCTCTAACAATCTGACCTGAAGCTTTTTAATCCAGGTCATGCTCCAGCTGGTATGACTCTATTATACTTTAGGTAGCCTGTTGAGTTAGAGTATAGTGTTAGATATTGTACCTAGGGACTCTTACTGGTTTGTGTGCTCTGACAGGAATTTAACCAAGTTACCAAGCATTTATTTTATGCACAGCAGGGTGTAAATGCAGAAGAAGAGGAGGAACATCACAGTTTGCTTTGAGGGTTTGACTATTTATAGTTTTCTGAGGAAGCTACAGCACCAATTTTGTGGAGAGGATTTAAATGTTATATTTGCTTTAAATGCTCACTGCAGTTCTAACTCCTCTAAAGGTGTAAGGCATTTGCTTCTGTCTGTGTTAACTGGTTTCGCATTGCCATAATTCGACCACACACTTCTGCTGTAGTGTTTACTGTAGGACATGGTGTGTTTTAACTTGTATGGGTGTGGTGTCTGAGGCGGGTATGGGCAGCTTGCCTTGAGAAAATACTGCTTTAATGCTTTATAACTGCCCCTTGGACAGGATTTATCTTATTCGGTGTCACTGTTAGTAATACCACTCCATGTTTCAATACAAAAGGACAAATACAGCAGGATTAATCCCACACTCCCTGCTGTGCACACCACTGTGTGTGAGCACATGTTATAAAACTTTATTGGGTTGGCTCTACTGAGACCAGTGTGGGCTTGCTGTGAAAAAAGCCTCTGGAACAGCAGCCCCACAGGGAGTGCTGACAGCAAGGTTTAGAGGGGCCATACAAGGTCCAAGGACAAGTCAAAATGGTTACAGCACACTGAACCGGCGTCTAGAAATTAGAAAAGACGACGAATCCTTTTTTATTTCTGTGAAAGCATGGCAAATATTTGGCATATTTGGAGATTCTTTTGAGGGGGAAAATGAGGGATGACCTCAACAGCCCTCCCATTACCATTTTAGTATATCACTTTCCTAAAGGGTGTGACACATCACTTTGCTGTCGAGGCCTCTGCTTGACATGCATGAACTCACTCAGGGTTACTGCCAAGGTCAGACTTCACCGTATGCTCAGCTGGCATTAACTCTCACTTGCTTTTTTTTTGTTTGTTTGTTTTTCTTTTGTCTTGTGGTGTGAGCACGTATTTCTGTAACAAAGGATTTTGTGCATCTTATTGCATTATCAGGGTGTACCTGTGAAAAATTGTATCCTTATGTGTATGGTTTAGCATCTCCTCAAGAACTCTGAGAAGTTTCTGCAGATGAGTTTATGAAGGCAAACATCTTAAACAGTTTCCAAATAATTAGTGCTTCCTACATACCAGTATCTGCTCTGAATATTTGAAACTGTTTCAGCACTCATTTTCCTTAGTACCAGTACTATTGCTAGTACTCTCTTGCTCTCTCTTCTTCATTCTTCACTTCTTCACAGTGAGTTGACACGCACACCACTGCAGTGCCGCCATAGCTCCGCCTCCTCTCAGTCCATCACAGTGCTGTCTTCTTCTTCTTTGTCTCATTCTGGTTTCACATAGGCCTTTGCAGCGGGGTTTTGTTTTTTAATATATTTTAGTTGCACTTTATTGCAGTTTGAATGCGAGACAATCTCTGAGGCTTCTGAGCGTGTGCATTAAGGCAAAATGAATATTTTTTTTATTCATGTAAAAATAAGGGCTGCCCCTGACTAAGAACTTCCTTAGTCGACCAACAGTCGTCATTGAGGGCCATTAACTGACTAGTTCGCCCGCATGTTTACGATATTAATGTAATTATTAAATGATATATTTTGGGTGGGGCAACACAATGGTTTGAGTTGAAGGTGTGAGAAAGAATAGTATCAGTAACATTGTTAACACTGTGCTACATTACAGAGAAATACAAAACCGTACTAATGAACCTTCATTAATATAGGCCTATATTTTATCTACAAGTGCACGTCACACACTGAGCGAGCCGCCTGTTAATGACGCTGTGGGCTAATGGGCATGTAGCTACTTCCATGTTTCAGATGATACGTCATGTTTGTAGTTGACCAATGAAGATGAGTTTACGTATCATCTTGGGTTGGTCCTTCACCTTCTCAAAATGATCCCACACTTTGGATTTCCTGCCCGACATGTTATTAACTAGCCTGTGTAATAACCGCAGGTATCAGCCCTGGAAATGAATGCGACTCCTGTCTGACTGCTGAGCGTGGCCACTTCCTGTGTCTGTCCTTTCAGATTAAATTCCCACATAGTCCAGTCATATAGGTTTTGGTTTATTTTGACAAGGCGCAGCTCCTCCTTTCAGGTTTTTTGTTTTTTCTGCAACTAAGCGACAAATGAAATCTTGCTGACTAATGACCTTTCTGGTCAACTCTAACATTTGGTCGTCTATCAGTGGCAGCCCTACAAAAAAAAGTTTTTTTATTATTCTCTACAGTGCTTCCGCTGTTCTCTGCTACAAGTCTCATATTATATCCTCGTTCTATTTATCTTTTAATGAAATGTATAAATTTTATGCCCTCAAGGTCGATTTTTTCCGATGGTATCAAATGTACTGCATCAAAGTAAGAAATTCCAGTGTTGTGACAACACCACTACATACAGTGCTAATACAGCCTACTGCATATGCATATGCTTGCACCACCCACTATATGATACCCTTGGCAGACTTTTACATGACCTTTTTAATACGCAACAAGCTACTAGCAAGAGATCAACTCTCAGGAGACTGGTACTGCTACTCTCACAGTCTGAGGTAAATTATCAAGCTAATTAATTTCAGCTTCCCTCCTAATAAGCCTATCTGTATCCTGCACAGTGTTGTTTTTTTGTGAATAATATATTACTGGTAGACAAGGAGCAGGCCAACGCATCATATTAACTCCTAACTTGATGGTTGCGAGCAGGCGTTTGTATTTATGTTAGTATTTTTGTGTTAACTCATTATATAACAGTGTGTCAAGTCTGTCCTCTTTCGTTGCACTGTCTCTTTGTGCTCCAGTCTTATCCTCTTTTCACTTCACTCTCCAGTCTCTCTTGTCTGTCTGATGCTTTCTGCTCTTTTCCCTTACTTTTTCCATTTTTTTCCCCCTCTACTTTTCTTCCACTTTAGCTCTCCCCAAAGCAACACTCTGGCTCATTTCTCCTTTTGGCTTGTGCTCTTCAGAGGCTCCTTTTTAACTGTATGAGACTGCAGTGGAGGAGAATTCACTGCCGTGTCCTTAGCGCAGTCGAACAGGGATGGAGGATTGATGTGGCGTTTAGATTTTAGAGCTTCATCCATTAACTTGTTCCACCTCCAGGACGCAGTGGTGGCTTCTCCTCCCTCTGTTATCTTTACCGTTACTGTGGCCTTCATCTTCTACGAAGAAATGTCAGGAGAGATCACACATAATAATTTTAGGTTTGATAAAGGCATACACATATTAAAAGGAATATGCTTAATTAATTCCTATCTTCCCAAAGAATTATTGGACGACTTTGATTACATCGGCACCTACAGCTTTGTGTTCAACATTTCCGTCTGTGCTGTACTCGAACCTGCACCGTTTGCATACTGATGTTGTATACCAGCAGCTTTAGCGCAGAGAATGACCAGGAGGCTATAGTGACCTTGCATACTGTGAGGATGTATGAGCAGCTTTTGAAGCATTATGCAGCAGTAAATGGACAGAAGCTGTTAGCTGGCTGGCGTGACTCCAGACAGTCTTATCATCAGCCACTCAGAGAGCCAGTGGCTCAATGGATGGATGGCACATAACACCTTCTCCTAAAACTGTCCCATGATGAATGTTCCCAATTATGGCCATGACCTTTCTCTTTGTTGCTCACTCTTTTTGCCCTGTCCCTTTCATACACTGTGCTTTCTGTTGGTCTGCTTACCTTCCTGTCTCTTTCACCCACTCAGTCACAGAGATCCTGTGTCTTTTCATCCCTCTTCTTTGCTCTTCATCTCTATTTTACTTTGTTAATTTCTTTTTTCCCTGTATCTGTCTCACTGTGGCCACATCTTGTGAATTTTGTTCTGCCCAAATCGTAAACTTGAGTGAAAATCCACAATTTCCATACAATCAAAAGTAGGGTCAGGCCAGTGTAAACATTTTTCAACTGGTTTTATATCACCAGCTGCACCGGACTGGTATACAGAATTAATTCATTCATTTATTTCCCATAAGTGCTTATCCTGTAAGGGATTGCAGGGGGGCTGGAGCCAATGCCAGCTGACATTGGGTGAAAGGCAGAGCACACCCCTGGACAGGTTGCCAGACTACCACAGGACTGACACATAGAGACAGACAACCATTTCACACTCACATTCACACCTACGGTCAATTTAGAGTCACCAGTTAACCTGCATGTCTTTGGACTGTGGGAGGAAGCTGGAGAATTGTACACCAGAATTTAACATAATGACACTCTGACAGCCCCAAATGTCTGACTTATGCACTTCTGTTACATCATGTAAACAAACCAGTAAATATAGAGATCATTCTGAGGATGTAACTGCTTAAAAGATGGGGAGTGGTGTACTTAGTTTCTTCCTACGTTTGTAACGTTGCTTTTTAAATAGAAAACACACATTTTATATTGTAATATCAGCAAGTAGCCTAGCTTGTTATTAGCAATGGTCATGTACCTGAATGTTTAGTTCCCTGACGATCTCCCTCCAGCCAGCTGCCATCCTATTTAGGTTTTTGTAATGAAATAAGGAGGCATCCTGTAGATAATTCCTTACAGAGTGCCCTATAGAGTACTAAAATACGGAAATGAGTTTGACTTTTACTACTCACGGTTCCTTCGTCTCAGACTTAATGGATTTTTTTGAATGGGTTTTGGCTAGATGCCTGAAATAAGGTCTGTGGTTAACACAAGCATAAGAGACGTTCACATTTTGTTCCACAACTTAAAATATGTCCGTAAATACCTCACTTATGAGCTCTGAAGCCTTTACTGTATGTGTCTTAAAAAAGGCGGTTGCTAACAAGTGGCTAAATGAGACTACAGAACGTCACCATGCCGAGCTGTGCTGAACAAGGCTTTATGGTCTAAGTATGGTGGTGACGTTAGGTCATATGACTGCAGTGTAGTTTGTTTGTATCCCAACATTAGCTCTTGTGGCGATTGCATTTGGGCTTCAATAATCATGACAGTGGTGTTCATTTATGAAGATTATCTTGCTGAACACAACATGTAAGTATCATGAACATTGGTTTGCTAGAGAGCGTATTTCTGGAAATAATCCAAAACCAATGGAAAAATCTCATTGGCTTTTCGACAAGGGAACCAATGCAATGCTAACCTCCATGATGGTCTACAGAAAAACATCATCTCAGTCACTCTATTTCCCATCATTAATCATTAGTTCTTCATCCACAGTGAGGCTAAAAGTGAGCATTAGATACAAATAGAAACCACACATCTAGCTAAAGTTAAACTCCAAATGATGCATTGTGTCCACAACAGCCAGTTAGGATACCCTTTCGTCGGCTTCAAATTCAAAATGTCGCCATATTGGTGCAGTTTTAGTTTCTCTAATCAAGTGATTTTGTGCTTCTCCTTTGGTAAATTAGCTGACATAATTTATCAAATCTTTTGCCTGAGCCTTCATAAAATCTGGATTGTGCCTGTGGTGCATGAGAGTTTGTACGCACAAAGAAGAATAAAACCTAATGTGCTTGGGTGGCACAGCAGAGAAAGCATTCGCCCACCGCCTCAGAGACCCACTTTCAATCCCCAGATGCGGTGCTTCAGGCTTGGCTGGGTGCCCCATCAAACACAATTTGGCAGTTGGCAAGCTGATGTGGGTTCATGTCCTTGTTGCTTTACTAAACTCCTACTGACTGTTCTGACGTGGGGGCGGCTAAATACAGTAAATAAAAGCCACATTTTAAAAACCAATCATACTCTCACCTTTAGTTTCCCTTTATAAATCACCATGCTTACCTGATAGTGTTAAATCTAAGAAGCACCTCCTTCCTGGTTCACTTCATCCAAACAATTAAGGTAGCGCTCTTCTCATTAACCTACACAGGAGCAATTTACCAGTCATCGTCCCATTTATCTATCCAATTAGCCTCACCTGTAGCAGGCTTATTTCCCCTCCTAAAAGCCGATGCTGAATGTGAATTAGAGGCAGCTGTTTTGCAAGTTGGAACCATAAAGGCCACATGGCGGTCATACTTCTGGTATAACCAATAAAAAAAAGTGCTGTCACAGCAGCAAGTGCTGATGGCTCCGAGAGCTGACACATTTTGCAAATTAGGAAAATGACTTGGGAAATCAAAGCCAGTGACAAGAAACATGTTGCTGACCAGTGGGGGACAGGTCACTGGGCCTTGGCAGTTTTCTTATGGAGGGAAGACAACACCGGCAGGGGCAATTAATAAAGCCGCTGTGGATGAAGCAGTAAAAAAGCCTGCTATGTTTTATACCCCATCCCATGGGTTACCTTTGAGCAACCTTTAAAGGTTGAGCAATTTCATTTGATTAGAGTAATTGTGTGAGAAGAGTTATTTTAACATTTCTTGCCCTATTTGTCGAGATCTGTTATTTGCTTATGCAGCACCAGGTAATTTCATTCCAAGAAGTCCTACATGCGGCAGAAGTACTGTGTTTAATGACTCACAGTAACAGCGAGGATTGTTCGGAAAGGTGATGAGGCAAATTGATCAGAAAGAAAACTTTCTACAGCAGCTGCTTGAAAACTTCTTGAAGAACTGTTCTGGACTGGCACAAAGCAGTGCAAAGCCACCACAGCATCAGGGGCTGTATACACAAACATTCTGAGATCACTCTCAGAGAGCTCCTGACTTAGTCTACAGGTATTCAGTAAGGAGGAGTCCTAGCTAAGGAGTGATTTAAGAAAGGTCTCAGAGCAACTCTGAGCAAGGAAGGGACAGAACCTTTGATCTTAGTGAGGAGGTTTGGTTGACCCTGTTGCTGGGTGTGATGCATTCTTTTAACAGATGTGATTGGTTGTCACAGACACATTCTTTTGTGAGCCTGCAAGGTGTGGACACCCGGTGAAAATGAACTGAACTGCTGACTGTGGAAGTGTTGTCATTAGCCCTTTTTAAATAGGAATTGTGCAAATTTGCAGGAAAGCCCAATCAGTCTTCTTTCCGCATTGGCAGTATAAAAACAAAATCGGGGAGTGCGGCAAAATGCCACCTGCCTACTTTTGTTTATACAGAATGTGCCTTTTTCGGGGCAATGGGGGGGCGTGAGCTAGTAACAAAACATGTAGCTCAGCCGGTGACGTAAACAGCGACGTACCGAGGAAACCCGCGGCTGGTCAGTTCTTCGGCAGTTCTCTCGTACATCGGCCCGTCCTTCACGGTTCCCGTCATCTGACGGTTAATGGCCTCCTCGTTAGCGAGGGCAAGGAGGGCGCGCAATTCTTTATCTCCCCAGTTGCTCATCTTCTGCTTTGCGTCTCCTTAGTGCTGCTAGATACTCATTCCTGCTATCAGCTGTTTCCTGTTTTGAAGTCCACGCCTGTGGGTCGAACGTGCAGCGTCATCAACAGACCCTCCCACAAGTCATCAACAGACCCTCCCGAGGCAGAAAGCCGCCTCGCTCTTTTTAGACCAAAACCATTCCACAAATATGACTACCCTATGAGGCGGAAAATTGGGCACCTCGGATCAACTCCGCTCGCAGCTTGCCGGCAAAACGGCCCAACATTCGCGGAATATCTGGCAGTGTAAAAGGGGCTATTGTTTGTGTAATCTCTCTGCTGATGGAAGGTTGAGACAGACCCAAGTCATCACTGCTGCACTGTTGTGTTTTTCCAGTTTTTCCAATTTCTTGGTGTCTCTGGCGAAATATCATAAGTGCTATATCGTAGGCAGCTGGACTTGCTTTTGTTTCTTGAAGACGTTTCGCCTCTCATCCAAGAGGCTTCTTAAGTTCTGAAATGAACTGAAGAAGCTTCTTGGATGATTCTTCTTGCTTGGCAGAGGCCATGGCTATTAAAGATCACCTGAAGAAGATGATGAAGAGGGTAAAGAATTCAGAAGCTTTGGTTTAATAGACCAGGTTTCATTGTCAAGAGTTCTCCTCTTGTATATTTTCTGATCTCTTGTACATCAATTACCTCGTATACTCAGAAAGAAATGCACACATGGTAACAGACAACTTTTTGGGTAAGTAAACACACAAGACGATCTGTATCACTATCTGCCCACAAACATCAATCGCTTCAGTTCAGAGCTGAAGAAGCTTCTTGGATGAGAGGCGAAACGTCTTCAAGAAACGCAAGCTAGTCCAGTTGCCTACGATATAGCACTTGTGATTACCATGACCTGGATGACTGACTCTTCACCGACATCTGGTGATATATCGTTATTGCATTAGGTGGGAAACAAATGCATATCCCTAATGACATGGACCATACATACTACCCCTGCGCAATCTAATCTGTAGCATTTCATTTACCAACTGTCATCCAGCATTTGGAGAATATTTCTCTGACCTCTTTGTGTTTCCACCGTTTTCTTCTCTGCCTATGAAACACCTAAGCTCCTTAAAAGTCCCTCTCCCTGCTCCTTGCAGTTTTTCACCTCTAAGATGCTCTGTAAATAACTTTTATCTTTACAAGGACCTGGTCTTAGACATCAGAAAAGAACTGTCGTCCTAATTTTCATGTTTGCTTCTTTCTGCTAATTTACTGTGCACTGTGCATAATTAATTACAGTATGTGTGTGGGTGTGTGTGGGTGTGTGTGTGTACCCAGCTGCCTTGTTGTGTTGCCGATGCTCTTCACCTCCTCCCTCAGTAGTCAGTTGTCTCTCCCTCTGCTCTTCTCGTTTCCCCCTGTTGTCACTCCCCTAACTTTTCTTCTTGTGTGTGTTATCCCTCCGGGCAGCACAAGACAGATGTCTGATAGGTTTTCTTAACAGAAAAAGACTGCGGGTGAGGGCAGCGGGAGATGAATTGGATGATTGGGGTCGAGGAGTGTTTTGGTCTTGAGTGTGGCTGTTTTCAACTGTTTCCTCCCCCCAGATTGACAAAAGTCACGCTTATTTCAAATAAAAGAAATGAGATAAAGAGCCCATCTTTGAACTTGAATGTCTCTGGTGAGGGCGGATCAATCACATATCCAAAAAATCTTAATGGGCCCGTCTGGTTAGATAAAGGGGAGTGAAATAACAGAAATACACATCCTTTGTGTTGACACATGCTCCCATTTGGACTGTCAGATAAGAGCGCTCTAGCTACATTCATTTTGGAGAAACACGACTTTCTGACTGAGCCTCTACACCCTTTTTAGATGAGGACAGATTCTGGAAAGATGATCTGTTGTCCTCACTGTGAATAAAGCCAAGCGTGTCAACAATCCATCCATAGTCATCAGGGGTTTGTTTGAACTGACATCGTCACAGTGAGGACAGGACTTTTGAGGGTTATTGTGTGTGTTTTGGGCCTGGCTGTTAGGATCATCTATCAAATTCAGAGTTATGCCTTTAAGCAGAAGGGTTTTGTCATAACTGGTTATATTTTTTAACTGATGTGAATGTTAAGTTGATAAAGTGAGAGCATTCATTGTTTTTGTTATTCTCAAAGGGATTTGCTGACTTTTATGTGGATGTTTAAACGGTATTCATGATGAATGTAGTTGATTGAAGAAATAAAATCCTCAATGCATGCTATATTAACCAAGACAGCTGATTTTGCAGCTGCAAAATTGTTTTGTTCCTCCTGCATCCAGTGCTGTCATTCTACAACATGACAGTGACTTGGAGCCAAGAAAGAACTCCAGGTTATTTCAGCTCAGACTTGATAGCCAGGTGGCTGGGTGCTGCTTAAACACAGAACTTCCTTGTTCTCTTTGCTTGTGTTACAAACTAGGTATGTTTCCAAAAGCAAAAATTACACCCTGCAATGAGTGCAGAGGATGTTATGGCCGAGGAAACAGCTTAAAGTGTTTTGGCTTTATTGGATATTCAGCCGTATTTATTTGAGCCAGAGTTTACGGCTGAAGAAATTTAGTGGAGAGAAGCTGAGACTGTGGCTGCTGAAGACCTTCTTCAAAGTCCTGAAGATAATCTGAAAAAAGAAAAAACAAGAAACGCATGGCCAAGAGGGCACATGACCATTGAGTCAGTATTGACTCAATGTAGTAGTTTTGGTAGGAGGCCCCCGGCAGACCCAGAACACGCTGGAGGGATTACATATCTCATCTGGCCTGGGAACACCTTGAGGTCCCCCAGGAGGAGCTGGAAAGCGTTGCTGGGGAGAGGGATGTCTGGGGTGCTTTGCTCGGCTTGCTGCCCCCGCGACCCGGCCCCGGATAAACGGATGAAAATGGATGGATGGATGGATGGACTCTGTTTTGGCCAATAAAGTAATAGCTATAGGCTGGAGTGGTGATACACTGCAGAGCATCCTGACTCATGTGGGCACTCCCAGCATGGCTCCGCTAGCAGTAGAACTCAACTTTATCTGTAAAAATAGTGTGCACTGAAGAATTTGTTGCTTAAGTTGACTATGTCTAACATCAATGATGATCTGAAATATTTATTTTAGAAAAATTCAATTAAAATATTTGATTGTTGCTCAATGTCATCCTTTTTATGGTAATGACACATGTGCCGCACTATTACAGTTCTCCATTCGAGAACAACAGCCATTCCTGTTCATTTAATTTCTGGCAACATTCAACCCAGTCTGAACTGGTTACTGCCCATAACAGCAGCGAGCGAGTGGCCCAGGTAATGGTTTAATTGTTGGTCAAGAGGTGCAGGGAGCAGTCCCTTTAGTCAAACAAAGCATAAGTGCATCGTGGGTCAGCAAGGTGCACTTACACCCAATTAATCTCTCCACATCTGTGTGTGTTTTAGAGGAGACTGGAGAATGTAGCCTCTGAACTGAGCCATGGAAAACACGTTGTCATGTCTGCTCCGCAGCAAGGAAACCAAGCGTAAAAGACTCCTTGCACATCGCTGGACTCATCCGTGAAAGGAAGAATTTTTTTATATATGTATTCCTCTAAAAGAACTGAGAGCTTATCTTTGGTTTTCTTTAATACGTAGACAAAGTAAAATGTTACACTTCAGGCTATGTCACCTAAATGTAGTCTTGCCTGATTGCTGGACGGTGTACTCCATTAAAACAACAAGAGTATCTGCATTTACCATATTCCTTTCCTCTGGCTATATCTGGTGTGTGTGTGTGTGTTTGTGTATGTGAGCAAATCTGTATTTAGGATTAATATCTGCATTGCTTTATGGTGCTGAGGAGTAGACTTCAAGCAGCACACACAGAATGAAGAACCATTAAATTCTGTACCTATTTTTTTGCTTTTGGTCAGTTTGAAGTTGCAGATCACATTTTGCTTGATCCGCCATGTAATTAGTGTTAGCAGTAACAGTTGCTGACTCTCATTCTGCTGCAATCATTTTTTTGAAAATGTGAAAATATTGAGACTCGAGGGGAAACCGAACATGTTGCTGTGTTTTTGATTGCATCGGTGAAAATCTAGTGAATGGAGACATGCTTTAAAGACGGCAGCTGAAGTTCTCAGATGCCCAGGAAGCCCAGCTGCTCACAGGCCAAGCATATGTGATAGTGGTGAGCAGCCTCCGGGTATTTGTGTGCGTGTGTTTAACCCGACTTCACTCACTGCAAATGCTCTCGCAGTCTGTTGCTTTTAGTCAACAGACATAGTTGAACGAGGGGTGAATGGTTTCTGGCTCCTCTCTCGGGAAATCTAATAGATATCACAGGATGTAATGTCCACCCACAAATGGAAACAAGCAAACATCTAGAAATGTAAGCAAAGGAAAACAGGTCAAGGTGACGTTTTTTTAATAGTTATAATAGTTTTTTAATAGTTTTGAACTTCTGTGTTGAGGTGACAGCCATTACCATGTTTATCTGATTTTTCATGTATATGCAACTTTTTCGGAACCATTTTACTATATTCATACAGCTCCAGTGTTGCTGCAGTTTGTTGTCCTATGCTGAAAAGGTCAAATGTCGTCTTCAAGGACACACTGAAGGTCGTTGTGAGAGAGCAGAGAGCCCTGCGGGTTCGTTTTCCTGGATATTCCCATCCACCCTCTGGTGCCAAGCATGCTGCACCCTTTAGGTTATCACCATCCCTAAACGCATTAGCAGAGTTTGGCTCATTGTCAAGGTTTGGGATTGTTGTCCTGCTCTGCTGGCCTCTGTGTCAAGGACTAGTCCTGTTAAGGGCTCATCATACAGCCCACTAATCTACTTATACCTTCGTGGTATGTGTGTGTGTGTGTGTACAGTTTGTGTGTGTGCGTGAGCGAAAGAGATTTTGTGTTCATTAGGAATGACTTGATCTGGAGAGCAGCTGGACAAAGAAATAAACTATTGTTTACATCCTGTAGGTTGACGTCCTTTACATGTGTAAAAATAAACATTGCTAGGCTGTCGTCAGCAGACTCTGTTGATGAGGAAAAACAAATATCTAATTAGCTCTATTACCACTCAGTTAGCTTCATTACATAACATACAGTAAGTCTGACCTCATGATGGCTTATTCTCTGTCCGAGCTTGTGTTTACACTGCTGCTTCACTATGAAGTGTAATTAAAGGGAGCGTATTTAGCAGTGTTTCAGCAAAACTGAAGTTTCAACCCTGTCTCATAGAATTTACATGTGTTTATCACTAAACTGCATTCATAATTACTTTGTGGTGAGAACGTAATCGCTGCCTCGTTTTTGTTTACAGACGTTTCTTTCATTTAATGAAACACTGAATTTATGAAACACACAAGATTTACATGGAGGTAGAGGAAGGCATGGCGGACGTACAAAGTGCAGGTCTGTGACACCAGGGCCTTGGTGTTTAGGAGTAATTTGATAGGCTGTTGGGGTTGTTCAAAAGGAAAAAAAAGGATTCTAAAATCAGATTAGATCATGTCATCCAGTCTTGGTTTTGATCTGGATGCGTTGTTCAAAACTTTTTAGCGGGATCAGGAAACCTTTGATCCAAAAAATTTCAGGATTATCCTTTCAGAGACCAAATGTAATAAAACTTTTAAATTGGCCAAATATATATACATTTATTTATATTTTGCACTTAATTTTTTTTTAATAGTTACTGTGTTAAAGTAGATAAAGTAAACATTAGAGTAACTATAAGCCTTTCAGTACAGTTAAGTTAAAAAATGTCCCTCAAATAGCTGTCAAAACCAAAAAGAAAAAAAGTTATAATCTCAAAGATCTCTGTTTATTCCCTTTGACGGCACCTATGGTGATAAGTGGTAATTGCAGTGTGTTTGTTGGCAGACTGGCTTTATTGTGATATGTAGTCCCATTTAGAGCAGTGGATTCCAACTGGTGGGTTGTGGTTGTAAAGTGGAGCTTAGGTCCATTCTGAATGGACCGCAAGTGTAAAAAACACACTTTATTTTGACATACAGTGAATTTCCGGCACAGGGCTTTTACTTTGACATGCTGTTTCCTGCTGTAGAATGAGTGACTAAAGGATAGCTATGTGACAAAGACCGCAAACTAGCTTAACGACATGGCCAAACACAAGTATGATGCTGAATACATTGAACTGTGCGGACCTGGAGCAAACGACTAAGGGGAGATCTGGACCAGTTGGGGAATCTCTGATTTAGAGCACTGGTTATCTGGATTTGGTAATCTTTAAAAGTTTGTATCTGTAACAGGGTGATGCAATCCAGTGTGGTTTTAAAAAAAAAAAAAAAAACCTTCACAAAAGTAAATTGGATCAGCTGATCCTGGACAGCAAAACATGGGATTTTCAAAATGTAATTTTTTTGGGCCTAGAAATGGGCCTAGAAATGCGGGATCTCGTTCAGTTTCCTGTCTGTGGTTTGGCACTTTGGTTAAGGTTAGAGAAAGATTGTGATTTCCAGTCTCTCTCATTTGTCCTGTAATGAAACGGTAACAAAAAAGATAATTCAAAATATTGCTGTAGTCACAAGAGTAGATGTACTGTATATAATAATAAAGTAAGTAAGTATAATAAAGTAATAATAATGTAGTAATAATAAAGTCAGTTTACAGAAAGGGCTTTTCATGGTAACTCACCTCAAGGGAAGAATAAAATATGCATGGATTTAAAATACAACATGATGCAAAGTAAAATGCCAAAACAGATGGTAAAATGTCAATAAAGATTTCCTATTTTGGCAAAAAAAAAAAGAACTACTTTTATTTACATGGCATCCTAAACTAAGAGGCTACTCGTCTAGACTGCGTATAGCCTGAAATAACTGACAGTCGGCCCTCACCACCCACTCTGCTCCGTCTCAGCACACAATGAAGTGATCATTGTACGTGGACAAGCGTGGGCATCCATTTGCATCCTAAATTAGTGTGATACTGTGATTATTAGTACAGATACTTACTAAAAGGTTTGCTCTTGTTTCCAGAGAAAGGAGTGCTGTAAACCTGTAGGGAATTTCACTGGTGAGAGTGTGGGCTACACAGAGGTATTTCTTATTATTTATATAAATTAATTGGTACATTAGTCATGTAAAATGCTGTAAAACTTAACAAAAGAAGACCCTCGCTGCCTGCCACCATAAGAAAACAGGTCCCCGCCACACAACAAGTCCCAAATTAACCCCTGTTTTGTGTGTTTAACTCTCCAGTGAACATTTGCTGCCTAGCACCCACTCTACTCAGCAGGGATTAGGCACACTAAGACACACATACACTCAAGCCAAATACCCTCTATCGTGAGCCTCAGTGAGAGGTTGTAGCGATAGAAGCAGCAGGAGAGCAGAGACTGGAAAAAAAAAAAGAAAGAAAGTACCATTTATAAAGAAAGAGAGATCGACCCTCATGAGCGTGGTGAGTGCTTTTGGCCATCTTGTAATAATACCTGTTGCTGTTTGATCTGCCTCCTACTGCTGTGGATATCAACAATAGCGTGGGTGGTGGGTGGGTGCGTATGCCTTTCATGTTTATGTGTGTATGGTGAGTGTGTGTTTGTGTGTATCAAAGGGTCTTTGTGATCAATGCTGCGATTACGTGTCGGTTTAATTTGAGATGTTCAGGCAAACACACTTATGTTCAGCTTGAATTCATTCACATCCCTGTTGCATGACAGGAGTGTTGTGCTGGCATATGTTATGCTAAACCTCATGGATTTACATGGTTTCATGGTCACATAAATTGCTCAGCGTGCAGCAGGTCTTAGATGCCTCAAAAGACAACACAGGTTTACTCAGCGCTCAACACCTGCCACAACTTCCCTCAGTGACTCTTTGTTTGTTTGTCTGAAATTATAGTTTGGCATTTTCTGTTACTTTGTGATGTTGTGCAACAGTAGAGTGGCTTCTTAGTATAGCCGAGTGCCAAGTTATGTTTGTGGACTCGGTGCTTGTGAGACAGATGAGCAGTCAGCTATCAGTCATGCTGATAACTCGCACTCTCTCACCCTCTGTCTCTCTGATAAATGTGGACATGTGGTGGCTGGAGTGGCAGCAATCAGAATGTGAAATGGCAGTGGTACTTCATACACTTAAAACGCAGGATCTGACAATCACACATTTTCTGCCACACTAAGGGAGATAATTTCATCTGACATGTCACAGAGTAAGTTCCTTTTCAGAAATCTTTCCTAGTTTGTTTCAGTGTTTTTCGCAAAGATGCTGTAATCCATATTGGATGTACATTGATTGTATTTAGGTTCAATATAAGCTTTTACTATGAAATTTCTTTGTCTGAGCATCAGTAAGAGGCAGCCATTTTCAGTCTATTGTATACTCTTCATTTAATCTTTATCTTTTTCATTTGCTTCTTGTTACGTGAGTCTTGTAGTGCCCTTCACACATACTTGCAGGCTAATGGGAAATAATTTTGATTGCATAAGAGCTGTGCCACAATTTCATGTAACACATAGTATCTAATAACTCTGTGTTTATTGTGTTGTATGGTCACACTGGAAAACTGTAAAAATGAACGTCAGTTTTCATGCAAAAAAGCTGTATTTGACACAACTGTGCCACAAAGCAACACACATAGGAAATGAAGGAGCCTCCCACAGCTGTAAAACAAACTGTGGTTAGTAGCAACCAGCAAGACAGCTTGAGAAAGAGCTTCAAAAACAAACAAAACAAAGAGTCTACAGCTATACTCCGTGAGGCTGTACTCTGGCACAGTGGTGCTTTGAGCTAAAGGCTAACATCAGCATTTTCCATTGGCACTTTTGGCAAGTCTGACGTGCTGCCACGTTGATTTGCGTTCCCATTACGAGTTTAAAGGCAACAAGTCTTGCCAAGTTGCGCCCAAGATGGACTCTCTCCAGAGTCAGGCCAAAGCATGCCAGACCCGCCTCCAAGAGGACTGCAGTGACATCTCGTTGACCGCGGCCAACCCGTGATGAACCCCCTTCTCCCCCTCAAATAAGCATGTGTCACAAGATTCAACTTATATCTGTACAGAAGACCAGAAGGAAGGAGTTTTTACAGGTCACTCAGTACTTTTGTAGCCTCAAATTGCATCTCTATGGTTTTGAGTTTAGTCTCTCTCCTTCATCGCTGTTTGTACTTTCATGTTTGCTTTCCGCTGTTTCAGAGTCATGTGAAGTTACTCACAATTTCCTGATTTTGCTGATTTAAAATAAAAGCTATAGACTTTTATTGTAAATAATTTATTGTAAATAAAATGTGTTTACCACCGAATTAGCGGAGCTTTGTAAGTGGTTTTCCTTCAGTAAAAAGTCCGCTAATACCGCAGGGAGGAAGAGTAAAAACAGAAACAGCCACAGTAAGATGTAAGATGAAGAGCTGAAGACAACAGGCTCTTTCTGTGGAAAGGATCAGCCCGCTGCTTTTAAACCTCATTGACTCAACCAAGCACGTCATCAGTTAAAGTAACACCTCCAGGCAGGCAGCGCTGTTGTAATGGAGATGCAAATCCCTGCCATGCTTTGCTGGCACGCCAGCATGTGTGTATGGAGTAGGGCTGTAACATGCTGATGTGTAGAATGTATAATGTCTGCTGCATTCTCCATCTGAGGTTAGTGTGTTAGCACAGTAACATTTGCTCACTGGCACTAAACACAAAGTACAGCTGAGGCTGGTAGGAATGTCTTTTGTTTTTTATGTACTTGGTCATAAATCAAAGTACTTGACAAGTGATATTTAGCACAAAGTCAGTAGGAGTAGGAGTAGTTATGTACAGTTTCACGGCAATTTATCCAGTTGTTGTTGATGTATTTCAAGCAAATAAGACAGATCCAATTAAGCTTGAGAAACTAACATTTGCTATCACTCACCAACACTGCAACTTTCTGTCTGTTTCTGTTACACCTTCACGAAGATTATCTAATGTTTACAGTCCAGATTAATGTGGGGCATCTCAACAGACTTGTTGCTGGCTAACGTGACCCAAACAAAGAGCAAATTCTAACTTAGTTCATTGATAAACAAAAGTAACAAGTACCGTTGAGTACCGTTGGTTTAGATTTAGTGCCATCTCATGACAATAATGGGAAACATTATCCAACATTAGCCTTCCTGTATATTGTTAAATACCAGTTTGAGGTTTGGTTAGTTATTGATAAATGGTAAAAAGGACTGCACTTGTATAGCACCTTTCTAGTTTTCCAACCACTCAAAGTGCTTTTTATGCTATGTCAGATTCACCCATTCACACACTGGTGGCCAATGCTACCGTGCAAGGTGCCACCTGCTACTCAGTAAGCATTCACACGCACTCACACAGTAACGGAGTAGCCATCAGGAGCAATTTGGGGTTCAGTATCTTGCCCAAGGGTACTTAGACATGTGGACTGGAAGAGCCAGGGGTGGAACAGCCGATCTTCCGATTAGTGGACAATCAGCTCTACCTCTGAGCCACAGCCGCCCAATTAAAAAAAAAAAAAAAACAATTACATGTGGCCTACAACGCTACCTGCTAACAGCAGGTAAGCTATCTTGGAGCCAGTGGGTCTGAGATGCAGCTGACGGACAGAGCCATGACATGTTTAGGCATGTTTTGCCTGCCCCATTGACTCCAATAGAGCTGACACCAGAGTCTGGCTGTAGTATTTAAATTTGAACGCTGTCACTGACATCATGTCCTTTCCTTCCCTGATAGTTTGCCTGTCAGCCACAGCTACATTTCCTTGGTGGAGCTGACAGGAAGTAAAAAGGGACCAAAGTGTTGGTCGGTCAATAGTATGGAATTGAAACACAGCATATTGTATGTCTGTGCTGTTTTCAGGGACCTCAGCAGTGTCCATGTTTGTATGACCTGAGAGATCAGTGGCTTGGATGTTTGTATGGCTGATGACTGCTGTAACTGTTTAGCACAAAGAGGAATTATGGGGGAGCTAACTGGATTAGTGTAAGGCGGTTTAGCTGGCTTGCTGCAGCTTCAGATGAGGAAACGCTGACACTGTCTTTTTTTCTGTCTGTTTTTTCACTTCAAACAATTATTTTAGCTGTAACAGTAGAGGAAACAAATTAATTATCTTCTGCAAGCCCATTTTATTCAAATAATCGCCTCTGTTTAATCTAAAAAAAAAAAAAAAAATCAATATCATACAATGTAATATGGGGGTTTCGGAACAGGGTGACATCAAAACAAACCGCAGTAGCATGATGTTGCAGGGTTTGACTCTTCTCACTGAGACACAATATGTGGAAAGAAATTGACGAAACAATTCACGTACTGACAAGTGAGGAAAAAAAGTCAGAGACATTTCTGAGAGAAAGCAAGAAAAGATTGTGATTGGCCTTTACTCAGCTGCCACCCGCAGCACTTTAGGAACACGGGAAAACAAGGTGGGGAAAGAGTTCTTTTAATTGAAGCTCCAAAAGGCCAAAGGTTCAGCTTGTTCACTTCAGATTGCCAATATTGTTCTTGTGATCTTTATCCAACCGAGAATTGCTTAATTTGCTGCCTCACTGCTGCTTTAGCAAAACCTCAGCACTGCGACTCAAACACACACAAACACCGAAACACAGGCACACATGAAATCTGACACCACTGAGGACAATTAAATAAAGCACTCTGGGGCTGATGTCACACATCTGAAATGCACACACACACACACACACACACACACACACACACACATACAGGCAGGTAAAAACATCTGTTCATATCTAATTTCCCTCAAAAGATAGTTAAAGAAAAGTTATTTCTCTTTTGATAATTATGATGGGCTGCCCTGCCACATGTTTTTACAGAGAACTGATTTTAATTTTATTTTATCAGTTTATTGACACGCTAGCAACAGTGTGCAAACAGAATATGACGTGCTATTTTGCATCCAGATACAAAGACTGACTTATTAAAAACTTTACCTAACTATACAGTTGAGACTTATATATCTTATAGTGGCGGAACAGAAGAAGTCGCCTCACAGCAAGAGGGTTCCTGGTTCAAACCCATGGTGGGTGTTCAAATCCCGTGGTGGGGGAACCCTTTTGTGCGGAGTTTGCATGTTCTCCCTGTGTCAGCGTGGGTTTTCTCCAGGTACTCCGGCTTCCTCCCATAGTCCAAAGACATGCAGGTTAACTGGTGACTCTAAATTGCCCGTAGGTGTGAATGTGAGTGTGAATGGTTGTCTGTCTCTATGTGTCAGCCCTGTGATGATCTGGTGACCTGTCCAGGGTGTACCCTGCCTCTCGCCCAATGTCAGCTGGGATAGGCTCCAGCACCCCCGCGACCCCTAACAGGATAAGCAGTTGCGGAAAATGGGTGAATGTGATTTTATTAGGAGTTTAATAATACAAGTCTTACAGTTCTGTTTGACATGAAACTGAATCTCAGAGGGTTGTTTTCCCTGTTGAGGATCCTTTGTTCGTGTGCACACTAGGGCTGGGGGACATGACCCCAAATCAACATCGTGATTAATTTAACACTTAACTGCGATTACGATTAATGAGCAATTATTTTGTTTTTGGTTTTTGCCCTCATAGTTCACTGACAGTGTTTGTACTGTAAATGTGATCAACTATTAAGGCTGGGATTGTTTTTAAATGAAAGAGTGCATATCTTATCTGTGTGATTTTAGAATAATTGATGAACTGTTAATGGTTATTTATTGAATATATTGATATTTTAAATCTTTTTTATATTGTGTAGCCTTTGTAAATGCTTTTGTTAATGAGAGCTTCTTTTTGGAGACACTTGCTGCTGGGTGCTTGTCAGTCTATGTCTTTTTTTGAGCCATGCACTGTTTATATTCTGTAACGTGACTGTGCTCCAAGTGCTTAAACAGACTGGTATCAGTTTTTCCGCAGTGTTTACATTTGATTTCTTTTTCATTCGATGTCATCCTCACAAAAGCCAAAATGCGTCCAGATGATGGACACGGCATTTCCCTTTGGTACAGGATGCTCAAGTTGCTCAGCTGGCTCAGTGTTTGAGTTCTCCTCCATGTTTCTTCCAGGTTCCAGACTGGACAAGGTACACATACACACACAGTAGGGAAGGTACTAACAATGTAAAAAAAACCCTGAAATTATTGCCATGAGCAAGCTCAGTTGAAGGTTCCGAATGTCGGTTTTGGTCAATTCAGGCAAACCATCCAATATAGGGAGGTAACACATGAAGGGAAATATATTTAAATGCCATAGCAGATTAATGTAAAAAAACAAGATTTGATATGATGAAAATCTTGAGGATGTTAACTTTAAGAATCAGAGAAGTGTCCTCAAGTCTTGTTAAACAAGATGCTGAATGTCCTGTTGTGTGTCACGTTGATAAATTTTAAAGAAAATTATGATTTATTTCTGTGACTTGAATGTCATCATTAATTCAGTGGCACCAGATTTTAAAAGTTTATGACAGATCATAACGAGATATACATTAACTGGATGATGTTCAGCCAGCATCAAACCAAGGACACATTTAGCACTCTCAGAATCCAGGGCTTCTCAAGTACAGCTTTAATAATATAAGATTGCTTTGAAATTTTCTAGGTTCTTGTTTTGGGAAATAATATTTGCATTTGGGAGAGTTCTCACATGAATTGTAGATACATATATATAAGTTAAACATTTTTAATATCAAGCTGATCATAGTACAGTTTTTCAACTTGCCCCAACTCAGCTTTTACAAATACAATATCTCTAACTGTTTATAACAGTATTAACCTGGGTTAGCTGTGTGTTGAGTTTTATCTGTCTGTGATGGTGCTTCTTTTTTACGTGTGGAGTCTGGGCATTTAAAAATGATGATTTGTTAGTTAAAGCGAGGTGTTTCAACTCAGGGTTAAAGTGAGTTAATGTGTCTGTCAGTGAAGCCATCGCTGTCACTGTGAGGCTTCCACTCTGCTTTTTGTGCTGTCACAATTCATGCTTGTGTCCCCTAATCTATGGCTGTCACAAAATCTGAAGAATGGATGAGTTCCCTGCTCACAATTAAAGGCAAAATGTCTATTTTTTACTGATTTGAAAAAACCCAACCACCATCAACCTTAATTACCTCAGCTGATATTATACTTTGGTTTGCTTGAAGTTCTAATGTTGTTTTGTAGACACATAGTTTATGAACAGTTGTGGTCAGCGTTAACTAGAGATGGTACAAGTAATAGATTAATTGATTTCTAATCAGAGACGTGCCTGATCAACCTTTTTATTTCCCTATAATATAATTGATTTCTTTAAGTATCTATGGATTGCCAGCTTGTGTGCATGTTTGGTAAAGACATGATGCTGCCTGGCCACGACTGCATTCTAACAATACCAAATCCTAAGTGTCTCCTAACATCTGCAAACACACCAGGGAGTGAATCACCTGTCAAACAGTCAGGAATTACAGCTGTCACATGTGATGAGGGGCTCAAACACAGTCTGAAAAATGATAGCTGGCATCCAGCAGCCTGACAGCAGGGTATGTATGTGACTGATAGACAAGCTAATGTGGGCTTTACCATGGCCTGCTTTAAGGGAAGTATTAGCCTACATGTTTTTCTGTTATATCGCATTTTATTTAGTTATTTAGTCTTTATTTAACCAGAAATAACCTCTTGAGTTTAAAAATATTTTTCAAGAGTGTCCTGGCCAAGATGGGCAGCAATATAAGTTACAGACAGACAACATAGAGCAAAAATACAGATTAAAAATGCTCTAAAACAAGCATTATATAACACAAAATAAGATTACTACAAAGAAAAGCCAAAAAGTATGATAATTTATACCAGAAGTGAACCATAAAAACGCAAAAAAGGAAACTACACATGATTACAAAGACCTGCTAAGATACACTGTGACACTGGCATATAGAAGGTTGTGAACAAAAATCCTGCAACAGTGCTTTGAAACAGCTGAGAGTTTAATCAGGGTTGTCAAATATTTCAGCAGACTCTGACATTATTGATGAAAACAACTACTGAGGGAGGTGATTACTGAATGTAAATTCATTATTTCGCTATTGCAAAAAAATTCAGACCATAAATTTGAGTTTTCCTGAGGATTTTTCTTCCTTTGTCTGTCTTTCAAAAGAGATTTCCATAAGGTTCAGTCATACAGATTTTGATTTATTTTGACAAGGTGTAGCTCCTAAAAGAGTTTCACGTTTTTATTTTTTTCGTTGCTTTGGGTTTTTTTTTTTTTTTTTTTTTTTTTTAGACTAAGCGACCAGTGAAATCTTACAGACTAATAACCTTTCTGGTCAACTAACATTTGATCGACTATTAGGTGGTAGCCCTACCTAAACGGGCAAATTTTCATCTTTTTTTTCTCCGGTCAGCACAGTACGTTTGCACAATAGTACAGTACCACCATATATTTTGCACTTCATTTTAGTCCATGTCATTGTAAACTATTAAAAAGGATCTTGTGGTTCATTAGTTTAAATTAAATGTGCAGGCCTTCGTGTAAATAACTCTGCCATAAATCACTGTCATCAGTAGCTAGGGCTGCAACGATTAGTCGATTAGTCTATTAAAATAATTGGTGACTATTTTAGTAGTCAGTTTGAGTCATTGAGTCGGTTTGAGTCATTTTTCATAGAAAAGTACTATAAAAGTACCCCAAAATATTCTTATTGCAGCTTCTTACGTTCAAATATTGGCAGCTTTACACACTCTCCCATGGCGGTGAACTAAAACCCTTTGGCGTGAGTACGAAACAAGACATTAGATGACATAATTTTGGGGTTTGGGAGAGACAGACTGACATTTTTCAACATTTTAACACATTTTTCGATAAAATGACTAGTCGACTAATCGAAGAAATAATCGACAGATTAGTCGACAATGAAAATAATCGTTAGTTGCAGCCCTATCAGTAGCTGCCTGAATCACAGCAGTCTAGTCAAAGTGATTTATATGACAACCATAGGCAACCTTACAGCCTTTATCTTTACAAATACTGAGGGGATCTTTGAGCTTTGTCCTCAGCATGTCAAACTTTCTTTCACACTCTGAGAATGGACAGGGAATGATCTGAGCCGTGGCCTCTGTTTTGGGTCTCGTGAAGTTTAAAAATAAACACGTGTAAAATGCAGGCTTGTACGTTGTGTTCATTGATGGTGACACTTTCTGCCAGGAGTTTGAATAATTTAAAACCCTCCCCTCTCCATCCAGGATTGTGTGTGTGAGAGTGTGTTGAGTGAGGGAGCGAAAGGGATACAGAGAAGTAACCAGAACGAGGACTGAGAGAGAAATCAGACGAGAACATCAGCGAGTGACACTCTGACACAAAAACAGCACGAGACAAAGCAGAACAGAGATGAAAAGAGTCCACGGTTGTTGTGCTCTGTTGTTATTATCCTCCATTGTTGAGAACAATAAGCAAGCGCTGCAGCAGGGAGCAGAAATTGGCCAGAGAGGGTGGACTGGTGATGTAGATGCCATTGCTTCCTAACTATTATTAACTCATTGTTCCAGAGATCTGCAAGGCACATTATATTACCCTGTACTGTGCCATGTTATTGGGCTACTCGGTAATTTCCCCACTCTATAATTGTGCCAGGATGTTCATTAAGCTACGTGCACATTAGTGCTTCCTGTGAAGATTAGAGCAACTACTAGTTATTGAGAGAGAGAGATGAAGAAAGGAAGGAAGAGGCAGAGCCAGTGAAGCAGGAATTTTTGAAACTGCAGGAACTGTTGTGAGAGGACTGCAAGTGGGTTACACATTTTCTGCCTTCAGTCTTCATCAGTGTGTGTTAACAAAATCTGTGCTGATGTCCTGTAGATGGGGTGTGTACACCTGGGAAATACACCTGATGATGTAGTCGACTAAATTCTATAGGTACAACCCTGTCTTCAAGATTATTGCAAAAATTAAGTAAAAATGCAGCAGATTCACTGGTTGAAGCCTCTCAATGTGAGGATTTGCTGCTCTGCTTTGTCTAATATGATATGAACTAAATCTTTGGGGTTTTGGAGTGTTGGTCAGACAAATAAAACGACTAGTTACATCACACTGGGCTACAGTAAATTGTAGGGCTGTTCCCATATAGCTGACCAAACGACCAACCAGAAAGGTCATCAGTCGGCAGAAAAAAAAAAGTAAAACTCTGGAGCTGCGCCTTGTCAAAATAAATCAAAACCTATATGACCAGACCATGTGGGAATTTAACTTGAAAGGACAGACACAGGAAGTGGCCACGCTCAGCAGTCAGACAGGAGTCACGTTACAAACCAATCACAGCCGACAGATATCTTTCCCTTCTTCTGTAAATATTCAGTCTGATAAATACAGAAAAGTTGATCATGTTAGTGCAGGGCTACCCAGAGCTTTACATCTGTCCCACGGATGATAGGCCTACACACCTATAAACAGCATCTGGAAGAGGATCAGCTCTGCACTGATCTTCTTGATCTGGCACAAAAAAGTAGAGTGTGGCCCAGCACCCAACCTCACGTTTTCCAGGCGGTTAAAGATGCAGCATGTGTACGGCCTCTAATTTCCAGGGCTGGTACCTGTGGTTATTCCACAGGCTAGTTAATAACATGTCGGGCAGGAAATCCAAAGTGTGGGATCATTTTGAGAAGGTGAAGGACCAACCCAAGGTGATATGTAAACTCATCTTCATTGGTCAACTACAAACATGACGTATCATCTGAAACATGGAAGTAGCTACATGCCCATTAGCCCACAGCGTCATTAACAGGCGGCTCGCTCAGTGTGTGACGTGCACTTGTAGATAAAATATAGGCCTATATTAATGAAGGTTCATTAGTACGGTTTTGTATTTCTCTGTAATGTAGCACAGTGTTAACAATGTTACTGATACTATTCTTTCTCACACCTTCAACTCAAACCATTGTGTTGCCCCGCCCAAAATATATCATTTAATAATTACATTAATATCGTAAACATGTGGGCGACTAGTCGACTAACTTAACTTTGAATAGCAGTTCCATCTACCGTCCTGCTCTTGTCCACTACAATGATTTCTTGCATGCCGTCTGTCGTCTCCCTGACTGCACGTGAACCCAGAATTTGTTACATTTATATTTTTCCTGTCAAATAAATTAATAAAATAAAAAAAACATATATGTTATAAATTAAAAAAAAAAATTATAATTAAAATATTTCACTTCTTAAATGATCAAATATTTAAGTGTAATTTTTAAAAAAAAAGGGAGAGAATGAAATAAGAAAAGGCTTTGTGGTCTACTATGAATGTGATTGCAGCACCTTTCTGTACATGCTGCTTTCTACCAGATATTGACAGTATTTATTACCATTGTGTTATATCAATTTATGGCATGTGCAGCTTCTCAAGCCAGCCATGCTCTCTGTGTTTGATATGTGTCCCTGTCTTATGAGGAAAAACATGGAGTGTCACCAACAAACAGAGCTGTACTAGAGTAAACATACCTAAACCTGCTTCACACTGCAGAGTTCAGTTGCCTCAATGACAACAAACCTCACAGACTTTCTAACAAAGGCTTGACTGGAAACAGTGTTTCCTTCGAATCTGTATTTTTAGTAACTAGCCAGAGGTTATCTTTTTATCAACCACCACTGACAGCGGCATGTTTACCACGCTCGCCATTCTCCTTGAACTCACCTCCATTATGACAGAAGAAAGCTTTTATTTCCATCTCTCTGGTGTCACACTCCTCTTATAAGCACAGGGCATTTTCATTTGGCTGGTAGATTCCCTGAGGTTAATTTTGCCGACTACCTAACAAAAATAAATCAATTGTACTGCACAATTCTAAAGATTTAGACCCCTCCATCTGTGATTATCTGTGTGTGTGTGTGTGTGTGTGTGTGTGTGTGTGTGTGTGTGTGTGTGTGTGTGTGTGTGTGTGTGTGTGTGTGTGTGTGTGTGTGTGTTCAAGCAGCCAGTGGTAGAAAAACGGCAAATCAACAGAGATAAAGGGCATTCCAGATACTAAAATGAATGCCTGATGGGGACTGTAGCTACTACAAGAAGAGAGCCTCACATGCTGCACTAATGTGTTGTGGTTTGTGTCAAAAAAAAGCTCACAAAAGCCATTTGCAGAATTTCCAATGATAAATTGATTCCAACATTTCCTTATAATAGTCTCTGTTTGACCTTTTTTATTTGACTGAACGGAAAAACCTGCAAAAGAAGTTCATAAAACAGCTTGTTTTGTGATAACTGATGATAATTCATGGCATGATTAATTTCAAAAGACACAGTTTTGACAACTCCTAACATGACTATATAAGAAGACAACACACAAGTGCTGTCCTCATAGACTTTGACAATTCAATAGGTATTTAATGTAGATACATGTAAAATGAGTACTGACACATTTTTACATGAATTTAACAGCTTTGTCTGCCAACAGCTAGAGAGAAAAAAATCAATACTTCATATTTTATTTCAAGCATTAAGAACTAAATTTGCCAACAGTGCTAAACAATGGGCAGTGATGTGCAGGGCAGCTTTTTTTGGCAGCCCTTCAGACGGATACATTTTTCACTGAAATGCTGCCAGCTAGGCATTATGTTGCTCGATTCCATGGTCAGTATAATCTTACTAAATCCAGCTGTTTTAAACAAAGCTATATGGCTGTATGGCTGCCTGTCCATGAGAAAGGGCCGCTTATTGCTTTAGGTAGATCCTTTGACCAGGAAGTAAGAGTAAGCAGCAAATTAGGATGCTGCAGGGATGACATTTTTTTGTAGGCTGATACAGAAGTTAGCGTCACCCTGTGTCCTTCTTCTAAAAGCAAATGGAATTTTTCCATTGGATTGTGGAGTTTTGCAGAAAGTAAGATCTGGGACAAACAGAAGTTTATGATACTCAGATGTTTTGTTCAGTGAGATAATCTCCGCAAATGAACACCTCTATTATGATTTTTGAAGCGTAAATGCAATCACCAGAAGTAAAAACACAAAAGCTAGGCTATAAGCAAGCTACACAATAGTTGCATTACTTCAACATCCGCACCAAAACTAGGCTGTAAAGCCGTGTGTGGCGTGATGATGCTCCAAAGTCTCAGTTAGCCACTTGTTAGCTTCTCTATTTTAAGACATCGAAAGGCTTCAAATTTTAAGAGTGGGGTATTTACATAGGCTGTGTAAATAATGGACATAATAACTGTGATGTCACGCATTGCTTTGTGGGCTGCCATTTTGAAGCCTTGAGTTGCCATCTTGTTTTTTTTTGGATTTAGAAGTGACAGTATTTGGACAAGAGGGTGACACTTTGGAGGAGTGAGGGGTGGACCAGCATATAGATTCACAGACAGTCTGTCATTTAAGCAGCCCTGCCTTTAAACATGCCTTACTTTAAACCTTAACAAAATGTAAGTGGATCACCCCCTGTACAATAGTCATGAATATAGAAATTAGCTATTGAGACCAAAAACGTTTTTTTGTACCAGGCCATAAACGTGTTTTTTTCTCTTGTAAAGTTGGGCATTTTAACATGGGGGTCTATGAGGATTTACTTGCTTTGGAGCCAGTCCCATTTGTTGAACTGCAGTTTATAGCTTTTGGGGAAGATCACGCGGTAATGGAAGGACACTCCCACTACATTTTTTGGTGCCACTTGGCAATTAATGATCCAATATTTAAAAATAATATGTCATGTTGTGTGTACCCACATGTACTTTAATGGTAACACAACTTGATTGAATTAAATTAAATTTTTATATGACTTTGAAGCCAAAAAGTGCTCAGTAACGGAGGGACAGAAAATTAACATCACTTTTTTACCTCTGAACTCAACATCATCAAACATGCGGTTCTCAAAGCACAACACCAAAATAACACATATGGAAAGGTTTCTATACTCGTGTCCTATAATAGACCCAAGTATTGAGTGATTTCGAAAAGTTTTGATCTATATAAAGGATATTAAAGTTTAATATGTAATGGTAACGGAGTGACATGGTAATGAAGGGACAAATATTTTCTACTATCAAAACAAGATTCAATTGCATGAATTGTTCCCAAAAACATCACAAATCATTACATGCATGTCTATTAGTATTTGGGTGTCTTTTTTGATTCGTCTTTGAACTTTAAAAAACAAGTCAATAATGTGGTTAAGGGAAGTTTTTTCCAACTTAGGATCATAGCTAAATTAAAGCCCTACCTCTCCTACACTGACTTAGAAACAATAATCCATGTAACATCTAGGCTGGATTATTGTAACTCTCTGTATTCAGGCCTGAACCACTCTACCCTTGCTAGACTTCAATTAGTCCAAAATTCTGCAGCCAGACTTCTAACAGGAACCAAAAAACAGATAGCCATAATCCCTGTCTTGACCCACCTTCACTGGCTACCTGTCAAATATAGAATTGAATTTAAAGTTTTGCTTTTTGTCTTTAAAGCCTTTAATAGGATGGCTCCTCTTTATACAGTGGTGGAAAAAAGTTTTTGGACACCCTTAAAATTTTACACAATCTCAAATATTATCATGAAATATTTGTGGAAAAATCTTTTTTGTGTTTCAAAAGGTGTGGCTGCATTAGACAGAAAAACTAACAAAACTAAATTCTTGACAATTTCAATACGTCAGTTCTCAACATTGTCAGTATCAAAGTCAACAAATAACAGAGAACGTGTTCAAAACTGAATAAAAAATAAATAAACCATCACATCATCAAATGAATATTTAGTAGTCCGGCCATTACCACGCAGTAGTGCTCTAATCCTGGCTGGCATGTTCCCCACGAGCCTTTCACACTGTTGAGGGGTAATCTTGTCCCATTCTTCTTGAATTACTGCTTTTAATTCCTCTAAATTCTTTGGTTTACGCTTTGAAACAGACCTTTTGATAATCCACCACAGATTTTCAATGGGGCTCATGTCCGGGGATTGAGCTGGCCACTCTAAGACCTGGATACTGTGCTCCTACTGGCCCTGGATGTGTTGCAAGGGGGCATTATCTTGTTGAAACATCTAGTTTTGACCTCGACGGAACGGTACACGTGTAGACGGGAGCATGTGGGTTTCGAGAATGGCACAATACTTGGCAGAGTTCAATGTGCCATCACAGACAGTGAGATGACCAACACCAGCAGCACTCATGCATCCCCAAACCATGATACTGCCTCCACCATGCTTGACAGTGGGTACTGTACATGCTGGAGATAATGCTTCGCCTGGCCTTCTGCGTACCCTCACATTAGCAGGAGGAAGATAAAGCTGGAAACTGGACTCATCTGACCACAGAATCTTCTTCCAATTCCTGGCTGTCCAGTTCTTGTGTGCTTGGGCCCAACGACGCCGGGCTAACCTCTGTCTCTCATTGATCAGGGGCTTCTTGACAGCCTTGTAGGACCTTAAGCCATGATCTAAAAGTTGTCCATGTACAGTGCGGGTGGAACACTGGACACCAGTTTGGATTGACCACTATTGCTGAAGCTCCTGTGATGTCATTCGGTGGTTTTCCCAGCACATGCAGATCAGGATGTGGTCATTTCTTGCTGAAGAAACCCTTGGACGCCCAGATCTTGGTTTGTCTTCCAAGCTGTTGGTTCGTCTGTATTTCTGCAGAGTGTATCCAACTGCTGAAGGACTGCATCTGCACTTCCTGGGTATCTGGCAGCAGCTGTACCCTTCCTGGCTGAGAATCTGTATCTTCAGGTGTGTTTCCTGCGTTAGCTTCCTTGTTTTACCCATTTTTGTCCCTGAAGAACTTTCAAATGTGCTGGCTTTATATAGACACGAAGCATGGCAACAAAAATTGTGTCTTTTGATAAAAAGCATGACCTTCATTAGTGGATCACTGGTACCAAAATCACCCAGTACTCAAACTTTCTTATGTATTTTTATGGAACCAATCAATTTTAAGTTTTTAATGGCTTTTTTAGGGTTTGTTTAGTAATTTGGCTGTCACTGTACTAAAAGAAATTGCACTTGAAGACCTAAGAGTGATTCTTAATGCAATATTTCACAAATGCATGGGGTGTCCGAAAACTTTTTTCCATCACTGTATATGTGACCTTTTTATTAAGACAAAATTAATAATTAACACGTGATTTATTAATTAACACAAAATGACTAATTTCATGACCTTTGTTATGTAGATGTATGCTATATTTTGTGGTGCATTCAGCCATGACTTTACGCTGAGCCTCATCAAACTCAAAAGTGTATCGAATCCTAGTGGGACCAGCCATGAGGATCTGTGGATGTGGGCAGATAAAAACCATTGCCTTCAGGTCTTCCACACTGGTATCATCGGTTTCTGGGTCCCTGTATACTCCAGAGGTGCTGATCTGCCTGAAGTACTTCAGCTTGATTTGCTTTTCAGCAGCACTCAGAGGCATTGTTGCAGATCTCTGATTAAGAGTGCTTTTATAATATGCTTTTATAACATGACAAACAACACAGATGATTTCACTAATCAACTAGTCCACCTGTAAGCCTACTTAGAATCCTCTGGTTTCAATCAAGGAAATTTCCTTCACACACACACACACACACACACACACACACACACACACACACACACACACACACACACACACTTTTCTACTTTGGCTTCATTTTTCAGCCTCGGAGGTTGCCGCTTGGGTATTACATATTTTATATTGTACAACAAAACGTGAAAATCTCTTAGGCTTTTGTTAACCACAAACCTTATTTCGGGCATCTAATCAAAAACCCATCCAAAAAAACCCATTAACTTTAAGATGAAGGAACCTGGACTCCTAAAATGCTAACTCGTTTCTGAGTTTTAGGACTCATTCCTGCTCCACTCTATGGACTTTGGAAGTAGTGTTACTTGCTAATGCTAGCTTTATGTTACAGTATAGATATAATCCTGCAGTTTTATGTCAGTACAATGTTGTGTTTCAGTACCATGTTGCCTTCTTAAATTAGTAGCGAAGTTATTACTTACGTCAGTATGTTTTATTGTACTGGTGCAGGTTTTGCAGAGTGTGTACACACGAGCCACAGATGCACAGAGACTAATTTCATGACAGCCACATTGATTTATTTCGACAAATTTCTTTCTGAATATGGTTTGTGTGTGTGGTTAGCCGAGTCTGTGGCTCCTGTATCGATTTTCTGATAACGTATCAGTTAATCTATAAACGCCAACTGCCCAAGCAAACAAACAAGATTCTGTGGAACTCCCAACTCATTAAATTTGACCAGAATTATGGTGCAAGATAGATTGTTATTAATGTTTTATGTCACTTCTCCTGTTGTTGGTTTGATTTTAACCCAATATGTGGTCTGAACATGAACACTGTATCCTGGCAACGGGGGGAGAAGAAAGAAAGGGTGCGTTCAGAGGTGAAATGGTCTCTCACAGGACCATTCATCATATGCTCAACCACAGATGGGCGGGCAGTGTGTGGCAGCAGCATATGTTTGTGTGTTTTTGTTGTGGGATACGTCAGTGTGTGCGTATCTGTGTGCCTGCTGGGGGACACCACAGTGCACTGAGGGGACTGAGGTTGTGCAGGATGCTGTCAGGACAGCGATGGGCTTCCACCAGTATGAGCAGCAGTTTGACAGCTGACATTCTCCAGAGTGCAGCCGACTGACTGGACAGGCAGGAATAAACAGGATACCAGCCCAGGCATGGTAATGAAGCATGAGCCTTAATTGTGTTTAGATTGACAATGTGCAGTGTTAATGCCTGTGTGAGTCAAAAATAGTATGCAGTAATGATGAGGGTGTTTACGCCCTGATTCATCCTGAATGTGGTGGTAATAACCCAAAAATGAAAGTATCAAAGGTTTCTGCTGAGAAATAATCATATGAGCTCATACCAATTTGGAGGCAAGCAGTAATTTCACAAGTTATTTCAGGTCATACAAAATTAGATGCCAAAAAAGACGATTTTATAGGCAAATTATTCAAATTAAAAGCCCAGTGGGAACAAATATCAAAGATATACCCTTTGGGCTCCTTGAGATGAGTGGGGCCTGCGTAAAACTGTTTACTGTCGATCGCCGTACATTGCATGCTGGTTAGATTTGTGTCCAACTTGAACCAGACTTGTTCTGACATCGTGCATGTGAGCAATGATAACCTTATTTTTATTACTCGCTGCTGTGCACCTTTCAGAGGCAGCTGCAGAGTGGCACAGCCCATGTTGAGGAGAGCAGCGCTGCCAACGTTTGAGGGGAGCGACCATGCACTATCTTGTTGTGGTCAAGATATTAGGGGTGTGCCATATCATATTGTTCACGATAATACAGGTATACCTTTTAATATATCATATGAAAAATTCATAACGTGATATTTGTGACATTTGGACTTGTTGACATATTGACATCATACCATTACCCATGGCAACAACAAGCATGGCTGAAAGCGAAATTATTACTGACTACTGGCTCCAAAAAGAGGAACAGCTTCAGTAGTGTGGAATAAACTGTGGCGTCCTAAATGTTTGACGAACAGCCCCGGACTTCTCAGACTCTGTTAGTGAGTTACTGCTCAGAGGGAACTCATTCAGCGGCTCCTCTGGGAGCAGTGCAGCATCTCTCCCTCTCGTCTCTCACCGTGCACAGACACGGGAGTTGGTGTCGTCAAGTGGTTTTGTTATAATTTGTCACCTCTGGTAATGTAAACCTACGTGATGCTTACGACTCGTCAAAAAACTACATATATGTGAATGTGTGATAGTTGTGGTATCATAACAGCCTGTCACAGGTTACAGTGTGATGATTAGAGGAGAAATGGCAGAACATAAAGGTCCACGTGGGAAAAAAAAACAACTCAGTCATTTAGGATTTTGCTAAAAGAAGGAAACCCCCTGTTAATTTATATATATAGATCCCAGGGTACATTTTCTGTATTTGGGAGCTGTTTAAATGTGTAATTTGTGGTAGATTTTATTTTGTTGTACTATTGATATTGTATACAGAATCTGAGTCTCACTGTGAGTTACTGTTGTTGTTTACAAACTAAGGAAATAAGAGATAATTTTTGTTTAATTTTTACTGAATATTTGAAGGCAAACTGTAAAACTATACATATGTGCTGTGTATATATATATATATATGTTGTGATATTATTTTAGGGCCATATCACCCACCCCTATGAGATGTGTGTTTACTGAGTCTGTGGTGGATGTATTTGTAAAACAACAGAAGAAAATATACCCAAAACTATAGTTAAACCCTTCCACAATCAGATGGATTACTAGAACCATCCACAGAACACACGCACTGCAACTCGTCTGAAAACATGGAGAGTTATAAAGCAGATGAGGCATTTAAGGCTTACATTACAATTTAAAAAAAAAGCCTGCGGGATTGCATTTCACTGGAGTTGTACCCTGTACAACTTCATGTGACAAGTAAATAATGGATCGAAATAAAGGATTTCATTGATTTGTTTTAGATCCAAGCACCGCTCTCCACTGCCTGCAAGGCCCAGGGCATGATGGGAAATGCTGATCAAAGTGCTGATTGGCTCTTAGTTTTGATCACAAACATCATGTATTAGAAAATCCTAATTAGTGTGAAAACATTACTAACAGTGAGTGAAGGACGACTCTGCCTTTCCAGGATTTTAACATCACAAACCCATAAGGCATCTTAACACACCCAGTACATCATTGAAATGCAGTCAGCATGTAGATGCTGGTGTTGGTGTTTCTCTTGTGCATTTCTGTTGCATAAACAGGGCTGATTCATCCTGGGTCAATGCTCCTGTCCCTTTGTCTGCCTCTGACTTCGTATCAGCTCTCAGGAGCTGACAGGAAACATGCTGACAAGAATGAAAGTGTGTCCGAGTGAGGGAAAGAGAAGGAGAGTGTAGGAACGGAGGGAAGGAAAGGGAAAGAGGCTGTCTGGGAGAGAAGGTGATAAGAGAGCTGAATGAGAAAGAGGAGAGGATTCTGAGGAAGCGAGAGGGAGACACGGAGGCATATAGAAAGGCAGCAGAGAGAGGGAGGAGAGTGGTCCCTGTAGTAATCCTGTTAGAGAGGGGGAGATCAAGTTGGCGGTTTGGTGCTGTCACTCTGAGGAGATTTTCTTCTCTAGCCTTTGAGAAATGCTACAACATGCCATAGATTTCCTTTAATTGAATTCTTTCGCAGTGTCACTGTTAGCCTGTTCTGTAAAAGCAGGTGTTTCTGAGCTAATCTGCTGTTGCTCTCTGTGGAGCAGCAGTTTTCAATGGAGTGGGAAAAAAGACGGAGACACTGACAGCAGCAGTGTGGGAATATCTCAAATGACTAGACCATACACGTGAGCTTAATCTGTCACCACAACTAAAACACTCCAAGTCATTCAATATCAACATATCATAGTCATTGTAGGGTGCTCAGAAATGTGTTTTAATGCCTCTGCACCAGCAATAACCAAGGTCCGAGGCTTTATGTTTTCGGATTGTCTATCCATCTGTTCAGTTCTCTTAAACACGATTTCTCAAAAATACTAAATTTGGCACCAATGTCTGGTTGGACTCAATGATGTACTGATCAAAGGTCAAGGTCACTGTGACCTCATCTGTGTCATTCTTGTGAACACAGTATATCAAAAACACTGTTAGAGACCAAGCAGTGAGGCAACAAGGACGCAGGAGTTGTTGACAAAACCATGGGTTTTAATTTACATAAAAGTGCATGAAAATTTACAAACCAAGAGCTGAGCAACTTGGCCTATAATAAGGTCAACATATCATAACTATACTCAATATAATAACTAAACAAGGTGTTAACTGAACAAGTTGGCCTGTCAAAATGACACACGAGGGAGCATATTAGTGGCTTGGCCAAACCAAATAATACACAAGGGGTAACCAAAATGGATGGCGACTACGACTAAATACAAAGCAAGACTAACTAAACCCAAATCCCCCCATGACATGGCAGCACATGGTTTGAATCCATGTTGAATGTTGAATGTTTAATGTTGAATCCAAATGTCCTCCCTCTGGACTTGTGGACTGAGCCCTCATGGACTTCAGACATATGCACTGTGACAAGTTCAGCGTCACATGTAAAGTCTGTGAGGGCAGAGACCATAAGCCGCTGATAGACAGCCCTCGAGACTGTTTTACTCATCGCCATGGAAACGTTGGCGCGACAATTACAATAATTGTAACTGCTGTCATGTCCTGTTATCTGCTCATCTGTACCTGCAGATAACAGGATATAAATGTATGTAAATGGACTGGGCTATGACTAATAAAATGGGGCTAGGCCTATTAGTTACATCAGAAGATCTTCTTTAGTTGTTTTTCGGCCACTTTTCTAGCCTGTATATTTGGCATCACAGTGCCCAACCTATAGAGCAGGCTGCGGTAATACAATGCATTTTGATTCCCCTCTATAGCAGATATTTCTACATATTTCTGTATCATGATGTTGTTGAATACTATTTCTGGCCTACATGATTCAAGTATTGTTTTAATAGGTTACAGTAACTGTTTTACGTATACATAAGTTTTGTTACTTTAGATAGCTATTCAACAATAAAGGCACAAAACAAAGTCACATCCATATTGCAATGAATTGTGGGCAATTTAATCAGTGGAGACTGCTGAAGTTTGCACCCCAGGCGGACTCTCTGGAAGTCTGCAAAAGGTTTGCTCAAGGCCTGTTGTGGAATGGATGAATTATGGATTTGGACAGACAAATATCTGATAGAGTAAAATGATGGCATGATGACATTCTATGTCCAAATGGTCAGTTCAACTTCACTGTGACATCATACTATTCTGCAACAACACATCTCTGGCCATTATTCAGTGCCATAACTCAGGAACAGAATGCAAGACGTTTGTAGCCACTGAATTGACGACACTGATCTTGAAGGCATGCAGTTCTAGTTTTAAGTGTGTTTCAGAGTTACGACTTATTATGACTTTACAGTAAATGGATGCTGTCAGACTTTTGTTCTCAAATTGAGGTTTCAGTCCACTTTTCTCTCTGTTTCCTTCCCTCTCTCTTTGTCCCTCTGTCCTCTCTCTGTGCTAAAGGATATGTGTGCAGTTTTCTGCTGAAAGGAATGTTTCTGTGACAATGATAATTCAGTGAGCTGGCAGCGTCCCTCAGTGTGGAGAAAAATGTATTTTCAGATGGCAGCCAATGCGTGAGCCTGAACCCCCAGCAGTGGGATGGATGTGGCCTTATCATAGCTGGCCAAGGAGCCCCTGGATCCCCTGGCTCATCACCCAGCAGCTGATTACCTTTTCCCTGAATCTCGTCATTGTTTTCTATTACACTGAGGGGCCTGCACTGATAGAAGTGGTGGAAATGTTAAACTCACTTTAAAAAGAAAATACTCATATTGTCCTAGAGTATACTGTGGGGTTGAATAATGCTGCAGAGTTGAGTAATGTTTTGGGAGAGTAATCCCAAAGGGGCTGTGATCATGATACTGTAACACAAGGGGCAATGCTCTTTGCACTTTTACCTCCTTGTGTCAGTTAAATAAAAAAGGCAATTTCTTCATGTAGATAAATACAATTTGCCACATTTCTTTAGTTTAAAAAAAAAAAATTACAAAAATTTGGAGACAAAATTGCCATCATTTACACAGCCATAAGAGGTTAAGGTAAACAGGCTGTGTTAAGCTTTTGAACAAATGAACAGTGCTTTAGTTTTTTTTTTTTTTTTTTTTTTTTATTACACTCAAGCATGGTCATGGAAACTGCTAGCATTAGAACTCACATTTTGTATATGTGCGTCACTTCCCTAAATACAGATATTAAGAATCTGCGCTTATTCACGCAGGGCTGGTATCTGACACTTTTTAGGAGATTTTTTGGCAGTGTGTCTTTTTTATTTTTTGGTTTGTTTACTATGCTGCAATCAAGCGGCAATGTCAGGGGCTGAAAAATTAAGCCAACACAGAAGAGCCAAAGACTGCAGTTCCTCAAATGGCCACTTGAAGCAGACTCCAGAAGCCAGCCAGTCCCCATAGACCCCCATGTTAAAGTGCCCAACTTTACAGCAGAAATGCACATGTTTACAGCCTGGTACAGAAAATGGTTTTGGTCTCTATTGCTAATTTCCCCTTAATGACAACTGTATAAGGGATGAATTTTTATATAACTCACCAAAATACATTTTATGAAAGCTTACAGTTGCGCAGACTGCTTTGAGTGACAAGCTGTCTGCCTATAGTGTCCTTGGCTTCGCAGTCGAATCCACCCTTTACCTAAATATGGCCACTTCTGGCTCCAAATAGACAAGATGTCGACAGCTGTGATGCCAAACTTGAGGCTTCAAAATGGGAGTCTACAAACCAGTGAGTGATGTCACTGAAGCCACGTCTAATGCGACCCACAGGAATGTTCTCGAAATTAGTGCCCTTACTGGTGTAGTTAGGTTTAAGAAAAAAAAATCCTAGTTTGGGTTAAAATAAGTACATTTGTTACTTGACTAATGTCATGTCTTACGTTGTGTACTTAATGTAATGTGACAACAGGATGTTACATATGTACACAAGTCAAAACTCAACGCTGACTTTTGGTTTCACACAAGACACAAACAATGGGTTCCTTGGTTAGTGCTGTGACCCATCTATCCATCCCCGCCCTCCTCCTTTTGTCAGCTTTGTTGCTGTTTACACTACTTTACCTGACTTCATCCTTTGCTCCTGTCATAATTATTACGGCAACTGGTATTTGCCAGCTAATAATAAAATAAATATGGCTCATAATAACCTGCTTATAAAAAGAGCTTTGATGTTGCTTTTTTGGGAGGACAGTCTTATTAGTTGATCAACAAATGTGATAACCAGTTAAGTGTTTATTTATCTAGACAAAAAGTTGAACATTTGCTGGGTTCAGCTACTCAAATGTGGATATTTGCTGCTTTATTATGGTTTTATATCACTGTTAATTGAATACCTTCATGTTTAAGACTACATGAAACATCACCATGTGCTGTGGAAACTACTGTGGGAAACAAATCTCACTCCTGAATGTCCAAGCAGAGAGCAGGACACTACTTTTTACAGTGTAGGCTGCCTGTGCTTCTCCTCTCTGCTCTCAGCGATTATCTCCGTTTGTCATAAGACAGTGAGAGAGAGACATGAGTGAGGCTCTCACAAGTGTCCTAGATTAATGGATTATAGATGAATGGGCTTTTTTTTCCCTCACTTGGTGATAAATGAAACACTTTATTCACTTATTCTATTGCTCAGTTTCTCTCACACACAGTCTTTACCTCTGTGCCTCTCTGTTTTCCAGCTGTATGGATTTGGATTTTTAATCTTGTTCTATGGAGTGTGGTCTGTCTGCTCAGGGCTGGCTGCTTCCAAACATATTGCATTAAGAAGGGTCACGACCTCTAGGCTGACACCACGTTGTTGTTGGGTGGGGCATCTCTTGCCACAACTCTTAGCTGTTCTCACTTTTCTCGCTGTCACCACCTCTGTCTCTGAAGCACTCACGCTGTCACCTTGTCTCCCTCTTTTTACTCTCCTTCCTTATACCTAGGAGACACCTGTCTGTCAGAGGGACGTAGTATTCAATTCTTACTGACATGTCTGTGCCTCTTTCATGTTTCCCTAGTATTACCTTTGGCTCAGTGTCCATGTAACCCACAATTTTTCCCACTGAAACAGTCACATATAGATGATGAAAGAGGGTGAATGTGCTGAAAATGAGTTCACCTTGAAGCTATGAGAGAGACATGTTTGATTAATGTCCTTGTTTACTGCAACTAATGGCTACTTTTATTATTTATCCATCTCCCAGTTATTTCCTCCATTAATTGATGAATTGTTTAGTATAAAATGTCATGGACAATAAAGGTGCACACTTTGTAACTAGAGGAAAAGCAGTAATAATTGGACAGAGCATCACTACTACTAAGGTGGTACTCAGGCATGAATGTAACCATCAGCAAGACAGTCAGACTGCTCCTGCATGTGAAACAGCAGCAAAGGAATTCAATTATTTCTGTCAAATATGTGTCTTCATTCTATATGCTTCAGAGCTGGGTAGTGTCCACACTTAGGGACCTGGAGACATATTACACACACACTCACATACACACACAATGTGTGCAAGATGCGCATGTATGTGTGTGTGTGAAGAGGAGAGTGATTGCCATTCTCCAGCTTCAATAGGTCAACAGCGCTGCAGCTCCCAAAGAGCGGAGAAATTGCTGCATTTAGCTGACGGGGCAAGTGGAGAGATTGGTCAGAATGACGAGATGACAAGACAAACGTACGGCACATTGGTATTCCACAGAGATACACAAGTTGCCCTCACAGGGATGGTTAACTGTAGAGGAGGCTGTCTATCTTTCCTTGAGGATAAAAAAGCATCATATCAAGATTAATATAAAATACATTGAACAAAAACTGATTTTTATTGCAACCTGGGTTTTGATTTCTCAGCCCCAGCCGGTGGTCCTATCAAATATAACCTTTTATTAACCAAAGTAATTGCTGAGAGTAAGTCCAAAGTGGCAACAACCATGAGCAGTAAGTCACATTTTCCCAGAGCACATGGTGGTGTTTAAAATGTTGTCAACCAGTGGTCAAAAACATGGAGGAATTCAAAAAACAGTGATTAATAAACAGCGAAAAGCAGGACGTCCTCACATTTGAATGGCTGAACTCAGCAAATATTCTGCATTTTAGCTTAATAGATAATTTTAATTATTTAACTGGGGATTACTTTTTTGTTGATCATCTAAAGCTGGGCATGCACTTTAGGATTCGAGAATATTTCAAACATGAGCCACGAGACTCATTTAAGAGTTGGACCAAATTTCAGCTTTGCCGTGCAGTGCACCTATAGGAGTGAAGACCAATCATCACCTGATCAGCTGCTCCCAACCGGCCTTCAGATGTTCAGATGAATGTTTGACAATGCAGAAATTTTGGACAGCCATTGTGAGGTTCTCGCCCAGTTGAAGCAGCGAGTCGATTCCTCAAAGTCAGTACCTTTTTCTCACTGCACCTGTGTGAAGTGACACAACGTGTCATGCAGATGGAAAATATGAAGGCCAGGTTAGATGAGCTGTGGCAGCAGCACACATGCTTTATTGATGTTTCCACCTCTTGCTTTGACAACCAATATGAAATGTTGGCAGGAAATGGGCGCTGATCTTCAGCTGCCTGGTGGTGTGAACCATACTGGTGTAATGCAACAGACCTCCACTATCAAAAAAAAACTTGTGCTTGCCTTGGAGCTTTCAAATGAGTCTTTATTGACAATAATCATTAGCAAAATGGTCTGCAGTGGCTGATGAGTTTTTATTTTCTATTTTACACGTACACTGTGAGCACTTTGACTGTGGCTTTACAATCAGCTTGACTTACTGTGATCTTACTGTACTTTCCATTGATGTGCGCGCTCATATTTTTCAAGGACACTTAAGGATTATTAAGGACATTACGGATGCATCCACTTGTTTTACCTCCAAATAAAGTGATAGCTAATGTTACTAAATGCTGAGCTGTTGACGATTTGTATGATTACACTTACCACTTACTTTTCTCACAGGTTGTGTTCTGGAAATATTTCTTGGTTTGGAACAGTAACTTCTTGTGAAAGTGGAATGACTCTTCTCACATAACTCTCCACCAGAAAGCAAATAAGCATATTTCCTTTAGAGTATTGCCTTAAGATAAAGAGACTGATTATTTAGACAGTAAATAGCATTTAAATCCATAATCAGGAGCGAAGCCTGTACTGTGCAAGAATGTTGGCAAGTGTTTATTTTCTTGGCTCAGATGTCCCATGTGGATCTGCTATATAATAGATTTTGAGAAACAACCTCAGTAAAAGAAACACACATGCAGTGCAGCAGTCTTCAGTTTCCTCTCACAGGACACTGAGGACTTAAAGAGAAGTATTGTTTCTCTTTGGGTTTAGTGCCAGTGTCACTGCACATGAACTGAGAGACACAGGGATAAAATAAGTCTCATATTTCACACTGAGGGTTACAGTAACTTTATTCTTTCTTTCTCTTCTTTTGTTCTTTGTCTTAGTCCTGTCTCTCTGTGGTGTTTTTACTTCCTATGGAGGCACATTTACCAAGTGGAGCAGAGGAGCATTAGGATGGAGTGCACGATGAAATAATGTTCATTTATCCTCCTATGCATACACCCAACAGAGAGGGAGTAAGCTCACAGAGAAGATTTATTTCGGATTGCGTTACATTATTTTCTTAGCCTTGCACCCAAAATAATAGCTCTCCAAAGGACTCTGGGAAATAATGTGTTGGAGCCTTTGATCGTCTTAGAGGCGGAGATAGATTTTTTTTCCTTTTGTGTTAGGTCAAGCAAAGAGGAACTTCTGCCAAGAATCAAGAAAGCAGATATCTGAGAAAATATGAGCAGTTTTAGCATAATTCTAACTGAAAATTGGAAACTTCAGCTTGGTTTGCAGTGACATCTGAGTTGTGAACTCATCAGATGATTAACCAGTTAGATCTCAAATCATTGCAAATTGAATATTTAGGGGGTTGGGACTACTGGTTGGACAAAAACAAGCAATCTGAAGACATCATCTGGGCTCTTGGAGCTTTTAAAGTGCACTCTTCATTATTTCCCAACATTTTAAAGATGCCATGATTACTGCCCCCTCCGGGCTGGGAGGGAGTTCAAGTATCTCAGGATCTTGTTCATCAGTGAGGGTGGAATGGAGCGTGACATGGATCGGCAGTTTGGTGTGCCGGACTGTTGTGGTGAAGAGGGAGCTAAGCCAGAAGGTGAAGCTTTCAATTTTCTGGTTCATCTACATCTACATGGGTACAACTGGCCGAAATGAGCAGCTTGGCTCAGCCTTAGAGATAGTGTGAGGAGCACAGACTTTCGGAGGGTGCTCGGAGTAGAACCGCTGCTCCTTCGCGTCAAAAGGTATCAGTTGAGGTGGTTCAGGCATCTGATCATGATGCCTCCTAGGCACCTCCCGTTAGAGGTGTTCTGGGCACGTCCAACTGGTAGGAGGCCCTGGGGCAGACCTAGAACACGCTGGAGGGATTACATATCTCATCTGGCCTGGGAACACCTTGGGGCCTGCTGCCCCCACGACCCAGCCTCGGATAAGCGTATGCAAATAGATGGATGGAATGATTACTTGATATATTGTAAAAATAAACAACATATTAATCAGTGATGAAAATAATAAGTTGCAGTCTTATTGACATGTTCACCGCTGTATCAGCACAGTTTTGACAAGTTTAGACTTAATGATCATCTTCTTTTCTGGAAAGTCTGCGGGAGTCCTGTTGGCCTTTTTCTAAGCTATTTTGGTGAAAGATGATTATCTTTCCCTATTTGTGGACTCATAGCAGGTAATTTCATGTTACACAACAGGTAGCTTGCTTTGCATTAACTGCCTGCAGTGTACTTCTAACTCTGACAAATTGCTTCACTTACTGGTGTGCCAAGTCCTGACATGATGAAATATGAGCAGTAAGTCATTGCTGTCTCTTGTGGTGATTGTTGCTGTAAAATGGCCTGATATAGACCATGTTTTCTACTTTATTTGCTGTTTGAATTTGCATTACAACTTGCCACCAGTGATATTTGGCAGTGGTGATTTATTGTTTCTACATTTAGTTGCAGTACAGCTGCTGAGTTGAAGAATCTCTGAGGAGGCAGGTTTCAGTTAAGTTGCCATTAAATGTGTTCCTCTTCATAGCAATGGTGTTATTTCGAAAGGTTAAGCATTTGTTATAACTGAGCATCTGCATACTCTTGGAAAAGTGAAACAAATGTAACAGCCATATTAAAAGCTCCTGGCTCTTGTCGGACCTCCACAGTAACAGAGAATTAGGACAGGCTAATAAGAAAACAAGCAGGCAAGAGACAGAGGAGACAAATAACACACAATGACGTGAATGTGCGGCTGATTAGACTGTGTGAATCCTGCAGCGCAGTACTGCGGCACATGCCACTGATCATTAATATGCACTGTGGAGCTACGTGACAAAAGGCCATAGCCAAAGCAATTTCATTTCCTAAGCAGGGCCTCTGAGGAGTTCATTTCAAATGCCCTCCAACCACGACTCGGCCTGAATTGCATTTGGAGGGAGAAAGCGGCACGATTGAGGAAAAAAAAAAACATTTCAGACTTGCCACAAGTTAAAAGGCAGAAATGACACGGCAGCACTGAAAATATAAAATGTCATGAATACATGATTTCCCCTCCAGTGTGTACTCAATCTCTGTAAACCACAGCTCAATCTTTCCCTTCGATGGAGAAGATCGTCCAGCCTCTGGCACTGGTCATGGGGGGCTAGAACAAGGGCTTCACAACATGAGCTCCACTTGTTGCATTTTCACTAAGCAGACATGTGGCTCACATGGTTAGTGAATGCAGCTACTGATGTGGACCCTAATGTGGAATGAAATCAAGTTTGTGGTTTTCCTTTTAGAGGAGCAGCTGAGAGACCTCTCCATCACAAACCTTACTGAACTTGAACGCTGTCGAGGAGGAAAAATCAAGGAAAAATATAATCTCCTTTATAGGGACACTCACATTGTAGGAAATGTGCTTGCTTGTCTTTTTTCATGACTGTGTATGCAGCACAGAGGAAGCTGTTTATACCAGCTTGGCACAAACATTGGAAGCGGAGGGACACAGCTTGCCTGGCTCTGTCAGGAGAAGTTGGAGAAGTTCAACATTTTTTTAGGCCTTGCACACAGCTCTGGGGGATTCTATGTCCCCTCTCTGAATTCAGAGGTTTTTTGGGGTCCATGAATGCAGAGCAGAAGGAACTCTTCATGAGTTCTATCAGCAGGAGTTTGTGGAGTTTCTGGGTTGTGCACTGTGGATAATTGATCAGACGAGATTGGATTGATGAATGGAAGGAGAAGTTGCTGCAGAGGCAACTGAAAGCAAACTCTTAGACCCGGTGCAATGAACGGTTAAGTTTCACTTTGACTGCTCCTGGCATTCTCCAGCTCTCTCTGTGCCCAGAGTATGCTTTGTATGTGTGGTACAATGCATACCCAACTAGTACATATATTCTTATAACTCATAATGATTAGTCAAGCTCCATAAATAGAAATCCATACATGGCAACAGATGTTATCGGGGAAGGCTGCCACAAAAAAACTAATATGTAGAAAACCCTGAGATGATCCTTGGATGTATTGATGACTAGCTTGCTAAATATAAAAAAAATTAACACATCTATCCATCCATTTCCATCCGCTTATCCGGGACCAGGTCCTGGGGGCAGCAGGCCAAGCAAAGCACCCCAGACGTCCCTCTCCCCAGCAACGATTTCCAGCTCCTCCTGGGGGACCCCAAGGTGTTCCCAGGCCAGATGAGATATGTAAATCCCTCCAGCATGTTCTGGGTCTGCCCCGGGGCCTCCTACCAGTGGGACGTGCCTGGAACACCTCTAATGGGAGGCGTCCAGGAGGCATCCTGATCAGATGCCCAGACCACCTCAACTGACCCCTTTCGATGCGAAGGAGCAGCGGCTCTACTCCGAGCTCCCTTCGGATGTCTGAGCTCCTTACCCTATCTCTAAGGCTGAACCCAGCCACCAAACAGAGGAAACTAATTTCAGCTGATGTCTGCAATCTCATTCTTTTGGTCACTACCCAGAGCTCATGACCATAGGTGAGGGTTGGGATGTAGATGGACCAGTAATTCAAAAGCTTTGCCTTCTAGCTTAGCTCCCTCTTCACCATGATGGTCCAGCACACCAAACCGCCGATCCAGCTCAAGTTTTATTCCACCCTCACTCTTGAACAAGACCCCAAGATACTTGAACTCCCTCGCTTGGGGCACTAACTCTCTCCAGACCCAGAGGGGGCAATGCACCGGTTTCTGGCAGAGAACCATGGCCTCAGACTTGGAGGTGCTGACTCACATCCCAACCGCTTCACACTCAGCTGCAAACCTCCCCAGTGCATGCTGGAGGTTATGGTATGATGAAGCCAACAGGACCACATCATCTGCAAAAAGCAAAGATGCAATTCAGAAATTAATACAGCATATATAAAATGTGATCTAAAAGTTGTTGGAAGGTATGTCTCTGCTCTTTTGACAGAGGATAGCTGTACTCCCTCTTTCCAGTTTTTGTGCTAAATTAGACCCGAGACATTCTGATGAATTAATGTAAACTGATCTTCTCATCTAACTCTCAGTATGAGTATAAACAAAGGTAAATCATTGTGTTTCAGTGATAGAGTATTCCTTTAACACTAATTCAGATATTTAAACAGTCTGCTCAATATTCTCTTTTAGCAAGAAAGTGCTCAATTGACTGCAGACCTGAGCTAATACCTAATATCCTCACTAGTTAGCCTCCACTGTCTTTTTCATTATTACACTGCGTCGAGGGAAAAATAGCTGTTTAAGTGTGGTGTGATTGAAGATCACTAGAATCAAAAGGTCACCAAAATCAATAGCTTTCCAGTTCAGAGAGTTTTTGTCCAAGACAAATTTCAAGCTGGTCGGACCATGCATTTCAGATATACAAGTCATCATCTAAGCTTAGTTCACAGTACCTTCCTTCAGCATGTTTTAGCCCATCCTGTTCTAGGCTGGACTTAAGTCAGTCAGCCTGCTCTTGATTGCTCTAATGAACTGCAGAAGATAACTGGCTAAAGGACAGTGACTCTGACAGTGAGAAGCTTCTACATTGTGCGCAGAGCTAGGTGCAGTGTGAAAAGGACTAAGCTGGTGCAGAAGGGAGCAGAACACAAAAGGCAGCCGCAGAGAGTGAGTCTGTGGAATCAATGGTATTTAATTAAATTGATATGGTGAGCGAACAATGCAATAGATCACCAGAGCTGTTCTTCCTGCTGCAGATAAGCCACCATGCCTGCAACACAGGTCAAGAGCAGAGGTTGACTTATGTGGTCTTAATCCATCGCGTATACACACACACACACACACACACACACACACACACACACACACACACACACACACACACACACACTCAAACCCTGCTGTCGCCTTTGTGCAGTTTTATGGCATTTCAGAGTAAATGAGTTTAACACATAGGTTTTCAGGCGTATAGACAGCCAAGAGAGGTGAAGAATGAAGTGCTAAACAGGAAAGAGTAAGGTTTTTGTTAATTACACCTTTTGCCTGTCTCCCCACTTTTCTTGTCGCAGCGTTCACTAGGTGACAGGTGATCATTGCGCTGTGATAAGACATTATTCAGTTCCTTACAGGCAACAAATGTCAGACTTAGGGCATTTTCACACTACAGGTTGCATCATCATCTATTTGACATTTGTTTATGTTGTCAGTACAGTGTAGTAAAAAGTGCCAATCCCAAAATCAAATTAAGAGTAGATTGTGTGAGAAATGCCGTATTCTCCGACTGCTACTCGTGTCATGAACCGTACTCAAGACCACCTTTTTTGAGTACACCCAATCAGAGATTGACAAACTGTTCCCGAGTACGGTGAGGGTTGGGCATCATGCTCTAATTTTAAGGATACTGACTGAATTACATAGGTACAACTGAGTACTGGTTCACGGTAAATAAACTGGTGCCAAATCTCGATACCTAAGAGTGTACTTAGGTGAGAACGCCAGGTTTAGAAATGATGAGGGAGCACTGTGAAATGCCCGAAAGCTCCTTCAGTTTCTCAGTGAGCCAAAAATGTGGCTGCAGCTCTAATAATTTCTGTCTATCTGGTCTGTTTTCTATTTCATTTTATTTTATAAACAGTCTGCTATAACTGCTGATTGTGATAATGGCTTTTAAATGAGCTTATTCCACATATTTGTCAGTTGTGTCGAAACAGAGAGCAAGCATGACACACACACATACAGGAAATTGGACAGAGACCCTCAATGTGTGATTAGAAAAGAGCAGAGGAGCAGAATCGCATATTGACTGCAGCCTGTCCCATAATTACATTTTTTAAATTATCCTACAGAATGAGTAAGGTACCGAACGATGGTACCTTTGGGTACTGGTACTGTATTCGAGGTGCCAGTACCAGTATCGGTTCAAATGGTACCCAATCCTATGTATTGTACACAGTGTACATGCTGATCAAACAACCTGGACGTAGGGGTCATGTGTACTCTGATCAGAGCCTGGGTCCCTGATGTGAAGTGATTTCCTACTTAATTTAAGTTCTGAGTAAATTGTCTGTTCCCTCTTTCCTTGAGATATTTTGTGGACTATAAAATTAGCAACATTTAAATGTGTATTTTTGGTGCAACCTGTCTAACCACCAGCCTTTGGCTTTCATGTTTTCCCATCCTGTCTAATATTAGTATGCAGCAGCAAAGAAAAAATTACCACCTGTCACAACAGACAGCCAGCAAAGGAAATGCTATTTCTTTATTATCCTTTTTCTGAAAGATGTTCTTTCCTCAGTCAAAGGAGGGGGTTGAAGAAGGGGGGCTGTAGTTTGCCTGTGTGAATGCACCAGAGGAAAAAGCTAACCAAAAGGCATGCCTTTTTAGTGAAAGGTCAGAGTGGGCTTTTCTTGCTCCCAGTGGATTCGCCGTCTCACTCAGGAATAAAGAAAACAACAAACACTCTTGCTAGGATGACTCACCGGGCTTTAAAAGGAGATTAAATTCCTGTTTTCCCCTCCTTCCTCCCCTCTCTCTCTGCAGTAGGCAAGTAATGGTGCTTTCCCCCTGCAGATTGGAGACGTCTTGAATGCCCTGAGGTGAGACCATCATCTATAGTGGGAAGAGGGAACTATAGATACAGTATATGAGCAATGTTTAATCAGTGTAAGAAAACCCTGCAGTTCACTGTCATTTCCTCACTGAAATGTATTCTTTGAAAGAGGGAAAGCATTGTGTTTCTGTGAAAGCAGCAGGGGAATATTTTTTATCTTCTTCATTACTTCTAACGGGGACCCACATGGGAAGGCAAAGTGGGGTGACAGCGTATTTACTGAAAGACTGGTAACCATTAAAGGGAGCCAATACATAAAACAACAAGTTATCATTTCAGCTCATCCTGGCTTCTGGTCCAAAACTGATGACCCCAGCCTCGAGACGGAGCATCTCTGGAAGCCTGAAGCCTCCAAAGATCCCCTGCAGATTGCTTATTTCATGGCCCATGTGTATAATTTCACTGATGCCCTCAGGAGTGAAGGGTCTAATGTTAAATGCAGCTGGCTCCTCCATCTTCTGCTTAATGCTGCCCGTTCTCTGCCTCCATCCCTCCTCTCAACACAACCCAGAGACACACACTATTAATAGCTCCAGCAGTTGCGGCGCTAGAATCACAATCACTAGATCAATGTTAGAAAAGCATTAGAAGACATTCAAAGCTCTCACCTGCTCACACCTACTGAGATTATGCATTTTTGGGGGTAAAAGACAGTAAAAAGTTACTCTGAAGTTATTTCAAGCTTGTCTTTGCCTGCTCAGTTAAAAAGAGTTTAGTGCGCAAGAGCAGGCTCAAAGAAACTGCAACAATAAAGTCAGTTCATATTCTGCTTTGACAAAACCTTAAAATGACATCTCTTAAATATAGGAGCTGCCAAAAATGAGACATAAAGATGGACTGCTGACACAGAGGCACTGCAGGCATTGCAGTATGGAGCGCAGACATTTTTACTGTTCGTTTGTACTATTGTACTTTTTGGAAACACTTCAAAGAGAGACAAGGCTAAGGAGCAGCATACAGCATTGCAAGAGGAGCGAGAGTTGTTACTAGAGAAATAAGTGTGAATTCATCTTTGCACTGTTGGGGGTTGCGCTCACACACATGCAGTCACACATACTGGAGCAGAGGGAAATGAGGAAGGACAGCTGAAATCAAAGAACCCAAAATGGGACGAGGAGACAAGATTGGTGAGAAGACAGGAACCTCAGAGAGAATAAAGAGGTACTGATTACAAACGAGGGAGAAAGACAGAGAAGCAGAAACTAAACCCAGCACAGCCAGAGGAGGAGAGAAACACCAAATGGATAATTTTCTTTTTTTTCATTTGAGAAGAGGAAGCCATTATGTGACTATAATGTTTCTGTTCAGTGGAGTGGAGACGAAGCAAAGCAGAGAAAAAAAAATCTATTACATTTAACCTTTTCATTGAAATATATGTTTTCTTGTTTTTGTTTATGTAAATTTAATTCTGTAAAGAAGACTCTTTCCACCAAAGACTGCCTTATTTCACATAGTTAAAGGTCAGTGCTATTATAACTGTTTGTCACATCGTCCTGCTCCCATCAGCCAGCCTTGCTGTCGTGTCCTCATCAGCAGCCGTTTCAAAACAAAAATTACTCCCTTGATTATAATTGTTCTTTATGCTCTTTAACCTCATTCAGACTCTTATTGGACAGATTGTCGTGACAAATTGATGTCTCCTGACAGATTCTCAACACCTCACACTGCAGTCAGTATAGTAGGGAGGATGGTGCCTCTGTTATTCCCACTCTGTGGCCAGAAATATGTTCTTGCACTATATTACTTTGGTGAAATAGTAGGATCTCCTGGAAGAAGAACGTAACGCTTAATGGTGCTACGAGACACACAACTAGCTAACTGTAAGAAAAAAGCAAGCTCTCAGTATGGACAATTTTGGAAGGGAAGAAGAACCTTGGTTGTATAAACCCAGACCTCATGCATTGTTAGCAATGCATGAATTACACTTGAAGGACAATTTGACAGCCGAGTACATCCCCTCTAGTGTCCAGTGTTTCCTGTGCATTGATTTATTTGCAACTGCCCATCACAATGTCAAAACTGCCCACCACATATTGATCTTCTGTTTTAAAATCCTTTTTTGTAGAGCTGCACTCATCACATTGATTCAGCCAGCCCCTCCTTGCCCTGCTCTCTCTCTATTTATCATGTCACAATTGTGACAAGAATTAGCCAGCTAGGGCACATCTCGGTCCCTCCATCTCACTCCCCATGGCTAGGAGACTACTATGCCAGAAAGAGAGCAAACTGCAGCTCTTGAGACGGACCTGAAGCTTGGCTGTGGCAACATGAATTCAGCCAGTGCAAATCTCAGCACCCAGGGTCACAGCAGGCTGCTGTCCAGTGGCAGTGCTTGGTCTCACCTGTGTAACGGCAGCAACAGAAAGTTTGCTGATCTGGTGAGGAGTCTGGGTTAGAATCATACCCCTGCTGCTGGGGTTTGATCCGTATCTATGACAGTGGTGCATCACTCTGAAGCTGTAGGAGCGCTAATTTACAAAAATACCAATTATTCTATAATGCTGCTTGAAATACTTTGGGTTAATAAGTAAAACATTAAAATTAAACTCCTTGAAAAGTTTTGTCACATACTTTGCTGTCCATCATCAGTTTAGATCAGTGGCTCCCAACTGGTCCAGCCTCAGGGTCCAGATTTCTCCTGAGTAATTTGTTCACAGTCCAGGCAGTTTAATATATTCAGTGTCCAATTTGCATTTGGCCATGTTGTCAAGCTAGTTTGCTGTCTCTGTCATGCAGCTGTCCAGTAGTCACTCACTCTACAGCAGAGAGTGGCACTTAAAAATAAAAGCTCTGTGCTGAAAAATTCACAGTCCTGCAAAATAAAGTGTGTGTTTTACAAACACATTCGCGAGTCAATTGTGACCCACTTTTGGACTGCGACCCACCAGTTGGGAACCACTGGTTTAGATGACCAAATTGTATTTTGCAATATCTCTATTATCATTTGATCACAGTATACTGTATTACATTAGACACCAAACGTGGTAATGCTACAGTACCTAACAGTCAGACATACAATGAGACTTCATCATTTTACATACATTATAATCCATCTATTAGCAAAGTATCAGACAAACTGTGGGCTAATTCATACCTGCTTAAACTTGATTTCATGAAAAGGTGACAGCCTCAGTGGCTGCACTAAGGTTTATTCCCACATTCATCTTATTTTTTAACTGAACTCAACAACAAAAACAAATCCTAGAATCTTTCTTTGCACACAGTCCATGTTTTCTTAGTGTTCTTCTATAAATCTTCCAACAAATAACCTTTTTGTATGCAATATGTTTCAACAGTCGACTCTCAAATCTTGGATATCAGGAATGTAATAAAAGATGTAACCATCACTGCTCATCTTTTTTTAACGGAAGCATAAAACTCTGAAGCCTCGACAAGAAGATAAATGTACTGTATCCACCGTCTGTCACATTCATTCAGTCTTGACAGGCATTTTTAAAGTTCTAAAATTTTAGTTTAACAGTTTTAAAAGTGACATCTCAGCACATCTTTGTATAATTCCTTTGCATCTCTAACAACCAAGGGTCGCCACATTTTCAGTGACTCCCTGTGTGTCTTGTATTCATTTTCTTGTGGTTGTGCGTCTTAATTAATGTCTTGTAGTGCTTCTCATGCTCACTTGTAATGGCTGTATCTGATTGGGGATTAGTGCTTTGTTAATTGCTTAATCAACAGTTGCTATGTGGTCTAACAATCGATTAATTACACTAATTGTCTCTTACTCGACGTGAAAAATTGGCATGCAGAGTACAGTAAAAGTGCCTTGAGTGCCGCAGTCATTCCAGTCTGATAAATGTGTTTTAATAAAGCCAAGGTGTGATTGTAACAATACAAAAATGTTGTGAATATGTTGTTGAGGAGTTTCATAAACGCAGTCAATGTGCTTCTCCTGTTCTCTTCAGTAGTCTTAATTATTACATCTTGGTTTAATGAATAGGGTTGTTTTTGAGCCAAAAATGGAAATTGTACAAGCGACCCGTGCAGTGCAGGTAAACTTTCAGAGCGGAGCGTGGATGGGTCACTAAATTAGTTCATTTCCACCCCTGTCTGGGCCTCTGAGGGGGGGATCGAACAGCAGTGTAATCTGAGCATATGCTTCGTTTTACCATTAACTGTAATTGGCTCCTAGTTTCATATTGAGCAGCTTGTGGTGACAAACATTCTTCCGCCGGGAGCAAAGTAGACAGATGCTCTCAGTGTCTCGTTCTCCCTCTGCATCTGCCGATCTCTGCTGTCTGTGATCCCTTTTTGCCTTCCTCTCTCCCATTCAGTTTGTCTGTCTCTCCCCTAAAGTCTTGCTAAGCTCGTCATTCTTTAGAGCGCAGTGACATTAAATGGAGCAGATCATAGACTGTGCTGGAACCAGTGATGGAAACGAAGTCGATGAGTCAAACTGTTTGTCAGACTGTGAGATTTTGACTTGACACAGAATTTACTGTTTAGTGTCAGATTGTGGGTGTGATACAGTATGCCCTTTGGTCCCTGGCAGGCGCTCCCTGCTGTGCAGAGACTGCATTAATATTGATTCTTTATTATATATTCATCACAAAAACTCAAATTAATGGCAGGTGGTACTTTCTGTAGATAATTAAAAAGACTGTCAGTGAGATCCCAAAAAAGTGTGTCAGTCTGAGACACTGTATTATTACTAAACACTTGTTCTCAACATTACTCACACAACACAACCCAAAATGTTTTAATTGTACCTTACTGCAAACCACTGACATGTAACATTTGCTTGTTTATATGTAGCGAATATGTTAAACAGGGTGTGTACAGGTCCTTAAAAAGTCTTGAATTGTCTTAAATTCAGATTCAGTGGGTCTTAAATATTTTTGGTCACATTACTGTGAAGACTTCTCAGCCGGACAGAGCCAACAACTGTTTACAATCATTGGATAGATCAAAGAAAAATAATTTTTCCTGCGTCATTTCTCTGAATATTGCAATAATAAATAGCATTTATGACAGCGATGAGATCTTGTTTTATTTTTACATTAAATGTATTAAACTTGAACTCACCCATTTGCTAATATTTTTCCTTAATGTTCATTTTGAACTGACATCAGTGTGTTTACTTGGAAACGTAAACACACTAACACACTAATTTTCATATAAGGTGGAATTATAAAGGTCTTAAAGTCTTAAATTTAACTTAAAACTTTATGTTGTCTGATGTTTCAACAACACTGGTTAACATGATTATTTTTACGTCACAAAAACTACTTGGTTATGGTTACGAAAATATCATATTTTGGCTTAAAATACCCGGTTTTGTCACCACAACCACTGCTGGAAACATTAGTGTTTTGCAAAAAAAAAAATCACCCAGTTTTGCGCCATAATCACAAATGAAAATGCTGCAGTGTCTCGCTAAAAACACACACACACACACACACACACACACAGTTGTGTCTTTTGATGGTCTTGAGCAGTGTTCTGTTGCTGGGCAGCTGTCTCGCCTAAGTTGTACGTCCTCCACTTCTCTATGACAATGTCAGCTGGTATACATGTAATCTAAACTATTCCACTTTGGAAATGTTAATATAATACATGTAAAATGTACAAATGTTAAATATTCATTGTTAGCAGAAACATACAATGCCAACACTTTCCTCTGATGACTGAGCTGCACGACAACACCATCTGAGAATTATGTTTGTATACAACTAATCTGCAGTAGCACCTATGTTTTGTTGGGAACACAATTGCACCAAGTTAAAACAAATCTAAACAACATACAAACAATCAACATATTTCATTTGACCTCCCTACAATTCCCACTCTTTAAGATGATAACCATTTTGTGTTCTGGTAACTCAAACCACTTGGTTAAGCTCAGAAAAGGATTGTTGTCTTGAATAAAATTATATGACTTTAGGTACGAGACAGAACAACAACAAGAGCACAGCTAAAGCAAAAACGGCAGCTAAACACTGCTGTCTTCTCTGCTTTCGTTGGTATTCCGCTTGTTGAAGACGGTTTCTTCCCCTGCTTTGAAAAAAAGGAGGAGTCCATACAATAACACGACTTCATGGGTGGCTAACATCTTGTTGTTGTTGTTGTTGTTGTTGTTGTTGTTGTTGTGGCACACAGGATATGACGTAGTTTGCTGCTAGAAATGTTTGTAGAAGAAGAAGAGGAGGATGTCGACGTTGTCGTGTGATCGGAAAGCAAACAGATCTGGATGTGGACACCAGAGATGCAGATGTGGTCAAGCGCTATCTGATTGCAGTCTGATCACACAAAATACATCTTGATGCCAGGTGTAAACGGGTTATATGTGTCAGCCCTGTGATAGTCTGGCTACCTGTCCAGGATGTACCCGCCTCTCACCCAAAGTCAGCTGGGATAGGCTCCAGCCCCCCGAGACCCCCAACAGGATAAGCGGTTATGGAAAATGAATGCTTTCGTAAGCTTTAACATCAACCCTAAATGCAGAGTCTGGATAGCTTAGTTGAGCAGAAAAAACAGTGGGTTATCTGTCAGACTATTACTTGGCTGGGAGCAGTACCTTTCTGAAGTCTCAGTTTTCAGTCTTTATGCTAACTAAGCTAAGTTAACCATCTGCTGGCTTTAGCTTGATATTTAGCACATAGACATGAGAGTGGTATTGATCTTCACATTACTTGGGAATGTAAGAGGGCAAATGAGCGTATTTGCTAAAATGTCAAACTATTGCTTTAATCAGACAATGACCTTTCACTAATCTTCAACAGTGTTTTAGTAGCATAAACATAACACCACCTGACATGCAGAGCACAAGCACATGTTTCTGCAGTCAGAGTCAGGCACTGATTGTAGACCCAATCACCCCTCCTGATTTCCCTACAACTTCTGTGTCGTCTAAAACCATCACAGTTCCTGGATTAGAAAGAAACTTTGCCAGTGAACGTGATCCAGGCAGCAGCAGTCTAACAAGTAGGTGACAGGGTTCACACACAGCCATGCTGAGAAACACTGACATTTCCATAAACACACACTGTATATTTTTGCACATAAACTCAGAAAGTAAATATAGTTAATCACTTTATATTTCTGCCTCACTTTATCCCACACAAATACATTTTATTTTGACAAACATGCCTCATTTGCATTCATCTCTTAAGACCATTACTGCCTTTGAGCGGTGTGTGTGTGTGAGTATGTTACAGCAGAAGTTGAGCAGTCACACAGAGAGTCTAGTTTGCAGATCAAACGATAAGCGTGATCACAGTGTTTCAAGAAATAATTGAACAAACCCCAGCCCCCTCCATGTGGAGCACAGACTCACTGGAGATCTCACTGACAGTTTTCTGCTCCCCAGCTAAACGCTCACACTATTGATGAGTCAGCCACATAACAGAAATAGGGCATTTTTCACATCTTCTTTTTCCCTCTCTTTGTGTCACACATCTTGGATTCATGCTCTGCACGTTGCCAGCGAGACACAAACTGAGCCGCCGTCATCACAGCCGAAAATGGAGAGGCTTTATTAACCCTTATACACATTTCACTGTGCTTTTAATCATGTCAAACTTGTTTAACAGCTTCATTGGTATTTGTAATTACGCCTCTACAATACTCAGCTGTAAATAGAGGGATAACACGCTATTGTGTTGTGCAGATGGAGGCGCTGATGGAGAGCAGAATAATGACTGTAGTCTGTATGTACTGATGTCTGGCTCCCTATAGTTTCGTAGGCATTCTAAAAATGAGACCAGGAATGGATTTTCAACTGGCGTGAACTTTACTTCACTCCAGTTTATTGAAGAAAGGATTTAGACAATATGATTAAAATCCTCTATCGTGTGTTGCAACATCAATATCACGAAACGCATTTTGGGGCATATTCCATGACGATCAAAACAACAGTTGTAGACCTCATGGATTCACAAGAGGAAAAGTCAAACAGTTCATCTTATAGTTGGGGAGATACTCCACTGTGGACCCAAATGGGGGACCAACAGACATCCCTCGAACCAACTTGGAATTCAATACGTTTCTCTGTAGCGGCATATACATCAGCTTTCTTTCCATTAGTGTGATGTTACCATGAAAATTTAATAAAACACAGATCTGAGTTGACTTTAATGAGCTGATATTAGAGACAGGTACACAGTAATGCGTGCCATTGTGAGTATAATTGTTATGATGATGAGACAAAAGGCATTTTCAGACCCCAACAGTTGTGGGGACTCCCTGAGAGGAGATACCCATGGGGGAGCTCCAACGTGATCTACATATTGTACCTTAAGGAGCTTTTTTTCTGTTTGCATTCACACCACCAGTAGGAATGCTGAAGTGACGTGAGCTGGCCTACACTTTTTTCACTGAGATGAGTCAAAATTGCGCTGTATTTCCCTGTTGCATACAATTTATGTTCAGTAAAGCTTGGACTATACTGTCGGTCCATTTGTCCGTGTTTTCTTCCATTTTTGTGTTTTGAGCTGTTGTTTGTGTAGCGTCCCAGCTGAAATAATACAAGTCTGGAATGATGGTCTAATGCAGTTTATTCTGTTCTCAATTAACTCTATTGACCAACATCAGAGCTGAGCTGAAAACTAAACAAACAGAAGACAAAAACAATGCATTAAACTTAGCTGAGAAGTTAGAAATCAGTGTTTCCCCTAGGGTTACAGCTCTGGGGGGGCGGCGGCGGCTAGCGCGCGGGGGGGGGGATTTGTTGGAATTTGTTATTTACGTGACAACGCCTGAACGCAACACAGGCTCCGCTCCAGCTAAGGGTGTGCAGTGCCGTGCTGCTGTGCGAGCGGCATGTTTGACTGTAACAGCAGCATTTTGATGGTCATTTACACACGGTCCATGACAATAACTATGTTAGGTAACAAACTACGTTGAGTTTGGGTCGGGCTCGCTTATAATTGTCTCGGACTCGGGTCGGGTTCGGTCGGGAAAATGCGGCCCGAGCTGCGCTCTAGTGCATACCTGTGTGTGCGCACGTGTCTGTTTGTGTGTGTGTGTTGGGGGCGGAACTCCGCCGTGCACGATACAGAGAGCAGAAGGGAATTGAAAATGCGCGACCATGTAGAGACAGAAGTGACATGCTGTGGTGTAAATAAGATGTTATTTAGTTAGTTTAATAAAAGGACAAGGTATATACCTGTTCTATAGGAAAGGTAACCTTAAATGACTTCTGTTGTGATCTGGCGCTATATAGAAAATTACATTAAATTAAATTAATCTGACCTTCCAGGGGGGGCGGGGGGTGCCGTTGGGGGGGCGGGGCGCCCCCCTAATATAATGGTAGGGGAAACACTGGAAATTATACCAAAAACTCGAAATTATTAGACAACGTCTACAATTACACGCAAAAATGCAGTTTATACCTTGTTGCCCTCTCAACTGGCACTAAACTCTGTTAAACTCTCCCCGTCCAGTAATAAGAGATATAACAACATGATTAAGATGATATTTGTTTGTAAACAGACTAACAGAACAAAAAGTGTCTGACAGTCATGTGCATTTAACTGCTGAGCCAAGCACTGGCTACATAAAGCAGATCAAATTTCAGCAGGCATTGTGTTTGTTTACTAGAAAGTTCGTGTGTTTTTTTGGGTGACGAGAGGAGACATGGCAAAGTTAGTCTCTAAAGAAAACTAAAACTGCACCATCATGACTGACAACATTTTGAATTTGAAACTGACAAAAGGGATGTCCTAACTGACCCCGAGCAATGTGGAGCGCCATTTCAAACTGAACTCGTCAGATGACCTTTCTATTTTGTCCTGCCGCTCTCTTGAAAGCACTGCAATAGACAAGGAACAGCTGATTTATGAAGTTTAGTTTATTTAGTTAAGTTTATTTAAGGGACAGCACAAATTAATAAATACACATGGTATAACAATGTCAGAATTAACCAAAAGGCTATTTTTCATCTGTAGTCCCTTGGCTGAGATGTTACGTAAGGCTACCTAAAATCTAACAAACCACAAAAAACGACACACTCACACACACACACACACACACACACACACACACACACACACACACACACACACACACACACACACACACAAAAAGGCATACATTTTAAAAGACATCTTTGAACACAAGAAATGATTTTAACGATTACTTCAGTCAAAACAATGTAATGGTCATCAAATGTGTGATTCAGTGCTCAAACTTCAGGCAAAATTGATGAAATACAAAAAAGACATACAATGTTTAAAAGCACTAGAGGCAGTAGTGACAGATGTCCATATAGAACAACACTGCAACACTGGCAGGACATGTTATGAGCAACAGCAGAAAAAGGAAAGTTGATATGAGGGGTTCTCTACATAGTAACGATACTATTTCACTACAAAAAACAGAATAAGGTGGAGGCTGGCTGGAGCGAGATTGTGAGGAAGCTTAAAAAGTTTCTGGTAAATTATCATTGTTAACAACAACCTAGGTCACTCGCTGCTATATTATATGTCAATGCAGGTAAATATCACAATATAAAATGTGTCTTTTCAGTTTAAAAAGTAAGGTTACAAAAGTCTAAGATGACAAGAAGGCTACTGACCCATCTTTGTTTACATCTCCAGTATGATATGCTACATGGTTTGTTTACATGACATAACAGAAGTGCATCTGTAATAGATTGAATATATGTGAACAGAGAGCTCAGATGTGATCTGGTGTTTGGCTTAACATCAAACCAGTTTGAAAATTTTTATACCGTCCCAACTCTAAGCACTGTACACTCTTGTGCTTTAGAAGTACCCAAAATCATGATTCATGATTCTTTTCCTTTCACTCTCTCTTTTCTTTCTAATCCCTTATTTTTCTTCTCCTCTGTATCACTCAGTTATTTGAACAAAATTATCAAAGGTGGAAAAATATACTCACATTACTTTACCCATCAATCATCAGGGCCAGCTAGAACTGATTGCATTAAGAGGGTCAGATAAACAATTTTCCACAGAGAGTAGCAACATTTTGATTTTCCATTAGGGTCACCTTTCCCACATTACCTAGCTTGTATTGATGGGACTCTGGCACCTAATAAAAGCTGAGGGGGAGAGTGGGAGAGAGTGAGAGGATCCCGAGGGGGAGAAGCCTAAACACGTTCTTTTTCTAATGTGCCTTTGCTAAAGTTTGATGCCTTTCTCATAAAATAAAGATGGAGATTTACATTTAACTACTCCAGCTTTTAGACAAAAGCAGCATAATGCGCCATTGTAATTAGCAGATGTAACGACTGTTCAGATGTCTGTCTTGTCACTCTTTATGTATTGTGGTTCTCTCAGTCTCCTTTTCCCCATACGCCCACATTGCCCTTCTTTCCTTTCATCTTATAACCTGTCATCTGTGCCATCCCTAATTACAGCAGTTAATTACACAGTATTTCCAGAGACCAAATGGATTTGATCTGCATTGACCTCGCATCATTTGCTTCGAAAGACATAAAGGGAAAGTCCATTTCTGCACCGCCCGTTGCAGTTTTTCTTTCCCGGAGATTCATCCATTTCTTGTGCCTTTAGTCTTATAAATGTGACATCTCACACAGCGCTGTAAACAGACTCTTACATATACATACATAATGCAGCTAGGGTACAAATATAGCCATAGCTATTTGCCATATTCACTTGCAGTCAGGCGTAATGCAGGCTAACATGATTTACTGCCATCCACGTGAAAACAGAATCAGAGAAGATCACGTGAGTCTGCAACATCAATGCAGATACAATCAGACACAGAAGCTTTTGTAACATCACGCAATACAAAACACACATACACACTCTCACACACACACCTTCTTTCTGTGTGTGTGTGTGTGTGTGTGTGTGTGTGTGTGTGTGTGTGTGTGTGTGTGTGTGTGTGCGTGTGTGTGCGTGCGTGCGTGTGTGTGAATGCCACAGTGGTTGGTTTCCATGCCATCAGTAAAATCAGTACTTCAGTCAACTCGCAACTAGAGACAGAGGCCTATTGATTTTACACACACACACACACACACACACACACACACACACACACACACACACACACACACACATACACACACTTGTGTAGCGAAATGTATACAGCAGCTGAGTCATTAATAGAACAAATATGGGATAGGTTACACGGTTGGTGCCAGGTTTCTTTTCTTTCTTCTTTCTCATGAAACAAGATATAAGATTGTCTGCACATGATGCCACAACAGAGCAGTCCAGCAGTGACGCCAACATCAACACTGGCCTCTCATAGGGACAAGTAAATAAAGTGTAGTAAATAATTTACGTAAACTATACCGTACAGGCTTTGAAAATCATGACCAACATAAAAACAGGTGTTAATTGTGGAACATTTATGGCTACAGCTAATGATTATTTCCATGTATGTGTAGGGATGTAATTACACATCGATCTGCATCAATTCAGTGGTCAATAAGCCAATATCATTGATGCAAAGTACAACCCCCCCCCCAAAACCCATTAATACTTACCATCATCCAAGATCTGCCTTTCTTTTGAAATTTCAATGGCATGTCTGTGTCACCATTTCCATCTAAACACACCTCTCTCCTAAACATTCAGAGAGTGCTGGCAGTCCTGTACCAAGCAGATAATGGCAAGCAGCCAGAAAAAGACAGTGAGGATATTTACTTTTCATTATATATTGATCACGGGCCCCTGGATTGAATCAAATTAATATCATCAGATTGTCCAAAGACCTCTAGTATCCTCTGTGTCGACAGTTTTTGTTTCTAGACATGAAGCCCTCAGTGATAGTGTTGCTGTTCTACACTCCACACCCATCACTGTAGCTCGAAATAACATAAGAAACCTGTGTAATGAGAAGTAGGAAAAATAAATTAGGAAAATTATCCACACAGTTATTGTAAATGCAACATTATGTCAGATACACCTCATCAGTAATTAACTAGGCTACTTTTCCACCCTTTACTTCAGTAGAAGAAACAGCCTGGCATCACTTTATAGTTTTCCATGTGACATATTCATCATCATCATAGTGTTTTCAATGTTTCTACATTTTCTATGATAAGATTCAAGAGTACCTTTTGCATCCTGTGCCACTGACATTTTACTGTCTTGCTGTAACAAACACTTTCGGTACAGTATCATCATATCATATGAGGCGGTCTATGTCATTTCTGGTTCTGATGATGATGCTTATAAATAACACTGCCACTTCTTTCACATGAATGCGCTATGGCTGGAAAGGAAAACCCAGTGTTGACTGAACTAGTCGATAACCAGCTTTGTAGTACCGCTTATCCAGATGGCCAATGTCAGAGTTAATCAAGCCAGATAACAAAACAATATCCTGGGTATGTTGAAATGACTTCGTAGTACAGGCTTTAGGTGTGCAAGGCTATCGCTATCAAAGAGCTCTACTCTTTCATCCACCATTTCTGCTTACTGATTTGAGGCACACCTCTTTTAATGTCACTATCATTTGACAGATATGGCCACTGTTGTAAACTGCAGTGAGGCTATTACCTACACAGTGTGATCAAACACAAGTGTTTGAGTTACCAAATATAAAACAAATTTAACCATAAAGTTTGTATGATTCAGAAGAACTTGAACTTCCAACATGAAAGATGGGACATTTCCTTTCCCTTTAGTTCTTTAACCTTGTTGCTGGTAATAACGCTAAATGCTTCAATCGTCTCCATCAGAGTCATTAAGTTACTCCATCATCTGTCTCCTGGGGTTGACTGGACAATTAAACTGCCATCTGATTAAATCTTAAGTAACCTCTGCTCATTACTCTGAAAAGGGACCTCATTAGGTACTTTGTCATTATTTTCCTCCCTCTAAAATGGCTTTCAGCTCGTGGAGTATAAAGGCCCAGCATGAAAGGAATTGTTTACTGGTATTGATTTTACAGATTGACATAAAGTGAACCATTTGGTCATCACGTCTTCACACAGAGCCCTTTAGCCACTTATAAAGCCACTTATTTTTGCGCTATTTGAACACCTTTCCCTCTAAAAGGTATAAATCTATTAAAACAATCACTACTACTTAAACTGACTGAATTAAAACCTGATGATGGCCAAGTGAAGCAAGTCAAGAGATCATCAAAGTAGCGAGGGGTTAAAAAAATGTACAGAATTTCTTGGCAATCCAACAGTTGAGTTATTTACATTTTGCCATCCCTAGAGCCGTGCTTCTAGCATGGCTAAACTAGCTCAGAAAAAAGTAAAGTATGGTAATATTTGAACCCTGCTCTTAAATATTTGATCAGTCCTCATAAAGAAAATCCAAAAAGTCAAGTGCCCAGTGTGTCAGGGGTGTGCCAAACACTCTTTTGGCAACTACATGGCCAGGCTCACCTAGTGCACTTGGGATTGGGATCAGAAAGAATACATTATCCTGTATTTCAGGTGAGGGTGTCAGGGGCTGTGACAGTCATGACCAATCACATTCACTACTTTCATCCTCTTTAAGCACAGAGCTCTCCCCATCATGACAAACTGACAGTTTGGGAATCCTGTAGAGAGGAAACCTGTTGTTGGTGGACATGTTGAAGATCCTGGTCAGTATATTTTCCATGCCTAAAAGTGCGATTTTATTTGTTATCACAATGCTTCATACAGTAACCATCTATCAGTCCATCCATCCAATATCTTCTGCTTATCTGGGGCAACAAGCTAAGCAAGGTATTCCAACTGTTCCTCTCCTCAGCCACATTTTCCTGTTATTCCTTGGGGATACCAAGGTGTTCCCAGGTAGGTAGGATGACATAAATAATCCCTGGGGCCTCCTACCAGTTGGATGTGCCTGGAGAACCTCTAACAGGAGGCACCCAGGAGGCATCTTGATCAGACGCGTTAACCACCGCTACTGGCCCATTTCAACGCAAAGAAGCAGCAGCTCTACTCAAAGCTCCCTCCAGATGTCTGAGCTTCTCAATTTATCCCTAAGGCTGAGCCCAGACACCCTGCGGGAGAAACTCATTTCGGCTACATGTATCCACAATCTCATTCTTTTGGTAACAACCCAGAGCTCATGATCATAGGTGAGGGTTGGAACATAGATGGACAGGTAAATTGGGAGCTTTGTCCTTTGGCTCAGCTCTTGGATGCTACACCAATCTGCCTGTACATCTCGCACTCCCATTTTCCTTCATTCATGAACAGGACTGCGAGATTCTTGAACTCCTTCGCTTGGGGCAGTAACTGACTTCCAACCCAGAGGGGGCAATCCACCATTTTCTGGCAGAGAGCCATGGCCCCACACTTGAAGATGCTGACTACTATTCCAATTGCTTCACACTTTGCTGCAAACCGCCCCAGTGCATGTCTGAGGTCGTGGTCTTATGAAGCCATCAGAATCACATCATCAGCAAAGAAATAAAATGCAGTTTTGAGGTCCAACAACTGAACACTCTCCTTCCCTCTGCTGCACCTTGAGATCCTGTCTATGAATATCAAAAACAGCACCACGACCTTCTGCAGATTAACATCACCTTTGTGCACTGTATGCAGTGAAAGCAGAATTTAAAATGTGGTCTGCTTTTTTCATGGTGCAGTTCTTTATTTAATTTAAGTTTGAACATTTTACATGCAAAAATAATAGCAATCTGGGACAATCTGGGAATGAAATCTTCATATTGCAGCATAAATGTGATCCTGGTAATGATCCGCAAATACACTGGGGATTTAAAAATAACATTTTTTTCTGGGAACTGCCCCATAAAATTTAACCTGAACAATCTCTATCACATCATGTTAGCGAGCACAGTCACACATCTACCTCTGTTCTCATTAAAAACCTCGGGGGTGCCCACCAGCTCACCTAGTAGAGCAGATGCCCCATGTACAAAGGCTTTGTCCTTGCCACACAGCGGCCGCGGGCTCGATTCCAACCTGCGGCCCTTTGCTGCATGCCCCCCCCCCTTCACTCTCAATCTGTCCTGTCTAATAAAGGCAAAATACTGAAAAAAACAAAAAACAGAGGCAAGCAGTAGAGGTCTGCAAGCCTGCTCTTTGACTTGATTTGGGCCATGCTCAGGCCTTTTCTTTTAATAGACTCGATTCAGGTCAGACTTGGGCTCATTTAACTTCTTTCCTTTCATTATGCCCATTTGCCCAGTTATCAGCGGAGTGAACTCTTTCAAAGTCTCCGTCTCCAAATCTCCTGTTGATTTGCAGTAGAAGCTTTGTAGAATAATTAAAATGAAAAGTTTGATGTGCACATAAGTAAGGATGTTTCTGTGGCTATTTCCGCATCAGTTTAGTGCTGGTTGAAATTTAGGCTACCGTGTGTAATTGTGACTTGACGGTGCACAACATCACTCCAATTAAAGACTGCAGGTGGAACAGACACCTGCTACCTTCAGATGGCTGTGAAGACAGTCGGCAGAGCAAAGGAAAGGCCTTCTGTATAGGCTGCCAACTGTGGTGGATCACAGAGCTTGTATGAATTAGTCATTAAATTTCATTCTGCTTACTGGCATTGATGCAATGATCAAAATGCAACTTTTTCTTGTGAGATTACATGTCAGCTGGTTGTGAAATGAGCAAAACATAGATAAAAGTCTGCCTTCACCACATAAAGTGGCCGACGTGGTCAAGGGAATAACTTCAGTGTGCCCTCAGAAAATGCCTCTTCACCTGTGCAACACTGCGGCCTGCACCAATGCAAAAAAGAGATTGAGTTCCTCTCTGCGCTGTGCCACTTCCCTCACTATTTGTTGTGACTGTGTTGGTCATGCCATGTCTGTCTTGTTCAACTGTTTACACCGGCATATGATCTGTGTTCAGTGATACTGTCAGTGTCCTTCTCTGTTTCCTGACACCCATGTAAGAGGCTGTGAGTGGCTAATGGGTTTTGACAGGGCAGAAAATTGATCAAGTGGCAGATCAAAAGCTTAGAACTAGGAGGCTGTTAAGTGACAATTTAGGGTGATGGTGAGTGTGCTTAATCAAATTAGAGCTCTGGTACCAACACCAAGGCACAGTTTGGAGCACACTATCAAAAGCACATTACTAGAGTCATGTCTAAAATATAATTAGGTGCAGAAAGGTTTTAAAGGCAGTCTGATGTTCTGACCTCTCTCCTCATGGAGAGGGCAGGAAAATCGATGTGGGGATGACAAATCACAATATTGTCTTAATTTATTACAGTCAGTACCTTCAAGGACTGTGGTCTTGTGAATAATGGATGCATGGTGCAAGTGAATATGTGGCAATTGATTGACATCTTCATTGGTGAGACTGTGGCTGACACGGTTAGGAACAGGAAGCAGTACATCATTGGTAATTGTGGCGGTCCTGGCTTCAAACATGACCAATCAATTTATCTTTTTTCCTCCTCTTTATTAACAGTGCGATCCACAGTGCTCACACTTTGTGTGGGTGTTAGGTAATATCCTGTCATTAAGGAGATGGTCACCTGGTTTGAGGCACCTGTAGTGTGTAAGAAAAAAAAGCCTCTCATTTCCTGTGATTAAAAGTGTGATTTCATGTCTCTCCTGTGCAGTCAGCCTGTTAGAATTCAACCTCTGTTTTTCTTCCTGTTTGAGCTTATTCATTTTCACACCAGAAGCCTTGTATTTTAAGGGAAGCATTGTTCGTACCTTGTAATAAATGCACTATGTGTCTGTATGAGACCATCTGCTATTCATAAACTGCTCTCTAAAACTGGCTTCAGCTGCTTTAAGTCAGTACATTTATTCTTATTGTGTGGAATTATGTCTGTGGCTTGCCACAGCAACAAACCATTGTGGCCTACATTGGGTAACTGAGGATTTGTACTGTCCTGGGGATTATGGGTAATATTCCAGAGATGATGACACCCATTTCGCACTTCATCACATTTGGAAAAGTAAAAGTTTATCCATCTGTTATCCATTACTGCTTATTCCTTTATTATCCAGAGTAGCGGGTAGGGCTGGGCGATATAACGACTATGTACAATATATCAATATATTTTCAAGCAAGATAAAGATTTAGACAACACCGTCTACATGTATATCGATATAGGGTAAAGTTGCATTACATAACACATACCAGTGTTCATCTCTCCTCTCTCACACTCTCCGCACAGCTCCGCCCCACTCACACATCTGTCTGTTAATTAGTCTACAGTGCGACATCGGTCTATATATTGCATGTGCTACGCTAAATCAGTCTGTGAGATGGATTAAATTGTTGCAGTAGCACACACACACTACTGTGGGCCTTTTCCACTGTCACTTTTGGCCTCGATGAGTCAAGCCATGCTGCGCCAATTTGTGTTTCTGTTATCAGTTAAGATGTGCCAGAGATGGACCTTCTCTGGAGTAGGTCCAAAGCCAGGCTGCCCGCCCTCAAGCGGGTAGCGGTGACGTCCTGCCAACCGCAGCCAGCCAACTCCCGACAGCCCCGTTTATCTCTCTCAAACAAGCCGTGTGTGTTGCGAGACAATACTTACCTCTGTCTGAAGGAGACCACAGAGAAAGACATTTTATTTTTGTAGCCTCTAACTGAGTCTTTGTGGTTTGGAGTTTAGTTTCTCTCCTGCGTCCTGTTTTTACTGTAGATATCTGCTTTATTTTACTGTTTCATGTTCGCTGTCAGCCGTATTAGAAGTTATGTGAAGGTGCTGCTCGAAAACCCAACACTTCCTTATTTTGCTGCTCCACAATAAAAGTTTTTACATAACAAAATAATGGGGTACTTTTATTGTGAAGAATCTATAGGAAATGAAGTGTGTTTATCACAGAATTTGCAGGACTTTGTCAGCAGCTTTTCTTCAATAAAGGCAAGTCTAATAATACGGCAGGGAGGCACAGTTAAAGCAGAAACAGCCACAGTGAGATGATGAGGAGCTGCAGACAACAGGCTCTTACTGCACCTCTGCAAACAGCTCACCTCCAACAGGTAAACTTCCTTTACCTGCTCTGCTGTGGAAAAACACATGCAGCAAAAATAACAGGGGACTTTAGCTGTGGATCAATTTGCAACTTGCAAATGAACATGTAGCCCATTTCGGAGAAAATACCGAGATATTTATCGTGTAAAATACTGAGATAGGAATTTTGTCCATATTGCCCAGCCCTAGTCGCGGGCGGGCTTGAGCCTATCCCAGCTGACATTGGGCGAGAGCAGGGGTACACTCAAGATGGGCCAGCAGACTATCATGGACTGACACATAGAGACAGACAACCATTCATGCTCTCATTCACACCTATGGGCAATTTAAAGTCAGTGCAAAGCCACACTGACATGGGGAGAACAATACAAGCTCCACACAGTGGTCTCAAAGCCTGCTGTGAGGAGACAGTGCTAAAAACTGCACCTCTGTGTCACCCCAAGTAAAATGTATTCAGAGTTGATGAGCTGTGAAAATATACCGCGACGTTATTCCCCTTTTAAACAGGATGTCTTCAGTTACAATATTTCTTTAGACAACCTGTGGTCGTATCATCACAGTCTGATCACATTTTTATGCTCGGTGTCTTCGCTGTCGTGGGTTTGTCGACCTGCCTCGCTGGTTTGATAGATATTGATCTGACTATACACACAACAGTTTAGTGGATCAGCCAAAGCCTCAAGGCTTACTAATAAGAGATCTACTCGATGTGTGTTTGTTGTTTTTATGTTCATGAAATTAACTTGCAAATCTATGGATTTAGAGCATTTAACGATGTGATTGTGTGTGCGCTTGTGTGCTTCCTGCTGTGTATGTAACAAGGGACGTCGCATTTCTGAAGCCTTTCTTCCACTCTCTCCCTCCCCAGGTTTTTCCTCTTTGCTTCCTGCAGCACACACACACACACACACACACACACACACACACACACACACACACACACACACACATATTTGCACAAACACTACACTTTTGGGAAGTGTTTACCCTTTTATAATTTAATGTTTCCCTAATTTGTAGTCCTTCTTAATCATTTCCAGAGGGATGTAGTAAATCAAAGCTTGGTTATATTTTCTTGCTCTGATGCTGTTTAGAGTAAAACCAAACTGCATAATTCTGGAGGAAAAAAAACCTTTGCCTGTTAATTGTCCAAAGCGCCTTTCACAGTTTTACTCCTGCCTTTTAACAGCTCCTCAGGTGGCATTTTGTCATTTGTTGATGCAGCTTTGGGCATAAATCAGCAGCGCAGGCTTTGATTCATCAGATCTCCTCGCTAATGCAAATGTGGCAGAATCGTCATGTACAAATGAGACCGCTGAGAGGTATGAATCAAAGTCACAGATTTAATATGATTAATCCGGCAGCCCTGCAGCAACGTGTTATACAGAGGAACAGACTGTCATGTTGATACTCCTCCAACAGAGACCATCAGGCTGTCAGCAGCCTTCTTAACCTGCTATTAATTAAGTGGTCAGACCAAAAGCTCAAGAGTCCAACTAAAAAGAGATTTGACACTGAGCAGCTCTGAGACTTATTCAAACCTCCAGTGACACAGTTTGTTCCAGAAACTCCAACACGCCTTGAATCAGAGATGAAAACAATACTTCCAATGCCAGCAGCGAATGTATTTCATCTGTTCAGCCCATGGATGTCCTGGCATCAGCTGATTGTTTTTTTTTTTTGTTTTGTTTTGTTTTTTTTTCCCCAGCCAGAGCTGTTCTGTTGAATTCATGAGCTTGGAACATTCATCATTCAGGACTTCCAAGTTGGCAGCACAACCCAACTGTATTCACTTTAAAACCACTGAGTTCCTTAAATTTTGGCTTGAATATATTGTACTGGGTTAGTAACATTTTTATTGAGGCAAGTAGAAGTTGTAACAGCCTTCATTTTAAGTTGCAGCTTTATGTTTTAAATGCATGCAGGCAGAAAAATGTGTTCAGGTGTATGGTGATACATATGTAGTCTCCATTTGTATATGTGTGTGTCATGGGGTGTGCCATATAACCTTGTTCATGATAATACAGGTATAATTTTGAACATGATATGACAAATCATATCGTGATACTTGCAATATTTTGACTTGTTGACATACTGACGTCATCCTGTGACTCAAAGCAACAACAAGCATTGCTGAAAGCGAAATTATTACAGACTCTGTGGTGGTTCCAAAAAGAGGAGCAGCTTCAGTAGTGTGATATAAACTGTGGCGTCCTGAATGTTTCATGAACAGCCCCGGACTTCTCAGACCCTTTTAGCGAGTTACCGGTCAGAGGGAACTCATTCAGCGGCTCCTCTGGCAGCAGCACGTGTTTCTTCCTCTGCTTTCTTGACATGCGATCATGGAAGTCGGTGTCGTCAGCTACATATATGTGATGTGATATATGTATACTGACATATATTGATATGTGTGATATATGTGTGCAATAGTTATAGTATCATAGCAGCCTGTCACAGGTTAGTGCATGATGATTAGAGGAGAAATGGCAGAGCATAAAGGTCCAGGTGGAAAAAAAACAACTCAATCATTTAGGATTTTACTAAAAGAAGGAAATCTCCTGTTGATTTATATACAAAGATCCCAGGATACTTTTTTGTATTTGCGCACTGTTTAAATGTGTAATTTGTGGTAGATTTTATTTTGTTGTATTATTAATACTGTATACAGAATCTGAGTCTCACTCTGAGTTACTGTTGTGATTTACAAACTGAAGAAATGAGAGATCATTTTTGTTTTGTTTTTTTACCGGTTATTTGAAGGTAAACTATTTGGTTTACATGTAAAACTATATCACTTATTTTGTTGCAATTCTATGTTCTTAAATTAATTATTTTAGTGCCATATCACCCACCTCTAGTGTGTCCCAGCAAATGTATAATATGTAGTGCATGTACAGTATAATATGCGTGCAGGTACATGTGACTGGAGAAGAGTCTGTAGCATAGAGGCAAAGTCCAATGTAATGAAGCAGCACGTCCTCACAGAAACTGGACAAACAGTGTGATGGAGTAATTAAGATGGGCCTCAACAAACCTTAACGAGCTCTTGGCTGATCCCCCCAACCCCCCCCCACCCTCCTTCCGCCGCAGCACTTGTTAAACCTCACATGTGTGGGCAAGTCGCTAATGAACCGAATCTACTGTATGTAATCAATTAATCTCTTTGGAGAGGGTACAGAGAAAAGAAGACGAGGCTTTTGAAAGAGTTGGAAATGGAGGTTGAGAGCAAGGGATGACTGATTATGTTTATCATGTGACGTTTAGTTGGACCCATCTAGATGCTGATTTTTTTTTTTCCGATGGCAGCCAAACAGAACTCAAAAAAACGTGGCTCCTTTCCCACTAAGTGGTTCTACACAATGAGGACCATCACATGTTTAGCAACGTGTCTGGTGTTACATATCCTGTATCATACATATATATAATCATAGCAGCATCATCGTCATCGTCAAAACATTTTATGAAAACAAATCAACAGCGGTTTTACACGTATGGCCCTATTTGATTTAACATCTATACCTTCAACTTTTCTCAGAGCAGAAGTTCTGTTTATTTAGCAGACAGACTCAAGCAAAGCACTGTTTAAACTGATGATATAACTTCATTCTACAGTGAGGGCACAGACCTGACATATAAAATTCACTTTTTGTTTAGATTGACTTTTCTCAACACTGGGGTAGGCAGTTTAATTTGGCAGCACTGGGGCAACAATCCCACTAAACTCTGAGCACACTGTAATTCAAATGGTCTGAGAGACAACTAGACATCTGCACCTTTTCTTGCTCTATTTTTAGGCTTCAGAAAATCTAGGCTGTGACAAGAGGTTGTGGACAATCACAGGTGATTTCAGAAAGTTTATGTTCATCTTGGCTATTCTACAAATGCAATGGGTGCACGTCCCTTTGGTGAAAGTCAATGGCAGAGAATCTTGCAGAAAAAGTTGCTATTTCAGCATTTCTGTGAAGATTCTTAGTCATCCAGGTCATGTAATCATAAGTGCTATATCGTAGGCAACAGGACTTGCTTGCGTTTCTTGAAGATGTTTCGCTGCTCATCCTAGAAGCTTCTTCAGTTCTAAATGACTGGTCCTGTGACTCTGCACCAGTCATTTAGAACTGGATGAGAGGCAAAACGTCTTCAAGAAACGCCAGTCCAGTAGCATATGATATAGCACTTATGATATTCCAGCATTAGCAACAACTGCTTACACTGCAAAGCAACCCATATAAAGGGAGATGGACTTATCAAAACAAGAGTCTAAAAGGTGTCTGACGTCAGATGAAATAAAAGACGTGCACAAAGCGGCAAAGTGTTTCGGAGACATGGAGAAAATGTTTAATTAAAGTGTGTCCTCTGCCACCACAGACCACCTTACTGGGAGGAGAGCAGGCAGCAGCTCTCATGATGGACAACAGTACAAATTTTATTATATACACTGTAGCACATTTCACACAAAGTAATCTCAATGCGCTTGTACATACAACATGTGTGAATAAAAACAAATTAAGTCTTAAATTAAGTCAGCTAACAAGTTAAACCGGTGCTGGCCCACAGGCCATCATACTGCTGTGACACCCAGTTCTGGGGGGAGGTGGCACTGGGCGAATACAAGTCACTACAGCCACTGACGAAAGGTTCGTCGCCTTCCAGGGGTCCACAGTAGCAGAAGCGAGGCTAAGGGACGGTGGGGTGGCTACCGTTAGCTCGCTAATTCTTGTCCCATTTCTGCCTACCTCAGCTTTAAAAGGAAGTATAGGGTTGTCTATTCATTTTCAGTCTCTCCCTTGCTCCCCTGCTCTGTCTTCCTCTTCTCAACGGGCTTTTAAGTGATATTAAGCGTGCAGATTAGTTTGAGCTGTTAGTATGCACCGAGCTGCTTTTCGGCACGCAAGTAATGGATATCCGTCTGTCGTTTCCTGTCCCTTTCTGTCTCTCTCTCACCTATTATCCCTCATTATCAAAACACATTCTCGCAGGACACTTCTCCTTTTCATCACTCAGCCAATTTAATGCATCGTGATTTTATGTGAAGTGGGCATCATATTCACCTCATTTAAGCTTGAGAGACTTGGAATGAGCAGGATGTTGGCAAATGCAGCACAGGATAGCTGAGGTCAAATTAATTTCACTTCAGCCACATTAAGAAATCCATCTGTCTCAGTAGTCTAAGAAAATAATTACTTTTTTTTCTTTCTTATATTAAAACAACTGAATGATGCAGATTAAATTGCATAATGTACTATGCTATTAGAATATATGGACAATGAAGTGCTGTACTCTTGCTAATTGCATTTGAAAATGGTTTAGACTGCTGGAGATCAAACTTCTCAACTTGCAAGCAGAGGTGTGAAGTTATAAGTGCATCTTCATTCAAGGGCTGTATAACTTCAATTGTGGTGCTTGTAGCATTGCACTAAATTCCAGAGGGAAACTGGCATTAACTGATGGCTTTAGTTAACATTCACACACAAAACACAAGTTATTTCCACTAAATTTGATTAAGTATGAAAGACTTAATTCATCCAACAGAATGCAGAGTAGTTATATGTGTACCATCTACATTAAAATGCTTCTCAGAAGTGAATGTGCTGATAATGTAACATTTGAAAAGTTGCTGTTCGTGACAAGAACTTTAACTTTTCTAAATTTTTTTTTTTTTGATACTTTAAGTGCATTATTTCACTTGTACCTCTACACTTTTACTAAAGTGAGGTTGCAAAACACAAGGCGCACCACACTGCCTTTTTTGTTGAAGCCTGCCCTGGTCACAAAGAGCGCTTTTTACAACTTGCCTTATTTTTTTTTTTTTTTTTTTTTTTTTTAGAATGCAACCAGTGAATCACATTTCCTTAGCTTAACCACTGTCTTGCTGAGAAGCAAACAGATACCTTAAAATCTGCATAAAGAATGGACTGTTGAATGGCACCTGTTCTGGCTCTGATTGAAGGTGAGAGACTTTTCTTAAGTAGTACGTTGGTCACAGGGAAACAGAGATCCATGTGGGTACATGAGACCCTCAGAAAGACGGGAAATCACTGGGATTATCATCAGCTGGAGCTTCACCTAGATTATGGTCAGTTCAAGGCATATTTTACAATGAGCTGGGGACAGTTTCACAATCTGCTTTCAGGTGTCTGACCTAATTACAGTTGGTAAAACATTAGAAAGTAGCTGTGACTACAGTTTGTTCAGACATATCTTGCAGGTTGCCTAGAACAGCGTTGAAAGTGAGCTAAAGTTAGCTTAATATCAATCATGCACGGTGCGCAAATTTGGGAATCCTAGGATAGTGAAGGCCAGTCTAAAGGCTCATTTATACTCCCTTTATGTATGAATTGAGTTATGTCTGTTTCAAATATTGTAAAGTCACTGCTCTCATGCTTCCCATACATCCTTTGTTGTCCTGAAATTCTTACCCTAACCTTAACCAGTCCCACTCCTCTTGCCTAAACCTAACCAATCCAACCAATGAAGACAACAAGTACTAGCCAATATCAGGGAGAATAGGGCAGGTCGTTTCTTTGCTATCCTAGGATTTGCAAATTCGTGCACAGTGCTCCACTAACTTGTTCTTTTCGCTACCACAGAGGGCCTGCCTCTCAATCAATCTGATTAAGGGAAAAAAACGATGACGTTGGGTGCTTTGTCTGAGTGGAAGTTTTTCTCCACTCAAGGTGGTCAGGGTGCTCTTCTAAAATGCATGGCACTCAACAAGGCAAAAGCAGTGAGCAAAATACTTTGAAATCACAAAAAGCTGCCCCAGGCTGCTAAATCACACTCTGTCTGATTGTGGCACAACCGCCTAACAACCTTCCAAGGTGATACTATGTCAGTGTTGTGTTTGCAGCTTGTTGTGCTTTGCAAATACTGAACAAACATGATGGAGAAACACCACACACACGTAGTACTGTGACATTTTAAGAACAGCCCACTTAAGTGCCACAGCTCATCTCAGTTCAGTTTATCAACCTCACTGATGTAATTCATGTTTTTATTTTTTTTTCTGTTAAGAAGAGACAAGCAAGACCTTTTTCCCTTATCTGCTCACTGATTGTGAATTATGCTGTCTTCATGTGTAAGTTAAAAGTGCAGCAGGGGAGAGCATTTAATCAGTGTAAGAGAGGAGGCGAAGCTCTGGAAGGGATAAATGTGCTGTGATACAAAATGTAAGAGGGTGAGGAAAGGGTGAAATAGAAGGAGAGAGTGAGAGAGACAAAGGAGCAGACAGGGATTAAATGGATGAAAGCACACGTTACTGTACGCTGAGCTGCTATAGTACCGGCATCCGGTTCCAAGCTTATCCCAAAGGGTCAGACCGCCTCACTAATGGACACGAAGACAATTGATCTCCACAGTATTACTGGAACACATGGCATCAGGCTGCCAGACACACACACACACACACACACACACACACACACACACACACACACACACACACACACACACACAGATGTGAAGATATTTACATACAGTACATTAGAATACATGCAAGACATGTACATTTACTCCACATACACTCTATTCAGTCAGTGTCCCGCCCCACACATCTGTCCAGAGAAAGAACAAAAGCAGCCGTCAGAGGATCTGGAACTGAACACACGTGCGAGGAATCAGTAGAGCTATCAAAAACACTTCCTGGTTGCTGGCAGGCCTCATTTAGACACTATGTACATAATTCAAGGTGTCTGAAAATAGCACTGCGATGTAAATAATGCAGAGGGGCCATTAAAGAGAGCTAAAACAAACACACGGAGGGAGGGCGAGAGAGAGGAGGGATGGATGGTGACAGGTGAAAATGAATGAAAAGTGGAAAGGTTAGTGTGTGTCTTTTCTTCATACAGTCCATCTAAATAGTTTAATGGAGAAGACATTGTATGAAAAGTAAAAAGAATAAAACGTGCTGCTATTGAAAATGTATTTGTGGAAAAAGGTGTACTCTCGTCAGTCTTCATTTTTATGAATTTAATCAGCTTGATGAGCCTCAGTTTTTCATTGTGAATATATAAGTTTAATTCGAACACACATCCAATGTCAGAGAAGCCTTTGGCGCAGCACGTGTGCATGGACAGACCAGAAACTTTAAGTACAGAACAATTACTTAAAGTTACCGTAGGGAACTATGATAGAAAAGAAATGTTGTGCCATATTTGTTAAAACATTAACTATATACTTTTACTATGCTCTGAATGAAGTACATGAGACAGAAAAACTTTGCCCTTTCTCCTTTTCCTACTGCCTCTACTGCGGGCGCACTGAAAACAACCAATCAGAGCAGAGGGAACTCTGAGGCAGCTCTCAGTCATGTCTGTCACAGCTCGTAAACTGTGGTCAAACTGTGAAACTAGGCCCTTCTGATCAAATATGAATCAAAATTCAGTTTCAGAAACTAATCTTTTTTGGAAGCGGTCAGCCAAATTCCCAAGCACCACCCACCAATCAGACAAACTTTCTCATTTTACAGCTAAACAGTACACTAAAATATGTTTCTGAAAAAATGTGAGGTGAGAAACAGGCAATGCAGTAACAGAATCTTGTGTCATATTTGATCAGTGCTGCCTAGTTTGATAGTTTGACAGCAGTTCATAAGCAGTGACTAACATGACTGACAGCTGTGTTAGAGACTCATCAGCTCTGATTTTTTTGTTGTCATTCACATGCAGTAATACCATTAAAAACAATACGAGGAGGCAGAGGAATATGATTATTTTCACAGATTATCTGCCTCACTTAGTGCTTTACTGTTTTAATTTAGAGGCGGTTTCAGCAAATAGGACAAAGTTTTTCTTTATAAAATGTATCCAATTCAGCTTTAAACGGTGTCTCTTCCACATCATTCAGATCCTCATATCATCACGCCACCAGACATGAGTCAGATAAAGTGTGTGCATCACGCGGAAGAATCAGCAAGGTTGACATTTTTCAGACAGGCAGGATCCTCTCAACATAAACATGCTAAGTGTGAAGGGCGTTGATGCTTCTTAGGTCATCTACATGTCGATACACAAATGAAACATTCCTTTTTTTACTATCAAAATTTCCTCACAGTATTGATCGTAATTAATTTGTAGCACATGTGAAAAGGCAATTTAACAATTAATTTCAAATACAACATAAGACACAAGGTTACAGACATAGCAACAGTTCCCTGACTCGCCTGAAAACACTGATGACCCCTGGCAGGCGTGGAGACTCTGATCTGCCGAGGCTCCTTTTAACAGCTGTTGTTCACTGAGCTCAGGAAGAGCTGGAAAACTAGTGTACTAATATACCCCATCGCCCCTCTTCAGGGAACTGTGGCTCTATGGAAATAAGGTTCCCTTTCATTGAAACGCTGGTACCACACTGAGCAGCTGCTGTTTATGTTAAATAACATCAGTGCAGATTTGATGATGCATTGACGATGACCAGGTTTGAGCTCCATGCATGTAAAAAGAAAAAAAACTCACAAAACGCCTGTTTGCTTAGACTTATATTTAGCTCTCATTGGCCTTTTGAAGCTTGATTATAAGTTTTTTAGCAGCCAACTTGGAGGTCTGAAAACAGGCATTGCCAATTTTCTTGGTGCAGTGTGAAGTACAAAGTAAATAAAAGTGCCACCTGCACCAACCTTCATTCTCACTTGTAGTATTTCCAAGGAGATTCACTGTCATTTTTTGTTAGAGGTCCAGTGCGTATGATTCAGGTGGACACATTGGCAGAAATTGAATATAATATAATAAATATGTTATCCTAAGTGTGTAATCACCTGAAAATAAGAATTGTGGTGTTTTTGTTACCTTTAAATGAGCCGTTTATGTCTACATATAAAGCAGGTCCTCGTCCACAAAGTCCACCATGTTGGACCGCTTTGTTTCTATAGTTGCCTATAATGGACAAACCATGCAGAGGCTCTAGACGGGGCCATTTGTATTTTTGCATCAGCCACCGTAGTAAGCAGCCCCTCCGTGACAAGCAGGTGTCACTGCTTTATTCAGTGTTTTTAGCTGTATAAATCAGCTGTTTTGTTTGTTTTGGACAGGAAGAGACCTCTGCGGGTAATACGGCTACCAGTGAAAACCTCCTTAACATGTGGATCAGAAATAAAGTAAGCACACATCAGCAGGTTCTGGGTTAGCGGCGTGTCTGTGGCGAGCTGAGCAGTGTTTTTACTGGTTTTAATCACCTGGTTTGTTTGTTTTTGAGAGGAGGAGACCTCTGAAGATAATTTGGCCCATGGTTAAAACTTCCTGAACAATAAACAACGAAAGAATCCAAGGCGGGAAGTCATACTTGGCACACAGGAGACGTTTCAGCTGGTTGCAATTTGCAATACTTGCCGCTAAATGCCACTAAATCCTAAACACCACTCCTTTAAACATTTACCAGGAAGAAATAGGCCGAAGTGGACTGGGTGCAGCTGAACTAAAGTAAACGTGACCAATCTGAGTAGCTGAGCTAAAACAGGACTAAATATTGTACTGAGTGTAAATGACCAGCTGAAGGTCACTTTATATTGACCACAGTTTACACTGCAAATTAATTTATTTTTATTCTTTTTTAGATTAGCTTTGGGGCTTTTTGCTTTGATTGATAGGACAGTATTAAGTATGATGGGGGAGAAATAGAGGGGATAACATGCAGCGGAGGGCCAGAGGCTGGAAATGAACCAATAGCCATTGCAGCAAGGACACTGCCTTTGTACATGGGACACTTGCTCTACCCGCTGAGCTACTGTGTGCCCCAGCACTGCAAATTAAAAACATTAATCCAGGAGACTTTCTTTAAAATAAAAAAAAGAAGCAGAAGTTATAGTCTTCTGTCAGTGTCCACACTGTATCCATTCAGCTAGAGCACTGATGTGCACTCAAATGAACTGGACAGCATTCACAGACTGACACACCATCGTGTACTTACATGCGTAAAATTGAGAGCAAACAGGCCTCAAGCTTAAAAAGATGCTGGGGGTCACAGTTACTAGATAGCCGTTACGCAACCAGTGTAGACGGATAGGTTGGTTAAAATAATCCACCATCTGTTCTATCAGGTGGATTTAGGACAGACAACTGAAAAATATACAGCTGCAACACGTCCTCCGCAGACAGGGTGTAATTGGAGGTAAAATTGACGGGTAGAGAAATGCCCCTCCATTGTTTATTTTGTTTTTCGATTTCTCCCCTGATTGAAGCATTGTGCTCAGGCTTTGTTTATTCCTGAGTGCCTCATGGACCTGTGCTGCTTGAGCCCCATGACCATAACCAGCAGATAAATACATCATCAGGGTGTGCTATAAATAGACCCACCGCTGCCTTGCAAACACACACACACCACAGCAACGCATGTGTGCACATACAGAACAGCATCTCGCACGACTAGGAGAAGTGAGCTGATTTTTTGCACATAAACTACTGGAGCAAAACACATTAATTACAGTTACACCTCCAGGGGGGCCAGGAAGCCCCAAATGCCAAACACGGAGTTACATTTCCTTTTCTCCTGCCAGCAGATACACACAGCCAAACAGCCTGGCCAAGTGTCAAGTACATTTGTATTAGTGTGGACACAGCAGCTCAGAGGTATTCTTTGAGTGAGTGTGATGATGGAGGCCCTCCGGTGCTCCGCACACGCACATAAACAAAAACACACAATCTCTATCATGTGTCTCACGTGCTCTCTTGTGTCCACACCCTGCCCTTTTTTAGCAGTAGAAACAAGACTGCTGTGTCCGTCTGAGTCACCTCAGTCCGCTCCCACTAGGCACTGCATGGTCGCACCTGACAGGCCACATCAGACAGAGAGGCACTCATCCACCCATCCGTCTGCACACACATTCGTTAGATCATACATTTACAAACAAATGTGTGTGTGTGTTTGTGACACAACAAGAGTACATGTGGATGCATGCGTTCGTCTGGTGAACTGAGGTGACTCAGACAGATGGACACAGAAATAAATGTTCCCTGACTGGATCAACTGAGTTTCCAGAGTTAAAGTGAACTCAGAATATTTTAAACATTTGAAACGTATGGAAATTACAGTTTCTTTATTTTTAGCTCTGCCATATGGAGTTAGATTAGTCTCAATATTAATAAATGCACACAGAAGGATTCACAAATACATGTTAAGATTTATATATAAATGACTCTCTCCACACAAATATTTTCAATGCACACACATATATTTGGCATTTTATATAAATGTAAAAAAAATCCACAAATAACCAAAAAAGTTTCACAAATATATTTCTGATGCACACACAAATATTTATTGTTTTAAATATATGCAATTTTCATTAAAACATATGTGGATGTTGATACATTCATATACAGATGCTTTTATTTTGTGAACCTCTGCGCATTCGTGTGTGAATCTTTTTGAGACTCCCCTGACGTCACCCGATCCACAAATGCATTTTTTCTACCAAGGGGATATAGGTAGCCAATCAGATGTCTCCTTCTTCTTCAGCCAATCACATGAGCGTCCCGCTACCACCCCCACGTGGGGTATGTTTTAACGTCGTAGTGTCAGAGGGTGGCAGTAATGCACAACTACATTGTTTGCCGACCGCCAAATTAATAAGGACGAGAAGAAGAAGCAGCAGCAGCAGAAAGCGATCAATGCAGAGCCCCGGGTCAATGGTCAAGAGCAGGGTTTCCGTTATCCGGTAATTACCGGACTTTGACCAGTAAAATCTGCCGAAGTCCGACATTTTTTAACACCGCCGGTCCAAATGTCCGGTGAAAATATTCCCTCCAAGCACAATTTGAATTAAACATGTCAAAGGATTTTTTCATTTTGTTTATCTAGAGTTTTTATTGCATATATATTTCAATAGCGAACTGACTTTTTTATTTCAAGCTGGCAGCACGCCGCGTTATTAACACTAGGACCGCCAACATTCTAGCAGCGGTCAGCCAGACCGTCATACACAATTCCATTGTTTTTGCTCAGAAGCACATCAAGAAGTTGTTGTTTTTTTAGATAAACGTACCAGCAGTTAAATTTAATGAACAAAATGTCACAGTCAAGAGGATCAACAAACCTTTCAACACCTCATGTCAATATACAAGTCAGCTTTTTAAAATGTATTTAATTTTTTTACCGTGCGCATTTTTTTCGCTGCTTCACGTCTCCATTGATAATGACAATTAGCACTCTTAGTACACTCTTAAATAACAAATAGTATATAACTTTTAGTCTGCTATATTGTTGACTATATAGTGAATTTTTATAAAATATTGCAGAAGAAAAGACATAAAGACCGAAATAATGAGAGGATTTTTAAAATTATTTTTATGCTGCTGCTCCCCTCCTCTCTGCAACTCGGGAAATTCGTTTCACTGAGACACACACACACACACAAGGGCACGATCAACACGTCGGAAAGCCGATCACGTTGTCCGGTGCCAATTTTTTCTAGGGGAAACCCTGCTCTTGACCATTGACCCGGGGCTCTGCATTGACCGCTGTCTGCTGCTGCTTCTTCTTCTTCTCGTCCTTATTAATTTGGCGGTCGGCAAACAATGTAGTTGTGCATTACTGCCACCCTCTGACACTACGACGTTAAAACATACCCCACGTGGGGGTGGTAGCGAGACGCTCATGTGATTGGCTGAAGAGGAAGGAGACATCTGATTGGCTACCTATATCCCCTTGGTAGAAAAAATGCATTTGTGGATCGGGTGACGTCAGGGGAGTCTCAAAAAGATTCACACACGAATGCGCAGAGGTTCACAAAATAAAAGCATCTGTATATGAATGTATCAACATCCACAAATGTTTTGATGAAAACTGCATATATTTAAAACAATAAATATTTGTGTGTGCATCAGAAATACATTTGTGAAACTTTTTTGGTTATTTGTGGATTTTTTTTACATTTATATAAAATGCCAAATATATGTGTGTGCATTGAAAATATTTGTGTGGAGAGAGTCATTTATATATAAATCTTAACATGTATTTGTGAATCCTTCTGTGTGCATTTATTAATATTGAGACTAATCTAACTCCATACTGCCAGGGAATCACCTCTCGTAGACAGTGACTGCAGGAAGAACAATAATTTGGTGTAAGAACAACACTGATCCATCTTTGACAGACTGCCGGTCCATTTTGACAAAAGGTCCTGCCAAGCTGAGCTCTGTTTGCACAGATAGATTTGTCATAGTCCATTTAACCAGTAGGAGGTGTTTTATGTCAATCAGCTTCCACCTAAATGTAATGCAACCCACACAGACCCTAACAGCTGGACAGAGATATTGCTGTACACCAGCTGTGAATTGAGGGAAACCTCCTGCTTTTGGAAATCGGGACTAACTTGCTGGATTTTATTGATACCAGCACCACTATCAATTCTGCCTAACGCTCTGATTTTTTATTGATTCCCTTATTGGCCCTGTTTTTTGTACCATTCTGTGTTCTGTCTCTGAATTCTGAGGTTTTTGTAGCTCCATGAACGCAGCTGAGGCAGAGCTCCCTGTGAGTTCTCTTTTTTTCCCTAGCAGCAGATTGTTACTCAAAAATAGAAAATCTGCTTGTGGTGGCAGATGTTTTAATCGTGGTGGGCCGCCACAAATAAATGTGTGAATGTCAATGTGTGGGAAACCTTGCAGGTTCTCAGCATCAATGCAACAGTTCATTGTTTCTGAGTCTGAGCAGAGATTAGAAAGAGTGAAAAAAAGGCATGCATGTGACTCAGGTGTGCAAAAGCTCAACTGTTTTCTTAGGCAAGGAAAAATGTGCTAAGCCTAACCATGTGGTGCTTATGTTATTTTATCGTTGGATATTTACCTGTGGTAACAGACATGCTGCTCTGTTGAAAATTAGTTGCACTTTTTCATAAAGTTACAGATACATGGTCTTCCTGGAATTTAAGCTCATGTTGTGCAGAAAGATTTTGCAGTATGTTGCTGGTGTTTCCACCCTTGAAATTATCATTTTTCAGACATTACAAGCAGCACTCTTGTCATCCTTCCTTATGAGAGAAGCCACACTTTGGACCTTCTTGCTGCAAGTTTCCAGCAGTGTAGACAGAGTTTAACATCAGTGCTTTGCAATGTGTAAAGAAAAACATGCCGGCGTTGATAAAAGGAATTGATATGCTCGGAGGCATATGACATCAATTTCATTTCTTCTTTGAAAGAGGTTCTCAACTGAAACCTGTTCTCGATACTCATTCCTAGCAGGAAGGTATTATTGAGTGCACTTCAGACCTAGAGTTGTCTTGCTTTGGTCCGAATCAGGGACTGATTTTGTTACAAGGTTGCATAATGCCCTAGAGTTGGTTCATGTTCTCATGGCAGCATTTACAAGCGGACCAGATCAAATGCCTGCACAAAAAGCTGCTCTTGACTCTTGCAAGATAAATGTGACACTTTCTAATGTCACAATGGAGGGACAACTATGAAGGTTGATTTTAGCACTGCTCATCGTGGACTATATTGCTGTCATTGTTCATTTGAGCCAAACCATACAGTTTGAAAACGAGGCGCGGCTCCAACTAGAAAACAATGTTTTGATGCATTGGATGTGCTGAATGTGCATATTAAGGCAGTACAGGAGGAGGCGCATATTAATAATCCTCAGGGACTGTAACATGCTCATGTTTAACCCATACAATGCGTAATGCGACAGCACTTGGTTCCGCAAGACCGCCTCTTCAAGAAGGTCTCAATCTGGTTGTTTTGGTGCCAACCCAAGTGTGATTGCTGTGTTCACACCTGCCCAAACAAACCGCACTTAGGGTGCAAATGACCTTGAGTTCGATTGAGCTGAACCAAACAGAGCAGGTGTGAAAGCACCCTTAGAGGGCTAAATTATTCTTAAGGTCAGAATCCCATAAAGACAGCACTTGTGTCATATGAAAAGAAACATTGGTATGATTGACAGTCACCAAACAGTAGATGACTTACCTACATATATCTACACACATAGAAAAACACAACAGATAAACATAACGTACAGGAAATGTACTGTCATACTTTTAAGATACATATACAACAACACTCTAGTAATGTATATATTTTTTAAGGACACACTTGCTACAATAGTATTGTATAACTGCTCAGTGTGGGGTCTTTGTTTGCATGACCAGTTTCAACATCCATATCCCTGCTTTCACCCTGTCAACTCTTTTCACACATTGCAAAGAAGAGAGAAAAAATGCACGCAAGGGTGAACACCTTTCTGTTGACTGCAAAGGGCAGTAACGCATATCAATAGGTGTTGGCGGTAATGTAGCGTAAGAGGTTACACTGTAAGATTAAGACTGCAAGGCAGAAAGGTCTTTTCAAATGTTTAATGATTTTGTAAATGTATTTAACGTGTTTGCTAAATCACAGGGTTATGCACCATGCAATATAGTGTGTCAACAAAACTCTTTCCCTTTCATATATTTACCTGAGAATACAAAGTTGATTTGAGTTGCAGAGTTTCAGCAGAGTCAGAGGGATCTGTTTAGCTTGTGTAGGACACATCTGGCTCATGCCATGTTGGAGAAACTAAGGTGGAGTTACAAAGCTTAAAGGAATGTCAAAAGAAGTTTTCTTCTTAAACATTCCCCTGTAAGATGCACCCCTGGTTTTAATGATGAGTGCCACCTGTCACTAGACCTGCAACAATTAGTCGATTAATTGAATAGTCCATTGACAGATAATTAATTGGCAGCTATTTTGATAATCAAATAATCGCTTTAGTATTTTTTTAAGCAAAAAAGACAAATATTCGCTCATTTCGTGTTTCTTGAATGTGAGAATTTGATGCTTTTCTTTGTCGTACATGATAACAAACTGAATAGTTTGGGATTTTTGGACTGTTTGTTGGATGAAATATACCATTTCGAGATGTCACCTTGTGTTCTAAAGGTTCCTGGTTCGAACTCAGGGTGGGTGGTTTGAATTCCAGGTAGGGGAAGCCCTTCTGTGAGGAAATGTGCATGTTCTCCCTGTGTCATTGTAAGTTTTCTCCGGGTTCTCCAACTTCCTCCCACAGTCCAAAGACATTCAGGTTAATTGGTGACTCTAAATTGCCCGTAGATGTGAATGTGAGTGTGAATGGTTGTCTGTCTCTAACTGTCAGCCCTGTGATAGTCTGGCGACCTGTCCACGGTGTACCGCGCCTCTCTTCCAATGTCAGCTGGGATAGACTCTAGCACCCCCATGACCCCCAACAGGATAAGTGGTTCTGGAAAATCAAGGAAGGAATGAACGAACCTTGCGTTCGAGGAAACTACACTGGGCATGTTGTACTGTTTTCTCCTACTTTATTAACAAAACAATGAATCAATTAATCAATAAATTAACAGGAAGAATCGTGATTGATAATGAAAATAATTGTTAGCTGCAGCCTAACATATCAACAGAAGCACTTGCAAATGCCTTGAAAGTTTCTGTCCCTGATCGAAACATCATTTTAAAGGTCCAGTGTGTAGGACTTAGTGGCATGAAGCAATGAGGTTGCAGAACTGAAACTTCTCTTGGGTGCCAAGCATGTAGGAGAACTAGTGGCTGAAAAATGTGTGAATGCAAATGGCCCTATCTAAAGCCAGTGTTTGTCCATTCTAGGCTACTGTAGAACAACATGGCGGACTATGTGGAAGAGACTCAGCACATTCTAAGCTAACAAAAACACAATGATTCTTATTTTCAGGTGATTATAAACTCATGAAAACACAGTTAGGAATACTGTCTAACATTTCTGCCAATACATGCCCCTTAACCCTTCACACTGGACCTTTTAAGAAAGGTTTTTGGTTTGTTAGAAGCAGCTTCTGTGCATGAAAGTAAAATGCAAATCTCCTTTCTGGTGAAAATTGACTCGGTGTAATGGTGTCAAATCCTGCAGCAGCAATGTCCTTCTCAGACCAACTGTTTAGTTTACAGAGTGTCAAGTTCTCCAGACATCCCACCATGAGCCAGCAAGATTTGGCTACATCTTTCATAATTTGATAATTCAATAATGTCCATTTGTTCGTTGACTTACAGTTACAGAAAAACACTGACACTAAAACTAACACCGAGCCAGCAGGAGCATTAACTAAACAGTGTCTGTCCCTCCTCCCCACTGAGAGAGTGGGCTGGGAGTGGGAGAGGAGATAAAGAAGCAGAGGAACACAGAAAAACAGACAAAGAACCAAACATAGGGCTTGTGTGAGTCAGTGTTGAAAGAATGATTTGTCATTACAGTTGACGTTTGCTCCCGGATACAAAGGACTGCATAACTGTGTCAGACACAAGTGAGACCACCATCTTTTGCAGCAGATGCATCATTTCTGCAATGAACTTGCTGTGGCTGCTGTTGGTGGTTCCTTAAAAGAGTGGGTCTCTTGGTGATATGCCTTGAGGCAAACCACAGAGATCCCCAGCGTGAACATGTACAAAACCACAATCTGATGCACAGATTTCTGTTTGATCATTGCAGAAAAATCCCACAGGTCATTCCAGCTCCAATTAGCCTGTCTACACAGCGTAATCCATCCCTTCTTTCAAGTTTCATCACATTTTTCTGCCTCCTCACCCACACTGCAAATGTACATACTCATGTACCCATTCAGACATCACCATGTGAAGTTCTGCCGCAGGAAATAAAGGAACACACAGCCTGCCTCAATAATACAGAGAAAAACAAACATTCTGGGTATATTTCAATCACTCACAGCAGCTGAAATCGTACACAGACATCCTTCAAGTCAGACACAAAAATCAATAGCCCCATTTAGAAATCTCTTTATTCAATACAGTACATTCACTGTGCCAGGCAGGCAGGCTGGGCACGTAGAATCAAACACGTACTAGGTTATCAAATATGCAGTATGTATACAGCAGGGGGGAGGAAAGAGAGATGACATGGCACTGAAGAGTGTTGAAAGAGAGGGGGGGTGTGACGAGCAGTGATAAGACTGAGGCACTGTTTAAAGAAATCATCATTTCTCAGTTACAGTACAGTGTGTTTTAATTATGCCACCCTTTAAATGCTGATCGCATGTTGATACTGTTAAAACACACAGCGTCTCATCTACAGTACAGCTGCCGCTGTCATGTACTGCATAGATATAGTCATTTATAGAGAGAGTGAGATTAGAGAGTTACAACAGGAGAGATTGTTTTTCAGCAGCTCAGAAGGTGTAGTTGGGATTAGGGTGTAGTCGTGGCTGTTGCTGGGGAAGTGACTGTGCCACCTTCCCTTTTCCTCTACATTTAACGCCAAAACAAAAGGTCTTCATAGAGTCTTTATTTCCATTCTTTGTCTCTAACTAAAGCTGAGGTCACATTTCCGTGATGTCTTTTCAATTTTTACCTATCAAAAATCTTGATAGCCTTAACCGTGTGGAGGAGCTCTTGTTTGTTTATCGTTCCTGAATATAGATTGGTCGTGCAAGGCCCAAGTCTGCTTCCACATCTCTGAGTCACTGCCAACCCCCCGAATTTGTTCAGCGATTTGAATACTCAAGGTTTGGTGCTGTGGTCATTAAAAGCTGGTTAGAGAAACCAGGTAGGTAGGAATAACAGCAGGGACCTCATATTCCTAGCTTATTATGTCCATGAAAAATAGCACAATATAACTGCAAGTTGTTGCAGTTTTACCTTAACATTTTTCCCAGCCTAGTCGGCAGAGGAAAATGTTGGCGTTGCACTTTTCTGCAAACCACAGATATGTGCATTTGTATGTGACATGCGTATGATATCAACATTTCTAAAATGACGTATGAAGTGATCTTGTCATCGGGAGGTGGAGGTGATGATGGATAGCGTGACATGGTGTCCAGACACCTGCCAAGCTGCAGCCCACTGTTCAAGACGAACAAACAACAACACCAGTATTTTAGCGACCCACTGGTGCATTTCCAGTGGACTTAATGCCAGAGAATGTGGGTGTTCTTAGTGACATGCGGCACCTTTTCCAGCAGGTTTTGTGCCACCTAATTTGCTCGTCTTTTAAGGACTGGTGGCTGTGTTTCTAGCGGCTTCTATGCCACCGATCAGGCAGATTTTTTAGTGATTCGTTGCCGTGTTTACAGTAGCTTTTGTGCCACTAAACACGGATGTTTCACGACTAGTGGCTGCGTGTCCAGCAGTTTTTGTACCAGTCACCTTATAAAAGGTGTGTGTGGCTGTGTCTCCAGCAGCTTTTATGCAACCAAATTTGCATGCTTTTTAATGACCAGTGGCCACTTTTCCAGCGGCTTTTATGCCATCGAGCTTGGTTATTTTTTTGTGACTGGTGGCTGCATTTCCAGCAGCTTCTATGCCACCAATCATGCAGATTTTTTAGTGATTTGTTGCCATGTTTACAGTAGCTTTTGTGCCACTGAACTTTGTTGATGTTTCAAGACTAGTGGCTGCATTTCTAGCAGTTTTTGTGCAACTGAATATGGGTGTTTTTTAAGGACTGGTGGCTGTGTCTCCAGTGGCTTTTATGTAATCAAATATGCAATCTTTTTAATTACCAGTGGCTACTTTTCCAGCAGCTTTTATGCCATCGAGCTTAGTTGTTTTTTAGTGACTGGTGGCTGCATTTCCAGCGGATCCAATGCCACCAAACATGCAGCATATATGTGACCAATCATGCAGGTTTTTCAAATTGTTGCTGTGTTTCTAGCGGATTTTATACCACCAAACGTGTGGGTTTTCTTGCCAATGTGCCCCCAACTTAACACCTTGCCACCAGAGTCGGTTGTTTTTTAGTGTCAGGTTGTTGCGTACCATCAAACTTGCAGGTTTTTTAGCAACCAGTGGCCACTTTTCCAGCAGCGTTTGTACCACCAAACATGGATGTTTTTTGTGACCCATAGCAGCGTTTCCAGTGTTTTTGTTTTTCTGCCACCAAACTTGGGTATTTAAAGCTAAAACATTCTTTTCCTAACCATAACCAAGTCTATTTGTGCCCAAACATAACCACATGTTAACCACAGCATTGTTAGACAAGTAAAGTTTTAACTTTTCTGATACATAATAATGAACTAATGTCATGTATCAGTGGTTTGCGTACATTACTATAATTTTTTCTGGCGATTAGGTTGATTAGACAGATGTAATGGTTTTAATTTACTGCAAGAGGAGTTTCACACCAGTAATCCAAAAATAGAGCAACTCAGCAGCACTGCTACTACCCTTCACTCCTAGCACATGGTGTATGTACTGTACATGAATAAATTTGCCACATGCCATGTATATTTTATCAAAGATTTTATTTATTGAAGCGCATGTACCGTCCTATATGATGTGTCACCACTAATGAGACCTTAAACCTGCTTCAGGCAACGCTTGTTCAAAACTTCCCCCTCGTCTCATTACCTTAACTTGTTCTGTAAACACGTGCCCATTTACAGCCTGTCCATATTCCACACTGCTGCACACGCCGGCCAGGAGCAGCAGCAGTGTGTGGGCAGAGTGAACGCACACTCTGTGGACCATGGTAATGGGTGGGAAATGTCAGTGCATCTGTCCATGCCCTCTACCTTTCCTTCCCTCTGGCGTCATCCTTCCTCCTTCTCTCCTTTTTGCTTTTCCATGGGGCTTTTGACGGCTGTTGGAGCTGTTTGCTCACAGTGAGATGAAATCACACACCGTATACTGCAGCTCAGAACTCACCGTCCCTTGACCTCCTATGTAACATTGTTTTTGCTCTATTTGCCATTTAATTTTACATCGTTACATACATGTTTTTATATTTACACACAGGACTGTTGTGTACTTTTTTAAAATAACTTACCATTTTTCGATAGCTGTAGAAGTGATCTGTGAGGCTCATTGTAAATGAATATTTCCTTTTTGTGTCACTTACCTCCCATATACTTTTTCTGGTAGTAGGAGTGGGAAACTGACAATCACTCTGTTCTTTTGCATTGCTGTCTCATATACAGCAGTAATGAAAAGCAGCTGCAGTGGATCCAGTGTGTCACTTCAGTCTCTGATAGCACTTCCACAGTCGCTCTGCAGCTTGGAGCCAATAATGAGCCTTTAACGAAACATCAGTCAAGACAGTACCCAGTACTCCCAAGTCTGAAGAGTGACAACAAGCAGAACAATCAGAGACTCTTCATCGCTCTCTGTCTCTCACACATTTGCACAACAAACTGTCAGTGCACACACACACACACACACACACACACACACACACACACAAACGCACACACACACTCAGTGCTTGTCTGCTGTTCCAAACTGACAGGCTCTAAGGCTCCCCATGCAGGTTAGTCTTCTATGACTCATTTGCCTGACACCATCTCCCCACACCATCCCTCCTTCCTGGAGCTTCTTTGTCACTTACTGACAACTCGAGAAGATACATGGCTGATTTTAGCATGTTACAGTACCACTAATAATCCAGTTAAAGAAAGCTCTAATGTAGAGATGGGAATCGAGAATTGGTACCAAATTGACAGATCTGTCAGAATTGTGTGCCTCCAAACTTATAAATTCCTGTTGTGGTGCGTGCATGTTTTTCTGACAGTTGCATATTGCAAAACAATGACATCAAACTAATTTGTCTGCGCTGCTGGAAACCTGCAACAAGAAGGAGTCGTGGCGGAGAGGAAGAAACAGTCTAAAGCACAGCTTCATTCACAAAGAAAGATGACAACAGTGCCATTTGTAATGTCTGTAAAACTATGATTTCAACATTCACCAGTAAACACCAGCAATATGCTGTAACGTCTATCTACCCAACATGGTCTTAAATTCTAGGAATGCCATGTGTTTGACATTCTACGCACAAGTGCCACTGCTTCCAAGTGAGCAGCATGTCCGTTACTGAGAGTAAATATGCTATTATAATTATAACATTAATAATGTTAGAATGAAATAGCACTACAGGTCAGGCTTACCACATTTTTCTTTGACTAAGAAAACCTATTTTCAATTCAGATTACTTTTATTTATAAAGCCCAATATCACAAATTACAATTTGTCTGAGAGGGCTTTCAGCATACGACATCCCTCTACTCTTTGGACCCTCACAGCGTTTAAGGAAAAACTCCCCAAAAACCCTTTAACAGGAAAAAAATGGTAGAAACCTCAGGAAGAGCAATTGAGGAGGGATCCCTCCTCCAAGATGGACAGAGGTGCAATAGGTGTCATTGTACAGAGCAGATCAACATAATACATTTTTTATGACTAATAATAACAGCAGCAGTACCACGACAGCAGTGCAAACACGACACACAATCCAGGCGTAGGCTCAAGAAAAGAAGCTGAGTTAGTGACATGCAGTAAAGCCAAGTTAGTGATGTGCAGTAATAGGATGCGAATGTTAGCAAATGAACCTTTCACAAACTGAGGAGAGAGAGAGAAGGAGAGAAGGGGCTCGGCGCATTATAGGAGGTCCCCTGGCAGACTAGGCCTACATCAGCCTAACTAGGGGCTGGTCCAAGACAAGCCTGAGCCAGGCCTGACTATAAGCTTTATCAAAAAGGAAAGTCCTAAGTCTAGTCTTAAATTTGGAGACTTCAGGAGCCACAAATAACCCTGCATTCTCAGAGCACAGTGTTCTGGTGGGATAATAGGGCACTAAGACCTCTCTTAGATATGATGGAGCCTGACCATTTAGAGCTTTGTAAGTTGGTAAGGAGAGGGATAAATGAGAACAAATGCTACAAATATTCTCATTTCATTTACTATAGGTGATAACAGACTGTTGTTCCACTGCGTTCAGACCCAAAGGTAATAACGGTTGGCCCTGAAAACCTGTGTTGGCCTGCTTTTTTTTTCAATCAATAAAGACCTGAAGTGATACACATAATCGATAATAGTTAGAAATGAAATCTAATCAATTCCCCTCCCTACTCGAAGGTTGCCACCTGAACATGAAGTACAGTATAGATATTCATAAGAGAGGCTTGTTCCCAGAAGGCCATTGGTTCCAGTCAGATGAGAAAACGACCGTCACTTTTCAGTCTCAATCATCTACTGTCAGAGCTCCTTTAGGGTGCTTTGACAAGGCGCTGAGTCTTGTAATTGCTCTAATGGAGCAGCTCAGTGAGTAGCTGTAAAAAAACGCAGCTCAGTATTTTCATTCATTTTATAGTGAAGATAAATTAGTGGGATAAATTATGAATCAATTATTGATTTAGGTTTCATTTAACAAATGAGTTTCCACTCCACATTAAATGAATGCAACTAATGATCACAAGTTTTAAGCACAGATTTTTTTAATAGCAGTTTAAAGCTGCAATGATTAAAGCAGAGTAATTATTATAAATAACAATAGTGAACTAAGCACCTTTTACTGTGATGAGTGTATTTTCTTAATATTGCATATATGCAGAGTTTAAACAGGAATCAGGATTAATAATTCAGAAAATATAATAGCAATTGATTGTGATTTTATGTGTTAAAGTATAAGGTACAAAAAGAGCAGCTATGCAGCACATAGGTGAGGTGAAAATGAACGAGAGAGATGGCGCACAGATGGAGGTGCATATGGAAATGTTAGCGAGAGGAAGAAAGGGGGGAGGATGCAGGTTATCAAACTTAATCAAGGAGGAGTAGTTGAGTCAGCAGAGGTTGCACAGCGAGGGGGGGAGCTTCATCACTGGTGCTGTCAGTGGCTCTAACACATTCGCAGTTCAACATTCCCATTTCCTGTCCCATTTTCTCTTCTTGTTTTCCTTGGTTCCATCAAATCAAACATAATGGAAGGAAAAGGAGAACCACTTTAACAGATGAAGAGAAGAAAAGAGAAGAGAAGAGACTGTTTTTGGCAGGTACTGTAGAGAGACCTGGCACCATACTGAAGTCCGACCAGCACAAAAACTGCCAGAAGGGCTGCATGGCTGATTCTGTGATGCCGAGCTGCCATCCTGATTTCCTAGTGCCTAATGAAAAAGCAGAACAAGAGATGCTCACTGAAGTCACAGTCCCCCCCCGGCCCCACTTACCTCACACCCCTCCTGTCCTGTTCAGACCTGACTAAGAGATCTGTAGACATAAATATTAGTTTCCTGGCAGTAATATTTATATTACCCACATTTGAATATGTCTGATTGTGTGAAGTAAGTTATCAATCATAACAAAGTCAACTTCATAATTAACATTTACTGTAAACTGCAAATGAACCGCAGACGTCTTGTGACAAGTCACGCCCATAGTCTCCAAACACGCAAATGCTAAGTGTTATTTGCAATTCCTTTTCTTCTCAGCATGATGTAGACGTCCTGTTGTGTGACTGCAATAAAACACCTGCGACAGATTGAGAGTGTGGCAGCTGTGATGTGTGAAAACTCCTGACATGAATAAGAACATGCGTCAATATTGTAGGAGACAGCTTCAGACGGTGAAATGGCTCATTAACCTTGGCATTTGCTTTGCTGTGAAACAAAACGGTGGCGTGTAATAATCAGCTCTGTTAAGGGCAAGTGGATTCTATAATCTTTCACTATAAAGTATAGATTTGTGTTTTTATTGAAAGGTTAGTTTGACAAGTCCTCCGTGTATTGCCTCCTTGAGGACTGGGGTGTTTTGCCTCCACAGGAATGTGAGAAAAAAACATGAATATGTACAACCCTGCCATATGTTTTGTGAAGCGTGAGCCACGTGTTGTCATCTGCGTTGGTGTACTTAGCAAGATTATATTTCAGATTTCACTTTGGCCAACCTCAGCTGGAGTTATTACCTTTGTTCTACAGACCTGCTTTTTAAAGTAGCTACAATCAATATTTTTATAATAACAATGAATCAAAAGCCAATATTGTGAATATGAAAGGGCTCATAACGATGAGCCTACAGAGAAATATCCCAATCTGCAGCTCCACTCAACTTTTCAGAGCTTTTTAGCTGTTTAGCTTTCCAGCCCACAACTTTACTCTTGTAGTTCACTCTCGTAGTTGTTTTTTGGCAGGGAGAAAGCAGCTGTCTTTAGTGCAAGAGCTCTAAAAATCCACATTACACTATGTGCTCAGCACCAAACAATAGACAGACACAGTTAGTGACTAGCTGGTGAACATCGTGGAGCATTTAACCCTAAAGAGTCAAATACACTTACCAGCCACCATATTAGGTACACCTTGCTATTACCAGGTTGGACCCCTTTTTGCCTTTAGAACTGCCTTAATTCTTTGTGGCATAGATTCAACAAGGTGCTGGAAACATTTCTCAGAGATTTTGGTCCATATTGACATGATAGCATCACACAGTTGCTGCAGATTTGTCAGCTGCACATCCATGATGAGAATCTCCTGTTCCACCACATCCCAAAGGTGCTCTGTTGGATAGAGATCTGGTGGTTCAAGAAACCAGTTTGAGATGATTTGAGCTTTGTGACATGGTTCATTATTCTGCTGGAAGTAGCCATCAGAAGATGGGTACACTGTGGTCATAAAGGGATGGACACGGTCAGCAACAATACTCAGGTAGGCTGTGGTGTTTAAACCATGCTCAGTTGGTACTAAGGGGCCCAAAGTGTGCCAAGAAAATATCCTCCACACCATTACACCACCACCAGCAGCCTGACCTGTTGATACAAGGCAGGGTGGATTCATGCTTTCATGTTGTTTACACCAAATTCTGACCCTACTATCTGAATGTCGCAGCAGAAATCCAGACTCATCAGACCAGGCAATGTTTTTCCAATCTTCTATTGTCCAGTTTTGGTGAGCCTGTGTGAACTGTAGCCTCAGTTTCCTGTTGTTAGCTGACAGGAGTGGCACCTGGTGTGGTCTTCTGCTGCTGTAGCCCATCTGCTTCAAGGTTGGACGTGTTGTTGGTTCAGAGATGGTCTTCTGCAGACCTTGGTTGTAACCAGTGGTTATTTGAGTTACTGTGGCCTTTCTATCATCTTGAACCAGTCTGACCATTCTCCTCTGACCTCTGGCATCAACAAGGCATTTTCATCCAGAGAACTGACGCTCACTGGATATTTCCTCTTCTTCAGACCATCCTCTGTAAACCCTAGAGATGGTTGTGTGTGAAAATCCCAGTAGATCAGCAGTTTCTTGCACCAACGACCAAGCCATGTTCAAAGTCACTTAAATCACCTTTCTTCCCCATTCTGATGCTCAGTTTGCACTTCAGCAGGTCATCTTCACCATGTCTACATGCCTAAATGCATTGAGTTGCTGCCACATGATTGACTGATTAGCTATTTGTATATATAAGCAGTTGAACAGGTGTACCTAATAAAGTGGCTGCTGATTGTATTTCCCTCAGGAGTTGGTAGAGACCAAAAACAGAACTGAAAGAAAGCAAATATTGGACTTGGACTTATAAGTTGGCCAGAAAAACAACTCCAAATGAATGATAATGTTGCCCTGTAGCTACTGGATGTTTTAATAAGCAACTGTTTGTCTTGTCTGATGAGGCTGTAATGTTTGTTACAGACTTGTTACGCTGCAGCACGAGTGAATTGCTGCTGACAGTGTGTAGATGTGTTGTAACACCTTCATCCAGTGTTGTTGAAGTAGAAATGAGACATATTCTCTGGAATGAAAGTACTTTGTTCTCTTTGTGCCTCTATTGGTGATGTTAAAGGGTGCAATAATAGTGTGGGTTTTAATAGTAGTGTCTTTGCTTCTTTAAAGGAAGACACACTGATGATGTAACATGTACTGTATGTTTTCCCCAAAGCTTCAAAGCATCTTGTTCGATTCAGGGTTGGATTAAACTGTCAAAGGTCCTTAGGGGCAAACATTAATCTCCTGTTTTTCCTACATTGTGTGTCGTTTTTGTTTACTGATATTTTACGTGCACCAAGAATTGCTTTATGGTAATTTGAGCACAAATTCATTTAGTAATCAGGGTTGGAAATGAGCATCAGCCACCAGCCAAATGATGGTAAAATATGCAAGTGGCTGCTAGATTTGCTTCACTCACCAGCCAAAAAAACAATGGTGACTCACTGAGTGGCTGGTAGATTTTGGAAACCATCAGCCACAGTGGCAGGTGGACAAAGAAGTTCATTAATCAGGCAAGTGGTGAAAAATAATTAAACTTTTTTATGGAGCTGAAATCATGCCAAAACCTCACAAACACACATAACATGTTTTACTCACGCCCAACAATCCACAAACAAACTCACTGTGGTTTGCAAATACAAAACATCATTCACAACTAATGCATTTCGTTTTGCAAATAAGAAACATACCTATCAAACAAATACATCATGCTTCAGACTAAAATCTTTCAACTACAAAAAAATCCTTCAAGTACATAAAACCAATTCTACAACTACGAAAATCTTAAAGCCATTCATGTGTAGATCAGAAGCTGTGCGTGTGTAGATCAGAAGTTGTCCGTGTGTGGATCTGCAAGGCGGAAAATTAGTGACAAAAGTCATGTGACAGTAATATTCAGCTTCTGATCTACACACACACAGCTTCTGATCTACATTTTTTTTAGTTGAAAGATTTTAGTCTGAAGCATGATGTATTTGTTTGATAGGTATGTTTCTTATTTGCAAAACCAAATGCATTAGTTTGTGAATGATGTTTTGTATTTGCAAACCACACTGAGTGTGTTTGTGGATCGTTGGGCGTGAGTAAAACATGTTATGTGTGTTTGTGAGGTTTTGGCATGATTTTAGCTCCATACTTTTTCTCTGAGCTGATGATGGATTTGCTAAGTAGTGAGCCGTCTTGCTTCCTTCTCATTTCTGTTGAGAGTTGCACATCCACAGTACTGATCAGGTAGTCGTGACAGAATGGCAGCAGGTGAAGACAAAGTTTATCAGCTGAAGTTCAAATGAACATTTTAAGCATCCTGGAAACAGGAGTTTAGTTGGGTGGTGTTAGAGTTGCAGTTTGAGAGCAGCAAGTTTGAGAGCAAGTTGGATAGAATAGGGTTGTTTTTTGAAGGCACGTCAAGTTTCCAATAAACATTACAACATGACAATTATTTTATTATTATTTTGTAATAACTGCTGTCCGCCCACTGCTTAGGGCAATCCAGGGCAGCACGGTGGTGCAGAGATCTTCTGTTTTGAGTTTGCATGTTCCCTCTGTGTTAGTGTGGGTTTTCTTCATGTACTCCAGCTTCCTCCCACCATCTAAAGACATAAAAGTTAGGTTTATTGGTGACTCAATATTGGAGGCAGGTGTGGATGTGAGCGTGAGTGGCTGTCTGTCTCTATGTGTCAGCCCTGTGATAGTCTGGTGACCTGTCCAGGGTGTACTCTGCCTCTCGCTGGGATAGACCCCAGCCTCCCTGCGACCCCCAACAGGATAAGCGATTACAGAAATGAATGAAGGAATGAATGAATGATAACTACTTATAAATAAAACAAGTTTTATAAGGGCAAGTAGATTTCTGAACAAATTGCCTATAGGTCTGTCATGATAACTACCATATTGACTTGTCAGCAGAAATAATTGAGGTCATGTCCATATAATGTGCCATATTGCCTTTATGTTTACATACGTGTTGGTTTACATAAGAATGTAACTAACATTTTAGCCAGAATTATGCCAGAATAAAGAGCGGGGGTTTCCTCGACCATTATAAGACTTGGATGTAATGCCTAAGCCAAATGAACAGAATTTGTTTTTTGCTGAGACACGTTTTGCTGTCATTCCTAGTTGTGCTGCTTCTATGCTCTCATCTGCAGGGTTTCACAGTAGGCAGGGCTCAACTCCTACACACACACACGCACACATATTAACTAGGATATATCACACTTGGTTAGATTTAGGAAAAAGTAAGTACTTTGATAAGGTTAGAAAAACATCATGTTTTCAGATGACTACTTCTTTGAGGTTAAGGTACCCTCAATGTCATGGTTATGATAATAAACACTTGGTTGAGGTCAGGAAATGATCCTGGTCATGGCTGCAAGGAAGCAAAGTTGCCTATTGGTAACTTGTGTCATACTAATACACTTTGCTGTTGCATAAAATGCATTAAGAGAATTAATCAAGTTTGCATCCATCATCAGCAGTCATCAAGAGGATGTTGCCTTACTGTGTTACAGGAAGCAATTAATGAGTGTGTGTGTATGAGATTAACTTAAGCATCAACACCAGTCTAATGACTTCATCATTGTGTGCTCTGACCTCATTAAAATGTCCAATAACTTCATTAATGTTTGCAGCAACCTCATTACAATTTGCCATGACCTCATCACAGTGCTGTGACAACCATCGCGCTGTATGACTATATAGTCTGGAGTCACACTGAAAAACTGAAGCAGAGAAGTAAACGTACCTGTTTGTGTCCACTTCCCTGCAGTTTTATGACATAAACGGCAAAATACACATTAGAGGTAGAAGTATACCACATGAGCATGAATGTGTGTGTTTCTAGAATCATATGTCTTGCGCTGATTTTCACCTATAAGCCAGTATCTGGCCCATCATTGACAAAAAAAAGCAGTTGTAGGTATTCTAGAGTTTATTTCCCGGAAAACAATGAAAAAAAGGTTGAAGACTCATCATGTGATTGAAATGTTTTCTAGAAGATAGACATAAGCCTCCCATTGGGATACATCAGCTCCAGTGCAGGGATCAGTCTGCTACTCTTCTTCATCAGCAGCACTGCTCGCTTCCGTTCCTCACCTAAACACCTATGGCCTCCAAAAACAACTTAACCATGGTTGTCTTCTTCCTCTTTTTCATCCCTGTCCGATTCATTGGTAAAATCCTTAGGCGAAGGCGACTGTGATGGCAAGAGGTCCTTAACAACAGACAGCAGGCTGTCCTCCATACAGTATTGACCTAGTAGCTGCTGTCAATCTGAAATGTCAGGGTGCAGTGTAATGCACATTAGTGCTATTGGCTGCTGTAAACTCCAATCAATGTCGGTAAAAAGCCCTCCTTAGTTTCTTGTTTTTACAGGAAACCTGTAAACATGCAGATTCATACAGCACTCTGCTAGCCATTTCATGGGAACTTTAGGTTTATACAGGAGTTTAAACGCTTTCAGTGCGATCACTGATGTTAATCAATGCACAGTATTTATAACACCCAAGTGTCTGTGTGCTCTGCAAAATGCTCTCTAACACTGACTCCAGGCCAGATTATATATTCCGACACAAATACATGCAGTAGCAGATGAAATGTTAATTGCTCACTGTTAGACTATCATGTGCAGACTGTGACTCAAATCTCAGCCATCAGCTCTTCCAAACCACTCCATGTCTCATTTTAAACTTCTTTCACTCCTATAAAAATAAACACAACACTTCCGTCTGTACCGCTCCAAAAGGTCAGCTTTATTTAAAACCATCTTGGCTCAATTAAAAATGTTGTTTCAAAACAAAACTTTGCATCTTTGATATTTGAACAGTTATTGACTAAAATGAGCAAAACCATGGTTTTATCACAATAAAAACATGTCCAACAGAGTTTATGCAAGAAAACCAGTCAGTGTTAAAGGCATGGTGCAAGCAAGCAACAGTGTTTTGACTTTATGCCCAGTGTGGGATGACCATGTGTGTGTGGGGATCTAGTAGGAATGTTGTGATGTGAAAATTGTGCCAATGCGGTAAGGCTGCCCCCAGATAAGAATTTTCCTAGCCAACCTGTAGCTGTAATTTAGGGCCATTAGTCGACTAGTCGCCCGCATGTTTATGATATTAACTTAATTATGAAATGATATATTTTGGGTGGGGCAACACAATGGTTTGAGTTGAAGGTGTGTGAAAGAATAGTATCAGTAACATTGTTAACACTGTGCTACATTACAGAGAAATACAAAACCGTACTAATGAACCTTCATTAATATAGGCCTATATTTTATCTACAAGTGCACGTCACACACTGAGCGAGCCGCCTGTTAATGACGCTGTGGGCTAATGGGCATGTAGCTACTTCCATGTTTCAGATGATACGTCATGTTTGTAGTCGACCAATGAAGATGAGTTTACATATCACCTTGGGTTGGTCCTTCACCTTCTCAAAATGATCCCACACTTTGGATTTCCTGCCCGACATGTTATTAACTAGCCTGTGGAATAACAGCAGGTACCAGCCCTGGAAATTAGAGGCCGTACACATGCTGCGTCTTTATCTGCCTGGAAACAAGAGGTCGGGCGCTGGGTGCTACTCTTGTGCCTTTTTTGCGCCAGCTTTCAAGAGCACGGCTAAGGTTGCTAGCATCATATAGCCTATTTACCTGAAATCCTGAGTGCAGAGCTGATCTTCTTCCAGGTGCTGTTTATAAGTGTGTAGGCCTATCGTCTGTGGGACAGATGTAAAGCTCTGGCTCGCCCTGCACTAACATGATCAACTTTTCTGTATTTATCAGACTGAATATTTACAGAAGAAGGGAAAGATATCTGTCGGCTGTGATTGGTTTGTTACGTGACTCCTGTCTGACTGCTGAGCGTGGCCACTTCCTGTGTCTGTCATTTTAAATTAAATTCCCACATGGTCCAGTCATATAGGTTTTGATTTATTTTGACGAGGTGCAACTCCTCATAGAGTTTCACATTTTTATTTTTTCCTGCGAGTAAGCGACCAATGACATCTTACCAACTAATGACCTTTCTGGTCAACTAACGTGTGGTCGACTGTTAGGTTGCAGCCCTACATTGAGGTGAAAAGCAACAACTCTGCAGGAAACAAACTCAATCTTTACCTTCAGTCTGTGTAAAAATGTTGTAGATGGAAACTTTGATTTATTTTTTCAAGACTTGTCAGTTGGCTTGTAAAAAGAACATAATGAAGTAAAACATTTGAGAGAAATGTTTGATTTTCTTCTTTTGCACTTTTTCAGTATTACAGTTTGAGCCCGTCTTGCCTGTGTGAATCATGGTGTTAACAGAAGTGAACTGTTTTGCATTTTATCTGAACTGGTATCAAACACAACAAGCAGGATGTGCCTTATCACCCGAGATATGTCATATCTGTTCTTTCCTTTCAAGTAGCTGTGTGTTTGTTCATGCCTTACTTTCTTGTGCATGTGTGTGTGCATGTACATGCTCATTTATGTGTATCTGTGCAGTGTGTGTGGGAGAGGTGAAGATACACTGCTGTGCTTTAAATTGCTTACATCTCAAAACACCTGCCAGATGATGCGGAGGAAAACTGCTGGACAGAGACGCCCTCAAAGAAAAGCAGCCATCTGTTCCTACCTTCTGACACTGATAGAGTGTGTGTGTGTGTGTGTGTGTGTGTGTGTGTGTGTGTGTGTGTGTGTGTGTGTGTGTGTGTGTGCGTGTGTGTGCGTGTGTGTGTGTGTGTGTGCATGTATGTGTGTTTATATAAGCACTTTTATCCATTCAGCTATTTTGTGTATTTCAGGTGCAGAATCTGGACTGATAACGTAGGAACGTAGACAGAGAATTGGACTGAAGATGCTGTCGTCGCTGTTCACTGTGCTGCGGACCTTCACTGAGCTGTAAGAACTTCACTTTCATTTGTCAATGTCATGATGCAGATGGAAACCAAACACTAAATTACTGCAGCTACAACATGCAATGTTTGTTTGGTTTGAAATGGTTTTGAAACAGCTGCAAAATGTGTCAACCATTCACATTTTTCCTAGCCTCATGATACTTAGCGTGAATTATGGAGTTCAGTTATACTCTTCGCAGAGGCACATCTTCTACAGCTGTGTGTCCTTCTATTCCACAGAGCAAAACCACAATGTAACATTTGAACTAACGCTAAGCTGACTTAATTTGTTATTGCTGTCCGGGACCAAATCTTCAGGCAGAGGGACAGTATGATCACATTATCCTGTTTAATGTGTGACAGACTGTATTTCCCCATCATTTATTTAAAAAAAAAACTCAAAGAGAAGGCAAGAATAACTGAAAGCCACATCCATAATTCACACAGGGTTTCTTTTATTTTGGCTTTATTTGGACAGTATCCACAGTGACAGTGAGAGAGAACGAAAGGATGACATGCAGCAAAGGGCCGCAGGTTGGAATCAAATCTGTGGCTGCTGTGGAAAGGACATAGCCTTTGTACATGAGCTATTGGGTGCCCAACACGCAGAGTTTCATGGGATGAGCAAAAACGTGGATAAAGAAATGCTTAACCTAGCTGTAAGCCATGAGAGGCTTACAACACTTGTATGGACTGCATGTGAAAATAGTTTATTTAAAAAAACGTATTATGTAATTCAAATGCTTTAAAAAGAATATCCTTTAATATCTCCTTTAAGGTTTTAATAAGTATTTACATTGCACATCAAAATATATATATTGTGTATGTAGATATGGGTGACACAGTGGGGCAGTGGTTAGCACTGTCACCTCACAGCAAAAGGGTTCCTGGTTCAAACCGGGGTTGTTCTCCCCATGTCAGCATAGGTTTTCTCGAGGTACTCCAGCTTCCTCCCACAATCCAAAGACATGCAGGTTAACTGGTCACTGGTAACTGGTAAATTGCCCATAGGTGTGAGTGTGAATGGTTGTCTGTCTCTATGTGTCAGCCCTGCGATAGTCTGGCGACCTGTCCAGGGTGTACCACGCCTCTCACCCAATGTCAGCTGGGATAGGCTCCAGCCCCTCAGCGACCCCTAACAGGATAAGTGCTTATGGTAAATGAATGAATGTATATAAATATGTATATAGTTTTATCTTTTAATGATGTAAAATTCTGTATAGATATACTTCTATTTTTCTGTCTTTCTATCTGCTTCTGTTTAGTTGTTAATTGCGAACATAAATGTTGGTTAACTCAAACTCATAACTTATTATTATCTAACCCTGTCATGTAAGGGCCTGTGTCCACATAGTGTTTGTCTTTGCCGTTTTTTAAACGATGTGCTACGCATGGGTTTTGTTTCTACGACAACAATTTCTTGACATTAATGTTTGCTAGATAGCTAAGGTGATGCTGCGTGTACAGAGGGTTGACTTCACAGTTAAAGACAAGCTTACAATGCATGTGGTGATGACAACACCATAATATTCTTAGCATTGTTCAGCGTCTGGCTGATCTGCTCCCACAAATTAACTTTCTGTCTTTGTCATGATAGTGTCTGAGTATCATACAGCTTGGGATCAACAGTAACTTAAGTAGCGGCAGTGACGACACCAATGCCCTTCTGAAAAGTTAAGGCATATTTAACTCTTAAGGTGAGGCTTTAGATGGTCTCACCTATGAACAGCACCTATTTGCATATTCAGTGAAAACAAAGAATACCCCTCCCACTGCCAACTCTTCATCCCAAACCAATAGAACATACATTTTTAGATAGCCATTTAATTGTCCAAATCAGTGGAGCAGATGAAAGAGTTAATGCTTTATACATTCCTAAGACCTAACTGAATCACCTCAACCTGCCTTAAAAAATCATCACAATGATTAAGGTCAGTTTTTTTAACACAGTGTAGCAGAATTCTAAAACGACTTTTTACAAAAACTTTCATTTTAGCCTACCTGTTTTTAAGTATAATCCAGAAATATTTTCTCCCTAAAACTCCACATTCTTCGTGAGTCTGAAAATGTTGCTTACACTTGTACAAATTGTACAACTACATTAGAGAGTGCCAAAATGATCACAGTGCCCTGAAACCCTCTCAGTTTGCTGAGGGTTAAAGAGGCACACCTGGTGACACTCGTTAGCCTGCTCCAGTGTGTGTTCACGGAAAGTCAGGAGGGACTCTTGCCTTGCCTTTGTCGGATCCCTCCTTAGAAGGACCTGTCCCACCAAGGAAGGATCCTTGCAGAAACACCAACGATGTAGACACAGGCCCTAACAAATGTTTTTGCTTTTTGGATCGCAGTTTCGTTATCAGCCTAATACATAGTGCTGCTCTGGTACTGTTGGCAGTACGACCAATAATTCTGCGATTAACCCAAATGTTTGCGAAATGCTCTTCATTCTCCTTTTTTTCTTTTTGTGTTGCTTTTCCTTCATCATCATTAAATCACAGTTTACAGTATCTAAACGCATCATGATAAAATAGCCATCCCTTGCATCACTAAAGCATTTTCCCTCCCCACCACATGGGGGCACACTTTGTTACTCTACCCCACTAACATCTGTCTCCAGTCTCGGGGTAATTACAGCACTTAATTGCAGCAATTTATCATCGGATCCCGAGGCGGTGTCCCAAGGGGACTCAGGTTAGAAAGAGAGAGAGGAAAATGAAAAGGCAAACACTTGTGCATGCACTGGGACTGCTGAGGCAGAGAGCTGGTCATAAAGCACTAATGGATGCCAGGCTGCTGAGAGAGCACAGGCCTCCAAGAGACACCTCATCATCAGCAACAGCAGCACTGATGTCTCAGCAGCACTGCCTGTACTGTTTAACAGGTGCCACAACCTCGGAGTCAGACAGAAAAAACAAATGGGACAGATGGTATAAAGAGAGGCAGCGCTGGGTGTTTTTATGTAATATTAGAGCGAAGGTGGGGAGCAGGAAGAGATGATTTGTTGTTGGAAACTTAACATTGGCAGTAGCTGAGGTTGAAATAATGTGCTGTTGGTTATACTGCTGCAGGTGATTTGTTTTCACTTTCTGGGGAAATGGCAATGCTCATTTTTTTCCTCCAGTTTTTTGTGTTATTTATGTGGGCCAGCGCTCAGAGAGGAAAACCCAGAAAAAGATAATGATGCATGCAAGCAGTAGTAAAGAAGAGGGCAACATGGACAGCAGCATCACGCAGACATGCAGATCAAACTTCAGGGGAGCGCTGTGAAGGACAGAGGTGATAAATGATGAAGGGCATCAGGAACACCTGCTTCAGATGTGCTGAGATGATTCAGGCTGAATCACTGGGGAAAGCCTCAAGTAGGGCAGAAGATAATTGTAGGTCAAAATGTACTTTGGGAGAAGAACATCTTGGATGTGGACGTGTGCACAGGTGCTTGAGTATGGTTCATTTGTCATCAGTGGTCTTTGAGTGTGTGGACAAGTGTTGGGCATGTACAGAGTATTATGGCTGTAATCATAGTGTGTCTACAACAGCTGTAAAGAAAATCCATCTTCATGAAGCATAGTGCAGAGGACGATCTGTCTGTACACTTCATGAATGCTGATATTTATAATACAGTGTTTTAGGTGCCTAGCCATAACATTTACAGATTTTAATTTTATTTTTAAACAATATGGCAAGTAAATTTGATCTGCAATAAAGTACTGGTTGACCATAGGCTAAATGTTGCATTAGATTACATTTCAATTCAATCAATCAATTTTTATTTATAAAGCCCAGTATCACAAATCACAATTTGCCTCAGAGGGCTTTACAGCATACAACATCCCTCTGTCCTTTGGACCCTCACAGCGGATAAGGAAAAACTCCCCAAAAAAACCCTTTTACGGGGAAAAAAAATGGTAGAAACCTCAAGAAGAGCAACTGAAGGAGGGATCCCTCTTCCAGGATGGACAGACGAGCAACAGATGTTGTACAGAACAGATCAATATAATGAATTAACAGTAATCCATATGACACAATGAGACATAAGGAGAACCAGATATTATATTAATAATATGATTATATATGTATGTGACAATAATGATATGTGTATAATAGTCCAGGTATGACTAATAGTAACAGCAGCAGTGGGAGGCATCAGGCAGGACCATGGCAGCAGCACAACCACGACACACCACCCAGGCACAGCTGCGGTACGAGTTAACCTGCGAGACAGTGGAGCACAAAAGCTCCGGAGAACACGCTGAGTTAGTGACATGCAGTAGAGCCGAGTTAGGGAGATGCAGTAACAGGACATGAATACTAGCAAGGGAGAGAGAGAGTGAGAAGGAGAGAAGGGGCTCTGTGTATTATAGGAGGTCCCCCGGCAGACTAGGCCTATGTCAGCCTAACTAGGGGCTGGTCCAAGACAAGCCTGAGCCAGCCCTGACTATAAGCTTTATCAAAAAGGAAAGTCTTAAGTCTAGTCTTAAAAGTGGAGACGGTGTCTGCCTCCCGGACCGAAACAGGAAGGTGATTCCACAAAAGAGGAGCCTGATATCTGAAGGCTCTGGCTCTTGTTCTACTTTTGGAGACTTTAGGGACCACGAGTAACCCTGCATTCTCAGAGCGCAGTGTTCTGGTGGGATAATAGGGCACTATGAGCTCTCTGAGATATGATGGAGCCTGATTATTTAGAGCTTTGTAGGTTAGGAGAAGGATTTTAAATTAAATTCTGGATTTAACAGGGAGCCAGTGCAGAGAAGCTAAACAGGAGAAATATGATCTCGTTTCTTAGTTCCTGTCAGTACACGTGCCGCCGCGTTCTGGATTAGCTGGAGAGTTTTCAGGCACTTATTAGAGCTACCTGATAATAGAGAATTACAGTAATCCAGCCTCGAGGTAACAAACACGTGGACCAATTTTTCAGCATCTTTTAGTGACAGGATAAGCCTAATTTTTGCAATATTACACAGATGAAAAAATGCAGTCCGAGATATTTGTTTTAAATGGGAGTTAAAGGACAAATCTTGATCAAATATTATGCCGAGGTTTCTTACGGTGGTGCTAGAGCCCAGAGCAATGCCATCAAGAGAAACTATATCATCAGATAAAGAGTTTCTGAGGTGTTTGGGGCCAAGAACAATAACTTCAGTTTTGTCTGAATTTAACATCAGGAAATTGGAGCTCATCCAGGTCTTTATATCTTTAAGGCATTTCTGAAGTTTAGTTAATTGATCCATTTCTTCTGGTTTTATCGATAAATACAACTGTGTATCATCCGCATAGCAATGGAAATTGATAGAGTGATTTCTAATAAAAAAAGACTCACAGGACATGGTACTAGATCAGGCACAAGAGGTGACTGTGAAATTACACACAGAAGAACCACCTTTGGTCAGAATGTCTTATCCATAAAAGGTGGGCAAAGTTGGAATAACCTCCCAGTCATTATCAGAGAGAGCACCACTCTTAGCACTTTCAAAGGGAAACTGAAATCATGGTTACTAGAAAATCAAACATGCGACCACCTGTAACCTGTAATGCAATGCAATGTTTGGGTCATCATCAGAGTTTCTGCTTTTTCTATTACATGTATTCAATATTACACATTACTCTTGTGTATGATTTTTTTCTCATTAGTAGTGTATACATAATACATTTATGTATCACATTTAGTGCAATAATTACACGCTTCTGCATGTGCAACTGAGTGTACTGGGCCTCGTGCAATACAAACTGGCACTTTAAACTGATGTGCACTTTAGGGCTTTGTGTAATTTCACCTGGCACCTTAGGGCATCGTGCAATACAATCTGGCACTCATGCACTTTAGCACTTGTCACTTTATCCAGCACCTATGCACTTTACTCCTCAAAATGAAACTCTTATGGTCTCCCTACCTGTGGGCTAGCTCTCCACCCACAGTCAATCTGTATTGCAATTTGTCTGTCTGTCTGTATATTATGGTTTGTGTTTTTCAATGTGTTTTTCAGTGTTAGTGCTTATTTTATTGCTATTGCTCCTTTTTTTTTTTTTTTTTTTTTTTTTCTTTCTTCTCACTGTGAAATGTTGTACTGTCTTAATTTGTTTTTATGTTAATTGGGACTACGGATGGAAATTAGCGTCATGCTATAATCCCGCATCTTTACATGTATTAACATGTTCATCAATGTGCACTGTCCCATTTCAAATAAACAAATAAATAAATAAATAAATGATGTTACCTAAGGGAAGCATATATAGCATGAATAGAATTGGTCCGAGCACTGAACCTTGAGGTACTCCAAAACAAACTTTAGTACGTGAAGATGATTCATTATGAACGTGAACAAACTGAAAACGATTGGATAAGTACGGATTTAAACCAGCTTAGTGCAGAACCTTTAAGGCCAATTGAATGTTCCAGTCTCTGTAGCAGAATTTGATGGTCAATTGTGTCAAATGCGGCACTAAGATCTAGTAAAACAAGTACAGAGACGAGTCCTTGGTCTGAATTTGTCATCTTTTTTATTGACTTTCCTCCTTCTACTTCTTTTTTTGTAGCCTGGTTACAGACCTCTGAAACACCAACCCAATCACCACAATAATTGTTCCATTGTACGTGTCTGCAAACCACAAATATGTTGCGTTTTTACGCTCTATATGTAGCATTAATGTTAGAATTTAAAGGTATACAGTGTATATAAACAATGTCTATGCATTGTACAGACTCATACAAAAGTAATTCCTTTTATTCATCACTTATGACCCACTAGAAGTGTGTGCTGGTGCATTTTTCTGTAACAACCTTGCCCTCTGCCTGTATTTTCTTGTGTTCTTCGTATATTCTGTGTTCTGGACGTTTATGGGCGTGTACCCCTACAGCGCCCAGTTGAGGTTGGGGGCTTTGTAAAAAGGTAACAACCAGGTGCCAGACTGTAAGCAGCAGAACACAACTATAGTACCACACAAGAGTGAATTTGGTACCTTTTTTTTGGCACTTCACTTTCTCTTTTTTAACAGTAGTAATTTCTGAACAAGTTGCAGGGGTAACACAGTAGACCAAAACACAATTCTGCTCATCCTCTGCTCTTTGCAAATCACATAGAGCTAATTTTCCATCTTTATCTGTCTGTCTGCTTGTGTACGTATGCATGTAAATGCATGTGTCTGCTCAACCAGCGGTGATCCTTTATTACTCAAATAATATAGAGAGAAAATAGACCAGAAGCTGAAACTTTCGTGGCAGATCAGCACCGCAGCGATAGTTTTGGCTCGCTGGGAAGCTAATGTGGGCAGCTTCCTGGTTTCAGGGCACCTCCGCCTCCTGTGTGAAGTTAAACCCGAGAGTTTGGCAGAGCTCCATTGTTAGCCCTGGAGCTTTGTGGCTCATTTCCAGGCTTCGGGGCACTTCCACCTCTTGTCTAAACCCTGGACTCTCCCCCTGATGAACTCTCAGGTACCTGCATTTGGCACAGATGAATTTGACGTGAACCTGTACTCGGTAGTACGGACGTAATTTGGTCAGTACCCAACCCTACTGGTTATAAACCAAATTATTGGACAAATTAAATTTTTGTGCTGGTGATGGATGAAAAGGTAAGGCATTGCCAACATTATACCAATTCATCCAGAGGGGAACATGAATGTGTACAAAATTTCGTGGCAATCCATCGAACACCTGCTGAGATCATCTAGATTAAAGTGGCGGATGGACTGACAGACTGAGAGCCATGCTGCTAGTGTGGCGAAAAACACACAATACATTTAGATACAGCAGAAACACATTTCAGACAATTGCCATGCTTTTTAATCTTACTGCTTATGATTAATGTCTGACATGCTCAGGTACCCCTCCCTCAGCTTCCACTGCACCAGTCTTACAGCATTTAAACCACTGTGTTTTATTTGTTGACTGACCTCACGCTGACCCTCGCTTATATGAGCCCATCTTTTATAGCGTGTACAGGTCTAACCTGTGGCACTGCCTATTAGACAGCACAAACATGAGCTGAGTCTGATGTAATACCACCAGCTAGACTGGAGTCAGCACTCTTTTTGTATATGCAGCTTGAAATCCTGAGCCAAGCATTTTACACACAATCTCTGAGCATATTCATAGCAATCTACACAGTCTCGCTTCAAAGCTCAACAGAGAGACAGTTGTACTCAGCAGTGATCCCATATCTCATGACACTCCAGTTTGGTGTTCTAGGAGCTGTCAGCTACCAGTGTTGAGGGGCAGTGTTCTCACTTTGCCTTGTCAGAAACACGAAACAGTCTCAAATCAAGAGCCCTTTACGCAAGTATGGTAAGCAGGTTTGTAGTTGTTGCTTGGTGTGCAGGTGTCTGGTGCTGTAAGCATGTAATCAGTGCTCAGGGGGGTTATGTCTGAAGTAGACTCATCAGAGGGAAGATGGGGCTTCTAACAGCAGGTGTAAATCAGCAATGATTATCTCTCTGTCTCTTTCTCCTCTCTTTCTCTCTCTCTGTTCCTCTTTTGGCATGAATGAGCCCATCATTGAGCAGAACAATGCTAATGGCCTGTGCCCTCCAGCCATGCCGCCCTCGCTGAGCTCTGGCTTTATCTGGTTTCTTTGCTCCCAGCTTCTTATGTCCACCCTGCATCTTCAATCCAGTCCCTTTTTCTTTCATGTCTGTCATCAGCCTGTCAGATTTAATGAAGCAGATAGATCGAACAGATACGTGAAGGGTTAGGTTGTTAGACATTTAGCAGTATAGCTCGATTAGAGTGTCAAACAGAAGGATCAGAGCAAGTTGGATGGAGAGGTTGTATTTCTCTTGTCTTTCAGCTCTTGTTTTTATAGACTGATTTTCTGCACTCATGTCTACCCTCTACTGTAAAATGTTTTCTTCTGCAAAGGAGAAAAAAACATTGATTTTAAGCAGAAGGACAAAAAGAGTGACTTTGACTCTTAAAGCCGATGGTGGGAGGTGAGAAAGGCTGTTCTGAGTGCTGTGCCAACATTACACCTCTCAGTTTGCCACCAGGTTCAAGGAAAGTGTTTGGAAATCGGAGCAGTAGTTCAGATGCACTGAGTGTGATTTTTTTTTGTGTAGAAAAGTCGTGGTATCCTGTCTTCCTGGGCAAAATGGAGCATTGGCAACCTTTCCACAGGAGAGGGTGAGCGAAGAGTTGTTGAGATTGTATTACATTTTCTATCACCAAGGGTCTCGCCAGGCCAGTGGCTGTTGCAGTTGCCCTCATTTGCAATCTTCTGTCACCTGTAACAAACTGCCAGTTTGGTCACCTGTTTGAGTGAAGCAGTGCTCACCAGGGTGAGATTATGAAGGCAAGAGGCAGGAGATCGGCATCTGGTCAGTTGGAGGAGGACCAGGATGGGAAACAGTCTCACTGACCAACAGAGAAGCTTGTAGCTTATTTATTATATTAATGGTAACACTAGCACAGGTATATCGGGATCAGAGGTAGTAACAGCACCAAAATGAGGTCTATATAAACGGGACAGCCAGCAGGACAGGATCATGGGCAGCAGGGGTGTGACATTTTGGTGATGTATTATGCTTGTGACCCACCATGATTTAAAAAACAGGAGGCAGCAGTTAGCAGCTAACTTAAAGAAGAATAACAGTGGCTGAAAATGTCCACAAATTGTAAGAAAAAATTTTAAAAAAAGGTCTCAGAGCTGCTTATGCTTGGAGGAGAGGATGAGATTGGCCACCATATAACAGGGACGGTAAGTGATTGTTATTGACATGTTATGCTATTGTTATTGTTTAGAAAGTGCAGGTCCAACGTGTACATTGTATGTCATACTAGAGGCTGACACTGTTGTTACTCGTCACACCTGTCATGCCTTTTTGGCTTTTGCGATGTCAGGCATGCTGTCTAAAATCACACACTGGAGTGACATGATGCCGCCATTGTTTGCTTCTGTGTAAAAATGCAAAGGGGGTGTAAAAGAGGGACTTCGTAGTAGCCCTATAGTTCAATCTCGGTGTAAAAAGGGCTGTAGTCTCACATCGTGGGACCGTTTTTTCCCCCAACTGTAACTTTTTTTTTTTTTTTGGTTAAAATCTGTAATTTTTGTTTTAAAATGAGACAAAAATCTGTTTGCTTTGGGAAAAAAAACCTTTGCAGTAGTTTGTTAAAATAATAAAACTGCTTCAGAAAAAGATGCCACACTGGCCATTTTGTGAGGCTCTACTTAAGGCAAGGTGCTTTGTTAGTCAATCAAATACATGCAAGCTTACATTCCAAATGAATTACTCTCTAAAGAAAAGCCCTTATTTCTACTGTTTATTTCACGATTGCCATGGCAAAAGATAAAAGAATTTCCACTGTGACAGTGTGTTTTAAAATCCTGTCTTGTAGTATTTTATACGGTTAGTTCGGACCAAACAATCTGATTTGCCAAGAGGCACCTATGAGTCCTGATGCAGAGTGTAACAGCACTGGGACTTTTAACTATGCATGTATCATTCCGCTTTACAGGTGTTCTATCCCATTATTTGGTCTACATTAAGGGTCGTCGTAACAAACTATTATATTTCCACAAATAACATTTGAGTTAAATTATGAATGGTCGTTAGAAGAGGACAAAGGGAAGGAAAGAAAGCCTGGATACTTCACTGCAAAGCTCCAGGTTTGTTTCTATGACATCAGCTGATGTCTCCACGTACCATCTGATCAAGCTGTTAACTCATTGGCATCACACGTATGCTGCCAGAGTGACTGTCAACAGGCGCTTATTTGAGCGGTTGCACAATAAATGGAAACATACTGATAAATATACATGACACAAAGACGGTGGCCTATAGTAGCATGTAGATCTACACAAAGTAGCTAGTGTACAGGGATGTTTATGTGTTGTTTGGCAAAAGTCCAGTCACAGCCCAGTTACATAACCATTTGTGTTGGGGGAGCTAAATAAAAAGTTATTAAATCATAATATGTTGTCACTCTTTCCTGTTAACTTATAAATTGTGCTCGCACTGCCTTCTGGTGCCTACGACTGAATCACAGCTGTGCTGATATTCAGTACAATAGCACTCCCTCTTGTGTGATATTGCTTCAGTAAACCTCTGTGCAGAGTTTTGCCCTTCAGCTTTTAGATTCACTGATCTGTTAATCAAACTCTCTCAATGGTACCTAAAGCAACACGTCCCCACAACACATTTTCTGTGTAGCGTGCTAACGATGTCAATACTAATATATTAATGTTTAGCAGGTATAATGTTTATCATGATCACTGTTTTAGCATGTTGGTACAGCTAAGGCTTATGGGAATGTCATATCTTTTGCAGGTATTAGATCAACCAAAATATTGGACATATCCAAATTTTGACCCGATGATGACACTAGATGAAACCTTACAGAATTACCAATGTGATTATAATTCATTCTGTTAGCGACATCAGTGTCAATCATGCCAATCCAGCCAAAAGTTATTAAAATACTTCACCAAAAACCTTAATTTGCACCTCATGGTGGCGTTGAAGAAAAAGCGAGGGGATCACCAGAGTCACTGTGATAGATCATCAGGGGAACATGAATACCTGTACAAACAGTAATCTATTGTACTGGTACAGTGTCAGATATCGCAGGACACAAACAACATTAGCATATGAAGGACTGTGTGCTGAGCAGCAGCGCAGAACAGGCTTTCCACATGGAGGAGCAGGAATAATGAGAAGCAGGAGCGACGGTCATTAGAGAGTCTTTTTCACACTGGTGGCTGAAACACTGCATTAGTTTGTTTAGAAATGTGTGTGTGGGGTGAAAGGGGCACTGCGTTTGGGAATGAGCAGGGGACAGAATTGGTATTTTTTTATAGTGTAGTGAGTTTATTAGGTTAATTGAGTGATTATGGTGCTGTTGTGAAACAATGAAAGTTCGTTCCTCCATTGCTCCTGTTACCTCACTCTCCTGTTGCTCTTTCACTTCACTTCCTCTCTCTGTTTGACTGTTCCTTAACCTGTGTGGACTGTCATCGATCTGAGGTTTTAGTGTCTCTGATATCATCTGCATTTTGGGCCCTGCTGGTGATACAATGAGGCTTTTAACCAGGAGAGCAGGGAGGAACATATGCACTGGTATCTACAAATACGGGCATACCGCACACACTGTAAAGATAATTTGTGCTCTCATGCATGAGCAACACAAAGCGAATATGAGGACAAGCTACATAAACATATATATGGAGGCCCACACACAGCGACACACAGACCAGAATGCCTCAGCAGATGCTGTGTGGTTGTAGGGATCAGATGGACACCGTTGTATCTGTACTGAAGGAGACAACGTTGTGGTTGTAGACAGTAGGATGCCTGATTAAATCTGGCTTCAGCCATCTGTCCCAGCATCTCTCTGCACACGGACTGGCTCTGAGGCCATTCTGCACACGGTTATGTGGACATTTTGTTTATACAAGTTTAAAGCTCTCTGAAAAACGTAGTGTCAACAAAGTCTGAGGTTTTAGTTTGATCAAACAAAGTAGCTTCACTGCAGCTGAAGAGTTAGATGACAGATTGATACGCCTCTGAGGTCTGTTCAAAACATTACATGGATATGAAGCTACAGCGAGGAGACACTTTGTTTATCTGAGTATAAAGACTGAAAGCAGTGTTAAACAGCTAGCTTGGCTTTGTCCAAAGTAAGAATGATAGTCTGCCTGTACTTCTAAAGATCACCAATAAACATGTTGTATCTTGTCTGTTTAATCTTGCCGTTGCTGTGTCTTGTCACAGTGAGGTTGCCAGGTAAACAGCAGGGACTCCAGCAAGTCACTGCTCCCAACCAAGAATTTGTCATACATAGGCTTGGGCGATATGAGGAGATAATTGTTTAACAAGATGGTTCGTCAATTCTCCACGGTAACAGAAAGATTTATCCAACACCTGCTATCAATTTAGCTCTATATTCAGTCTCTTGCTCTGTCTATGCTTCATCGTGTTGCTGTAGCGCACACCATAAAAAAAAAAGCAACAGCATGCAAGGATATGTCGGATACTGTGCCCAAGTGTCCATGTAACGTTAGCTCGAGCTGTGTTTACACTACGAGCAACAAAGCAACAGCATGGCAGCAACATATCGGCCGAGTCGTTGTTGAAGTGCAGCAGGAAAGATGTCTGCTCTCGTTACCAAAACAAATGCAAATATGCCTACAATGTGATCTGTAAGCTGTGTGATAAACAAATTAAGACTAAAGATGGAAACACCCCAAATCTCTGCTCCCGTCTTAAAACTCACGGTCCAACAGAAAATGCAAGTCTACGACTGACTCCATCCACAAAGAGCAGCAGGACCAAAGGTGTTAGGCCTTCATCTGTGTTATCCTCATTTCATACATCAACGCTGATAAACGTGTTATTAAATAAAAATGACCTCTGCAATTGATTGATCTGATCTCTTTGTAAAATAGAGCTTATTCCCTATACATTGTGGACGCTATTGTGCATCTTAAGGATGCTTTCACACCTGCCCTGTTTGGTTTGTTTCAATCAAACTCAAGTTCGTTTGCCTCCTAATTGCGGTGCGTTTGGACAGGTGTGAACACAGCAATCGCACTCGAGTGCGCACCAAAACGACCAGACCGAGACCTTCTTGAAGAGGTGGTCTCGGTCCGGTTACAAACGTGTTCCGACCTGGATCTGAACCAACTGCAGTCACATGCATACAGTCACAGCATACAGACATAAGATTGGTACCAAACTTTACATCTAATTCTCTGCAAGACAAACTCAGGTCTTAATAAAAACATTAACAACTCATTAACTCTGTTCTATTCACGTGTCCCAGTAAGTCATAAAAATGTGACCGTGCGTCAGTATTTCACAATACCAGGACCCTGAAACTGAAACAGCTGAATGGAATTGAGCCAGCATTAATTGAATCATTTACACCTGTGTTTATTTTCTACTGTGACGTGTGAAAAAGTGTGAAAAAGGCCTGTGACAATGATTAAGATGTAAAAACCTGGTGTGACGAGAGAATTACAACTTGTTACCACTTGTATTTATAGTAAAAGCTTAAAAAAGCAGTTATAACAAAGTCACAGGAGGAAAAAAAGGAACAGAGCAGTGAAGGTCTCAAACCAATTTAGTGAGACTACAGCTCAGAAAGTGCCAGCTCAGTGCAGCGGTTGACTGAGACAAACTGTTAGCTCACAGCCAACTCCCACAGTCGTCTCATTCATGACCTTTCAAATGATTGCTGATTAGGAGCACTCAATCGCCTCCAAGCGCGGAGAAAGAGGAAGCAGTGAGAGCAGAGGAGAGGTGGAGGAGGGCCATCCTATCTAAACAACAGTGTGTGTACAGTGAGTATTTTCATTCAGTGTTTGCAGTCTTTCCGCTGGGCTGAACACACACTCTGCTGATAGAAAAGCATCACTCACTCCGTTAAGTTGTTTTTTCAGCAAACACCGACTGTTTCACTGTCAGGGGTTTTCCCACTGCTGTATGATGAAAAATGGCCACCTGAAATTGTTTCAGTGGATCAATGTTGGTTGTCGGATTGACGAGGCTAACAGATTAGAGGTAGGTCCTGACTTATGTTAAGCTTATAAATATACATAAGTCATTCTGGTACAATAGACTTAGTTATCTAGGGCAGACACTTAACCTTTTATTCCAAAAACTTAAAGACAATTTTGGCGTAAGAGACATGAGAGAATTCTGGCAGGTTTTTTTGTTTTTGTTTATAAAATGATGGCAGACACCTTATATGGTAATTGTGAAAATGTAAGGACAATTTGGGAAACTATTAAAGAGGATTTCTGAAAAACTATAGTAGCCAGTGCTGGATGGTCAGTTAGAGATGCACTTGGCAAATTTACACATGACAAAACCCTACACAGGTATTAGTATACCCTGATTAAGCTTCAAAGAATGAGACTTGTGGAGGAAAATTGTTGCTGGAGGTCTCAAAAGGAAACAGGGACATTTCTGCATTTATTGTGGGATTGTTCATTTGTTTCTTTTTTCTTTCTTCCTGGAAAGAAGTAATCAAATGTATTGGAGAATGGTTGCATAAACCACTGCCAGAATCTCCATAGCTGTGCATATTAGGAGACAGGTCCCTGGTGCCGCCAGGTAAATCTAAGCAACAATTTGCATTGCACTGGCAGGCTTTGTCAGGGCATCAGGGATAATTTGGAGTCACTGTAAGAGCTCAAGAAACCCCGTGTTTGATAAATGGCTAAAGTTGATTATGGAAATTTCCTCTTTTGAATTGTTAATCGCAAGGATTAAGAACTACCAAGACAAATTTTATGAAGTTTGGTCTGCTTTTTGACGTAAATAAAAAAAGGAATGGGGAGATCTTTGTTGCCTAGAGGAAGAGGTATCCATTTGTTTACCCCATACTTAGAATATGTTTTAGTTTATTTATACATTGCTTCTCCTTATTTGTAGAAGTATGTTTTTTATTTTATTGATTTATTGAATATGGCTCACATGCAGGACTTGATTAACTTCATGCCTGGGTTGAGACATGGCGAGAATTTGCTGTTATTAATGAATGATACTGCAATATGTATGCTTACTGTAGGCCTACACTAAGGCCTACTGTATCTGATCAGTGGGCAGTTTGAGGGAGGGATGAGCAAATGCATCCAATACTGTATCCATAATATCCCCAAAATATCGTTAGTCTAACTGTGCTGTGTGTTGATTAATCCATGGCACTAAGTGGCTGTCTGTGTTGCTCTCTCTGAGGGTTAGTGTCGTATGCACAACCCCAAACCTGTCAATGGAAGTCTCTCTGTCTGTCTATGGATCTCCTTCCTCTCTGTTTCAGGACCATGGACAGCTGTACAAAGTATAAAGCAGTGATTCACGTCATGCTGAACCAACAGAATTCTTACAAATTGCCATTTTTCATCATATTGTAGTGAGAAAACCCCTGATAGTGAAACAGTCAGAGTTTGCCGAAAAAACAACTTAACAGAGTGAGTGATGCTTTTCTATCAGCAGAGTGTGTGTTCAGCCCAGCGGAAAGACTGCAAACACTGAATGAAAATACTCACTGTACACACACTGTTGTTTAGATAGGATGGCCCTCCTCCACCTCTCCTCTGCTCTCCCTGCTTCCTCTTTCTCCGCGCTGGAGGCGACTGAGTGCTCTAATCAGCAATCATTTGAAAGGTCATGAATGAGACGACTGTGGGAGTTGGCTGTGAGCTAACAGTTTGTCTCAGTCAACCGGTGCACTGTGCTGGCACTTTCTGAGCTGTAGTTTCACTAAATTGGCTCAAGACCTTCACTGCTCTGTTCCTTTTTTCACCTTTGACTTCTGTATCTTTTTTCACCTTTGACTTTGTTATAACTGAAGCTTTTATTATATATGGAAACATGAAACATAACATGAAAATATCTTGTAAAAACATTTTTAAAAATCTCTTTTATAACAAGAAACTTTTCATGTTGTCACCTGATACTGATCAATTTTGTTCCTGGCGTGGCATCAATATACTGCTGTATTCTGATTCAGAAGTTTTATCTTTAAAATTTTCTCTACAAAGTCAAATTTCAGCCAAATATTGCTTTAAAATTGCTGTAAATATATCTATATCAATCTGTCTGTAAATATAATAGAATATAAATAATAAGAGTAGAGTAGACTCATCATCAATGTGTGTATTAATATGTTAACCTCTCTCCAACAATGCACATATATATACCCCTAAAAAAATGTTCTGTACGTTTTAAAGGAAACATAATTGCTGTGTGATTTATGGTCACTGGCAATGTTACGATCATGATGTGGTTATTATTGAAAAGTAAATATGTCATGTCTCATGTCTTTAAACATAACCATAACAACATAGATTTTGTTGCCACAATCAGATATCATCAGGAAAACAAATGAACAAGTTTGTTAGTGAATGTTTTGCTGATAAAATCAGTATGAACCTATGGTGACCTCACAGATGAGTTCTTTTAAAATGATTGAAAAGTGGAATTACTCTGTTTTTTCTAAATGTTTTTGTTCGCTGCTATGTGAATATGTCAAGCTGTACAAAGTGTGTTAAGGTGCAAATTTGGAGAATAAAGAAAAAGGAAAACCCACAAAGTCACTGAAAACATGATCATGTGGGGCCGCAGCCTTAAACTGTGGCCCTGAGACAACAGCACAGCATTATCCATAATCCCTAGTGTGTTCTAGGGCAGTGGTTCCCAACTGGTCCAGTCACAGGGTCCAGATTTCTCCGTAGTCATTAGTTCAAAGTCCACACAGTTTAATTTACTGTCACTAAGTGTCACTCTTGCGTTCGGTCTTATCTTTGAGCTTGTTTGCTGTCTCTTTTAAGTAACTGTCCGTTATTTATGCATTCTACAGCAGGAAACAGCACTTCAGAATAAAAGCTCTGTGCTGGAAATTCACTGTACTTCAAAATAAACTAAAAGTATTTTTTGCTAAGTTGACACATTCATGAGTCACCTGCAGTCCATTCAGGATGGACCTACAAACCAATTTTGGACAGCGACCCACCAGTTGGGAACCACTGTTCTAGGGACCCTTTCAAGCTTTGCTCTACCTGAATAATTCAGGGTTCCACTCTCATCCAACATAGGTGGTCCTCTGGTGGTATTATATATATGGCACCTATTTATAAATTAAACTTGTGTGATGCTTGTTCATTGACAGGAAGATCATCTGCTTGTTAAGTGTCATATAAAAATCTGCAGATGTTTTGTGAATTTCAAAATGTATGAAATAAAATAATGCCCTTATCACTGACAATGACCTGCACCACTGGGTGTGTGTTATATTTCCACTGTATCGATGTTTTAAGGATACAAATCTGGGTAAAGTCAAGTAAAGAAGGACAAGCATGTTAGTGACATTCAAAACTATCCTAGGTCTGATGTGACTTTTTCATTCCTGTTATTTCCTCCTTGGCTCAACATACCTGTTTTTAGAGATGCAAGACTTTACACATCGTGGATAACCTTTGTGTGGGAGCATAAAACAGCTGATGGCTGATGTTTTGAATCCTACTGGATGACTACCCCCTTTCCCAAGTGATGACTGTACAAACTACAAGAGAAAGAATGTTATCATAATAATAAAAAAAAAAGGTCTCCAAGGTTTACCCTCGTCCCACTTCTGTGGCAGAGATGAAGAATACCGTATGCCCAGTGAGTGTTTACTGAAACATGAAAGCACATTACCAGGCCGTATCAGATGGGAACATAAAACAAAAAAAACAAAATGGGCAAAAACAAATGGAGCTGAGGAAAGAGGGTGGATGTTTGATGAAGCAGTGAGGAGGGGGACAGAAAGAGGGAATGAGTCAGCAGTGCTGGCTTTCGCTCTCTCCCTCTCTAAGGACAGATGTTTGCCTAAGATTAATATTCCCACTCAGAGTTTATTCATCTGCGTTATCCCCACCCTCACCAGGTGATTTCATGCCTCCTGAGCAGCCAGAAAGGCCCTTCTTACTGCAGTTGCGATGTCCAGCCTGTCCCACATTTTGATAAATGACGCTGATAACCCAGGCTTGTGGGATGGAGTGTATGGCAGGGCTAAATTTAGCCCGCCAAAAAGCGAGCATTGATCACACTGTTTAAACCCCCGCACGCCATTCATAGCTTTTCCATTTCCTCATGAATTTTTAAATGAAAATCTTTACTATTAACGCCTCTTCCAGAGCAGTCATAATTCACTCATAGCTGGTTGTTGTACTAAAGGCAGCAGTCGTTACAGCTGCCCCCATTCACTGTGGTCTTAAGTGATCGCAGATTTGATACATGGCAATGAATTATGAATCAGGTTTCCACTGACGTCCAAACTTGGAGCCCTGCGTCCTTCTCCTCAGACTCCAGGTAATTGAGTGGGTTTGGGTAATAAGCTGTGAGTCCATGATATTGATCTGCTGAGTAGGGTCATTTCCTAGCCTGAGAATGGTTGATCAAATTTCAGCATGCACACCTACTCTGTGTATACATCCAAGTGTGTGTGCATGTGGAAAAGTAAGACAGAGTGATCACAGCTTAATCTTTAGTCATTGTCCTTTGAGGCTGGACCGTGAAATCCACAGACATGAATGGATTACCCTCGCATCCGATAATTATCTTGTAAATCCAGATCCAGTTCTCGCTCTCACCTTCACCCCGAACCCATTTCACCCACAAATCCTTTGTCCTGCGCCATCTGATGCTTCATTTAATTCCCGTCCAATTACCTTTTCCAACAAAGCTGAAAGGTTTTGTTGTCACTTGTCTCTTTCCCAGCGGGGTGCATGGAACTGTTAGAAACAGATGTGGCTTAAAGGTGACAGGTTTTTTTTTGCCAGAGTAACAGGTGATTTCTGCCGTTTTGCCATTTGTTTTCACATTTTCAGGTTGGAAAGTCTTTTATCTGGGATTTCCAAGTTGGCAGCTAAAGAGCATCGCATCCTGGTGCTATTTTTATTGAGTGCCTTTCAGTCTAGAGGAATTGAACTGCAATTTTAACATCAGTGCCAAGGACATCGGCATCGAGGAAGGGCACATTTTATTTTTGTATTTGGATGATTTTACACAGAGGCACAGTGAGAGCTATGAAGAGACATTTAAAAAGATAACCAACCATAAAAGCACCCTGAGTTTTATTAGCGCCGATCTGCTCCATGTCTGTATATTAGACCAAGTGAAGATATAAACAAGACTAAGAGTCTACAATGTGGCTGTGAGGCTGTACTTAGATCCAGCAGTGCTTTGAGTTTAACGCTAAGTCAGCGAGCTAACGTGCTCACAATGACAATGACAGCATGTTGATGTTTAACAGATATAATGTTCACCATGTTAGTTGTTAGCATGTTCACGTTCTATAATTAGCCAATCCTATCAGCAGAGTAAACCATGAATATGTTACATGTGTACAGTTCATATGTTAAATATGTACGTTTCATATGTAGCAGATGCTGAAACTTCACGTTTCTTTATGTTGTGACAGTGCTGAGGTTAATGTGTGGTTAAGATTTTTGCACAAAAACGACTTGAACACGACTAAAAAATACATAAAATATATTTTTATCATCTCACAAAAGGTATCTCTTAACATCTGAGAGCATCTGTAACACAGAGTATCATGACGATTGGATCACTCTGACTTTTGTTTCCTGTACTGTTGGCTCTGAGAGATCCAGTACTCCACAGTAATTATCTCCATCAGTGCCACATTTCCCTCATGTGTAGTGCCTGATGTTTTACAGTCCCTTAATTAGACAAGTGCTCCCTTCTTTTACCGTGCTTATTAAACACTACTACAGACAGCATGGTTAACCTTTTAAAGAGAGCCCTTTGTGTCTCAATAATCCTCAATGCTGTTATGGTGCACAGTGCTCCGTAATTATGGCACAGCCTTGACCTTCACTGAGTCCGTTGCCAGTAAGAAGCAATAATTGAATTGTTGAGTCAAAGCACCTGGAAGTCCATTTGTTCTTCATGTTAATTGTGAATGTTAATTAAGTTCTCTCTTGATGTTGGCAGTGTTTCCTCTTTCTGTTGTATCCATACTGCCGATGGCTGCTGACATACGTGTCTCACAGTGAAGTCAGACCAATAATGACCCAACAGGTATGCACCCTCAGGGGAAACCTCACGCTGCCTTTGAAAATTAAAGATATAGGGTGTCTTTTTCTCATTTTCACTGTTCAGCATTTGAGTCAGTGAGGTGTTGATTCAATTTCCTGTCAGAGTTTTAAGGCCTTGTTTGTGTCGCTTTGTGTTAAATTAGACTGTGTGAGATACTGTATGTAGGTGGACAAAATAATAACTTGTTTTACAAAAGCAGAATTTATTGCATTAATTTTGCCATTATATTTTATGTGTGTATTTTATATGAATCTGCGTTGAAGGAGCCAGCAGGGTCATATACATTAAAAATGAAAAATGCCATTGTTGGGTAGCCTATTCACAAGAAAACTAAATTAAAACAATTTACACCTGGTGTACACATGTAGTGACTACTTAAATAAAAAGTGTGGGAGAGTTAAATTAGTTTAGTTTACTAGGATCCTCATTAGCTACTGGATTGTAGCAGCTATTCTTCCTGATGTCCACAACAACTACATTTATGATAATTTACAAAACAACTCACACATAACACTTACAATAACAGGACTAGACTAAAATATTGACATGGACAAACAAGACAGCTCCTGGTAATACAATAATTAAGATATGTGCTTTTTCATGATTTCATTTGGTAAGTGACCATCAGTCTGAGGCTAAATTTGCTAAATTATTGTAATATTAGACCATGTGTTTAAAAGATACTGTACATACACACATTACATGTGCATTAAAAGGAATAGTTCCCAGGAAAAACAAAATCTTTACAGAGTGTGAAGTTCATTTCAGTGTATGAATCATATCATATAGGTCACCTTTTCTTGTAGTCTCATTTGGAAAACATAAAAATATTATGATCAGCATACTAACAGGAAACCATCACTAACTAAATGTCCGTGCACCACAAACAAAGACAAACCCTTCACATCCTGAGACACATGGCACAGTCCTGTGTGATATGTCATTCATGGATACCTCTGTGCATTACTGTACGCTTGCTTGAGTTTGTTCTTACTGTTGGTTAAATAAAGTTTCCTCTTGTCGCATGTCGCATAGGGTAATCGTGTCTATCTAGGGCTGGCCGATATGGCAAAAAATATTATCACTATCGTTTTCCTTGTATTGATCGATTTCGATATATATCACGATATATCATGATAATGCTGCGATCAAGTATCCTGATAACATGTGAAGAAACCAAATGATTTTCCAGCTTCCCCCGGCACTCGTCGTAAAGCTGGGGCAGAGCACTTTGAGAAAAATATTTCCTCCCTGTGAGCTCATACCTGCAGTCTAGCACTTGAATCAATTTCTTGAACCCGTCTTTCTCCATGGTGCTCATGGGCATCGTGTCTTAGGCTAGAAAGTATGACACTGCGTCTGTTATATCTCTATGAGCGCTTCTCATACGAGGTTACGACAGCAAAAGAGGACACTATTGATTGCTGTTTTGGTGCCGCCCTGCTAGCGCTGCCCACAGCAGCAAGGGTGCTAGACCTTTGAGCAACACTTGTTGGCAGACTTACTGCAGTTTTGGTCCCCATTTCAATGCTCTCAGTGTAGTCACTGGGATGCCACCTTTTCAGGTGATGGAAAAGATTTTGTTGTGTTTACCGTCCTGGTTAGCACCAACTGATGACATATTTTGCAGACCGTCCTTGTCTGTGCGTAGTTGCCTTTCAAGTTGCCAAACCACTTCCGAATTATTGACGTTGTGTAACCTTTTTATCCACAATTTCCTGTGTTTTTGAGGATAAGGTAAGCTCTTCTTCAGCTGCACTGCCGCTTTGCTCCTCACTTCTTCTCATTTTCCCCTCTTTTTGTTATATCCATGCTACTTTCAGTCCCTCCTCACCTCGGCACACTCAGCTGTCTGTTAACTTCTGCTGCAGGACACCCTGTTTGGATCTATAGGTCTATCCAGATCGAGTAAAAATGACTTTAATGCGTCATTGTCATCGCCATAGATTTTGCTGCAATCCCGTTTTGAGATCATTTTATCGCCCAGCCCTATGTCTATCTGAACTAAAAGATTTTTTTTTTAGATAAAACAAACAGAACTTTTGTAACTGAGATATTTCTGATGAGTACAGTAATCTGTTCTTGACCAAGCCAGATTATTATGCATTGCAGCCACATTTGATCCGAATCCACAACGGAGAGCAAGACATGCTGCTCTGTTCTAAACCATTTGCAATTTCTTCATCTTATCTATTGTTACACTTGACCAAACTGTTGGGCAATAATCCAGATGAAAGAGTATTAATGATTAATAAGGGAATTATTATCACATATAAGTGCACAATATAAAAAGTACAAGGAACATTTTATTGCAGGTTTTTAGTCCCAGTCTTATTAACATCCAAGATGATATTTAAAGGCCAAATCTGACCCAATATGTTCTCCAAGTAATGTGTCCAACACTAGTGTGTAGTATTTGTATGTGTGTGCTCATCTCCGCTCTCATCTGTTTTTGTACCCACGAGATTAAAGGGTCTAAACAAAAAGTCAGGAGGCCATTTCTCCGCCATGTGGGGAAGATTAGGGTGGACAGACGCTAATCAACTGCCAAGGGAAAGCAAAGTGATGGATGGAGATAATGAAAGAGAGATTTATTACATTCAGAGTAGGAGAGGGGAGGAAGAGTGGGAGCGGGGCAAAGACGGGGAAAGAGAAAGAGGGGGAGAGATACTCAGATAGGGAGGGAGAGATTATACCGAGTCTTCACCAAATCAATTCAACCTGCTGCTCAGGTTTTCAATGAGCTTTGCAGCTTAGTGATCTGACAGCAAAGTCTTCACTCAGAGTACAGCAACGTTTCAGTCAAATACTCGATAGAATACCTCAAGGAGACAATGTGCCACATTTTCCAGCTTCTGTAAATCACGTCATGTTCAGGTATTGTCTCTACTACGGCTAACTCAAGGTCACCTGAAGGAGTTTTCAATGTACATTTACATATATACACGTGCTGATATCCTCAGCAGAATTAAATACAGCTTATTATATTATAACCCAGCAGGCTTGTCACTGACTTGGCTCGAACAAGGCCACTGGCTGCGTCTGGTCCAAACCTGCAGGCATCCTCCCAGCAGCAGACGAGAGCCACAATCTGTCACCGCCACCAACTCCTACTGTAGTACAGTGCAGCTCTGTGCCACTATCACCACCTCTCCTGCCCTCCTCCATCTCTCACCCGCCTTCATCAATCCCTCCCACAACCTTCACTGCACCACCGTCCTGCCCTCAAACCCTCCATCCATCCTGATCATCCAGCCTCCCTAACACTACACGCTGCACTATTCTCTGCTTCCACACATCTTTAATGTCATCCATCATCTTCCTTTTTCAGCAGTGAGCTTCGGCTTTACATTAGAACTGTGACAGCGCTCACGTAATTAATAAAATACAAGCAGCTAAAAGCAGTAGTGGAGAAGAGAAACAGGATTTTTAGGGAGAAAACTGAACAACAACAACAACGTTAACATATTTGAAAAGATGAGTTTTCAGTCAACAACCCTCCCCCCTCTGCTTTATTGCATCATAATATGAAATGAAGTGCCACAGCAGATGGGAAATGATAATATTGTGTCTAGATAGACATTCATAGCTCATTAAACCGCAAATTAGCAAACTGCCAGTTCTCAGCTATTTTAACATTGTTATAATGTCAGGTCTTAATTGGTTATGGAGATACTGGAGGCTACAGGGTTGTGACAACAGTTTACAGGTCTCAAGGAGCACTACTGCGTATGTGAAAACAAAAGTGTATAAAGCCACCAACACTGACTCAGGTGATTTAACTTGGGTCAGTGTCGATTGAGTCTGAAGACTTCAAGTTTGAAAATGAAAAATATCTGTGGAAGTGGAGTTTGAAATTATTGAGTTCTCCAGATCTCTGTAGCCCGCTCCTCATCTCTGCTTGTGGCTCAACGCTCCAGGCTACATTACCTACAAGCATAACATACCAAAACGGCCGACCTGAGCTGTTTGTGGTTGAGTTGCATTTTTGGTAACGTAGGCACCAGATTTTGTCAAGGAATCAGACTGTGTGGAATCACAATCATTTTTGATGCTTAAAAAAACAAACTGTGATAGCAATGCTAAATTGTTGTAATACTCGATTTGTTTACAGACAGAAGCAGTGTGTATTTAAGAGAAGACCCTACAGGTGCACTGGACAAACCTTTTAACTAATAGATATCAACATGAAACTCCCACAGCTTATTACAGTTATTTCTGTATTACAAGTTTTGTGAAATTGTATGTGTGAATATGCAAATTATCCATTGTATAATTGAATATGTGCCTATTTGCGTACATTTCCAGAACAGAAATCTGAGCACTGGATAAACCCAGGTTTGAAATTATTGTTTCATTTTGTTAACATATTAGTTCCAGATGTTATATAGAGGGGATTTTGGATATCTGTTTTAATCACTCCATAAATCAGGAAATACTGTCAACAGCCAGTAAAAAAGAAAAATCCATTGTCACCATGTTTTTAGGAATAAAATGTCATATAAATGAGGCTATGACTGATAAATGAATGAGCCCATCTAAACCTTCAGAATATAGCTAGGAATAAAACTGGAAAGTTTGGGGTTTGTAAATGCTACTGCAGAGAAGAATTATGGCTTGGAGTACGATAAATAAATCATTTTGACGAAATTCTGTAAAAAATAATAATTGATAAAATGTATTTAATGTAGCACCTTTTACAGAAATGAAATTCACAAAGTGCTTTACAAAATACAATCAAGCAATCAAACAATAAAACAATAAAATAAACTGATTGAATTTTAAACTTAATTATACATTTTTAAATTAAAAATAAGACACTACAAGTGAATATGGTAAAAAAAAAAAAAAAATTGGTAAAAACTTCTAGATATCACCATCAGCCTCTGAAAAGGTCCAGTGTAAGTTTGTTTTGTTTTTTTGAGACTGTTGCATACAAAAGAATAGAACACGTCATTTTCAGGCAAATCAGTTCTCATTTTGAAACAGGCTGCATTTCAATAAAGCAACAATAAATGTGTTTTGTTTTTGTTTTTAGTAGGTAATGGTGAATATTTTGGTTCAAAATAAAATCTGGTTATAAATATCTTTGCTTATAATTAGGATGAATGACAGTTCTTGCTGACCTCCATGGGCCACCCCTTAGTGGCTAGGCCCAAGGAAACTTTCCCCCTTTTACTATCATGAATCTTCACCAGCTGATTACTTATATTAAGACTTTTTTTTTTCATTACATGTTTTCTGAAATTAAATATTTTAGAAAGTAGATGAGATATTATCTGATTAACTATGTAATTGTTGCATAAACTTCCAGAACAGAAATCTGAACTATAATACACATCTTAATGTGTATTTTGGATGTTTCCATTCCATTAGTCTAAAAACAACATTATGGAAGCCAGCACATGAAAAAAAAAAGTTTTTAACCTGTCTCCCCTTAAAGGGAAAGCTTTAAAAAATACATACACGCTTTGTAAGATTTTGGCACAATAAATCGGGCTGCAAGACAAACATATCAAGAAAAGATTTTTAGTCTTATAGGTGGAGCAGTACAATAGTAGCTCTGGTTTACATTATGGCAGGTGCAGGAGCAGATGAGACAGAGGAGAACCATCACTTTGATTTTTATCCTCTGCAACAAAAAGTCAATCAGATGTTTGAAACTTGCTCTTGGAAATGCACTGAACATGAATAAACAACAGGTTTTGTCTATACCTGGTGAATATCACTGGTTAGTATTTGAATAAAACCCATAAATGCTCAGCCACACAGCAGAGCCCGGAGCAGTCACACAGCCACGTAGAGAAAATTGGAGTCTAGACATTAACTGAAGAAAAACTCACTTTAGTCGACTCCAAAATCCTATAGAGGTGAGTGCAGGATCAGTATTAATATACAAACACATGAACACAGCAAAACAGTCAGCAGAAATATCTCTGGAGACATTTATTATGCTGATCGAGTCTGTGGGAAAGTTTTCCTCTCAGTACAGAGACAGCAGGTTTTCAGAGGCTGTCTAGCTCGGATGATGGAGAGTTTTATCCTAAAATGCAGCGCTTGATAAACATTTCATTGTGAAACTGACAGTAATGACGGTTTTGATGAGCAGGCACCAAAGATGAACCAGAACAAAAGTCATTCTATCATAATTAAACTGTACATACTGTGTTTGTGATCTTCTTTTTTTAATTCTGTATTCTGCATATTGAAAAGACAGCGCGGACTCTATTAATTAGTGATGTCACTGAGAAGCAAAACCAATGACTCTGTCCATCATTAACCTTTTCATGCGATTATAATGATCAGGCTCCGTAATCATGCATTTCTATTATGATGAGAGCACAGGTGGAAAGGAAGATGGATGGAAAGGTTAAACAAAAATAAATCTTGAATAACCAAGGTGAGCGGGGGCTGTGATTACTCTGATTAACAAGGCCATTACCTCTAATTGCTTCCAAGAACTGACTGTCAACCAGCAAGTGCTGCACTTCCTGTTCACGGCTACCTTGCACTGTCCAGTTGACATGTATGTGTGCGTCTCAAGAGTTTTGTTTTGTTGTTCTTGTGTTTTTTTTTTTTTAGTCTGACTAGGGTCTTGATCGCTAGAACACTTTCCCAGCAGGTTTCTATGTAGTCAGTATGATTCAAGCATGAGACTCAACATCCTGAGCCACAGCCTCAGGATGTGGTAGCTAAAGAGGGAGAAGCTATGCAACCTGCCTACATTTGAAGTCCTGTATTACCACCTGACTAAAGCCCCATGCCGAAACCTGCTAAAACTGCAGAGGAAAACTGATCTTTAAACAATCATTAAACATGCAGTAAGTGATTTTTTGGGGCTCTTGGGGCAGCAGAAAGAAGATGTGAACACAACATAGACGTAATTGACATGAATTTGGTAGTGAACAGTTGCTTATTTACACATTTAGCAGCTATAGTGCAATATTATCATTCATTTGCAGTCATGTTTGTGTCCACCTGATCAATTTAAATCCAGTATTCGCACTCCTTAAGCTCTGTTTTTGGTCTCTACAGACTCCTAAGGGACAGTTCTGTCTCTTCAGCAGCTAAATGCGCCACTGTGTTCATCAGCTAGTCTCTAACTGTGTCTGCCTTCTGTTTGGTGCTGAGAAGGTAATATACAGTGAGTGCCTAGAGCTTCTTGACTAAACATGGCCGTCTGCTGCTGCCATTGATTTCAAATTGTCACTTGGTATGTGAAACAAATTCTGATCACTTCAGAGGTCCAGTGTGAAGGACTTAGGGGTATCTATTGCCAGAAACAATGTATAACATTAATAACTATGTTTTCATTAGTGTCTAATCACCTGACTCATGAGTTTGAAGAGAGGAGTCACTTCCGCGTTGTCATCGTCACTGAGGCTACTGTCACAACAAACACAGAAGAGCCTAGTTTTTTGGGAGCAGATTGACTGGCGGAAACTGGATATTGCTGGACAGTATTGTGCTTTTATCACCGTTCGCTTTGTAAGCTTGTTGTTTGCACAGTTTTTCGGACGAACACTGTTAAAACAGAGCGGCTAATGTTGCTAAAGCCAGAAGCTAGCGGAGTGAGATACTCGTCCAGGCAGGCTATCGCTATGGACACTTCCTTACCTGCAGAGCTGGGACACCAGCTTAGAAGAGCTCAGAAAAAGATCGCAGATCTTCTTGAAGATGTTGGACGGCTATCGGACAAGCTTCAGAGGAAGGACTCACTGCTGGCCACCTTTAGATCAATCAATTCAATCAATTTTTATTTATAATGCCCAATATCACAAATCACAATTTGCCTCAGAGGGCTTTACAGCATACAACATCCCTCTGTCCTTAGGACCCTCACAGCGGATAAGGAAAAACTCCCCTAAAACAGCCCTTTAACGGGGAGAAAAAAATGGTAGAAACCTCAGGAAGAGCAACTGAAGGAGGGATCCCTCTTCCAGGACGGACAGACGAGATCTCGGCTCCCTGCGTTGTCCGGCTGGTTGGAGACCACACAGACCGGTGAGCTACAACACCATAGCGCTGCCGCTGCACTCAGGGACACTGTCGTCTGGGAGCCTTCCTCCTCCACCTGTCAGTGGCCCTCCTGCTCTACTCCGAGCAATGGGACTCCCTGGTCCGAAGTAGTAGCTTCCCCCCCGATCGGAATCCCCCTCACCAACAAATATTTGGCGCTATCTACGAGCGCGGAGCCACTGGTCCGGGGCCCTGCTGATCCCGATGCGCCCCATCCCACAGATGCTGTGCCCCCGCTGACGGACACCACAGCCTTCCCTCCACTCAGGGCTGCCTGTGCCCCAGCGGATGGACGTCCAGCACCGGGCCGCTCTCCTCCGTCCTCCCACTTCAACCCAGCGAAAGCTGCTCCTCAGGGATGCGGTGCGATGGCACACGAGGTGTCCTCACCGCCAGGCGCCTGACCAGGACAACAGATTCACCGAGCCAGCAGCCCCCGTCAGACAACAGGCCACCACACTCGTCATCGGAGATTCCCTCATCCGAAACGTCCGTCTGAGGGGGGCGCTCACCCTGTCTTTTCCTGGCGCCACAGTTACAGACATAACACCTCCAGACAGCAGTCCGAGCTTTTAAAGCGGGATTTCACTCAGCTTTTTAACAAACTCTCACAGCACTAGCTGAGTGTTATTATCTCCGGCCCCGCCCCCACCTGTGGTAGGGGCATTGGGCACTTCAGCAGGTTACTCAGCCTGAACACCTGGCTCTCCTCAGCCTGCAGCACCCACAATGTCGGCTTCATTGACAATTTTGATGTCTTTTGGGAGAGGAGACATCTTTTTGGTTCAGACAGGCCTTCACCTGAACAGAGCTGGCACCCGTGTGCTGTCTGCCAACCTGGCATATGGTGTACAACACACACAACCCACACTCTCCTCCCATCACCCCAAACATACACCAACTGACCTGTCCGAAACTGAATGATGTCCCCCAGGTCCCAGTTCCTATGTTTTTAGTTCCACCTCTGACACACACAGTACTGGTCTTGGGCCCTCTGTTTTCACCAACCATTCACCAATTCCTGTTATCATCACTCAGCGTGACATAACCAGACTCCACCATGTTCACTCCGTGAACTTTAATAACCTCAGACCTCTCCTAAAACATCAACAGTCTACCTATACAGTCTCTAAGTCACCTGTTACCATCAACATGGCACTTTTAAATGTTCGCTCCCTTTTAAACAAATCTTTTATTATCCATGACCTGATTTTAGATAACAAGGTAGACTGTTTATTCTTAACTGAAACGTGGCTGGGTGCAGATGCACTAGTTATTCTCACTGAGGCCTCCCCACCAAATTGTAACTTCACATTCTCCCTGAGAAGTGGCAGGAAAGGTGGTGGTACTGCATCAGTCGTTAATAATTCACTAAGAACCAAAGAAATACAACTTGATCAGTACACCACCTTTGAGCATCATGCAGTCGTTTTTAGCAGTCCTTCAATTCTTTGTATCACTGTTTACAGACCACCAAAACATGATGCTGCTTTTATTAGTGAATTTTCTGAATTTTTATCACTAATCCACACCACTTACAATTTTATAATCATATCTGGTGATTTTAACATACACATAGACAATCCATCTGATTCCATGGCAAAAGAGTTTTTAAATTTTCTTAGTTGCTTGGATTTTATACAATATGTCACACAGCGAACTCACAACAGAGGACACACACTAGATTTATTGCTCAGTTATGGCCTTTCAGCCAGTGTGTCCTCTGTTGTTGATTTGGCTGTGTCGAATCATTACTGCGTGTTTTTTAATATCACCAGTTTTATTCAGAAGGAGACCTCGGTGCGAACTGTCAGGAAACGCTATTTTACCTCAGAAGTGGCTGCAAATTTTATTGAAATCCTGGGTAAGCATCCCTCAGCTACTTTACCTGCATCCTGTGATTTTATTGTTGAACATTTTATCAATAAACTTGAAACAACACTAGATCTTGTAGCTCCACTGACTACAAAGAAGGTACTGCCTAAGCGTACACCGCCGTGGAGAAATGAAGAAATCAAAAAATTGAAAAGAAATTGCAGGGTAGCTGAACGGAGATGGAGGAAAAATAAGATAACTATTCATTGTCAAATATACTGTGAGCAACTAAAAATATACAACAATTCTCTCAGGCACGCAAGAACTACCTATTTCACTAACATAATTACTGATCATAAAAATAACCCAAAAATCTTCTTTAACACCATTGATCTTTTAATCAACCCCGTTTTTAACAGATACCAAATAACTCCTTCGGACTCTCTTTGTGAAGGCTTTGCAGACCACTTCAGGGGTAAAATTGATTTTATAAGATCCTCTATTTTATCCAATCAAAATACTGTACGTAAAAAGAAAGAGTTTCAGACCTGTATCAGGAAAGTCAGAGCCAGTCAAAGGCCAAAGTGAACTGATATATTTTTAGCTTTCTTTTAAAAATATTTAGCGAGCTAGCTTCCCTGATATCTATAGGTAGTGTTTTCCATAGCTTTGGGGCGCATCCACGATCTTCTTCTGGCTGTTGTTGGGAGGTTCCAATAAACCAGTAGCAGATGATCGCAGTGTTCATGGAGGCAAATAGTTAACAAGGAAGTTAGCAATTTAGCTCGGCTTTGTATACAAGGAGGAGGAGCTTAAAGTCAATTCTAAACGTAACAGGAAGTCAGTACAGAGCAGCTCAGACTGGCCTGATGTGCTCTCTCCTCTTGTTTCTGGTTAATAGCCGAGTTGCAGAGTTTTGAATGAGCTGAAGTCTCTCTGGTGTTTTTTTGGAGGCCAATCAAGAGTGAATCATAGTAGTTGAGTTGGCTTGAAATAAAGGCATGAATCAATTTCTCAGCATCTTTTTTCATTTAGTAATGGCTCAACCTTAGCTCTGTTTCTGAGGTGGAAAGATTATGTTTTATTTAAGTGAACATTTACAGCTATTCTTAAAAGTTAGTTCAAATTGTTTTTCTTGTATGAACGTAGGTGGATTGATCCCTCGTCTTCCCTACTTTACACTTCCTGACTGAGAGCAAATTGTGGCTTAACTTCAAGCCAGTCGATGCTCTACTTAATGCCAGCCAGAAGACAGGATTGCCTTTATCATCCTTTAATGTAATACTCAGCTGGTTTTACCCTCGTGCACACAAGTTTTCAGACTACATTAGCTTTTGCATTTCAGTTTTTCTTGAGTCTAATTGAAGAGTTTTTGATGACATGATGACTCAGGCCATCCTTGCTTGACTGCACAACAGCATGCGAACCAGTTCTGTTTATATTTTCTTGAATGACGACTGTATCTGAACTTTTGTGATCCAGACATCAAAGCAGAGCTACAAGAACTCCAGACATGAACTGCAGGTAGAATTACATGCTCTTCGACTTTCAAGCTTCCCGACTTATTTTCATTTTGATAAGACCTGTTTATTTATTTACTGGCTGAACCTTCACTGTGAACTCACAAGCCCCTCTAGCTCCAAGGTTGAACCCTTTGCACGCCTGATGTTCTATATTTATCTTTGCACGTCACAACCGCTCAGGTTCATCATCACTTCTTCTCCTCTCCCTCGCTCTCCTCCTCTCACGTGCCGAGCTTTTGTTTTGTAGTCAGTAACTAAATTAAAAATAGCCCCACTGAGACAGGGTTTTTGACAGTGAGAGAGCTTGTACTCCAGCTGATTCTCTCTTCATTTGGCTTTTTTTTCTCCCAGCTCCCTCAGATGTCTCCTCTCTGCTGATGAGAGCAGTCTCCGCTTTCATCTCCACTTTACTTGTCCTTCCATCTTTTATTTTAAGAACGTGTGCAATGGATTAGTTCCCCCCCCCCGAAAAGCCTTCGGATTAAGATGTGTGGAGGGCAACAGAGTGGATGATGAAAAAGAAGAAGAAGAAAGAGGAAGAGGAGAACATGATAAGGAGGAGAAGAAAGTAAGAGGAAGTGGTGTGAGAGGCAAGAGGGGGGGACACTGAAGGAGTCAAAGGAGGATAAGAGCATCATATTTTTGTGTGTGTACGTGTGTGTTGGACTACACATCGGTGCAATTTGACTCCCGTTGGTGTTTGGCATTCAACATCTGTGCAGCTTCATGTGCAACAGTTTGTGTTGTACGTCTTATCTGTAAGCTGTTACCTGGTTGTTTATTATCTGTCTGTCGGCTCCTTTGAAAAACACAAAAACGGACTCGCTGTTGCTATGCGACTGTTTACAACAGTTTCAAACCAGCTTGAAGCCCTGCGATTTTTTTGCTGGAACGCATGCTGAGCCTGAATGCTAAATGCATGAGTGCCACACAGAGCTGTCAGGAGACTTTTACTTTCTGTTAGAAACAAAGGCTAGAAGAAGTTGCAAGTACAAGAGGAACTCCTTGGTGACCTGTCTATGAGTCCGCTGATCTGTCACTCACACTCGTCAGTGGGGACAGCACACTGTGTGACCCCATTTACACCTGGCATTGAAATGCAATTTTTATCTGGATACACTCGAAGATGGGGCTAAGAGCCTGCCGTTAGAGAGTGGAGAGATGCAATGAATCAAACAAATGAGTATGGTGGAGTACATGTTCGGACAGTCTCTCCATGAAGCCATTCATGATGTTGCACTTGGCTGCACACTAAAAGTGACCAACAGGGTTCCCACAGGCTTTTACCCATGAATTTCCATTGCTTTTCCATAACATTTTACTCCAATTCCATGACTTTATCAAGGAGTATAAAATGGGTAGGCCTATATGACATTATTCCAGGACTGGTTGGCCATCTTTGACCTTTGGTCGGCTCAGTTACTGGTATTTGTTCATTTATAAAGCCATACTAGGTAAACTCTATTTGTACATTTGTACTTTGATTGAACAGAGATCTAACTGTAGCTACAGTCTGAGATCTCAAGACTTAGTTTTGTTGCTGTTCTTAGTACACCGACTGAGCTGGGAAAGAAAGCTTTTATGTGCTCTGCTCCTCTCACTTGGAATAACCTTCAAAAAGAGTTTAAACTACGTGAATTGGTCTCTTTGCCTGACTTTAAAGCTCTTATAAGAACAAGGGTGATTGAATCAGTTGGTTCTTGTCACTGTGCATTGGTGTTCTAATATTTGACATTACTGTGTATCTTTTATGTTTTTATTGTGTGGTTGTTTGGCTGTAACTTTTTGTGTGCTGCTGTCTTGGCCAGGTCTCCCCTGTAAAAGAGATCGTTGATCTCAGCGGGACTTACCTGGTTTAATGTGGGTTGAATAAATAAAGAAATAAACATTAATAAACACACACCTCCCAGGCAATTGCGATTAACAAACTGCCAGTGCTTGCTAACTTTACTCGCTCAACAAAACAAAATGTAAAGGCCCCGCCCCTTTTTGAGAAGAAAACCATAGATCCCGCAGATGTCAGTGCAGTTTGATGCATGTTTGGATAAAATTTTGACATGCATTTATTTCTTGTTGAACAAACTTTTCTTTTATTGACATATCTAAGAATTGTTTTTGACCTTGCCTGAAGCTGAGAGTATGCGATACCTTAAGGTGCTTTCAGACCTAGAGTTGTCTTGCTTTGGTCCGAATCAGGGACTAATTTTGTTTCAGAGTTGCATAATTGCCTAGAGTTGGTTCGTGTTCTCATGGCGGCATTTACAGGTCAAATGCTTTGCGCGAGAAAGCTGCTCTTGATTGGTCAGAATTTCCATGTGGGAAAAATCCAGGAAGTAAACAAAACACTGAAGAAGAGTACACTTGAAAGATAAATGAGACACTTTCTAATGTCACAATGGAGGGACAACTACGCAGGTTGATTTTAGCGCTGCTCATCGTGGACTATATTGCTGTCATTGTTCATTTTAGGCAAACCATATGGTTTGAAAACGAGGCGCGGCTCCAACTAGAAAACAATGTTTTGATGCATTGATGGTGTGTGGCCTTGGCGATGATGCAGCGGTGATCTGTCTAAGTGTATAACATGATACCAGTGACGTCTTAACAGTCACACAGGGCAGTATTAGATTTTAAATTCATAATACAGGAATGTAATTCTCCTAACATTAAACATGTTTTGAAATTTTTATGCCTCTGCACTGGTGATGTTTTTGGTTTGTCCATCCGTCCCATTCTTCTGAAAGCAATATCTCAAGAATGCCTTGTGGGGATCTCTCCATGATGGACTCAGTGATGAACTGATTAGATTTTGGTGGTCAAAGGTTAAAGGTCAACCATGTCCATGTCAAACTAATACATTCTATACCTTGTCACCATGCAACCAATATAAATCAATATCTTGCTATTGTTTGTGGCCATTAAAAGTGTTCAATCTTGTACTATTCATCTGTTTAACTGCATAAATCCCAGCACATCATCCCATAAAAATCTCTGGCTCTGTGTAGATGCTTGTATACTTCATGTTCTTAACTCTGATCCTACATCTATATTTAGACAGTGCAGGTGATGAAGGGGATTGTGTTGATATTCTATTTGGGTCACCTTTTAAGGTCACTCATGCACAACATAAAACATCGAGAAATCTGAGAGATGATGTGGGAGTTTCTTTGCTGCCAAAACCAAAATATTTTTCAGCTCCATACTTAATATTTCTCAAGGTCTCATACATTATTCCACTGCAGTTAGTAGTGATTTGACCAAGATTTCAACCCTGTATCATGACGGATTAACTTAAGTCGGCAGCCTAATTAATTTGATGTATCACAAATGTAACAACACTGCATTGTGTCTTTATTTTCCTTTTTACACAAAAAGAGAGAGCAGGTTCACTGTACCCAATAGAAATCATTTTTCTTAACTATCCACTGTCACGCCAGTTTCCACTAATATATAATGCAAGACATTTTTACACAATTAGGATGTTTTATAAATAATATGTCTGCAAATATATGTAAACGTGTGCAGATATAGTAAGCACATATAAGCTATTTCATACACACACAGTTATTTATTGGAAAGGAAGGGTTCAACATTTCGTCAGTGTTCCAGCATTTAAGGTGGTTTTAGTATTTACACTTAACAGAGACTAAAGAAAGGTGATGGCACCAGTTTCTGAGGTTGAGCTTATAGGACTTGTTACAATCCCGAAGAGTAATCAGAACTTCTCTTGAGTGGGGGAGGGGTAATCACTTGATTGGGATCATCAGGTGGGCACCCATCTTAAGTGGTGTTTCGCTGATAGGCCCACAACATCTATAATAATCCTTGGCCCTGACCACTTTGCAAGGAAATTACAACCCTCTGGCAACTAATATAAAATCTACAGTGAGAAATCTAAGCATCACTTTTGATTCTCAATTGAACTTTGAACCACATGTCAATAATTTCATGAAATCCTGCTGCTTCCACCTGAGAAATATCAAAATTAAATCAGCTGTGTCTTTTCCTCACCTAGAAAAGCTTATTTATGCTTTTGTAGTCTCGTGCCTCGACTACTGTAATGCATTGTTTACATGCCTCAGTAAATCCAGTAGCTCGGCTTCAACTAGTGCAGAATGCTGCGGCTCGTATTTTAACTGGGTATATTACCTCAATTCTCACCTCCCTCCACTGGTTGCCAGTTAACTTCAGAATTGATTTTAAGATTCTTTTAATAACCTTTAAAGCTCAATTATAGCTGAGCCTCTGACTACCTGTGCTCCAAGTTGTGACCTGAGATCCTCAAGCCTACCCTCGCTAGTTGTCCCTAGATCGAGGTTGGTAACTTAAGGTGAGGAGGCTTTTGCCATCAAGGCCCCAAGGCTCTGGAATTCTTTGCCTGGGGAGATTAGGCTGGCTAGCACATTATTCGTTTTTAAGTCATTGCTTAAAAAATATTTTTATAGGAAAGCTTTCCCTTTTAATGCCTGATTTGTAACTTTTGTGTTTTATTTCCTTTGTATTGTGTTATTGTCTTATATCTGTGCACTTTGTGAAGCACTTTGTAACCTTGTTTAGATAAGTGCTATACAAATAAATATTATTATCATACATTATATTACCTCCAGAGGGCTCAACAGCGAAACCTGGCATCCCAGGTGTTCCCCTCTCCGCTTTTATCCCTCATGCTGGACATCTTGATGACCAGTTGGGGTCCCTCCTCTTCTTCCAAAGCCAATTGGTGCTTCGCTCAGCAGCCTCTGATAGTGACTTGATGGCTTGTCCGAAGGCCTGTCCTCGAACCTCCATACTCTTCAGAAGCCTGGTTGATGGTTACAAATCATCGACACCCAGCCTCTACAGGAAGCACCTGGGTACGCCGGCCACGTTGTTCCACCTCAACTGCTAGGTCTGGGTACTTCAAGCTTTTGCATTCATACACCTCCCCAGCTGTAGCCTCCCATCATACTGTTAGTTCCACGATGTACAAGGACTTCTTTGAGGCTGACCACACAAGATCAGGTCTGGCCTGAGAGTTGTTGTAACATTCTCTGGTGGAAAGCTAAGTTTGTGATCCAGTCCCAGGAAGTATCCAGGAGGGTTGTTTCCACTCGTGCACATGGTGTTTCAGAGTCCAGGCATGGGGGAGGGAGCATTGCTGGTGATTCTCTTTCCTTCGAGGATGATTGCCAGTTGATGTAGGTTCTGATTGTGCCTCAAAGTGTAGTGGCCTTGAGGCAGATTGGTTTTGCAGTCGGTAAGGATGTGCCTTAACGTTGCTGGAGTTTGGCAGAAAGTTTATATATTTATATTCTGTATTTTGTTGTTTACACATTAATGCTTAGGCAAAAGCTGTGGCTGTGGTGAGTCTGAAGCTTTTTTCCTTGCTGATAGTCTAAGATATCTTTTGCTTCTTTGTTTTGGCAAAATAACGTGTAGCTGTTTGTGCATATGAAAACAGGTATTTGCTTTATCATTGGGTCCATGTTAAAGAATACATTTTGCTTCCTTAGCACCTCATTTTAATATATTTTAAAGGAAATATTCAGCAGGAGAAACAGTTTTCCTCAGCTGAGAAGCATGAAATTAGATGGTACAGTACATAACCACGGAGGGCATTAACAGTTGGTGAAAAGAGCTGGCTAATGCAGGACTTCTGCTATTTATATCACAATCTGTAATGAGAGTTTGGGGAGAAACTGGCTGAGCTAGTTGTGTTCATACACTCACTGAGGACTTTGTGAGTGTGTTATTTATTCCAAAATGCTCAAATATACTGAAACAAAGAAGGTGTTTAATTTTAAATGTTTCATATTTAAATAGTTAAGGCCTAGCTAGTGCTTTGTAAACATATGTGCTCCCTGTGGGTTACATAACAACACTGAAAAATCACTGAAATTGGGTTTTGATATTGTGAGGAGTTGAATGAAAGCAAATGGCATCCGGAGGGAGAGAAATAAGATGGTTGCTGATAACAGCATGTAAAAATCTATCTTCTTTGAGGTAGAGGGCACGCTGAAAATAAGCATTCCCGTTGGCAGAAATGATCCTTTCAGCGGAGTGAAGACGTACACTTTGGCCACCAGATGAATCCACAAAAGCATAATTTCTCTCTCTTTCTTTCCCTCACACACTCACTCACATACAAATCTCAGCATTTTCTGTACTCTCTTTTCCTGAATATCCACCATTTTCTTCATTCTCTGCCCACCGCTGTCTTCCCCCAACAACAGTCTCAGTAAGATGACAGAGAAATGAAGGTCACGACTCCTTTTACCCCCCTCCTGATTATATATTAGTACGTCATAGAACGTAGGTATTTCTCTGAAGGCTCTCTTATTGCTGCTAAGGTGATGGAGATGACAGCTGTCTCAAGTGGCAATTGGAAATCTGGGGTGTGTGTGTGTGTGTGTGTGTGTGTGTGTGTGTGTGTGTGTGTGTGTGTGTTCTAAGCATTCTGCATTCCTTATATTTTTTTGCTCAGAGGGATGCCGGTGCAATGATGTATGCTGTCTCTTATTGGTGTGCCTGTCAGTTGGTATGCAATAATGCAATAACAAATCGCAGCAATAAAGAAACAGCAATGCTACTACACAGTTTGTCCTAGAAAATTCCTAAATAACCAAATTTCCTAAGGCATTGTAATCAAAACTGTTTAGTCATGCTAAGTGTTTATGTTAAATATAAAAAGAGATATCAGCTGATACATCGTTTTCTGATATCAGTGATGTTATACTAACATCAGTATGGGCCTCAAGAATCCAGTATCAGCCAGGCTCTGTAAACAACATGATTCATGCTCCGATGTGTCTATCACTGTCACTGTACAGACAGTTACCACGAGACAATGTGACTGAACGTTCAAATCCACTCACTGTAATTATACCCAAGAAGATACGCTGAAGGCTTGGATATTTCCATGGAGACTGCTCAGTGAAAGTGTCTAAGTTTATCCCAGCCTGTTCAAAACGTGCCTGTTCAGAACGGGCTGATTGCTTGGCCTCTGGTCTTGCTGCTTACAGCTTTCGTGAAAACTTCAACAACTCAACACTGTGCTTCTTTGGGTCCTAAGCTGTACACCTCCATCTGTCTATCCATTTTTATCCTCTTATCTGAGGCCAGGAGCAGGCTGAGCAAGGTCTTCCAGACGTCCCTCTCCTCAGCAACGCTTTCCAGCTCCTCCTGGGGACCCGAGGCGCTCCCAAGCCAGATGAGATATGTAATCCCTCCAGTGTGTTTTGGGTCTGCCTCAGGACCTCCTACCAGTTGAACGAGCCTGGAAAACCTCTCATAGCGGGCATCCTGATCAGATGCTCGCACCACCTTAGGTGGCTCCCAGTGATGCGAAGATGTCTGAGCTCCTCACCCTATCTCTGAGGCTGAGCCCAGCCACCCTCCAGAGAAAACTCATTTCAGCTGCTTGTATCCACAACCTCATTTTTTCAGTCATTACCCAGAGCTCATGACCATAGTTGAGGGTCAGAACTTAGATGTACCAGTAAATCAAGAGCTTTGCCCTCTGGCTCAGCTCCGTTTTCACCACGATAGTCTGACGCAATGCCTGCATCACTGCTGATACTGCAACTAACCACATATCCATCTCATGCTCCATTTTACCCTTAACAAGAGTATGCACTCGCATTAACAGGACTTTGAGATACTTGAACTCCTTCACTTGGGGCAGCAGCTCTCTCCCTAACCCATCTGTCATTACATAGTTGTGTCCCCAAGCAATGCTGGAATATATATGCCATTCATCTAAAACTCACATAAACATTTGAAGACCTCAGTGAAGTCAAAGCTTTGCTATTTCCAGAAACAGAAGCATTCATTTCAAAAGCTGCATCACTGATACTTGATATGTTTAAGTTTGCTGCAGTGTAACACAACTCTTTCTGCATCTGTTGTTAAATGCACCGTAGTGAGGGATGGAGAGCGTGTTGTACTCGGCATCCTGCTCAGTGGTGAAACAGTTAATGCACTCTCTCAGTACACTTCACAGTATGTCCATAATGCACTGCACTGCTAATAAATAGTGGCCTATGTCTCATAGATCTCAAGAGCTCGCAATCAACCCTGCACTTCTTGTGTGCTCAGCAACACACCTGCCAAGTGTGAAGTTGACTGGATGAACAGTTGTTGAGAAAATTAAAAGACAGACAGACAGACAGAGAGTCCTTCCATTTTAGTTAGATGGCTTGGTCACACGTAGCCTGATAAGACCATCCTGAAGACGTGAGATCAAAATTCAGTTTCGCTCCCTGTATCAGTTTGGACTTGATGCTCCCCCCAAACACTTTCCAGAAATTAAAATCCAATATGGGCCAATCAGGGATCTGTACTGTAGTTAACAACGTAAGCAATCAGTCAGGTACTGTGTTGTGGTTGATGACGTAAAACGCGGCCGCAGCTTGTAGAATAGTAATAGTGGCTCCTGAAGCAACAAGTGCTAACTCTGAAGTTAGTAAAGTAAACATAGCAATTAGTGAAATTATTGCAGATATAGAGTCAATAAAGTTAAGCAAGAACAAGAGTATGCACTCGCGGAATTTCTCTGAGGAAAAGGCATATTCGCCATTCTTACGACTGGATTTGGAAAAGGCTTGATTTATCAACTGGCTCCGTTGGTGACGAAGAAGCTTCCCGGTGTTTTGTTATGCTGATTGGCTGAAGGAGTTTGTCAAAGCAAGTACTCCGGCCCACTGAAAGTGTTTGGGGCAGCATCAAGTGCAGACTGATACAGAGAGCCAAACAAAATGTTGAACTCACATTATCAGGCTGGTCTTTCCAGGCTGTAGTGTATGTAAAATTTGAGCTGTGCACCTAATTCTCACCAGTGCATGTAATTTGGTAAAGATTATATGTGGTGCAGGGCTGCCAACTCTCACCCGTTGACCACGCTTTTTTACATTCTCTCACACCATATGTCTAATTTCTCATGCAATGAAAAACAAATTTATAATCGATAATGTCGTGATGCTTCAAAAGGACACTGGCAGCACGCAATCAGACAAGACAGAGCAGCACAGTGCAATTGCAGCAACTGCAATCAAGCCAGCTGCTTCTTAGAGTTTGAAGTGTGGGTATTCCTGCTGTATGTACTGGTACTTTGAGTGGCCAAAAAGGACAAAGAAAGACTTATTAAAATCATTTTCATATTAGGTTTGATGACTAGCTCAATTGATTTCTGCTCAAAATGTTCCTATGACCACATACATTTTGAAGCACTTTAACTGTACATAGCTGAGACATGTATTTGTCCAGTTTAAACTTTTATAAATTAAATGAATAAATGTCTTGCTTCAGAGGTTTGCCGAAAGTTTCAATGTAAACCTGTTCAGGATGATCCTGATTATGGCCATGTGAATTCTGAAGTTCATTGCTTTAGAGTTTTTGAGGAAATTACAGGGAAATTAATTTCAAATTACGTCATAACACACTGACAATTGACAATTTCTTCATAGTTGAACTGTCATAAAAAAAAAGAAAACATGACAGCGGGCGATGTTGGATTTCTTATGGTCGAATCCGATCATGAGGATCTTGAGGGACGTGCAGAGGAAGAAGGATAAATACACCAAATGGTGCAATAAAAAAAAAAGAAAAATATGGTGCATGTCCACAAAAATGAAGCCCTGCATACACTAACAGCAATGGGCTGAGGAGAACCATATCTGTTTCTCTGTGCTTGTTGAGGGCAAAAAGCAGGTCAGCCCTAAAATCTGTTGCACAGACCTTTTGTTGTAACAAGAGGTAGAGCACCTGCCTCAACGTGAGGGGAAACAATGGAAGTGAAATTGACATGCAGCTGAAAGTTAAAATGGTGTGTGATAGTGTCCCATCAAAGCCTGGCTCACATCTTTAAAGATCATGTGAACATATTTGTTTCAGATGTAATGGAGACGTTTATTTAGCCTTTATTAATTCTTCATTTCACTACTGTTGGTGCTACTTTTCAGTGTACACATCAGTCTCAAGTGATCAATAAATTAATTAGTCTTCAGCACACACACACTGTAAGTGGCAAATTGGGTTCATATTTGGTGTATCAGCGTATTGGTGTGTTGGAGCTCTACGTACGTCTGCGCGTGCGTCTGTTTGTACTCAAGCGCCGACATGCGCGCGCACTGTCCATATCCATGCCCTTGCCTGCGTCGTGCAGCTCATTACGTTTTGATCCACGCGGGGCTCCTGCGCCTGCACTCGGCACTTGGCGGAGAGACGCGCAGGGCAGGCAGTGGTGTGCTGCTGCTGCTGCTGCTGATACCGCGGGGCTCACTTCATCACTGTCCTCCTCCAGTCACGCTGAAGCAGTCTGGGATTCCTTTAGTGCTTGGTCGGGGATGCGCATCTGGACCTGAGAGTGTCCCGGGGACAATTACGCGTCGAGGCGCTCCGCTGTACCTCTCCCTGCCCCCACAGAGGACATAATCACACCGGGTTGAGGACAGTTTGGCTTTTTTTGACAGAATGGCAGGCGCAGAGTGCCTTCTGAAAACGCCAAGGTGAGAAACTGTTATTATCCTGGGAATAAACAAAAAAATGTCGATGAGTATGAGGCGCATATTCCCAAAAGAAATCAACATAATGTCTCAGGCACTTCATTTGTACGGCTGATGTTCAGTGGTAAACATCTACTTTATAGTGTTTTGTTGCATCTGTTCTGCCACTCGAATATTCGCCTATATTTTTTATATATGGATGTGCTGTGGTATTTGGAATATCTTTTTGAAATATTCTATTTTTTTACAGAAGCACTGGAATGAAATGTGTGATGTTTGTTGATGTGTTGAATCAAAGCGTGGTGATCTTTTGGCTGTTCAAAGTGTGTCAGTTTGTGTTTGGTGTAGGAAAAAAGCGCACCAAAATCCACGCAGAGTGTTGCAGTAAAGCCGCTTTCAGTCGACTGTCAGTGTTTGTGCAGTAAACAAGATGTTCCAGCATGCCTGCCCTGACTGATAGAAACGTGTGGGAATGAAGTAAAGTGCACAGTAGTCGCGTTTCAAATACTCATCTTTAATTCTCTTACTTAAATGTGTTTTTTAATCAGCTTCAGTCCACTGTGTGTTTCTCCTTTGAGCTAAAATGAAAGGTTTCTGCGACCCTCAAGACCCAAACCTGCCCTATTTATTATTTTGTGCATCTAAACTCTCCAAAGCGGTGAAATCCGAAGGTTGCCACCAAAAGTTGCACCTATAAATTGACCCGCTGGCCCCTAAAGTCTGGCGAAATCCTCAACCACGCAAGCTTTCACAGTGAATTACAGCAGCGCACCGGGAGCAGTCCTTGAAAGCCAGACATTTCAGGGGTTAATTATGTCTTCCGCACCCGGCAGATGTCTTCGGGGTACCTGAAGGCCCCGGGAACACGAGAGCGCACCATCCTGTCAATCATCAACGTGTCGTGATGGAAAGGTCGTTAAGCGCAAAGATTAGAAAGGAGGTCGTGCGTGACGAATCTGTCCCGCTGGTCTTCTTCAAATTTCTGCAGAGATCTTTCACCATTTACAAGTACACCACAGACAGACCAGAATATGCTGATTTTCCATAGTGTTTTCACCCCTATTTTTTACAGTGTCCTTCGCTTCCAATTTTCTGCATACATCCAACATATTCACTGCAGGATCACAGCCTGTGTGTGTGTGTGTTGGATGGAGTGTTTTGATGTGTGCCTCGCAGATACAGCAGCCTATTTAAACCACATCATATCCACTTATCTCCAGTTCATCATCTTTTTTTTTTTCTTTCTTTTTTTTCTCAGAGAGTCTGGCCATTCACAGTAAACTCACTTTTCCTGTGACACAATTATTTACATCATTAACTGCAAATAGATCCAGTTGTGCGATCCATCGGGGGCTTTCAAAGTGAAATGCTTTTTAATTTGCTTTGAAATAAAAAAAAACAGCTGCTTCTATTTAAATATGCATCCCCATCCTCTTTATTTTCCAAATTGATCCTCATTAATGCCATTCCAGATAAGCTTCGATTCGGCTTATCTCAGTGAAAGCATGCATGGAGGATAATGACGCCTTCCTGGGATTTTTGAGTTTGCTATGTTGTGTTTAGGCTCGCCGTAGTCTGACAGACATTCATATCACTACAGATGAATAGCTGAATAATTCTGTCTCATGCGCCAAATGAAGGTCACATGATGATTTGTTCTGCTATAATCCTCCGTCGCCAAACAAAATTTCATGATTTGGCAAAGTGGCAAAGAATATTTGACACTTTAATGCTTAGCGGCACAGAGTATAGCCTGATAGCTTTCTGCAAAAAGCCACTATTCGCCAAGGGCTCCAACATGCAGTGGGCTTTGCATTTATGCTAGGAAGAGTCTGTCATGAGTGTGTTTATGCAGAGAGAGAGGACATCACAGAAATCCCCCAAAGAAAGTTTTCAGCAGGTGCTACAATGGCTTCTCATAAATAATAATGTGATAAAAAGGTCTTGACATCCAAAGAGCAACACCTAAAACTCTTTGCACTCTTCAATAAATGATGGGAGGTGTCACGTTGGTTGGGCATAGACTTGTACATTATCCTAGATAAGAGACTGTCCTGCTGCTGTCTTGCTAGCCTGGGAAATCTAGGTGAAGGAATAAAGCATTTGGCTCAGACTATTGACATTATTCTCCTGTGGTGACAATAGCTGTCTGGTTGATTCATTGCAAAGGTGCCACCGCTGTACTGTATGAACAAATGTGACAGGCAACGGGCTGCTTCCTCTGATCCCAGACTTTTTTTTTTAAAGGAGAGGTGTTGAGCGCTTGACGAGAACTTGCTCTGACAAACTCCGTGCCCTTTTTGCCTTGCAGTAACTTCCAGTCGTCTGCCATGTTTGAAGGCTCAGAGGTGGTCGAGGTGGAGGGAGGCAGCACGGAGAGCACCATGGGCTCGTCCATCAGCGCCTGCAAGAAGGTAAAAAAAAAAACGGATGGAGTCTATCTACCTGTGTGTCCCTCTGTCTGTCTGCAGTGAGACCACTTGTCACACCGCGTCTTCTTTTTCTCTCTTCAATGTGCCCGTGCACCTGTCCATCATATCTGCCTCCCACGTCAGTTTATCTGCAGCGCATGAGATTTTCATTTCCTCCTCCGGGGGTGCCTGTGAAACCCAGGGGTTGTGCAATAAGAGGAACAGCCAGGCCCTCGGGTCAGCCCAGTAGATTTATCATCCCCCGGTGCCAGAGAAACGAGGGGGGTGGGGTGGCACAGATCAGTGGGCTGAGGTGGAAGCTAGATTGAATTTCCTTTCAAAGTGTGTGTAGGTCTATTTGTGTCCATCCCATACTGTGTTTGTGTGTGTGTGTGTGCAGATGGGCTCGCTGGTGTGTCCCTGATTAGCCTACTGCTCATGATCTTAACTGACTTCCACTCAGGTGTCCTGTAGAGACACAAGGTGATGTCATTCTTTTAATTGGACCCTGGGCTCTGCTGACCCGTGCCAGCAGCCTTTGATACAATAGCTCTCAGCAAAATCAGCTGAGGCTACGTCACCTTTACCTGGCCGAGGGCCTGCACAGATGGTCTCTTCCTGAGGGTGGAGGCATGAGGGGGCATGATTTGTCACTAAAAATACACAGGAAGGACACACACACACATTATCTGTCATATGTCAAAGTAATTGCATAAGAATGATTTTATTTATAGCATGTTATTTTTATTTTTTATTACCTGCTGTACTTTGGTGGTGCAGACTGTTTGAAATGTACTCTTCTTCTTTTACAAGTAAATACCTATAAATATACCATATGGTCACTATGAAAGGCATCAAGGGAATTTTTTAATTCACTCAAATCAATAGTTAATGACAAGTGAGTATGTCAGTCAGTAGGACAAAGACGCTTGTCTGTTATTGACGAAGCTCAGTGACTGTAGGTTTCATCCTGAAGGCTTCATTAAAATGGCCCCCAAGGGAGGAGCCAATAACTGTCATATACATACTGTGCAGTGTCTGGTCCGCTGACAGATTGTTGATCCTGTGCCGCTGACACTTACCCTGAAAAAAAGGTCCTGGAGAAAGGTCAATTGATCCCAACAACCAGAGGGGAAAACGCAGATGAAAGTGAATGTGTGACACCCACAGTGTGTGTGGAGTCATGTGCTCCATGTGTGTGTGATTTTTAGTGCTGCTGCACCTGAGCAAGCGGTTTATCTGTGTGCTGCAGGTGCTGTGCAGTAACAGTGTGCTGGACTCGTCGGAGTACTGGCTGAGGAATGAGAAGGCTCTGTGCAGACTGGGCCTGCTGGACGACGACACTGAGGGCAGCTGCACCATGGTGAGTAACATACTGTGGATGATGAAACACGCGCACCCTTTTGGCAACAAAATATGGACCAAGTCATCTGCAGTGTAGCATCTCAAAGCTGCGGGAGGCGTGTTTGTGGCTTCAGATGACAGTGAGGTAATGGTTTGAATTTTAAGACAGAATTGATGTGACATCTGAAAACTAGACTTTCTCCGATCTGTTTCCTTTGAGTGGCTTCTGGGCATGAAGATGGTGCAAATGTTTGAGGCAGGATGTCCCCTCGCTGCTGTTTCATAGACAGTTCTTGTTTTTAAGGTTTGATGTGTCACTTCCTATCTATTGACTTGAAAGAATGAATGTGATTTAGGCTAATACAATGGCTATATTCAGATAACTGAGTTGTGCAGATATTGTTCTTTAGCTCCTCTAATAAAACCTAACAATGTAGTGAGAATTTCACTCTATTAACACGCAGTTTTTCCTGTTAGGAGATTTTTTTTATACAAGTGATAATACCCCAGTGGAAACAGATCACCTAACCAACACTGCAGAAGTGAGAAAACAACAATTTGAGACAATAGTCTGTTAGACAATTTGTTAAAATGTGTGTGTTTCTCTTAAAGAAGTACACCCTTTTATCACTGTATTTAAAGACATACTATGCAGGATAGCTGGTTACTCTTTGTAGACATGCTCACCCACGAAATAGAGATTAAACACCAACCCCAGATTCACTCTTATTTGGAGTTTCGCCTTGCTACTTTTGCATTTTTTAGCGCTCTGTCTCTTGGATGTGTGCTGCTTACGGTCTGGTAGCTACCTTTTTATAAAGCTCCAACATCACCTGAGCACTGTGGGGGTAGATGGCATAAATGTCCTAAACACAGAACATCAGAAAAAAATAAGAAAATCTAGGCAGAAAAGAAACTACACCGCCACACACTTCTAATGGGTCATAAGTCACGACGGAGAGGGATTAATTCAGTATGCGTCTATACATTTAGGAAAATCCTGCATTGTATATCTTTAATAAAACATTGTCAGCTTTTGCGAGGAGTTGCTGGGAGAGGTGGCGTGTGTTAATGAGACGCACAAATATTTCAATCAGGAGCGACAGGAGACTGAAGTAAGGATAATATTTAATACAGAATATGAGTAGATAGATGAGCAGATTATTTGTGCTGATTAAGATTTAACAGAAGTCTTTGGACACCAGAGGGAGATATTTTGTGATCGAGGGACATCTGATTGGCAGCAGGATTCCAGACACTGGTGGTGGTGGTGGTGGTGGCTGATAACTCTGAGGTGATGGCTGATGAGGCGTATGAGGCCGATGAATCCAAAAGACTAGTTGGTGGTGGGGAAGTGGAGGTAGCACACGACTGCGACAGAGAAAGAACCATATTCAAAATGAGGAGCAGTAAGATGAAAGGCTGACAGAGAAGGTGTGTTGTTGTGCTATTGGTTGATTGTGAATCAGCTGATGACTCAATTGACCCACCCAGACAATGACACCTAGAGACAGTGACTGAGCATGCATGCAAGGAGTGAATGGCAGGGTGAGAAAGAAGCCTGAGCATGAAAAGTAGTCTTCCTGACTGAACTTTCACTAGAGCTTCATACCTGAACAGCTGTGATAGACTTGAATCTTCAGAACCAGTGAGATCAGTGAACTACTGCTTTCTCAGCCTGGGATAAAGTGAGTCTATAAGTGCCTTGCTCACAGGTTTGATGGAAGGGAAAAAGAGCCTCAATTAACTATTAATTAATTCACAAATGAAAAATTCATAGATAGTGATACTTCACATGTTGTCAGCTGGTGCTGATGCTGCTTCTATATAATTGTTTCTGTTGCTGAGAGACATGTTGGCATTGTTGCCAGTTCTGTGAATGAAAAGAGGATTTGCTTTGTGTTTTGTGCTCTTGAAAATGAGTTGGAAGAGTAAATTTACATAATATAATTTGTCCCAATCATTTTGCTGCTTGAAATAAACCAGAGGATTTTCTTTGAGTAGATGGTGTAAACTAGCAATTTCACTCTGCTGAAAGATTGTTAAAAGCTCAATTTAGTCTCAGCAGGCGACTTATTAAGGCAAGATGTTTTCCGCAATTCTGTCGTGTTGATTTTATCACAAATTTAAAAAACTATCACTTCTTCTGCAACACAAACTCTGGAGGATTTCTGTGCTTTGACTCCCTCTTTTGATTGTGAGAACTACACACTTGCTGGACTTCAGTCCTCCATCTGCTCCACTTTCTGCTCTCTGGACTCTCAGCATGATCAGTGTGACATCTCAACTTCACATGGCCTTAAAAAGTTAATGCTACTGACTTGGGTTTGGCTATCCACAAGAAAACTACACAGCTGTGCTGATTTGTTGTTGTGGTTGTTAATGAGCCATTTTTAGGCTCTCCTTGTCTTCTGTTCAGTGCATGCTGGGATAGATTTAGCAGAGATAGAAATCTTGAAACACCGTGACAAAATTATAATTGTTATTTGAGCTGACATGGAGGGGCAGACGCTTTCACATCCTGCGATCAGATTTTATCACTCTAACTACAGAGCTTATTTCTGTAACTATCAAGTTGCTATTTATAATTTTTAATCATGGTGCTTTCAGTCGTTATCAACACTGATCTACAGAATTTGCCAAGAATCTGTAAGCTTGCAGCATCATTTTACATCTCAGTAATGTGATACATGTTGTCATGTATTACAACAGTTAGAAAAGAACATGCAATGTTATGAGGCAAGAGGCAGCAAATGACACAACACAAAATAAATATATACCGTAAAACTTGAAATAAAAGCCTAGTCCCAGTTTAAGCCCTTTTATGAGCCCAGTGTGGCTACACATTTTGACAAATAAAGACGCCTGGTCTGGTTGCCAAGTACTTCATTTTTACAGAAGTTCTTTGGATGTATAAAACCAGATTGTTGAACACCAACTTGAGCTAACATTAGTTAGCTGTTTAGATTGTGCATATAAACCTAATTTTTTTTGTCAATATTGAGATGCTACACATTGTTAGCTCAGTTGATTTCATTTTACTGAAACCACGAGCACTAGAGAAGACTGCAAGTCAGTCAGATTTACCGGGATGATGAAAAAACAAAGCGGTCATAAAGTGGTAAAGCATAAAGTGGTGTCGTGTTGGTATGCCGGGTGTCGTCCTGGGTGCCGCAAAACAAGTGTCATTAACATAACACATAATTGATGATTGTTATTTGCAGCCTAATTTTTATAGAAGTAATACTCATACTGGTTCAAGTAAACAATTTAATTGTATTTCCCATCTTTGTTGAGCAACAGTTTTGTGTGAAAGGAATTAAAGGCCTGTCCCAAGTATAAGCCCGTTGAGTTTAATGATTTAAGCAAATAATATATAATAAGCCAGGGCTATCAATCCAAGTTTTACAGTAACCAGCTTTTAAAGGTCCAGTGTGTAGGATTTAGGGGCATCTTTTGACAGAAATGGTATTTGATAAGCATAACTACGTTTTTCTAGTTTATAATCACCTGAAATCTGTTGTGTTTTCATCACGTTAGAATAAGCCATATATATCTCTAGATAGGGAGCGTGTCCTCTTCCACAGAGTCTGCCATGTTGTTCCCAAGTGGTCCTGAATGGAGAAACAGACACTGGCTCTAGACAGGGACATTTGCGTTTTTGCATTTTTACGTTTTGCATAGGCCACCATAGTTTACCTACATGCTTGGCATACAGCAGAAGTTTCAGTTGGTTGCAATCTGTAACCTCACCACTAGATGCCACTAAATCCCTCATATTGGACCTTTAAAATCATACGTAATGCATCAGAAATAAAAAGAATGACAGTAATTGTCAACACAAAGTACTCATGTATATTTCTCCTGAACACTGTTGGTAGAATTTGATGTTTAGTGAGGATATTCTGGACCCCGTACATGTTTGGATTACTAAGGACATTGTTGGTTGTTTAGGCAGGGATGTGACTTAAGAAAATACATCAAGAGAGAAACCCCCCAAAAAAGGAAGGCTTTTAGCTTTAAAGTACACACATGCCTAATCCTCTCTGTCGCCCAATTCTGACATGTCACCTTTTATCACTCACTCATTGTTAATGGCAAGTTAAGCATGAATTGCATTCAGGATTTACATCTGTCAGTGGCTCAAAGGCAGGCTTTTGTTGGGAGGGACAGCCGCCGTTTGATTCTTAAAGTGTATTAACTCAGTTTTAGAACAGGAATGGACTTAAACATACTGCATCATGCTAAATAACAAATCTTAACACTGCATGAGGCCCAGGATCTTTTTTTTTATAGAAGATAAGATTCAGTTCATGATCCAAAATGTAGGTGGGCCTCATTAAAGAAAGTGCCCGAAATATATGATCTGTTCTCTCTAATAATATCGTCTGAAATGTGGTTTCTCAAAATGAATGACATATTCACCCACGCTTCAGCAATGGCCTAATAATAAGTCTGTTTTTCATTCCCTCAGGGGTGTAATCAGTTTTCTCACCTTTAGCTGCAAAATATCTCCTTTGCTTCCCTCTATGCCATTTCTTGGGTTTTACTGAAATTATACCTCTAGACTCCGAGCTGCGCTATCTTTGACCTACACCTCACTGATCAGTGCCTCAGCTTAGCAATCCAAGTTTAATTGCAAGAGCAGTGGGGTCAGTCTCACAGACCTGGATGAATGTTGGTCTTAAAAGAAATCTTCCCACAGAGAGATGCCGAAACAAGTAGTGATAATCTGTTTCTCTGCAGACGAAAAGGTGACTTTTATCTGTAGGGGAGATGATCTCTCAACTACTACTGGATGGATTGCCATGAAATTTATTACAAGTATTCATGGCTCACCCTCAGGATAAAATGCATTAATTTAGGTGATCCCTTAAAGGAACAAGGGTAGCAGTTAGTGGCATCTAGTGGTGAGGATTGCAAACTGCAACCAGCTAAAACTTCTCCCGCTTAGAATTCCTTCAGTGTCCATTATGCTGAATTATCCACAGAGGTCTGTTTTTTTTTTCAAATCAAACAGACCAGGAGATTAAAACAGATATAAACACTGAATTCAAGCAGTTTCACATGACAAATCAGTGTTTCTCAGCTGGTTGCAGACACACTGCCAGCCCAGTGCCTACTAATGTGTGCTCACCTTTGTTCTGTGATTTCTGTGTTCTGTGGTTTTTACCATGAGCTGAATTATAGAGGTCTCTTTCTCCCAAAAACAAACAGACCAGGTGATTAAAATCAGTTAAAACACTGAACAAAGCAGTTTCACATTAAAAATCTGTGTTTTTCCAATGCTCTTTGGCTTGTCGCAGAGGGGTTGCTAGCTATGGTGACAAAAAGAGTGAATGGCACAGACTAGAACAGGGGTGTCAAACACACAACTAGATTGCCAGAACTGGCCCACCAAAGGGTCCAATCCAGCCCACTAGATGACTTTGCACACTTTATACTTGAGGAGTTGTGAAGACTAAGAGATGCATCTTTCAGGAGCAAGTTGAATGAGTATCCTACTTCATGTAAAACTCTATTTCAGAGGATTTTCCACCCTGACCAGGACACAGTTCTCTGAAAAAAGTTCTTACTGTGGTCATATTTAAAGATATTGAACATTGTGCGAAATATTGTCAACCAGCAGCTTTAGTACAAAAGACTCTGTATCAGACTTCTATTTTAAAAACACTTCTGGTGGAACCCTACAGCTAAGGTACGGCCAAAACTTAAGATATGTGAATGTTTGTGAGATGCGGATAACTTAACCTGCTTCTTCAATAGCTTCCACTTTAGTTTGGTGTGGTGATGCTGGCATTACTGCAGAAAAGTGGAAATGTATGTGAAAGTGTAATGACAGTGGGTCGTACAGTAGACTGACTGAATGTCAGTGAAACTGAAAGAGAGGTAATGTTGAAATCGCACCTTTTTCTTAAGATATCTCAGGCTGTTCATCATCTGTTATTAAATAGATAATTGTTTTTAAAAATGTGCTTGTACTTTACACTAAAAGAAAATGAAAAATGTGAAGGTTGTTATTATTTTGAGATTATTCTACAGTGGTTTCACTGATCCGGCCCACTTGAGATCACATACGGCAGAATAAGGCCCATGAACTTAAATGAGTTTGACACCCCTGGTCTAGAGCCAGTGTTTGTCCATTCTGGGCTACTGTAGAAACATGGCAGTTCAACATGGCAGACTCTGTGAACAAGAGCTCGATCCCCATGCCGATATAAACAGCTCACTTTACAGGAACAAAAACACTATTCCATGCTAACATGCTAAGCTTGGATGGTGAACATGATGCAAATATACCTGCTTAAAGTCAGTGCAAGCATGTTAGCATTTAGCTCAAAGTGTCACTACATCCATGTGCAGCTTCACAGATCCATTTGCATGGCTGTTGACTATTAGTGTTGTTTTACTGCAGCTTTTATTGGTTTCTCAGTTCATAGCACAGTTAATATTTTAATAGGAGGTCAACATCAATAATTATAAATAACAAAATGGTGATTAAACACAGCGTACGACCATAATGAAGTTCTGGAGTTATTTTAAGCCTTATCTAAATGATGCTATTAAAACTTCCCGCAGTTTGTCCTCAACCATAAAGTCATTACTTGAGCAAGAGTTACTTTTATTTTTAGTTCCTCCGTCATGGACTGTAGCCGTTCTGTCTTATGCAGGATAAATGCCAGTAACACACAAAGTGTTTTACTTTTTTTTTTTTTTTGCAAACTCCTCCCTAAAACATGTTTGATGATCATTACCAAGGTAACAGGAATAGCAGTAATTTAGCAGAGCGCACCGTTCTCTCACACTCATGTCGCACTTCGTAAGTGTGAGCATTGAATGTTCCTGAAACCCTCAGACACCAGCTGTATTATCTAGGACAAGACGTACACAGGACTCAAACAACTGTGAGTTTTATCACAGATTTTATTTCTGAATTGTTTTGCATCTGATTCAGCTCCCAGCATATACTAATACAAGTGTTGGTATTACAGCACTCATTCATTAAAACCTAGAGGATTTTTAGAAGGTACATGGTCTGAGCATCAGCCCAACATGCCTCTCTGATAATCAGATACAGTCCTGTAAAATAATTTTATGCATGTGCACCATGACTCTTTCCTACTCATCATTTTCTTCTTGAAACGCTGCTTGTGACAGCTCCCCACTTGAACAACAAAGAGACTTGAAAACATTACTCCTTGTCTCCTTGCTGCTTCCCAACTCCTACCTGAGTTTGGGATTATGCAAGCGTTTTATCTTCATTGTTCTTTTGTGAAATGCAAAAGCAAAGGAGCCTCATCTTCACAGTTTTTCTTTCAACGAGACAATGGTTGTTTGTTTTCTTCACTTTGTGCATATTTTTTTATGAATCAGATGGAAGTTTAATGCGAGCGCCAACAGATGCGGCCCGTCCTCCCACAGCATCGCTCTCGGACTCTGACGTGACAGATCGCTCCTCTGACTCTCAATTCTCTGTAAGGCTTTTTCGTGGCCAATCAATCAAACGGGACCATACAATGGATGACACTGGGTGAGAAATAAATTTCTCTGTCCTGGTCTGAACTGTACGGGGAGGCAGGAAGGAGGCAGAGTGTGGAAAATGGAGAGAAAGAAGTGATAGAGGGTTAGGTAATGAACGAGAGGAGTAGCCACAGAACTGCACACAAACATTGTAAACTCTGTCAGAGGAGAGTAGCACAGAAAGACACAGACCATAGCATAATGAGGAGAGGAATTTGATTAGGTTTCCTATTGCTGACTTTGCCTTTTTTAGCTTTAATGGACCAAAGCAATTATAGTATTGAATAGAGTTTGGGAGGTTTGGTTAAAGGTTAAAAACAGCACACTCAGGTTTTATTGGATGCTCACTATAACACTGAATGTTCAAATGAACCCAAAAAAGTCCATTAGCGTGAGTTTTCTAAGAAATGTGTGTTTGAGGGTAAAAAAAAATCAGTGTTTACATACTCAGGGACAGAAATAGTCCAAAATAGTGAAAAAACTGTGAGCTAAATAAAAGATAAAAGCTTTGGATTTCCTGCGTTTTGCTCCATCACCCACCTCTGGCTGCATCATGTTGTCACCTTTGATCACTCACTCATGTTTTAATGCATGAAGTCACAGAGAAATGTCATGTTGCTGTGATAGTCACACTGAATTTCATCACACCCCTGAGAGATTTAATAGGGTGAGCATTTTGAAGAGGAGGCTGGCACTTTATATTTTTTTCATCGCGAGGCAAATAGTTATATAATTCCTGTGTATCTGATTTACATTCATCATTTCCTGTTATTGATCTGTTTTTAACTTATGTGACACTTGAAGTTTTTGTAAAAATATGCTCCAGATTTTTCAAATGCAGAAAATCTGGTTCAGTAAGCCCGCATTATCCCTCCTCGACACTGTCCATTCCTCTGGTTATCTGTCTTCCCGCTTTGAACCTGGAGTCCCTGGAAGAGAGTGATCCATTCATCACCTGCATTCAAACACTTCACAGTCGGGTAGTGTGTAGTGTCCTGACCTGTCCTTTCCTGGCCAAGAGAGAGGGAGAGCAAAATAAATATGCCATCGGCCGCGGCAGGAGCGCTGACTTACAGCAGGATCAGAGCAGGAAGACAAACCTCTTTTCTTCTTCCTTTTACTTTAGACTGTCCATCTGACACTGTGAGAAACTGCAGTCTTTGGTGCAGGGTTGTGCTTTAAAAATGAGACCTACTTGCTCAAAAGGAGTAGCCCTCATCTAAAGACCTGCGTAACATTAATTATTCTGTGTTATTAAAAGTGAATATCTGTTACTAGGAGCAAAATATGCAAAAATGGAAAGTCTTCAGATGAGTCTGTAGTGCAGGCAGTATCAGAGTAGCTGGTCCTGGAACAAAAATAAGCAAACAAGCTGTGGGCCAAGTGGACTGGTACATACAGGTGCATCTCAGAAGATTTGAATATCATAAAAAAGTTCAGTATGTTTGTCAGTTATTTCAAGAAGTGAAAATGTACATATTCTGGACTCTCACAGTCCTGGGAAGAGCTCTGATCGGCTAATTAACTCAAAATACCCGCAAAGGTTTCCTGAGCCTTTAATCTCTCAGTCTGGTTCAGTTCACATGACCACGTCATGGAGAAGACTGCTGACCTAAAAGCTGTCCAGAAGACACTCCCAGGCCCCCCTCTACAAGAAAGCTAACCCACAGAAGGTTGTCTGACCGAAGTGGTCTCAGTTGTCCAAAGTCCTCTTTTCAGTTGAAAGGACATTTTGCATTTCATTTGGAAATCAAAGTCCCAGAGTCTGAAGGAGAAACGTTGAGGCACAGAATCCAAGTTACTTGAAGTCCAGTGATGATTCGGGGTGTTATGTCACCTGCTGGTGTCGGGCCACGGTGTTTTATCAAGTCTAAAGTCAACACGACCGTCTACCAGGAGATCTTAGAGCACTTAATGCTGATTTCCTTTTCTAGCAGGACTTGACACCTGCCCACAGTGCCAAAACTATGAGTAACTGGTTTGCTGACCGTGGTGTTACTGTGCCAGATTGTCCAGTCAACTCGCCTGACCTCAACACCATCAAGAATCTATGGAGTATTGTCCAGAGAAAAATAAGAGACATCAGAACTTATCAATACAGATCAGCTGAAGGCCGCTATCAAAGCAAACTGGGCTTCCACAACACCTCAGTAACTCACCACAAGCTGATTGCCTCCATACCGCGCTGCATTGATGCAGTAATTCATGCAAAAAGAGCCCCGACCAAGTACTGAGTGTATAAATAAACATACTTTTCAGAAGGTCCACATTTCTGTATTATACATTCTTTTTTTTTAAATGGTCTTATTTAATATTCTAGTATCTGGAGATACTGGATTTTTGATTGTCATGAGCTGTAAGCAGTAATCATCAAAATTAAAATAAAAAAAAAAAAAACTTGAAATATGTAGAATATATGAAAGTTTCACTTTTTGAATTAAATTTTGGGGAAAAAATGACCTTTTTCTTGCATGCATGACCATGTATGCGTACGTGCTAACGGGAGCTACAGGAAAACTGCCCAGACGTACTTACACTGGTGGTTCCATCAGCCGTTGGTCCGAAGAATATGGCTCCTTCACTTCAAACACAATTTCTCTCTGAACTGCATGTGATAATATTTCATTTTAAATTGTGTCAGACATTTAGTTGATTATCTGCTGACATTCCATTCACGTCCTTTGGGCAAATCATAACCTTATGTCCGCTCATCGTCCGTTTCATTATTAGCTGCCATAAAACTCCATCCCAATGGCAATGCCCTCGCAGTAGAAGTCCCTCACATCTATGATATTTTATGGATCTATAAAGCAGCTCCAAAACTTGCCTGGCAATTTTATGGTCTTTCTCAGCCTGTTCAGCCTTTTATTGATCAGCTCCCACTACCGAAAATTTCTCCCCAAAATTAACTGACCCATGAATGACCCCCAACCCTTGAACTTTGACACACACATACACACACAGGACAGTTGTTCAGAGCTGTTTGTACTAGCTTAAAGGGTAACTTTGGTATTTTTCAACCTGGTTCTTTTTTTCCATGTTTGTGTCTAAGTGACTGTTGGGAGCAACGATATTTGAAGCTGGTCCAGCATTGAGCAAGAGCAGCAGCAGCGAAACAGGCTGCAATGTAATTACCTGGGGCAATTGTGCACCCTCAATTTATGTCCACTAAAAAGTACTTGTTTTTGCTCAGCTTATTATTATGTGTCTGACAACATTACAGAAAGGATCCCTACAGAGCCAGACCTTGTGCGTGTGTTTAACAGTAAGAAGTTTTTGTTTGACTGGAAACAGCCTTGAAATTTCCATCGCCAAACCCACCAGACTCCATTTGAACAGGCAATCATTTCAGCATGTATAGAGCCAGCATATTTTCACATCTAACTCAGTGAATTAAGAGTTTGTTTCACCCAAACCAGAGTTGGAGCGCTTTTTCACCTCTTCAGCCATGTAATTTAATAAAGGCTTTTTTAATACTTTTTCTAAAATCAAGATGAGTGCCTTGGTATTTTTTCCTTTTGTTTCCCAGAGTTGGTGATTGTCGGAACAGTTGAAAGGAGAACCAAGACGGCTTTTGTGATTTTATTTTGTTTTTGTGGACTTTTAATGAAGCATGTTTTGCGATGATATAATTACTCTTTATTTAAATGGAGTCTGGTGGCTTTGGCGATGGCAGTTTTGTGGCTTTTTTGGTGAAACAAAAAAGATCTCACTCTTTAACAAAAAGGTCTATCTCGGTAGGAATTAGAGTTGTCATGATACCAAAATTATGACTTCAATACGATACCTGCCAAAAGTATCACAATACTCGATACTAACGATACGATACCAAAAATACGACACGATACCAAAATTACAATACGATACTCGTGTCTTCGCTTGAAAAGGGACAGTAACTTCTAACAATGAGCAATATAACAGGGGACTAGGGTCAATAGATAGCATGATTAAGTGACGTTGCACGTAGGTTACTATCACAAAAAAATTCACTTTAGTGTCAAGTCACTCATTAAAGAAAGATGTTTTTGTTCATATGCACTTTCCTCTGAAGATTAAACAAAAAAGTGTTGTCATGATAATGACCAGCATTAATAACGCTGTGATGAAAACACATCTTAGCACTTCTCCAAATGTGAAAACACATTAAAATTCATGCATTTCAACCTCACAGAAACTGCTCAGCATTGACTGCTGCTGTTAGCCATTTCATCATGGCCCCATAGTGTTTTTTGTTCCCTTGTATGAACCCATTAACATTTCTATTTCCTATTTCTGTCCATATTTACTGATAACTTTATGTTCCCTCGGTAAACGTATACATTCGTTGATCCACTTGGGAATGTGTGCACTCCCATATCGCCTGTTTTTTAACATTTTCCATAACATATCCATATTATTTGTGTCATGAGACGAAGCAGAACAGCATCGAGTTCTTGATGTTCTCTTTAGCCGGGGGCTCCAAGCTGAGCAACTCATAGCCATTCACTAATTGTGTGTGTGCACACACATTTGATATTCAGTACTAGTAACACTGCATATATCCTGTTTCTGTCAGCAGTAGAAAGGCACAGTCGTTGATCAAGTACACGCTGTGTAGCCTGGACAACCTCAATGTGTAGCATGTGATTTCATCATATGGAACTTCCTGTTTTGCTCTGTGAACAGCTGATGTTATGCATTTTATCAGCACGTATTTGAATTTCTGAACACAAAACAAGGCTGTTTATAGTCACCAGTATGTGAGATCAGCATGCCTGTCTGGTTTCTGCACCAGCACTGTGTAGCTTGTGGGTCGCCTCCCAAAATTAATATGGCAGAGTCACTGAGCCTTAATGTTGTCACCCCCCCACCAAACTTCATTTTAATTAGATTAAACTTAAGTTGCCAGCCACAGAGATAAGTCACAACACTTTACAGTGGAGGGTGCTATGTTTAGTTTTGTGACCTCAGAGTGACAATGAACCCGTATTTTTGTTGCAGCATAAGGGACATTTTCCACAGAGCTTCACAGGGGCTGCAGGGACTGCCAGTTTGACCAAAATTTGTTTAAGCAGCCATATTTTATTGTTGCTTTTTGGAATGAAGACCACACACAAAACAATTCTACCGTATATAAAGGACTAAATGTGCAGTTATACAAAAAGTACCATGTTTCAAGTCATCAAAAGGAGCAAAAAAAGAGCCACAGTTTAAGAAAAAAAGGGAGACAGAAGGACCAAGAGCAGCAGCTGTGTGTGGGAGGATCAGAGTAGTGAGCGGAGAGGGAGGGCTGCTGAGGAGGAGTGAGGCTTTGATGGACAAAGGAGACTAAAATGTTTGTAATGGTTTGCTGTATTGACCATCTCTGTGCACATTGTATTGTATTGAAACTGTGACTAAGTATCTGCATAAGCTCCAGTTGTAGGTGTGTGTGTGTGTGTGTGTGTGTGTGTGTGTGTGTGTGTGTGCGTGTGCGTGTGCATAGTAGTAGTAGTAGTAGTAGGAGGAGGAGGAGGAGGAGGAGGAGGAGGAAGAAGAGAGAAATCTGCCTTTCTGACAGTTTTGTACATCCGAGGCCAAATTGGATTTTATGCATAAATAAGTTCGGACAATTGAACCAGTGTGTGTGTTTGTCTGCATTGTTAGACTCTTGGACACACACACAGTCTCCGACAATAAAAAGTGACATCTTTTTTGCAGAAGTGAAATAGCTGAATACTGACATCCAATTCAGTTCTTTTAACTTAATACAAAGTCTGCAGTGTTCAGATTCATCTGTTCTCCGTCTCTGCATCAATATTGGATGATTTTACAAAGGACAGTGAGCAATCAAATGCTCATTTCAAATTCTGAGCGTCAAACACTTCCTTTCCTGCATTCTGTTTAAGTTTTATGCATCAATTTATTGTAGAAAAATCTTTATTTATGAAAAGAAAAACACAAAATTCAGGTGATTGGTGATGACTCAGAGTAACTCACTCAGTAAGTCTCCAAGGCATTTTGTACCTTTCAAATATTTATTCTTCTCTAGATCAGCTTTTCTTATTTAACACACCCGTGAGCACGATTTTGTCTTCAGTCCTCTTTTGTGTGTTTTGTTTGGGGAAGTAACCTCTTTAAATGTGCATGTAGCATTTATTCACATCAATTATTAATTCATTTTGTTCATTAACTCCTGGAGTTTAATAGCTCACATGTGTTTCAGCTCATGCTCAAAACTTTCTGCACATTCAAAACATATCTGATATATCGGTGTCCTGTTGAGAATAAGTTATATTTTGAGTTAAAAGTTACAGTATCATGAAAATAAACTTGTATTTTAATGAGAAAAAGTCATAATGTTTCAAGAGAAAAAAAATCTACTTGACCTACTGTATAGTGTGCGTGATGTTATTGCTCTGCTGATATGGTAGTTTTCCCTTCAGACCCCTGTTTGGGACTCTCTGGAGGAGACAATTTTTTAAGCAGCTATTCATTGGAGGTACATAATACACTATCATCCCATACTGAAAAATACAATGCACTGTCCCTTATTGAACCAATACATGAAGCAATTTGTCCTGTCTTTGTGCACACTACTGTTAGAATAAGGTCAACTCATATATTGTTAGGGACCATTCTGTCCTCCAAAAATGCTGAGAGGTGTGGGAGTTATTCAGGAATCTGTATTGGGGGGTAATTTCCGATATCTTGGAGGCATGTCCTTCTATCTGCTGGGGGGAAGTTTCCTGTATGGTGAATGCATGTATTGGGCAATCTCCTTTACCAATGCAGCTGTTGGTTGTACATTTCGGTCAGAGCTTCAGTCTGGTATAAAAGTCTGTACATTCTGGGGCCTGGCGGAGAACACTTGGGTCTTCTCTCCATGCTGGATGTATCTAACACACTAGATTCCTCACACCGAGTCCGTCATTTCTTCAGAGAGGAGAATTTCCCTCACAAAGGGTCCATATGCGAACCTACACCCTTGCTAACTAAGCATAGAGTTAACAATTTAAGTCAGTTTGTGTGTTGCTGGGTAATTGTCATTTAATGTTAATTCTGTCTGTCTCGAGATAGAGTAACATCTACAATCCTCCATCTTTTAAAAAAAAAAACAAAAACAAAATAAAATCCAAGGCCCAGATTTGTCAAATGTGGCACAAGGTTCTCATCAGCAAATGACATTTGCTGAGTTGTCATGGATTGGACAAATGAGCTCAGTAGGTAGTATTATTTAACCCATACCATTTCTAAGGGCTTGAGTTCACTCTTCATCTTTTGAAGTAGTTGACAAAATATTTAAAACTCAAGGTCCAGTTATGAGCTTTTTCTAGAGCTTTCAAGTGTATCATGCTAGAGAAAACAACCTAAAATCTCCAACATCTCCATGACAATCGAGCAAACTCCATCTGTTGATTAAATAAACTGTGATATGGCTGAAAGCTTGGACAGGGAAAAGTTAGTAAGTGACACTTAGGGATTGATTGTTCAAGGCCAAGAATGAAGTCTCCAAGTTTAATCATAGTCACCAATGACATTGAAAGGACACAACTGCAACATTTATCCTCCATATTATATTGTTTAGGGATCCAAAACACTAAGGCAACTAACCTTCATGATTTTTTCCCCTTTAGGACAAGTCAAGATGACCTTATTGTTACTTTGCAGACATTTGTAAAACTAAAACACGCTCTATTCCACTGCTGCCAGTTGCCCCTGAGGCTGCTTCCAGATTTCCCTCCTGTAACAGTTATTACTGTCCAGTTTGGTCTTAGCGGTCCATCGGCACAGGTGGTCAGGGTCACCCTGAGTTTTTCTTTGGTCGGCTGGGCTGATGTTGAGCGCAGCTGTAGAGTTGCATAGGTTGGGAACCTAGTGAACTGAGAGGATGTGGAGAGACAGTGTGTGTGACACTGTGTGTATTGTGTTTGTTGGTTGTATGAGCAGCTTAAAATGATGTATGTGATATATTATTTAGCAAAGCAGGAAGTATCGTAATCTTGTACTGCTGCAAAAAGTTATAATGAGGATGTTTGGGTTTAATCCTGACTACAACCCTTAATCTTAGAGGAGACCTCTCATGCTTTTCTGTGCTTACTATCATATATGTAATGTTACAGTGTCAGATGTTCATATTAAGTGTTTCAAGTTAAAATAATGAGGTAATCATATGTAAAAGTAATCCCTGTGAGCAAAACGAACCAAGTCATTCCTTATGTTGAAGGAGAATCTTAAAAACTCAGGACAATCTTCAACAAGCACCTCATCCCTGTGCACTTCAAACCCAGTAACACACTGGGACAGAAGCTTGGCCGCCCTGAGGAACAAAACACCCAGACAAAAGCAGAGTAATGTAGTGTATGCAGTTCAGTGCAGCCAGGAATGCACAGATTTGTACATTGGGGAAATAAAACTCCACAAGCCCATGGCACAGCACAGGAGAACTGGCTCCACAGGTCAAGACTCCAACTTCCAATGTTTCTTCTGTTTTGAGCTGCAAGCAAATGTCAGCTTCATTGAGTACACTGCTACATGTAGCTACATGCTAACATCAGGGAAACATTCTCCCCAGTTTCTGTTTTTGGTCTGAAAAGCTTTTATTGGTGATTTTTCATGGTAGAAAGTGTCGCTGTGCTGCATTACAGTCATTCCCTAGCAGACCAATCAGAGCAGACTGGGTGTTTAAGGAAAGGTGCTCAAAGAGACGTGCTAAAACAGAGTGTCTCAGACAGAGGGTGAATACAGATGTTTCAGCACAGACAGTATGAGGAAAATACTGTAAAGTGTTTCCTGAACATTAAAGCATGTAAACATGTTCTAGTAGTAACCCAAAATACAACTATGAATCTGAAAATTTGCATAATAGGTCCAATTTAACGTGAGTATAATCAGTACTTTAATATTAACAGTGGATCACATGGTTACTTTTATGTGCAAGAGGTACATAACAATGTATCCAGGACTTTAGTTCAGTCTTACCACTGCCATAGCGAGCGTTGTTTCCAGTTGCAGCTGTTTTGGCAATTAAGCTCTAAAGAACAACCACGTGCTGCCTGCTGAGCACCACACAGCAAACAGACAAAGTTGTGACTGAGCTGGTGAACATAGTGGAACATTTAGCAGCTAAAAAGCCAGATATTTCTCTTAAGTGTGGTGGAGACCAAACAAGGAGTTAAAGAAGTTTGAATATTCATCATAAATTTATCAAGTGGACAGAGACATGACTCCAGTTACGCTGTGTGTTTGCTGCATCTGTTGGCTAACCGTTAACAGCTTGTTTCTGCTGCCCCCAAGTGGTCAAACAGTCAGTTACTGCAGGTGTAACCGTGTTGTTTTTGTTGTCTAAACTTAAAATGAAAAAGAAAGAACATCAGTGATGAATCAGTCAACACTACTTCTAACAGTGTTATGACCGGCTGTGTCTCTCCTCGGGAGCACTATTCACGCCCTTCAGTGTATCACTAGACTTCCATGGTATCAATTTATCCACACTTCAAGCTATTATTTTCACCCTCTCTGTCTCTGCATTTGTTTTTCTTCCCCCCTCTTTATATTTCTCAACTGTTGTTTATGTGGTCAGTCCTTCAGAGACAGGCTGAAGCACAAGCGCTCGTCATTCTTGTATGTCTGATAGAATCAGAGCGTGTCCCTGGGCTCGTCTCACACATGGACACAGAGATGACTAGACGGTCCTCTGCTTCCCAAATTTAGAACAACTGCCTCTCAGCTCTTACCGTCTGATGGGGTTAAATTGCTTCGACCCTTCTCAAGGTCAAAATCGTGGATCATTCGCCTCGCTTTTCCTCAGACTGTGTGTTATCTGCAGGCGATGTGTTGGCAGGCGGGGGAAGGTGTCTTTGCAGTTTTTTCCGGGATGATTTCCAATATTGGTGCTAGCGAATACTGCCGAGGTGCTCCTGAGCAAGGGCGCCAAAGCTCTTATTTATATTTGTGTTGTTTATAGAAAAGTAAAATTTAGTTAAATACCAAATTAGAACTCTGTAGGCTGGTGCTTGTTCATGCTTTCTAGTGTAGAGGAAAAGCCATGAGGGCATTCTTTGCTATAGCACATTAGCATTTAGATAAAGGGCAGACATCTGCATCCAGATACAGAACAAAAATAAAATTCAGAACTATTATTCTGTGCATGCTATCAGCAACACGAACAATAGCATGCACAAACTCTTGAATTATTAAAAACAGTATTTAAAGGCCATATTTTTATCAACTGGGGTCAGCAAGTGGCAAAACCAGGCTATTGTCTTTAGCTCTAATAAATGATGTAGAATAATCTCATGTCCTATGCAGTTGACATTTAGCAGCTATTCTAACAAAAAGGTCCTTATCACACTCATGATCTGAACAACAAACAAGCAAATGGACAAACTGTATGTACTTCTGAATGAATAGATTGGTGTTATTTTGAGGGAAAACTAACAAAGGAGCTCTCGGTATTCAGACAAATGTTATAGGTGTCACATGCCGTCAATGAAGGGCAGAGGAGAGGGAAAAAAATCCATGGTTTGATCCAGGTGAGACACGAAAACCTTTTCAAATATTCTGTCGTTGTCAACTGTGATTGACTTCCCATTTTTTATACTCGACTGACTCAATTTTCAAGCGGCAATTTTCATCACATTAGACTTAACAGTTTGGAAAATATTATGTTTGACTGGAGGATACCAGGTTGGAGGTGAGGGGGAAATTGGCCTGTTTTGAACGTGCCGCATTACCGCTTAAGCTGAAGGACATTTCGTTGTTCCCTGGTATCGTACCTTCTTAATCTGAGCTTTTATTTTTATAAAGGACACCCAGATTATCTTCTCAAGGAAGGATATTATACAAAGTGCAGAAGTTATGGGGGGGGGGGCACGTAGGAATCAGAGGGTTTGGGGTCCTCTGCCATAAAAGTTTGTGTCAAACATTTTATTTCCTGCATTCTGGTGAATTTGTGTCCACCATTTTATGGTTTAAATGTCTTGAATTTAGTCAAAACAAAAGTACACCACTACTTACATCTTTTTATTAGGGGGAACAAATACATATGCTCTAAATACCAAGGTGGATATGTCCCCTGCACCCCCCCTGAAATCTACAGCATTGAGTATATTGACCTATTTGTTGCACCAGTTCTTTTGCTTCACTTTCAAATCTGCAGCGAGAGAGCAGACAGACATGACATGGGTTTTAAAAGAAGACAGAGTAAAGAGTACACAGTGCACAGATACTGATGCTGGATCTATTGTGGCGTCTATACCTTGACATGACTTTCTGGATATGAATCTTGTCGAATACAACACAGATGAATGAAGAAAAAGATGAAAACCATGGAAAATATATGCTATCTCACAGGCACTGAGGCTGTTTAGAAGCCTAGCCCAATGAAACAAGTACGCCTCGGGTAGTTCAAGGGAAATTATTTCAAACGGCGACGTGTGTCGGGATGTGATTTTTTGAAACTATATATATTTTTTTGCAGGTCTAGAGAGGGAAAAAGGGGAGAAGATAGCAGCAGGCAGAGCGGATATGGAGGTGGTAGAGGTAAAAGAGAGACAGCGGGATTCCACCTGTGCGTGTTTTGCATTGAAAAGATCGAGACTGCTTCACTGACTCACATCAGGTTTGATTAGAGATGACAAGCATAAAGCATTTAGTTAGACGTATAGAAAAATGTATGTGTTTGTGACCAAGACTCAAATATGTCACTTCTCCCAAAGCACACAGACATGTTGTTGGTGACGTGCTTTATCCACTTAGCCACACAAGACTAACTTGGCTCTGACAACTCAGATGAGAGGCTGTTCGCTGTAGAGTCAAACAGCAGCCGGTGGACAGTCCCAGACTCCCAGCACTGACAAGAGGACTCCATCACACACCATTAAACCTGCAGCCAGAGGCGAAGGTGGGTGAGATGGGAGGAGAAGGAGGCAGAGGGTGTGACAGCAGCACAGTGAAGGAGTGGAGACAAAGGAAGAGGAAAGCGGAAAAAGAGAGACAGAGATGGAAAGCAAATCATTGCTGATGTACACCCGCTGTTAGCAGCCCCTGAGAGACAAGAAAGTCGTCTTACAAAGGGCTCTGCCAATAAGAGACAGTGTCTTACAGTGGTTATTCAGACGCGACAGAGGGCTGCTGTAGTTGAGTCACGAGGAAAGCTATCATTCAGTCTGGTTTGTAGGGTTTGTGCATTGGGAAAGACAATGCAGTAACTTTTTCTTTACAGCACTCTCACATCTGACAACTGGGACACTTTTTACCCTACTCCTGCAGCCTCTGTGGCCTTGATCATCCCCATTAACACTGTCACTTTAATGTGTTGTCCTCCTTTTGTCTCTCTCAGATCTGTTTTGTGAATCTGGACCCTCAGAAAACGGACTATCGAGATGACAAAAGCATCAAGGTGAGCATGATTCCCACCTCTCAGCCCTTTTCTTTTCCACCCACTTTTCATCTCCCAGGAACCCTACTCTCTGTATTTCACATATAATCATATAATCATTGGCTCAGTTGCCATGGATTCAAAATCATTACCCAGAATTAGAGGGATGATTTGTTTGGATAATATGGAGCCTTTTGCAGCTGGTGGTGGCAGTGGTGAGCGATCAATAAGCATCCCACATGGCTCAAGACTTCTCACAGGAAGAGTTTCATGTTTCTCTGAGCTGGAACCACAGGGAACACACTAGGCCCACTTTTGAAGTTGATAGAAGAAAAGCTTTTTCTTTTTTTAACCATCTAGTATTGTCTCTGTGCTCGGCATGTCTTCTGCAGAAATTGGCGTCGGTGTCTCCAGACCTGCCAAAGCTCGTCGAATTGCTGACTGTCCACCAGCCGAAAGAAAATGAGATCCTACTTCTCGGTGGCCTAGAAGCCTCAGAGACTTGCCAAACACACCCACTCTCCCCCTCTCAGGTAAGTTTGCGGTGATGTCTTCAAATCCTTGTGAGTATTTTCAGCCTTTGAATTTGATGTCCAGGAGTGCGAGGCAGAGAGTGCAGGCTGTTCTTCTGTACAGCAATTTTGTGTGATTAGATTTGAACCTTTTGTGCTAGGGAAAAATCCACCGGTTGAACCTCATTCATTTTATCTAGTAATTTTCTCCCTGTTCACTCCAATAAAAACATTTCATCCTCTGTGGCACAGAACCACATTTCAAACCAACAACAATGGATGACTTGTATGAAAACCATTTTACATTTTTTATTCAACTTTTTGAAGCCCAACAAATACATCATTATGTAAAATGACTGTTTGAATCAATAAATGGCCTGAGGAGCCTGCACTGACAATTAAACTTGCATGAGCAGATTCAATGAGTTATTGAAGAAAAGGCAGGAAAAAGAAAACAGGCATGAGAGCAACATAAATTCACTGAGTCTGAAGGTTTAAAATATTTACATTATATCTTATATTTTGTGACTGTAGGAGTCATCAAGTGTTTTTACGCATGTAGAACTTTGTATTTACATGATTTGTGTGTATTTATGTGTCTCTGTGTGCTCATGCATAAAATGTATCTACATGTTCCCTTCAGGGTGGGCAGCAGCAGCAGAGAAGTACAGGTGTGTGCCTGGTTCAGTGTTCAGGGCAGAGACGCTCCACCCAACCTGGCAACATCATCTTTGAGATCAACAAGTTCCTGATCGGTCTGCAGTGGGGAAAGGAGCGACAGCTTCAGCAGGGCCGAGCGGCCAGGCAGCGGCTCGACGACGACACCAATCGCTCCATCTCGTCCATAGAAGAAGACTTCCTGACTGCCTCAGAACACCTTGGTGATGACAGCGAGGACGATGGTTTCAGAAATGGTGAGTTTTATAACCTCCACCATAGAGGTTTTTATTTCAGCCACAGCTCCTGTGTAGCATAAAAGCCTCACAGTGTTCCTGTGATACATTTGCATTCACTTGCAGCTTGAGTCAGCATGCTGTCCATTCAAAACCTGACAGAAAGTTTTAACCCCATACTGTGCTACATGAAGTGGCTGTTCACAAACATGCTTTGATGTGTTGGCATCTTCCTTGAGAAACTAAGAAAAAAGGTTGAGCTAAAAAAAGACAGAAGTTTGATCCTGATTTAATTGATTTTCATTCATTTTCTGAGACCGCTTATCCTGTTGGGGGTTGGGGGGGGCAAGAGCAAGAGGCAGGGTACACCCTGGACAGGTCACCAGACTATCACAGGGCTGACACATAGAGACAGACAACCATTCACACTCACATTCACACCTACGGCCAATTTAGAGTCACCAATTAACCTGCATGTCTTTGAATTGTGGGAGGAAGCTGGAGTACCCAGAGAAAACCCACGCTGACACAGGGAGATCATGCAAAATCTGCACAGAAGGGCTCCCCCACCCTGAATTAGAACCAGGAACCCTCTTGCTGTGAGGCGACAAAGCTAAAGGTGGACCTGAAAAATAAGTTTGATCCCTTGTCATGTTGATGTCATGTTTAAAAGCCTAAAAAACAGACACACCACCATTATCCACATTCATACAAATAGAGCTTTATTCTTGTAACAGCTGTGTTTACAATGGTTGTAGTGTTAAGGCGTGACTGGCTCATTGTTAGTTAGGTCTTAGCCTATCAAATGATATAACAGTGGAAGTGATGGTAGTCCTACTAAATCACTCATCTTACATAGACGCCATAGAATTTTAAGGCTAGCAATATACTTTTATTGCAAAGTAAGATAGAGTGAAAAGCCACATTGACGAAGTTCAGAAATATGTTGTGCCCAACATTATTGCTGCTATCAAACAAGAACTCAGTATTTATTGTTGTATTTGCTTTTATTGAGCAGACATCAAGTTTAAAAAGAAATATTAAGTTGAATTAATCCTTTATTTCCTCCTGGGGTTGCTGCAACACTACAGAGGCAGTTGTGCAGCAAGCACTGGAAGACTTCTATACTGATTGAAAATGTATAACACAAGAAGGGATTATGTATTTATTGCCTTTGTGTTTCCCTTGTGATGAATGAAAAGTGTTCGACGGAAATAATTCTCTTGACTTTCGTCCAAGGGGAAATTGAATGGGACAAACAAGACATAACCCGGCTCCAGTATGCAGTGAAGGGTAAAACAGGGTAATGTTCTACTCTTGCTGTGACACTTAGGAAACTGATGGAGCTGCTTTCTAATCAGTGTGACCATGTTTCACTCCCTGTCTTTCTCTGTTTTTCTCGGTCTCTTCACAGAGCCAGAGAGCGGTGACCTGGCAGAGAGCTTGGCGGAGGTTGCACAGAAACACTGTGTCAGACTTGCCTGTCAGAGGGGACAGCTGGCCCATCATCACAGCAGGGAGGATGCTGAGGTGAAAAGGGAAGGGCATCAGCGGGCAAGCCTCCATACTAAGGAATCAGCTGGTCACTATGCCACAAATTTGGCCGAGTCCGTACTGCAAGATGCCTTCATACGCCTCTCTCAAGATGAAACCTCCTTTGTCTCAGAGGCTGCTGTCAGTGTGTCCCTCTCTAATCGTCCTTCCAACACTACTGGTCTTTCAAAGACCAAACAGCCTTCCCAACAGCGCACCTGCTCTTTTGAACTCCCCAAGATTGTTATTGTTCAAAGCCCAGACAGTTCTGATGGGGCTGCCGAATGGCCAGAGACCCAGGTGTCTCATGTGCCTGACCAGGATATCACTGCCAAAGCCAGAGAGATGCCAGAGAATGGGACACAGGCTCACGTCCCCCACCATAATGGTGGATACCCATCCAAACACGTAGAGGTGGCTTTGGCCTGTGCTGCCAGTGTCATTGGCACCATTACCAACCCACAGCTGACAGAACAGCTTACAACAGATTCAGCCTCAGAGGAAGACACAGAGGAGGAGCTGCAGGAACCAGAGGAGAGAAGCGACTACTCCTTTTCTTCAGCCATATGTGGCATGGCTCAGGTAGCTGGTGCTGTGGCAGCTGTGGAGCTAACAGAGGAGTCAGTGGAGTGCGCTGATTCTGACGCCGATTCCACTGAAGTCTACACAGCGTCCCGTGGTCTGATGTCTGCTGCCGAAGCCTCTGCAGCCATCACGCTGCACTGCAGTGTGGCAGAAGGTACCAGTGTTGAAGCATTTCGTGCCAACATTGCAGAGGTGCTACACAGGGAAGCAGCTGACGTGCTGACTCAGCCGCAAGGCTACAGGAGTGTAGCCCACCTGCTGGAGGCCACGCATAACAAGATAGTAGATGGCATTACTTGTCCAAAAAAGTCCTACATGGATGAAAGAGAGGTGGATGACTTAATAAATGAGGTGGCAGATAGCCTATTCAAGCATGCTTTAGAGAAAGCAAAAAAGAAAAAAGAACTGGAGGGTACTGGAAAAGATACACCAGGCCTTCAGGTGTTTCTGCAGGACAGTGTTAACACTTTGCTGTTTGATATCCTTTGTCTGACACAGAAGAAAATTAGTCACATCTCTCAGTGTGACCAAGGGTCTTTTGAGACTCAAGAGGGTGATACTTGTGCTAAGGAGCCTGCTACCACCAAGGAGAGGAAGGATCCATTAAGTCAGTTACAGTGCTTAGTTGGCCATGCTCAGTCCACTAATAGTGAGAGTCACAGCGGCATACTACACTGTACTAATAAGCTTACCATGGCTCCTGGGCTGAAGGAGAAATATGTGCTTGAGGAAAGTGATCTTATTGCATCTTCCTCCATGGCACACAGCAAAGAGCAACAGCAGCAGTCATGCAGACAAAGTCAGTCTAAATCCACCTCCTTGCCTGCCAAAGACTCATCTGACCATCAGCAGATCCAGCAGGGCAGTGGTGCCATCAGAGAACCCTTGAGTGAAATCCAAGTTCATAGCACAGACAGGAGGGGACGATTAGTGACGGGCAGTGACAGCAGACAGTCCTCTCTCACACCCCAGTCCTCCCTAAACTCTTGCAGTTCTCTGCTCTCTTGGAGAATGGATTCAGAGTCCAGGACACCGATAACTTGCTATGCTGACGATTTGGCTGCTACAGTGGTATCTATGGCCACAGAACTGGCAGCCATCTGCCTGGAAAACAACACTGGGAAACAACCATGGTTCTGTTCCCTAAAAGGGACATCTGCCGAAGGGCCAGAAGCCTACTTGCTCCCTGCTTGCCGCACAGTGCTCAGGAGGAAAGAGGCTCAGGCCAGCAGTGCTGCCTCCAAGAAACATCGGGCCCCACGCCTCAGTGAGATTAAGAGGAAAACAGAGGAGCAACCAGAGTTGATGGAGCGGCTGGTGAACCGGGTGGTGGATGAATCAGTAAACCTAGATGAGCCGCAGGACCCCTTTGCCCTTTTTGCCTCTGAAGTCACGGCCAGGATCATGAACTGCCCTGAGCTTAATGTGGTGGATACCTCCAAAACAGGTCAACCACGAAGCAGGTTGCAGTGTGAGAGGTGGAGCCGTGGGAAAGCATCTAGTTATGAGAGCATTCCAGAAGAAGATGCAGACCCCTCAGGCACACCCAATACCTTGGGCCTTGGCAGTCGGTTAGGTCAGAACTTGAGCCGTGGTAGCTCAATCTCTAAGCAGTCCAGCTGTGAGAGCATCACAGACGAGTTCTCACGGTTCATGGTAAACCAGATGGAGACCGAGGGCAGGGGCTTTGACCTTCTGCTGGACTACTACGCAGGAAAAAATGCCAGCAGCATTCTGACTGCAGCTGTACAACAGGCTGCATCGAAGAAAAATGGTCACCTTAATGTCAGGGCCTCCTCCTGCTTGTCCAAACAGTCTAGCACGGAGAGCATCACAGAGGAGTTCTATAGGTTTATGCTTCAGGACATGGACAAGGAAAACAGAGAGTATGGCATTGCCAAGACTAAAGAATGGAGTAACAGCCTGTTCCCCCCTTCTCCTAGAACACCCTTCTGTATACGACAGTCCTCTGTCCCAGACCGGCGCTCCTCAGACTCACGACTGACTGTCAACTCTCCCATTAAAGCCAACTCTTTTGATGGATTCGCTCGCAATGTGCATGGAGACACGCTGAATATCTTCCCCACCAACTCAGTGTCAGCCACAGGACTGTGTAAGTCAGACTCCTGCCTCTATCAAAGAGGCAAGACTGACCAAATTACTGATATGCTGATTCATGAGACCTGGTCAAGCTCCATTGAGTCTTTGATGAGAAAGAACAAGATCATTGCTGATCCAGAGGACAGTATTGAGCTGGAGGCTGCAGGAGACTCCCAGCCCCATGTGCAGCAGTTCGCCAACCGCCTGGCAGCTGACATTGTAGATATTGGCAAGTCTGCCTTGGGGGGCCAGCAAGATGTAGCTGGGGGTGTATCTGGGTCGCTCCCACAGCCGCACATGCCTGTTGGGGAAAGAAGGAGGGGGTTCAAGCAATCACATCTAAGTTGTAGTCGGAGTAGGTCCAGCCAGGAGCAAACTGGTATTGGAGTAGGGTCTGGGACTAGTGACAGCAGTGCACCTTGCATGAGGGGCCCCAGAGATGTTCCGCTGATCCACATTGAGGGAGATCAGAGGGAAGAAGAGACTAATTTAAACCCTGAAAGGACAGGAGGAGGACCTCAGGAAACAACCCCAGACATGTCAGCTACCAAGCGTACAGAGAGAACTACAGCCAACTGCAGCAGGTAGTACAATCATCACAGTCATTGTGTGTGAGAGTCAGACCTCTCCTTCAGGCAGAAAGTTTTTTATAGCCCTGCACCAGAAACATACCGTAGATGTGAAAAGTAGAGATTAATCTGTCCGACAAGAATAAGAGTGAGGAATGAAGAATCACATGGTTATTCTTGAGGTAAACATCAAAAGCTGTCTAAGAAAATTATAAACAAATGAAGTCCAGGCCCTCCAACTGTCCAAGCTGTTTTTAGAGTTTTTCTGATCAAAGAGTGGCAGGTACACAGACGATCTATTCACTGTGAAAAGTGATCTATTTTAGCAGTGTGTGAGGTTTGACAAACCTTTGGCTAGGCTGTGACTCACACTGTCTGGGTGATGAACTGTGTGTGCAGAAAGCTTTTAGTGGCTTCATCTTTTATCCACTGCGGGGCTGTTTGACTCACCTTGATCAGTACAAGCTGCACTCACACTTGGCTAACCCACTAAAACCACAAGACACTCAATGGGTGTTTAGATTACATTGACACAACTAAAATAGCAAAGACTTTGTGTGTCACTTTAGATTAAAGCTTGCTTGAGGGAAGTTGTTTGGCAGCAGGGTAGCTGAAGAACGGTATTTATATGGAGTCAGTTCATTTGGAATAAGGGTATGCAGTCCTTCTGATTAAAACACATCACATATGGTTGGTCTTACATATCTAATTTAAAGTGGACTGACATTTTAGCAAGATGAGCAAGGTGGCAAAAATCACTAATTCTAAACAGTCAAAGTGTCTGAGTGACCTTTCAGCGAAAGCAGGAGAGCGTAGTCTCCCCCAGAAGACATTTTAGTGGATATTCTGGGGGTAATGAAGACTGGAGCGGTTCATAGTGCGTCTCAGGCTGGAATCAAATGAACCAGCTGAAAATGTATAGTGGAAAGAGCTGCTAATGTGCAAGATAGGTACACAGAGGGAAGTGAAAATATATTATCCATATACAGGGAATCAGTTGGTTCTTTACGGAGTGTTTTAAAGACATTCAGAACCTCAAAATAAGACTTGTTTAATAGTGAATGAGAGGAAAACAGCTGAAAGGCTCCCGGGCCTCAGGAGAGTCACAAGACACGCTCCTCTACACTTTACAATACATGTAATCCAGGAACAAGTGGAGTGCATCTGTTTGTCCCTTGTGTAAAAGTGGAACTCAATCACTCCCCTAGTCAATAAAACCTGATTTCCCTCTGGAATTGTCGAGGATGGCAGCCCTCAATCATCTGATTATGACTTAATTTAATCAGTTTCCTGAGAAACACTGAAAATCCAACAGTGCCGCCAGGGAGTGCAGTTTGCTGATGCATTAAAGATATTGAAATGAATTAGCTGTCTTCTTTGTGGTGCATAGTTACTTCAAATTCCACGGGCTTGTCATTGTATGAAGTTACTGTACTGTACTGTATGTGTCATTTTCTAGAGCCACAACTGTCCCGATACTGCCTTCCTTAAAATGCATTTTTAGAAATCTCAAATGTTTACATGAAGAGAGAGAACAACCAAAGTAACCACACATTGCAGCAGACATTGTGCACAATTATTCGATGGTCATTCCCACCATCTTGCGGTTTGCTCTCCCCAGCAGTGAGAGGGACAAGCCAGCTGTGGCGGTGGCTGCAGTAGTGAAGAGCGACAAGCGTTCTATGAGTGCTAGCAGTGAAGAGAGCATGGGGAGCTGGTCCCATATAACCCCCGAGGATGACCCCCACGAGGAGACCAGTAGTTTTATCCAGCTGAGCGAGGGGTCAGTAACCGTTGCTCCTTGATACTGCTCCAAACGCTGCTGCTCCCACCCTCACCCCACTCTCATTGGCCCATTGCTACTGACACTTGTGCTCTGCTGTGCCAATGCCAATTTACTCCCTGCTGCTGCAATATTCACGCCTGCTGAGGCGGTGTATGGCAGAGAGCTCACTCCACAAAGCCCTCTCCATAGCTCGCATACAGGGCTAGACCCTGCCCGCACCCCCACACACAACTACCTGCAGTAGTTGGCTGCAGTGGTTCGGGGCTGTGACCTCTCACATCAAAAGCCTCTAGTTCAAAACATTTGCTCCACCATTTTCTGCTTCATCAAATTCTCATTCGTTTTAGCCAACTACACCAACTTTTTCAACTTTGAGTCACTGCTCTGTGCTTAAAATAAGCTAACAGTAGAAATGGCCCAGCTTTCACTTTGCCTTTAAACAACATAATGCTGTGATTATGGACCAAATGATAATTTAAACACCAATGTAAGCATTATAGACTGCATATTAAAATGCATCTATGTGTAAAGACACTGATATGTGTGGATGAGAGAGGAAAGGGGAAGCTATTCACTGTGGCAGTGATATAGGATACTTGCCATTTGCTTAATTAACTGCAGTAGTAGTTGTCTGCACCACCATAACACTCGCTGCTCCTCGCAACCTTTCCATCTACCTGCTTACTTTAACTTCACCTCATTCCCCGATCCATGTTGTGACACAAGGGCACAGCTGCCTGCCCTGCCTGTCCACCTCTACCCGCCTAAACTGCCTCCAGATCTCCTCATCTTCATATCCAGACGGGCTTGCTGCTGGACAAAAAAATCACCAGCTCTCCCGCCTTGAGTGTCCGACTCCGCTGCAGCTGCTATTTATATGTTAATCACCAGCTAATGAACAACATGGCCTGCATCGCTGCACCTGGTTATTGTTCTCTTCACAAGTCAGCGATCATGTCGGATGTCTTGAGACAACATGTGAATGACGCTATCTGTTGTGTTTTTTATTGGTTAACAGGAACGGAACCAGCAGCGCGTCCAGTGTGGGCCTGGCAGACCTGGATGCTTTTTCTGACGTGCCCACTCAGAGCACAGTGATCAGGTAACTGTCACTGTTACAGGTGCTGAAGTATTTCTCATTAATGTGTCTCTCTGATACCCATAATGACATTTTTTTCTAATAAGACAGAAAATCAGTAGATGGGAGATTGCTTTTTCTTATTTTCTCACCTACACAGCAGTCAAGTGTCATGTGACTATGACAGGCAGACTAACTCTTATGCAAATGACTGGTGATTGATGATTTTGCTAATTACATACTTGTCATTCTAACACAGATAATAATGTTCAGTTTAACAGACATAAAGGCCTCTCTGGTCGACTGCATTTCTTCTTTTTTATCTATATTTCTATCTCAAATGCAAGTTTGCTGTGTTCCACAAGCTCTCAAAGCTTTATTCAGTCTAATAAATTAAAGATAAACACTCACAAAATGTCATAAAAAGAAAGATTCTTAGGCCTATTTTCCTTATTATACAGAGAAATACAACACCTTCTGAACTTTCTTTCATCGAACTAAAGCCCCGATTCCATTAAACACTTTCAGTATGGTACCTTTGGAAACAAAAGTAACCCTTCAGACATGGCACCTAGACCCTGGGTCTGTTTAGCGTTTCCACCGCAAATAGTAGCCTTAAATGTGGTTGGGGTTGTCGTCACTCACTGCTCCGTCCACGGTCACTGTATTTCCTCATCACCAGTGACACAGACAGAAGTCTACACATTGTTTATCGTCCACGGAACACGGCTGCACAAAACAAAACAGGCTGCAGTGAGAGTCTCTCTCCATGGGATATTTCTGCATTTAGTCCTTCTCAGGCAAGCGCAGTCAGCCAGAGCCCACAGGAATGACACTTTGTGATGCTTCTTTTTTTCTCTAAGTGAGGATTAGAATATACGCAGTTCACGTAGTCCAGTTGAAATTAATATTAAATATATTTTTAAATGCTTGAGGATCCACTCATTACTAAAAGTCTGTGTCATCTAACAGAGACAATAAAAACTAAAGTAATGGTCAAAGCTTTCAGTGAAATTTAAGGTGTGCTGATGGATTCAAGTCGTCAACTCATGCACTGAGTAACATTACAAGTAAACGTTCCACCTTAGAAGTCACCGGCAGTCGGTCCAGTGAATTAAGGTTTTTTTTCTCAGACTCCAGCTGCTGCAAGAGGTGGCAAAACATCCTTTACTTTAATAGTTACAGTTTACTGATATAAAACTTACAAAACCAGCCAGCACTCAGCCATGAGTGGAGGGACTGTCCTCTATTGACCAATCAACAAACTGCAGTGTTCACAGCTCCACCTGTTAGTACCAGATCTGTGTGCTGGGTACCCCAACAGAGGGGGGGACCAAAAATGGAGACAGTATGGAACGGTTCCATTGGTACCATCCACAACGTTTCACGGTGGAAACGGAAAAAATGCATAGCAAACTGAACTGAACTGTAACAGACGAAATGGGGCTTAAAACTCACATTAGCTCAATTGCCTTGTTAACTTATCATAAAACACACTCCATTCAAACTCCACAGACACAAAATAAAACTCACCAAAACTATCTTAGTCAGTCTTGTTAGTGGTTTAGTTAGTTAGTGCACTGTTCCAACCATCAGCAGCTCTGGTTTGTTTGCAATAAACCCTTAATCCACCAAGTTAGTCCACTGTCTCTGCCCTTGTGGGCTGTTTACAGTCCTGTTACATTATCCCCACCACTGACAGTCGCCATGTTTGCCAGCTCAGCTGCCTGTTTTAATGAGAGACTAACCTCTGGTCAAATGTTGTGTGCACTACATACATTATGTCATCAATACAGCCTCTCCATATGAGTTCAGTAGAAAGCTGTGTCTGTATTTTTGTCAGTATTAAAAATTATAATATTGGGAAGTTCTAAATACCCTGGTATACCGTAATATGGTGATACATCCAAAGCCTGATGCTTACTTACTTTATTGCTGTAAGTTAGGTGAAATAGTCTGGCACATAGTTACCTTTAACACCACAATGTGACATTTTTACATTTGTATTTTTTTTGTACTAATTAAACTTAATATAATGAGATAATTAATGAGCTTTAGAGGTGCAGGCAGGTAGATTTTGTTAGCTTTGGACCGAGACAGGCCCCCCCCTGTTTCCATTCTTCATGCTAAGCTAAGCTAACTAACTCTTGGCTGTAGTTTCTTATTTACTGTACAGACATAAAACCAGCACAGATTTTTTCATCTAACTGTTGGCAAAAGAAGTGAATAAGCTCCCAACATGTTGAAATACTCCTTGAAGTGATATTGTCTGTTACTGTAACCTTCAGTTGGTATTGTTTTCTCTCACAGTGAGGAGACAGAGAAAGAGCGTCTAGCAGGAACAAAGGAAAATGTCTTTGGTAAGTGTAGTGACGGATTCTCATGTCATCTCAGTGTTATCAACTCTTTAATTATTCACCTTATTCGTCAGCTTTAACATCTCTGCTAACCAACAGCTGTTGAGTGACTCGACCTACAGTATGTGCTGGGTCTGTGATTAATCCCTCATATGGATGTGCTTGAGTAGAGGCGATTCTCCTCTCTGAATTAAAGATGGGCATCAATAATTGAAAAGGGCCCATAGTTCCAGAAGTGTCTCAACACAAAGTTCATCTTTGTTTAATGACTTACACTTCACCAAAGATTATCTCAAGCAAAACTGAGTCCAGGATGTTTCTGTTTTATGAAACTGAACATGCTGTATGATCACATGCAAAGATTTGGCACGTTGGCTTTTGCTCCCTGAGCAAATATAAAAATGAGTGCATTAGAAAACATAGTTAACATTCAAGGTGTGTTATGTGGGCACGACAAAATTCAGTTGTAGTCACACTTGATGCAACACCAAAAAAAACAAAACAAAAGCAGTAGTGCATTCCTATCACCTTTGATTTTTCAGAGAGCACTTCAGCAAGGACAGCAGGCAGGCAGTAGCAACCTCAGGGTGCTGTTGGTGGTCAACTGTGACCTTGAGCCTGAGTGTGTGGACTCAGAGCTGAGAGTGGCCCTGCAGTGGATCGCTGCCTCTGAGCTGGGCCTTCCTGCGCTCTACTTCAGGAAGTCCAAAGAGAAGAGGGTTGCAAAGGTAGGCACAGCTGCCGAATAAAAAAGAAAATGAAAATGGGGGCTCATTTTTCACTCAAATGTTGCTGATTGTATAGTTTTCTTTGCTTATTATAACACAGGTGCAGGGCTGTAGATAGGATTTTAGAGATACTGAGGTCATGAGTCCCCCAATGCATACACAAAATGATGATATAAAGTATATGTGAAGTGTATGATTTGACCAATTACTGCTTTTTAGATAATATTTTAGCAATTGTTACAGGGTGTGCACGGGGTCTAAATAAATATTAAAAGTTAATAAACATTTTAGTAGTAATTAAAGCCCTAAAAAGTGTTTAAAAAGCCTTAAATTACAAATTCTGAGACATTTTGTAACTTTTTTCAGTATGTATATTTGTCCAAAGATGCTGTGTGCTGTCTCACATGCTACTGTAGGTCCTAGCCACAAAGTCACTAAGGGACACACACAGCAGGAGCCCGATGCATAAAACTCTGTGTAGATTCACGATGAAAACTTTGTGTATACACAAAGGCGTAACTAAACAGATGCCTGCTTTTCATCACATGTATAAAGACGCACCTGGTTCTGTTTTACATATCTCAAACATTGTGGAGCTAGGCGCACATGCCTACTATCCTTGTTTTCACTCCAACAGGTAGCTATGAATGGATGGCCTTAAACATCTGTTTGCATATAGAGAGCTGCGCCTGCTTCACCTCTTATTAGACCTGTCAATTAGAGGAACAGCAAAGAAGAATTTAATTTCAGTGACTGTGTTGCATCATTAAGGGTTCCTCAACAATACCGCTGTGATTACACGCGACTACGCACAGCTGTGGCTATTTATAGCATCCATACCACTAACTCATCAAATGTACCTGTAAAGTTTATTTGAACGTTCATTTTTATAGCACACTATACAGTGACTTTTTTATGACATACTGTACTATGACTTTTTTCATTTTATGGCATATGATACAATGACTTCTTTAAACATGTTATACTATGACCTTTTATTTTATTTTTTAACCATTTTATCATTTTTATGACATACTTTGCTTTTGGATTTTTTTTTTTTTTTAAAGTTTAACATACTGTACTATTATCTTTTTTTTTTTAAACATACTTTACGATGACTTTTTTCATTTTAATGGCATACTATACTGTCAGGTATTTTTTTAATATCTATGACATACTTTACTATGACAGGTTTTTTTTTTTTTTCAATTTTTTTGCATACTATGCGATAACTTTTTTCATTTTTGTGACATACTATACTATGACTTTTTTAACATACTACACTACGACTTTTTTAACATACTATACTATGACTTTTTAATACATACTATACAATGGCTTTTTTTTTTTAACATACTACACTATGATTTGTTTTGTTTTTTTTTTCATTTTTAAGACATATTATACAATGACTTTTTTCATTTTTGACATACTATACTATGACTTTTTTCATTGTTTTTGGCACACTTTACCATGACTTTTTTAACATACTATACTATGACTTCTTTAATATACTATACTATATATTTTTTAGCACACTTTACCATGACTTTTTTAACATACTATAATACGACTTCTTTTAAACATACTATGCTGTAGCAAAAAGACTCCCGCACACTGTCCAACTTGCAGTTTAAAATTTATTTGCAACGTTTCGGTACTAGACCTTCATCAGGCAAACAGCTCTTTTGTTACTAAGAAGCCATCTTAAATAGGGAGTGGTCGTTTCTCCACAACCAATCCCATTCTCACGTGCAAAAAACCCAAAAAAGGGGACAAAAAACATCATTAGGTTATTAAAGTACAAAATAAACAGAGACAGAAACAAATCAGAATTCTCTGTGTGACATCAAATTACATCATAGATTAAAAACAGACATATCAAGTACAAGAAATCACATTATTCATCAATATGTGCATAGAGAAATCAATGATCAAAAATCAAAAATCATTATGTCTCATCCAACGGGGGCTCAAGAGGGTGCAGTATAAATGCATACATATTTGAATGGACAATAATCAACAGATCACAGATGAACCTGGTGGTATGTGTACATATCAACATGTATTCAGAACTGTCTGGAGCTGGATACAAAAATCTGTATTGTTCCTCAAACACCAACATCCACATTACAACTCGACAAAAGGATCATAGGAACACGTTAAAAAGCAATTCATCATTTAACCCCTTAGGAGCCAATGTTTGGAGGGTGTGTATCCAATGCACCCTCTTGAGCCCCCGTTGGATGAGACATAATGATTTTTGATTTTTGATCATTGATTTCTCTATGCACATATTGATGAATAATGTGATTTCTTGTACTTGATATGTCTGTTTTTAATCTATGATGTAATTTGATGTCACACAGAGAATTCTGATTTGTTTCTGTCTCTGTTTATTTTGTACTTTAATAACCTAATGATGTTTTTTGTCCCCTTTTTTGGGTTTTTTGCACGTGAGAATGGGATTGGTTGTGGACAAACGACCACTCCCTATTTAAGATGGCTTCTTAGTAACAAAAGAGCTGTTTGCCTGATGAAGGTCTAGTACCGAAACGTTGCAAATAAATTTTAAACTGCAAGTTGGACAGTGTGCGGGAGTCTTTTTGCTACTTTTTGGTCTTCCCTCTCCAACGCACCTGTCTTTTTTAATAGATGTGCGAAGTGATTCCCTCGGTTCCAAATCACGGCGACGCTGCTGTTTCTTTCTTCAGCACTCTATTACTTGCATAAACAGGCTATTCTCAAGCTTCACCATGAGCTCCTTTCAAGACATCAATGCTCTGACCCACAACTGTGCAGCCACTTTTGAATTCTCCAGCGAAGACGCACAAAGAATTTTATTCCCTGCCGTCCGCATGGAGGGCGTGGAGTCCTCCGATGACCTTAAACTCAGACTGGAAAGATTGTACCTGAAAGAGGCACGCCTGGTCATGCATGGGTCAACCCTGAGCGAATACTGGAGAAACAAGAAAATCCCTAGGGGCTTACGCATCCAGAAGGCTCCGACAATAGGGAAATCTGACGAGAACTTTGTCAAGCGATGGGGAGAGATTTTAAACAAATGCTCTCTCGATCTAATGCTACTCATAATTGACCAAGTCTCTACGGAAGCAAGCACAGTCAAAGCAGAGATTGAAAAACAAGAAGACAATCTTAGGGAAACCTTTGGGTCCACCTTTCCCTCCATTGAGAGCTCTATAAAAGACTCTGTCACCAAATACAAAGAGAAGCTGCTCAGTACTAAGTTGAAAAAGTACAAGCGTGATACAGAAGACTATTTGAGAAATGAGATTTATCACTGGGAATCGAAGGAACGGGCGCCGTCCTCCCAGACACCCGAGAACACACAATTACGCACGGGTGCGCAGAGGCCCAGAGGAGCGCACCGCCAAGCATCCAGCCACCGGAGAGCACGTGACAACCACACAGACTCCTCCATGGACAGTGACTTCACCTTCGACAGCGACTCTGGATTTCCACCGAGCAACCCCTCTTTTTTATCCAACCGCAAGAAAGCAGGCCGAGGACAAAGAAATGCAGACGGGGCAAACGCGTATCCAAACACCGGACGCAGGCCCTGGACACGCAGCAACTCAAGGACACGGTAATTAATATTTCATCTAAGGAACTTTCCAATGACCAAATATCTCTCCTGTCCAAAGGACTGTCTTTTGTGCCCAACAGTGGGCTTAATGTTTTTGGTTTAAAAGTTGATCTTTTCAAGTGTTTCAGACAAATCAAATTACGTCATTTCTTTTCCAAAAACACGGACTCTTCTAGTGCCACTCATGCTCCTGTCTTTAAAGCTAAAAGCACTTTCTGCCCCAACACTAGCAATGCGTCCATAAACACTTTTTGCAGAATTGTGGAGCAGGATATTATGCAGATGACTGCTAAGCCACACACTGTCCCTCCCAATTTGACTAAAAATGAAAGAATGGCTTTGAATGAACTTATGAAGGACAATGATATTGTCATCAAGCCTGCTGATAAGGGAGGGGGCATCTGTATCCAAGACTCTGAAAAGTACAAACATGAAATTTTTTCTCAACTGTCCAACACCAGATTTTACAAAAAATTAAACCATGATCCAACCATCGCATTTCAAAATGAATTATATTCATACCTTGAGGATGTCAATCAGAAAGGCTGGATCACTAAATCAGAATTTGATTTTCTGTATTGTAAGCATCCAATACGACCTGTGATATACACTTTGCCTAAAGTGCATAAATCACTGACTAACCCCCCGGGTCGTCCTATTGTTGCACAAACAAACTCCTTATGGTCTCCTCTGTCGGAGTTTGTTGATTATTTCATTAAACCTGTTGTCCAGACTCTACCAGCTTACCTCAAGGATTCGACTGACTTCATTGAAAAAATTTCTGATCTTAAGGATTTGCCAGATGATGCCCTCTTGCTAACCCTTGATATTACAAGCCTTTATACAAACATACCCCATGAAGGGGGCTTGGAGGCGTTAAGTTCCTATCTACAAGAACGAGCCACATCCAACCCTCCTAATCAACTCATTCTTGATCTAGCGAGGTTTGTCATGAAATACAATTATTTCAGTTTCCAAAATGATTTCTACTTGCAAGTATCAGGTACGAGCATGGGCACCATCTGCGCACCGAATTATGCAAACCTTTATGTTGGACTCTTTGAAAAGAATTTCATCTTTAATCAGGACAAAAATACACATTGGCACAAAATTATAAAATGGTACAGATACATTGATGACATTTTCTGTGTATTTAATGGCAATTCTGATGAACTAGCAGAGTTTGTCACTCTCCTCAACAGTTTTGACGTAAATTTACAGTTCACGTCGAACCACAGTGATGAAAAAGTCAGTTTCCTTGATATGTGGGTGATGAAAAACAACGGCTCTCTCACTACCACTATCTATCGTAAGGACATAGACAAAAACACCCTATTGCTAGCCACCAGTTGCCATCCCACTCCCCTCAAAAAGGGTCTCCCCATCAGCCAGTTCTTCCGTTTGAGAAGAATATGTCATTCCACAGAGGATTTTATTGCGAAAGCAGAGGATATGAAAACCAGATTTGCACAGCGAGGTTATCCACTGTCGTGGATCAATCACGGATACGAATTGGCTCTGAAAAAGACGCGCTCCGAGTTATTAAAAAAGAGCGTCAAAAAACAAAAGAAATTCTCCGTGATGTGTACCACCCAATACTCTCCCCACTCTGCCGCATTAAAATCGGTTTTTCACAAACACTGGCATATTTTAAAATCTGACCCAGAACTTGCTTCCCTGTTCAGAGATCCCCCCCTCTTTGTTAATAAAAGGGGGAGGAACATAAGAGATCATCTGGTCCGCGCTAATTTTGGAGAGACCACCAAATCGAGTCAAGTGACACAAACACGCTTACACCCCCTTCCTAATGGCAACTACCGCTGCGGCAGTTGCGCGCAGTGCCACAATACCCAAAAAACAAGCCACTTTTCCCATCCCCACACAGGCAAACTTTTCCCCATCAACAGTGTGATCACTTGTGCTTCTACACACGTGATTTATTTTATCCGCTGTCCTTGTGGCCTTGCTTATGTGGGTAAAACAACTAGAAAGTTGAAACAGAGGATGAGTGAACATAAAAGTTCCATAAGAAGAAATGACCGGGATTATCCCGTGGCCGTGCATTTTAATGATGCTCACCATGACATTTCCTCTTTACGTTTCTGTGGAATTGAACAGGTAAAGCTGCCACCCAGGGGAGGTGACCATGACAAACTCCTGAAACAGCGTGAGGTGTATTGGATACACACCCTCCAAACATTGGCTCCTAAGGGGTTAAATGATGAATTGCTTTTTAACGTGTTCCTATGATCCTTTTGTCGAGTTGTAATGTGGATGTTGGTGTTTGAGGAACAATACAGATTTTTGTATCCAGCTCCAGACAGTTCTGAATACATGTTGATATGTACACATACCACCAGGTTCATCTGTGATCTGTTGATTATTGTCCATTCAAATATGTATGCATTTATACTGCACCCTCTTGAGCCCCCGTTGGATGAGACATAATGATTTTTGATTTTTGATCATTGATTTCTCTATGCACATATTGATGAATAATGTGATTTCTTGTACTTGATATGTCTGTTTTTAATCTATGATGTAATTTGATGTCACACAGAGAATTCTGATTTGTTTCTGTCTCTGTTTATTTTGTACTTTAATAACCTAATGATGTTTTTTGTCCCCTTTTTTGGGTTTTTTGCACGTGAGAATGGGATTGGTTGTGGAGAAACGACCACTCCCTATTTAAGATGGCTTCTTAGTAACAAAAGAGCTGTTTGCCTGATGAAGGTCTAGTACCGAAACGTTGCAAATAAATTTTAAACTGCAAGTTGGACAGTGTGCGGGAGTCTTTTTGCTACTTTTTGGTCTTCCCTCTCCAACGCACCTGTCTTTTTTAATAGATGTGCGAAGTGATTCCCTCGGTTCCAAACATACTATGCTAAAAAAAAAAAAAATTAGCATAATTTCATGGTATAGTATGTTTAAAAAAAGTCATGGTATAGTATGTCAAAAAAGTCATAGCATAGTATATTAAAAAAAAAGATCATAGTATATTATGTTAAAAAACGTCATAGTATAGTATGTTAAAGATCATAGTATAGTATGTTAAAAAAAAAAAGTCATAGCATGTCAAAAAAAGTCATAGTATAGTACATCAAAAAAGTCATAGTATAGTATGTTAAAAAAAGATCATAATATATTATGTTAAAAAAAAGTCATAGCATGTTTAAAAAAAGTCATAGTATAGTATGTTAAAAAAAAAAAGTCATAGTATAGTATGTTAAAAAAAAGTCATAGTATAGTGTGTCAAAAAAGTCATTGTATAGTATGTCAAAAAAGAGTCATGGTACAGTATGTCAAAAAAGTCATAGTATAGTATGTTTAAAAAAAGTCATAGTATAGTATGTTAAGAAAGAGTCATAGTATAGTATGTTAAAAAAGATCATAATATCTTATGTTAAAAAAAAGTCATGGCATGTTTAAAAAAAGTTATAGTATAGTGTATTAAAAAAGTCATAGTATAGTATGTTAACAAAAAGTCATAGTATAGTATGTTAAAAAGTCATAGTATAGTATGTAAAAAAAAAAGATCATAGTATAGTACGTTTAAAAAGTCTTAGTATAGTATGTTAAAAAAGAGTCATGGTATAGTATGTAAAAAAAAGATCATAGTATAGTACGTTAAAAAAGTCATAGTATAGTATGTTAAAAAAAAGATCATAGTATAGCATGTTAAATAAGATCATAATATCTCATGTTAAAAAAAAGTCATAGTATAGTATGTAAAAAAAAAAAGATCATAGTATAGTACGTTAAAAAAGTCATAGTATAGTATGTTAAAAAAAGTCATAGCATGTCGAAAAACTCATAGTATAGTATGTCCAAAAAATCATAGTATAGTATGTTTAAAAAAAGTCATAGTATAGTATGTTAAAAAAAAGATCATAGTATAGTATGTTAAAAAAAGTCATAATATATTATGTTTAAAAAAAGTCATAGTATAGTATGTTAAAAAAAAGTCATAGTATAGTATGTTAAAAAAAGATCATAGTATAGTATGTTAAAAAAGATCACAATATATTATGTTAAAAAAAGTCATAGCATGTTTAAAAAAAAGTAATAGCACAGTATGTTAAAAAAGTCATAGAGTATGTTAAAAAAAAAGTCATTGTGTAGTATGTTAAAAAAAGTCATAGTATAGTATGTTAAAAAAGTCATAGTATAGTATGTTAAAAAAGTCATAGTATAGTATGTCAAAAAAGTCATAGTATAGTATGTTTAAAAAAAAAGTCATGGTATAGTATGTCAAAAAAGTCATAGTATAGTATGTTAAAAAGATCATAGTATAGTATGTTTAAAAAAAGTCATAGCATGTTTAAAAAAAGTCATCTATAGTATCTTTAAAAAAGTCATGGTCTAGTACGTCATAAAAATGAAAAGGGTCATAGTATAGAATGTTTAAAAAAGTCATATTATAATATGTTTAAAAAGGGCATAGTAAAGTATGTTACAAAAAGTCACAGTATAGTAGTAGTAGTAGTAGTAGTAGTTTTTATGACATACGATACTCCGAATTCTCGTGAAAAAGTATGCCATAAAAATGAAAAAAGTCAAAGTGGTGATGAGGTCTTAAACTTCATGAAAACAGTCTTCATAGGCAGGAAATTTATCTTCAGGATTTCATCTATTTATTGGGATTTTGCAGGAGGCAATAATTCATACTGTACATTTCACCATGAGGAAACAAAGTGCTGAAGTTGATGACCGTGTATACATAGGTGAATTCATTACATGCGTGTCTCTTCTCAGTTCCAGAGGGTGGTCCACCTAATGTCTCAGAAGTCGTGGCGGATTGCAGACTTGTTCAGCGCTGTGGTCCAGTTCTGTAAGCTACATGAGAAAGAGGAGGAGGAGGGCCGCTCTCTGTCCAGCCTGTTCGATTGGCTGCTGGAGACCCTGTAGGGCCCTGTAGCTTCCTCATATCACAAACAAAAAGACACTCCTCACTCTCTGTCACACTTCTAACATGTTCCTGTTTGCCTGATCCTGTCTCATCACACCAAGTGTCTCCCACTGCAAGCTGAAAGCACAACGCGATCGGCATACTTGAGAATTTCATACACCTCAATCTGTCCATGGACGTTGTGTTGTTTGTCTGTTCACAGCCATGAATGGACCAGTCTCCCTTTAATAAAAGCATGTTTTTGTTTTCAGATTCACGTCTCTAGTGAGACACAAACACAGAGCTAGACATTCCTGATGGGGATGAACTAGCCTTCAAGAGGTTATAGTCAGCAGGTTTTAACTGCTCCAGAATATATGATTATACATATATATATTTACAGACTCTCACAAAGAAATGATGTGTTTATTTATTTATTTATTTATTTCAAATGAAAACATATGAAGCAAAGAACCAATAGAAGATAGGAAAATCAGGTTAAATCCTTCCCACAACTCAACATGTTCAAAACTTTTGTATCAAAACTATCTTGTAAAAGAGGCTGTTGAAACGTAAGCCCAGAAAAACTCTTTCACTTTCTTCTGATAGCCACTTAAAAGTGCACATTTGCTTAAGATAAGCAAAACGCCCATATCTTTGTTGTGTTCATCAGCCAACATACCACCTCTGTCGTGACCTTGAAATTCAGTTTTAAGTACGTATGTTATCTCGTTCATGTTACTTGAGAACTGATTATTTTGGATAGCTGTACTGTATATACTGTAGATTTGGAACTGCTGCACCTTGGAGTAGTGGACTGCTCTCTTTAGCTTTTACTATGTCAGGAAGACAGAGTAAGGTTTGTAATGTTGAATTTGTACGTGAATTTGGTCTGTTTATTTCTATACTTAGTGGTACTCTAGTGTTACATCAGCATTGGGAAAAAAAAGCACACGATTCAGCTGTAAACTCTGTCACAATAGAACTGAATGTATTTATCTTTTGACATCAATACATTTCTGTGATGTGAAATACAAGTATGCTTGATCATTAGTAACATTCAGCAAACATGACACATTTATCCACATCAGCATCACATTCTGTTGCCTGGTTTCCCCCAAAAGCATGTCGCAGATGTAGTAAGAATGTAATCCAAATCTACTGAATAAACATTCATCATTTTATTTTGCTTTCAGATAATACTGCTGAGTAAACATCGCAGAAACGTACAAAGGCAGTGGGAACAACAGTAAAGATTAGCTTTGTAAGCTGTTAATGGGCTCATGAAGATGAAACATGGGCAAACATCTCTGGTAATGCTTATTTATGAATATGATTAAACATAACATTTGGTATGTTTACAGCTCAGATAGCGGAGTCTAGCTCACACTTACTGAAAGTCTTCAAAGAACTAGTCGACATTTTGGGAAATATGCTTACTTACTGTCTCGGCAAGTGTTAGAAGAGAAAATTGATCTTATTCGCATAAAAACGTCAGGCAGGGGAATACAACTCCTGTAGCCTGGCTTTGTCTTAAGTATAAAAATTCATGTAGCGGGTTTGTTTAATTGTCAACACAAACAGAATAGCAAAAAAAAAACAAAAACAAGAAGTCGTGATCAAAGGGGGAGTCCTCTTCTGAGGAACCTTGGCTCCTGCCATTCATGTAGATGCCACTTGACATGCTACACCCATCCAGACGACATCATAGACCAAATACACCCCCCTATTGGCAACAACACTCCCTGATGGAAGTGCACCCCCCCCAGGCAGGACAATGCACCATGCCACACCACAAAAAGTGCTCAGGAATGGCTCGGCAGGCGTAACTAAGCTCAAGGCGTCAACCTGGCCTCCAAATTCCCCAGATCCCAATCCGATCGAACATCCACTGGGCATGCTGGTACCTTACCTCACAACCCACAGGACTCAAAGGATCTGTCCACAACGCCTTGGTGCCAGACGACACAGGACACCGACAGAGGTCCTAACTCCATGCCTCAAAAGGTCAGAGGTCCCATCATAGATCAGATTGGGATCTGTGAAATTTGAAGGCTAGGTCGATGCCTTGAGCTCTTTGTCACATTCCTTGGGCCATTCCTGAGAAGTTTTTGCAGTGTGGCTACTGCCATCAGGGGTACTGTTGCAATGAGTGGGGGTACTTGGTCTATAACAATGTTTAGGTGGGTGAAGTTCGTAAAGGGGCATCCATGTGAATGCCAGGACCAAAGGTTTCCCAGCAGAACATTGCATTGTAATAATACGATCAATGTTATTCACTTCACCTGTCAGTGGTTTTAATGTTTTGGCTGATCGGTGTATGTACTTCTGGATACTACGTGGCTTGTTAATAACTTTGTAGGCATACTTTTAATCTTTGGAGTCTTTATGCTAAGCTAAGCCAATCGCCTCCTGGCTTTGTCCAAGCAAATGCCCCAAACTGTCAGACTGCTCCAAAAGCTGAAGAGTTCAAAATACTTGTTGACATTTTTATGAGCAAAATTACCATGCTGTTAACGCCACAGTAAATGGAAGGGAAGGTCTACTGGTAAAACCCAGTACGAATTTGGTACAGTCAGGGAACAAATGAAGTTTCAGACTGAGTAACAGAAGGGACATCAGAGAGACAATACGATAATCAAGTGACTATGAATTGCATTGGCACTTTAACCTTACACAGATGTCGTGAATTCAGTCGGTATTCCACAATTGCAAAGATAAACAGAGGGTCAAACTGATTGTGAGCATGTATCTGCCAGTCTGAGCCTGTTAAGGGTCGAGGGAAGGGTCAGTGCCAGATCCGGCATGTGTTATCCTTGCTTCCTGCAGGAGAGCACAAACAAAAACAGGTGGCTGCACAGAGGGACACAGCTGCACACTTTTCATCTAAAATGTGCAATTAAGCATTTGTGACGGTTGCTGAGGAGCAGCTCACACGCCGCTCGAGGCTACGTTTTAACAGCGCGTGGCTGTCAGATGTATGTGTGGCTGTCAGATGTGGGACGTGTGAGTGTGTGTGTTAGTGCATACCTGTAATGATAGTGTCACCCTCATAGTTGAAGACGCAGGAGAAGATCTCGTCAGTGTGCCCCTCTAGGACTTGTAGGCAGACTCCAGACTTAACATCCCACAGACGAGCTGTCTTGTCTGAGCTGGCAGTCAGGACCCTGCTGCCCTGGGGGCTGAAACAGATCTACCAAGAGAGGCAGCAGAGTCTTATTCAGAGGTGTGTGTGTGTGTGTGCGTGTGCATGTGTGGGATAGAGTAAGCAAGAGAGAGTGCTGAATAAGAGATTATGCCAGGAGAGGTTGAAATGACAAAGAGAGATGGGAAAATGAGGGAGCTCAGAACACGTTTACCTCATCAGCAACATTATTCCTAAGAGGTCATTCAACTTTAAATACTTACGGAGGATAAAGGCACCAGTGGCACTACTTAGCAAGGAGTTTTTCCAGTAGTGTATTATGAAAATCACGGCTGAAGCTGATTGTGTTAAAGCCCGGGTTTATCGTTCCCTGAATGGTTTTCTATCCCCATTGTGAGCTGAAGGAAGCGATGATTAAATGAAGCCGGCTCTAGATGGCCATGAAAGTAAAGTATGTTTTTATTAAACTCCAAACTGAGCACCAAGGAGTGACCCCAGACAGGAAATGGAAACTGACAAGAGAAGAAACTGACAAAGATAGAAGACCAGGGGAAGAAGATGAAAGTGGAAGCTATGATGGGAACAGAGATGGAAAGAAAACAGTTTTAAATGGACAGAGACGAGAGAAAAAAAATCAGGAAATAGGAAATGACAGGAAAGAGGTATAAATAAACAAGACGAAAGCTGTGTCCCAATTCCATATTCACACTAATTCTAACCTCATTTCCTGAATAGAGTGTTCAGTTGTCAACACAGATAGTGAAATTGCTTGATTTTTAAATGTGATGTTAATGGATGCTACGCAGCCTGAGGTACCATGATCTCTGGCACAACTGCGTTGAGGAGTCATTATCCTTTTCAAAAGCTGAATGGTTGATCTCCCTTGTTTTCTTTTGTAGCTTCTGTGTTGGCTTCAATGCAGAGTTAGAGACATTTGAGTCATCTTCTTCATCAAATCTCCAAATTAAAACTTAAATCGCATTGAAATGGCCTCATTGGCAATGTTAATGTTAGGAGCACAAGTAACTTCCTACAAGGTCATACACAAATGTCACTTAATCAGCCATCTTGTTTCTTCCCCTTCATACTGTACAGTACAGTACTGTAAATGTGCTCAAACAATTTCATGACTATGTGGCATTTGGACTAAGAAAAATCCACCATTTTGGTCTGAATTAAGTGCAAGAAGAAAGGTATGGTGTGTTTAAAGTAGAAGGATTCTCCCAGCAGAGATGAAATATTTGAAAACAAAATGTTTTATTAAATTCCTGACATGAAATGGTATTTTTAGAATCTGTATAGAAACACGCATCCAGGAATTTAGAGTCAGTCATTCAATTAGTAGTCCATCATTTATTTTTCCCAGGAAAAGGCAGCAAGGTGAATTAACAAAAGGAGGGACCTGAGACATAATGAGAGACATAATGAAAGTAAAATTAAAAGCATACAAAGCGAGACTGAAATAGAGGGATAGAAATGGAAAAAAAGGGAAAAAAAACATGGTCATGGTTAAGAGGCATGGAGGGGAGGGGGAGAGGTGCCCTGTTAGAGAGAGATTAGTGTCATAATCCTCTGAAATGATCCTCCATCCAGCCTACTTATTACTGACTGCCTGATGTTTCAGTAAACAGAGGTAACTTCTAAGCCCCTCATGCATGGAGACCCTCTGAGCCAGAACCTGCAGGACACACACACACACTCATGCAGAACAATGAACCTGGAGAGTGGTAATCAGGTAAAATCATTCCCATTTAAATACAAGGTCAGTGCAGGGTTAGAAAAACCCACATACCTTATGCCTGTGTATCAGCTAATACTGATGTGTGATCACATGTGATGGCATGGGTGCAACATTTAGTGCAAAGGCTAATACCACGAGCTTATGGTCAGGGATGACAGGTGGTATTTGTAATTTCTCACTGAGATCTACCTTAAAAACATCTAGTTTGAAAGCCAGAGACTCATTAGCCAGATGAACAGAAGCATCACTACAGTCCTATGGCCTACTTACAGAGTTAGTTTACCATGTGACACAGTGAGCACAAAACAGCCTGAAGCCTGAACTCCTGTCCCTCTACTTCACCATCATGCTTTATCCCATGTTAACAAGGAAAGGAAAAGCAATGTCATATTTACAGCACTGGGCAGGAGAGCTGTAGATAGATACTGAGAGTTAATTCATTCATTCATTTTCTGTAACTGCTTATATTGTTAGGGGTCACGGGGGGGCTGGAGCCTATCCCAGCTGACATTGGGCGAGAGGAGGGGTACACCCTGGACAGGTCGCCAGACTATAACAGGGCTGACACACAGAGACAGACTATTCAACTATTCAAGCTCACATTCACACCTACAGCCAATTTAGAGTCACCAATTAACCTGCATGTATTTGGACTGTGGGAGGAAGCCGGAGTACCTAGAGAAAACCCACGCTGACACGGGGAGAACATGCAAACTCTGCACAAAGGGGCTCCCTACCCCGGGGTTCAAACCAGGAACCCTCTTTCTGTGAACAACGCTAAGCACTGTGCCACCCTGAGAGGTAATGTTACACCAAAATCACAAGCTCATTTGCACCTGCGAGGCTCCTGGTTATGCATTCCCAAACTAGTGGTTGCGCCCAGTGGCCAGTTATAATAATATTCCCAAACAAGTCTGTGAGACAATGCCATAAAAACAATTCTGATGAAACTATATATAGAGCCTAGGTGCTGCTCTGTTCCACCATGAAAAGCTAAACCGTAAGAAAGTTTTCTTTACCATAAAGCTATTACTTTATAGCTTTTGACAGCCTTAGAGAGACACACTTACTGCTATATAATCCTATGGGATAAATTCATAGTTGCAGAATGTTAAAAGAAACTCATTGTTTTTCAATATCAAATGAGGACTGGCTGGATATGTTTAAATTTCAGTGGAAATGCAGAAACTCACATGTGTGGCGTGAGTTTGGGTGGAAATCTTTTATTCGTTTTTTTTAATCACACTGAAGCAGAAAGCACATTTCTCTGGAGGGGACGCCAAGTGCTGGAGACAGTGTGGGTTTCAGGAAGCCAATCACTGGCATGTATTGTGGGAGTGTCCTGTGATCAGGCCTTTCTGGACATGATTTCATAAAGCACTATAAAAGATACTTCACACTGATCTTCCTTTGCAGTTTTCTACATTATTTTTAGGATGTATGGATTTTAAGGCAAGGTGTTCTGACAAATATATGTTTGGTATTTTGATATCTATTTGCAAGAAAGCCCTCACAAGGCGCTGGTTGGTTCCTGAACCCCCCACATTAGAGGAGTGGATAGATATTGTAAATTACATTTATGTTATGGAAAAGACTACCTTTTCTCTTCATCTTCAGAAACATGTGTTCATTAAATTCTGGGCAAAGTAGGTAAAATACCTAAGACCCTTTCGACCTGATTTTGTGAAGGTATCATACAAAAGACCCTATGGTGTTTAGTCAAGCAAACCTCATTGACTGCTATTCTATTTTCTTTCTCTTTAATCCCTTTTCAAGTCTCCCGGACATATGGCACTTATATGTACACTTAATCTCACCCTAAATGTTCTACAAAGTTCTTAAATTGTTAAAAATTTGAACAGCAGGGGAAATTACTTTGTTTATCATGAAACTAAAAACAGAGACTCCTGTTTTTCTTGACTCTGTTATGTCTTGTTAAAATAAAAAGTCAGAGCAAAAGTAAGTATTGATTTGGGTTACAGAGACAAAACACTCAGGTTTTAGCTTTTAAAAAAAAACTTTGAAACTTTGGCTTTCTATGGTGACATAAAATTACTTTACATGGGCAATGGCAAAGAAGTCATTATGGGTCCAGTGGCTTACCTTAGAGATCTCTCCATCATGGCCCTCTAGAGTCACAAGACACTGATCTGTGGTTACACTGAACACTCGTGCTGTACCTGACAGAAAGAGACAGGCAGGGTTGTTAGTGTACATGCACTGTACTTTTTTACATGTCAAAATGTAGACTTTGTTGCATTTGGGCCTTGGGAAAGCGGCATATACACGACAGGTAAAAATATAGAGGATGTATGGCAGTCATTTTTTTGCTGGAGAGTGAGAAAAAGGTGGAAATGTGTAAAAATATGACACTCTGAATGAGAAAGTGAACTTACATGTACATACTAGCACAAGTTCTAGTATACGTTTCCTAGTAATGTACACTTGTAAGCAAATTAGTCTCACCATCAGCAGAGGCAGAAGCAATGAGCTGACCACTTAGATCAAAACACACATCTAGCACCTCTTCTTTGTGTCCAACTAGAGTGGCCACACACTTCCCACTGACTGCTTCCCACAACTGCAAGTGCATACACACAACACAAAACCATCAGTGGCACAAGTGAAGAAAGACACAGGCAGGAGAACACATTAAGTACAAAAACTAGGACACATACATGTGAACAAACACGTACACAGTCTCATAAAATGTACTTGCATGCAGCTGTAGCTGTATTAAGTGGCTTTACTTTAACTAACTCCCCTGGAGGAATGCAGTGAGGTGGATAATTCTTCAGAGCATGACTCATCTTGGCATAATTAAGATATTAGGATTCAATTTTTCTGCTTTAAATGATGGAGACCTTAGAGACAGGAGGTAGGGAGAGACGGGGAGTGGGAAGTGGAGGAGGGTGAATATGAATGACAAGAGCCATCCATCTCACACACATTGATTTGAAATAGTTAAAGATGTCAAATGAATAACCAACTATTGATAATATAATTTCAGTCTGTAAAGAGACTTTTTTGGCAAAATAATTTTATTAGAGTTCAGTAAACACACACACACTTGCAGGTTTTGGGCTGATGATCGTTTACCTTGCAGGTTTTGTCCATGGAGCCTGTGACTATGAGGGAGCCATGCCAGCTAAACTGAACATTGCTGATTTCCCCCCTGTGACCAATCAGAGTGTGGACACGTCTGAGAAAACAGAAAGAGCAGAAATGAGGCAGCTGTGCACTCATGCATGCAGAATCTTTAGGTGTCATGCATGCACTGTGCAGTATAAATGATGACACACATGCAGAAATTGATGCATGCAATGCAATAACAACAATGATGTCTGACCTTCCTGAAGCAACATCCCATATAGCAGCAGTGTGGTCGAAGGAGCCTGTGACGAGCTGATTTCCCACAGAGTTAAAACACAGAGAGAGGACCTCTGCAGTGTGACCCTGGATGAATAGAAAAGGAGATCATTATCCCTCACTGTCTCATTTCTTTTCTCCTATAAACTCTCGCTCTCTCTCCATCTATGGATGAAAATGCACACAGACACAATAACACAGGAATAATTTACCCACTAAATGATCGCCTGTATATTAAATAATTGTAACAGTGTTATGTTGAATTCATGAAGAAAACTTTGTTTTTCTCACATGCCTCCAAAGTGAACGAAGAATCAAAAAATTTGGAGATTACACAGGTTCTGTGTTTAACAACAGCAAAACTACTTCAAAGCCTCCATTAATAAACTCTCACACAACTCGTGCAGTATAATCCAAGTCTAATTTATTCTGCCTCATGCTCAGTACTTCCCAGGCACATGCATTTTCACTATGAATTTACTGTTTAAAACACTTCTGCATAAACAGTCCCGCGCACGGAGGAGTTGCGCACCTGAGCAAGTGCGTGCATTTGAACATTGCTCATTGGAATGCGCCAGCAGAGCTTAAATGCAAGCACTTGCCCAGGTGTGCTACTCATATTCTTAAGTGTTTTAAATCATAAGGTTTTAGTAAAAATGTGTTTTGTTGTGTTTGTTTTGGAAGTACTGAACATACGGCTGAATAAATGAGACTTGGATTATATGGCATGAGTTGTTTGAGAGTTTATTAATGGAGGTTTTGATATAGTTTTGCTGATGTTAAACGCTACCCCCTTTTACTCTAGTTCAGGCCTATTCAATTAGCAGGCCACATGTGGCCCAGAAGCAACCTCTGAGTGGCCCAAGCAGGGATTGGTACCGAGACCCTGTATTAAACAGGTTACCTGCAAACCAAATGTAGCTAAGGTAGCCGACCTGTGGACAGTGAGTCTCCTCAGTAGAGGGGAGACAGAGAGCAGGATGAAGGATTGATACTGATGTCTGTGTTCTTCATGCTTATAGAACGTTACTTTTTTTTCCCTCAGTATTGTGATGTCAGGAAGAATATTTATTTTACTGACATGTTAGATTTGTTTCCAGTGAGATATGATTGACTTTATATAGTGACTTTGTTCTTGTAAACATGACATTGATAGGTTGCTCGCTGCTGAAAATGTGGCCAATCGACATTTTCTGGTTTTAAAATCCAGCCCAGTTGAATCTGTAATTGAATAGCCTTGCTCTAATTCATCAAGAGTTTTCTGTTTTTGGATTCTTTGTCCATAGTGGAGGCACGCGAGAAAAACAAAGTTTTGTTCATGAATTCGAGGTAACACGGGGTGACTAATTGGTATGCAAACGATCATTTTGTGAGTGAAGTATTCCTTTAAAAGTAGATTCTTCAATTCTTGAAAATAACGACAACAATAATGAGCATGTGCTTAAGATTCTACGCTCAATTGACTGCTGTCAGTATGATTGATTCTTTGTGGTGTGAAGTACTGATAGAACAGAGAGCTGCAGAGAGTTGCTTCTCACTGAGATGGAGCCAGCCAACCAACCAGTCACACCACGGACCCACGTGCAGTCTGCACATCAAAGAGAGCTCACTACTCCCCTCAGATTGGGTTATCAGCGGCTTTATTAAAGAGTTACACTTGCATCTGCCATCAGATCATGGGTGGATATGTGGGGCAGAAAAGGCGCTGACCATCGGCAGGGTCAACAACATTTAATTTAGGAATAATTACTCTTAGAAGTGAATGAAAAGTGAATCAATGCATTATTCATGAAAAGTTGGAAGCCTGGAAGCCAGAAAAAACAGAGCAAGAGAGGCATTGGGATATAGTGAGTAAAGAGAAGATTACTCACAGTCAATGTGTGCACCTCCTCCCCAGTCTCCACATCCCACAGCTTGGCAGTGGCATCCATGCTGCCTGTAGCCACCAGTGTACTCTGGGGGTTGAACGCCAGGCACATCTACACAATACAAAACTCTCTTTTACAGCTACTAGTGCTGGAATCTACTACTAAGCCAACCTATACTTTATCTCAGCACAAGAACGTAATTCCAGTACAACCATGAAACTACACAGTTTGCCTGGTACTGCAGTGTAAAAATGTGCATAAACACTGACTATGTACAATAGCTTATAGCATATGAAACAAAAAATTACAAAACACAAACAGTAACTGAATCATTTTCAGTTACAACATACTGTCATACATACTATTTCTGCCATGTGTCCACGAAAGGTATGAAAACATTTGCCCGTCTCTGCACACCACAGTTTGCAGGTCTTATCAAAAGAGCCAGTGGCAATCTTGTCTCTAAGTTTCAGCAAGATAAAAATAAACAAAATAAACTGAGAGTCAGATATAGCAGTGTGCTCAGATGCTATTAAATTTTTGCTGAAACAGCTCATTACCCATATGGGTTGTTGAATGCAACTGCAAACACCACATTTCTGTGACCCTCCAGCTTGTGCAGCTCTGTGCCTGAGGCTGTGTCCCAAACTCTGCATGTCCTGTCATAGCTCGCAGTTATAAACCTGCACAGTAACGCGGGGAAGAGTAAAGAAAAATGTAACAATGAAGAATGCAAAACCTTTCCTCAACTGTTCTGTGTGGTGCAGATAAACCTACCTTGACCCTGATTTGTCAAAAGCAATGTTTGTCAGTGGCAGTATGTGTGGCTTAAGCTCCTACAAAAAAGACCAAAGAAAGGCAATATAGTTATTTACTTCATTCATCTTTAAGATTGCCCATTTAATATCCACATATAACTACTCTGCATTGATGTAATTGGAAGACCTCCCCCTCCCAGCCCACCAGTGGTGGAGGGATTTTCTCTCTTTATGCAGAACAGCAGAGTCTCCTGCCAGTTTAAGACAGAAAACATCCATATCTCAGACCTCCAGTCACATAACCAACCCTGATCTCTTACCAATTATATTTTGTGTATTTCTTAACACAGTGAGACATTCATGAAGAACCTGTTGTGAATATTTTATCAGACCATTGGCTGCTTACTTGGCCTCTAATTTTAAGATGTGGTAACCTAACCACTGCTGCTCTCTAGTGCTTATTTGGAGTACTGGCTGATTTTGCAACTCAAACGTTTAACTTTTCACAAAGAGCAAAAATCAGGGAGCTAATATATTGCTGTAATTAGCTGATGTTGCCAAAATTTTCATCATTCAAAATGTTTTCAACTGCCTAGACAAAAATGTTTGCACTGATACAAAGGACAAAGAGAGTAATCCGACAGATTTTAGGACCTGCCCGGGGACCCTGAATATCAAAACAATGTAATGGAAAATCTATGAATGCATAAACATCACTGTGTTGACAAAGTATGTATGAGTCCAGTGTCTGACCTTGAAGAAACAGAAACTGTGGTGGTCCTGCTGGCCCTGTTTCTGCTGCAGTCGAAGGATCAGCTGTTTTACCTGATTGGCGTGGGACTCTGACCTGATCAGAGGCTCCAACTGCCTGATTTCTGCCAACATTTCATCTGGGTTTGTTCTGCATGGTTGAAAAAAATGCAGTTTTTTTCACAATTTTAAACTTCAGATGACCTGATAACAATAATTCAAAAAATGATAACATGGGAGAAATGATATACAGAAAAAGATCAATCATTCAGCAAATCTTAGAGGTCAGAATGTTAAGTACAAACATGCATGAATGAGACACTGTTGGAGATGAAAAGCTCAACAGACATTTAACTCACTCAGCTTTCGACCCAAATATAAGCAGAGAAGACACATTATTCTTCTTGTTCATTAGAGTTTGCTCATGAGTTCCAATATGAGATGAACTGAACTGTTTAACTTTATCCTCAAGGTAAAACAGATTTTTAGTGTGTTACCCTAAACAGCTTTATCATTTAAAATAAGGTCACAGGTGCATCAGACACATAAAATACTACATAGACCTGACCAATGGTAGATCACATTAAAAACAGCCGTCCTTCCTTCCTGCTGCTGTTAGACTACACATCCAGCACTGCTCCCAGTAGACCACACATACGAAAACTATGGACAGTCCATCATCACTCGTCACAAAGTCGGCTACTCAGCCTGTCCATTCAATATTATATCTTGGTTTTTATTTTTTACTGCTCACCATCAGTGACTCATGTGCGATATCAGTATATGTTAAACTGTGCAATATCTATATTTCCATCGATCAATAATGTAAAACCAGTCATTCAATGCATCTCTTTATTATAGTCTGCTTCCTTATATTGCTTTGTGTTTTTATACCATTTGCTTATTGCATTTACACTGATCATCCAAAGCATTAAAACCACTGGCTGGTGAAGTGAAAAACATTGATCATCTTGTTACAATGCAATGTTCCGCTGGGAAACTTTTGGTCCTGGCATTTATGTGGATGCCACTTGACATGCACCACTCACCCAAACACAGCGGCAGACCAAGTATTGCCTCTTACGCCTCTCAGGACAATGCACCATGCCACACCGCAAAAACTGCTCAGGAATGGCCAAAGGGACATGACAAAGAGCTCAAGGCATCAGCCTGGCCTCTAAATTCCCCAGACGCTAATCTGATCAAACACCCTTGGGATGTGCCGGTATCCCAGAGGTATCCCTGATCCACAGTGGGGCCTCCCTGGACTGGATTTGGCTCTAACATGTCAAGACATGGACACTGAACCTCCGGGGTGTCCTGTGATGTCTGGCACCAGGGCGTTGACTGCAGATCCTTTGAGACCTGTCAGTTGTGAGCTGGGGTACTGGCAGGTCCCACAGATGCTCAATCAGAGTGGGATCAGGGGAATTTCGAAGCCAGGTCACCATTTTGAGCTGTTTGCCATGTTCCCCGGGTCATTCCTGAGCAGTTTTTGTGGTATGGCATAATGCATTTTCACTGCCAGTGGCAAGTGGCCGATTGGTGTATATATTGCTTTGTATTTTACTGTTTTCTGCTGTTGCTTCCTGTTTTAACTATCCTTTTGCTGCTGTAATGTTGCAAATTTCCCCACTGTGGGCAAATAAAGGATTATCTTATCTTATCTTATCTTATCTATCTCCACCCTACATACAAAAGGGCTCAGGTGGTTTGTTAATAAACCCTGTCTTTTACCTTATACACTGCTCCGAGGTCATAGACAGGGCTATATGGGGATATGTCTGAATAGTTTAGTGATAAAATGACAGTATTTGTGAGAGATGAACAACACTCCTATATGAGGATATTATGACATCATAAAGTAATCAGCTAACCATAGTGCTGTTAGCTAACGTCAGTTAACTGTTAATGTAATCATGTAAAATACAACTCACTCACTCTGGGGTCAGATCCAACAGGTCGATTGATTTGGTCTTCAAATATCCTCCTTTCTCGTATTCCAAGGCTATACCTGGAAGTAGAAATATTAATTAAACGAGGGAAGTCCACTTATGCCGGCTAACCTGAATTGAGCAGCGGTTACACACGCTAGCATAATGCTAACTTAGCTAAACAACAATATGGTTATGGAGTGGAAAGTTACAGTAAAGTGGGGCTACAGCAAGTTGTCGGTTGAAAACAGAACTGACGTTACAGTTAGGACAACTTAAAATATTCGTATTACCTGGTGGATAATATCTGAGAAGGAGCCGCTTGAGTTTCATTTTACCATGTATTTAGCCCACTTTACACTGCCATTCAACAAACCGTTGCCATGGCGACAAACTCCCAGCACATGCCCGCGTGCACCCACTACGCATGCGCAGTACGAACATAAACATCCCCAGAACTTGAATGACAAGTTGGTTAAAACAAATACCAAGCTGGGATGTTAGCTGCTGCTCCTTTATTTCCACATCCTGGGGGCACTGACAAGGAGAAATGTTAGTCCTCGCATCATTTCGTGTCTTGACTGAATTTCTGGGACTTTTGTGAGTTGTCAGTGATGTATTTTAGGCCAGGTGAAGTGAGAAATATGTGAGGAATAAACAGCATTGCTATGAATTTCTAATCCCAAAGTCAGTTCAGCTGCTCAGTGCTTTGGAAGACTCAGAACTCAGACTCCTTAACTTAATTTTGTATTGTGAATGATTGTATTTTTGCACTTACACGTTATATAGCCTTCTGCTTCCCACAGCTGTTTAATTAACTCTTTTATATAGTAAGAGAATGGGTTAATCATTTTTTATAATAACTCCTTAATAAGAAATACATTTGCCTGTATGCTGCAGAGAGGGTGTCACCCTATTCCCAGGTACAATTTGCCTGCCTCTGCCTAACAAAATAAGTTTAATTTACCTCTGTTAACCTGTCTTCTGTCTTGTGTGACATAATGTATCACACACTCAAGGTTTGCACAGATAGCAAAACTGAAGGAAGTATGCTTTCGTCACCTACCAGGTTGAAGTCTATTGCTCATAAACTCTGGCTAAGGTACGTGCAGATCATAAAGATTATGTGTGTATATCCTAGCTACTATGAGCACTGATAACTTCAAAACTGGTCATTGAACTGAGGGATAGTCCAGGTAGTCAGACTTCAGATACAGACCAACGTGCTCAGGCAGAGCTCCTGGAAATAAAAACAAAAGAAGAGAAGAGAAGGGAAATTCTGCTGAGATAAAAGCATGGGCAGTTGGGCCAAGCTGAAGTCCTCCGGCTGGGCTTATCCTACCGCAGTCCTGTCACTTTATGGGTTTTTTGCCAATTGCAGAGTAGCAGAGCCCTTCCTCACACCATATCTAATTGGACCACACAAGAACATCTCTGAAGAAGTGGTAAGCATGACAGACACATACACGTTTGCATATGTTTAAATACATCAAGTTTTTGTACAGGAGCTCTTATCTGAGACCAACTCTTCTGTTTTTATTGACAATGAGATATATATACTGTGGACAAGAGGCGGAAACAGTGTGCCTGGATCAGGATTGCTATTTCTCCACAGGTGACCAACTACCTGTTCCCTATCTGGACGTACTCCTACCTCGCCTTCCTTTTCCCTGTCTTCCTCCTGACTGACTTCCTGAGGCACAAGCCCCTCATTGTTGTACAGGGGCTCTTCCTGGTCACCAACTACATCCTGCTCTGCTTTGTACCCGGTCTGCCTGCTATGGTCTTCCTTCAGGTCTGCTGAAAAATTGATAAATATGCTTAAAAATAGTTAAATAGTAATACTTTACTTTATGTAACACATTAGTTTTATTAAGAATAATCAAAGCTGCAGCACTTGTGTGTCCCGACAAGTACATTTATTAAGAAAAAACCCTCAAAATATCTTTTTAGATAATGCAGAAAGACTATAATTGTACTGTTAACGGACATAATATGGTATTTCTGCACTGTTGCATATTACTCAAGAAGAACTTCTAGAGATGAATTGCATTATATTATGCGTTAAGGTTGCAGTCTCTTTCAAACTCTCCCATCCCACCAACAGGTCAACTATGCTGTAGTGACGTCCACAGAGGTGGCCTACTTTTCCTACATTTACAGTGTGATTCCAGTTGAGCATTACCAAAGAGCCACTGGTTACCTGCGCAGTGCCATGCTGGCTGGATATACATTTGGTGCCAGCCTGGGCCAAGTGCTGATTTCCCTGGCAGGTAGGGCTTCCTCGCCTATATAGACAGAGCAAATAAAAATATTAGATAGTATTGTTTATCTGTATTTTCTCCACATATATCTTCCTTTACAAAATGTCTTGAGTGATTTGAGCAAGCACTGATGAAATATGGTCTCTAATAAACAGGAGTGGACTACTTCTACATCAATGCAATCACTCTGGGGATTGTAAGCATGGCTTTTCTCATCTCCTTCTGGTTGCCCATGCCCCAGAGGAGCCTGTTCTTCAAAGGGAAAGAGGCTGCAGCTGTGGGCTCACAGTCCCAGCAGGAGGGGGCTCTGGGATCAGACGGCCTTGAGGAACCAGTGAGGGATAGGGATGAGGTTGGCTCTGTGAAAGAGAAGATGGAGCATAATGGCAGTGCTGGCTGGTGCAGCAGGGAGACTGCAGCCAATGCAGGCCGTCTACTTTGGCAAAGCTTCAGGGAGTCATATTCTTCCAGGTATTTTCCTTTCTTCTGATTATTTATCAATACACCTCACACTTGAGTACAGATCTGCTGAGCATATACCTTTAGCACATCTTGCCAGTATTAAAGTTTAATGTACTTTACTGTAGCAAATTAACTAGTCTCTATAATGTATTCATACAGTAGCACTCTGACAGCCCTCTAATTACAATCATGATTATAATCTGTTTTAATGATTACCACCATGCAGGAACTTAATCTACTGGTCCCTGTGGTGGGCTCTGGCCACAGCTGGCTACGTGCAGGTTTTCAACTACATTCAGCTTATGTGGGACCATATAGAGCCATCTGCCACATCATCCATCTACAATGGAGGTGTAGAGGCTGCGTGCTCCCTTGTAGGTAAGACTGGTTATGAATGTGTGTGTGTGTGTGTGTGTGTGTGTGTGTGTGTGTGTGTGTGTGTGTGTGTGTGTGTGTGTGTGTACACAAATAACAAGAGAAAATACATTCTGTAGTTGCCATTTCTGGTAAGATCATACTTGAGCTACTTCAGTCTGATTCAGTTTTGTCATGTACAGTTCTTAAAGCATGAGTCTGGTAATAGTCTATATTTTTCTAGATGTCAGCAAAGCCCCAAAATAAAAAAATCAGAAATACTTTATTGATTCTGAGGGGAAATTATGATTCGTTACAGTAGCTCCAATGTAAAGAATAGAGAATTATAAAAAGTAAGGATAAGAGTATGAAATATAAGTGTGTAAATATAAAGCAATGAAATAAAAATGACATGTGCATTAAAATAACATAAAAATGTGCATTATGCTACCATGTTTAACACTGGTACTTAAGCTATAGAATTAAAATAAAAAAATAAAATATACAGTGCTGTGAAAACGTCTTTTGCCCCTTGCTGATGTCTTATATTTTTGCATATTTGTCACACTTTAATGTTTCAGATCATCAAACAAATTTAAAATTTTAATACTAGACAAAGATAACCTGAGTAAATACAAAATGTAGTTTTTAAATTATGATTTCATTTATTAAGGGGAAAAAAGTTATCCAAACCTACCTGGCCCTATGTGAAAAAGTAATTACCCTCTAAACCTAATAACTGGTTGTGCCACCCTTGGCAGCAACAACTGCAGTCAAGCATTTATGATAACTGGCAATGAGTCTTTTACATCGCTGTGGAGGAATTTTGGCCCCATTTTCTTTACAGAATTGTTTTAATTCAGCCACATTAGAGGGTTTTCCAGCAGGACCGGCCTGTTTAAGGTCATGCCACAGCATCTCAATCGGATTTAAGACCAGACTTTGACTAGGGCCAGGCAGGTTTGGATAGCTTTTTCCCCTTAATAAATGAAATCATCGTTTAAAAACTACATTTTGTATTTACTCGGATTATCTTTGTCTAATTTTGTTTGATGATCTGAAACATTTACGTGTGACGAATATGCAAAAATATAAGAAATCAGGAAGGGGCAAATACTTTTTCACAGCACTGTATATCGTCACTGTGCTGAGGCTGTAAGTGTGAAAATTACAATATAAAAAAATAAAATTAAAGTAAACATAAGAAATATGTACAGTTATGTGCATTGTATGTTGAATTTATATACATTCAAGAGGTGCAAAATATTGCAATTAGCTTATGTCTCCATGCTGTAGACCTCCACGTTGCTCAGAAACTATTAAAAACGCACCAATGATCCAAATTGTTGCACTACAGAAGACGATCCTTCATTGTGATGGATGTGGCTACTATAGTGAACTTAAAGGTGATCACACATGCTGTATTGCTGTCCTAAATACTCACTAGTCCCTCCTAAAAACAGTATTTAATCCTATTTGAGTAACATTTGTTAATGTATTTATCACCCACAGCTTGGGAATGAGGGCCATAGGGTGGGGGAAGTATTGAAAGACGGACAAACACATTGTTTGTTTTGGTATTTTCTTGTGATTTGCTGACAATAACAGAAAACTCAAATCTGTCTGTTAAGTAAAGCTGGTGATATTACATATTTCTAAGAATAAATGTGCACAAAAACCCATCTAAAAAAAGAATGAAAAGTTGCTTTTGGATGCTGTAATCTCACAGAGAACTGGAGTTTCATAGTGGCAGGGGATGACTGATTGATCCAGGACTTCAGTCAACCCAGAGGAGGGCAGACGACTGCAGCACAACCACATTATATAGAGCAAAATAAAATTTAACAATGTTATTAAAAGTTTCCATGTCTGATGGCACATAGACCTATAAAAACTTGCAATTAAAAGAAAACAACCATGCTGTTCCAGGTTATATGGGATACCTGATGAAATGGAAAATGCGTATTGATTTTGAAAGAGGATAGCAGCACCGTGGTCCTGTTGGCTTACGCTCAACCTGGCACAGCATGAGAAGAAGAGTAATTGCTTCAATTAAGGAGATAGAGTTAGGAGGTAATGGATTCTCTGATTATTGCTGATAGTTGATTCCAAGAGCCGGGTGAAAGAGGTTCATCATAATAGGCGGGTGACGTGGAGGCCAGCAGAGGCATGTGTGTGCATAGAAGCCACATTGCCGTTTGTACCATCATTCAAAGGAAAAGATACTGTTGTTGGGGTTATTAAATGAATCACAACGAGGATGCACAGGCACAGTGGAGGTGTTAATCACATCATCCTTCTCTTCCATGGTCAAGGTGCTGCAGCTGCCTTCTCCGTGGGCCACATCAAGGTGACCTGGGCTGTGTGGGGAGAGCTGGCGTTGGGGTTGTTCTCAGCCGTAGGGACGGGTGCTGTGTTTCTGATGGCATTCACCAGCAGTATCTGGGCATGCTATGCTGGTTATGTGATCTTCAAGTCCTGCTACATGCTCCTGATCACCATCACAACGTAAAGTCACAGTAAAACATCTTCTACTTTTATCTGTAGTGTTTCGTGGGTTTTTCAAAACTGTCCTTCTATGTAGAAGGTATTGCTATTTTATTATGGTAAAGTGACGTAACTGTTCTAGCTGTTGTATTAATTGTCTCTTACACACATGGTCATTATTTCCACCTTATGGATAATCATTTGTTAACAGTCTCATTGTGTAAATACTTTGGGAAAGCACCAATAGCCAAAGCTACAGTATTATTGCAATATTAATATTGAGCTATTCACTTAAAAATAACTTGATATTTGATGCTCTCTATATCCTCCTAAGACCTGAACTTTTGTTTGGTATGCATTTTTTATTTCTCCTAGCTATTTGGGATCAGTAAGACCTGATAAGTATAAAAAACGAAAAACAGGCAACAATAATTAAGTCCAAATGTCCTCAAACGAGACAACAATAAAGTCCCAGTGTCCTCAAACGAGACAACAATAAAGTCCCAGTGTCCTCAAATGAGACGATAATAAAGCCCAATGTCCTTAAATGGGACAACAATAAAGTCCCAATGTCCTTAAACAAGACAACAATAAAGTCCCAATGTCCTTAAACAAGTCAACAATAAAGTCCCAGTATCTTCAAATGACTATCCTCTAGTAAATAGTGTCTTAGCTTGTTACTGTTGCTAAAATTGGTCAAATGTGTTGCGATATAAAACTACAAACATTATTAATCATAAATAAACAAGTTTCAACCATAAAATGTGATCAGGTTTTGGACCTCGTCCACTTTTGTGTCGGGATCAAATACAGACTGACTTGGCACAAATAGCTAGCATCTTGTTTTCACATGGATTAGTGTATTGTGCTCTTACTACCACTAGATGGCACAAAAAGTGCCCACAAATGAGGACAACAGGTCTGAGTTAAGTAGAATGAAGTATAAGGTCAAGTAAACCCAAAATGGGATGTCCTCATGTGAGGACACAGGGTCTCAGGTGGATATTGCCCCGACCTCCAGCTATAGATTATTTTCATTATTGACTAACCTGCTGGTTACTCAAACAATGAATCATTTATCCATAGGTGACATATTCAAATTGCTCCTTTCGTTTGACAAAAATTCCGTCACCTTAAGATATTAAATTTGCCACGATATACAAAGAAAAGTAGAACACACTCTTTGAAGAAGCTGGTACCAGGAAATGTCATCAAAACAGTAAATACATTTTCTGTTGCTCCACTAATTGTTTCAGCTCTATTTTGCATTGCTAAGTATATATACACCATACTTCTCTCAGAAACTATAACCACTGTGTCATTTTAGATTTCAGATCGCATCCAACCTGTCCATGGAGTGCTACGCCTTGACATTCGGGATCAACACTTTTATAGCCCTTTCACTGCAGACCATTATAACGGTCATAGTTGTTGATGAAGCTGCACTGGGACTAGACATTGTGACACAGGTATGTGTGTACACAGTATTCATTTATTACTTTTTTTATTTAATGGCAAAGCACAGGGAATTTAACACTGCCAGTCTGTGGGTGAGCTCACTCCGAATCAACAATGTAAGCAGTGTAGGTTTTCTGCTGGATGACAAATACTAAAATGTGAGGAGAGAGCAGCACCTTGTGGTTGTCATTCACTATTGCATGCTAGACAGGTTTGATGAAGACCGATCATAGCATGACTAAACTAATGATCATGAAAATGACTGAGGGCTTTCTCTGCAGTTCATCATCTACGGCAGCTACTACGCTGTCATCTCGGTGCTCTTTCTGATTCGAGGGACCTACACCGCCTGTATGAATCAACGCAATCCTACACACATAGAAACCAAGGACCAGCAGTCCAGCGTGGAGGTGATCTCTTCAGAGCGTTTCTAAGCAAGGTCAATAAACTGTTATTGTTTTGATAATACTTAGTGAGCAGGAGACTGTTCCATCTGCTGATGGGAAATAAAATTATAAAACTTCCAACAATCCTACTGTTCTCTAATGAGTGTCAAACATCCTACTGCCTCTAAAATGGTGCCCGTGGATACAACAATGACCCTTAGTCACCAAAAGGAGGCTGATGCTGGCTGAATATAGGTATGCCATTTGTAGTGTAAACTTGAATCATCCAGTGGCCAAACATTATACAGAAGCTCAACACTGAAGTGCTATAATCCTAAGAGTGTTAGGTACTGAAGCCATCAGTTCTGATGCCAGGGGCGGAGATACAGTCAAACACCTTAAACAAAGAGAGGCACACTGGATCCGTGCCCTTAAAGGTACCAGGTACCCTGCTCTAAATGAGGACTTTGACTTCTCATCTTTTTTTTTTTTACAGCCATTTTCTTACTCCTAAAATATAATTATAGTTTGTTTAATTATATTGGTATTATGTGACTGACTATTGTTGACTTATATTTTAAATATTGTACTTTATTGTTGGTTTCCTGTTATGAATTTACATGGTCAAACCTTCCTAGCCTGTGAGAGGACCTTTTTTACATTTACTTACTGTGTCATGCCCCTAGAGGCCTAAAAGAACATTGCATACTCTCACCTGTGCACATTTGTGGTAAACACAACTATAATTCCTTACTGTTTGTTTCTGTGTGTCACTGTACCCTCAGGGAGGCACAAGCCGATACACATTGGTGTATTTATAATGTTTCTAGCCTGTTGAAATAAAAGCCTTTTATATATTTCAAACCATCTTGAGTGCCTCGACCTGGATCATTTATAGCTTTTTTTTTTTGGCAACAAGTCTTCTGCTCTTTGAGCACTGTTGGTTTGAGGGACACTAGTAGTTCTCCTGCTGCCTTTCTCTTTCAGTGGATCTTAGTTGCTGATTGAACTTCATGGGCGTTTAACATATTACCTCTTCAATTTGTTATCTCAACAAGAATCTACTGAGGAAGCCAAACAGCACAATAAAGCTGTAATTATTACTGATTAGTGAAGCGTATTAAAGATAAAGATAAAATCCCAGAGATTTGTCTGGCTGCCTGTTTGATTTGTGACACGTGTATCTCGGCTTAAGCTGGACCATCACCAAGGTAGTGCTGCTCTTTGACCGGGTTGTTGATTGACCAAACAAGCTCGACACTTTGACTACCTCAAGTGTTTCCCACAAGGAGGCAAGACGGACAAAGTGGAGGAACGTATGCATGTACCTGAGAAGAGAATAACAGCAGAAGATGGAGGCAGTGAGAAGGTGGAGGGAAGACTGGAGGTATCCCACTACTCTGCTGTGCATTTATGGATTCTTTAGCACAGTCAAACCCCTGGAGCCTTTCCTCATCCCATACTTGACGGGACCAGACAAGAATCTGACGGCAGAACAGGTACAGAAGCAAAGACAAATGACTTAAAGGTGATCTATGCCCATTTTCAAGATTCATACATGATATTCCCATAGTCTAAGACAGTCCAAATAAGTAAGTAAACATGAACAACTCTCCAGAATGCAGTGCTAAAACTCAAATATGCAACGTCATCAAGTATAAAGTCTAGAGCTGCTTGACAGACAATGAATTGGGAAAGATGTTGTAGATGACACTGAGAGCACCCAGGAGCATGTTCTGAGTATATGGGCACATTTTCTGTTTCAGCACTGAGAACACTACAATAAAATAAAGCTCATTTTGGTATAGAGAGAGAAAACAAACACTCAAGGTCCCATTCATTGCCTATGGCGCAGCTCCAGACTTCATACCCTATGACATCACAAGTTTGAGACTTATTTCCCTGGTTTCTGGCTTTGAGAGAGAGAGTAGCTCATGGTCACACGTATTAATTGATCTTTCTTAAGACATTGGAATAACATAAGTGGTGTTCCCCTTTAAGCAAATCACAAACCAGAAAAATGTGATAGTTTAAATCAGGCAGTTAAAAGAGCAATCGTAGCTCAACACTGTTTCAGTTTGCCTCGTCAGTTTGTGGCATTCACATGTTAAATCATTACAAAACAACCAACTTGGTGAATCACAGTAAACAGTTAAATGCAATCTGTACAACTTGAGTGATAAAAATCCAATCACGATTATAAAACCTTTGATTTATTGATATGAGGTAATACAGTGCCTGTCTTGAATGCAATGGCTCTGAAACATTTACTTATTTACATGTTGGTGTTTCTTCTTCAGGTGGTCAATCAAATTTTGCCAGTGTGGACTTACTCGTACCTAGCAATGCTTGTGCCAGTGTTCCTGCTGACTGACTGGCTGCGTTACAAGCCTGTGATGGTGTTCCAGTGTGCTACCCTCTTCATCACCACAGGGATGCTGCTGTGGCTGAAAAGTGTACCAGCCATGCAGGCTATGGAGTTCTGCTACGGGGTGGTGACAGCCAGCGAGGTGGCCTACTTCTCCTACATTTACAGGTGATGTACTGTAGCTCAAAGGGCAGAGCAGAGGACCAGCGATACAAGGTGTCAGGGGTTTGCATTTTACATAGTTGGGACACATGTGACATTTTGAATGTTTTTATTACAGCATGGTGGATCTGAGGAGGTACCGGAAGGTCACGTCTTATTGCCGCAGTGTCCAGCTCCTGGGGTACACGGTGGGCTCTGTGCTGGGCCAGCTGCTCGTCAGCTTTGACCTCATGTCCTACAACAACATCCTGGTGCTTACTCTAGTTCTTACAGCCATTGCTCTCCTCACTTCCTGCCTACTGCCAATGCCACAGCAGAGCATGTTCTTTCACCGTAAACATACTGGACAGAAAACAGAGACAGAGGAAACAAAGAGGGATGCAGGGGATGAAACAGAAGACAAAAGCGGAGCAAAAGTATCCCTGGAAGAAATGAGAGATGAGAAGGTGGAGAAAGGAGAAACTGAGAATGAAGCACAAGTTAGAACAGATGAAAAAGGACCTCAGTGTGAGGACCTTGAGGAGCCTGTCGGTTCACAAAGCTGCGGCCAAGTCCTTCTCCAGCTGTGGAGAGACTTCCGACAGTGCTATTCCTCCAGACAGCTGCTGTACTGGTCAGTGTGGTGGGCGATGGCCTCCTGTGGCTATTACCAGACCGTCAACTATGTGCAGGTCAGTCAGATGAAAAGCTACACACCTGCTTTGTTTGGACGTATTCATGAAGTCATCGCAGTAACTTGCGTGTGTGACGAGTACCTCTATATCAGCTAAATGATCACTGCAATGTACCCTGCAGATGCTGTGGGAGCATGTGCAGCCTTCTCAGGACTTCAGCATCTACAATGGAGGCGTGGAGGCAGTGTCCTATCTGTTGAGTAAGCATTGTATAAAGGTTTCCAGAGCAGAATACAGATTAGGAGACACATTTTTCAAGTGATTTCATTACACACAAAAGTACATATCAAACTAGGGCTGGGCGATATGTCCTGAAAATTACATCACAATATTTTTAGGCTATATCTCAATACATAATATATATCCCGATATTTTTAAATCTCCTCAAAGCACCAAATACCCTCTCTGATACAAAAAAGTTGAATGGATGATTTTTTTCCAAAGAATATTAACACAATGAGATTTTTGATCAGTAATCACCAATAATGTGGATATAACGACTAAGTGGGTTAAGGCAAGTGTTAGAACAAATACAAAGTCTGCTGTTGATAAATTTACACCACTTCACTGTAATGCAGTCTTTAAAATGAGGGGAAAACACTATTTATGCCACATCATGATACGATATCAAAAATCTAAGACAAAATATTATCTCATAAACAATGTTTTCACATAGCCCAGCCCTATTTCAAACCCATTTTCTCAGTGCCTACTAAATTGCCGCCTCCACTACAGTAATCCTATATCAATGTGTTTTACAGGTGCAGCAACAGCCTATGGTATAGGCTTCACTGAGGTGAGATGGGACCTGTGGGGAGAGCTGGCCCTGGGTGGTTTCTCTGGACTCGGGGCATCAGCACTATTCCTCATGACCTTCATCGGCAACATCTGGGTCTGCTACGCTGGTTACGTCATTTTCAAGTGCCTGTACATGCTGCTGATAACGATAGCAATGTAAGAGTGTTGTACGATAAAGGGGGTTGTTTTTCCTCATGATTCAGACTGATTTTTATTGCAGGCATAACAGGAAAACAAAACATCTAAATAAACAATCCTAATCAGGTACCAGATTGCAGCTGACCTGTCAATGGAAAGATACGCTCTTGTCTTTGGAGCAAACAGCTTTGGAGCATTGGTTCTCCAGACGATCCTCACTTCTGTTGTGGTTGACAGCAGAGGGCTGGGCCTGAGCATCATTCCTCAGGTGAGCAGTCTGATCGGAGAATGTCAGCCAGGTCTTCTGTAGATGTAGCAGAAGCGATTACATGTCCACAACAATTGTTTTTTTTTTTTTTTTTTGCAGTTCACCATCTATGCGAGCTACCACCTACTCATCGCTGTGGTGTTTTCTCTTCGGGGACTTTTCACCATTTGGAGAGAGAAGCAGAGACGCAACAAAGAGTCCGACCCTCCAGGCAAAAACGAACCTCCAGACTCCTGAAGACCACAGATTCTGACACCACCAGCTGAGACAATCACTTGTGCTTTTGGTCCCCACTGTGTCCACATGACCACGTGCCAATTTAAAAGCATAGAAGCTTCAAATTACTGACTGCAACACCATGAATATAAATCTTTTCTTTTTTTATACAAAACAAATATACAAGATTTCCATACATCAGTATAAATGAATGGTTTGGTCATTTCTTCTTACTTAAAATTCATTTTAATATATATACTGTATATATTTACACATTAACTTAAAATTCTCTAATACCCAATGTAAGTGGTTTCCAGCTCATCAGCCTTCACCCACTTATGGACTGAGTGTAGTTCAGAAGCTTTGTGACCTGGGCCTCTGTCAGCAGGACAGGGGATGGCAGAGAAACGAGTCCCCTGCCCATCCCTGATTCGACGGTCACTCCTTTCACCTCTCGCCAACAGAATAGGCTTTTTTTTTTCTTTAGTGAGAACAGTTTACCTAAAAGGAACCTGCACAAATAAACAGTTTGGTTCTTCACAAATACAGTAAGTGGCAGTACCCATTAGCTTTTTCCAAGCAACAGTTCTGTCTTAACAAGTCCTGTGAGCTAGATACAAATACTGATATGCACAAAGCGCTAATTTCCTAAAAGAAAATTAATATGTACAGAATTGCAGCATAATGAATGGGATGTACTGTATGCAATAACTTAGTTTTCAGCCAGTTTGATTATACATTGTGGTTCAGCAGAGGCCAGGCCAGTTCACAGGTTAAATAGAGAAGAGGGGATCAGCCTCTCCCTCTGCACACACCATCACTTTGTTTTGTAGCCACAGACAGTGTCAGCATGATCGTCTCTCGTATTGTTCCATTTGTGACAAAAATGCAATAGAAAATACAAATCCTTACAAACATCGTGTTTAAAGCTACTTGTGAAACAAAACAGTGCAATAGGTGCAAGCGCGCCAGTTGACCCTGTAGCGGAGCTGATTGGATGGATCGCTATAAGAAGGGATTCGTTGAGGAGCCTCCAGCTGGATATTGTGCAGATGGACCAGCACCCTGGAAGAAACAAGGGGACACAAAAACACAAAATCAAAAAAAAAGTACTTACACTATGAGCCATATTCACCCATTCACACACACATTCACACACTGGTGGCCGAGGCTACCACCGTGCTACTCAGTTTTTTAACACACTCATGCAACAGCCAGTAAACAGCCACCAGGATCAATTTGGGGTTCAGTATCTTGCTCAAGGATGCGTCACCATGTGGACTGGAGGAGCCGGGGATCGCACCGCTGATCTTCCGATTAGTGAACGACCCCCTCTACCTCCTGAGCCACAGCTGCTCAGCACAGAGGCAGAGGTATTTGCCACTGTGTTACATCACCTACATCAAAATTCACACTCGAGCCCCACAAAATCTTCAAGATTTAAAGACTGTCTGCGTCTAAGAGTGGGCCAAGATCCCATCTGAACACTGTGAGACATTAGTTTCTTCATACTAGAAGCATCTTGACACTTGCGTTGCAAAAAAAAAAAAAAAAAAGCCTCTCCAAGTATCACATAAATTTCAGTTAGCATGTTTAACACTGTTTTCCTGTCATTCCAATAATTGAATGACTTATTAATTCTAATAATTAACAACTGTTTATGGATTAAATCATACAGTTTCATTATCAGTGTAGTTTAATTAAGTTAATACCAATGTCTGGTCTAAATTTAATCTGAACAGCTGCATTGGAAAATGTGTAAAGGAAAAAATGTTGATGTGTTGAATACTTATTGTTCTGACTATGTTGAAAAGGATTTGAAAATCATTAGATTCTGTTTTTATTAATGTTTTACACAGTGTCCCAACTTTTTCTGAATTGATGTTGTACTTACTGTACTTACTCATTAACAGGAGGGTCAATAATCCACTTTCTATTGATATAATATGATCATGTCTAGCTTTAGTCCAACAACAGCTGTTTTCTTATTCGAAAGATACAGCAATGACAATGTAGTCAATGACTTATTCATCAACTAGAAAGGAGGAATAAGGTGACTGCATCATCTCAAACAATAACATTGACTCATGGGACCAAAGCCCCTTCAGTGTCTATGTAAAGAAATAAAGAAATTAAGCCATGTAGACTTCTTACTAACCAGGAAAGGGTTGCTAGAGACCATGGGTCCAGCCATCACTTGCCCAAAGGGAGTCACAACAGGCTTGGCCTGGCCAAAAGCTGGAAATCCTCCACCTGGAAGACATGTACATTGTCATTTAGAAGATGTGATGAAACATCCTCCCAACAAAATCATAGCAACAACAAACCAAGGAGGACTCCTTCACTCATACTGAAGTGATCAAACCTCATCGAACAGAATAGCATGACTCCAGGCAGAGTTTTAAGGGATGTTAGTGCACTCATGTGAGAACCACTCACTCAGAAGCTTGAATTTCAGTAGTTAGTAATGCAGATACGTCTACATCTACACGATCTACACACAGACACACACCGTTCGGTTGCTGGGGATACGCAGGAGGCTGAGGGAAGGGAGCCTGGCCAGGAAAGGGTTGCTGGAAGGTTCCACTAAAGCTGGTGGGGAGGTTGAAGGCTGCAGCATTTCCAAATCCAGCTGGCATACTCATGGACCCTGTGCCAAATGATGCTGCAACACAGCAGGACAGCCATTGGTTAAAAAGGGAAACACAAGACCTCTACAGGCTTACAACAAAATGCTAGGGCTTAAAAAGGGTGCACCAGCTTCATTTTGTTTTCAAATATACTGCTATGACAAGATTTACAACACACACACACACACACACACACACGATCACACACACACACACACACGATCACACACACACACACACACACACACAATCACACACACACACACACACACACACACACACACACACACACACACACACACACACACACACACACACACACACACACTCCTATTAAATCTGACATTACACAGGAGCTGGCACACAACAGCAGAAAAACACACAAATGCAAATACTAAAATGTTATTAATATCAGACTTTACATTATGTATTTAACTAACACTTTAATCCAAAGCAGCTTACAATAAGTGCATTCAACCATGTGGGTACAACCCAGAAAGTGCAGGAATCATGCAAGAACATCAACCTCATCAAATATGCTGATCTACTTTTAGATATCAGTAGTCTGTTAGAAAGCAGTAATCTGGAAGCAAACTTAAATGAGAGGATGAACAACTAAGGATTACAGACAGTCACAGAGAAAACACATATCTGTACAACAAATTAGAAATATGTATATTACACTGTGCAGTACATTTGATCGCCATCCCTTTATCAGCTGACTAACTGCACAGGTCAGTCTGTAATCCATAGTGCGGCTCCCAGTGCCAGAACTGTCCATTAAACTCTGAGATCTCCAGAATCTCACAGTGCATGTGTTTGTAAAGTTGAAACACATGCACATTTAGATTAAGGTTGTCTCCAGACAAGCCTTAGGGGAAAGGTTTGAACAGGAGTCAGACATGAGGCTTTCACACTTGCAGTTAAGTGTAGCAACAGTGTCTGACCACACAGGAGCACGACATTCCCACAGTGCAACATGTGCCATCAAACTGCGGTTAGTAAGACAGCCAGCTAGAAACTGAGCGATCTGACATCTGGTGGAAATGCTACATCCAATGCCCATTAAACAAAATCAGCAATTTGAGTTACAGTTTATTTAATTTGAAAGCAAATCCAACAAGGTTACATCTTGAGTCTTGAAGACACAATAGTTTTCAGTGTTTTACTGGGTTTACTCATTGAATTAAGCATTTTATGACATGATCAAGTTAATGAATGTCTAGATGATTATTTGTACACATAATGGTGTGCTGTTATTTTTAATAATTTCATGTCTTTCAAAAAGCAGAACAGAGTTTGTGCCCCCTGCTGACTGATAAAAGGAAGATGTTGAGGAAGCCATTATAATGATTTCATAGATACAACACTCACACACGATTTTAATCATTAACAAATTATATGACTCTAATTACTCTCTCTATATCTACATAATTATTGCTGCTTAATCAATAATTCCATGATTTTCAAGACTTTCCAGAGCAGCACTCATTTTATGCTCAGGCTCAATGTATGCTGTTCTCTCTTAGTGTATATTTCGTCAAACCCCTTTATCTGAATGTTGTGATTATTTTTTACCTCCACAACATTTTCCTGATAGATCTGCTAAAGGAACAAGAAGGCACTGTAAAAGCAAGGCACAGGAGAGCAAAAGGGAAGCAGAGAGCACAAGGGAACCTACCAAAGGTGGGAGGATAACCCTGCCCATGAAGAGCCCTCATCAAGCCTGTCCAGCATGGCAAGAGCAATCAGACAGAAAGCTGAGTCTTTATTTCTGCACCTTGTTGTATCTTTCATCTCTCTCGTGTACAGGAGTAAGTGGCAATGCTAGTCCTGCTGCCCATTGCCACAGCTGACAAAACTGATATTCGGCACTTTTTTTACGTTATAGTTTCCACCGTTATTTCTCTTATTGGTTGCCTCTGTGTTTTGCAGTTTGGTCTGCAGCAAATTAATTGCTGAGGCGGCCTGGGCAAAGGTTAGCACTGTGTGTGCAAGGAAATCTACCAAATAATACACTCACTGCATAATAATGTACCAGACCTACATTTACTCCACATTAAAGGCTTTTAATCTGCACAACTGAATAATAACAATAATAATAGCAGAATAAGTTGATTGCGAATGTGTAGCACATCTAGTATATCACCCAGACACACACCTGCTGCTGCTGCTGCCGCCGCTGCCATATTTGCTGTCCTGCCGTTGCTCTGGAATGGGTTGGTGGGAGCTGCTGCTGGGGCAACTCCAGCAGCAACAAACGGATTAGTTGACGGAGCTGTTAAATAGAGGTGTCGAGTCACAAAACAAGCCAGAGTGCGAAACAGTAGAATCAGTCAAATAAATTGCACAGCCTGAATATGTTGAAAACAAAAGCACTGATTCATGGAGGATGCCTAATGTCCACTCTCAGTTATTCCCCCACTACCGCTAACATTTCTGCAACACAAATGATCTCCTGTCGATGACCTTTTCAAACTTAGTGTCGTTCAATAACACTGACTATGGCTAGACGGCTGCTGACAAATTAAAATTGTATTGTATTTAAATGTTTACAACAAATGTAACGATCCACCCTCATGTTGTGATCGTATCTTAAAGCTGTGCTTGACATCTCAACCAGGGAGATCCCACAAGGGTATAAAAGTTGTCAACTGAAAACTCCAAACCACTGAATCTACAGTAACTATGATTACCTATAGTGCATTCTACCTCGCCCTGAGATTGCCCCATGTTTCCAACATTACTGTACACTTTCTATATCATTACTAATTTTAATTTGGGAGAACAATCAGCACAAAACATCTGAAAACAACCTGAAGGTTTGCTCACCTCCAAAACCTTGAGCCATGCCAGGCAGGGCCTGCTGTGCTTGTGCTGTTGACACCCCAGTCTCTGAGCCAAACACACCCCTGCAACAAAACAAAGCAACACATAAGCTTATTGGGAAAGCCAGCAAAAAAAGACCAGAGACCACTGTAAGATCCTATGTGATGGGAGGGTGGTCACTACATGGTTGTAGAAATCAATCTGTTGCTGAAAACTGCCAGATAGTTGTAAATGTATTCTGACACATTGTTTCAGATCCTAAACTTAACATTTTTACCATGCTAACTAATTGGAAGATTGTGACTCGAAATTAAGAGCTATACAAGTCAATTCACATTTCTATATGACCTAAAAACAGTAATTTTGTCTTGAATTAGATGCATTTAAGTACATTAATAAATTATAAAAATAATTTGTGAATGTTGTTTAATTGTGGATTTAGAGTTTGGTTCCCACTATAGCAGGGGGCTTATGCTGCATTCACATGGAATCAAGCAAACGTAAGACAGCAGATGGAGCACACCCTCTGGATAGCACATGAAACACAAATTAACAGTCTGACAGAATGACAGGACGGTAAAACAAAACACGCATGACGATATGTTGTAATAGTGATACCATATTGCTTACAAAAAACTGAATAAAATATATTAAATTTAAAAAAATTTTTTTTTATCATTTTATGTAGTTTATGTAGTGATGTCCAGTCATTGTAAATCTCACCCAACGTTTTGCTTTGTGTAAGGGAGCTACCTAACATCTAAATGTAAATTTCGTTGTGAATGAAGGCAAAAAAGTTGACATATTTAACTCTGAATGGCAATGCTGTCTTTGCCGGCTTGTTCTAATTTTACCATCCTGCTCTCATTCACTAAAATGATACCCGGTTTGTTGTCTACCATCTGCCTGATTCCATGCGAACACAGAGTTACTGTGGTGTGTCTCACCCTTGCGAGGTGCTGGTGGTGCTGTAAACGCTGGTGGCAGGGACTGCGGGGCTGAAGACAGTGTCAAGCTCAGCCAGAGCAGCATAGCGGTCCCCTCCTGCTGACACTGCTGGCTGCTTCTGAGGCAAACCAGCTACTCCTGCTGGTGCTGTGCTCACCCCACCGGCAATACCAGCTCCTGGAACAGAAACACAAGACAGCAGATCCTGTTTGAATCCACCACAACTCAATTAATAAGGATGAAAATTCTAATTTCAAAGACAAAAAAAATTATACATTTAAAAAAAAAAAAAAAAAGATGTCCAGAGACAGCTGCCATACTCAACCTATTAAAAATAATGGGGAATAAATGTTCAGTCATTAGGAAATTTGCATTTCCTAGCACAGGCATACACTTTGTAAAATGAACAAAATAAACTAGTACCAGCCCAGTATAATTCACAGATGCTTGAGTGCCAAAATTCTGACCATGTAACAGTAAAAATCTCCAGTGAAACCAATACATATGGCGTTCATAAATGCAAGGTACTTCCACCATGTGCAACGGCCTGTTGTTTTAATACAGGCTGGTTCAGTAGCACTGAGGCCAGGGGGCTGAATTTGTTCAAAAACTTCTGACTGAGCCAAAAAATAAGTGACAGAGAGTTCTAGAAAAAGTATATCAGCCCTGTTTTGAAAGAGACTATGTCTGTCCCTGAACTGGAAGGAAGAGACTTAAACCCATGCGTCTGATTTCATAATATTTTTAGTTTTCTCGACTTCTCTTTTTTCGCTCTGCCTCTATCCCTACAATTGAGATCTATGAAACAGGCTAGGCAGGAGAAGTTTACCTTGCTCTGTTTTGGCAGAGCTAAACACGTTATCCAGGTCAGCCAGGGCTGCGTATCTATCAGCAGGGAGGCTAGTACTCTGTACAGCATCTCTGCCAGCTCCTGTGGAGTTACTCTGGGAGGAGGAACTGAAGGATCCAAAGTCAGCACTACACGATTTGGGGAAGTTGTCAAAATTTGCAAAATTGGCATTTGCTAGTCCCCCTGAGGCACTACCTGCATGAAAGAGAGAGATTAAAAAGTCATAAAGGGGGACCACGACTGTTGGTTGAGTAAAAGCATTAACAGGGTGCAGGAGGAGAAAGAAGCTGCAAGGAGGGTAAAGATGGGGTGGAGTCTGGCTGGGGCTGGGTAACCTTCGTTATCTACAGGGTAGATAGTAACACTGCACTATGCTGTCTCTTCATTAGCTTATGAACCTAAGATAAATGTGCATTTATTTGTGTTAGAGGCACATGATGTGCAGAGCAGCACCTTTTTAAATGCCTTGGTTTCGTCTGAGTTCAGCACCACACTGTGGATCAAGGGAGTTACAGACAGAACCAACCCAAATGTCGTAACAGTGACATTGAAATCAACTCGACTGTTGAATGGAAAAGCTCTTAAGTCAGCATTACTGGACTCCGTAATGTGTAGACTGTCACTTTCAACCAGATCTGAGTCTGTTACTAGGGAGGCAAACAACAATTACAGATTAGTCAGTACATTTTTAGAGCAACAAAACAGAACAAAAAAACAAATCTTAAGTGTACAACTTTTTTTTTGTCAGAAATAGATCCTATTCAGGAACTGCATAGTATTTTATTACTGTAAATACCTACATGTGTCCTTCATTTCATACTATATGGTAATGTTTGACAACCATGCTAATTCACCTACCGTCACTCTCATTTAAAGTCTCTAAGAAGTCTTGAAAATGAAATTTAACTAGATATTCTGATCAATTTCAGGCCAATTTCATGAATTTCTCTATCATACTAACAACTCAGGGAGAACTGATGTGTTTGTAATGCAATAAAAGGATTGATGCATCACCATAATTAATGTTTAACACAGCACAACAAAAGATTTTGGATACTTGGGTAAATCGGAGCTAACTCGAAAACAGCATAGTGTTCAAGATCCTGAAAGGCAGAAAAGGCAATTTTAAGTACTGACACTGAAACTATCACTCTAGTTAAATCCCAACCAGTGGTTTAATTGCACCCATGGAATAATGTTTGTACAACTACCTTTACTTCAGGGAAAAGGAACACTGAAAACAATCTGTCCAGAGCTGGTACAACCTTGCATGCAACTGACAAACCTCTGTTGAGACGAGGTTTATATCTGCTAATGGCAAACCATTTACAAAGAATGCCTCTTAAATAAGGGGATATTCTACAAGGACCTCCTACCTCTTAAAGAAGCAGTTGTCATTAGCTGATATAAACCACCTCTGAACAGTTATGTTAAAGCCTCTGAGAAACTTAAGGTGTTTACATGCAATTGGGAGCCTTTAGAATACAAGGCAGATTTGATATTTATTAGCATAACACCTAAACATGCTCCTGATAATGCTTATAATGAAACCCAAAAAGCCTGTATCATTTTCTGGAGTAACTTCTTATAGGACTCTTTGGTATCATGTTTCTGCTTTTATCATCATTTCTTACATAACACCCTGGACTACAGAGAATGTACTATGTTACTTATCATTAATAAGTGATGGCACAGACATCAATGACACATTGTTCTTGTGTTTCCTAATTATTCCTACAGGGAAAGGATATGTTAAAAACAGTACAGTGACTGTCTGATTCCACCCTGTTTTTCTTCTAATCGATGTCTGTTGTCTATGATTCTCTTTTAATCCTTTATTTTACATTGTTACACTCTCATGTTCTTCCATTTGGTCTATTCTCCACAGCGGATCACAATAATGACTGCAACAATCAAAGCTGATTATCCCAGGGACATTGTTCCCAGTGATTCAGCATCACAGGCACAAAAAGAGCTACATGCTGAGACACACATCACATCTGGAGAGAGGAGGATCAGAGCGACTACACATTAGAGGCGGTGGAAAGGGTGAAAGCTGTTAAGAGGGCAAGCCCAGAGAGAGAGAGAGAGAGAGAGACTTACTGTGTGCAACCTGGAGAGGCAGAGCAGTGGCAAACTCACCCATACTGCGGCTGGATGAGAGCACAGTGAATGCTGGCAGCCAAAAATCAAAAAGGGAGGGAGAAATGGGGCAATGAGCAATGTAAGCTAGGGCGTAGAGACAAAAGAAAAGACGTCAACTAAACCAAAATTTAATAAAATAAAAACATAAAAAGCGTGAAGTCAAAGCAAATCAACTGCTGCTGAAGCAAAGGGTGAAAAAAACATGAGACAGAATGGACAGCTTAGGCCAGATAGCACAGTGAGTCAGTATCTGTGAGAAAGGGATTATCTTACAAAGCCACGAGAGAGAGGGGAGCTTTATCCATCAAGCAATAGGCATACTAAAGAGATCAGTGTGCAGCTCCACATAAAGATGGTTATCAATGTATACCTCCAGCAGAGGGCACTGTAGCACACAACATTTTCCTGAAACTAGGGGGAGGAGGCTTAAGTGTGTGTTTCAGAGTCACTAATTTTGTATTAGCATGTGAGAGAAAAGGCAAAGTGCTCAGGTAAAAAGCTAGTCGGCCAGTTACTGCTGAACAAATACATGAAATGTGCAGTACTGCATGAAGGGCTCAGAGGGAAATATGAATCAGAATGACAAACACAGGTAAGACAAGGACAACAGTATGTCAGGTGTGTGTGTGGGTGTGTATTTTAAGACCAAAATACACCTAATTAAAATACCAGCTTCAGGACACAAGCATAGAATAAATAAATAACTGCAAAAACCACAGCTGCATATATTTACACTTACATTAGGACTATAATATATTCCTTAAAGACACCTAAAGGAGCATATACAATTTGGCTACAGCACTACAGCTGTAATAAAGCTGGTGTTTTGCTAATCTTATGTCACTATGATCATCTGCCTAATTATCTGCCTAAAAAGTAAGTGTACACTACTCCGCTACTTTGTTTTTTAAAATGGGTGAGTAAAGTGGGAAACCTGTGTGAACCTTATAGTAATATACAATATAAAATTAATCTTTCCAAATAGGTCAAAATAGCGATATGCTCCATGTGACGCTGAGAGTGAATTCTTCTAATGTCTGCACTGGTGTGCACAGTCCTTCATGCACTGTGACCTCTGTGTTTTTGGCCTAAGGCAATACCATGTAGACATAACATCATGTGTTCAACTGCAGCCAAGGACAACTTGTTTTAGAAAACAGAAATATGTTTTAGCATTTTTATTTGCCTTGAGTTATTTATATTTATGAACTTCTGCTTCATTTCTTGGTTATAAAACCTCGTTTGGACTACTGAAAGTAATGCAAATGTGTTTCTATGCTAGTGATTGTGGATGTGTGTCATTTGTCCCGTGAAGGGAACTTGCTCTACCTGTATTTGGGGGTTGGAATGGGGCTTGAGGTGCGGAGGGGAAACCACCTGACGACCCAGGAGTGCTCCCGAATGCATCAAAATTAGCAAAGTCTGCACTTGGGTTGGCATTCTGTGCTGCTGAAGGTGGTGTCGGGATGACATTTAGACAGACAAATGAAGACAAAAAAAAAAAACACAATGAGAGGGAAAACAAAGGATGAGATAATAATAGAATGGATTTATATGTATGACAAAAGGCATGGATAACAGACTGCAAAACAAATACAATGGATTATGTGCTAAATATGAGAGATAATCATAGAGTGGTGTCACATGACAATAAAATACACAGCGGCTTTGAGGGCAGGCGAGATAGTCTGATCACCCTCTCCCATGAGATACTGTCTTGACTCCTTACTGAGCACACAGCATATACGACTGCATGTGTGAGCATAGCACTGCACACATCATTATAAACCCAGGGATGTACATTTGTGCTTGTGTTTAGTGAGCGGAGATGTGTGGATGACACTTTAGTCACTGCATTAAGAGTGAATCTTGATGGCTCTGAGGAGGAAATGAGTAAATTATCCTCATTAGTAACCATGGAGATGTGTCTGTCTGTATCATCTCTGGTACTATTCCATAATATATGCATGTTTTGCGTTCATGTAGGTCGTGGCTGCTGACATCTAACTGATTCTGCGTGATCTCAAACATCTGCCACAGTTTATATAAAGTGATAATTAGAATGCAGCATCAATCAGCACTGAACTGTCTATATAAACACATTTCGCATTTAAAATAAAATGACCCAGGTTACCTGATGTTAAGAACTTGCATAAGAGACAAACATGCCTATATGCACATAAAAATTTCATCTGAAATGTCTCAAATATTTTCTACTAATGATCGAGGTGATATCGTCGTCAGAAGAGACCGAAACTGGTGAATGAAAACATACATGCACCCAGCCCTCTTTGGCACATAATGTGATGCTCCTGGTGAAAGCGTGTTGAATAATGTGACAGAGACAACTTCCACATTTAAAATGACAATCCCATCGTGACTAGAGTCAGTCCCTTACTGCTTTATGTTAGTTGTTTAATTAGTCGTCTGTTCCTTACTTGTGTGGCTGTTGAAATGTGCAAAGTTAGCAAAACTGGAGCTGGCGCCTGCAGCCATGTTGGGTGGGGCAGCAAAGATGTCTCCACCCAAGTCGCTGAGGAGGTCGAACCTCTTGTCATGGAGCTGCTGATTGGTTTGTCCACGGCTCACCACGGGAGACTGGTGGAGACAGGAGAAGAAATTGAAGAAAAACGCAGGTATGTGTTGGTCAGTATTCATAAACGCACATTAGCCTGGTAAAACCGTCCTGATGATGTGAGCTCAACGTTCTGTTTCGCTCTCTGTGCCCACCTTCAGCGGGCGGGAACACTCGCCTTGACAAACTCCTTCAGCCAACAACGGAGAACATCTTCTTCATCGCCAACAGAGCCAGTTGATAAAGAAAAAAACTCTACAAAGCATACACTTGTTCTTGTTTAATTGTTATTGACTTCACTTATTGCTGTGTTTACTATACTAATGTTAGCGCTTGTTGCTTCGGGAGCTGCCTTAACTGTTCTGCAAGCCGCGGCCTGCATTTCAGGTTATCAACTACATCACAGTCCCTGATTGGCTGCTTACATAGTCAACTACGGTGCGGATCCCCGATTGGCCCAGATTGTATTTTTATTTCTGGATACGAGGTGGGGTGGCACCGAGTCCAGATTGATACAGAGAGCGTCATCGGGATGGTCTTACCAGGCTATGCACATGTATGCGTCGTTGAACAACCTTCATGACAAGACTAAGAAAGACAAGAAACAGGCCCTTTGACAGTGCTGAGTGCATTTGTCACTTGGTCTTTACTAAGTCTTCGTTCTTATAAAAGCATTGGCATGGAAAGTGGCCATATTTTTTAACTGATAATAATTAAAAAAAAACCACATTAAAATTGTGAGGGTTTTTAGCAAGTTCTTTATGAGCTCAAGTTTTTGACGACAATTACAAATTCATCAAGTGTATATTTATGTGTACAGTACAAATCTCACCTGATTAGGTGGGGTGTTCTTGTTGAGGTGTAGGGAGGGGGCTGACTCCCCCAGCAGGGATTTGAGTGGTCTAACCTCCGGGGTGCTGCTGGTGCTGCTGTTTGAGGAGCCAGAGATGGAAGCATGGACGGATGCCACTACCTTGGCCTGCTCAGGAGGTACATACCTAGGAAACAGTTCACATTACAGCCATTACAATACATTACATGCTACTGGCTAATAGGCTACTACAAGTATTTATTTAAATTGTTTGACTGATTGTTGGTAACTGTCTGTAAACATGTTTGCCAGCGCAAGTGAGAGTAAAAGCCAGCCCTAGCGTCACTCTCGTTTTTGGTTTTGCCTCACTGTATTTGTGTCTCTTGGATGTCTGCTGCTCATGGTCTGGCACCTGGCTCCTACCTGTTTATTAAACTCCAGCCTCACCAGAGTGCTGTGAAGGTACATGCCCATAAATGTCCCCAGCACAGAAAGAAAGAAAATACAGGCAGAGTCTCTGCAGAAAAATGCAACACCTCACACTTCTATTGGATCATAAGTGATGATCGAAAGGGATTACTTCTGTATAAGTCTATATATTGTTTTTTAGGGAAAATCCTGCATAGTATCTCTTTAACATAAACTGACATAATTCTGGGTTTTCAAAATATTAATATTGCAGCCTCTTGGTGTAAAAACCCTCATGCAAATCCAAATGTGACTACAGGAAATGTTAATTTGGGTGCAAATGTGATTCACAGTTTACAGACAGGCCATGAACTACAGAAGAATGTCCTATGTGAGTGAAAATGCCTGTCTGCAGTAAACGGCGGCATGCTGAGACATGCACAGCTCATCCTCAGAGACCAAACACTAAGAGATGACAGAAGCACTACCACCTAAACTAAATGAATATCTCAATATCCAGAAAAAGAACAACAGTTGCGTTAATGAAGCACCTCAGTTTTGTTTGGAAACACTAACTGTAAACCATCAGTCTCATTAAATTAATATTTACTTTTGATGACCAATCCCTAATTTGCAAGTACTAATACGACATGCACTTGTCTGCCATTAGTTTTATTAGTCTGAAATAATCATCCCGTTGAGTCATCACACTCAGCAGGTCACAATGCACCAGTGACAACTATGTTAAACCTCATATTTGAACAAAATCAAATATACAACTTCATGGACGTCTACATCTTGTACATAAAGCAGCTTGACTGTAATGACCTACATTGTGTGCACTTAAAAAAGGGTATCTGGCGGCTTGCTCAAGGCTAACTCCAATGAGCTGCCTGTGAGACATTCCAAGGCGGAGAGAAGGAAAACACAAAGACGAGCTACATGTCTGCGCAACGCACACTCCCAGAGGATTGTTCAGATCTTGCGCTGCCAGCTTGTAAACCTGACTTACCATCTCTTCTTCTCATATTTCTCTTGAAGGAACTCCTTCACCTTCTGTGGTTCTCTGAAATCTGGTATTGAGGAGGTTCTGTCATCATAAAGGCCAAGCCAGATCTGTTTACATACCTGCATAACAGAACACAGAATAACAGAAGAGTGATTTTTGGTAGAATATTTCTGTTGCTGGCACAGCTACAAGTGAGTGCAAGCCTGTCAACCTTCATAATGAGCCATTATACTGATATGCCGAAGTGAAATAGAGGCACAAGTAAACAAACAGATAAGCCACAGGTACACAGTGATGATCAATTTAACCACTAAGGGTAGGTTAAGTCAATAAAGCATCTACTGATGTTTGGAAAGTGTAAACATGTACAAATTAGACCAGGCCTATTGCAGACAGTCCACGTGTGTGGTGCACTGCATGAACAAGCATCTTGGCCATGTTTAATACGGAGTCAAACATGAGTTGGCCTCATGTTAGGAAACACAAGTTGAACATAGCTGCTTGGTGAAAAATCAGTCTAAGTCTCACCTTTCTCTGGCCTTGGGTTTTGGATAGCATTCCTAGAGTATTTACCTAATCCTGTAGAGAGAGCTTTATAGGCTGCATGTATGTGCACACTCAGTATAGGGTGCTGCATTGTAGATGAAGCAATGGCACAGCATGGCTCTTATGTTATACATAAGCTTCTACTGCTGTTATTTCTTTAGCTGGATTTTGTACACATGCACAAAGTCACAGCTCCCTTTTTCTTCTTAATCAGTAAGGTTCTGAAACTGTAACTGCTGACAATATTGAGTCCTGTGTCAAGTCCTCTCAATGGAAGGACAAAAAGCAACTTGAGGGCAGTAGTATTTACAGAATATAGCAACCTTGGAGGATATATGCATCAGCTTCAACCTTGAGTCTCCTGCATGTCTGCCTGCCCTGCCACTTTGCTACAGCTTTTAATAGGCTGCGCTTCCCAGGTGGCATTGCTCTATTTCATATTCCGTTTACCAGAAATGGCTCGCGAATGATGATGCACTTTGATTTCTCCATGCCGTACAAATATTCGGTGCTCCTTTATGTGATTCACTTGACATTTTATTTATCCAGTCATTCTATAAAATATGTATTATCTCAAATACAGACAAAAGTCCTAAAATAGATGTCTGTCTGCCTTTGACCTTAAAATTGTTAGCGCACACTGATACCCGGTTAGAAACAAATCTGACCAAAAAAATAGTTGATTGTTTACACTGTCCACAACTAAGTATGCATCAATATAATGCTAATGTATGTAATGGTTGGGTAAAAGAGTAACATAGGTCATTGAAATGTACTACACATTTTAATAGCAAAGCTCAACATGTTATGAAACAATTGTCTACTTTCAAATCCAAGAGACACAGAGCAACATTACAATCCCAGTAAACTCCTCTGTCTAGCCACCTGATGAAAATATATCACAAAATTAACTGTTCCTATCCACCAACTCCTGAGAAAATATCAATTCAATCAATTCAATCAATTTTTATTTATAAAGCCCAATATCACAAATCACAATTTGCCTCAGAGTATATAAATAAGTAAGTAAATATCTAAGTGTCTTGTTCGGATTTCTTCACCAGCTTGTTGCTATCTGCATTTGTCTGCTGTTTTATAGTGAGCAGAAAGGATGCAATGTTCACATTTGCTTTAACAGGTGCCTGATGCAAAATACAAGGCTGATGAGCACAGTGAAACTCAGTAGTTGTAAAACCAACCCCCAAAAAACTAAAGGCGGTTAAAATACTGAGTAGAGCTGTAGAGTTGCATTATAGGGAAACCCCTTTCACATTACACAAAGTCATTAGATTCACTGTTAACATAAACATTAATTAACACAGCTTTAAAATAAATATATTTTCATGCACACCTTTGTTGAATTACTTCAATTATTATTTTCTGTTCTAATAGGATAGAGTATGAAGCCTAAAACAATGAATAAAATAGTGATATTTATAATACTTAAAATGCAAAGTGTACTCAAAATGGCACTATAATATTGCTATAATAATAATAATAATAATAATAATAAATAATAATAAACTTTATTTGTATAGCACTTTTCAAAACAGTTACAAAGGGTTTTATGAGACATATAAAATAGTATACACCATCAAGATAAAAACAGCGATGAAAACATTGAACATACGCTAAGACCAAAGAAAATACAGTGTGTAATAAAAAAAATAATAAAATTGATAAAAGAAGGATAGAAACTAGACACACAACAGATTTATTGTAAAAAACGTTCCTGTAAAAGTACGTTTTGAGGAGTGTTTTAAAGGAAGACACTGAGCACTATCAATTCGCCATGTATTTTGACTAAAATTTGAAATATTTTGTCTTATTTTCTCTCTGGTGCCAGGTTGTTGCTTCCAATGTTGCTTGTAAAAGGTTAAAATACTTGCATGATGAATTACAATGATGTGCAGATTCTAACAAAGCAACAAAGCAGTGGGAAAGCTGACCCGAACCTCAACAACTGTGGCAGGACAGCCAGTCGCCATGCTTACCTCATTGCCATGTTTCTGTAGGAACTCGATTTCCTGTTGCGTGAAGGTTGTCATGGAGATGGACTTGACTCTGTGGGGTGGATTCAGCCCTCGTCTGTGGGTGGAGAAATGGAAACAGGGGTCAATTTAATTTAAAGACGCTACATGACGACCTCATCTGGACATACTCCAGATCCCACCTCTCAGGACGGGGCCGTTTAATTAGCAACCAGCTGACTGGCTGGTGTGTGTAACCTGTGGCGAGGAAGACCGCATTACAGAGAGAAATGACAGAGACAAATACTGACAGAAAGAGAAAGGGAATCGAGCATAACAAAGGGAGTGGGTGAAATGCTCTCCTAACTGCCACTGACTGAACGGAGGTTGTCAGTACAATGAAAGAACGAGTGATGTCCCTTAATATAGAAACTTCCATTATGGAGTAACACCCATTAGCCCACACAAGCCTTGCTCATTTTCCTGAGAAGGTCACAGCTCATGCCACAACGGGCCAAATTAAAAATGCCTGGTAACTGTAATACTTGAAAAGAGCCATCATTAGGCTGTTATATTAAGCTCCAGGCCTGCTTGCAGAGTAGTCTTCCTGTGGATCCTGTAATAAGTGAGAGCTAATGTAGTGCTGGCTTCAATGTCACTACTTGTTTTGTCTGTGAAGGTGACCAATCCTCATTTCGCAAGCAAGCAGAACATTTAAACTGCAGCTTGAGTGTTATTACTGAGCACCACATTAATCAGTAAAAGAAGAGGACAACCTATTGCTGTACAATCTAATATACAACTATATCTAAGAGCTCTTTCACTTTTAACCAACCAAAACCATAAATGTACAAAATCAACAGTGTCACAAACTGCCTTGAGGAGGACATGGAGGAAGTCCACACAGGAGATTTACTTAAAAAGCATTGTCTTAAGCTAAGCCTTAGTTTTGTCAGTTAACCTTAAAGGTTCACACAAAACAAACAACTGAGCAATGTCAGCAATGAAAGGTTTGGAGGTGGAGGAGGTTGAGATGTTAAAGGTGCAAAACCAAAAGACAATGATACCAGATGGATATAAAAATTCCCCAAATCTGAGATAAGACAATGAGGCAATATGAAAATGAGAATATCTCACTATTTTTTTTTTTACATTTTAACATATCTTGACCACAAATGTTCCCATTACGCTCGAATGGTTATGACACAGATGAGTTATCATATGAATAGTCACCAAATAACTCCAACCACCTGCATTCATCTTCCCAAATCCAATCCCCCACCAACACTGGATCAAGAGGAGCAATTTAAGAATGAGAACTCCTACTAGCAAAAAGTTGCCAGTGAATTAGAAGACGGACGCATAACAAAACTGATTCTTATCCTCCTGAGACCCAAGTTTTTGTTTGACATGGATTTCTAATTTCTCCTAGATATTTGGGATTAGTAGGACCTGATAAGTATAAAACACTAAACATTGCCAAGAATAATTGAGTCCCAATGTCCTCAAATGAGACACCAATAAAGTCCTAATGTCCTCAAACAAGTACTTCCTAGTAAACAGTGTCTTAGCTTGTTACTGTTGCTAAAATTGGTTCAAATGTGTTGCCATATCAAACTACAAACATTATTAATCATAAATAAACAAGTTTCAACCATAAAATCTGATCAGGTCTTGGACCTTGTCCACTTTTACCTCAGGATCGACTGCAGAGTGACTTGGCAGAGATGGCTGCCATCTTGTTTTTACACAGATTAATTTATTGTGCTCTTACTACCACTAGATGGCACAAAAAAGTGTCCACAAACGAGGACAACAGGTCTGAGTTAAGTAGAATGAAGCATAAGGTCAAGTAAACCCAAAATGTGATGTCCTTATATTAGGACACAGGGTCTCAGGAGGTCACGAGTGCAAGGGACGAGAGTTTCTGAACCCTTATGATCAGTGTCCCAAAGTGTAAAACAGCAGCCACCAATTGAAAAAGCTGGAACTAACAGGAGCTAACAAAAGTAGCATACCCAATGGTTCCTCTAAAATAGTGGTGTCCAACAGGTGAATCAAGAGGATCCAGATTTCTCCTTCGTCATTAGTTTAAGGTCCACACAGTTTATTATAGCCAGTGTCATAACTGCATTTTGCCATGTTGTCAAGCTAGTTTGCTGTCTCTGTTAAGGAGTTGTCCATTATTCTCTCACTCTACAGCAGGAAATGGGACTTCAAAACAAAAGCTTTGCACCAAAAATTCCAAATGCTTTAAAATAAAGTGTGTTTTTTACAAGCTTGATATGTTTGCAAGTCACTTGTGGCCCCTTCAGAGTGGACCCGCCACCCACCAGTTGGAAACCACTGCTCCAAAATGAAGGCTCACAAGCCAAACCAATTATCCCAAGACAAACATACAAAAGAGGAAACCTAGCTACATGAACAAAGCTCACACAAACAAAATCAAATCAAGTATGAGCTGTTGCACTTATTACCAAAGCTGCCTGACCAAGCTGCAAAGATGCAGACACAACATCTACGGCAACAACTCTCACTATCTACCCATATTCTACTTCCTGTGCTGTGGAGGTGTTAGTGGTCAAAAAGGACTCAGAAGTCAGATATCATTAAGATAACTTTTACAGCACCCTGCAAAAGCAACCCAAAGTGTCTTATTACACCTTGTACACACCGGCTGCGGCATGTCAGCAGCACAACAGCAGCTGTTGCTTTTTTAAAACAAGGTCTACTAGCCAGACCAATACAGGATTTTGCGGCTAATATTATTTGAGAAAGTTTGATAAGGATTGGTTGATACTTTTTTTTAAAACATAACAACATAACATATATAAACAGTCTTGATACAGATCCCTCAGAGTTTTTTTACTTTTAAACTGTGACCAAGGTGCATACCAGGATACATACTAAGCTATATACTTTGTACTGGCCTGTCCAGTTTATTAGTGTAGCTCTATAATTTGGCACCAACATGTAGAAAGCTAAGGATTCAGACTCTTGTCCCATATGATGGCAATCACCCCAGTATTAACCCCTGCCTAATAATTGACAAGGGTTCATCTTGTGCTTTGAATGTTTGAGCTTAAGGGTAATGCAGTGTTGTCTGGGCCTTTTTCTACCTTTAATTCTTCTTAGTTTTCTGCACTGGCTATGCCTGAACTCTCCAAGAATGTGGTAGGGTTGCAGGCCAGAAATGGTCAAAAGAAATAGTCAAAATTGCTTTCTCTCACAGTCACGTTTTTTCCGAATGCTGAGCTCCTGAAAGCTGCAAAGCTTGTTTGTGTTACCATCTCAACCTGCAACCCTGAGTTGTCACGTCATAGCTGCAGCACACCTGCAGAGTGAAAGGAGTTTTTAAATACAGTGTTCTTGATATTTATTCCTTTATCCTGTTCTGATATGTTTAAAAGCATAAAATGTAGCTAATGGAAATGTCGCAGATTTTTTTAATGTGGTGCCTGTCCACAGCACCTGCGTTGGTAACCACTGCTCTAAGAAATTAGATCCACCGTGTCACAATTACAAACACAATGTTATACACATAAAGAAGTCAGATCGTAAGGCAGTGAAACACGAGACAAAACTGCTAAATTATTCACTGATGTTACCCCCTTACAGAGCAAGTCCTCATCTCCAGCCCGTCTTTACACATCCACCAATCAGCTGACTGTTACAAACTGCTGTGTCCACTCACATTTAAAAACACAAGACAGACAACAGATGTATACAATGACAAGAGCCACCGTGCTTCTGTTAGAAAGCAGCTCGTATTTCCTTGGGAACTACTGGGGCTATTTCTAGGGGCCAGACTTTATCAACCTCTGCCCAGTTATGTCATGCTGGTCCCACTTTCAGAGAGGATAGCTGAGGCCGAAAGAATGCAGCAAACCTAACAGAAAACACCCGAATACCACTGCTATACTTTACACTTATAGGATCTACCAAGGAAATTAAAACAATTCACTGTTTTCATTGTTAATTGCACCTTGATCTTTCTTAATATAAACTTGACAATTTGGGGTTTTGAGGCCATTGTTCAGACAAAATAGGCAACACATCACTTGTGTTTCTTAAGATTAATCCAATACTTTAAAAATGTATTTTAAAATATTTACTACTTGCAGCCCTGGTTGGATTATTGGAAAATTCTGACTGTTTTTAGACAAAACAGTAAAAGCAAATTTATCAAAAGCAAGAATCCATAGAGCAAATGTATCTGTAAAAAAACAGATGATAGAGTGTCTGCGTGTGTAAGTGAGTCTACGTGTATTTGAGCTTCAATGTGTTCTTCCCGCACCCTGAGGTGAGTGAGTGATCAGATCCTGGTCTCATGAAGATGAAACTAGGACAGAGAGCTCCGTAGCCCTTAAGGTCCAAACATGATGACGGCATCTCTACCTCGCTGTTTAATAAGGTAATTATGATACTGGTTATTTGGTTTTTGTTAATTTGCTGTATTTTATGTAGCCTAAATGAATAAAATGCATTTCAAATGAGTTACGTAAATCGTATCTCCCTACTTTGTTTTATTCAAAGTCTTCTTCAACTTCAATTCAAAGTCATATCCACAAGCAGGTGTTGTAAAATGGAGAATTTCACTATAATCAGAGTCATCTTACATTCACAGACTGTGGTGCAAAACACAACTGTTGGGCGATTTATGTGTTCTGGGTTCCAGCAACACAACGTTATGGCGCTACAGTCCATCCGACCCACCCCAACCCCCAGCCCCATTTCTGCTGGATAAAGTAGCCACACAGTTGTGACAGTGTTCATTGACAGTCGGATTAAATTTGTAGGGCAAATTAAATGACAGCAGTGACTATAAATGAGGTGAAATAAATAAGGAATGTTACTGTACACATCGACAATATCTGAACCACAAAGATGAATGATTTAATCAAACCAGTTGTCACTGCCCTAGTTGTCACTTCACTTATTTTCAGATCGTGTCTAGTGGGTAGCATAGTGTATCAGAGAATTGTATCACATATTGCACAGTAAAATAATTATGACCTAGCTGCTACTGTACATCAGACCAGCTCAGCCGGGAAAACTCAGCTCATTTGCATACTGCAACAGCTTCGGGGTGAGAGAAACTGGCAATGGTAAGTCTCTAAAGAGAGGAGAGGCTGTGCATCATCCTTCACTTTGCTGCTTGAAGTCCCGACAAAGATTATCTCTGTTACACCTTCTGCCACAATTTAAATTAAGTACCTTTTATAACAGAAAATGACTTCCATCTTCAATTCGTCACCCCACTGTGCCTCAGACATTGCAGCTTTTTAGGAGATCAAATGTCAGGGGGACGGGAAGACTTAACATGCTCAGTTTGTAAAGGTCAGATGTGTTAACCTGCCATTGATAAATATTATCTAGTATATTTGGTGTCACTGACACCTCCCCACCTCTGGCACGTGACCGCTGGAGCCCTGCTTACTCAGGAACACGCAGGCCAAGTGGGGTTACTTCCTGCCATGGGTATTTCTCCAGAAAGAGACATTGTGAGTGGTGTTCCTCCTGGGAAGGCCTCCACCTTCACAAGGAATGTGTTTACATAGCAGATTCCAACTCCACCCATTTAACAACCACAACTATGGGGGGAGAAGGTAGTCGTGCCCCTGCTATCACCCCTAAACAGTTAAACACTGTGACTGCCAAACTGCAAATGAAAGAAGGGAAGGGCAAACTACTTCCTTAAATTAAAAATCGCTACTGTGATTTCCTCAGCAATGTCTCAACAAGTCAAATGTACTGTTTAAGACTTAAAAAACTATGTTGGATCCAGCAACATGATCTTTACTGGTAAAGGAAAGGTATACAAGAAGTGAGCACCTGTGTTTAGGGGGTTTGTGCTCCTTTTGTTGCAGAGGGCAAAATAAGGCACACACTACTATTATTCACAGAACAGCGATAGAGGCTAGTCAAGACAGTTCCCAAAACAATAGATCAAGTCCGAGCATGAACACTGAGGTGCTCTCTCATAATGCCTAAGTCTTTGCCTCTCTAGAATTAAAAGGAAAGAGAGAGGCAGACAGTGACCTCTCTGCCACTTCCTGTGGCACACAGAACAGCACATGCTGCTGATGTAGCAGCACAGTGGGGCCATACCACTTCCTGAGCCTACAATCACACGAGGCTTCCTGCATACATCAGACAGACAGCAATCCTTTTAAACCCACACTCTTCTGCTGAGGGGATTGTCGTCACTGAAATTCCACACAGCGTGTTTTGTCTTCATAAAAAGTGAGTGAGAGGCAGGAGGAGAGAAAGAGGAGGTATTGTGATCTCAAGCTATTAAAGAACTCAATTAACTCACATTACAGACTTTAATACTACAGGGTGAGCAGATGGGAAATTCACAGTGGAGTCCCCACAGACCCATTGGTAAAGTGAAATGGAGGGCAAACTATGCCCATCAGCAAACACACAATTAATCTCATTCTTTTCAATGCTACAGTAAATAACCTTCACATTCAGCAAAGACAGGAAACAGTTTGCACAGATTACGGTCACGAACCACAAAAGGCTGTATCATAGGCAAAATCTGAGGGACAAACCGCGTAGTAATGTATCAATGAAGTCATCTGTTCCTCTGTCAACTAATAAAACTAAAAGGTCATCAGAGGGGAATTACTGAGCAACAAATACTTCCCCTTTCCCCAGCATCCTTATTAGAAAAACCATTATTCACAAATGGATATTGGCCAAGTATTTCCATAAAGCATTAAGGACCAGTGCAAGCTACAGCCTGTGTGAATGAGCAGAAGAACACGATGGGCGGATGAGCAGCTTATTGAGTTACCTGCTAAGGGCCCACAGCCAATTAACTCTGCGCAAATGTTTCTACTTACAGAGGCTTGTGAAAAGTAAACATTCTTATCTTTACAAGAAAATAGGTCAACTGTTTGAGTAAAGATGTGACTTGGTGTCAAAGAGAGGACCAGGGGTCTCATTTATACATGTTGTGTACACACAAAACGAGGCCTGAAAGAGGCTTACGCCACTTCCCGCACAAAAGTTGTGATCTATAAAAACTTTGATGGGCGAAAGAAACATTTTGGAGCACACGGTAAGGTGATAGCCTGATTGGAGGAACTGTCAAATATTTGTCCTTACATACATTTGTAGTATCAATCCTACGCACTGTTTTATAAATGAGACCCCCAAAATTCTATCATGCAATGTTTCAACACTACATATGGGTTAAAAAAAAGTAGGGCTGCAACGATTAGTCGACTAATCAATGACTAATCACCTATTAAAATAATTGGTGACTATTTTAGTAGTCGACTAATCGGTTTGAGTCATTTTTCATAGAAAAGTACTGTAAAAGTACCCCAAATTACTCTCATTGCAGCTTTTTACGTTCAAATATTGGCAGCTTTACACACTCTCCCATGACTGTGAACTAGGCGTGAGTACGAAACAAGACATTAAATGACATAATTTTGGGGTTTGGGAGAGACAGACCGACATTTTTCACCATTTTAACACATTTTCCAATAAAATGACTAGTCGACTAATCGAAGAAATAATCAACAGATTAGTCGACAATGAAAATAATCGTTAGTTGCAGCCCTAAAAAAAAGCACATGAGCATCAAAAGTCCCCTGCAAGAATGGTGCACAGGAAGAAAACTGAGCTGTGTGGTTTTTTGCACTTGATGTATGTGGGCAAAATTTGTTTATCAGTGAACCAAATGTCAATGCACTTAAAATAGGAAGCAGCATAATCCTTGAAGGTCTTCACAGGAGAGTGATTATATCCATATAATCACAATGTCATGCAATATAGATAACATAAATCAAACGTTCCCTCCATGCTGTATGCCAATGTGCCATTAACTTTGCAGTAGTTGAATCATGCAATAAATTATCATTACTATATCACACAAGTTTAGATTTCTTCCCAAATGTGATCAGCATCACATACCCACAAAAAAAACAAAAAATATTTTAACATGCATAATTTGTCAGCTTTATTTAAGTGGGATATCTTTAGCTGAATAAGAAGAAATGGAATGCTTCACTAATCCCAAATCCCAAGCTACAGATGCTTGGTTACACAACTGCACAGCAAAGCTTTAAGTCAGGCAGATGCTATCTAAAGTCAAAAACACCCAGCTACACTCAAACTATCAATGCTGTGGTGGTGGTGGTGTTGTAGGAGGTAAACTACTGAGGAGTGAATTCGCAGAAAATGCTTTGGGGTCAGCCAGTTGGGAAGAAAAGTCCTGCTGGTATTTTTTATCAGTGTGCATCTTGTAGAGAATGAGTGGTGTGATACCTCTGGATGACTGGTCCAAATGCGAAATGATGGCAAGAACACTGGTGCTGCATGATGTGTCGCATCCTAAAACGTGGCTTCCCCACGCCCATGTGTCTATTATCATTTAACATTTATTGAAAGCAAATGAATAATTCTCAGCATATTTTTACAATTATAACATGCGAGAAAAGTTAATACAAAATTCGTGGATGCAAATGAAACCTCGCCCAAATGAATTACATAGCCCCGTGTCTTTGAATGAGAGGTGTATGCAATAATCAGGTCAATTAGCTCAGTTACAAGGTGGTGCCTCCAAACGCTGCCAGCAACTGGTAGTAGCAGCTGGCTCCTGGCTTATCTGTAGACCTAGCTTGCAAGTGTCAGATAAGTTCACTGGCTAGCACTGGGAGCTAAAGTTAGCTAGCACCTAGCTTGCTGTGCTGAACACTGACACCTATGTTAAACACCGCTACCCCGCCCAACACGGCAAAGAAAGACAATGTCAAATCAGCCGACACTCCCGTTGACACCACCGAATAACGTTTCCTATCAACCGTTAGCTAGCGCCAGTTGGTTAACTGGCTTATGCTGCCGTATGTAGCTAAAGCGCACCAAAAACGTTACATCGTGAGCGCCATGTCTAAGCTAAGGTCACTCCGCAACTTCAAACTTACAGGATGCCAGAGCAGGAGGTGCACACGAAGGAGCCCACAGTCATATTGGCATAGGTTGGGCCCCGCTGGTCGCAGTCAAAGCACTTTCTGTTGGGAGGCAAACTCGTCATTTCTCTCAGCATCTTCAGGTGTTTCTCCTCTTGTTTTCGTTTCGCACTCGCCGCCATGGTGAGGGATATACAGCAGGATTAATAAAAGAAAACCAAGGGGGAGATTGGAGGGTCAGCTACAGCTAAAACGAAGGTCTGTGCTTTTTAACGCTTGTCGACCCGTGCTAAAGACAGAGAGGGACTGGGTTGATGGCTCTGTTGTGGAGGGGGGCCTTGCTTCTCCTCGAACAAGGAGTTTGAGGCGTTGGAGCAGTTGTGCTGATGGAACAAGATGGTTCCTGCCACCGACTTCCGGCTTCGCTTAAATCCTGTTACGCAGACTGCGCCGCTTCTTTTTGGGTCAGGGTCAAATATGAGTGTCCTATATTTGTTTCGCTCCAACATATTTCCAGCACATTTTCTTATAGTCTAGTTCGTTAAGCCACTTATTTCTAATGAACCGTTATTACCATGTAGTGGTCTACGACAATAATGCTGCCCTCGTGCTATGTATGCACTGCGTTTATGTCCGGCGTCGATGACGAAATTTATTTTCATTCTTTTACTTACAGGATACTACACATGAGTTAATCCATAGCTATTAGATCATTAGGTTACGTGGAAAACATTTGTGTAAATAGTTTCTTGGCAGTGGATTTTCACGTGCAGCACAGCGGATTCCGGGTATTAGAAGAGGACATGTACTATCTTGTCTCTTAAGTGACATCTCTTTGGCTGTGCTCATGACAGTGCACAGAGCGCTATCAGCCTGTCTTCAACACATCAGCGCCACTGTGTGGATTAGCATTGTTACTGCAACACTATTGAGGGTGGTAAAGTATATGGAACTGCGTTGGTGCGTTTCTTCTAATGCAATGCAATGCGTCATTTTAGTTTTAGAAATGTCACATAGCCAAATGTGTACTGAGAAATGTAGTTGAGATCATACATGTAAAAATCCATTTGATTTGTTAATACGGAAAACGATGACGTAGTGCAACGTTTCTCATTTGGGCTGGTCAGGTTAGCATTCTCCAGAGAATATGGACCATTTCCAGGGTATAGACTTAAAGCCAGTCACTTGAGTCCCATGTTAATGTGTAAAAGATACTCACCATTACACATTTAAACAGATGACTTAATTTAATAATGTGAATGAAAATCCTTCTTCAAAATCTTTAGCGATAACCTACAGGTGTAAGAAGTGTACCACGTGTTGGAAAGTTTATATCCACACCTTCACCTTTCTTAAGAGCACGCACAATAAAAATATGGAAGACTACAGTCGTGGTGAAGCGGGAGCTTGTGATTTACGTCTATGTCCTAACCCTCACCTATGGTCATGAGCTCTGGGTAGTGACCAAAAGAATGAGATCACAGATACAAGCAGCCGAAATATGCTTCCTCCGTGAGGTGGCTGGGCTCAGCCTTAGAGACAGAATAAGGAGTTGGGACATCCAGAGGGAGCTCGGAGTAGAGTCGCTGCTCTTTCGTGTCGAAAGGGGTCAGTTGAGGTGGTTCGGGCATCTGGTCAGGATGTCTCCTGGGCGCTGCCCGCTGGATGTGTTTCAGGCACGTCCCAATGGTAGGAGGCCCCGAGGCAGACCCAGAACACGCTGGAGGGATTACATATCTCATCTGGCCTGGGAACACCTTGGGGTCCCCCAGGAGGAACTGGAAGACACTGCTGGGGAGAGGGATGTCTGGGGCGATTTGCTCGGCCTGCTGCCCCCATGACCCTGCTTCAGATAAGCATATGAAAATGGATGGACAGTCATGATCCAAAAAAAAAAAACACACATGAACAAAGTCATGGTGTACACATTCTTATTACTTTTTATTACAGATGAACATATTATAACAGAATACCAAGTAAACCAAATGGCACTTTATTATTTACAAGGACAACCAGATATCAGAGCTGTTTTGCACAATGGACTGCTGAACCTGTAGGGTACTAGCCAGGGTAAGCTATGGGACCAGTGGACCTTACTCTTGAACATGCTTTCAAAGTCATTCAACAACACTGAGATTTCTGTGTGATTCAGTGAATACCCGGATCTTACACCATGGTCAAAGTTTTTATGTGGACAATAATGTTTACTTCGCTCCCTTTTGTCTGGGGGAACTGACAGTAACATACCAAATAGAAACAATCCCGACAAGTGCACTGTTGGAGTAATGTTAAATAAGGTAGATGGTAACCTTGTTCCCTTTAACCGTCTCTCTCCAGTCTGTAGCAAGTCTGTTATCCACAAATGAGATGCACTATACCTCAAATGACCTCTTAGGTGGATTCATGCCACTTCCCTGTCCAAGTGCAGCCCCTTTAAATGATTTTCTGCTGCAGTATAAGCGTTGTTACTTCATTAATTGCTGCTGACTGATTGAATTAATGGCTGCTGATGCTGCTGCGGTGGAGAGAAGTCAAAGGGTCTGCGGCTCTCAGTGTAGCCGTAGAGTTTCCGGAGGGCTACACGAGCGGCCTCTTCCTCGGCTGCCACAAGTGTCTCTCCTGGACCTTGAGCCAGAAGCTTCTTGTCGCTGAATTAACACAAGGAAACAATACCAAAAAAATAAGTGAACTAGGCAGATCATGAACAAAACACTTTTAACCATCAAGTCTATTATGAATTATCTCCACTGACTCAAACCTCAAAAGTGTAACCTGAATTTTGTGTCTATGTTAGCTCTGACTCTGATCTTGTGTCTTTAGTAAGTCTTCAGTTACTGTAATTTGGGTAACAGCACACATACCTGTACAAGCCGACAAAGTATAGTGGCAGGACGGTACTGGCTCCAGCAGACCTGATGAGGCGAGGCTCTGGCAATGGAACGTTCATCTTAGTAAGCTCCTCTACCAATAATCCCATGGGGTTGACAACTGTCCACATATCAAACAAGTCCTTCCCTATCAGCTGAGTGACCAGGAAATCCTACAGAGAGGGGAGAGGAAAAGAAAAATGTCATGTTTCTCTAAAGGTTCTTTAAACAAAAAATTGGTGTACCCATGATATTCTGCAGCAAGCTTCTTACCCTGAGGAAAAACCCAGTTCGCTCTGCACCGCTGCTCTCCTGTAGAGCTCCGATCACTGCCATGAATGTTGAGTAAAGCACGTCATCAGGAACAGGGCATTCTCCGCTCATCGTTAGGTCTTCAATGCCAAGATTTCTCGCTACATGGGTCACAACTGCTGAACTGGTGAGATGCCCTACGACACTCTCCACCCCCTCACTCGGCAGGCTCGGGAAGCTGGCTCTGCACCAGTCGGTCAGGAAGCTTTTAGTGAAACCTGCTCCCTTTTCACTCAGCTGAATATTATCTTTCAGAACAAGAGCTGTGGCCTCAGAGTCCATGCCTAACTCCTTTCTCCTCTCTTGCTCTGCCTGCAGGTAACAGGGATTGATGAAGGCTGTCTTCAGCACCTCCAGGGAGAAGTTCTCGTGGAGGCGGGTGCTGAAAGCCTGAACCTCAGCATGGTAATCCCAGTTAGGCTGCTGAGAGCTGAAAGAAAGGTGAACATGGAGTTAACTATGAGTCATGACTTCCTAAAAAAACTGATTCCCAACTGGGTGCTAAACACTTGCAAAAAATGGTTATACCATCCAAGTGGTGCTGTTTGGGGAATTCAAAAAATAGTAGCAGTGTGACTGAGCTGACACAGATATTCCTACTCACTGTACATGATTGTTAAAGGGATAGTTCAGATTTTTTGAAGTGGGGTTGTATGAAGTACTTATCCATAGTCAAACTATTACCTACAGTAGATGGCTGGCGACATGCCCCTAGTTTGGAGCAAAGGATTGGGTCAGCAATTTTAAACACCTAAACAAAGTCCCACCTACAACAGCCACTAACAGTTAAAGTGTACGCTATATTAAGAGTATTTTCACCACTTAACCTTTCTGTCAAACAACAATTTACGGCAGTGAAGTGAATCCATTATATCGCTTTCATCAAAGCCAGACTCCATTGAGAAAAACCGTGATTTAACATCACTGATTACAAGAGCTGCTCGTCTACCACTGCCTCAATCAGTTATGTTTTTGTGTTACTGTGTGACTTCGGCAAGTGGTTAGTTCAGACTCACCCAAGTCTCGCAATGACAATAACTAACTAACTTATCGAGGCAGCAGTACACCAGCAGCTCCTGTGTTAAGTGAGCCAAAATGACTGTTTCTGTCAATGGAGTCTGGTGGCTTTGAAGAGAGCATAGATGTTAAACTGAAGCTGCCAATAGCTTTCCTGTTGGAACAAGCTGTCTGATAAAAAGGTAAAAGTGTGGAAATACTCTCAATTAGTGTACATTTAATCTTTACAGATTTTTTTAGGCTGGACTTTTTTTAGGGGTGACTTAAATACGTTTTATTGCGGACCCTATTTGCAGCAGTACATTGCCTAGCTTCTGTGTCAGATTTCTGTTTGCTTTTGCAAACTGGGGGCTTACCAACTGACATCTACTGTAGGTAATGCATTGACTATGGGTAAGTACCTCATACAACCCAACTTCAGCTAATCCATCTGGCCACACAAACACGACCTCAAGTAAGAACCCTTGGTGTCATTTTAGATTCTGATCTCAATTTTTAAAACTCATTTTAAGTCATAAACAAAAACTGCATTTTATCATTTATGCAATATATCTAAGGTACGACCTCTACTGAGCCATCAAGACGCTGACAAGCTTGTTAATGCTTTTGTTTCCAGTCGTCTTGACTACTGTAATGCCCTATGTACTGGCCTACCTAAAACTGCGATTGCAAAGCTACAGACCATTCAGAATGCTGCTGCCAGGGTTTTAACAAAACCTAAAAAGAGAGACCATACAACTCCTGATTTATGTAACCTAAACTGGCTCCCAGTATGTTTTCGAATTGCTTCTAAAATCATTCTATTGGTTTTTAAGGCTCTTGATGGCACCACCCCTTCCTATATAATAGATTCTCTATCGCCTTATGTCCCGCCACAAACCCTAAGATCCTCCACAGCTGCTCTTTTAACTGTTCCTACAAGAACCTTTTGGGGATACATCTTTTAACTACTATGCCCCAAAAATATGGAACACCCTGCCTTTACATATTAGACTTGCTGGCTCAGTGGACAGTTTTAATAATACTCTGTATTTATAGAGCGCTTTTCAGGATACTCAAAGATGCTTTACAGAGAACAACAACTGCAATCGGAAAAAAAAAAACCCGGGAGGTAGGGAGGGAAGTAGTCCAGAAAGGGCTATGTACACTGAATTTAGAGGTTATAAGCTATATATGCACAACAACTCAAAACATATCTTTTTTAATTTAGCCTATAAATAGGAGCTATCTGTTTTAATATTCTTGATATGTATTTTATTTATTACTTAATTAATTTATCGTTGATTTATTCTTCTCATTTCTCCTTGAATGAGTGTTGTATAAGTGTATGGTTTTATTTCTTTGCTGTTTGTCTCTGCAGCTGAATTGTAAAGCACTTTGTGCTGCATTCTGTGCACGAAAGGTGCTGCAGTATAAATAAAGTTCATTAATTCAAAGGTAATTCAAGGTAATAATTTATGCATCATTAACAGAGAAGTGTCTTTGAGGATTGCAAGCAAAATTTTATGGTCCAAATGACTCTGAAAAATATTATTATGAGGCTAGAGAGGGGGGCAGACGTTCCTTCACCTGTGCAAAGGAACCGTTATGGCTAGCTAACATAATGCTCCAGGGTCCACTTTAAAAACTGTGGGAATAGTAACAACAAGCGCCCCTGCTAAACACGTCCGCACTAACAATTTGTGTGATGCAATTATACGAATTCATACACCAAGCCTTCTCATTCGGCTACAATGTATAAACACGCTGGCCAACATATCAACTACATTTCTAATGGCCTTGAGATGCTCTCTAGTGAGCTCCAGTTAGCTAGCTTTAGCCTCACCGTGGCTTCGGTGGCGGAGGTCCTTCCAGCTTTAACTTCTTCGCCATGAGGTATTCGTACGCCCTCATCCATCTCTTCTTCTCTCTGACCTGAGATAAAGTTATATTTCTGCAAACACGCCGGCAGTGAATTCCTAACGTCAGCGCACCACGATTTAATATGAATCCGGACGCCATGTTGACCACTGACATATGGGTGCAGCAGCGAATACAGTCCGTCTTGGAACAAGAAACAACATCCGGTTGGCCAAGTCGTTCCCAAGTTACCATGGAAACAAACATAAACGTTTACTAACGTTAGCGCACAGAGCGGACTGTCGAGTGAAAATTACGGGACTATACATCTTATAACTCGCTAAAATACACATAGAAAATAACAACAGATAGTTTCTATTTCTTCTCCTTTTTAATTTGATATATTTTTTACGATGTCCACTCCTGAAGTTCAAGAAAAGACAGGAAATAAAGTAGTGAGAGCAGAATGCAGAGATGCCATGATAACGGATGGAGCTGAAGACAGCGAGGAAAACAACAAATTACTGCAAAACCCACCTCAGGAGACAAAGGAAAAATACTCAGGTCCACGAATGACCAAGAAGTTCCTGAAAGACCTTTGTAAGAAGAACAAACTTTACTCCACACCTTGCCTCAATGACACACTGTACCTGCATTACAGAGGTTTTCCTGCCATTGAGAACCTAGAGGAGTACACAGGACTGAAGTGTCTCTGGCTGGAAAACAATGGGATTCAATGCATAGAGAACCTGGATGCCCAGACTGATCTGCGCTGCCTGTTCCTCCAGCACAACCTTATCAACAAGCTAGAAAACCTTGAGCCTCTGAAACAGCTAGGCACCCTGAATGTCTCCAACAACTACATACACACCATTGAGAACCTCTCCTGCCTTCCCTGACCTGTGGACTCTGCAGATTTCCCATAACAAGCTGGAGACAATGAAGGACATAGAGCATCTGAGTCAGTGTCTAGCAGTCAGTGTGCTGGACTTGTCTCACAATTTATTAAATGACCCAGAGATCCTTCTTGTACTTGAGGCTATGCCAGCACTGCGAGTGCTAAATCTAAGTGGAAATGAGGTGGTGAAAAAAATCCCACACTACAGGAAGACCACGATTGTGCGTCTCAAGCAGCTCACCTTTCTCGATGATTACCCCGTGTTCCCCAAAGACAGGGCGTGTGCAGAGGCATGGGCGGTGGGAGGTCTGGAAGGGGAGCGGAAAGAGAGGGAGAAATGGGAGACACGAGAGAGGAGGAAAATTCAGGACAGCTTGGATGGCACAGCGAAGATTCGAGAGGCAGCCCTGGAGAGACGACGCATTCGAGAGCTTCGGGAGAAAGGTGAGGAGAAAGGGTTTCAACTTAACTAATCTAATGCACATATGTAACGTAAATGATTTGCTTTTTAAAACAGTCTGTTTCATTGCAGGGGCCACTGAGACTCAGAGTGAGGACCATGACACCCAGGTTCTGACTTCATCACAAGGAGAGACGATCCAGTCCTTTGTGCAGGACTGCCTGGACGCCCATGAAGAGATCTTGCATCAGCCAAACTGTGAACATCTGGAAGCAGAGCAGCCAGGTCAAGAGTTACAGAGGGAACAGTTAGAGAAAGACGACCAGGAGAAATCACAGATAAAGCCGCCTGTGACAGAGAGCAATGAGGGGGTGAATCCAGAGCACTCTGCACATGAGCAACAAAGGATGCTCGAGACAGAAAAAGTAGATGACAGCCACTCAGGTGAAATCTTTGTGAGAAATGAAGTGGAGAGCACAAGGGAGCAGTTTGAAAAGAAACATCCTTCTTTGGTCAGGGCAGCTCCTTCTGAGGCAGACTACGTCGTACCAGCACATGGTCCCAGACCACTGGTTACAGAGCTCGATGAAGCTGAGCAACTGGAAACAATTCACCTTCCACCACACCGCTCACTGTGTGTTGACGACCTGCCTGACCTGGAGGATGTGGACACAGAAGACTTCACGGCAATGCTCTCTTCTCAGCAAGTATTCAAACCTAAAATAGAGGTCATATCAGGAGGCAGCGATGAGGATGAACCAGTCAGGAATCAGAGTGAGGGCACCCCCACCTTTGGTCCAAATGCAAGTTCGCTGTTTATAATGAGCAACAAATCAGCTGGGGTCTTTAACAAGTCATCACTGGTGTACCCAGAAGATGAAGATATCCCTGAACCACACATCTGTGAAGCTGCTGGAAAGTCCAAAACAAACCAAACCTATTCTCCACCACGCTGCCTGATTGAGAGCTGGACTGATGCTCTGAAGGTTTAAAGCATCTTTGTCACATTAAAGTGACAAACTAGTCTCACAAGACACATCTTCAAATGAAATGTCTTAATGCTGTCCATGTGAGGCCGTGAAAAGCCCAATCAGGGCACAGCTTTAATTTTAAAAATATAGAATATTTAGAGGTTTTTGTTACAGTAAAAATGCATATACATATTTGTTATAGAATTTGGAGCCATTTTGTTCATATGGCTCATTATTAGACTGTGAAAACAGGATACATCTTACATGAACTGTTGTTTTCTTGTGTAATCTTTTTCTGTAGTGGCAGTAATAGCTGCTTTCATTTTTAAAATAAATATTTGGTGATTATTGTTATAGTGAAATGAAATTAATTGTCTAGCATATTTGTGTTTAAGAGTTTCAAAGCCATTTTGTTCATATGGTTAATTGTTAGACCTGTGTAAAACCCAGAATAAATCTTACATGAACTGTTCTGGTTTCTTATATACTCTTTTCTTTCAGTGGCAATAACAGCTTTATACCTTCATATTAGGATAACACAGATGTTAATGACTAAATTCTAGTATTCAAAGACTGTACATTAGCTACACTGATTTTAAGTCAGTTTTCAGTGCAATTAACTCTTTGAAACCTGAGCACATTGGCTTGATGTCTTTCAAATACATTAGTAAAAGGCAATGAGCAACGAAAGAAAAAATGAGCCAAAAAATTTGCAAGAAATGAGTAAAAAGAGGAAATTAAAAACACGAAAATTACTTTTAGAAAGAAAGAAAGTTAAAAATGAACACACAAGGAAATTAACTGGAAAGGATGCTTAAAAATTATAATAATTCTGTAACATAATTTTAAAAAGTAATAATAATAATTATATAGATTTTTTATTTTTTTTTTTGCAATTTATGGGACATATCTTACCAAGTTGTTCATTGCCTTTTTTCCCATGTCTCTGAAAGAAATTGCACCAATGTGCTCAGAGTTCAAAGGTTTAAATACTTGTGAGAGGTGTCTGAAAGCAGCACAAACACAAGACACAAACCTACAGTAATATTTATATTAAAGGTCTTCTTAGAGTCTTATGTTTTGAGCTCAAATCAAAAAAACATCGCAAGACTTTAAATGGGGCTACAATTAACAAAATGTAACTCACTGTATATAAAACAAAAATGGGAAAAAGAAGGAAGAGGAGTTATGTCAAATACAAGTTCAGCATCGTGGAGAAAGTTTTGCTGGGAAACACCTCATTAGGTTCTTCATTTGCCCTGTTCAACAGAGTCACTATATCAATTGTTCAAACTGCTGGAGACAATGTGGCTGCTCCGATGCCAACCATTATCACATATCCTGTTCTAGTCCGTCATATTCCTCTCTGGCAGAAGTTCATACAATTTGCAAAAAGTACTCCACATGGACATTCCCATAAAACTAGAGACTCTATATTTAGGCACCTTGCCATTGCACAATGTTACCTCTCATGAGAGATACCTACTTCGGATTTTAAGTGCTGCTAGCAGGAAAGCCATTAGCAGAAAGTGGCTAAAGTCAGCAATGCCAACAGTGGATGATTGGATTTACATCATATACCACATATTTAGGATGGAAATTACTTTTTCTGTTAGACTGCAACAGGACACGTTTTTGAAAAGATGGGTCTACATTAAACCTGTTCGTTCTGATTGTTTAAGGTGAATTCATGTTCTTTTGAGTTATTTTATTGTATTTTTAATTGATTTTTTTTTTTATCTTTGTGTGTTAAGTGATCAGAGTATCACGAAGACACACCCGAACATTTTGGTTCATATGTGGAGTTCACCTTCTTTTTTGTTTGAGTTTTTTGTGTTCATACCTATATTTACATTTACTTTATCGGTCCATTGTGGCACCTGTAGTACACACTGAAACACACTTTTATGTTAAACTTAAATAAAAAGGGAATTAAAAAAGACCTACAATACAACACAATGTCAGGCAAATGTAAGAGACACAGTTCTCTTTCACATAACAGCAATGTAACTGTGACATGTACATTTCACTTAGTGCATCAATAAAAACACGGGACAACACATCATATGCATGGTTTTACTAAATTGTATTTTACTCCCCAGTTCAAGTCACATATTACTCTCTCCCCAATAAATATTCAACATGTTACATCTCCACACTGCAGCTCCACTTCTCTGTTTTGGTAAACTATGCTTTACTGTATCTCTGGATGACATCTTTCCAAAGTTCTAGGTGACGTGAACAAATATTTACAACAAGTCATGCTTAGAATCGAGCAAGAAGATTTGTAAAAAAAAAGACAAAACATGAGAAAACATGAGACAGAATGAAATAAGAGTAAAAAAATAAAACTGTACATGTATTAAATAAACCAAATCAAAATATAAGCCCTGTTGACAGCAGGCCTTGTACACACGTGTCAAGGTCTTCCTCACACAGGGACTGAGTGCAGCGAGTAGCTAAAGTTTGACACATAGAATAAGGGATAGTACGTTCTTCTGTCACGGTGATGGCAGAAATACGGGTCGGCTCTAACGTCGCAACCACACCCAGGTGTTGACGAGCCAGAAAGCTACAGTGACCGAGTACAGGATCATCTCTCGCTTTGCACGCTCTTTGTTTTCCTCTTCCAAATGTTGGAGTCTCCGGTTCAACTTGATGAGCTGTAGATAATAAAAAAAATACATGTTTTCTCAGTCACAGGGCTTCCACGATTAGCTTCTGCGTCACAAGATGGAGATAGTGTTTGTTTTAAGGACTAACCTGGCGTCGAAGCGTTGTTGCATCAACCACAGTCATGTCATCAGGGCCCACATCCAGTGCGGCTTCATATGTTGATAACGCAAGCCTGGAAAAGAGAGCAGTCAGTTTGAGAATTACATAACTCAACCACACATTTTCAAGCACATTTAAGGTGTATAGGAATTGCAACCTAATTTTAACTTTTCTACCAAGCTTAGCCTTATTTCTTGACCCAAAATGAGAATGGAAGGTAGGAGAGGATGAGGAAAAGGACAAAGGATCAGAATGAAGGTGAAGTGCCAGGTGAAGTTACCTGGAGTCATGCAGGGGGTTGGAGCTCGAAGCTGACCCCCCTCGCAGTGATGGTTTGCTACAGAGGTGGGGAAAGACAGGGTTGGGAAAAGGGAAAAATAAGAGATAGAGCAACAAACACATGGCACAGTGTTGCATACATGCACACACCTCGCATGTAACTACACTTTTTCTATTGTCCTAGAAACCAAAAGATTGAAGCTTCTGCGCTTTTTCACACGTCTATTTTAACACTCTCATTAAAGCGCTCTTAAATTATTATTGTTTTCATTATCCTTAAAAAACACATCACAAAAATTCTAATGCTTTGTTTTCAGACACCTCTCTCCTACCAGACCTGAGGCTAAGAATATGGAGGAAGCATTTTGGCAGCATTTTTAAGGCCTTTTGCTGTGCTTTCACCTTACCTTAAAGGTTCTTTCTGCTCTGAAATAAAACCTTTAAAATGGATTAATGTGCTGTGCAGGTTGTTTACAGGTTTTACTAATACAACAAACACACTTCAGAAAAAATTAAATCTGAATTTAAAGGGGACCTATTATGCTTTCCTGTATTTTCTCTAATATATAGTGTTACAATAAAGGGTGTTTATTTAAGTTTCAAATAACGAGGTAAGCATATGTTGAAGGAATCCCTTTAAGCAAAAATGTAAGGTTTCGTATTGTTCTGAATGCCCCCGTTCCCAATGTTTTTATCTTCTCTGGCTACAGTATGACGTCATAGCGTGATGGATTTCTTTATATTGTCATATGCTCCAGGCACACTGCTGCAAACGTTAACATTATGTAGCCAACACTGTTCCAGGAAGCTACACGCTAACAACAGGGAAACATTTAAACTTCTCACCAATTTTGGATCATAATCCTGCTAGAACGTGTCCAGTTGTGTTTAAAAGCTTTTATTGGTGATTTTTCATTGTAAAAAAAATGCTGCTATTCTGTTGTTATGCTATTACAGTTGTTCCTCAGCTGCTTGTACACTGCTAAGGTAAACGTAGCTACATGCTAACGTTGAGGAATCAGGTCATCTTGGTTGCTGATGTTAATTTCTTCCTGATTTTAGCACCTATATGGTTGCATTTAGAAGCTGTTATTGGTGATTTTTCACGGTAAAATGAGACTCTATTCTCCTTCACAGTCATTCCCCCGACTGCAATGACGGTGCAGAGACCCTGAGAAATGGTAGACCCAGAAACGCTGACCTGTCAAAGCAGACTCGGCCTTTTCTAGAGGGGGACTTAAAGTGGAACGTCTCAGACAGAGGGTGAAGACCATGCTGTTAAAACATGTCAACATGGTCTAGTCGAAACTCAAAATATAAGTATGAACAAGAAAATGAACATAATAGGTCCTCTTTAAAATGGTGGACAAGGCCTTGCACAACTTAAACAAGTGGATTAACTCCCACCACCACTTCCACCTGACAGGCAGGTTCAACAGCTACTACCTGACTGAAATATGTCTTGCAGTCATAGCCTGGACCAAACTGTGTTAAGAAAAGCCACAGAAGTAAAAGGCACATAAGGAAATATGGCTATATTATACATTTTGATTAATGCATGCTGTATTAATTTTGTTACTGAATTCTGCACATAGTCAGTTAGAAATGGTTGTGTAATGCTTGAGCCTACCACACAAACACTTCTAGGCCTCCCAACAACATTTACATTTAGGAAACACCACTCCCCTTCCTCGAACAACAGGGTGCTGAGGAGCAGAAATCAAAGTAGATTTAAGGAGACTTTGAGGAAGAAAAGACAACTGATGCAGTCAGTATTGCCCTCTGTGACCAATATATAGTAAGGAAAGTTTTTTTTAAGCAACAAAAGACCGGATGATCGAGAGGTCACCTGCGAGGGTTCTCATCCAAGACCTCCAGGACCTGCTGGTAGGCCCGACGTGTAGTGGACTGGATGAAAGATAGAACACCGCTAGCGCTGTACAGGTTGTGTTCTTCTTCAGTCACGGTGAGAGAGGGGCAAGGGTGGACAGTGGCTGGGGGGGATGGGGTCGCACTGCTCAGTGCCCACCATTAAGAGCAGCCAATTCAGAGGGAAAGGGAAGAAAAAGACAACAGAGGAAAGAAAGGAAGAAGGAAGGAGAGGGAGAAAAATAAGGAAAAGAAACTGTCCTCCACTTTACTGACTTTGTAAAAATTGAAACCCGAGTGACCTGCCAACCACTAACAGTGCTCTACTAACATATAATACACCCAACAAAAACAAACGGAAACAAAAGACTAAAAGCACTGACAAGCAAATGATGACAATCTGGATTACAGTGTTCAAGACCACTTGCTTGTTCTTGTGGTGACTTTATCAGTAGTACCAGGACATCACATGCAGTTGTGTTGAGGAAAGTGACCAGAACATGAAGTGTATTTTGATGTATAATTATAAAATTGTTAATATATGTAAATCCTAATCTGATATTTATACTCTTCTACATAGTGTGAAGTGGGCAAACACTGTAAAGCTAATTCACAATTTTTCTTTAATGGTCGTCTATCATGTTTTCCTTTGTATCCTGAAGTGTTGCTGAGAGGAGAGTGGGCACTTTAAGTTGGTTACTAAACACTAAATAGTAATATTTTCTATCCCTTTGCAGTAATCCTGAAATCAATAAACAATTCAAAATCAGGAAATGATCAAATCAAAACTGATTAGTACATCAGTCATGGTGTTAATGGATTAGTGTCAGTGACAAAAACAGCTGAAGTTTGAAGTGACACCAAGAGCAGCAAAAGTTCTCATGCCAAAAAAGCTCACAGGGACAACGAACAGCCAGCTACGTCACAAAGACAAAGGGACACAGAAGCAAAAGAAAGATGCTAATGCATGCATATAGGAGATAAGATGGAGCTGGTGCAAAGCTAATGATGTCGTATTCAATACTCACGCAGAGTCATTGCGCATCATTTGACTGCTGTGACGGGCAGCTGCATTCTCACTGGCTGAACGCTCCCGCCGTACTCGTGCCTGGGGCCGCAACTACAAAAAAAAACAATGAAAACCGATTCATTCACATAAAAGTTTACTGTAAGGAAATTGTTTAGGCCAATAAGTGGATTTAATGCAGTGTCCTTTGTTGTTTTATAGCTTACCACCTCCTCGCTGTCTGGAGCTGCCCGCTGATCCTCTTCCAGGAAGTCCAGGGGCCGATCACTGAGGGTGAGCACTCTGGGTGGAGTCTTCAGTGATAGGGTTTCTAGTGGTGTTGACTGGATTAGGTCAAGGTCTCTGGGTCTTTGAAACTGGGGATCACTACTGTCCCCTGATAAAGAAAGGTGTGAATGAAAAACAGATGCATTTTCTACTTCTGCTGAGGTATAAAAATGACTTCAATCTTCACATGTATAGTGAACCAACATGCCAGGGTGCCTGAAGCCTTTTGTTTCATTTTCAGTGTTGAATAAGTGACACGACAAAGTCCTGAGCCACTGATAAGAAGGATAGCTAGTATCAGGACATGGTAATAACAAAGCCACATAATGGCTATATTACAGTCAGCTGACCAGCACTGATGACATGTAAAGTTTTTTGTGACAAAGGCTTTGAACAACACTGAAAACACAGCCCAACAAGGACAGAATACTTAACACCACACTAACCTGCAACCACAATTCTCTCTGGGACTTGCATTATGACACTGTGGGGGACCTCCTGAGATCCAAGATTAGGGTCCTCGCGGGGTTGAGGAGCCACTTTGAGCATCTCAGGGATGCGCATCCTCTGGCTGATCCCCTCTGTGTACTCCAGCTCATACTGGATACGGTTCATCTCCGCCATCTCTGCCGTGGGGGAAGGGAAAGCTGCTCCGTTCATTTTTCTGTGAGGAAGGATTTGTTCAGCAACACAGAACTAATTGTTAGCCACAAAAAGGTCACAAACGGCAGAAAACATGTCAACATTAGGACAGGAACCTGTGTCTGTTTGTTTCAGTTTTAGTCTTGTTGAAGTAGTCATGCTGCATACCTACTAGTATGACTTATCAAAGTGCAGCTACTACATGAATCACAAAACAAATATCTGTTACAGGATCTCCTCAGAAATGATTGGTGCAGCTTAAGAGCTGCAGGCAAGACTTTAAGATGGAAAATTACTCGTGATACAATCATATGATCATAACTTGGTGCCTTCTGACTTTGCGGAGTGAAACAAAGGGGAATTACATGTACAAATCTGGCAGCAATCTTGGCTTGTATTAATAAGAGCTGCAACAGCCTCTGCATTACATTACAACATTATGATTCTTTGACATGAATGCTAACATCATGCTAACATCAACAATGATGCTTATTAATGGCTAAAACTAGGGTAGCTAACACAGTGGGTATTTGAGTAATCATAAACACTATCTCGGTGATTTAAGCAACTGTTAGGAGTTCTTACGTTACGTTAACAAGAACCTGAAGCTCACGTTAGATTTGATTTGACAGATAGACAAAACGTTAGCGCCATTACAAGCTAGCGCGGTACTTTCGGTCTCTTACCGTTTGGTTTGTTGTTTCGGTTTTAGCTAACTCTACGAAGAATACTTTATCTATCAAATACTGAAATAAATAAAAGCCTCTAAATATACTCAGAATGGTACGGTTAAGTGCAGGTATTACAGATGATGTAGCTGTTAGGCATCTCCTTATGATGTTTCAAGAGAGGAACCTCCTCTCTTCTTCCGCTGTCTGTCCCAAACAGGAAGTACCAGCAGTCTGGAGGAAGTGACGTCGCGTTACCAAGCGCTGAAATTAAAAGCTGAAAACTTCTACTTTGGTATGCATTTATTTAGCGATTCTAGCTCTATCATTTTGTGAGTTTAAAATTTGTGAGCTGCTATTTTCTAGCTGCAAGCTATGTGTTGTCGGGTAATTGCGATGAGCTTTCGTGCTCATATGTAGATGCACATTTTGAAGTGTACTTTGGGTCGCTGGTCAGGCGTTGAACCTAATTTCCTGCTGATAATATCGTTTTTCAGCAAAACGTCTGCATTTTGAGGTGGGTACTGTTATTGTTGTACCCTATGGATGTTCATTAGTTAAATGCCATGTCACTATCCACTGTAACTGCCATGCAGGCATGTACCTGTCACTTGCTTCCTCAGCAGTTTTCATCCTTTATTTGCTCCTCTAGATCCATGGTTGCTTGGAGGAGGATGGATCTGATGATGGATGGTTAATGCCCATCTTGTCTTGGCCAAATTTAGAAGTCAGCTGTCTGAGAAGGAAGGTTTGTCTTCTGATTAACCCCCCCCCTAGGCCCATATAGGCTAAAAAAGCTGGCCCATGTGTTTACTGTCTCTCCTCCTACAGCTGACAACCCCCTGCATCAACATCAATGGGTGGATATAAGACCATGGTGCCTCTGGGCATATACATGTAGAAGGCCCCACCACCTCTCCTCCATAGGAGCAAGACACACAGACTTTATAGTTTTTCAGCCGCCGTTGGAGCTAAGCCTAGTACTTGCAGTGACATAAGTGTTTCACCCGGCCTGACCTGGCTGACGCGCTTGGCACAGTTGATGCCACAGCTTCCTTGTTTGTGCTGAGTTTAGACAATAAACTGCAGGTCCAGCTTCAGAACAATCATCATGTTTATTAATACCACCAAACACAGATTGAATAAATGTCCTTTTCTTTATCTTTTATCCAAACTGAACACACAGCACATTGCACACTATCCTGCGCCACAGCGGTCAAAAATCTTTTGCCCTTCTGGGTTTAAATGACAATGTTGTTCCTACCTTTATACTCTAGTGCTCTAAATGCCAATACAGCTCCACCAGTGTACATACACTGTAAATACAATTCATATCTGCTGAGTGAATGACATATTTGGCTCTTACAGCCGCTTCTTGTTGTAGCTTTGAATCTCTTTGCAATCCTTTGTGTCAGGGGTTGTTTTGCTGATTTTTGTAATTGTTTTATGTCTCATCATAGTCATTTTGAATCTCTTGTAGTTGCTTTCTGTCCCTTTGAAGTCATTTTATGTCTCATCTTAGTCATTTGTGTCTCTTCCTAGTCATTTTACATTTCTGTGTAGTCATTTTGAATCTCTTTGTAGTTTCTTTCTGTGTCATTGAAGTCATTTTTGTCTTTTTTGTCATTTGAATCTCTTTTTAGTTTCTTTTTGTCTCCTTGAAGTAATTTTTTTGTCTTTTTTGTTATTTCACATCTCTTTGCAGTCATTTTGAATCTCTTTGTAGATGCTGTCTGTCTCTTTGAAATCATTTTATGTCATTTAATGGCCATTAGTGTCCTTCCTAGTCATTTTACATCTCTTTGTAGTCATTTTGAATCTCTTTGTAGTTTCTTTCCATCTTCCTGAAGTCATTTTTTGGTCTTTTTTATTATTTTGAATGGCTGTGTAGTTTATCTCTGTCTCCTTGAAGTCATTTTGTGTCTTTGTGGTCATTTTGCATCTCTTTGTGGTTGTTTTGCCTCTTTTCATGGCTGTTGTAACTCTCTTTGTTTCTCTTTGCAGCAGTTTTCTTCTCTTTATAGTTGTTTTATGTCTCTTTGTAGATGTGTAGTGTTTCTTTTTGATCATTTTTAGTCTCTTCCTGGTGGGTAGTTCAGTTGTTTGAGTGACATTTTGCAGGTGGAAGCCATGGGGACCCTTGAAACTTTGAGACCTTGGTCCTGTGCCTGTTCGGCTCCTCCTGTAATCTATCCATGCCTGCATCATCTTTTGTACCTTCAACCCACTTCATTGTGGACTTTGTTTACCTAATTTTAATAATTTGTATTTTAAGTAAATCTCTTGCCTGTACTTACTCCTCACATTCCTTAAATCAGTTTGCAACTTCCATTTTCACATACAGAATTTCTACATATGATTTATTTAGGAGGCTTTTGTGAGAATTTCTTTTAATACAACTGTCAGATGTTGGGTTTTTTTTAATGAATAATTTTATTTTATTTATTTATTTAAACTTTATTTAATCAGGAGACTCCAATTAAAACTAGAAATCTCTTTTTAAAAGGAGACCTGGCCAAGACAGGCAGCAGCATAAATAAAAACACATGGACAGAAAACACTAAAAGAAATAAATAAAATAGTCTTAAAGCATATCTGGGTGTGTTAATAATAGTGAATGCACAGGTCAGTGTCGCCGGGGGTTTAGGGAGGTGGCCCCTCGGTGACTGTGGGTGGTGCGTTTCCTCGGAGCCATTCAAAGGCTGCGATTGACGTTAGACAATAACGTCCTCCTAGCTTAACCAGTGAACGGGAAATCACGTCTGGATCTCGGGAAATATATTTTAAGACAAACATCAACTTCTCAGTCATGTCTCAAGGCTGACTTCCATAAATGCCAAGATGCTCCTCATTTGATGGATTAACAGGCTGCGCCGATTGAGTTCTTCTCTCCGTGTCTGTAACCGGCTGAAATGATGTTCCCACATATTTTGTGTGTGATATTATTCGGCACTGTGCACATCGTATCATCTTTGGAGCTGCAACTTGGCATGTAAGTGACGTTAAATAATTTCTACAGTTTTTAATTTGCACTAGATTTTATTGGATAATCAGGCGAGTGAGAGTTTTACGCATGCTTTAACATAAAGCAAAAGCAGCGCACCATAGGTCACTGTTATCTGTTTATTTATTTTACAAAGACGGTTGTATTCATAGTCCACTTTTCATAAGTAATTTAACTTTTGTCTGTAATTGTTCCTGCATAGTTTACTATGTTGAGTGACCACTAGGCGTCGCTCTTTCAGGTCCCCTATGAGGATGGAAATGTGTTTTATAGCTCTGTTATTGTAACGTGCTTCTGCATAATAGCTTCCACTGGAATGTTTTTATTTTCTACATAGTACTCCACCAGAGGTTTCCCAATTTGAATAGACTGTGCTTGACATGACTGAAGGAACTGTTTTCATGACAGGAGAAGCTAAATACTTCCCCTAATTAACTTCAGGCTGCTCTGTATTGAAGCCATATGCTCAGTGAAGGAGGACACCTCTGGATAGTTTAGGATACCTGCACTGTCAACACAAACAGATGCAGGCTGCTTATGACCGAGTGCTGTATAATGACCTTGCACACGTCAGTATATGCATGCAGGCACACGAATGTGCAAACAAATCTGGAGAAGAAAGAAAAAGTTCCTGTGGAATTTAATTGGTTGTTTATGGGGTGCTGTAGGCAGTGTCTCTGGACCTCAGTCAAGCATATTGCACCAAACAGGAAGCTGTTTAATTATTTGACAAACAGTGTGTCAGTCATGAGCTGATGTTCATGCACCTGAACATGTGTAGAGCATGTGGAAGTTCATGTCTGCTGAAATACATACATATACTCTGCAGCTGGCCACCACTGGAAGCTCTATAGCCACCTCTCAACTCAGTCAGCCATCATCATACTATGTAAAACAATGTAAAATGAAGTGCTCACATGCTGCTTTTAAAAACCTAGTATATTTTTATATATTTTGACTGCATCTGTCCACCTCTTTGTCTTTTTTGTGTGTTTCCCATGCACAGGCCAAATGTTTGTGCCGACCAGGAGATGTCCATGTTGGGGGCCCGTCAGCCTTGTGTCCAGGCTTTTACCCGCATGGTTAAGGTGTGGAAACAGGGCTGCACCAGTCACAGATGGTGTATGGGCTACGAGAGAAGGTAAAAGCCAAAGTACTTTCACAGTGCACAAACATTGGTTTAAAGCTACAGTTGGTAACTTTGATGAAAATAACCTTTTGTCATATTTGCTGAATCTATTGCTACAAAGCATTGTATGAGACAAACAATCCCTCCCTCTCCTTCTATTGCCTCTAATAGCATTTGCTAGAATCCGCCGATTGCACTGAAAGCAACTTATCAGAGCTGAGGAGTCTCCAACACAGCTGTCAATCACGTCAGTCACTGCTTGTGTATGGTCAAACTGTCAAACTAGGCAGTGCTGATCAAATATGAATCAGGATTATGTTACTGCGTTGCCTATTTCTCACCTCAAATGATTTCAGAAACATATTTTAGTGTACTGTTTAGCTGTAAAATGAGAAAGTTTGTGACCCGATCACTATGTTGAAAATAGTTGACTGAAGCACCAACCACTGCCTCCCAGCCTGTGTCATGTAGTGCTTTGAGGATGTAGTGACAAATACAACAAATATGACAAAAGTAAATTTTACCAACTATAGCTTTAACTGTGGTTAAGTATTGTTAACCACTATTCAGTCGAGATGTCTCATTCATGAGAGCAGCTGCAGTAAATTAGGTTGTGATGGACTGTTTTACACATAAACATTAACCCACCTCGTAACTCTGACTTTTCTGGTCGAGTGCCATTCCCATGTCTGCCATTTATAAGATCCACTGGAATGACTGGAGCTTGCCTGTTCAGTGGGATTGGACATCATAATCTTGGAACCACAAAGCTGATTCACCCAAAATCGGAAAAAGAAATGTTGAAGCTTTGAACATGTCAAACAGGCACATTTTGAAAATGACTCTAACACTACTTAAATCATAGCAATTGTCCTTTATAACTGATAATGTATTCCAGTCATGACTGATTGAGATATAAATGACTCTCTCCACACAAATATTTTCAATGCACACACATATATTTGGCATTTTATATAAATGTAAAAAAAATCCACAAATAACCAAAAAAGTTTCACAAATGTATTTCTGATGCACACACAAATATTTATTGTTTTAAATATATGCAGTTTTCATCAAAACATTTGTGGATGTTGATACATTCATATACAGATGCTTTTATTTTGTGAACCTCAGCGCATTCGTGTGTGAATCTTTTTGAGACTCCCCTGACGTGACCCAATCCACAAATGCATTTTTTCTACCAAGGGGATATAGGTAGCCAATCAGATGTCTCCTTCCTCTTCAGCCAATCACATGAGCGTCTCGCTACCACCCCCACATGGGGTATGTTTTAACGTCGTAGTGTCAGAGGGTGGCAGTAATGCACAACTACATTGTTTGCCGACCGCCAAATTAATAAGGACGAGAAGAAGAAGCAGCAGCAGACAGCGGTAAAAGCAGAGCCCCGGGTCAATGGTCCGTTATCCGGTAATTACCGGACTTTGACCGGTAAAATCTGCCGAAGTCCGGTGAAAATATTCCCTCCAAGCACAATTTGAATTAAACATGTCAAAGGATTTTTTCATTTTGTTTATCTAGAGTTTTTATTGCATATATATTTCAATAGCGAACTGACTTTTTTATTTCAAGTTGGCAGCACGCCGCGTTATTAACACTAGGACCGTCAACACTCTAGCAGCGGTCAGCCAGACCGTCACACACAATTCCATTGTTTTTGCTCAGAAGCACATCAAGAAGTTGTTGGGTTTTTTTTAGATAAACGTACCAGCAATTAAATTTAATGAACAAAATGTCACAGTCAAGAGGATCAGCAAACCTTTCAACGCCTCATGTCAATATACAAGTCAGCTTTTTAAAATGTATTTAATTTTTTTACCGTGCGAATTTTTTTCGCTGCTTCACGTCTCCATTGATAATGACAATTAGCACTCTTAGTACACTCTTTAATAACAAATAGTATATAACTTTTAGTCTGCTATATTGTTGACTATATAGTGAATTTTTATAAAATATTGCAGAAGAAAAGACATAAAAACCGAAATAATGAGAGGATTTTTAAAATTATTTTTATGCTGCTGCTCCCCTCCTCTCTGCAACTCGGGAAATTCGTTTCACTGAGAAACACACACACACACACACACACACACACACACACACACACACACACACGGACATATACGAATGGATGAATGGATGACGGATGTAGAGCTTGAGGTTATTGCTACAATACAGATTAATACACAAAGCAAAAACACTTAAACCAGACAGGCTAGCTATGGGCACGAACAAATGCAAAAATAACTGCAGAAAATAACATGAAAAGAGGACCCAACAAACAAATGAACAAGGGCACGATCAACACGTCGGAAAGCCGATCACGTTGTCCGGTGCCAATTTTTTCTAGGGGAAACCCTGGTCAAGAGCTGACCCGGGGCTCTGCATTGACCGCTTTCTGCTGCTTCTTCTTCTTCTCGTCCTTATTAATTTGGCGGTCGGCAAACAATGTAGTTGTGCATTACTGCCACCCTCTGACACTACGACGTTAAAACATACCCCACGTGGGGGTGGTAGCGGGACGCTCATGTGATTGGCTGAAGAGGAAGGAGACATCTGATTGGCTACCTATATCCCCTTGGTAGAAAAAATGCATTTGTGGATCGGGTCACGTCAGGGGAGTCTCAAAAAGATTCACACACGAATGCGCTGAGGTTCACAAAATAAAAGCATTTGTATATGAATGTATCAACATCCACAAATGTTTTGATGAAAACTGCATATATTTAAAACAATAAATATTTGTGTGTGCATCAGAAATACATTTGTGAAACTTTTTTGGTTATTTGTGGATTTTTTTTACATTTATATAAAATGCCAAATATATGTGTGTGCATTGAAAATATTTGTGTGGAGAGAGTCATTTTGAACTGTAGTGAGTAGACATTATTAAAGGGACCCTCCTCTTACCTGTAGTGCTGTTTATCAGTCTAGATTGTTTTGGTGTGAGTTGCCGAGTGTCTGTAGAGATGTCCGCTTTTCTCAAATATTTCAGAACTAGATGGCACTCGGCTTGTGGTGCTCAAAGCGTCAAAATTATACATTTGAAAACCTCAACAGCAATGTCTCTTTCCAGAAATCATGACCCACTTACACAAGATAATCCACAGAGCTTGTTAGCAGTTTCATGTAGGAACTATCTTCTTCCTGACAAGGTACACCCACCAACTATATCACTGAGGGCGTGTGCTCTTGACAGCATAAGATGTAAACATTAATGGTGTTCTCCTCAGCTGAGCTGTAACGTTAGCTAGCTCAGTGGTGCTAGGTGAGCTAGCAGTAGATGCATGCATGAGTTTGGTAGAAAGAAAATAGTTCATACCTAAAACTGCTCACAACAAGGTCTGTGGATTTTCCTGAGTGACTACATCATGATCTCTGGGAAAAAAAAACATTGCTGTTGAGTTTTTCAAATGTATTTTTTGGCACTTTGAGCACCACAAGCCAAGTGCCATCTAGTTCCATTATATTAGAGAGAAGGCAGACATCTCTACGGCAGATATCTCCAACACTCAGCAACTCACATCAAAACAACCTAGCTTGATAAATAGCACCACAGGTAAGAGGAAAAATATGCATTATTGATTGAGGGGTGAATTGCCCCTTTAAGACTGTATTCTTTACAGGCCATATTAGCTACATACATGTTAACAATATATATGAACATACGGTGTAACTTTCAGAAAATCCTGCTATGTGACTATAACAGAAATCTCCTCCTCAGGACAGCATACTACACAGTGTACAGGCAGGTCTACAGCATGGATTTGCACACAGTCTATAAATGCTGCCCTGGCTGGACTCGGCAGGGTGAAGAGATGGGCTGTCTGCATAGTAAGTAATAAGCTGTTGCATATAGCAATTTGAAATTAAGTACAATAATTCGCCTGGAAAAACGTCAATTGTATTAATCAGGAATGAAGCCTGCCTACTGATTTCTATATGCCATACACACAATGCACACAACCATAGATACATCAGCAGCCTTATATGATATGTATAATCTGCAGGGGTGTGTGGAGCCAATACATGTTTCAATGGAGGCCAGTGTGCAGAGACTGGAGAGCAGATATGTCAGTGTCCACTGGGGTTCAAAGGGACGCGGTGCCAATATGGTGAGTTTCATACCCATCTGATAAAAAAGTTTGCCTATTCTTTGCATCTTAGCCGTTCATATACAGTATACAGCAAAAAGGTGGTTGCAACCTTGTGAGCCTGTGAACTGACCTACATCCTCTGTGGACAACATGTTGTTAAAGCTCTAATAGGCCCAGTTCAGACCTTATGCTTTCACTTTGCACAAGCAAAATGTGCCTGTAGTGTGGCTGTGATTGGAGGCTGCTCTGTGAGGGGTCTCTGGGTAGTTAAAGGTAGAAGACGTGCTCTCTGGGAGGAATTTTTCCCTTTGAAGGCTGGAGCCTGGAGTGCTGTGGCAAACCCAGCTGAGCCTCCACTCTATAAAACCTGCATGTTAATGAGGGTGTATACAGTTCTGGTTTCCTATGGTTAAGAAAGAAAAAGCCGAGAACACATTTAGTCACATATGACAATATTTACATTTAGGTGTAGTCAGCATTTCTTTAATATATTAGATTACTGAAATTAGTGTTTGCAATAAGACACAACTTTAATGAACACTACACCATTTTTGGAATAGGGAAATACATTTATTTTATAAATTGCGGTGGCGAGTTAAATGAGGAGAATGATATCACTGTATGTCTGTACAGGTAAATATGAAGCTACAGCCAGCAGCTGGTCAGTTTATCTAAGCATAGCAACACCTGGCTCTGTCAAACAGTAGCTAAATCGTCCTACCAGCACCTTTTAAAGTTCACAAATTCACAAGGTATACCTCGATGACTTTTTGCTGTTGAAGGGCTGTGTGCCAGACTTCTTCTTGGCTGGGAGTAGTAACTTCCTGGAGTCTCCTCTCTACCAGTTGACTTGAAACTGCTCAAAGGATTAAACAGATGGGATATAACTGGTCAATCAGTGAGCCAGGGTAACTGTTTATCCCTGTTTCCAGTCTCCATGCTAAGCCAAGGCTGCTGTCTGTAGCCTTATTGTTACAGCCATGTACAGATATTACTGACGGGCGAAAGTGGATGAAAACATCTTTTCAAACGACTCTTTTTAGTGTCCGTTATATAGCGGGTCAGCCCATTGAACTTCCAAGTTCTTGTGAATCCTCACTTTTCCCACTCACTTTTATTGCAGAGTAGTGTTCATGCTGGGTGCTACAGTTAGAGAACAGGAGCAATTCAATCAGACCCAAGTCCAGACTTCGGTGTGTTTATGAACGTAAAGTTGTCATGTGGAAACAGCACTGACACTACAAAGAAAATGTGTCATATTTTATTGTTAAGAGTGTTTATACAGCAAGTTTGTGAAAAGAGCACATAAATAAGATTAGGTGAGCCGTGAAATATAATCGGGAAGTCATTTTTCAGATTATTCCAACACCACATGAATGCGGCACAAGGCTGATGGCAAAAATACATGGTATACGGAAGCAACAAGTCACATAGGGAGAGTACAGCAGGGTTTTTTTTTTACCTGCTACACCAACTGTCTCTGTAGTGTGTGGTTGCTATCAGCTTCGTTGTGTGTACATTGAGTTTTACCATTTGATAACGCAGTTGGTTATGCAGGCTTTGGAAGCATAGGTTATATTACCTGCTATTGCATTAATTAACTGGATCATTTTAAAAATAGGATGTATTATTTTGATTGATTTACTTTAATGTGAAATGTAAAAATACAGGTTGCTCTGCTGCTTCGCATTGCCTCTGGTACAATGAAGTGTTCATTTCTATCATGTTTAAACACATTGTGCGTGCCTCTTACACAGGTCTTTGTAGTTTTTACCTGTTGGAGGGCCAGTGTAAACTTATTCATGAAGACTGGTAATGGATTGAAGAGGAACTCTGTGGGGCGGGCAGCAGTAGCTGTCAAATGTGCATGTACTATTATGAAGTGTCACTGAGAAACAGACATCTTTTTTTGCAAATACTTAATGAATCTAAAATTTACGATATATTTACATTTGTCAATGTAAATGATAAATGTAATCATAGAAAGTTCTCTGATTAATCATTTAATTTCAAGGGATTTAAGATACATTTATCCACTCGAAGGAACCGATGCAGTGAAAAGAACAGGCCCCCAGGAAAGCTGCTCAGCCTTGCAGCAAATCTTTCCCTGTGGCCAATTGCGGTATTGCAGCGAAAAAAATACCCTACTGCCCAAAAAGCATTTTCCCCACTGTAAAAGAGACATCTGTAAAACTGTTGACAGGACCACTCGAACTGTAAACAAGTCCAATTATGACCCTTTCTATTCTAATTTTTTGAGCCATGGTGGTTTTATATTTCTAAAACTTTCTTTAAGCTGAGAAAAGCAATTTAAAAATCTGTGATGTCATCACAATGTAAAGTCTATGAGCTGAGCGGGAACTTGCAGGCAGGGCCAGCGGGGGAGACACTACAGTACATATTCAGTGGGCCAGACATCACAGAGGTAAACCCACAGCTAGAAACTTATTTCGGCATATGCACCAGATGAGCAACTCCACTGGAATGAATAGGCGCTGTCTTAGTGTCTGGTATATAGTTATTATTAAAATCTATGGAAAAGAATGGGTCCGCCTATCACTAACAGATATGAAAGTGGTATTAATTATCTCATCTAAATCTCAACTAAATTCAAAGCTTACTAACTTGAAAAAAATGTAGACAATGGAGAGATAAAAACACGACATATGCCCCTTTAACCTCTATATAAGGCCATTTTACCTACTGAACAGTCTTGGCCCCTTACAGCGGGAACCTGGGATCTGCCATTATCTATGGTAAACACTTGCACTAAGCGTTTACAAAACCTGAATGTCCTTCTTGTCTGTGAGCATGGCATCTTGCACTGTCTGTTCTTTCTACTGCCCTAACCCCTGCAGTCTACATCAACACACAAACAGGAGGATGGTTGTTAGTGTTTTGGAAGATTCCTGCTGAGACAGAATGGTGTACAGAGGATATTTGCTCCCTACCCCCCACATGCTTGCACACACACACCCACACACTGCAGAGGTTCTCTGGGGCTTTTAAACAGTTCTTCCTCTTGCTGAGACACTTCACAGGAACGTGTCGCTGTTTGTTAGGGGCACCTCTCCAGTGCGTTTGTTTTGACATGGACTCCTTGGTTTTAACACATCGGAGTGACAGACAGGGAACACAGAGAGATATTAGATGTTATCAGAATTTCTCTAGGTTTCTCTTCCTCTCTTGAACATCCTGTGCTCCGGACTCATCTCGCTTTTGGTTAAACGTTTTTCCTTCCCTCATCTCTTGAGACAGATTTATCCTCACTGCTCTGCCAGAGTCGTTATACGAGGAGAGAGCCAGCCAGGCTCCTGTGTTCAGCCAGGTTCCCTCACTGAACCTCTGCTCGGAGCAGAGACCTATAGACCAATAATCCTGTGTTGTAAAGATTGGAGCCCAGGTGTTACATTATTTTAGAGCAATTTAGCTAGATCATCTCAACAAAAAGTACATTTTCAGAATCCATTTGGAAACTCTTGTAAGGTCCCTGTCATAATAAACATTTGCTTGTTGAATTTCTTCAATCCAAAATGATTCAAGAAGACATTGTAATTGGTCTATTGGTGAAGTTTGACTACAGTAACAGATACTTCTGTCTAAATTGTGCTGTTATATAAAGGCAACATATGCTTTTGCCGTGTTTGAATAGCACCATGTAAGACTTCAGCTTATCACAGAGTTGTGTAGAGAGGAGTAATAACGCTGTGAACAGTTGAGGTTTGTCTCTGCTAAAACAATTACAGGAATACACAGAGCTTTTGGAAATTTGGAAAACTCATCCATTAAATGGTGAGAGCACAGATGTGAAAACCGTCCCTGGCAGTTTGATCAAGGACTTTCTGTTATCACACAATGTTGAGCAATTGTAGGCCCCAGCATTATCTTAAACGTGAGAATATAAGAACTTGTGGCATCTCATAAGTAAGATTGTAAATAATTTTAAGTGAATATGGATAAGAACTGCAGCTAAATATTTAGCAAAATAGTCAATAAATATGAATCAAAATAACTGTTTTGAACCATGGACTACATCCCATAAAGAAAGGCACCTGCAAGTGTGACTTATTTTGTTTTCTTATAAGTTGTGAGATGGGCAGAATTACCAGCCAGATCATAATACTTGCTGTGTGCACAATGGATATTAGCCATGTATTTCACATTCCAGCATAACATAATTACCAAGAGAGAGACTGCAATTGCAGCTCAACCTGGGAACCTGGGAACCTGGAAATCTGTGCGTGCACACTGAGCCACCGGAGTTTCACCAGGGAATCCTCTTCATTATTAGATTTGCCTTGTGAGCTTTTACATTCCACAGTGACGGAATTATTACTGTCCCGTATGTGATTCATGTATAATGGAGAAAAAGCAGGTACAGTAAAGAAGAAGGAATGTTGACTGCTGTAGATTTATCTTGGAGTAATATGTTAAAGCAACTGGACTGCAACTGTTTGGTTATGAAGATGTTTCACAGGGCTTCATTAGATTTATTACATGGTGTTTCCTGCATTTTCTGATCCTTTCCCATGTGCAATGAATCCTCCTGCATGCAATGCCTGTTGTAGCGTGTAAGCGTTTGGCATCTCTGTCTGTCTTTTTGGTTTCCTGCCCCGCCTAGTTGATTTTTCGGTTGTTGGTCCCTCTGCCAATCAAGCTGCCTTTTAGTTTTTTATATAGTTGTTGCACATGTGCTGAAAATTACCTCAAAAGATCTACTTTATTATATTGTATTTGAGGGCAGCATGGTAGCAATGTGGCCTCACATCAACAGGGTTCCTGGTTAGAACCTGAGATGGGGGGTTCAAACCCCCGGGGTATGGGAGCCCTTCTGTTTTTCCTGTGTCAGTGTGGGCTTTCTGCGGATGCTCCGGCTCCTCCCACAGTCCATAGACATGCAGGTTAATTAGTGTCTCTAAATTGGCCGTAGGTGTGAATGTGAGTGTGAATGGTTGTCTGTCTGTATGTGTCAGCCCTGTGATAGTCTGGTGACCTGTCCAGGGTGTACCCCTGCCTCTCACCCAATGTCAGCTGGGATAGGCTCCAGCCTCCCGCTACCCCCTAACAGGATAAGTGGTTACGGAAAATTAATGAATGAATATTATATTTAATGTCACAGTATTGTATTTAAGCTTTAATTTGGGTTTATCCCAAGTGAAAAATTAAGCTGGTAGGGGAGTACCAAAAACTGCAGTTCCTTGAATGGCCACTTGAGGCTGGCTCTGAAAGTGAGTTGATCCCCATAGACCCCCATGTTAAATTGCCCAACTTAACAGCACAAATAAACTTGTTTATTGCCTGGTACATAAACAACTTTACATGAAAAGTGAATGTTGGTCTTCGATTGCTAGGTGGACAGAAACATGACTCCAAATAAATACTAATGTTGTTTCGTAACTGCTTGATGTGTAAATAGGCTTGCAAACATGTTTGCCATGCCGACTCAAAAAGTGCTACTATATCAGTGTTTTGTTGACATCTTGTTTCTGATGGCCAAAAAAAAAACAGCCACTGCAGGTTGAAAGAATTTTTTAAATTGTATTTAACTCATAATTAACCAGGTAAGTCCTGCTGAGATCAACCATCTCTTTTACAAGGGAAACTTGGCCAAGACAGCAGCACACAAAAAAGTTACAGCTGGACAACAAATCACAGTGCACTATGATATGTAGTAGCTAACATTTGCAAACAATGTGCAGATGCATTTATGTACAACAAATCACCATAATCAATAACCATTAAAAAACACAGCAGCAACCAGTCTTTTTCTGGCCTCAAAGGAGAAACAGGATTTGTTTCTGAAATAAAACCCTAACTTCAGCCTCAGCTTTTTAAGAAGATTATCTACCTGAGGTTTGAAAGACAGGCAGTCATCAAGCCAAATACCAAGATATTTGTAACAGGTTACAACCTCTAACTTCTTCCCTGAGCAGTAACAACATCAGGAGTGTTCACGGGCTTCTTCCTAGCATTTGAGCATTGCATAACCTTAGTTTTATCAGCATTTTAAACCAGCTTTAGTCGTGAAAGCTGAGTCTGTGATGGATGAGCCAGCACAATATATTACTGTGTCATCGGCATAAAAATAAAAATTGGCACCATCCACCTAACCTAACACAGAACCCTGGGGTACACCATTACAATTGTTGAGCCCAGGTTAGAGGTGAGCCCATTAAATTGAACATACTGAAACCTTTCTGAGAGGTATTTCACAAACAAGCCCACAGCCTGGTCAGATATACCAATACTAGACAACCTCTGTTTTGAAATAAGATGGTCAACAAAGGCTTTGGACAGGTCAATAAGTAGAGCTGCAAAGCACTGCTTCATGTCCAAAATGCCAGTGATATCATTCACCACCTTCATAGTTGCAGTAATTGTGCTGTGTTATGTTCTGAAGCCAGACTTATGTTTGAAAAGAATAGCATTATTACATAAAATGCCTTCAGCTGTTCACTTACGAGAATGTGTTCCTTTTCTGAGGTGGAAAGGACACAGGGTGCTTGGCCTGTATTGCAAATAAGGACATGAAATGCATTTGTTATTGAGAACGAAATTCTTTTTTGGATTACTATGTATTACAAATGATCACTCAGTATCACCATTAACACTCATGATGCTTCAGATACCAGATAAATCAATATGAAGAATGGCGAGAGGGGTTGTTGCAGAGACAACATATCTCCCCTGCTTTTCAGCACGCTTCACTCCAGCCAGACTCCAGTAGAAAAAGACTGTACACTGAGAACACTGTTAAAAAACAGTCTGGCTCTGGTAATAGTTCAAGCTAGAATCCGTGCTCTGCCCCTGCGCCCTTCTTTTCAGCACTCATCATCGATTGGCCCCTTGAACGCTGCTCTCTTTGGTATCGCTGCCAAGTTGTGGTGGTAGAGCCCACTGTGTGTTGTGGGGGCCGACCGACCACCTGCTTCCAATCTCTGATACGAGACAGAAGGCACCGTCTATGGAAATGTATGTCAGCCACTGACACCAAGGCCGTGGTGTTGACACTGTGAGGTAATAAACAGCCTGGACACAGCCCAAGCATGTGCTGAGACACTGGAGCCTGCTCTGTAATCGTTGCATTTACTCCTGCTTGTGAATGCCACTCTGTCTCACCCTATTAAGCCTTGGATTAGGCTTTGCTTTGGTTAAATTGGTGCATGGGTCTGCATGAAATTAAGAGAGCGCAGGCACATAACAGTGTGAGGACAGAAACCATCTGGTCCTCACTAAAGAAGCCTGGCTGTTTTCAGAGCACTTTATAGTTGAGTGGTTATGGATAGTGCATGCGACTGGATTCTGTTGCATCCTGGTTTTTGCTAAGTAATGAGCCAATGATGTCAGCAGATATTAGGAAGAAAAGGAGTGAGCCAGGTTGCGATGACACAGTATTAGACACTAGAAGCAACTATATAATTGTAACAATCTTCTGTCCTTGGGGGAAATATGTGGAAAACAGGATTTTTTCTCTTTCAAACATGCACATACATAGACACAATTATCGTAACCAATAAAAGTGCTGCAGACAGTGTTACTACCAAGCATTCGCTCTAGGGAACTGGGCAGAGAGTTTACAGTTGTTGCAGTCTAAATCACATTTTGTCTCATGGGAATCATCTTTCTTCATATGATCTTGAGTGTTTAATTCCCAGAACCTTGGGCTGTCTCCCATTTAAGCATGTTTCCCTTCCCCAGTATATTAAACACACCTGTCTCTGTGTATGTTCATATGTGTAAATCTCTGTATGTACATATGCTTGTATGTGTGTGTGTTTATTACATTGTGCTTGTTTGTGTGTCAGTTAGATAGAGTTGAAGAGAGTAGCATTTATTGGTAGCTTCTAACATTCAATAATAACATAATAATAAAATGTATATGCTATAGCACCTTTCACAGAAATCAAACTCACAAAGTGCTTCCCAAAATACAATCAAGAGATTCAACAGTCAAACAATAAAACATGCAATCAATAAAAACAAAGGCAATATAAAATAAAACAAAGCAACAAAAAGAAAGTAAAACATCAAACAGACACCTTCAAGGGAATAACCACAAGACAATTTCGGGTAGGACAAAGGCCATGTGCGGGAAATATGCTGAATGCATGTCCTTGAAAGTTACCTTCATTAAACTTCCCATCAAATGGTTTTAATTCGGTAGCATCTGTGACTGTATTGCAGTTTATAGTAGACTGAGTTGTGGTAAGGTCTCAGGGGTGGCCACATGGAGAGTGAGTGGCTCCTTGTACAAGCTTGTTAGCGGGTAGAGGTAGCGAGAAGGAGGTGATTAAACCACTGGGGGAAAGATGCTGACTCAGAGATTTAAATCCTCCGTGTAGTCCTCCTCAGCAAGGGTGCAGGTTTCCTCTAAACGTTGAGGGGGGAGCATGTGAAACAGGAGATGTGGAGTTCTTCTGCCAGAAAATTTTGAGGATTACACTATTTGTTTTGTGCATTCTGGTGAATTTTTATGCATTCATTTGTGCCTTTCTGCATCCACTTATGGTGCAGATGTCCTCTGTTGGCACGGTGGTGCAGTGGTTAATATTGTCACCTCACAGCAAGAGAGTTCCTGGTTCAAACTTAGGGTGGGGGGTTTCCTCCCACAGTCCAAAGACATGCAGGTTAATTGGTGACTCTAAATTGGCTGAAGGTGTGAATGTGAGCATGAATGTTGTCTGTCTCTATGTGTCAGCCCTGTGATAGTCTGGTGACCTGTCCAGGGTGTACCCCGCCTCTCACCCAGTGTCAGCTGGGATAGGCTCCAGCCCCCCTGCGACCCCCAACAGGATAAGCCGTTACAGAAAATGAATGAAAGTCTGCTGCTACTTTCATCTTTTTATTGGGGGATATAAATGCACATTTCCGAAATATTGATGGGGACGTGTCCCTGCACCCCCCCAAAATCTAAACCTATGCTCCTCATGTTCCTTTGTGTTATGTCTGTGTTCCCATTCCTGTTGCTGTGAAGAGAATTATGCTCCAAACATTGTGTAGAGCTCTGTTACACTATCACATCTCTCTCCTGCTGAAGCTGGTAGTGTAAATCTTGATGCTTGAATAGCGTTTACCATTTGTATACTACTGTATCCAGTTTTAAAGTAAGCAGATTTGGGTTTCCTGAATAAACTTTTGCCCCATTCTCATGTGCTTTTGAACTGCTTTTAAATGTGGCTCAGAAATTTGCATCTTGGGAAAACTCTGGAAAAATTATCTGGTTATGTCTTCCTTTATAAATCCTCAGCCAGTGTTTGATCCCATCTCTTCCACTGCTTTCTCTTAGGCAGTAATATCATACATCCCTGCATGTGACTCTCTATATTGGACAGAGGGGAAAATCTGCCCTGTATTCGTTTTACTGGTATGGCTGCTCCTGCGTTGAACCTTAACTAGAGAGCCTGTGAACGAATACAAAATGGAAAGAAACCATCTTTTCTTTCAGATTTCTGGAAGTGATTTAGCTCTAAGATGCAGTCAAGTCAAAATTTCAAGGTGTGGTTACAACACACAAAATAAATATATCGAGACCTTTATTCATTTTAGTGTTCAATCCAATTACGTTATGAAAAACAGGACATTAAAGATGATGTCTTTGTAATTGCTGTGGTTGGTCTCACAAATTTAGGGAACAGTGATGTCTTTAACAAGTCTGGAAAGATCCTTCCACCATGCATAGAGTTTATCCTTTCAGAGTCTTTCCATGCAGTTAGTTCCACTGCAGAGCTCCAGGACAATTATAAGCCTTCTGTTTTGACTCCTGAGTAACATGAGCATATTGAACATCTATTTCGCCCAGTATTTCCTTGTTCACTGTCCACTCTATTAGGTACACCTTGCTGGTACCCTGTTGGACTCCCTTTTGCCCACAGAACAGCCTTAATTCTTGGTGGCATAGATTCAACAAGGTGCTGGAAACATTCCTCAGAGATTTTGGTCCATATTGACATGATAGCATCACACAGTTGCTGCAGATTTGTTGGCTGTACATCCACGATGTGAATCTCCTGTTCTACCACATCTTAGAGGTGCTCTGTTGGATTGAGATCTGGTGACTTTGAGGGCTATTGGAGTACAGTGAACTCATTGTCATTGCCTACCATCTGAATGTCGCAGACTCATCTGACCAGGCAATGTTTTTCCAATCTTCTATTGTCCAGTTTTGGTGAGCCTGTGTGAACTGTAGCCTCTGTTTCCTGTTGTTAGCTGACAGGAGTGGCACCTGGTGTGGTCCTCTGCTGCTGTAGCCCATCTGCTTCAAGGTTGGACGTGTTGTTGGTTCAGAGATGGTCTTCTGCATACCTTGGTTGTAACCAGTGGTTATTTGAGTTACTGTTGCCTTTCTATCATCTTGAACCAGTCGGGCCATTCTCCTCTGACCTTTGGCATAAGCAAGACATTTTCAACCAGAGAACTGCCGCTCACTAGATATTTCCTCTTCCTCAGACCATCCTCTGTAAACCCTAGAGATGGTTGTGTGTGAAAATCCCAGTAGATCAGCAGTTTCTGAAATACCCAGACCACGCTCAAAGTCACTTAAATCACATTTCTGCCCCATTCTGACACTCGATTTGAACTTCAGCTGGTCGTCTTGACCATATCTACATGCATAAATGCATTGAGCTGCTGCCATGTGATTGGCTGATTAGCTATTTGCATTAACGACTAGTTCAACAGGTGTACCTAATAAAGTGGCTGATCAGACTGTTACAGTTTCAGACTAAATCATTGTCAGCCACTGAGTTGAGGACATAATCTCTTTTACAATAACATTAATGCACCAAACTCTCCTGGTCCTAACACTGTTTAATCCTGGATACTGGACCCTAATCTAAAGGCCCAGTTAACATATTAAAGGTCTTGAATTGTGTCATAAGTGTGCAGCAGGCTGTGTTTTGAATTAAGATATGATGGGAACCATATGGCTGTAATGACGGCTGGCCTTATTGTTTGTTTTGGTCTAGTTTCAGAGATTTCTTAAACCAAAATGTAGTCGCTGTCAAAGTGTGGATGTCATGATGATCTTTATTTTCATAAAGAACTGCAGCGGAGACCTCATGATTACCTCTGACAGGTTGGTCTTTTTTTTGGCTAGCAGCTCTCCTGTTCTGTTTATTAGAGGTTACTGAAAAGGTTCACTGAAAACTATATTAACAATGTAAGCCTTCAGAGATTAACAAATCCTTTTAAAGTTGGCTGGACTGGTGTAATATGAACTTAATCTTTGAATAATCAGTACTTTTCTCCTTCGACATTTTCTTTGGACACCCAGAGCTGTACGTGAGTAAAAAAACATTGCAGTATTACTTAAGGCAATCATTTATGGTAATTATCAGCTGTTGAAAACCGACTTAAAAGCCACTGCAGCTTCTGGCAGAATCAGACCTTCCACCAGCCTTACTGAACCACTAGAGCCTACATTTGAGCTATTAGTTAAAAATTACACCATAAAAGAGAAAAGGGAAGCACCAAAAAATGTCTGTCAAATGTTTCCTTGCAGTATTTCGAAGAAATTTGCTGTACACTGAAAAATGTAGACAGATTTTTTTGTACAAACTTTTTCTCTAGAAATATTTAAAAGGTCAGGTGGCTCATTGTTCCAACCAAAGCTGCTGTTTCAAAGTACAATAACATATTGTTTTTTTCCCCACATGCAATGTCAGGCACAGCTGTTCCACTTTCAGTGTTATTATTTTTTTTTACTACTGACAGGAAGCTGAACACTAAAGTTTTGTGACTAATAGTAAATCCACCACACGGTCAAGTTGAGGATGTCCAGGGTGCACAAGGAGAGGATGTAATTCAGTAAATGTCAAACAGTTGGACAGTATATATTCTGTCTGACTCTTCCTGTAGGTAAATATAGGTCTGTCTAGAAAAACACTGATGGAAGTTTTCACTTTTCAGTCTGTCTGTCGTTAACTGTTTGGAAGTAGGAATCATATGCCAAGACACAGGCTTGAAGGTAGCATGCCTGGCAGGAGGACAGACTGGGCAATGCAAGTGCTACATGCTCAGCATAGCTATCAGAGGAAGAGGCTCATTAGAGCCCTAATGGCTGCCATATGGCAGGGCAGTTCTCACACACTAAAGAAGCACACCCTCATCTCCTCAAATGCATCAAGGCACCATTGTTTACCAGGTTAATGCTGAGTGGGTTGGGGCTAATGGTCTGTGTGATTAACCATGTGCTCCCAAAGCTCACTGTGAGATTCCTACAGTAGCAGTGGAGCCCTTTCAGATTAAGGGATCCTCCTTGAACTTGGGTTGGCTATGCCTGTGTAGTGTTGGTATAAGGAAAGTAAATGGAGGTCACTGGTAGGTATCAGTCTTCCTCACTTTACCAAAGGCTGCTGATAATGGCGTTGAGCAAGATAACTAAAAACTTCTCTTGACTTTCATCAGTCAGAACACTGGATAAATATCTGACTTTTGGAGCCATAGCGCAGCCGTTTGGCTACAGAAAAGGGAGTGAATATGATTGTTTTTCAGTCTGAGATTTTTGGAGCAGCTTTATTGTCTTTTTTTTTTTTTTTTTTTTTTTTACACTTTTTGAAGTATTCAGTTTTCCCCTTTTGTTATTTGGTAGGTTTTCATAGAGCTGAGCTAGCTCATTTTGAATTTGGGGTGAACTATTGCTTTAACAGGCACCTTCAGTATGCATCAAGGGAACAGGTTAATACTTAGTTTTATGACAATGGCAAATAGTATTGAAGCTGTGTAACTGAGCACATGTTACAGGATGTTTCTCAGAATTCACTTAGATGTTGTTTCATGGTTAACGTTGTAGACATGGATTAAGTCCAGCCCAAGATTAAAATCAATTTTTGAAGGTTATTTTTACAGAACATTTTTTTGCTGTGAGATGCCAAGTTGTCCCTCATTCCTGGACATAAGGCATTTAAATCTCCAGCCACGTTTCATCCTTTCTGTGGAACGCATTTTCTATCCTATCTCCTGGCGGATGGCTTCTCCAGATGTGGAAGTCGACAGAGATTTTTATGGAGATAAAGGGCAAAAGGTTAGACCTTAAGGGCAGGTGTCCAGGTGTTGTTTCAGAATACATTTGTTCATTAATAACTTAAATCTGGTAGAATCGACTTACTCACGGACTTAAGGGTTCTCCGGACTGTGTGATTAATAGCTGTGCAGACTAATGTGAAAACCACAGTGATGTAACCCTCACACTTTGCCTGTGTAAGTAGACACCGTCTTGCACTTCCTCTGCCATCTCAGGTGTGTTATGTTGTGCACGGTAATTTATCTGTTCATGAAGTTTGCAATTCAATGTATTATATCCCATACTAAAGAATCAATGCAGTTTTGTTTAGGACTGAAAATCACCGTAGGTTATTCAGTTCTCATGTCAAAATATGCATGATACTTCAGTTTATGGGTCAAGTGTGCAACTTGTATCCAGTGGGTGAAAGTGTCTGCTGAAAAAAGAGAGCAACACCCAGTTGTCATCATTCAAGTTGTTGTTGAGGAAATAAATGAGATTTTATTTATGTTATAAAAAGAAATAACTGAAGAGAAAAAATGTGTGCATAACAAGTGAAGAAAAAGTCGCTGAAAATCCCCATTATTTTGGAGCATAAATTCTGTGTTGAAGGGACAAATGGGAAACGTGAGCTGCTGGTGTGAGGTGGTAGAAGCGTGCGACTATGTGGTCCAAAATATGCAGGATTACTGGTTCTTCGTATAGTGAGACGAGAGTGAGAAATCCATGTAATTTTCCATAACGCCAGTTCCCTACTTGATCAAATAGTGACTCAAACACTAGCTCTGTTTCTTCACACAAGGACCAAACAACAGTATTCTTCCTTAGCATTGTAAGCCATGATTGATTGTATCCCCTCTCAAGCTAGCTGTCCATTTCATTCAATGCAACATCTTGAAAACAATCCCACTTTTGTCTTGTCTTTCTACTGAGCTGATTGTTAAAGCTCTCTTTCCTCTCCGTGACAAGTTCCTTAAAGCCCCTTAGCTGTCCATGAACAACCTTTGACCTTTGGTCTAGTTCACAGGATCTTATGTTTTCTTATAGCAACACTTGATGGACCCTCTTTTCTTAGTTTAAATGCTCTTTTACGTAACCAGAAAGTGCACGTAATTTTGTGTCCTATAGTGGTTTAAATCTGAGTTTATAGAAATAAGCATAGTTGAAGTTGTTGATCCTTCCAAAATATAGCATGGGATTTAACAAAATTACAGGTCTTTGCATTGTGTTGTATGGGTAAAAGCAAAGCTACTGCATTTCTGGAAATGGTTAGGAAGTGTTACTAACAGTAGCCTACTAAAGGTTGATCGGTGGATCTCCAAAATAAAAAAGAATCTACAGCCAAGATGAGAGTCTGTGCATAGCAGTGCTTTTAACTAAATGGTGATACAGTATCAGCACACTAACATAATCACCTTGTAAACAGCCTATTCAAGGTGGTAATATCATGCCGTTATGTCGCCTTGCTGTTCTTCATAAAAGGTACAATCGCGGAATGGGTTGAAGAGTTGTCTTGCCTCTGACCCTGGAACGGAGGTGGTGACAGTGCTGAAATCAGGCCTGTATGAACAGGATGAGATCGTGGATGGCACAGATGGGACATTTTGACAATGTGTTATGTGAATGACCCACTGAGGAAGATTTAAAAATTAGCTCTTAGCAGCTAGTGGCTAACTCAAAGAGGAACAGTAGCTGAAAATGTCCGCTAATTGGGAAAAAAGTGAGGTCCAGGAGCTCCTAACCGTCAAAGCAGAGGACAAGATAAGCTGTCAAATAACAGGGACAGGAGAATGATTGTTATTGCTATGTTATGCCATCATTATTGTTTATAAGGGCTACAAACGCATATGTTATATGTCACACTAGAAGCGTGCTGTGGGCTTAAAATCACACACAGGAGCTGCATGATGCCGCCGTTGTGTGGTTCTGCGAAAAACTGCAAAGGTGAAGAAGGGACTTTGTAGCGGCTCTTTAGCCCGAAAAAGGGCTTTAGCTAGAATGACAATGCTAAAATGCTGATGTTTAACAGGTATAATGTTTATGTTGTTCAACATCTTAGTTTAGTATGTTGGCATGCTAACATTTGCTAATTAACACTAAACGAAAATTGCAGTTATGGTGGATGTGACTGTCATTAGTTTTGCAGGTATTGGTTAAAAAAACAATAAACTGGACAAATTATAATGTTAACCTCATGGTGGCGCTAGATTAAAAGTCAGAGGAGCACCAAAGTGATTACAACTCATCTTGTAGAAAACATGTTACAACATTTCATGGCAATCTGCTCAATAGTTGTTTAGATATTTTACACAAAACCTCAAATATCAACCTCATCAGGGTGCTAAAGGTCTGTAGATAGATGGACCAATTCCATCGCAATCCAATAAATAGTTGTTGAGATATTCCACTAAAAGCCAGAAATCTCAGCCTGCTGGTGGTCCCAGAGGAAAAGTCAGTAGGATTCATCCTCCAAGGACTGTGAATGTACAAAATGTAATGCTTGATCATCCAGTTGTTGGGTCTGAAACAAAGTAGTGGACCGACTGGCAGACCGACAATGCAATCCTCAAATGACCCATATTCATATAAACATGAGAGAGGGTACTCTGAACTTAGAGCAGTGGTTGATTAGATAGTTAAATTCAAGGCAAACAGACATGACAAAACCTGTGCACCACTTGGCGTACCCTAAGACGAATTCAATGAGAAAACAGTAAATGCATCACAGCAGCAGTTCAGCTGTAATGTATGTCTTCACTGCAGCCAATGAATAATTAATCATCATAATAAACAACGAGTTTTGTTGCTCTGCATTTTAGTCTTGCAGATTAGAATAATGAATGCATTACTGGCTGTCATAAGGTTGAAGAAGAATTCAAAGAAATAACAGAGCACAAGGAATGGGAGATGAAAGTGAGCCTGTCAAATCATCAGGTGGAATATCTCAGCATTGCAGTTTTACAGCTCATGGCCAGACCACAGTAATTTTACTGCCTTATTAGCTGGCTCTGGTGCAACACTCCGTCTGATGTTCAAAAGAGCAGTCAAAGAATGTTTCCTGTTATGACAACTCCCATTTGTCCCCCTTTTGGTTCATTTGAAGAGTGGATGTTACAATATCAAATATCTTTTTCTTTTGCAAATGTGTCATTTACAGCTGAAAACACAAAGCTTGCAAAATCAATTGAGACATAGGTTTTTTTTACTGAGATGAGCGTTGCAGACTCTCTTCTAAGACATAGACAAGTTGTTTGGTAGGTTGCATTCCTTTTCTATGTCTATTTGTCACAATAGAAATGTGGGAATAGAGACTTAGAAAATGTAGGAAATATGAAAAATTCCTGCCAGGGACTCAATTTCCATCTAGTAAGAAAGAAACAGTAAATCTCTTCAGGTTAGAGTATCACTTCCGACCACTGGGGTCTGAGATCCAAATCTTCCACGATCATTGAACAGCGCTGAGAGACATGCCACGCAGCTGAGGCCTGCTGATTCAGTTATTGATCTTGACTTTGTTGCCTAATGTTTCTAACATGAGTGGAATGGACACATGGTCGAAGGTTTGTTGATTTATTTAATGTCAAAGTACTTCAAATAGTTTTTTTAGGGGAGGAAGAGAGTTGGTCCTTGGAGAAATTGGACAGGGGAGGTACTGTACTGTAGGGGACAAGTAATGCCAATAACACCTAATGAGATAAGCAGGAATGGGGACTTGGTGGCCGATGTTTGTCTGAAGAGAACACAAGAACATCCAAACAGCTGGCTGTTCTCTCCGTTTCCTGATGGGAAACCATTATCACCACCATTCATAAACCAACAGGAGACCAACACTTTCCATTCAACTCTGAGCTATGAATGTGAAAGATATAACAGTGTTTGAAAGTTACATCTAAGACATTATTTTCACAACACAGATAAAGTGTGCATTATAGGAAGACTGTGTTAAAAAGTGATATAGAAAGTACACAGATGTGTATCCAAAATGTATAGAAGGATGACTCTGTGTTGAGGTAAGTGGTATGTGTCTTCTGTCTTGTCAGTCCATCAGTGAGATAAAGAGTGATCATCCACATTTGTAGCTACAAGGCTCAGAGGCCACATGAGGAAATCAGGACTGGTGAATATCGCGGAGGAGGCAGCAGGTGTTTGGGTATCAGGGGATTTGGACCTAAAGCCTTCATTTCCACCAAGCAGTCCGGTTCACTTAGGTTCGTTCTACATTAAAACTTCTTGTGTTTCCATCGCCAAAGTTGTGGATGTTGCCAAGAGAACCATTCCAGTCTGTCTCATTTTTAGTTGAGGTACCTAGCACACTGAAGGTGGAGCTAGAAACACTGCAGTCTGTCGATTGGTCAATAGAGCTTGGCATTTTTGCTAAAGGGCTCAATGCACAAACCTGCTATTTTAAAATGTCCCATCAAGTGCAACAGACACTAATAACACTGTAGGTTTTTTTTTTTCTGAAAATGTCTGCGTGCAACCCCGTTCTGTGGACGATCAACGAGGTTCAGACTTTCCTCTGCATCGCTGGTAAAGAGGAAATAAAGTGATGGCTTGATGGAGCTGTGATGTGACTATTACCATCTGGTGACAACTCCACCTACATTTAGGAGTACCGTGTGCCCTGGAAATGCAAATCAGGGTTTAGGTACATGTCTTTAGAGGACACAATGCTTTACACAATTTTGAATTCACTAGCATGGACACTACGCCATCAACAAGTTCCGTTGAACAGTTTTATTAAAGAAAAACGTGACTGACGTGCGAGGCTTGGACTTCTTGTGGCTTATGCTTTGCCCCATTCAATATAGGGTCTGCCCGTAGCACCCAGATATGACGAACCCCCTCAGGACTCTAAGTAGAGGAGAGAAAGAGAGATGAAGGGAAGGACGGTATGGGAGGGAGGGGCTAAGAACACAAGACCGAGGAGTGGATTGGGTGTGTATATGCACGAAGTGACATGGTTGAGGTGTGCTCCTGTTCCTGAAATTCTACTGGATAGCTTCAATGAATTATGTGTTGTTGCTTATATACCAAAACAATACAAGTTTGTTTCTGTCAGGTTTCCATGATGTAATGATCTGTAATGTCCTACAAAATGAATGCTTGACATGAGAACAATCATGAGAGAACTTTACCCTAGCAATTAAAGCATCTTTGCTAAAGTAGAAGAATTTTTAGTGTGTTGGAAGCATCACGAAAAAGGACCCAACTTCTTGTTTTGATATTGTTCTATTTTGTCTTTTGAGACGTTTTATCTTTGACGATAAAAGCTCCCCTAGTGACATGGAGCAGGTCTGTGGAGACTATAATTGGATGCATGCATATGTCTATTCATACGGGTGGCCTGTGTATTACATTCGAATGCAAGATAGCTGAACCACGGCCGCGGTTATCTTACTGTCTCAATGCCAACATGTGTCAAGAGTAACACTGTTCAGATGCGAAGTCAATGGGATGGTTTCCATGATTGCAGCCCTCAGGCTTTGTGTGGGTCACATTTAGTCAGATTGTTTTTGAGGTCTGAGAGACGGCACAGGGCTGTGAGATATAACGGGTTAATAAAGCATTAAACCACTAAAGGTTGTGGTTTACAGTAAGCATCTGAGATGTGTTGTTATGCGTGAGGGGAGGGTTTAACACAGTGCCCCATCTGGAACTATTTATGATTAATTCTCTACCAGCAATTGAGTTTATGTGCAACAATGATGATGAAGTAGTTTGCATCTGAGAGGTCAGGGCACCAAAGTCATGAACTGAAAGTCAGAGTGTCCATTGGCCAAAGAAAAAAGAGAGCATATTTGACTCCACATTTCTAAAGAGATGTTTGTATTTGCTTGCCACCTTCGTTGTCAGTTATGGGGCTCTTTTGCCAAGAAATATATATATTCTTGAAGGTATTAAAATGTCCTAAAAGTCATTGAATATGTGCTCAAAAAGTTTGCATACACCTTGTGGATTCTTCTCAGATTTGTCCTCAGAGCAAATCTGTTTTAGTTTTCTTTTGTTGACATATCTAGGTTGGAGAAAAGGTATAATTGCCCTGGTATAAATCTATTTTATGCCGCTAATAAGCTTTATTCTTCACCTCCATTACACTGTTTGTTGTACAAATCACAGGTATTTTTGGCTGCATGTATGACAGACCTATGCTCAGTAAATCTTTTATTTATCTTCAGCTTAATCCCTCATGTCTCTCAAATGATGATACATTCAAGTTAAATCTTCTCTTAAAGGTTTGATCCAAGAGTCATGGCACTAACAAGTCAGCTATTCTCAATCTCATGTTAAAGCACTTTCACTCCAGAATTATGTTCATTTGATGACTGTCAGGTTTGGCCAGAGATGTAGACTGTGACTGATGACTCTTGTGAAAGGCCAAGCCACAAACTCAAAAATAGTAACATTCGGAGACCTGGATCACGAAACTACAGCTTCTGTCTTTATTTGAGGTTTCATTTAGGCTAAGAGTTTTCTTTGAGGTTACAGCTAAAACATGGGTTATATTTAGGAATAGTGACGAGTTCTGACTGAGCAGTTTCGTCAACACGTGGTAGGCATCACTAACTCGTCGCTGTCTGAGCAACATGTGACTTGCAGCCTTGTAAATATCATGTTACCTAGAACCTTCCTAAATACCCTGACAGGGTCCGAATAAATGTTGGTTCAAATTTGTTTTTTCTCTCTGCTCGCCATCTTAATGGTGATGCCAAATGACCCTGAGCTGATATGGAGAGCTCATTAGGGCCCTCAGGAGCTTCGGGATCAAAGTGGGGATGTGTAAGGGAGCAGGCCGTGAGGTTACGAGGCCACGTCACTCTCCTTTAGGTTAATGAAAAGTGCAGAGCTGTTGTTTCTCTTTGTGCAACTATGTGTATCCATGTGCACATTTTTCAGGGTTAGACAAGTTTTCTTAGACCTCCCTTGTGAAGTGGAATGTGCTGAATGCTGGACTACTGTGGAAGTGAAGGCTTGCAAAGGTCAAGGCTGGGGAACATAGCCAACTGCAGTGAACAATGTCACCCTGCCATTTGATTATCTATCGCTGAGGGAAAAAAATGCACATCACCGTGGTTCCCCAAGGACTTTTACAGCAGCAACACTGCTGTTTTTGTTTATTTTGTGCCACTGGAAGATATTTAGTGTGTCCACTGACAAGAGAAGGGCTTTAAACACATATTTGTACATAGTTGTGGATGTCATCAAAACCAAAAATTGTTGTTTCCCTGGTCTTTAATGACTTAAATAGGGAAGTGCAGATGAAAAAAGCTGGTATACATAAAGGTGTCATGTCAGTGGTGTGGGGACAGTGCAGAACAAAACTAAGCTAAATGGTAACACTGTCAGAAGACAGCTGATTGTATTGTAGCCTCTACAGAAGCATTAAGTGCGGTGTGTGCGTATAGCAAGCGAGGACATATGGTGTGTCTGTAGTCGGGACAGGCAGGTGAGCTCAGTATCAGATTAGCAGTAAACCATGGATGCCATGAATGTAACAGTGAATGTGCAGCGTGAGCTACATTTTGTCAGAACCATTGATGTATAAAGAGAACCGGATACAGTGTTATTGGCAGGCCCCTGTTCATTCCTATAAAAGTTGCTTAGTAGCACATAAAGCTAAAAAAGCTCAGTATCAGCGGTATGAAATTACCAAAATGTTCTGTCATGTGGTGCCCCTAGAGCAAGTGCATTAGAGACTTATGGTGGTTGAATATGACAGAGCAGCTAACTTCTGGTTTTGCCTTCCAATAACTTAGATGGGGATTAAAATGATTTAATCGTGCAGCTCTTCAAGACTTTCAAAATGTTATCTGACTGAGTGGATCATCATTTTGCTGTGGTTGTGACACTCAAAAAAATGTATCCACCGATTTACAAATGGCTCTTTCACAATATAAGTTTTTGGGTAAAGCCTTTTTGGGCCCAATGGCATCATGTGATGGATCTGGAAATTGTAATTATACGTTTGGCCACTGTGTCAAAATTGGCTTCAAAGTCCAGCACTGTTCCTGGAGGCTTGATCAGAACCATCTCACCAGTCGGGTTATTTTAGCAGCACATAGAGATATTATCTTATCTTTTAACGTCTTCTGATCTGCCTTCAAACTATTTAGAATGAATGTCTTGTCAGTTGATTGGGGAGTTCAATCTATAATCTTTGCTCATGTCTCATTCTGGCTGCTTAAATTAAAGATAATGAGTTAATTGCATGTGGGGAAATTTTTATATAGCAGCACTGCTAAATGAAACAATCATAGACTGTAAAAATAATGTACATAGCTATGGTGATGCCACCAATTGATTTGTGGACCCTAGTTTTAAAGCCTTGAGTTCAGGATTTTGGCCTTTGCCATCTTGGTTTTTTGGAGCCAGAAGTGACCCTATTTGGGTGAGAGACTGGTGTTGTAAAGGAGCGAGGGGTGGGTCTGACCGAGAGGTCGAGAAATCTATCAGCAGGCAGTCTGTCACTCAAAGCAACCCGCCCTTAATTATGCGTAACTTTAAGCTGTAACAACATTTAAATGGATCAGTTATATAAAAATGTGTCTTTCATCTTCAACTTTTGAGCATTTTAACATGGGTATCTATGGGGACGGATTGGCTTCTGGAGCCACCCTCAAAGGGTCTTTCAAAGTGCAGTTTTTAGCACTTCCAGGTTGGCCTCATTGTTCAGCCCGGGACGTTGCTGCTTGGTAACAATCTGCCCAGTAAATCATCATGTAGAAGTGCCTGAAACAAAGCCTGCCTATCCAGATGACCCGGGTAAAACTGCCTGCCCTTAGAAACCAAGTGTGGGTGTGGCCTGAAAAACAAAAATGGCGACCCATCCTTAGTTTCTGAGGTCATGTGGAATTCTACAGATTGCACTTAAGGACCACATTACCAGCAACAGCTCAACTATATAGTCAACATTTTTGCAGTGTCCATAGATTACTTAACTTGTTTTTGTTCTTGCCAACATTACTGATGCATTTACCTGCTGCAGACTTTATTACTTAGAATTGTAGATCAGGAAACAATAACTACTGTTGAAAAGAAACATTCGCTCTGTGAACTTGTTTACCTCTACCACTGTTCTCCTTCTGTTGTTTGTTTCCCCTACTGTAACAGATGCTTTTATATCTCTTCATCTCCACAGGGAAGATATATGGGAAATACATGTGGTTGTAATAATTCAGCACCACTCGTCGAAACTACTGTGCTTTGCTTCCCATCAATTAAAATGATCTGAATAGAGAATCAATAATGCATCTCACATGGTCAGCTGGAGACAATTTTTCCCTAATGGACTGCCATGGTTTTGTGCCACTTTGCGTCAGTGTATTTTCTTTGCATGTTTATTCATGTGCACACATATGAAGCCAAAGACATTTTATCTGAGCAGTAGAGGCTGTTCATCATATTGGCCAAGTTGTCTATGCTCCATGGGTGTCTTCCTGGTTAGAGAAACAAATAAAATGCAGTGTAGACATAATTTAACAGACCTGAATGGACCAACAGGAGAACACTGGCAGTGCTCTGAGTCTACTCGTTTAGCATGTTGAAACCTGGAACAGAAATTGTTTACAGGTTTTTTACCAGAGGGGTCTTGGAGTGCATCTATTGTTGGCTTTTGCTTATTGGGAGTCTATTTAGCTGTATGTGCTTTAGATTACTGCATAAATACCTACACACCAGGGTACTGAGGGAACGGGACATTATACTGCTATTACTAAAGCCTAAACAAATATTAAAAGCCTTAATTACAAGCTTGGTAGTGATTAGATGCACTTCCTTGTTTATTAATGTAGAGCCATAGGCAACTGTGAGTGGATTTTCACAGAATATCTGTAGTTAGATACACTAGGATTATACAGGCAGACCTTGGTTTGTCATGTGCTCTTCATCTGCACAGACAAGCTGGCAAACATCTTGTTCTTGTAAAGCATGCTGCTTGTTACCTCTCGCTGACTCCTGTCTTTTTCTTTCCAAATTGTCTCCCCTAGTTCTGCTTCGGAAATTTCCTGTTATTCAAAGATAAACAAACTATTGCTCAACACACAGCTGAGGGGTCCCATTAAGTCTTTGAACAGATGGGCGCACCACTACAGTAAATAACTCTTCCTTTCCCCTCTGTTACCCTAGTCTTTGTCTTTGACAGGGAGCGTCCATGCAAGTGCGATGCATTTTTCTGTCAGCATCTTTTTTTTTATCTAAACCAAACTTACAACACTGTATCATCTGTGAATGGTTTGGTTATGTTGCTGCCACCTGGACTAGAACTACGGTGTTAATATCAGCAGTTTAATCAGTTTCTATAATCATCAGGATACAGTTCAAAGCTGCACAGATCTAAAGGCATTACATGGAATATTGTGACCAGGAACATTTTGCATTTGCTCTGGCTTTTTACTAGGGCTGTTGTGAACATCAATTTTTACTGTTAAAGTTTTTCAATCCAAATGAAGTTTGGCAGATGTGTCCTGGTAAAGCTGCTGGATTTTGGACATAATTGTCCTCCTGTCTTCTACCACCAAAACAGGTCTGCAGTCCATTTTACAAGAAAGTTAGTTATTCGGTCACAGGTAGACTTACTCAAGTGTGACTTGATGAAGCTGGCTGCTAGGGCTAGCATCAGAGGCTGTGCTAGCTCTGACCTGCAGGTTTGCTGCTAAATGCTTTGTGTTGAGGTGATATTTCAGGCTTGAAGTACTCGACTGGTAGGAAAATTCCTTACTGCAGAAATTGCAGCGAATGGTGTTCCTATCAACAGGTCCATCTGGGCGTTTGCCTCCATCATGTGACAAAGCCACTGTGGCCTTCAATAACGCACTGGGTCAAAGGGCACCGCAGAACGCGATTAATTAGCATTAATGTTTTCAACGCGTTATTTGTTCTGTGATTAATTCATCAAAATTAACGCATTATTTTCACAGCCCTACTTTTTACACTATAATAATTTCTATCGGAAATGATTTCTAGGAAAGTATTCATTGACCCTCATCTGACAGGCATCAAAGAGTCCTCATACAGCTGAAATACATGGTGCACAAGGCCTCATGTATTTGGGGCGGAAGATGGATTTTTGCCTGCTACACAGGCTCCATCTTTGTAGTATAGTTGCTGCCAGCTTCATTCTGTGCATAATGAGTTCCACAAAGAGATAATGCAGTTGGTCATGCAGGGTTGGAAACGTAAGCTGTATTAACTGTAACTGATTAATTAAGTGCGTTATTTTAACAACAGGATGTCACAGATTTTATTAGTTTATTTCATTGAGAAATGTAAAAACATCCACAGGGTTGCTCTGCTGCGTCACCTTGTCTCAGGTTTTTTTTTTTTTACTCATTTTTTTATGTGATTTATACTTGTTGGAGGGTCTTGGAAAGAAAAAGAGAGTAAAGTAGAGTTAAAAAAAAAAGATCAGACATGTAAAATTAGCATCGAGCTGGACGATGCCTGTGTGCACAAGTGTAGCTACCATGATCAGTGTAGCAGCTTCAGTTTATTATAATGGACATGCTGTGCTGCGGGCATATATGGGACATGCCCTATGTATTCAGCCATTACCTCTTAATACAGACAACATTTCCACCCATGACAAAAGTATGAGACAATATCAGGAATGCATACAGTTGTATCATGGTAAAGTTGACAGAAACATCATTATTTTTTCAACTTAAAATGTGAAAAGCCAGAGTAGGTTATGCTGGAGTGTTTTAATATATTTAATGTCACATTTATTGTAGCAAATGAGAACACCCACAATTAACTGCAGCGTTTTTTTTCTCTTCTATTTAATTTGGATACTGCAAATATTAAGTCAGAAAACTAAAATGAATTTCCAACCCCATTTTGACATTTTGCCATAACCACCATTGGGCAGAACTCTACTGTTAAAAATTCTTAGCTAGTGATCAGTCTAATATGAAATTGACATAATAATATCTCATATATGTTTCAGATCAATCATATTAGTACGATGTGTTTAAAGACATTCTTTGTTGGTGATGCACAGCTGATAGGAATCATTATACAGCACCAGGATGAGGAGACTGAGAGTTTTTGCTGGAGTACAAAAGCTAAACAAGGAACAAACCTGGAAACCATTTCACCCTCAGGGGCAAGTAAGAACATAGGAAACATGGGAAGATCATGAAAGTAGTTTTTATCCTTTACAGAGTGGTTCAACATGAGGCTTATTTAGAAAGAGCTGATGCAATGAAGTGATAAGGGTGAAGATTCTGGAGTCTGGAGAGAATTTTCAATCTCAGGCTTGTGAATTAAGTTGGTGAACCGCAACATGTGATGCAAGTTATGGCTTCTGTTGTTTCTTTTATGAACCTCCTGGAGCGGACTAGGTCTTAAAGACTGGCACCAGACTTACTATTGATATTTTGGTTTTTACCTCCTGGAGTTTCTTGACCGAAAAGCTTTTCTGTCACTGAAATTACCTGGAGAGGCAGCAGGGTCACGATCTACAAAGTGATGAGTGAAAGTAAATTTTGTTGATTTCCTTTTTGTTAAAAAGAAAATAACTAAACAACACATGACGGAACTACACAAAGAGCAAGAAAGGTCTGCTTAAAGGGGACTAGAAACTTCTCTGTTTGGTGGCCTGCACATTATGTTAATAAATCTGGCATTTTTAATCCTTTCTTTCAGATGTTAACGAATGTGAGGTGGATGACGGTGGTTGTGAGGGGTACTGCTGCAACACCATCGGCAGCTACTACTGCAAGTGTCCGGAAGGCAGTAGACTGGGACCAGATGGCAAGGCATGTCACGGTGAGACAAACATCTGGATGTATACTGGTGTACACAGACAGAGACTTACACCCCTTTTCCACCAAATTAGCTCTGGTTCTTGAACCAGTTCTGTCCAGGATTTTTGGAGCGTCTCTGCTATCTAGCAAACCAGCCCATGTCTCCAGCAGTTTTGAGCAGAACCATTGTATGTAAGGATGTGTCATTAATAAAGGGCGTTGCACAATGGAAGTAAACAGTGGTAGCAAGATGGTGAATCACAGTGATTACCTGCAAACTTTTGTTCTGTTATTACAGATACTGTTTTTTATACAAAAACAAGCATGGACCAACTATAAATGAAACCATTGCAGGGTCTTTTTTTTCCTGATAATTTCTCACTTAAAGTCTCTATTGTTGCCTTCTCTATCCTCTCTTTCCAACCTGTAGAATATATCATGCACACTAATGTCGACAGAGTTCACTTTTCAGGTCAAGGAGAACCTGCTATTCTTCGGTTCTGGCTGGAAAGCAGCTTTTTGGGTTCCAAAGCAATTTTTTGGGGGGTTGAAATGCTCTGTAGAGTTTAAAATTAGGTGTGGGAACTGGAACTGAACCTGTTCCATGCTGGTGGAAAGGGGGTAAGGTTATAACAGGCTCTCTGCTTGGCAGGGGCGTCCTGTACTGTTTATAGAGTTTCTATTTTTAATGTTAGAATGAAAGTGATTTTTTTTTGTGTGTTAAAGATGCTTATAATGCTTTCAAACAAACAAAATATCACATTGCCATCATTTGACAATTTTTTTTTCCATGGCAAAATATCACACATGCCTAAATGGACCCAAGACCTGTACACTACAGAGGTTGCAAGCATATGGTGCACTATTGGGTAGCTCAGTGTTGAGCTACTTGTTGGTTCATTTTCAATTAATTTTAACCACTTTACAGCCTGAGCAGTTTCTTAAATGTTTGCTGTTTCAGAACAGAAAACATGAACATGCATAGAATTCAGTAGCCCCACTCAACAAAACCTGTCATGGTCAACACAGTCTTACTAATAGTAGAAAATTTGAGCTACAGTTTTAATATTTTTTCTGTGAAAGTAGCTGTTTTTACCAGAGCAGCAGTAAACGAGAATAAGTCTGTATAGGCCCTCAATAAATATAACATTTGACAAATGTTTAAAAATTAATTCACTCACTGAAATACATCTGAAATACATACATCGCAGGCTGTCTTGAAACCAAATCATTTTTTTGCACTGATAAAATAGAAACATCATTATCTTCACCTCAAACATCCCCTTTGCTGCCTTAATTTACTTTTAATCTTTGTCACATGGACTCCTTTGTTTAGTGAAACATGTACAGCATGTACTATCCCACATAAAATAGGGTAAAAAGCATGTTTTCATTCACGCCTGTGTTGCTCAGCAAAATAGATTGAGTGTATATCTAGGGCGTATCAAACATGTTGAATGTGTTTTACACCTCATAAACATCTGCCAAGATTTTATTTTAGTGTTCTTAATCATTCATTGTATACATTAGCTTCAGGTCTTGATTCTCTCATAAACAATATAGGGACCCACTCAATCAAAAAACACTGCTTTACACTGTGCCGCCAGTGTTAAAAAAACCAGAGTGTACCTTTAATTCATGCTTTTTCCTCGTCTTTATTCTACTGTAATATACAAAAACAGAACTTTTCCAGCTATTGGAATTTTGAGGAAGATCCAACATTTTTATGCTGCACAGCTGCCATGCTAAATTCATATTATTAAAGAATAATAACACTGGTGTGTTAGTTGCCATATTTCCTAGATGCATTAAATGAATGTGTGCTTGGAAAATATGGCAAAGTCATCCATTTGAATGAATTTAATGGCCCTTATGATTGTGCAGAAAGGTCAGGTCATAAAATTTGAGTCCTCTAGCTCAAGCTGACCAACTGAGGACCTACTGAACATCTAGACTCCAGGCTGTGAAGGACTGAACCAACCACACAGGCAAAACCACTTTCTAATAAGTTCCTATTCAGACAGTGTGCTTTCTAAGTTTGGCCGTCTCATCTGACAGAAATATGCCGAGCTGGTGTTGGGCGCTGAGTCCCATTTGTTCTTAAGAGCTACAGGTGTGAACGAGGGCCCCAGACCTTTAACCTCTAAGACAGGGTAGTGTCATGTAGTAATAATTTAAAGTCTGAGAGAAGACCAGTGAAGAAGACGAACGGAAGCAGCTCCAGCAGCTGTGAAGTTCTTCTTTTATGAGCTTTTGTGTGAAATGCACGTGTGGTCATATTTATGGGGGAAGACAGCGAGTTTGAGTTTGAACTGTTGAAGAAAAATTCACCTGTGAACAAGTTGTTTTTAGAAGTTTTTTGCTCTTGGGGGCTTTTAAAGTTAGTGAGCCACTCTGGAAACTGAGAGATATTTGAGATCCCGGCTGAGTTGAGTGTTGTTTTTAACCTCAAGTCAGATGAAAATAAAGTCAAATTTGAAATAATCTGATTATGTTAGTCATACTAATCACAAAAACAAATAAACTAGTATAAATCCTACCACCTAAGGTGCCTCTGATCCTCTTGTTTTTTGTAAAATCAGTTCCTGTGGAGCTCTTTCTGAGGACCACCTGTTCATTTCTTGCAACAGCGCTCCCAAATGTTTGGTCTGCTACATTGTCTAGTGGTAGATGTCAGCTCAGCAGCTCCGCTTAGAGCCAGACGCTGTCACACGATACCATTCAGACCTCATGCCCCTCGACCTCCGACACCGCTGCCTCTCCCGCCCCTGCTGCCACACACACTACCTCACACACCAGAGAAAAGCAGCCATTGTGTGTCTCCCATTGAAATCCTTTCACATGAGGAGACCAATAAGTATATTAACCTTGACAAACCTCCCCCCAGCGTTGCGTTGTTTTGCATGAGGCATCCTTTACAATAGCTGCCAATGTGTTAAAGCACAAAAAAGCCCAGAATGACAATTCATGAATATGTGATTCTTGATTAGCGGTTGTTAATGGTTGTCTGTTTCAGTGCTCATTCAGGCAGATTTATAAATAAATTGGGCAAAAGAATATGAATTCCTTAAACCTGATCACACCAGTCTATGTGCACGGTATGAAAAGGATTATTTTTCTGGCTAAAGGCTGCCACTTTGACCCCCCTTCCCTTTAGCTCCTATTATTGGAAACAAGCTAATTAAAATAGTCTTGAGATCATTCTGGAGATGGCTGTTCCCACGGGTCTGTCAGAGTGGTGAGAGTGCAGAGAAAGACACACACACGCACATGCAAGCTATTTGAAAATTATTTCCAATATTTGCACTGCTCTGGAAGTGCTTTGACCTCCGAGGAACCTAAATATTGGTAGTGTTACACGCTCAAATAAACTAAACCACATGCTCTCACTGTTTAACACCCCCTGCCCCCCAAAAAAGGGAAATTGCAACATTATTTCTCCCTCTTCGCACACATCTACTCTGTCATCACTCGTGCGAGCTGAAAAATCCCTCGCGAGTCGGAGATGACAACCGGGAGGAGGTTAGGGAGGATGTGTGATGTGTTGTCCAGATGTGTAGTAAAGCCTGATTGTCCTTGAATGGAGTGTTCAGGTATGTTGTCTTCTCAGCTTGCTTCTGTCTCGGTGGAACATAAGCTTCAGTCTGACACATGTGCAGCCATATGCAGGTCTCTCCTGTGCAGGAAACAAATTGATTGCACGCATGCTACTGCATGAACAGCATGATAAGCCATTCATCATCCACCCTGAAGACATTATACGTGTATATTTTTCTTCCTGGAGGAGTCAAAGCACAGAGTCAGTGTGGTATTGTGTAGGTGGTGATTCAGTTTCTTAATAAAAGTAACACTGACCTTTTCAAAATAAGGTGTTTGTTATTCCTTTGTTATTAAAATGGGAAGTGGTGATATGCTGCGTTCCATGACCTGGATGATGGAGCTGGAAAAGACAACACACCCAAGTTAACCATGTTCCAGTTTAACAAGTTGGAAAACCAAGATGTTTTCAGCAATACCAGTTCTAGCTAGGTTAGCCATTGTTGGTGATACTGGTTGATAACAACACGCTGATAAGAACATTGCAGTAGTTTGCACCTACAAGCAGCATGTCCACAGACAGAAGTTGGACAGTGCATGAACGACTGTTTTAGGCCCCGATCACAATGAAAGCGTTTTGCACTGTCTTTTGTTTTTTTAATCGAAGGCTGCTAATTAGTATCTAGTTCCTAAAATGGACAGTCAGTGGGTACTTGCTCTAGCTCTGGTTGAGGATAAGAGGCTGTCAGCAAATGAGACCCTAAAAAAGAGGGTGGATCATGGGGAGTACCACCAGTTGGTCCAGGAGCTTCACCTCGATGATGGCCATTCCCAGGCATATTTTAGGATGACTCGTGGCAGTTTGACAACCTGCTGTCTATCGTCAGGCCGTATAGCTCTGGGTATCCGGCAACCAGTAACACCAGTTTGTCCTCCATTGTTTACCAACTGTAAACTTGTTGCCGTGACCACCACAGATGAACTGCCGCCTCTCAAATCATGGGATTGTACAATGGGAAAAAAGAGATGTTTTTTTCAACTCGAGGAGTTCAGGGTGCTCCTGAAACGCTTTCTGTGTGATCATGGCTTTACTGAGACACAAATAAGACGGAAGTGCTAATGAACAGTATATTACCACAGCTTTCATTACTGTTGATGCACATGCAGCCATCTTGGATTTTGAGGTCCAGTTTGGTGAGGTTGTTACGACTTTCTGAATTGGAAACCTGACTTGAGGGGGTGTTCAAGTTGAAATATCCAACCGGGAACTCGGAAACTTCCAGTGGGAACGGAACGCACCAATAGTAAGTCGTAAACATGACAGCTGAACTAAACAGGTAATGCCCAGAAGTAGATGACTGCATTGAATTGAGCGCAGCGTTAGTTTGGGCAGGACACAATGTCAAGTTCAGCTCACATCCCAGCTACATCAGCTGATCTCAAACAGCCAATCAACTGATAGAGCAGCTGATTGATGGAAGGGAGTCAGCTGATAGATCACATGATTCCTTTCTATGCAACCATTGGTGAATCTCATTCAGGATGCCCTATTTAAACTGCTCTGGCCTGCCTACTGTTGCTCCTTCCTCTGCAAGCCTCCACCCCAGCTCCTCCTTTTCATGCTGTATCTGACTGATATCAATGTAATTTCTGTTTGTCATTGATGCTGCTCTGTTCTGTTCCCGTGGGGTCTTTGCTGCTGCTCTGCCACATGGAAGGGCAGGGAGGTTTGCTCTCTCTGCCTCAGGCTTTTCACGTAGGAAGAGGCTTTCTGCATAGGCCTAGGAAAGGCACAGAGGCCCCATAACAGAGCCATACCGCCAACTATATTACTGCAAATGTAAATTAAGTTTTCTTTGACTTAAGTGTTCCTGACTGAAATAAAACAAAGAATAAATTTGAGATCTGGTCAAAATTAAACAATTACATATCTTTAAATGTATAATAGTAAAAACGTGTTTTTCATTTTCCTCCATTTGGCTCGCTGCAGATGGAATGTTTAATTAGACCGCCTCAATGTTGGATGTGAGATTTTACAAAGGATGCAATAAATGTCTTGTTTCTTAAATAACAGCTCAATTTAAGCTTCCACTCGTTTAAGCGTTATATTCCTTCAATTGACCAAAGCTCTCAATCTGTCATTGTTCAACCAGGCAGAGAGGCCGTTTATAGGGGCTTCTAATTATGCCATGTTCATGACTAGAATGCTTGTAAATGAGGTCCTTGACACAGTCAGAAGCAGACCGACATTTCAAACAAGTCTGATGTTTTAATGTCTGCTGAAGTGGTTCTTGTTATTGCGCAGTTTTGTGGTTTATGGCAGCGCTCAGTCGTATGAATTAGTAGTTTTCTTAATGAGCATTTGTCTGTGCATGGTTATGACTGTATGTATTTGTGTGTGTGTGTTCAGATGTTGATGAGTGCGAGGAGCTCAATGGAGGATGCCAGCAAACGTGTATCAACACACCGGGCTCTTATCACTGTGAGTGCAGCGAAGGCTTCCGAATGCATGCTGATGGTCGGACCTGCATTGGTAAGTATTAATCAGAAGTATTTATTGCACTTGCGGTAACCTTTTTAAAAGTCTTTCCACTCCTTCCCACACACTACGGTTATTCCCTCATTTATATCGCTGGATTTTTGCAAACACTTCAGTGGTGTAGAGGAATAACAGATACAATGCCTTTGTAGTTAGAGCTAGTTTCCCCTTAGAGGAATAGTTTGACATTTCTTTCTAGCTGAGAGTTAGATGAAAAGATTGTCACCACTCTTATGTCTATTATGTTCTATAAAGATGATAGAATATGACTGTATTAGAACCACAACTACCAACTAGGGAAACAGGAAAGTATAAGGCAGTAAAGTACTTTCTCCCAATTTTAGCACCATAAAACCTGTAAGTACGAGAGAATTTGCTACTTGCTGAAAATCAGTAATCCTCTGATGCTTGTGGTCTTATTTGTCATCCTTAATACTCCCGTTTTTTGACTGCAGCTTTGTGGTAAAGGGTAGGGATCGAGGCAGAAGGACAGCTAATTGTGTCTGTTGAAGTCATCAATGTTAAAAGCCAGCCGTTCTCTCCGTTTTACAACCCGTCTGTGTCATCATGTCTGTGTTTAGAGCACCCAGAAGGCACACGGCTGATATTCATATTTGGCACATCATTAAATCACAGGAGTAATGGGATGGAAAGATCATTATAAAGTAACCAGGGGTACCCATTGGACCCTGCTTGGATATCATTTTCCAGTTTCCAGCCTTTACCCAAGAGTTTTCCGTAATTACACGGCTGCAGAGTTTGAAGTGTGAAAGCCATTTTAGATTGCCAACAAATTCAGTTGTACCTGTCGTCCCGTGCGAATCAGATTTTAAATATCCTATAAGTGGTCATCTATAAATTCTGTAATCATTAACCAGAGCTAATGGGTGTTTATGCTCATTTACAGTGTGTGTTTCTGTGTCTGTTTTCCCTTTAAGCCGTGAACTCCTGCTCTGTGTTGAATGGCGGATGTGAGCATAAGTGTGTGGACATGGGGAACAATCACTACAAATGTGAATGTCGAAAGAACTACCAGCTGAAGAGAGATGGGAGACATTGTGAATGTAAGTCAGTTTGCCAGAGATGTCTTCATAATAAAAAAATGCTGTACACACAGAGTTCATTAGGGTAGTTTATCTTTCTGATATCACTTTTGGATTTTGTGGCTACTGCTGTTTTGCAAGTTGCAGAGAGGAAAGGAATCTGAGAAGCAGCTTTGGAAACAGTCACTGTACAGTAGAAAGCAGGAATTCTGATTTCTCCTCCAGGGTTTTAAAGTGTTGTTGTTAGTTTTACGAGGGATCTTTCAGATATCATAATGGGACTCACTATTTTGCTGTTTCTGAATAAGAAGCTGTCAAACTTGAACGTTAATCTGTAGTTAGGATATCCCTGCTCATGAACCCACCAGTAAGGTCAGAGAATCACCCGCTGGGCTGACCTGGCTTCGTCTTTGTGTACGTGTGTGTGTCTGTCTCTCTGTCTGTTTGTGTGCGTCAGTGATGGACCCCTGTGAGGACAGGAATGGAGGCTGCGCCCAGCTGTGTCTTTCAGAAGGCAGCCGGGTTCACTGCAGCTGCCGACCTGGTTTTACACTGGCTGGAGATGGCAAGAGCTGTAAAGGTGAGAAATCACACACACACACACACACACACCACACACACACACACACACACACATACCAACATATACACTATACACACAAAAAAATTGGAGAGCGGATATGAAACAAGCTTAAAAAATACCTTTCCCTGGAATCTGCTACAGTTCACGAGAATGACATTTATGATTTTTTTTCCATAAGTTACAGCCACACTAAACCTCCACTTAAAGTGAATCTGCGCTACAGCACACTTATATTGATTTAAAAGCTGATGCTGGAAACTGTTCTCACTAACATTTCTCCTGCTCCACCTATGGAGGAAAGGAGAAGCCAAAGAAATCTGAGACCTGACAGAGCCTTCCTGCTGGAGGAAGTATTTGCTACATTGTTTGGAAATCCTCCACACATCCAGATTTTTTTTATTTTTTATGGGAGCATAGTTTTGTAATGCTCAGTTTACAGTGTGACAGTACGTGTGTGGTTCGTTAACCTCTTGTGTAAGACACACACAGCTCCAAACAAAGGCTTTCATAAGTTTCTCTTAATCGTAGAAGCTTAACAAGCACCACGATCTGACCCTGAAGAGCCTGAGACACTTGACATTTGTAGCTCTGTGTGTGTGTGTGTGTGTGTGTGTGTGTGGGCGCTCTCAGGATCTGTATGAACTGTTTGTGTCAATGCACATGTGTTTAAAAAAGTGTGTTTCTGTTGCAGTATGAACCATAATAACCCAGCCTTCCTGGTCCTGAGAGTAAACTGCTATTCAGCTGTTGGGTTAGGTTACTTACGTCTATGAACAGAGGAAACAAGACATATATCTACTCTAAATGCTTTGGACTATGTCTCAATATGAGCTGGAAATATGTGTTTTGCACATTTGTAAAACAGATAGAACTTTGAATTGAATTGTTGGCCATCATGACTTTCTTACGCTTGTGCGATTGTTTTCCTTTTTTGTGTCTCCTGTAGACGTCGATGAGTGCAGTTCAGGCCACGCTAAGTGTTCCCATGGATGTGTCAACATGCTGGGCTCCTTCAGCTGTGTGTGTCATCCGGGCTTTGAACTTGGTGCTGATGGCAAACAGTGCTACCGTAAGTAAAGATTGTTGAAATGAACATCGTAACTTTGTGCAAAACACACCCGTGTGTATATAGTTTTTTGCATTCTGCCTCTTTAATGTGTCTCATGTACAGCAATTTGTTACCAACAGATAGAACTGGATAGAACAGACTTTTTAAAGGGACAGTTCACCCCAAAATCAAAAATATGTATTTTTCCTCTCACGTGTAGTGCTATCGATCAGTCTAGATTGTTTTGCTGTGAGTTGCCAAGTGTCGGAGATATAAGCCGCAGAGGTGTCTGCCTTTTCTCAAATATGCATGCAACTACTAGCTCACCTAGTACCACTGAGCTCGCTAACATTGCAGCTTAACCGACAAGAACGCCATTACTCTTCACATATTGAGCTGACACTAGCAGGAGCCTCTTGTCCTTGAGTAGGCTCACACTTTCTTCTACACAGTGATACAGTTGGCAGGTGTAGTTTGGTAGAAAGAAAATAATCTCAAGTGCTATATCATAGGCAACTGGATTTGCTTGAGTTTCCTGAAAATGTTTCACCTCAGACTTGTGGGGAGTCACAGGCTTTAAACCCTGTATGGGTGTGAACCCTTACAGAGTCATTGAGGTCACGTGTGAGCCCTGGGTTTCAGAGTTGTTAACTTCAAATGGGAGTCTTTGACCCACTAGGCAATCATGTGTGTCATTAGGGTTAGATGGGTTCAGTTGTGAATGGGTGTTAAGCTGTCTGGGGAGGCACCAGTTCATTAGAACTGAAGATGCCTCTTGGAAGAGACATTAAACGTCTAAAGAACTTTAAGCAAGTCCAGTTGCCTACCATATAGCACTTAAGATTACCATGACCTGGTTGACTGAGAATTTTCACCAACGCAAAGAAAGAAAGAAAATAATTCCTACATGAAACTGCTCACAACAAAGTCTGTGGGTTATCTTGAGGAGCCAGGTCATGATTTATGTAAAGAGACATTGCTGTCAAATGCATTTTTGGCATTTTAAGCACCACATGCTGAGTGCCATCTAGTTACATTACATTCGAGAGAAGGCAGACATCTCTACGTCCTGATACCTCCAACACTCTAGGACACTCTAGACTGTTAAATAGCACTAAAAAGGAAAGTACGGTATGTATTTTTGATTGGAGGGTGAAGTGTCCCTTTAAACATTCTTGAATGATAGTTTGTTTCAGGACTGCAAACGAAAGATAGAAGTTAGACAGAAATAATCACCTTACCTGTAAGCTGCCCTCTCACTGAAATGTTTAAAACATCGAGAGCTTTAAAGAAACATATGGGATGGCAATGATAATAACACACTTAATAGAATGCATCAAAAATGTCAATTCTAAACTCATGGCAGTGACATCAGTGGGTATCAGTTGTAATGTCGACTATATCTGTCTTGAAGATTGGATTCTTTGTTCTGCTCATCTGCAGCGGGGACAAACAAAAAGTAGTTGTCATAAATGCCCCCCTAACATTGTCCTTTTGTCTCGGCTCTGGTTGTGCACTTAAATTGTGGTTTTGGTCCTCCCTCCTTCAGGCATTGAAATGGAGATCGTCAACAGCTGTGAGAAGAACAATGGAGGTTGCTCTCATCACTGCGAGCACACCACCAATGGCCCGTTGTGCTCCTGCAACCACGGCTACCATCTGGACTGGGACAGGAAGACCTGTGTAGGTAAGAACTTCCCTTCTTCTTCTTATTCTGAGTCTAGTTTTGCATCTTTGTTTCTTTATTCCTCTTCGTTCCCGTTGTGACTCTGTGCTTGTGTCTTTCTGGCCATATGAAACCAACTCCCTACGACTGCGTGCCTTCCTCAGATACTGACGAGTGTGTCAGTGGGGAGTCCTGCTGCCGTCATTTCTGTAGAAACTACCCAGGCGGCTACGAGTGCAGCTGCAGAGCTGGCCACAGACTGAATCCAGACGGCTGTGGCTGCGATGGTAAGAGTGCTAGATTGTAAGCAGTTTATCCAGTCTGGTGCTTTTTACTGTTTTTCTGTGTTGTGGCAGTGTTGTGCAGGACACAAATTCCCAGTGGTCACTTTCAAACTTTTTCTCATAAATTAAGCATTTCAAGGCCATTTTAGAGCAGAAAACAGAGGAGCAAACTTTAGACAGTCCGAGGAACTGTTAGATGGGTAGAAGAAATAAAATCAAATGAATACTCTGAAGGAAAGCAAAAGAATCTGATTGGAAAATAACTGCAAGGCCCACCTGTATACATGCATCACCAGTAAAACCCTGTTGTGTGCAGCCTGCATCCGATGGCAATGACTTCATTTGAGTTTTGCTGTCATTACATTTCATTCTCTCAGCTGTGCTTTGTTTATGTTTTCTTCTGCTAGACATCGATGAGTGCTTAGCAGATACCTCGGGCTGTGAACACGACTGTGTCAACACCCTTGGAACATATGAGTGTTTTTGTGAACTGGGCTACCGCTTGGATCAGGACCAGCACTCCTGCATTTGTGAGTGACATTTGTACAATAATTTTCAAGTGTTTCAGCTATCTAAAATCATTTGACTCTAACTTTCCTCTGGGTGGTTTTAGCTCTGTACGGCAGAGAGCTGGAAGGGGAAGCCGAAGAGGAGGAAGAAGAGGATGAGCAGCTGGAGGTCCACAGATTACCAGACCTGCTGTTCCGCAAGGCTCCTCAGCTCCTGCAGTACACAGCAGCTTTGCGCTCCCGCTATGATAGTGATGATGATGATGATAATGGTGATGGTGGTGGTGACAGTGAGAAAGAATTAGAGATCCAGAGGGAGCGTCGAGGAGAGCTTCGACTGGACAGCAGCATAGGTACAGTAAAAAGTGTGAGTGATGACATTGAGATGTATGACTGGTGAGGGATCAGATGGATATTATTTTATTGTTTCATTAAATCTGCAGACCAGGAAGTTATGAAAAGAAAAACCTCTTTTCTGACGGCCATTTCTTTTTTCAGTGTGTCTAGATGGCTCGTTTGGGGACGACTGCACTGTGAGCTGTGAAGACTGTGTGAATGGCGTGTGTAGCGAGAACAGAGACCGATGTGAATGTTCATCTGGTTGGACTGGGATCATCTGCAATGAGAGTAAGTGTACTTACAGTTGCATTTGTGGATTGTGTCTTACATCTTTTCTGAGTGGACTACACTCATATCGGTTTAAAAAAGAAGGACGAAGCCACCATGACGTCACCCCTTGGTTTTTGGACTCATGATTTGAAGTGATTTTGGCATCTGCCATCTTGGATTTTTGGAGTCAGAGATGACCATATTTGGTCATTTTATTTACAGCTATGGTTAACTGTGCTGATGCTAATGCTAATTTTTACTAGCAAAAAACAGTCTTGAAACCATTATGACAAAATGTATTTACTAGGGGTGAGATCCGCAAAACGATATTATCATGATACTTAAATCACGTTTCAATATTTTTGCGATTTTAAATATGTTGCGATACGCTGTGTATTGCGATAAAATATATTGCGATTTATTAACTCTTTTCAACTTTAAATTATGTCCCCAAAGGAAAAAGAGAGTGATTACATTATTCTAGTAGGCTACTCAAAGTTTAATTTGTATCCGCTATTTATAGAAGCTAAAAAAAATCTATACTAAGCACCGTGATGATACAATATTGCCACACAAAAATATTGTGATACTATGCTGTATCGATTTTTCCCCCCACCCCTAGTACTTACTGGAGAAACTGAATATCTGACTCCTTGAAGTGTCTTTTAGTACACCCAAATGCTGAACAAGGCTTTTTTAGACCATCAAAATGTTGCAATTAACTTTCATGAACTGAAAACACACTGAAATATCAAAAGCTATGGCTATACTCCATGAATCTGGGGTTATGCTGAGGTTACGTTTCCTAACCAACCTGCCGCTGTGGTAGCGACTTGCTAACAGACGGCACCCACCTGTCACTCAAAGTGGCCAAGCCCTCAGTTATGCGTAATTTAAAGTTTTAATACCATTTAGATGGACTAGTTATATTAGAATTCAGCCCCTGTACAGTTGTCATGAACAGGGAAATAAGCCATAGAGACCAAAACTGTACCAGGCTGCAAACATTTCTGAAATTGTCACATTCTTTCTTTAAATGTTTGGACACCTGAATATTTTATTCTGTTGAATGTAAAATAAATGAATAAATAAATCACTAAAAAATAATGGATCTCTGGCCCAGACATATGCAATAATGGGAGACCCAAAATTAATTATTTATGTCCAGATCATATACATGATAAGTGGGTCATGTTAACACTACAGTACTTACACACACATGCACACACACACACACACACACACACACACACACACACACACACACACACACACACACACACACATGCACACACACACAACCTGGCTTTTCCCCAAAGGTCTATTTGAACGACCCATAGCAATGTGGTCGAGTTTTACAGAGATGAGATAGCTCCCTGTGTGCATCGATCGAGGGCCATGTATCAAAACCTGTCGGCTCCTCTGTGTGGGAGGCTGCGTTGTTTATGGGCTCCAGAACACAAGAGCACCGGGGGAATCAATCTGTCTGCTACTGGAGTGAGGCCAGGGCCCTACAGCAAGAGCACAGCCTGAGGCCAAGGATGTCCACTACTGGGTTAGAAAGCAAGGCTCCATTGTTCCCATCCAGCTCCGTGATTAATGGCTGTCTTTGGTCTGAACCTGAGTCAGGCTGGTAATCATGAGAGGAGAGACACGTGGGACAAGTCCATTAGAAGCAATCTGTCACTTTTAGAAACAAGCTCCTGAGGTGGCAGTATTCAGATGCACACCCTGGAGGTGATGGGCCCGGACATGGGTAGCATTTTTAGATGGAGAAGATCAGCAATATTACTGCCTTAGGCAAAGACAAGGAATTCTTACAGTGGGCTGTAACATAGTGGTCTATGAGGGGAAGTGGGGGTATTGATCAAAAGAAGTTGGGACCTTCTGCGGCCCTAAGTAAACTATTTTACAACTTTGTCTTACCTTACTTCAAAGGCGTCACTTCAATGTTTATTTCACAAAATTAAAGCTACAAGAGAGAAATATAATAAAGTAATTTGCTCTAAAAATTACTGCACTAAATGTTCAAAAATCGACACATCCTGGCGTTATACTAAGTTGTGCTTTAGATTTCTGAGTTAGATCTCAAAAATTAAAAAAATACATAAATTAAAACTTAAAATATACTTCTCTATCTTGTCTATCTGTCATAATTAACACAGCAACATAGTTAAGAAATGATGGTTTTCACTTAGATTTATCTAATCTGTACTTTATGCTAGTACTTTGCAAAATTTCATTGTTATCTAATCACTGATTCAACACTTAATTCTGGCCAGATGGCCTTGAATCATACTTCAGAGGCAACATGTTAGCTTTTCATATTGTTGGTGGAGTAATAAAAATATCTTTGTGCTATTTAAGCAGCTGTTGCCTCACTATGCCTTAAGACCCTTCCTCCCCCTTCATTTATATATTGACTGTAATGTATTTTCAGTGTCTGTAATGCTGTTACCTCAATAGATCATTCGAAACTGGCTTATCTTCCCATAGAGTGATGTAAAACTGCTGTAAAGAAAGTGTGACATGGAATTTAAGCAGACTTTCACTTGATAGATTGTAACACTTTAGCACATCTTAAACAGCCAGCTGCTCCGTGTTATAATTGCTAACAAGGCCAGAGAGATTAAGAGTGTCAGGAGGGCACACACCATGGGGGAAGGCAGGATGGAAGGTGGAAGTGTTGATGGACTGCATACCCCTCTCTTTGTCTGCTTTTTCTTTCTCTGCTCCCATGTAGGAGTCTGTGTTTCGGTGTCAGAGGGATTTCCCACAGTTTGATTCATGAAGTTATAATGCAATGTAATGTGAAGGTGTCAGTGCTTGTTCCCCACGCTTACCTCTTTTTTTTCTCTCCCTCTCCAGCTTGTCCACAGGGGACCTACGGGCAGGCCTGTAACAGCCTGTGTCGTTGTCAGAATGGAGGCTCGTGTGACCCTGTGACCGGGAAGTGTTTGTGCCCCCCTGGGGTACAGGGCCGGCTTTGCGAGGATGGTTTGTATACACACATTCCTACAGACACACACAGGTGTTAATACCACAACCAGGCACTAAGGCTATGTTCAAACTGCAAGCCTCAGTGCTCAATCCAAAATTATTGCTCAGATCTGATTTTTTTGGTTGACTGTTTACATTATTGTTTTAAGCATGGCAACTATCAGATTCCAGTGTGAACTGGCCACAATCCAAAAACATCACACAAAGCACACTGTGCCACTGAAGAAAACATGGAGGCCACTGAGGCCAGCATTTACAGTTTCATTAATAAGTTGAAATGCAGTGTAAGCCAGAAAATTTATGAGCAGAAGATAAGGATCGGAATAAGGAGAAAGGAAGCCAATTTTTTAGTCACTGCTTTTTGAGGAGCAATGGCTGCTACTTCTGTACAGAGGTGTGTGTGAATCCAGAGTTGGAGTCAAAAGTGGTGGGATCATGACATGAATGGCTTCACTGAGAAGGATTTTATTCAAAATTTCAGGACGTCAAGGGCAACTTAAGCCCCATTTCCACCAAACACTTTTGGTATGGTGCCTTTGGAACCAAAAGTAACCTTTCAGACATGGTACCTAGACCCTGACGTCTCCACCACAAACAGTACCCTTAAATGTGGGCAAGGTTGTTATTACTCACTGCTCTGTCCAGCACTTAATGTATTTCCTCATTACCGGTGACACAGAGGGAAGTCTGCACCTCATTTATCGTACATGGGATATTTAAAAATAGCAGGTTTGTGCATTTAGTCCTTCTCAGGCAAGCTCAGCCGGCTGTAGCCAACATGAATGACGCTCTATTGAAATGTATGGTGTGTTGATGGATTCACATCATCAACGTATGCACTGAGTAACTTCAGTAAATGTTCCACCTAAAAAGTCACCGGCAGTCGGCCCAGTGAATTAAGTTATTTTTCCTCAGACTACAGCTGCTGCAAGAGGCAGCAAAGCATCCTTATATGCTATAGTTACAGTTTACCTATGTGACACTCTCCACGGTATGAACAGTGGTTATAAGCCCCAAAACCAGCTCAGCCCTGAGCAGAGTGACCTGTCTGCTATTGACCAATCAACAGACTGCAGTGTTCACAGCTCCACCTTTTAGTACCAGATCTGTGTGCTAGGTACCCCAACAGAGGGTGGGGACGGTACGGAACAGCACCACTGGTTCCTTCCACAACTTTTCCATGGTGGAAATGGAAGAAATGTATACCAAACTGAACTGAACTGTACCGTATAGCACAGTGGAAATGGGGCTTTAAACTAAAACGATCAGCGCCTCTAAACAGGACTCTTCACTGCAAGACACTCAGTGATGTAAAAAACACATGAATTTTGATATGACTGTTCAGAGTGAGGTCGCATTGCATTAAATCCGACCTGTATCTAGTTAAGTACTATATAAAAGTTGCCCAAATTAGAATAGAAAAGATCAGATTTCATGTGATTTGTGCTGTTCACAGCTATGGAAAAAAGATTGGCTGCAGTCTTAACGTAGCCTAAGTTGGTGCACCCAGACATATTCTGCTTGTGACCCCTTTAATATGAAAAAAAAATAAAGCTCCTTATGACCCTGTCAAAGGGTTGTACATTTGTAACTTGTGCACAGCTAAATAGAGGAGTGATTGATGCGTTTGATAATGATGCTCCATCTTATTTCTCACCTGGACAATTATCTTGTGATGCTCTAAATCCATCCTGTGACCCCTTATCATAGTAGAGCTTATTTCATACAAGTAGACAACCTATGCTGAAGTGGCTTTATTCATATTTACAGGTTGTCCAAGGGGTTATTTTGGGAGGCACTGCAGAAGGAAGTGCAACTGCCCCAACAACGGACACTGTCATCGTCTGTATGGAGGCTGCCTGTGCTCTCCGGGACTATATGGCCGCTTTTGCCATCTGCGTGAGTACCAACTTTACCTCATGATAATGATGATGATGGTGATGATAATACTACTTCAAACAATGAAATAATGTTGGCTAGTCATCTTTACAAGTTTAATGCCATTGGTTAAAAAATACATTCAGGTAATGTGAGATATTCCAACTATTGCGGCTCTATTTTTATTATTCCCACAGATATTTGACTGAATGCAGATGTTAAATGTGGGATATGCTGTAAAAAAAAAAATGAGCAGTTACCAAAACCATCAATGGTAATCTTTAGGTTTTAGTGTCACGGTGATTAACATATAAATGGATAACACCTTCTCCGGGTTATGAACAAGCACTGTACATTTTGTTAGTTTTTATAAACAACAAACTGCTACTACTGGATTAGAAGTTATGTACAAATAATGTACACAGAGCTTCAGCTTCCTCATATTTACTCCTCATCGCTGGCTGTACTTAGCCGTTTTGACGGCGGCACCAGGTGAGACGGCAGCTCTCGGGGGAGCCAGTGTCCCTCCAGTTTTCCCTCAATAAGGTGGACCGCCAAAGCGAACTCCTCATTGTCCAGCATGCCATCCCCATCCACATCGGACAGCCTCCAGATATGAGCAAGCACGGAGTTTGGAAGAAGTGTGGTCGTCATCCACTCTTTGACTTTGGTGCCGCTCAGCTTGCCGTCACATGGACTGAGGTTGTAGAAAATCTCATCGTACTTTGGCTTGTACTTCTCCACGGCCCACTCATCGAAATCCGCCTCGCTGCTCTCGTCATCCCTTTTGAGCTCCTTGAAGGGATCTCTCCTGTAATGCTCAGGCCTGAATGTTCCCAAAAATTCACCATCCAACACACCGGGGAGGGATTTCTTGCGCAGTTCTTGGTGTTGGAGTAAAGGCACCAGGTTTGCTATGTCAGTGGTCAGGAGTTTGTCCAAGGAGGCCATCAGACTTGGTTTCAGAGTCTTGAACTTGGAGAAATCTTGACTCAGAAGTTTCTCCTGAAAAGGTTTGCAAATCACATGTAAGCTTACAGAATATTGTACATTTAGGTACATAAATTTGAAAAAATAATGGTATTCAAAAAGCAATGTTGACCTGCATCTTGGTGCAGTCGGGGAAGTCTCCGGCTGGGACTCGATGCTGTTGCTGGATCTTGGTGAAAATCACAGGCAGCTGGTAAATCAGGTTGTGCTTCTTGCTGTCTTTGCAAAAAATGGTTGGCATCTCTTGCTTCAGATAGCTGATAATGTGGGCATGAGCCTGAGAGGATGGAAGAAAAACATCACCGTATCAGTGCATGTCATTTTGTAAATATTTACCTAAGGTATGGGTGGGAATTGTAGGCTGTATAAAACAGATGGACGTCATGACAGCTCCCCAAACATGAAGCTAAAACAAAAAAGAGGGGGGTGATGATGTGATTAACAGCTGTGTGTACTGATCAGGTTGCTTGCGATCAATAGGTGCTGCTCGCAGTCGGTCAGATGGTGGGAATTCAATACTGGGCAGACTCTGGCTCCAAATGATGTCACCAGTGCAAATGGGAGGGGCCGTATCCGGAAAATTTTGGCATCATTGTATAGTGGGAGGAAGTGAAAATGCATCGTCCATCTAAATATACAGTCATTGGTTACCCTTACCCTTACTAAGCGTGCCCTCTTCACCAGGTCATTCAGCTTGCGTACTGCAGCATTGCGTGGCAGGTTCCTTATGTCAGCCAAAAGATCCTCCTCCTCCAGCTCTATCAGCTGGTAGTGGTCACACATCTGCCTGGGCTCTGACCAGAAAGATCCGATGTAAACCCGCAGAATCTCTGGGGTTCGAAACACTTTCCCCAGCGACCACATGAGGGCACCGTACACTCTCATGAGCTGCTGCGAGTCCACTCTGTCAGCTTTGTTGAGAACCACACGCAGCTTGTCCTCGTGGCCACACAGGGCCCCAAAGGCCCGAGTGAGCTCATCAGAGAACTCTAGTTTATGTGCATCAAACAGCAGGATGATTCGATCCACACGCTCTGCAAACCAGCGCAGCACTGCTGGGAAGTCGTAGCCTGGGGACAAGGAACGAAAACACAGGGTTTTCATTAAGGCTGTATGTAATGGGGCAAGCCTCAGTGCCTCGACACCTAGAGGAAAATGTAAAATATCCCAGTGGCCCGCACTGGTTGCAAGCCATGTGAGTTACACCCATAGATTAATGCGTTCATAAAACAAAGCAAAGACTGCACGGTTACTTACTGCTCGTCCCCTCCCAACTCAGTCATATTGCTTTCATCTGCTGTGTGTCTGACTTCCAGAGTTTGAGTTATGTTGGGCTGAAATATTCCTGCTTTATTGCATCAACTACAGTCTCTTACCAGGAATTTAAATCTTCCTGACAGCAGCAGTCCTTTCCAACTGTCTCAAATCGAAAACATGGAAGTAAAGACCCATTAAGTCCTCCTGACGTTGAAAAGGAAATTAAAAAGGCATTCTGTCTCACCTCGACTCAGTTTTCTTTTAGCAGCAGTTAAGATGCCCGGTGTGTCAATAATGCTGATGCTCTCAAGGACTTGATTTGGCATCTGGACGCACTGAAACCTGCAAAGAAAACATTAAAATCATCTCTCTACTTTCTCTCACTATGTTGTGAAATTAATACAATATTGTAATAGCTTTACACTGTTACATGTTTTAAAGTACTTTTATGCTAATGAAGGCAAAATATTGGCAGAAAACTTCAGCTGTCCCCAAGTAAAAGGAAAAAAGGCAGAACACTTCCCCCTCCCCCTCTCGTTCTTCTTTCCTCTCTGTATGTTGATTCCTATCACCTGTTCAGGAAAGCATTTCCAAAAGGGTCGAGGTTGCGAAAGGGCTTTTTCGGGTCCACTGTGAGGGCATTGCCAGGGATGATTCCCTCCACCTCTCCATACATGAGGGCAGTGAAGCAGTCAGTGGTTGGCTCTGGCCCAACTCTGCTACCAGGGAAATCTTGTTCTATGAGATACCTGAAGTCCAAACCGCCATCAACAACATTATAACCCCCCGAACACATTGGTACAATACATTCAGCAGAATACATGCACAAAACTGCAGTTTTAAAAAGTGCATGAAATGCGGAAGTTACCTGATAAAAGTTGTCTTTCCTGTTGAGTACTGTCCCATCACCAGGACCATCGGTTTGTTGTCAAACTCAGCGTCCTCATAGCTCGGAGAATGAAAGTGATGGAAACAATAGTACTTCTCTATCGGCAGCAGCCTCTTAAAGTACAGATTCTTCAGCTCCTCTGTCACCATATTGACGTCCCCCAGTGTTTTAGGGTTGCTCCTAAACCTCCGGAAAGACATAGCGATGAATCTCTGCTTTTAATTTCTCAGTGTGTGGAAGCTGCTCGCTCTTCTAAGACCAAACCGAATGATGGGAGAATGTGAACAAGGAATATTATCAGATTCTCACAGCTGTCTGCTCCATCCTGCAGCGGGACATAGAGAGGGTGGAGAGGGTGTAACCAGAGCCTGCAGCTGCACCTAACATAAAGCCAGTGTCGAGAGGGACAGGGTGGAGCGGAGTTCAGTCTCTCTGTTGCTGAGAAGGGAGAATCTTGGCAAATATCATGCAGATTGTTCTGAGTGATGATGTGGCAGTGCTTCAGATTTAAGACTCTTACATAACACTCTTCATTTATTTGTTCAGCTCTCATGTTAATATGTTAAAGTTTGGTGAAAACCACAGACAACACAGCAAAGTATGTAGGAAACTGCTTTCTCAAACAGTCAGCCTGGTCTCATATTACAGTTGTAATTACACACTAGGATAAACAGTGCATCACCATTTTTTTATGAAGCTCTATAAATCAAGTGAAGTAGGAGGCAGTGGTCACATGACTCAAACTTGCAAGTCTAATGTTGTGATAACATGGTGGCTGGGTGTGTTTGTTTGGCTCATGCTAAAATGTAATCTGATAGTACAGAAGGTTTCATTTCAACATTCTTGTCTTAATGAATTATCAACACCTTGACTTTAACAAACAGGCACTGCTATGAGAATTTGTTTTTCTTTGCTTAAAGCATAGTGCAATTATACTCTAGGTTGTGCAGCTTCCTATTCATGGGTGTATATGTATAATTCACAGTGTATATTTTTTAACAGACTCTGTTAAAAGTAAACCTCCTGCAGTCAAAACTTTATTGAAGTAAAAATATGGAAGTATTATCAAATTTTAATTAAAGTATCAAAATTAAAAGTACTCATTGTGCAATAAAATGTTCCCTCTCAGTGTTTCACCATTAAATATGTTTTATACGTTTTTGGATTAATATGACTGCTACAGTCATGTGTATGTTGTATTTATTGCTGCAGATGTTTAAGGTTGTGCTAATTTTATTCACTATATGATCATCATGTGTTTGAAGCGTGGCTATTCTATGGGAAGCTTTTCAACTTTTCATGTTTTATAACTGGTTTATTTATCTTAAGAAAAAGGAACATTTTCTTAAACGATAAAGAAACATTCATCCTTCAGTTCATCTGAAAAATTTAAATCCAAAACCACCAAATTTGGAGATACATTATTTTTACTGGAAAGATTGTATTCTTAAAACTAGCTTGTAAAAATATTGTGCTGAGGAGAAAAAGTGCCCCTGAGATGTAGCGGTGTACAAGTACAGCATTACATAGAATGGGAATACTCACATATATACAAGTACCTTTGATTTTGTACCTAAAATACTCGAGTAAATGTGTAGTTTCATCCCACCACTGATCATGCAAGCCATTCACTGCTCTACATCGACCTAACTCATGCTTTTTGTCTGTTTTCAAACTGATCTTGTCCGCCCCTCAGCTTGTCCCAGGTGGACGCACGGCGCAGGCTGTTCCAAGGAATGTGACTGTGTTCAAGAACATTCCACTGGCTGTGACCCCAAAACAGGGAGCTGTTTCTGTAAGGCCGCATACCACGGCCCACAGTGTGAGAAAGGTATCAGCACTTCCCTAAACATCCAACTCATTTGTTCAACTACAGCCTCAGCATGCAGCTGCAGATCCTAGGAAGTGGTTAAGATTTGTGTTAAGTTACCTTTTATCCACATGCTTAACATTTTCAGGTCAACCGCCTGACTTGTACTTCTCAGCCACAAGTTGATTTAATTTTACTGTGTTAGGCATTTCACAGCTTCAAACATCATGAGATTCAAGTGTTTTTTGTTGTGCAGTAATAAGACCATAGTTGCTGTGGGGCAATAACCTTGGAGCTATGCTGCTTCCTTGCAATGCAGTTCTGATGTAATGGTCTATAATGGAAAAGCAGTTTAAGTAGCTGCTGTGATTTCTCTTAGAAACAGTGATCACAGAATTAAGTCAGTCTTTATAATATGTCTGTCTGAAGGAATGAGCCTATGTAGCTTCACAAAATGTTTGAGAATGTGCTTTGCGGCTGTCTGTTAATCTTTCCACGTTGGTTGTGTATGTGTTTATGTCCCCATGTAGAATGTGAGCCTGGCTTCTTTGGTGCAGGCTGTGAGCAGCCATGTGACTGTCCAGGTGGAGGGTCATGTGACCCCAGGACTGGAGAGTGCAGGCCGCGATGTCCTGCAGGCCTTCATGGAGATAAATGTCAGCTGGGTGAGACAAAAAGACAAAAAGCTGTTTTAATGTAATTTAAAGGACATTGTGCATCAAACTGTAAATGTGTTGAAGGGAAACGTTTATCCCTCTGCAATCAATGAGTCATGAGTACTGGAGATATCGGAGCCATTTTTTTTTTCACCAAACTACATCCATCAGCTGTATCTTCAGACAGAAGGAAGCATGCATCCTCTCATGGATCAGTCTTGAGGTGTAAACATTAGTGACGCCCTCCTCGGCTGAGCTGTAATATTAGGCTGAATCCAAATGTCCACCCTCTGGAGTTTCGGACTGAGTCCTCGCGGACTTCAGTTGTACGTAGTGTGATGTATTTACTGTCATCATGTAAAGTCTGCTAAGGTAGAGACTGCAAACAGCCCTCAAAACTGTTTTCTTGTTGCCTACATGCTACAGGCATTCAAAAACATAAACGTTTGTAGATAAAGACAGGACTATAACTCAATAAATTGGGTATTTTTTACATCAGGAGATGTCTTTTGTATTTTTTGGCCTATTTTTTTAGCTTATTTCACTGCACAGCCTGATAGGCTGCAATAATAAAATACATTTTGAGTCCCTCTACAGCCTTCACTTCTACGTATCTCTGTGTCATGAAGTGGTTGGATATTATTTCTGGCCTAGTCAGTTCAAGTAGAATTTCAATAGGCCTAGCTACTAATAACTATTTTACACATTCGTAAGTTTTTTTTTTCGGCAGTTGAAAATACCACAACGTCACGTCCGTATTGCAGTTAATTGTTGGTTATTAAATCAGTGAAGTCTATTGAAGTCTGCACCCTAGGCGGACTTTCTGGAATACTGCAGAAAGTCTGCCTGAGGCCCCTTGTGGACTGGTTGAAATGTGGATTTGGACAACCCTGAGCACTCCCAGACTTCCCAGGAACACGCCAGCAAAGTCTGCAAGTCTGCAAGTGTGGTAAAGTCCAGACATTTGGATTCAGCTTTAGTTAGCTCGGTGCTAAGTGAGCTAGCTGTAGATGAGCGCTTCCTTCTGCACAGTAATACGGTTGATGGGTGTAGTTTGGCAGAAAGAAAATAGTTCCTACATGAAACTGCTCACAACAAGGTCTGTGGATTATCTTGAGTAACCAGGTCATGATTTCTGGGAAGAGACATTGTTGGTGAGTTTTTCAAATATATGTTTTTGGCGCTTTGAGCACCACAAGCGAAGTGATATCCATAGTGATAGTTCCATTATAATGGAGAGAAGGCAGACATCTAACACTTGGCAAATCACACTAAAACAACCTAGACTGATAAGTAGCACTATAGGTAAGAGTAATATATGTATTCTTGATTTTGGGGTGAACTATCCCTTTAAGGTGGAAGCAAAAAGGAGTGTAAGTGTAACGAGCACAGTGAAGTGTATTTGGGTGTAAATTTCTGTCAAGAGTTTTTTTTTTAAACATCTGGCATGCATCCATAAAGCCATTTTTCCCTTACACAAAGCTGTGCATGAATGATGCCTTTGCCCTGAAAGCTTGACTCTATAGCGCCCTCATGTGGCCATGACTTTATAGTAGAGGATAGTTGTCTTACTGTCAGCATATGTGTGGATATGTGAATCAGAGGCGATTTCTCTAAGACTGCAAGGGAAGCTCAGCTTCCCCTAAAATGTCAAAAATTAAACGGTCAAATATGTACGGTTGTGTTAACATTTCATTGACTACAAATGCGTTAGAACACGTTCATCTCGAAGACGAGTTCGTTCAGAATCAGCTACTTATCGATGTTGTTAACTTCACATACATTCCCATAGCGCCGTTTTCTTATACGGTCTATGGTCAATGCATTTGCCTGTAGAAGCTGAGCGTCCATGCACTTCAATGGGACTGCATGGAACAGTTTTTTTCATTGCCTCGAAACTTGATGGTCATTGGATAAATGCCACGATTTTGTCCCGCCCCCGGACGCTCAGCATCTCTGGTGGTAAATGGAGCTGTGGGCGGGCCTCGGCCGGGCTGGACGCTGAGCTTCCGCATGATGATTGGAGGATCAGTTGAAAGGCTGAATCCTGTTTTGATTGACAGCTATTTTGAGATATACACCGTCACTTGACAGCTCAGCTCAGTCCCATCGCGGATTTTGCAGGTGAAGTCGAAAGACAAACTGCAACCCATTTGTTGGTATTTGCTTGGCGAAATTACTTGTTCATTTCTTACACTGTAAATAAAACACACTCATAGTATTTCCTTGTTTCAGTTTAACATAATTTCAACATTTCCTTGTTGGAGTTTAATATTGTTTCGGAGGGCAGAATTTACATATAAATAAATTGACAAATTTTATGATGTAAGCCGACAATGAGCTTCCCCTCTCTGAAAGACCAGCAGCCGCCACTGATGTGAAGTGCTTGGGCTTGAACACTAACACATGTGGGTACATGTGCGGTTATTGTTTGCATACTTAATGCTTGTGAGAATGCGTGCGCTTTCTGATGTCAACACAGTTTGTTATGAATGAGTTTTTGAATTTTTCCACCTTTGTCACAGTCTTTTTCATCACCTATAAATCTTTCTTTATTCTCTTATCCCTTTTCTATTCATTCTCTGCTGCTTTTGATGAATTGAATGGATTTAGTGGGTGAAATAACTGAACTCACCTGGTCAGTGCAGGTGTTCATGTTATTACAAACTGTACAACCAAAGATATGAGTCTTCCTCCACAGCAGGGTGTCGTCCGCCTGTTTACTCTGCTGCATGATGGAAAGCTCAACCCCCTGTATTGTGTATTTGAAGCGATATTGAATATTGTTCAGGAGCCTTTGGTAAAAACATGACTTTGTGTCTCTGTGGAGTGGACTAAGATAACAGAGCAGAGTTACAGTATGTCAGCACTAATGCACTGTCCAGGCCTAGGCTTGCTGAGTTTCGCAAAGCCAAATAATAAAAAAAAGGAATCCCCATTTTCTGGACTGTATTTATCTTAGGTTGCAGGCCAGGTCACGACAGGGGTAATTTACTTATGTTACTACTGCAGAGGCTATTGGCAGAGGCTGAATAAATAAACAGAAAATGATTGAGTATTTCTAAAATTTCACTCCTGCAGTTCTCTTTGTGCAATGTTGCGCAATTCTGTCTTGTGCTTTTGTGTGTGTTTTGAATTACAATGTGACTGCTTTTGTTGTTTTTTATGTTTTATGCTTTAATCTGATTTCTGTTGCAAGCCTGCCAGTCATTAACCTATGGCGAGAGCTGTCGTCTGACCTGCGCCTGTGGAGGAGCTCCTTGTGATCCAGTAACCGGACAGTGCATCTGTCCTGCTGGGAAAACTGGACCCTCCTGTCACGAAGGTACCTTTATGTTGTATGTTTTCTATGTTGCTTGAATTTCTGTATTACTTTTAGGATGTTTTGGCCTAATTATGTTGTGGTAGACTATAGAAAGTAGTATGCGATTAGGACTGACGACTTGTCTGCACCCACTGACCTCAGTATTATCATCAGCCCACTGAACCACGCGGATGTTTGTGTAATTTGGTGCCTCTCTTAACCAAACTAATTCCTTAGCTTTGTAGCTTACTTGCCATTTAATTGCATTTCTCCGTCAAAATATCCACGCACAAGTGGCTTTAGGACTTTACGGAGAAATAACTAACATAAGTGGCTTACTGCTCACTTAATCTGAAAGATACTTGGTGCTCCCCAGACTGCCCTAATGGATTCTGGGGGTTAAAGTGTCAGGCGCCTTGTCCAAACTGTGAGAACGGAGGCTCCTGCAACAAGCAGACTGGTGTGTGTGACTGCAAACCAGGCTTTACTGGGAGACTCTGCCAAAATGGTGAGTTTCGATCTTATTAGATTCAAGAAAACAAACATTTTAAATCTGATTTTGTTGTCCTTTTAGATCTATTTCGGCCATAAATTCAAATCTAAATGTCTAAAGCAAAGATGTAAATTTAGCAGTGATTGAATTATTGAATGATTTTACAACTGACTGTATTGCTTTATATATATTCTGTTTATTTTAGTGTTTAAAGCAACAGTTAAACAGAGTGGACTACTAAAGCGTGACCCTATGACTGTGGTGTTTGCAGAGTGTCCCCCAGGTGTCCATGGACCAGGCTGTTCAATGTTCTGTTCATGTCACCCTGATGCAACGTGTGACCCACACACCGGACGCTGCGTCTGCCCTCCTGGCAGAAGAGGCCATGACTGTGCAACACGTAAGAAGTGATACTGATACTTGGCATCAGTTTTAATTGTAGTCTCTGCAGTACTTCTTTACATTGAACGTATCTCTCCTTCAGCATGTGAATCTGGGTACTGGGGCCAAGACTGCCTCAGTAAATGCCAGTGCAGAGAGATCTCTGTGGGCTGTGACCCTGGTCACTGGTCGGTGTGCGTGTGAGGCTGGTTTCAGCGGAGACTACTGTGAGAGGAGTAAGTTAGTTTTAAGTTTCATGAGATATATTTTACTAAATGCTGCCACCATGGGGTGATTGTTGCTTATTACATCTTTTGAATTCATCTGTAATCCTGAAAGTAATTTCCTGGATTTTTTTTTATTTCAGTGTTTTATTTCAGTAATTTTGACATGTCTTTACAGGGATTTGGGATCTACTGAATATTTAGGGACTTGAGAAGTTTATATAAAGCTCTTAGAGTTCTGACATGAACCTTAGGGAAATATATTTAGTACCAAACATGACAGTATTCCTTGTCAACTTTTCTTAGCTGGCTACATTTGGTTTAAAGTTTAAGATTTAAGATGTTCTGTTAAATCGCTCTTGATCTGCTTCCCTTGTATGTTCACTGTTAGAGTGTGTGAATGGCAGTTATGGGCAGGGGTGTGTCCAGCAGTGCCAATGTCTGAACGGAGCCCTCTGCGACCATGTGAGCGGAGCCTGCACATGCTCACCTGGATATGCCGGCACCTACTGTGAAAAAAGTACGATTTCTTTTGTTTTTGATAACTGATTATTATTCTATTTCTGATGGCATCTTGTGTGAGAAAAGTAAAGCTATACCAAGTTTTCTGTAATGTGGGGATCAATTTTAACTTTAAATTGATCTTTAAAATCACAAACAGAAATGGTTGAAGACTGAAAAGATTTATTTTAGGTCCACTTGGCTCTTTTTACTGAAGTCACAGGATCAAGGTTAACATTAATGTACATGACAGTGTATATGTTTCAACCCCAATGCTACCAAACTATGTAGTATGTCCCAATACATATTGTGTCAAATGCAGTGTGCCAAAAATACCAAGATCTTCTACTGCATCAGGTCACATTTTGCAGTTTGCAAGCCAGCATGTTTTTCCAGCTATTCTGACCCACAATCATCTGTGCAGTGGAAGATACATCACATCGACTGAACTGCAAACAGCTCGACATCTTGTTGACAGCTGTCAGAAGCTGCAGTGACAGATGACAGCACATACAAGTGACTGATCAACAGTGGAAGAAGTGAACAAAGTAACTGGCGGCACGGTGACGCAGTGGTTAGCATTGTCGCTTCACAGTAAGAAGGTTCCTGGTTTGAACCCAGGGTGGGGGGGTTCGAACCCTGGGCTGTAGGAGCCCTTCTTTGCAGAATTTGCATGTTTTCCTTGTGTCAGCGTGGGTTTTCTCCAGGTACTCCGGCTTCCTCCCACAGTGCAAAGACATGCAGGTTAACTGGTGACTCTAAATTGGCTGTAGGTGTGAATGTGAGTGTGAATGGTTGTCTGTCTCTATGAGTCAGCCCTGTGATAGTCTGGTGACCTGTCGAATGAACAAAATATCATAAAATCATATTTATTGTTTTATTATTGCTTTTATTTATTATCTATTGTAAAGCACTTTGGTTCACCTGTGGGTGGTTGTAAAGGGCTGTATAAATAAAGCACATTTACATTTAAACATTACCACCAACAAAAGGACATAACTGAGAAAATATCAATGACAGAGATACAAATACAAATGTAAATTCACTGCAGTGATTACAATGTTAAAATCTACAATACATGCTGTTATAACGTAAAAAGTTAAAACTACATACATGCAAAGTCACAACAGCAGAGCACCCCTGGTTGACCACCATCTCTGGCAAGCTCGGCAGTTGCCTTCTTGCTTTATCTCCGAGGTTAATGGATATATATACAAGAGGGTCAAAGTTTAGGGTGCAATGTCATGATGAACTAAGTAGTATGTCCCAATTATGTGCATACTTCATGCAACAGTACGTGCCCACTAAAAGTAAAAAGAAAAGTATGTGATTTGGAATGTAGCTATAGTTTTGCTTATTTTTTTTTCTTAAAACTATAGACACAGGAAATCCTAGATTATCTGTCACTTGTACAGAACTCTCTCTCCATCTCTACTTCCGTCCCACAAACAACTGCGCACGAGCAAAAGACAATCCATTCAGCAGAAGCGTGCTTTTCTTTGTCTTATAGTCAGCTGAATATTTATGTGATGGGGACTTTTGGTCAGGCAAAACAAGCGATCTGAATACTTCACCTCGAGCTTAAGAAAACTCTTATGGGCATGTTTTAGTATCGTCTGCCTTTTTCAGACCAAATGATGATCTGTTGGTCTAGAGAACAATTGTCATATTAACTGATAATAAAAACATAAATCAGACCCGAATCTGGATTGTTGAAAAAAATTTGATACCTGAATTAAGTCCAATTTTGAGTTAAAATTGTCAGATCAGCAAATAGAAAAACAGTGAAAGCCTTGACTACTTTTTGGAGGCTTTGTCAGATTCAGGTTTATACTCAGATTCTTTGTTAAACTATCCATGTTGACCTTGTTGAGCTATTTGTGATAACATGAGTGGCAACAAATGTTTGTTTAACCTCATCCCCACAGAAGGCTTTACCTCTCCTCTCCATTACCGGTGACGTCACTAGTCTTATGACACTAGGGGGCGCTGCAGGATATTCCTCTGATTTTCTCCTCTCCTCCACAGTTTGAGTGAATCATCACACAGATTCAATGAATCATCAGATTGTCCATGTAATGTCATGAGCAAAACCATTTTAAAGCCACACAAATCCCAAGATATAATTTGTATTCGTCATTGTGGGGTAGATGGCCTCTATTTCATGGGCTGCAGTCTTTTCAAGCACCCTGCCACAGCAAACTCTTCATGTAACTAATATTCCTCTCATCATTGGGATATTTTTATTGAACTGTAAGACATACCAGCAGTCCAAGAGTCTTAACAATGTAATAGATTTGTTCTTGATTATAGTCTTTTGACTTGAAGTGGCCACATGTTATTACAAAGTGTAAGATTTAGTGTAAGTGTACTACCAGGCCCAGAAATTCATACCACCTCCGTAGTACACGGAGCATCGTAAATCATGGCCGTGTCACACTAGAACGGAGCTTCACATCCCTAGTCATAACAGTCTAATGGCCTCAGACGTAGACGTCACTCTGATTGGACGTCGCTGTGGAAATAGGGCTATCGCTCTGACCAGATTCTGTTTTCTGAAGGCCTTCTCTCCTCAAACAGAGGTGTCCAGTTTCTCAGTCTTCTGCTGGGCCTCTTCCTTCAGGAGAAGTCAGGAAGAGGCCTGCGCTGTGAGAAGGACCAGATCTCTCTGAGTTCATCTGTTTCACAGAATTAAAATGGAAAGAGATGACTTTCCCTTTTTTATCGTTTGATTCTAGGTGGGCGATTTCCGTCCACACACTGGTTTTCATAATGTTATTCGTGGAAATAACTGCACTCCTCAGAAAGCTTGTTACTATGGCAAAATGCATAGTTTCACTGAGCATTCTTGTGGTCGATGCTAAACATTTCAGTAGAGTTTTGTCGGAGGAAACAAGCTATTGTGCTGACATGGGCCCTGCACACCAGACCACTTCTTCAATTAGCGCGGATCGTGCTCCGTTTTCTGCTCCGCAGCTTTGATGTTTGCATCAAAATAGTTCATTTGGTCGCAGTAAAAAGAACTCTGGTTCAACTGGCATCGAACATCCGCGTTATTGTCGAAGAAACTGGGTTGTTTTGTTGTTGTTGTGTTGACCTCTTTCAGTGTATAGACCCTGAATGGCACCAGGAAGTTCTATTCTATGTTCTCTCTATCCGCTCTATTTCTGTGGTCTGCTCTCCCCGGCTGTGTGGTCCCTGGACCTGCTTTATGGGCTGACAGCAGTGGCTCTTACACAACCAGGGATCTGGAAATAATCCTCCTGTCTTAAAGAGCTCATTTAGTCTGGAGATGGAGTCTTTCAGCGATGGCACAGTGTGTGTGCATGTGTGTATGTGTGTGTGGTGGACCGAATCCTCTGTACCTACCCATAAACAAAGACTCGGAGGGAAGAGTCTTCGCTTACTAACACTTGCAGACACTGTCCTAATATCAGATGACAGATTGCTGCTTTGTGGTTAATATGGAAACCAGTCGCCCCCTGCTGGTATAAACAAATAATAAACTTTGCCATTCAGAGGTGTCAGTGTATCGCCTGAAGATTTGCTGTAGAGCATGTGTGCTGTAGGAAGGAGAGTGTTTTAACATGTTGAGGTGATTACTGTGTCTGGCATGAATACCTCATTAAAAGGGAACATCACTCATCTGAGATGTTTTATGTTTATCTGTTTCACATTATAGATGCGTCGGGCCCCGGTGTCATTGGTTAATAAATGATATATCATGGTAACATTCCTGAAACATTTCCCTGCAGGACACAAAGATGTTGCCATGGTGTCGGCAATTACCTATCATAATAATAAACAACAGACAATAAAACTAGGGATTTTTTGCTACAGTACCACCACAGACCTAATGTACAGCTGGGGCTAAAATGACAGCATCCTCAGTGGGCTGGCTTTAATAACATCACAGCCTAACCACTACAGAGGCAGGCGAAGACGTCATGCTGTCAGCGTGGGAACACAACGATGGTCATGCCAAAAACTGCTGAGCAGGAAGGATACTTTTCCCAATTTGAGGCCTTGAGGGAGAAAAAAGGAGGAGTGGACAGCATCATCAATTGGAGCAGGAGAAGGAGGGTATGATGCATTAACTGTAGGGGAACACCCTGAGCACTGTGGCATTTAGAATACACAAAACCACCAAGTTACACATTTTTGTTGCTCTCCCAATTTGTGGCTTCCTGGTAATACGGTCCACTGCTTTCCTTATAGATAGAAGAAGTAGTATATAAATGAAATGAAAAACTGCTGGCTGCTGAGATAATTGGGACAGACTCTACCCAAACTCTCACCAGATTTTCTCACATATGACTGCAACAGAAAACAGGAGAGGGAAATGTCTGCAGCGGCTGTCAATCACTCAAACTTTGGCGGCGCAACGAGCAGCATTCCTGTAAATAAAACCGAGAATGGAAGAACTTTTTGTGTTGCAAAATACAACTATTATGCCTGAGTTAGGCTCTGATCTCTGCAGTGACAAATTGAGTGATCAAAAATAGGCTGTGAATAAACACAGTCATTCTTTCCTGCTCTGGTGAAGTCATGCTTACAGACAATATTTACATCCCAGTAGTGGAAAGGCTCATTCATCCCCCTGCCTCTGGCTGGGTTCTTGTGGATGCGAGGCACTGTGTTTACCAAACTCTCTGAGTGTCAATTGACTTTACACACACTTAAACAATCTCTCTGGCTCTCCTTGAGAATGGGAAACAGACTCTTACCCTGGCATCTCCTCGCATCAGCAGCAATACTGTAGGTGTGTGTATGTATGTGTGTGTGTGTGTGTGTGTGTGTGTGTGTGTGTGTTAGGAGGGCACAGTAACCTGGCTTTGTTTTGGCATGTATTGGTGGGGCCTGTTGACTCAGCAGGTGCTCTAATTACCAGCTCTCTGTGCCCCCTCTACCCCCAAAAGGGAACGGCCTCCGAGCCGCCGTCGACTTTGATGTGGCCCAGATCCACCACACATGTGGGACATGAGCTCACTTAACGAACGCAGACGCTCTGCAAATGAACAGCCGCAGCGTGGTACTGCAATTTGATATTGGTATTTTCAGTAGGTGGTAAGACAGAGAGGGAAAGTAGGAGGAGGAGAAGAGAGTGAGAGATGGGGAAGGGAAGAGAAAGAACTAAAAATGCTGGCATCTAAACCTTTTCCTCTCCTCTTTTGTGAAGCTGCCAGCTCTAACCAGTCGGATGTTTTATCTTGGCCCACAGTGTGCCCGGACGGCTTTTACGGTCTTGACTGTGGCCAGATGTGCGAGTGCAGGAACGGTGCCCGCTGCCACCACATCACAGGAGCCTGCCTATGCACCGCCGGCTGGGCAGGACCACACTGCATTCTGGGTAATGGAAGCCACATCATTAAAACGGGGTGTGAGGGAGGCCCTCACTGCAGCCCATCACAACGTCCTCTCCTTAAACACAACTATGTGTTTGTGAACAATTATCTCTATAATGAGACATTGCCAATGACTTTTTTAGAGATGGGTAAGAGTGGAGAGAGGAGGGAGGACGAGCGTGCCCTCTGGCATACACGGTTTAATTGAGATCTATTCTGGATAAATGCACCCACGTGTTTATAGTGATCAACGTTCGGAAAGGGAGAACATAACTCGGGAGACTCTTTAGTAGCAAACCAATCAGTGTTCTCATGCTAAAGTTTCATGCCGTTGTTTTAATGAATCCAGTGAAATGCCCACTAAAGTTCTTAGTCTGTCATTCTGCAGTCTTATTCAAGACTTTCCTCTTGCCACAGCCATTTTGTGGTCCTAACTACCACAGCCAGAGTCAGCAGAAAGCCACTAGCATGACTTAATGATGCATCTCTGTCATTAGTGCACTTTCCTCTCTCCTAGGCTCCAAATGTCATCTTGGACTTTGATCACTGAGGAAAAGTTTGCAATATGTGTCCTGAATATGTCCCAAAATGTCCTCTAGCCCTGTAGTCTCTACATTTGCTGCAAATACAGCTGCAGTTACATTTTAAGTTAATATTGAATGTGTTTTGAGTGTGTATTATGTTATCGTGTGTGTGGTTTGTGTGCGTAGAGTGCCCAGAGGGTCATTATGGGGAGCAGTGTGGTCAGACCTGTGAGTGTCAGAACGGAGCCAGGTGTGACCACGTCAGCGGGCGATGCAGCTGTGCAGCCGGATGGACTGGAGTCAGCTGCCAACTGCGTGAGTAGCTCATCACTCAACTAGCTAATCACTCAGCATGAAAAACCCTGTCGAAAGTTTTTCTGCTTTTTTTTCTTAAAGGGCAACACCAGTGGGTTTGCAGGTTTTAGCTCATTTAGTACAAATGACTTATATATGACATCACAGCTATGCTGTTTTAGAGAGCGTGCTGCTGTGTTTTGGAAAGTTGGTTGTATTTTGTCTGCTGTTATAGGCGTCCAGTGGTTTTTATTCATTTTTGTAGAATATGAATATCAATTAGCGAACAATTTGCTTGACGTAATCATTACAGACTTAATGTTACGGTTTACACAGCTTGAGCAAGTTTTAAAGAGTCTGATCGTTTGTTTGTATATTTTACATAAATTAATGCAAAACAATGGCGGCCTGGAAATCTACAGTTGTATAGCCTTTATTAAGAATTGGTCAGCCAAAGCCGTAAAGTAGACATTTGTAGTCAAGAAGCCACAATTTGTAAACAGACTGGTATGGTTCCGTGAAGGCAGGAGTTAGCGAGGTAACTTCAGGGTTAACTCAAGGTTGTCAGTACGATGAAGCTGGTTCTGTTTTTACTGGACTAAATCACCGTGGTAACTTCTGCTGGTTATGTTCAGAGTATCAGATCACAGCCTGTCAACAGCCCGACCTCTGACCAATCAGATCACTGAAGAAAAAAGAATTCATGAACGAAAGTCTGGAGTCTCAGGTAAAAAAAAAAAAGAGGAGGCTATGTATTGTTACAGGTCAGGAGAATCATTTCATTGTTTCAAGGCTCTATTCCCACTGGTTTTAGAACAGAGCTTCAAACCAGCAGAGAGATAGTTTACACACCAAGCACATGATTTTAGCAGGATTTTATTTATGCACAGTTTTTTTAGTCCGCAGTGACAGTGTTGCTATTTTACACTCTGAAACCATCACTGCAGCTCAAAATAACATGAGACACCTGTGTGATGAGAACTAGGAAAAAAAAGATACTACTTTATTAGAAAAATAATCCACACACTGTTAATTAGCTCCCGTTATTATAAATGCCACATTTCGGTCAGATCGACCTCATCAGTCATTAAATAGGCTACTTTTCCACCCTTTACTTCAGTAGCAGAAACAGTCTGGTGTTACTTTAAAGTGTTTTATGTGACATATTTGTCACCTTCCAACTAAATATCAAAAAATACTCTATAGTAATGTCACACACAGCCTGGTGATACCTACATGTAATTTAAGTCTCAGCCGATAGTGTATCAGTGTTAACATCCTGTGTCATTGTCATTTTACTGTCTTGCAGTCCCAGACACTTTCGGTACATTTCATTTCATATGATATGAAGTAGCCAACTTCATTCATGGTTCTGATGATGTTGCCCAGCCTCTTTCACATGAATGTGCTCATGGCTGGATATGAAAACCCAGAGTTGACTGAGCTAGTTGATAACCAGCTTTGTAGTACTGGTTATCCAGAATGCCAATGTTAGGGTTAGTCAAACCAGATAATAAAAAGATATCCTGTGTAAGTTGAACTGGCTTCGTAGCACAGGCCTCGGGTTTCTTGCAAAGGTATAAACATATGCACATAACTTTGGTTAAACTCACACTTCAGGACGGGCCGGATAACAGTAAATGAGACATTGACGCAAATCGAAAATCCGCCACTGCCGCAGGAGTCAAATTCTTGATGTTGATTGCAGATTTCATTACATGTGCCTCTTAATGAAAAGCTAAAATGTGAAACATGTGTGAAGGGGACCGTGTGTGGCATAATTGTCAACTTTAAGCTGTCTCATACTCACCTGTTTTTAGAATATTTGGGTGAACAAACCCAAACCATAACACATTATGATAACAAGTAATAATAGATGTGACCTTTGGGTACTGGGATGCACACTGTTGGATGGATTCTTATAATCAATATTATTTAATAATCCAAATCATTACTGCAAACCTTTTGTATGATTGGCTACATTATTATCTTCATGTTATTAATCATCATTATTATTCTCTGTACTGTCTTATGTGTGTGTGTGTGTGTGTGTGTGTGTGTGTGTGTGATTTCAGCCTGTCTTTCAGGACAATATGGGGAACACTGTTCTGGCCAATGTCTGTGTCAAAATGGAGGCTCATGTGATAGCGTAAGCGGCCAGTGCTCGTGCCCGCCCGGCTGGACTGGAGCCGCCTGTGAGTTAGGTGAGTCATTACATCATAAGGAAGCTTAGGGAAACACATGTGAGACTCTTAAAATTCTTTTTCTTGATTCAACATTTTGTCCCATCTTTACGACTCGACGTGTAAGTATTTTTGTATTTATGTAATAAACAATTTCTTTAATTCAGCTCTATCTGAGGTTTTATCTCACTCTCTCGTAGAGTGTGAGGAAGGACGTTACGGAACGAACTGCGCTCAGACCTGCAGCTGTGTGAACGGAGGGCGATGTAACAGAGTGACAGGGAGGTGTGTGTGTCAGCCTGGTTGGATGGGAGAGCTCTGTCAGACAGGTGACTTCCTAAACTTCACATCAGTACAGTTGCATTACAGCATATTAGTTCTTTTTCAGCATGTATTATTAGTATTATTGGTAATGTTTTTTTTATTTGTCCCATTGAGATATATAGCCAGCCTATCATTCAGCAGGTTCCCTCTATGCCTGCTGATGTGTCTTAGACAAACATAGACGTAGCAGCAGCAAAACAAAAGTGAAGCTTTACTCCTGGAATCATAAAACTTGCCACGTCAAAACAATGTGTGCAATCAGACCTTGGTAATAATTATAAAAGTGAAAATTTCAGCGTCCTAATGTTGTATGCTGAGCGTGAATACTTATGTGTTTGTTTGAAGCCTGTTCTAAGGGATTCTTTGGAGAGGGCTGCGAGCAGAGGTGTGACTGTGTCCACAGTTCAAGTTGCCACCACGTGACGGGCCGCTGTGACTGCGAGCCAGGCTGGAGGAGTGCCAGGTGTGAGAAACGTAAGTGTGTATAGTACAGAGGAAATACCATTAGAGTAGCAATAGAGGAGCTTTGAACGTTAGAGTAAACTGAGTGATGTGTGCCTGCATGTGTATGTCGACTCCTAGCATGCCTTCCGGGGTCCTACGGTGCTTCCTGTGCCCAGCGGTGTCAATGCCAAGCTGGAGTGTCCTGTCACCATGAGACGGGGAGCTGCGGGTGCCCAGCTGGACTCACAGGGCCTGGCTGCGAGAAACGTGAGTATGAAAAGTGCACCTATCTTTGCAAGACAAGTCTTTATTGCACAAATATACAGATTTATAGCATTATGATTTGCTCACTTGTAAAAGGCGAATTCTTAACAACATCTTTGGACTTCTCACAAAAAAAAAATCTCACAAAATATCCCTCATGTTTAACTGGTTGTTGAGAAAGCCTTGGCACATGGCTAATATCACTGTCATGCATTCAAACCATTTGGCTGACATATGTGCCTTGTTGATAGAAACACTGTCACCCCAAAACACACCACTCCCATCAGGAAGGAAAGGCATCATGGGACTGAAGTGATCACCAAGAATCATTCTGTTAATACTGATTAAAAATTTCTTTCTTCCCCCGGCCCTCCTGGGAAAGATTACCATTTATCCCCTTCCAGGAAATGCACTCTACACGGGCATTAAACCCTCACTGTCACAGGACTTTATGCTAATGTTTCATTATTTAGACCATATCCTTTAGGACCGTATACGAGCAGCTTCACTACTCAACACTCCTTCTACCCCCCCGCCACCACCTCAGCTCCCTTCCTCTCCTCACACACTCCCCAGACATCTGATAAATGTTACACACCAGTTGCCAAGTAAAACAGAAGGCATTGTTTTTGTCTCCTCGGCGGCGGATAAGGGCCTTTGGAAGGCAGACATGCATAATGACAGCGCCGTAATTGCCTCTTTAGTCTGGAGTCCTTTCTTATCTGTCCCCCGCGCTGCCTGCTGCTGCCTGACTGAGTAGCCGAGTGCTGCGGTTTCACCCGAAAACATGCTCGGTTCACAGATTCATCTTGTTGGCTATGACTGATTGTCTGTGGACTCCATTCATTATTGTGATGAGCGTATACGTATGTGTCCAGAAAGGCTGTGTGAAAGAATGTCCCTCTGCGTCCATTGGGGTTTGAACACCAGGGAAAGTTGTCGGGAGTTTTGGTTTTGTTGCCAGTCAATACTGAATGTCCCAGTGTGTTCACGGAGCAATCAGAGCAAGAAAGGAAAATGGCATTTGCTATCTTAATTTAATCAGAACTACTCATAACTATACAATGTGATGGTTTAACATCATGTTGGGAGTTTTTTGAGCATTTTATTCATGGGTATGAGTATTTATTCACTGGTGTATTGTAGACATAAGTAACATTCACATTCTTAAACCTGATAACTAGCATGGGTAAATTCCTATACTTATACAAATTCTGTTAAAGGTGCTTTAATTGTGGGGAGGTTCGCTTCTTCTTCTCACTTCTTTATGAAAATTTTCACTGAATTTGTACAAATGCACCCACTGCTGTGTTTATGACATTCTTCTGGATGTATCATCACAGCCTGTCCGTCTGGCATGTTCGGGCAAAACTGCAGCCGGCTGTGTCAATGTTCAGGAGACCAAGAGCAGTGCCATCCTGTGACGGGGAAATGCAGCTGCTTACCTGGTTACTACGGGGCACGCTGTGAACTACGTAAGTGGACTATTTATTTTCTGTTGTCAGTGCGGACACACAGGAGGAATATGCTTTTAGTTAAAGCGAGAGAGACGTGTAAGCATGCTGCATATTTGGCCCACTTTATAGCTTTCCACTGAAGTCAAAGATTCTTTACGATTGACTGTAAAATGCTCATATTTTTACATATAATTCCCGTGTAACCTGTCTGCTGTACCGTATACTGTTGAAAACTGTGACAACATTTACCTTTACCCCCCCTTTCTTTTATTCTCTCCCTGTGTCATCACTATGGTTTGTCTCCAGGATGTCGAGCAGGGACGTTTGGGCCAAACTGCAAATCCAGGTGCAGCTGCATCAATGGTGGTCGCTGTGACTTCAGGACTGGGACTTGCTACTGTCCTCCTGGCTTCATTGGAGCTGACTGCAGCTCAAGTGAGTCAAGAAACCTTGCACCTGTTTGTCCTCGAGAACTATTCCATAGTCCGCCTGCACACCTTTATTGCCATTACTCAGAGTTGGTGTTGTACTGGAAACGTGGGGCAACCCTCAAGGCCTATGAAATACAGATATTTATCGTAACTTTTTGATATATACTTTCATGTAAATGAAGACGTGTTTATTTCCACAGGCTGTCCGAGTGGGTACTATGGGAAGGACTGTGCTAAGCTGTGCTCCTGTGGAGAAGGAGGGCAGTGCCACCCAGCAACTGGGAGGTGTATCTGTGCCCCTGGCAGGATGGGACAGTCCTGCCAACAAGGTAAAGCTAAACTTATGTCTTTGTTTGTTTGTTGTAATAAATTAGACATGACACACCAGTCCTTGTCATTATGACAAGGTTGTTTATGATATAGCCTCACGTTTTGAGTTTACTTGGTGCATGTCATGCCAGTGTAAATCATTTTATTACAATGACGTTTATCGCAGTCTGATACATAATAAATATATATGCAGCAGTTAAGATGTGCAGTAGTGACAATTAGTAAAGACAGGCATCAACAAATGCATTAAAAAACAAAAAAAAAATACTATTACTAATGAATGCATTCTGATTGAACATATTCACCTCGGTATTACGGAGAATTTTTTTGGTAAATTTTTTCAAGACAAAAGGAAATCTTAATATCTGTCTACTAATCTACAAGTTTACAAGTTTAACTTTGACTTAAACGGTATCAAACGTGTTTTTTATCAAGCCCTTTATCTTTTACCCTTCTCTTCAGTACACAAAGAGTCACCACCGAGGCTGACACGCATCAGTGGAAACCGCTGGCCCTAATGAGTTCCTCAGAAATACGAGGCCTAGCCCAAAAGTGAGAAACAACCACTAAAATGAGGGAGCATTTTTTAGACATTTTTCACTGTATATTTGAGTAACAAATTCTCCATTTCCTCCGTGTGAGGCCTCTGATGATCACAGGGCAGTTTTCCCGGGAAACAGAGGCAGAGTTTGGCTTTCTTAATCTCTCTCTTTATCAGCAATTCAGCTGGATTGCGAGCGGGGATTTCCATCAGTGCTCGCTCTTAATGTTCTCTTCTTTGGCCTCCTGCGTGTATTTGGACATACCACCTCTTAAGTTCCTCTTGTTGAATGTTTACAGAAACCTATAAGTAGCTCGTTCTCCGTGTTCCGTGTCGCTGGATCTGGCAAGGAAGCAAATAAATAAACAGGAAAATCAAAGAGTCCTTGCTTATTGTTTTCCCAATCTAAATTACCCAGAGAAACATGATTATTCTTTTATATCAGTGCCAAATTAGACTACTTTGCCATCTCTTTAATGAACTGTTGCTTAAATAAACATGAATGCGGTTAGTTCAATCTTGTGTGTGTGTGTGCATGTGTGTGAAAGAGACAGATAGACAGAGCACACACTGTTCACTGTGCTGTCTGCGTGTTACACCCATTGGTGTGATCGCTAAGTAGCACAAAGGGGCCTGCAGTTCTTGTCTTGTCCTGATATTCCCTGAATGTTTCTCCAGCATGTCCTAGAGGGCACTACGGCCTGCAGTGCAGAAACACGTGCAGCTGTCAGAATGGGGGTCTGTGTGACCCAGTCGACGGGTCCTGCAAGTGTGGACTGGGCTGGACCGGACCCCGCTGTAACATTGGTAAGACTTCACAGGCAGTAGACACAACAGAAAATAATCAGAAGTAAAGGAAACGGTTTTCTGTTCATGGGAGATCGAAAGCTTAAAAAACAACTCACAGAAAACACTTCAGTGATCCACTTCACTTTTTAAAACTCTAGACTCACTTAAATTATGTCTGTTTATATAGCTAATAAATGATAATAATAGGCAATCAGTCATTTTGACCCACTGTTACAGTAGAGTTTGTGTTATTGATCATATGTCAGCTTCATCAAAAGTGCAATATATTCTCATATTAAGATTTCTGCTGAGTCATGTTGCCTGTAATCAGTTTTTTTTAATAAATACAGCTAATTTTTAATTGAAAATGTTCATGGTTTCTGTGTGTGTGTGTGCAGCCTGTTCACTGGGGAAATATGGGCCTGATTGTGCACAAGACTGTCCATGCCTCAACAATGGGACCTGCGACCGGTTTACTGGCGCCTGCAGCTGTACTGCTGGATACTATGGCCACTCCTGTCAACACAGTATGCAAACACTCACTTATAATACAAAAAGAAACTTGGTGATAAGGTTACCAGTGGCCTCACTCACACTTCTGTGAAATTTCTTCTTGTAAAAGTTGTGCCTGGATCCAACATGATGACAAGACCATTTTAATAACCGTACACTGAAACAAGTAACCTAAGCCTAATTTCGGTGTCTTTTGTCTCTCCTAGAATGCCCAACTGGGTTTTTTGGAGTGAACTGTGCCCATACGTGTGACTGTAAAGTGGGGCAGACATGTGACCATGTGACAGGCCGTTGTGTGTGTCCACCAGGCTACTATGGCCCACAATGCCAAAGAAGTGAGTATTCACACTTTTGAGTTTTTTTATAAGCCTTTGAGATACTAAGCAGTACAGTGAAGACATAAATACTGTTAAGCATACTTACTCAAAAGTTTGTGCACATGAATAAACAGCCACCTGGATGTCCAGCTGCAAGAGGACACGGGCAGATGAGCATACATGAATAAGAGATTTTTTTCCAAAAAAAGAAACGCGTCGATGTGAGTGTGTTCTGGCAGGCAGACAGACAGGCTAGTAGGTAGGTGGGCAGGCAAGCAGCTTGGTTATTTGATGAGAGACAGGTGTTTCCTGACTGCTTAATGCGTTCCTGTTACATCCTTGTGCCCTCCTGCCTGCTAGCGGGGCTTTCAGCCGCAGTGTGAGCGCCTAAATGGCCACTTCAGTCCCAGCAGGAGATATGACTGAGCATTGCAGAGCAGCTGTAAGGCAGCCACAGGCTCCAGAGACAGACCTGGCTCTTATCTGTGTGTGTTTGTCTGTGTTCACCACATGCACTTGTGCATTTCTCAGCTACACGCACTTGCACTTGTGTCTGTTTGTGCTTTAATTATGTGACGGTGCACAGTCACATGCCTGTGGTTTTGCATTTTGGCATATAGGAGAACTCAGTGTCTATAAGAAGTGATTTGAAGTGTTTGTTTCTGGGGCATGGTTTGGTTTGTTAACTCATCCTTTATGTGACTAAATTATAAACAGGATGCTAGTTGCCTGTGTGCACTTAACATATTAAAGTCTTATATTTTTAAGTGCACAGGAGTTAGGATTAAATATCAAAAGCACAAAAGTAGATTTTGGTGCCAGGCCTACGTTGTCCTAACTAAAAAGTAAGTTCACCAGTGAGCCAGTTTACATCCTTAATATAATTAATGAAGACAATGAAAGTGCTCATACCTACAGTAATACAACTGTACGTTTGTTTGCAGGCTGTGAATCTGGCAGGTTTGGACTGAACTGTGGACAGTCATGTGACTGTGCTGGTGAGGCCCCATGCGACGCTTCGACCGGACGGTGCCTCTGTCCCCCAGGGAGGACAGGACAGAGATGTGAAAGAGGTAGATGTTGCCTTGATGGAGCCACACTTATATTAAAGGAATAGTTCACCCATCCGATATAATCATAGGTATATGAACTACTCACCACATGTTACATTTAAACTGTTTGTCTTACATCCACGGTAAACGAGGAATCCCAAAAACAGAGGAATTTCTCGATGAATTTGAAGTTAAAAGGCGGCTGCGTTTAGCATCAGCAAAATTATATTTAAACGTCCGTTTACAGACTCTCACACAACTGGTGCAGGTTAATCCAAGTGTTATTTTTCCAGCTGTATGCTCAGTACTTCCCAAACACATGCATTTTTGCTAAATCCTTATTATTTGAAACACTTGCGCACAAACAGTCTCACGCACGGACAGATAGGGAAAGGTAAAGGGCATGTGTCTGCTTAATGAGACAAGCAGAGTTTAAACGCATAGGCTTTCCTCAATGCATGGTTTCTCTTTGCTTGAGACTGTTTATCTGGATGTGTTTTAAATAATAAGGCTTTCCCTAAATGTGTGTGTTTGGGAAGTAACAAGCATACGCCTGAATAAGTGAGACTTTAGTTTAGCTGCACACATTGTGTGAGAGTTTGTAAATGGATGTTTTGATATAGTTTTGCTGTTGATAAATGTGGACCCCTTTAAAGGCAATTCATCAAAAAAATTTCTTTGTTTTTGGATTCTTCATTCACTGAGGAGGCTTGCAAGAAAAACAAAGTTTTCCTCACAAATTCAACATAGGATGCGGTTGGTAATAGATATACAAATGTTCATTTTGTGGGTGAAGTGTTCCTTTAACACAACTAACAGATGATAAAATGTAGTTAGCAGAAGCTTCTTTCTCTTTTTAAATCTCTCCCTCTCTTTAACTCCGACTCTTCTGTCTCAGACTGTGGTGGAGATCGTTTTGGCCCCGACTGCTCCCTGCTGTGCCAGTGTTCCCACAGGGCCCGCTGTGATGGGCAAAGTGGGCGATGTATGTGCCCACTCACCTGGCTGGGGCCCACCTGTAGTGAAGGTAAACCTAAGCTCCCTTTGCCACACACACACACACACACACACACACACACACACACACACACACACACACACATATGACTTGGATTGTCAAGCTAAAGCAAAATGGACATACACGTACACGGAGGCACGCATACACACACACAAGGTCACAGGCTGTAAAGCTGAACCAGCTTTAGTGAAATACTGTGTCATGAAGTGTGAGAGGCTGAGCCCCATCACTCTGTGTGTCACCCTGTCTCCCTCAATAGCTGCTCCTGTCTCCTGACAGTTATTTTAATCTGCACCCAGCATGGAGCCAGGCTCGAGGCTGTCTTCGTTTTACCTCCTCAAAGCCAAGCACACGGGAGACTACGTACCAGTTACTTCTCCTCCAAAAACCCCAGAACATTTGCTTTTGATTTTCAAATAGTGCTGATGTCTTCTTGCTTTTTTCTTCCTTTTCAGCACTGCTACACCAAACCCCAGGACTGTTGAACTTTTCTGTGTCCCAAAGAAAGAGAAGAGCAGGCAGCAAAACCACATAACCCAAGCAGAGGTGCAAACTCCTGACTGGACGTTCAAACACGGGGCTTGGCTCTGTGGAGCATTACTCAGATCATCTTGGTAAAGGTGATGTTAGTAATATTATGTTTTTGTGAAACAGGTACTCAGCTGTCAGAAACTGGCACTCCATCACTGAGCCTGGAGCTCGAGGTAATCTCCCAGTGGACCTGGCATGTGAGGGGCCCTCAAAGGACCATAAACTCTAAACTTACCCCAGATTGTCTGAGATTTAAAGTCCAGGGTTACAGACTTCTCAGTAATACACAAATACCTGCATCACATTTGCCACTATTGCTGATGGAAAGTGGTTAATATGTTTTCCAGTTGTACACTTAATGAACTGTTAAGGTTTCTTTCTTAAGGGCATTTGGACAAAATGGGACTAAATCCGAGACCTTTTTGTCACTGGAGAGCCCTTACAGCCAACACTTAGTTTTTTCTATGTCTGTCCACAAAAGACTTGATGGTTAGTGTAACAGAATGCCAAGCATATTTCTGGTGAAAATTAAATGCCTCTAAAACAGACTCAGAAAGATACGGGTGACTTATTCACCAAACCCCAAGATGCAGACATCAGCCATTTTATCATATGAACCCCAGACATTGTCTGGAGGATCAGGTCCGGATATTGCCCGGAGTTTCCCTTTCACGCATGTACAGCACAACAGGAGACTGTCCACGTCAGATGCGTTCTCACTTACTGGAAATACTCTATTTGGTTTGGGCGAGTGGTGGCATCTGGGTAGAGTGTGCAGGAGGTAGGACATGATGGGGATTACACCACAGAGAAGTAGCCAGTATGTAATTTGGTCACAAACAACAGGGTCTCATGCTGTTCCTTGAATTTGTCTGACAATTTTGGCTTTAACCCTTACTGAAAGAAGTTCCTGAATCTCGTCATCTCTCCAGTTAGACAATGTTGTTGTCTTTATGTATTGACCCTTTCTCTGCACCCTCTGGTGTTTGTTTTCTTTTGGTTTTGCACGAGCCATGTGACAGAAATGTCATCAACACTCCCGCTCGCTCGCTGTGTATTCTCCAGAAAGTTACCTGCTCTAATCTCACGGACATTACACAGACCTTGCACTAGGAAGCTGGCAGGATAAAGTCCGTTTAATGTCCGATCCAGCTGATTTGGACACTTGTGTTCTCACACACAGCTCCTCCACGTAATGTCTAGATAATTTCAGGTTTGCAGTGCATGTGTGAAAGGGGCTTTACAGGGACTGCGGGCAGGTGAACTACAAAACTATGGTCCAAACAAAGCAGGGGATGTTTCATAATGAAAATTACCTCCAGACATATTCTAAGACAGTGGTTCCAAACTGGTTGGTCACAGTCCAAAAGTGGGTCGCGGGTCCATTCTGAATGGACCGCAAGTGACTCACAAACATGTCAAGTTTGTAAAAAACACACTCATTTTTAAGTACAGTGAATTTCTGGCACAGAGCTTTTATTTTGAAGTGCCGTGTCCTGCTGTAGAGTTGCTAAAGGACAGCTACTTGACAGAGACAGCAAACGAGCTCAACAACTAGTATGATGCTGAGTATATTAATCTGTGTGGGCCTTGAACTGATGACTATGGAGTAATCTGGACCCTGTGGTTGGACCAGTTGGGAGCCACTGTTTTAAGATATGAAAAAAAATCAGCTTTAAATTATAATTTATATCTTATGTAAAAACTTTAATAGCCTTGTCAAATAACTTAGCCTTACATCCTACTCATTTTCCAGAATCCAAAAGATAGTGTTTGCATCATCGTCAACCCATTACAGTGGTTCACTTTCACCACAGATCCACAAAACACTGAACTGGCTCTATGTCATATACAGAGGATTTTAATATTTCTAATGTGTGTGTTTACTCCCTTGTTTATAATTTGTTGATACGATTTAAATTTTGCTTTCAGACATGCCTTGTATTCTTAGTGAAACTACATCATTTTTTGAAAGACAGTAACCCTGATCATTGGTTCATTATGAATTATTCTGAACAGATATTGTCCTAGTTATGGGACTGTTTCACAAGAATAGACTCCGTAACTTATTTTATTTCTCATACACCAAATGTCTGTAAAAAAAATTGTGTGTCCATAAGTTATTTCATGGTGGCTCATAGAATCTGAATATGACATGAACGGGCTTCATTTACCAGCATCACAAACACTCTCCGTTTATCAGCATTGATCATGTTTTTTTTTTTTTTTATTGCAGTGCTGGTCACGAAATACTGCACACAAAACTTGCATGCATTGCACTTTTTTCACATTTGTTTATTGAGTCAGCAGTTGATATAGAGTTTGGGAGTCTTATACAAAATGATCAAGTTGATGTTAATACTTTTTCTGCCATATCTGTACACTTGTCTATGGTTGCACATTATCAGAAGCCTTATTTTACAACAAGATAAAAGCCATATCACTACTGCTATCATTTATTATAGATGTGCATTTGATTTAAATGAGGATGCAACTGTGTTTGTATCATATCTCAGGTCAGTGCCAGTTATATCAGTCATAACCTACTGTGTTTTTTCCTGGCGTGCCTTTGTCAGTGGTGCTACGTTGACACATTTTGTTTGTATAAAGTTGATAAATTCACTTTTACTGTTATCTTCTTCTGTATTTCATGTATTTGTGTCGTTATCATCTGTGGTTGTGTTGTGACAAAATGAAAAAGAGCCATGAACCAAATAAATAACAGAAACATCCGTGGACACCTGCTTTTAACAGTGTATTTTTGATTTGTGTGCTTTGAATGCAGCGTTGCATGGTATTGATTTCTGTGACCCCTGAGTGGGGTGGGAGGGTGCAGTAAGGTTTGGGAGAAGAAAAAAGAAGGAGAGAGGTTCCAGCTGTCATAGAGACCTATGGGATCCTGTGTGTGTGGATATGTCAGTGTGCGTTTTTGTGTGAGGCCACTACCAGGCATCTCTCATCCGCCAGAGAAGGGTCAAGCATTAAGGCCATGCCTGCCTCCCTGACAGTGGTGTAAAGTGGGTGGGGGTGTGAGAGGCACCTGAGCAGGGTCCGTTGGTGCTGTAAGGTGTGTGTGTATGTGCTTGCCCTTCTGTGTGTTCGGGGGGTGTCAGTGTCAGAGAGAGAGCGTGCTCTCCCTGAGGCATTTTTCAAGTGCGCTGGAGCATTTTCTCCTCCATCGGCCAAAGGCTGCGGTGGGCTGGCGGAGGCAGGCAGGTGCCTGGACCAAACATGCACCCCATATCCAGCATCCCCCGGGGTGAGTGATGGGTGAACGGGCTGGCTAGCGAAGGATGGAGCCCCCACACCCACTCTCCGGTGTGGCTGATGGATGGGGGGCCGCTCCTGCTCGCCCCGTGTTGTGACAAGCAGCAGATGTTCTCCAATAATGTTTATCGGCCAGGCCTTCATCTTCAGATGACACACACCTGTTTTCAGTCAAACATGCCCAGAGAGGCTATCCATCCACAGAGCTCTGGGTGGCCACTGCACCACTGGATCAGCCTCTCCACATATACAGTAACAGTAACGCTGGGTATCACAGCAGGCAGTGGTGCCACAAATGAAGAGCTGGCATTCCAAAAGATATCTCAATGGTAAGATCAAGATGTAGCTCTGATGGAAGCCACATCTGATGTATGCTGCACACTGCACAGTTGCTCCAGTCTTGTAGTTCTAACAATACAAACATACAGTATGTTTCTTTTTATGGCTTCATGCCGGTGACAACCGTTGCTGGACGCAATGTGTTTTCAGGTTGTTTCTCTGTACGCCTGCTGTACGTCCGTAAATGCAATACCTAATGAACGCCCTGAGGGAATTTCTTTAAATTTGGCAAAAACCTTAATTTTGATCTATCATGAACTGATTAGATTATGGTGGTCAAAGGGCAAGGGTCAAGGTCACTGTGACTTGGCATCTGCATCATCCTCAAAAACGCTATATCTCAATCGCACCTTGAGGATATTTCTTCAAATTTGGCACAAACTTATCATGATAACCCAATTCGATTTTGGTGGTCAAAGGGCAAGATCACCGTGACCTCGCATCTGCAACATCCTCCTGATTGCTATATCTGAAGAGCACCTTGAGAGAATTCTTCAAATTTGGCACAAGCATCAACCTAGACTCAACAATGAACTGATTAGATTTTAGTGGTCAAATGGCAAGGGTCAAGGTCACTGTGATCCTGCATCCACATCATCCTTATGAATGCTTTATTTCAAGAACACTTGGAGGGAATTTCTCCAAATTTGGCACAAACATCTACTTTGACTCAACAATGAATTAATTGAATTTTGGTGGCCAAAGGTCAAGGTCACTGTGACTACACTTCCATCCCATTCTTCTGATATCGCTATATCTCAAGAAGACCTTAAAGGAATTTCCTCAAATTTGGCACATACTTCCACTCAGATTTAGTGATTAACTGACTAAAATGTGTTGGTCAAAGGGCAAGGGTCAAGGTCGATGTGACCTCACGTCCACATCATCCTCATTCATGCTATATTTCAAGAGCACCTGGAGGGAATTTCTTCAAATTTGGCACAAATGTCTACTTGGATTCCACAACAAACTGATTAGATTTCGGTGGCCAAAGGTCAAGGTTACTGTGACCATGCTTCCATCCGATTCTACTGAACGCAATATCTCAAGAAGGCCTAGAAGAAATTCCTCAAATTTGGCTCAAACTTCCACTTAGACCCAATGATAAACTGACTGAATTTTGGTGGTCAAAGGTCAGGGTGACGTCACAGAACATGTTTTTGGCCATAACTCAAGAATTCACATGCTAATTATGACAAAATTTGACAAAATCCCTAATGCAATGATGAAGACTCTTCTTGACATTATTCAACACCATATATCAGGAATAGAAGAGGAGATATATGGTCAGATACTAAATTGGTGAAACTAATGTTGAAACCTTGCTGAATGTATAGATTGTCTGTGCAACTGGCTAAAGTTGTGTGACGTATCCACATTTTAGAATATGTAGCTTCTTTGCAGAAACATCCATATTTGAAGCACTATTTACTGTCATGGCTACACATGAGTCAGGAGAGACATGGATGTCAACTGTAACTGCATCTTGACCGGTCTGCAGAGGCATACAGCGCTAGGCCTAAGGCAGTAATTCTCATTTTTATCTGAGATGCTCAGAGGAAAAAGAGCTGATTCAGACATTTTGGTTAACTTAAAATGATCTCAGCACTTTGAAAGCCACTTTTGTTTTATTACAAGCGCATGAACAAAGATGCTCTTTGTGCTAAAAGGCTTTTGGAGGAGAAGAAAAAGGGGCCTGCTGTTGTACGCATGCTGGCTCATCAGGAGTGAGGGAACTGCGGATGAAATAGCCCGTAAAAGGTAAGATCGCATCATGGGTACTTTTTCGCCGTAATTAAGCATAGGCCACTCTTTGCAAAAGAGATTCTATCACTTAAGTACCATAGCTTCAAGTCCCAGAGATCATTTCTGCCCCTCTGCGTTGAACCAGATCTCCCAAAGGGCCACGGTGTTTTGAACTCCAGCTGACAAAGCTGTCGGCTCAGATAAAAGAATGAGGAGGAAATCATTTCAGCACGTCCTGCACCATTTGTTAGGTTGTTGCCTGGAAAAATAAATGTTAAATGTTGAGGCTGAAACAAGATAAGTATCAAGGAACTCTCCCACACTCTGAAATCTGTGTGGTGTAAAGAGGGCATCTTTGGTTTTGATGTGTCAGCATGTGTGTACTTCAGCAGAAATTATTGCAAAACTAAAAACTACATAAAGAGGTTTTTATTTGTTTATTTAATAGGTGAAATGTTAAAGTTGAAGTAGCTACGAGGAGGTGTATATTAGTATTTCACCACTGGATGGCGCTCAATATGGAAAAAAGCTTGGAGCCACTGAAAGCATCTCTGATCCAAGGGAGTGCACATGAATGAATGGCTCATGGTGTAATATAATGAACATAATCAAGTTCATATATTCATATTGTCTAATACTGAAGCAACATTTTATGTTTAAATTCCTCCAGCGGTACCAAGACCCTAATCTTCTGGACCCACTCCTTCAACATGCAGCTGTAGGCCCTGATGAGCTACTTTCCAATCTACTCCATGAGCGAAGAATGAGATGATTTCAATAACAGGCTCCAAGTGGTTCTGCCACCACGCCTGTCCTGATTAGACTCGTCATATTAAAACCATGTGCACGACTGCTCCGCTCTGTCCTGGTCTGCGCTGAGTGTCCATCAATAACACTAATGACCCGTAGCCTCCAGGGAGAAAAACAAACATTGTAATGAAACCACAACCTTAAGCTCTGCTCCTTCCTATAAGAGGGAGAGGGCAGGGGTGGGAAAAAAGACCTGCAGATAAGCAGAGAAGAAGAAGAAGAAGAAAAGGAGAGTCTGACAGGCCTGCAATCATTTGCCCTGCACACACACACACCCACACACACTCAAGGGAGGACACCGAGGAGGTGCTACCATTATTGTAAACACAACAAAAACTTGATGTGATGATTTGTGGAGTCTCCCCACCCAAACACACTTCCCACTTGTGCCAACTGTTAGCAAGCACCACTCCATACCAACCCCTCTGCACCCCCCATCCCTGCCTGAAGGCTACACTCCCACACCCATCCATGCCTCCCTCTCTGAAAATGTTTCCCCTGGCGTCTGAGTCAGCACGGGTGCCAAGTCAATCAGTGTGAGAGCTGCCAGCTGTGATGGCCTCTCTCTCTGGGGGTGTGATGTATGTTCCAGCGAGGGGGCAGTTACATGCCACACGGGGTTGGCTGTGGTGGCAGAGGAGAGGAAGGGAGGGTTGGGGTGAGGAGAGAAAGAAGAAGGGGAGGAAAGAAAAAGAGGACGGTGGCTGAACAGGAGCTGTAATGAGGCCTGATGGATTCTGAGGCTGTGCCAGCTGCCCCATTAGCTGAGTGGCTCCAAGCCCCACCAAGCGTTGCCCACAGTGTGCCCACCCGTCCACATACACACACTGTGGGGACACAGCAGCTTGGGAATCCAGCCCCTTTGACACACACACACACTCCGCATTTAACTAAAACAGATTGCATTGACTAATGCACACTCTTCTGTCTGACTTCCTTAGCTCTTCAAACACACACTTGCACACACACTTAGACACACAACACACTCATCCAAGACCTTGCCAGCCACACTTCCATACACACTGAGCCCTTTATGAGAAGCCGTGGGTTAATGATGGCAATAACTCGTCCCAACGTGTTGATTAAGTGTGAGAGGATACATGGGTGACATTGGCATGTGCTAATCAACGCTGATCAAACCAGCGCACGCACAACATTTAAATGTTAAGCTGCCAAACTCACCCTGGTGCCCTCCTCGCACCACTCCAGTGCCCACACACAATGACATTATACACACTGCTGTCTATTCATAATATTTTGGTGTTCTTTCAAGAGGCAGTGCCTTTGGACTTTTGTCTGTGGGAAGTTCTTTATGTAGGTGATGTAATTACATGGGCAATTTGAATAGCAGTGGGGGCGTGGCCACTGAGGGGTGGTGGCAAAATCTTGCTGCTAAGTTAGTACCTAGATGTAGTCAAGGTATAATTCCTGTATGTTAAAAGATTGTTGAACAGTTACTTCTCAATATTTTTATTGCACTTGCAGAAGGGTGAGTAGTTGAGGGGAAGACAAAGGTGAGAGGACATATTAGCCCTCTGTATTTGTTCCCGTCACACTAACAAGGTGCCACAAGTTAATGCCATGCTAAAAGTAGCTTTCAGCTGACGCTAACCTGACAGATGTTTGTTAGGGGGCACGGTTGCTGGGTACTGTATTAACAGTAAGCCACTAGAAATGAGGGTACTTAAATGGACTGCGGATTATTAAAATATAATGCATAGATTTCATGTCATGTTTACAAAATATTTCTGAGGGCCTCTCTTGGTCCATTGGCTGCTCTTGAAGAAACTATTTATGATACACATTTTTACATTTTGTGATCTTTTTTCACATACATTACTGGAACTTTTTTATGCCACACTTCTGATAGTTTGACATACTGTACACGGACTTTTTTTAATGACTTTCTCGAAAATTTATTGACATATGACACTGCCACTTTCTGATGGCATTTTTTAATTGCTATACAGTGACTGTTTGATAGCATTGTTGCTGACATTTTTTGACATACTATATTATGACATTTTTGCCATTGTTTTTACAAACTATCCTGACAACAATGAATTTTTTTGTGATATTTTTGACATACCATAGAAAGACATTTTTATGACTAATTTTTTCTGTTATAACTTGACATGTAGTATACTATATCAAAAAATATGTAATTTTTAATGACATAATTTTTGATTAGTATACTATGACTGTTTTATGACATATTTTTTGACATGCTATACTATGACTGTTTCATGACATATTTTTTTACATGCTATACTATGACTGTTTTTTGACAATTTTTTTGACATGCTATACTATGACTGTTTTTTGACAATTTTTTTGACATGCTATACTATGACTGTTTTTTGACATGCTATACTATGACTGTTTCATGACATATTTTTTTACATGCTATACTATGACTGTTTTTTGACATATTTTTTGACATGCTATACTATGACTGTTTCATGACATTTTTTTACATGCTATACTATGACTGTTTTTTGACAATTTTTTTGACATGCTATACTATGACTGTTTTAGGACATATTTTTTGACATGCTATACTATGACTGTTTTATGACATATTTTTTTACATGCTATACTATGACTGTTTTTTGACATATTTTTTGACATGCTATACTATGACTGTTTCATGACATTTTTTTACATGCTATACTATGACTGTTTTTTGACAATTTTTTTGACATGCTATACTATGACTGTTTTATGACATATTTTTTGACATGCTATACTATGACTGTTTTATGACATATTTTTTGACATGCTATACTATGACTGTTTCATGACATATTTTTTGACATGCTATACTATGACTGTTTTATGAGATATTTTTTTACATGCTATACTATGACTGTTTCATGACATATTTTTTGACATGCGATACTATGACTGTTTTTTGACATGCTATAGTATGACTGTTTTATGACATATTTTTTTACACGCTATACTATGACTGTTTCATGACATATTTTTTGACATGCTATACTACGACTGTTTCATGACATATTTTTTGACAAACTATACTATGACTGTTTTTTGACAATTTTTTTTGACTTACTATACTATGACTATTTTATGACATAGTTTTTGACATACAATACTAGTATTGTTTTTGACATGCTTTATTATGACATGTTTAAGACACATTTTTTTGCCATACAATACTATGAGTTGTTTTTATATTTTTTGACATACTATAGTACCACTTTTCCTGTCATATTTTTTGACATCTCATACTATTCATTTCTTTTAACGATTATCTTGTAACTTTTGACATGCTATACTTTTCATGACATATTTGTTTCATCCGTCAAGCCTGATGTATGATCCACTGCAGACAGTGGGTCACAGTTAGTGGAGACCAAAAACAAAGTATTACACAGTGAATTTAATTTACCAAATACCAGGTAGAAGCAGGACTTCAAATTAATCCTGTTGTTGAATGTTGTTTCATATGTCCTGGATGTGTAAATAGGCAACTGTATACAATTACGTTCATAACATCAACTTCGAAGGTGTTCATATGTCAACGATGTGTTCACAGGTTGTTTCATCTGTCCTCAAGTGACCTAAAAACCAGTAACTGCAGGTAAAGGATTAGGAGAGACACATCTCACGGAGAGGTGATGCTGTTGCAGCATGGCTACTGACAACTTCACATAATCATATAGGCTTCAATTAGTCCACAATAGTACAGCAAAACTCATACTCAGAGCCATTATCACTGCCACTTCATTATGGCCCTGGCCTGCGCCATTGCAACCATCACTGCAGCTGACCTCATCAAAGCTGGACGACCCGTGCTGACCTCATCAACACTGTGTGACCCCCCGTGACCTCATCAAAGCTGGACGCCCCATGGAGCCCTGAGGGCTGACAACAGGCCCTAAGAAAACACCCCATCCATTAGGGTGCCAAGAGCACTGTAAATGTGGAGTGTCAGCGCCAGCCATCTTCACTGTCATGCCCAATTCTCCAACCCCCCACCCAAGCTACTCTCTGGACAATGGAGCTGCTGAACCTCCAACCCTCCCAGCCACAATGTCCGCCCACGTTGGCTGGCAGCAGTGACAGAGGGGGGTGCCGGATGGGGAGGCCTGCTGCAGGATGGGACTCTTATTGAGCGTTTGAGCGATGAGCCAGGTCATCACATCTACCAAACTCATCCATCATGCCCCACAAACGGACACAAATAAAGAGGACACATTCCTGCCTCCGCTCCCACTACCACATTCAAGCCCTCTCCAGCCTTTTCTCTCCTTCCCTCTCTCTATGCGAGCCAAAGCCTGGAGAAAAAAGAGGACCAGAGTTCAGGCTCTCCCTCGCTCTTGGAGGCCATGGGAGCGCCAGAAGAAAGCGCCAGGTGGTTTTCTGACTCATGTCTCTTAGTAGAAGTCTGTGTTTGGGCCAAAATGATGGGCAGCCAGAAGGACTGTATGGAGTGGGGAGGTGTGAGGGAGATCAGAGACAAAAGGTGGGCAAAATGTTTAAGTAGGAATAAAGAGAGAATGGAAGACATGTAAATCCACATTGTAGTCCTTTATTTCTTAGTTGTTCCTCCCACAGTATTGAATTGAAATGCATAACAGTTACATTGTAGAAAGCATTAAAACAAAGTACCTCAACTTGCTGATTACTTTTTAAAATCGATTATAAACAAAACAACGACATGAACAAACAAACAAACAAAAATCTGGTCCCTCAAAACGGGAGAATAAATGAAAGTAATCTGTTATTTATCATAAGTTTGGCACAAGGGATTAACATGAACCGAACGTCACACAAGCTTGCAGACAACCGTAGAAAATGTCAGATACAGATCTTACCAGACCAATCATGCGTTTATGAAGAAATTATACCTGGCTTTTTTTTATTATTCATTCTTTATAATGTTTTTCATTTTTTACAATTGAATCATTAAATTGTCATAGAAAAAAAACCCTAAGTAATATCTATTCATCGACCGGTTTCATTAGAAGAATAAGGAATGAATTGTATGTTTAATACTATCCGGCACTCAAATGTAATCTACAAACCCCATTGAACTCTGGGATAGGCCCGGTGAGGAATCTCCCCATCACCTGGGCTAAGAGCAGTGCTATTCAGTAAACAAACTACAGTTTGCCAAGAAATAAATACAATTCTCAACATACAACAGCAAATAACAACAACAACACCAACAAAAAAAAATGAAAACAAAATCATGATTGTCTAAAAATGAAAGACACACGAGCATGGAGTAGCTAACGACTAGCATTCAGGCTATTTAGTGGTATTGTTGGCTGACTAGGATGGATTCAAGGGTTTGGAAAAAGACAGATGCCCTTTACAGAACAACAATTAACTTCAGCACTGGCTACTTATTTCAGTAAAAAAAACAAAAAAAAAAACAAACAAACAAAAAAAATTTGTGTTTTCTTCTCTTCCACTAAAAAGACAATCTATTTATATCCTTTCACAGATAGCGCAGGCGGGCAGAATGGAGTGCAGTGGAGAACAGTTGATAGACACTTGTGTACAGTGCTATGATTGTGCAGACACACGCAGCTATGAAAACGCAGATGGGAAACTGGCCTGATTTCAGTTTGATAATTACTTGTTTTGAAAATTTGTTCTTCAGTGACTTCAGTGATATTAAAGCGCAGCTAGCGCTGTCCTTACATGGAGCAGTTTTTCATTTGAACTGAGGTTGCTAACCCCACCCTTCATTTTTATCATCAAGTACATGTATTTATAAGAAACACCTGCGGATCTCTGGGGGTTAAAGGGAATTCTTGTAATATAATTTGAAGATACTTTTGTCAGAGGCTGTTATGCTCTTCTCGCACAGTGAAACATACCAGGCTGAAACTGGCTGTCTTAGAGACACAACCAAACTCACCCTCTCAGCGTAAAATGTTCTCCTTGCTTTCTATGTGCTGGGCAATAAATGCAGTCAGCATTGATACATCAGCACATCCATCTTCCATGTCCACCAGCTGCCTTTGCTGTGCAAAACATAGAAATTCAGCAGAATAAATACAGCTATTATTACTTATTATTATTTTCACCACAATCATCATCATTGCTATCATCCTGGTTGGTGTTAATGGAAAGAAATCAGTTTTAAGGTCTCAGAGGGACGTTTTGCTCTCTATCTGTTGGAGGTTTTTGGGGGGCTCGGGGCTAGGCTGGGCTCTGCGTGGACAGTGACCCGGCTTTGTGTGTAAGGCGCTCCGCTCAGCAGTCAGATGGGCCGTGGTTCTGCTTAGCAGTCACTCTGTGGACGATCAGGGGCCACCGCACATAGCCCCTGCAATGGGCTCCCAGTGCCATAGGTCAGGTTTGGGGGTTGAAAGGTGAAAGGGTAAAGCGCAAAGGGGCGTCATCATACGTGGCTAAGGGACTGGATGGCACTGGATTCAGCAGCAGCCCGTGCCAGACTGTGCCACATGGTGGCCGGGGTGTGGGAGGCTGGGTGGAGAGAGTCCTTTTCAGCCAGAGACAGCATCATGGCATATGCCTGAGGGAGACGGAAGAAATTTAACTAACATGCTTAAAAGCAAATATACATAGTGTTGCTAAATGTGTGCATGCATGCTAACTGTCTGTGTTTCTTTTACCTGAGACTTAGATTTCCTAAAGAGTGGCTGTTTGACTGCATCAGTCAGAGAGGGGGAGCCAAACGACCCATCGTCCTCATCTCCATCTCCGTCACTCAGCTCGCTCTCCTCCAGCTTGCGCATGTCCGAAAAGTGACGAATATGATCCAAGGCTGAGTAGCCGCTCTGCTCCTCTTCATCTTTATACCTGGAGGCCAAGAAGAAAATTAAAATACAGAAACTTCAACAGCACATCATCAACTACACGATGTAAAAATCTGTTTTAGAAGTACCGCAGTTACCTTCTAGGAGAGGTTTTGCAGTTGAGGTTTAAGTCGTTCGGTCCGCTGAAGTCCATCTCGTCTTGTATGATGCCATCGCTGAGGCTGCTAGGAAGCACCTCGTCTTCCTGTTTTCCAGGGGTGTTGCTAGGCTCCTCCCCTTCTTCCTCATCAGCACCAAGCTCCTCCGCTTCCTCATCTTCCAGGTCACGTGACCCATGGCTGGCCATCAGCGGCTTCTCTTCTTCAAATGGACCGCCATTTAACCTGCAGACCAGGAACGCTGATTAGATCAATACAACTTGAAAAAAGAAGACAATATTTTAAGGAAGAATAAACAATGTCTACATTTTATAAATAACCTCCCTTTATTTTTAGAAAGTAATTACGAATTCTTCTGGTGCTTGTTAAATAAACAAGGAAGTAGACACTAATGTGAAACTATAGCTTTAGTACATATACTGGGTGCAGTCTTTTGCCCTTTGTTTTAGTTTCCTACACGTTCTTGTGAGAATCCTTTCTCTATATATACAAAAACAATGGAGCCTATGGGATACAGAGCAGAGAGAGGAGGATCTGAGGCAGGACATGGCAGCTGGGATCGAAAGAGCCGGAATCCCGTTTGTCATCGAGGCTCAGGAGCCCCTTTGGGCACAGCAGCACTGGGTTGATCGTTGCAGCACTTAGCTGGAGTGCTTCGCCTTTCTCCTTGTTTATTTTCACTCCTATCTCGTATTCATCTAATAGGCAAAATATTTAGCTGACAGCCCCATTTGGTGGGAGAGTTATGAGAGCGTTGCCAACCGGCCCATTCTTCTATCCCTGCGGAGGGAGAGAGGGCGAGCTATCCAAACTGCCTGAGCCTTAATCTGTCCCTCTGTCTCAGCGCCACAGGAAACCACCATTTGGTAAATCATCTGGAACCACATTTAGACTGATTCACTAATTACACTCTGGGACGTATTTCGTCAGCTCCCAAAAATGCCATTTCTCGCACAAAGGATTCAGAGACGAGGACTGAGAACTGGACGCAGAGAAGTAGACTGATAGGAAACAAAGCACATCAAGCACATCACAACGTAATTACAGGATGCTTATAAACAGGATACCTGAAAGGTGTTTACGCATGCAGTGACTTCAGAGGAAAGGGAGAGAGGGAATTATTGCAGATTACATTTTAGCACATACAGTATCTACATCATCTTTTTTCTTTTATCAGCAGCTGATAATACTGCGCTTTCGACAGAGCTCCCGCTGGGATGGAGAGTTTGAGGCCGACAAGGTGGTATTCGTGCCGTGTCGAGCTCGCAGGGCTGAGAAGAGGGACTAGCTCCAAAAGAGAGAGCTAGAGCTCTGTGATTAAGAAAACAGATTCGCTAATTACGCTTTCAAACGTGGTAATTTGCTGGGGATAAAGTATCTATCAGAAGTAGTCAGGAGCACAGCACTTTGAAAGGAAACACGGGCCGACCCTTTGACCCCACCCCCTCTACCCTCTTCCTGTAGGCAGACATGTTGGTTCCAGATGTGGTGGGCTAACTGCTGCACTCCCCCCCACTCTCCTGCTTCTCCTCTCCCCGTCCTTCTGACGCTCTACCTCCCCGGTCCTGCTCTCACAGGCCTCCTGCACAATCATACACCAGTCTGCGAGATCGCTATCCGCGCTCACAATCTGCCCTGTGATCACACCAACGTGAGGCACGTGAAAACAAACTCAGAGTCCTGAGCAGACCTCTCAGCTGCTATCTGACCTGATCACAGCCCCAAGAATTTATTTGCATAATGCTCAGACGCAGTTGCATGCGTACAGATATGTGTTCGTACGTGTGGCCGAAAGGCAACTGATATAAGGAGCTCCTGCACGTTTCCAAAATCAGCCTTTATCTTAAATGTCATCACAGATGATTGGTCTCTAATTCGGACATCTGAGCATGATGTCATAATTAACAAGGGCTGGGTGGGTGGTATGAAAAAGCAAGACTAGAATGAGCTGATAGCAGCCGACCTATGATTCATACCTATTCAAGCTCTGCAGGTTTTTCCCTACAAGCCTCATGTAGTCACAATTAACGCAAGAGTAAAGTTTATCTGGCCTCATTTGTCCCTGCTGCTGAGATGTGCTGGGTGAAGAGCTTGGATGATTCTTGTCAAAGACCATCTTGTTTAGCTCTGTAGATCTGATCAGGAAATAGAAGTGCCCTCAGAGCACATGACTAGTGCTCACCCTTCCTCAGAGGGGTCCGGTGATGTCTGGTTCTGGCCCGTGTTGCTGATGAAATTTCTTATTTCATTGAAATAAGAGTCTTCCTTGTCGTCCAATATGGCACTGCCACTGTCCAGTTCAGACTGTGGGGACGACATTGCAGTGCCTGCAGAAAGAAAAAAAAAAATATCAAGTTCTGATTAATAATAATAACAATGCATTTTATTTATAGGCGCCTTTCAGAGCACTCAAGGACACCTTACAAGACACAAGCAGCTATGTATCTATAGATCATAAAATCAAACAGTAATATACAATAAAAGTGTTGCTAGCCGACCTGGCTAGGCTAGCTAGCACATTGTGGTCAACAGTCCGCTGGGACTTTCTTGAGCGACGAGGAGTGAAAGACCAGAGGTATTGTTGAAGGTCCGTTGGGATCCACAGTGAATGTGTTTCCAGTGAAACATTCCAGCCCTATTCCTATGCCCCTACTCCAGCCTCCTGATCTCTCAGATCCTCCGAACATTGTCTTTCAACTCTCCCATGATCGAGGCTGGTGGGTAAGGGAGATCGTGCCTTTGTGGTAGCTACTCCAACGCTTTGAAATAGCCTTCCGCTCTCAATTAAATCCTCCCCTTCATTGACACTTTTAATCTCAAAACGTACATGTTTTCAATGGACTTTGGTTTTCTGTAGTGGTTTTAATATTTTAGTATTTTATAATATTTTCACGTTTGTGATTGTTACCAGTTTTATTCTGTTTTATATTCGTGTACATTTAATATTGCTATATATTTGTGTGTCATTCTTTTATTATGCGCAGCACTTTGGTCAACTGCGGTTGTTTTTAAATGTGCTGTATAAATAAACCTGATTTGATTTGATTTTGATTTGATAATGACAATGATTCTGATATTTTAACATGATGAATATTGCTTACACATGGTATGTTGCACCATGATGTCCTAAAACACTTCTAAATGCTGGCTATGTGTCCACCTTAAAATGCATTTAAAATAGTTATTACTTAAAATGTAAGTTAAATGATGTTGGCTGAGAACTGAGTGTGTTTTTAACTCTCCTGTTCGCTTGTTCCCCCAAAGTCCCCATATGTAGCTTCAAATCTGTGTCACACAAATGTGTGTGACATATTCTGTATGTGCTGGTTCCAATGCTTCAGTGAAATTACAGCGGGTGAAATATTCAAATCCATGTCATCGTGGACCCATTACATCATCGGGAAAATGTGGTTGTGCATCATTTCCATGGAATTTTCCGTGACATATTTGTCATCTTTGGAAACCTGGAGGTCTTCACCGAAATTTTCAATAAAATTATGTGTTTTCACACAAAATACATTGGTATTAAGTGTGACTGAGGTTTACATGTGTTTTATGAATTTAACTTTAATAAAACAGCTTTCCTGCTTGGCAATTTTCAGTCTTTAAGTTGTGGGATACCTTGTGTGATGCTGCAAAAGGGAACGTTAGGGAGATAATTGATTTTGTATTTGATAGAGTGAACATTGTGTCTGATTAAGAAGATTAAGAAACCTCCTCTGAGGACTGTTGCTCTCAGCTGTTGGCAAGGTGTCACTGCTCGTTCTGCTGATTCAGAGTCAGAGTGATGCAACCGATCAAACCCATAAGCTGCGCTGCTGATGAAAGCAGCTCATTCAAAAAATATTTTGTGCTGTTGCAGGGGTAGATGACAGATTTATGTAATCTCATTTTTCAGCTCCTAAAACGGTTTCCGATCATAAGTAAATTATGTTTTATGAAATTCAGCAGCAGCATTTCTAAACACAATGCACTGCTATGCAGCAAAGCCACTCTCATTTTCTCTGATGAAATATGGAAACAGCTGAGAAAACTCAGATTATTTTGTTATCTAATCATCTTTCCAGAATCTACAAAATGCTTAAGACCTCTCACCTGACAGGTTGCCATTCTCGTGCTTCTTGAGGTGACGGTCCAGGTTGGTCTGCTGACCGAAGCAACGATCACACAAGTGGCACTTGAAGGGCTTTTCCTTGTTGTGAATGTTGCGAATGTGACGTTGCAGGTTGGAGGAGATGCTGAAGGAGCGGTCGCAGTATTTACACCTGCAGAGAAAGCGGAGGCCTTTCACTTAAAACAATTATGGCATGATAAAAAAACAGCATAATACACAAGCTGCTTGTTATAAGTACAACTGTACTGCATAATGAATCAGGAACCCGTGGTTTGTTCTGTGGGAAACATAATGGGATACATAATGTGGGACACACATACACACTCGCATACAGACAGTCCCAGCAGTCCCACAGTCCCAGACATGATGGAGGAGCTTGTTTAAGGTGAAACAGCTCTGCCTCTTATCTCCAGCCAGCGCAATAAAATTGCATTCTTCCCTCACAAAATAAGCACGCAACAGATTTGGTTCTAGCCCTGCAAAATTAGAGCCTCTTGCCAAGTTTCTTCATGCAAAATTATACGAGAAGATTACATCTTTTCTTCTGGTGGAATTAGCTCGCTCGATTGGCTGTCCCTCAGGAACCCCCCGGTTATCTCCACAAAAAATTACAATAAACAGCGGTGATCTTTAATGGCATGCCAGCGTGTGGAGCGCAGGCTATCAGGCTGGGGCAGTAGAGGCCTGCGTCTGTCTTTCTCTCTCCCCTGTGGTCAGCAGGCCTCCTCCAAGCTTTGGGCCAACATTCCACTACCTTAGTAACTACAAAGCAGAGCAGTGCTAGCCAGGGCTTACTCATTATCCAAATGTAGTAAATGTGCAAGATTCATTTTTACATGTGTACTGAACTGCTGCTGCATTGTTACTTCTACCTCAGCAGCACCTGGAAAGGAAGGGGGAGCGGGCAGTGGGGGCGACTATAACAGTAACCAAAGTTCCTCATGAAACAAAACGCTGAGGAACTTTGTGCATCTTTTTGCCTTATTTGCCAACTAGACAATGATTCCAGACAACAAAAGAGCTTAATCTTGTGATAACCTTTTAGTTGGCAAGAAAGCCTCGTTTGATGCGGCAAGTAGCCAGCGTGCTTGCAGATTACTCCGAGTCTGGCCTCATATGCACAAGAGAAATGACCACAGCTGCCGGGCCTGGACATCTGCCCGCGCTCCTCATCACCCCAATTTTTCACCAAACTTCCTCCCTTCCTCTCAGCTCTGCTCTTCTACCAACCCAGCTTCAAAACACCCCCCCCCCCCCCCCTTTTCCTGTCACCCTGGCGACGGACGCCATTTTTCACCAGGCAAATTATTTAGCGGCAGGATAATTATTCCAAGCTTTTACGGCATAAGAAAACATACATAAACTTGGTTCTAACTGTAGACAAGAATTCCCTGGGAAACATCCATGCGCTGTTAACAAATGAGCTGTATCTCTCTGTCTCTCTGTCTGCTCGAGAATACGCTGTGTGAAAGTGTGTTTGCTGCTCTCAATCATATTTACGAGAAGAAAAAAGCAGTTATTCACTGGGGAGTTAATGTGCTATTGTGCAAATCTGATTCTTGACAAGACGATAATTTTCCTCTACATGTAGTGCTGTATGGTGTGTTCTCTTGGAAGTTAGGAGGATAGACGAAGGGATGCTGGCAGACGGCGAGAGAGGAGGATGATATTCAACTGACATGTTGTTGTTGGACACCCAAACACCTCTTCAACATATATATATATATTTACACACAGACAGCTCCGAGAGACAATATGAGCGGCTCTTTAGAGCTGGAGTCTTACCTATATGGTTGCTCTCCTGTATGAGTCCTGAGGTGGCGGGTCAGGTTGGCAGAGCGCGGGAATATTTTCCCACAATATCTATAAAAAAAACCAAAAACATTTTAAGTGTGACTCACCTACAGTGCATTACTTTAGTAATCTCAAAAACCGTAGTACTGTCGTATCACAGAAACAGGAACTCTTACTGTGAATCTACTGTAGCAAAAAGAAAAAAGACTCCAATGCCATAGAGGATTGTTAATTTAAGCCCCACATGAGAGTTGAATATTAAAAAAAAATACATGCCAGAGCAGTTGCATAGTTACCTGCATGTGTAGCGCTCCTTGCCCTTGCGCAGCAGCGTCTCTGGAAGTGCAGAGGGTGGGGCTCTGAAGTCAAACATGGAGGGGACGGAGCGCAGTAGGTCACCAGACTCTGGCTTCAAGGAGCCAAATGTCTCCAGCTTCTCTGCCATGTTCTCGATGGCCGACATCTGAGGACACAGAGGAGAGGATGGAGTTTAGGGATGTGCTTAGAAACTTACTGAATTCTCTTTCAGCAGCACAAGAACAACATGCAAAGCAAAGAAACTGATGTATGAGTTGAATCAGTTCTGAAAGCTGCATCACTTGGCCCAAACTGATTTGCATCAGAAACAAAGGATATTATCTCATCAAGCTGTGAGATTTCACTTTTTCCTTTTCTTTTTATTTAATCAAAATAGGATCTAAGACTGTAGATAGCTGTGCAATTATGCTGCAGGATGTGGCTGAATACTTTTTTTTGGTTTCTGATTGCAGGGTGCAATAAAATGCAAAAAGCAAAATGCAATGAATAATTCAGGCTGACGTACCACAGGCGTAACACTGCAAGCATTACAGCAACCATACATTTCCACATTTGCTGTGGATGTCTTAATATTAAGCTGAAAACACCAAGAGTTTGATAGACTTGATTCTTATCTGCTGTTAAATACTTCTTACTAAATATAAAATGAATGATTCCTGCACAGATTTGTTCATGTCTTGTTCGATTGACGAGCCTTGTTTACAGGCAACATACCAGCTGAAATGAAGTGAAACAGGTATTGGACGAATTCTTATTATGATGTTCATCTATGATTCATGAAACACAAGGTCAAATCCCCAGGTATGTGTGTATGACAAGTACATTTGATACTGATTCATAACTTTGTAGTTAAACCAAAAACAGTATGCTCCCGTTTATGGTCAGTGGAGAGCAGGTGTGAAACTTTGAAAGTTAAATTCAGCCAACTCTTCTTCTCTTACAAATACGCATTCACTACATGTATAGTACATACATGACACACACACACACACACACACATACACACACACTCACAGGATTAAGGACTGCAGCCAATCTACTAATGAAGCTGAACATTTACTTTCATCAGGTACTCTCCGAGGAGATATGTGTACTTGTCAGTTGGTCTGTGTGTGTGTGTGTGTGGACATGAAACTATGTGCGGCATGGTGGCCGTAGTTGATTAATTGCCATCAATGTGTGTGAAAGAGAAAATATATGTACGTGTGTGAGAGATGTATTTGTAATGCATTTCTTTGTGTGAGTGTGTGAACGTGTGTGCTTGAAGGCATGTGCGTAGTATGTGAACGTGATTGCGCATGCTTGGTGTGTACCTGTGTGTTGTCAGATACATGTCTGTGTGTGTCTGTGTGTGTATGTGGGTGTGTGTGTGTGTGTGTGTGTGTGTGTGTGTGTGTGTGGCAGAGGAGTGATTCATGTCCACTGCTGGGCTGTAAACTATTCTGTGCACAATGCGGGCAGACAGCACATTCGTCAATATGAAAGATGTTGACATTACTGATCAAGGGCCAGACACGGGTAATAATGATATCGCTGTGCTGAGAGGGGCGGGATGGGGGAGGAGCGGGGGGCTGGAGGGGGAGTGAAGGGAGAACCAGAGGGAGGAGGTGGAGGGAGGGGCGGGGGGTGAGGGGGTCCCAGTAGGCCGCAGGGCCTGTCAGCCCATCTCACACACACACACACAAGAGTTTTTTTTCCTTCCCTTTTTTTAAAGGGGCCACACAAATTTGCATTATTTTGCGTGTATTGAATTTTCAGCCTGTTTCTTATTCTTATTTCAATAAGGCAACAAATCAATGGTGATTCGGGTCCTCCACCAGAGCCCTGCTCCGACTCTGACATTTCATCTCCTGCTTTCACCCCCTGTCACTCTCAGGCTTCATGCCAAGACGGAGCAGGCCGAGAGGAAAGAAACAGAGGAAGAGAATCAGAGAAGAAGCATGGTGAAGGACTAGACGACAGGGGAGAAGAGCGGGGAGGGAAAGACAGAAGGGAAGAAAGAAAAGAAATAAAAGAAAGAAAGACAGAGAGAGAGAGAGAAAGAAAGAAAGAAAGAAAGAAGAAGAAGAGAAAGAAAGAGGGAAAGAAAGAGCAAACAGAGCCTGGAGAGAGAAGGGCTGATGGATGATAGCGGAGCCTGGCGTTGGGAGCGGCTGATTAGGAGTGACGGCCGAGTGTAAAGTTCCTGCCGCAGCCGTCGACGTTCCCACTGAGGGAGGATGTGGAGTGTCAGGTCCGTTTGATTATGAATATGCCAATGCTGCATGCCATGAATCAAAGGCAAGAGAGAGAAGCGAGCGAGAGAAAGAAAGAAAGAAAGAAGGAGGGCGATGGATTGAAAGATAGGCAAAGGGGTTGTGGGGAAGAGGGAGGTGAAACGCTTTCATATTTCTTTTGAATGTACACTGTGTATTTCATCGGGCTCTTTTCAGGCACTGGAGTGAATGCTCAGTTTGTCTGCCTTGCTCAACGAGAACCCATAACTCTTGGGAACATTAGGGCCCCGAAAGCTGTCGGCAGTTATCGAGGCTGTCCGATAAGACACTTTTTAAAGCTGAAACTGCTCCATCCCGCCTCCATCTGCTGGGGGATTCTGATCACCTCCTCCACCCACTCATGCTCCTGCACTCTATTAAGAGTTTAATCTCACACCTTTGGTCAAACTTTACCTCTGTCCTTAAAATGAAAGATAACAAAGATATTTGTATATGGCTGCATGTAGCAGAATGAAAATACTAGGCACTTGCTTTAGGCAAATGCAAGAGTTAATGTTTTTCTGGAAAAAAAGTGTCCTGCAAAAGTTAATTTATTTAACACTTGAGCTTTGTACATGATAAAAAATGAAAAATGATTTGGCTTTTTAATATATAAAATAACCTTTTAATCTTTTATGCCTAAGTGCTTTTTATAAACTAGTCAAATGCAGTGTCTGTAGTTGAGCAGTAAATGATTCACACATCCAATCCAATGGATTAGATATATTAATGATTGAACCTAGTAACCATCACTCTGCCACAGATTACACTTCAAAAAGCCCCTCGGCCACTGAGCCCTTTTTATGGATGATGAGCCCGGTTCATTAGGCCACTGTTTGACAATGCTGTGTGTGTGAAATGTTCGACTTAAAGGACAAGAGGATAAATGGCTCCACATTTTGCTCTAAAGTGATTTTTCAAAGGTTTTATAACCCCCCTCCTCCTTTGTATAAGAGACCCCCCCCCAACTCACACATATACACACACCTCCCAAAACCCCCTTGTCCGCTCCCCCCCGGGCAATGTGTGTGTGTCTGTGAACTTGCTTGTTGCTGTAGCGTCGCTCTGGGACCAGCAGTTGATTGGCTATCTTCAGATGTCAGTGATGCTGTGAGGGCCTTAATTAGCGAGATGCATTCTCAATTGTTGATCTTTATCAGGAACCAGATGTTTGGAGGGAGGAACTAACCCCCCTGTCCCCCCGCCAGTGTCCCAAAGAGACTGTTACCCTCGCGCTGATGTAAAGCAGCCCCCCTAAACACCGCTCACCATCCCCGCTCACCCCCCCCCCCCCCCCCCCCCCCCCCCCCCGCCCTCGTGCCCATTTGCAAGAGCCCTGCTTCATTCTCCAAATAAGCAAACATATATTCAGAGCTGCTGGATGGACAGGGTGTAGCTCGGCTGGAAATCCCCGCTTAAATCCTTTGGTGTGAATCAGAGAGGGGATACGTCTAGATGTAAAGATGTAAACAAGGCTCAAATACTCAAGGTGTATGATGTACAATCTAAACATTCAGTGGAAATTTCTTGATATGAGAAAGGGTCTCTATGGCCAGACACAAGTCCAGGCAGTGCGTGATGGTGGTGGGCTGAAGCCATGCGAATGCTGGGTGATTGTAAACTGTTACGCAGCCCATGCATTAATCAGGGGATGGGGTCTGTTTGGTAGAGGTACAGACACATGGCAGTACTGTAGGTTAAAGAGGAACTTACCCAAGTTCTCTGATCTGGCAAACGAAACTGAGGGGCGGAACAGAAGGAAAAGAGAAAGCAGTCAGAACCAGGAAGTGGCGCATGAATCAACAGCTTTTGATTGGACACATATGGGTACAGAGGGAGTGATGGGTCCCGATGTGATTAACTTTGAATGAGCAACGAGCTGCCTATCTGCAGAGTTACGACGCTGAATTATAGGAGGCTCTAATAGTTCCCAACACTTCCTGGTGTTCAATAAGCTCATTATAGCAGGCTACAAATACAATGCCAGTATGTAATCTAAGCCAGTATTGCTAAGCAGTAAAATTTCCTGCCAGGAAATAAAAAGCTGAATCACTAAAGGTTGGAAAAAAAGTTCCAGTCCCCTCAGCTTTGCAACCTCTTTTTTTGATATATGGCTCAAGAGCGAGTCAGGTGACTGAAAACAAACCCCCTCAAAAGTATACAGAAGGGCCCCTTGCCTGGTCTGGGTTAGACCTACCCGGGTCTGGTGTTTCTGGGAATGATTTGTGTGTCCAGACATCATAAAGTCATAAAGATGGCCTAAGCACTCTGTTAGTGTTTCTACTGATAGGACACCTCATTAAGGCGTGTGGGACGGCCATGTGGCTGCTGCAGGCTGGGCCCATGCAGCAGTCTGGACAGGGGACATAAATCAGACAAATGAAACAGCCTGTAAAAGCCAGACCTGAAACGGCCAGAAAAGAGGAAAAAAAAATCATATGCCTGAGAAAGTGGTGTTTTCACTTTCCGACGGACCGTTTTCACCCGCGGGGGAAGATTGAACAAATGAACGTCAGTGCAACACGTCATAGACACACGTACACATACACCCGCGTGCACACGCGCAAACACACATATATGAGTGTCTCACACTGGAAATACTGGCACAGGGAACCCAGGGGCAGAAATCATTGCTTTAAGAGCATATCATTTTTTATATTGTAATCAAAGACATGTTATGGGAAGACGTGTCAGAGTGTGCCCTTTCTCTCTGCCACATCTGTTTCAGATAGCCAACAATGGGGCTTTAACAGGCGGTAGTTTGGATAAGGCTGGAGCCACACACTAATCCTTATTAATCCAGTTTGGTCAGCCTGGGACGATCATTCTATATTAGAGCTCCTCATAGAAAGACTCATAACAACTTCTTAACTGTTTGAGCACCATGCTGCTGACACATCTGTAGACATGGGAACCTAATGTTGAACTTGTAACAGTGATGTTGCCATGGCTACATGACAAGAGTCATCACATCACAGCAATCATAAATTCAAATGGACAGGCCTGACCAAGAGCTAACTGCACAAATCAGGGCTGTTGCTGCCTGTTTAATCAATCTAGGCTCAACAAGGCATCTAAGATCAACTTTACTGAACCAAATAAAGAGAAAAAGAAAAGGTTAGGTACAAATGTACAGTTGGAATAGTGAGAATATGTGATTTAATCCAAACAAGGTGTGTGCCATCTTGTTACAGTCCATCCAAATGCCCCAAGTTGTCCCGGATCCCACTGAAGCCACAGTCAGAACCTACCTGTGGATGGAAGAGGAAGCCTGGAGCCGGCCGCATGTACTTGTCTTTCAGAGTCTCAAACGGATCGCTCATTCTCCTCTTCTCAACCCTGCTAATAGTAGATTTCTCTTAACGCATGTACAGTACAGAGTTTTAGCAGCATGAAAACTTCTATACACTCTTGTACAACACAATGTGTAACAGCAGTTTAAGTATGATCTGATGTAAAACTGCAGTAATGACTTGAATTGTAGTGAGGTAAGCTACAGGGAGTAACAATACCTGTAGATGGGGTCCATGAAGAAAGGCGTGGGCCTGGCATGCTGTAAAGAGGTGTCAGCTTTTGGAATCTCCACCACTGCCTTCTCCTCCTCGTGCCCCAGGCTATTCTTTGTCTCCTCTTCTCTTGGATTGCCTCCACGGCCCCTAGTCCCCAGGCTCAGGTCTAGTGGCTGATCCTGACCAATGGAGTGGGAGGCCGCTGGTTTAGAGGGGGCGAATGTGGCAGACTTCTCCTCCTTCCGCTTAGTAGTGAGGTCAAATGGTGACTCAGAGGAAGATTTTCCCTGGGCCTTCTTGCAGTCATCTGCTGGAGACTGTGGCTCGCCCTTCAGGCCTGGAGGTCTGAGGTCCCTGTCTGGAAATGGGTAAACTGGAGGAGAGAAAGCTGGGAAGAAAGGCAGTGGGAACATGGAGGGGTAGGGCAGAGACCCGACCTTCTTGTCCTGCAGGCCAGCAAGCCCTGTGGAGCCAAAATACTTCTCAGCAATTGAGGCAATGGCCTTAATAGAGTCATTCACAGCCCCTGTTACAGCTGTGTGCTCGTCCAGCGAGGATGGGATGAGGGAAGGTCCCGGAAAGTCTTTAGCAGCACTGCTGCCAGTCAGGCTGGGGCTCTGGGGGCCTCCTTCACTGGCCTTCCTCTTGGGGCCTTTGCCATTTTCTCGAGCAGCCCCCCTTTCCCTCTCACTGTCCATGTCACTCTCCAGCTCGGAGCCCGACGTGCTCTCCAGATCACTTCCGCTGGGCGTGCTGACGTCGTCCAGGTCGCTGCTCTCGGACTGGTCACTCTGCTTGTTCCGCTGCTTTGTGGAGGACGAGGAGCTCTGGGCGTGGAGCTCTGAACCTGGCATCTGGTTGCCAGGTGCGCCGCCATCTTTACGCAGAGCCTTGAGGAGCTCTCGGGACTCCTGAAGTCCAGGGCTTGGAGGCAGCAGTGGACTCTTACTCAGCTCTGCACCAGGCCCAGCAAGAGGTGCATGGGCTGGTTGTCTGACAGGAGAAGTGGCGGGAATGAGCGGCGGCCGGTGGTAGAGTCCAGAGGAGAAAAGGCCAGGGAAGCTGAAGGGAAAAGCTGGAGCAGCAGGAAAGGTGAGCCCGCCGTGGTGGCGACTGGCCCCAAAGTAGTCAGCCAGTCCAGCACTGCTGTGGCCCATTGCCAGAGCTGATTTGTCCAAGCCAGGGGCGCCAGGGAGTGGCATACCCTGGGCAAACAATCCCCCTGCTGTGAAATGGTTTTTCCCTTCACAAAAGCGCCGGTGCTTGTTGAGGGAGGATGTGGTGCTGAACATCTGCCCACAGTCCTTGCACTTGATCTGTGTGCGGCAGTCAGCGTGCATGCGTTTGTGGCGGCACAGGTTAGAGAACTGGGTGTAGGACTTGTGGCATACCTCGCCTGCAGGGACACAGAGACAGATACAGAACGTATCAGTACACACTGAGCTCCCCTCTGCACATACACACACAAAATAACATCACATGATATGACATCTCTGGCTAACAAGCTTGAGGCTGGCTGAGGCTAAGGCAGAGGAAGTACAGTATGAATGATATGCTCGTGTTCCCATCAATACTCTGACAACAGTTTTCCAGCAAAATAAGGACGGGAGGTGTGTCTAGATCCTGGCATTGTAAAAGGAATCTGTTTGGTTGACGGTGTGAGTCAGTTACTGCCACTCATCACCTGCACATCAAACCAAAGTCCCAGGCATCTCCTGCCCCATTGTCCTCCCAGGGACGCTCCCAGGGAGTCCATAAACAATCACACACTCATACACACACACGGACATGCAGGCACATCCACAAAATATTCACATAACAGAGACATACAGAAACACACACACACACATTCTCAGCCTCATGCAGTACAATGGCTCTATTTTAAGTTTGTGAAGGAAGCGGAGTTGAATGAATCCTATCCTGCAGTCCGGTTCCCAGGGACAGGTCTCACGTCCTCTACTGCCCCTCTTCCCTCTTCCCCCTCCGGGCCTCTCCCGTCCGTCACCCCCTCATCCCCCTCACCTTGTCCCCATAGCTGGGTCCCTGTTGTCCTGCGCTAAGTGACCTTCCCACAGTCAACCCCTCAATGCCTGTCTGTCGCTCTGTCTGACCCTGGATGACATACAGTGACAACACCCGGGCCTGAGACAAAACCTCACCGTCTGACATTATCTGTCGCCATTATTAGTCTGTCAACATTATCTATGACCAATAAGTGATTTGTTCGAATTTACAAAGGGGGATAGTGGCCAAGTACTTACTGTTTTCCCATGCTCTTTTCTCCTGCTATTCTAATAAAAGTCAGGAATGCAGTTTATAAAAGGGGGAAGATGTTCCTCTTTCTTGGCCGCCACCTAAACTTTCAGATATTTTGCAGATCAGCCACACTACAGCTGACGTTTCAATAAGACTTTGATCAACCGGCAATACCAGAAAGCAGTTAGAAGCAGCTCTGGATGATTGATTTTGCTCACTTTGTTATGAGATCTTCAAAACGAGGATAAGGAAGTGGTTAGGCTCACACTGTGATTACACTTCTGCATACTTTGGATGCCTTCCAGCCACAAGGTGCACAAGAGGCAATTTAAGGAGATGGAGAGGAAGAGCGGGAAAAAAGTATTGTGGAAACAGATTTGAATAAACACCCCTAAGGAACGCCAAATGGGACTGCTCGAGCCAAGAGTGAATGTAATCTTATGAAAAAAAAGGGCTATTTTAATGAATAGACCCAGAAAACTAAATTGAAATGAAGTGTATTTGTGGCTTGGCTTTGGCAGACACAATCAGGGCAGAAAGGTAGTTGAAAACATTTTGAAAACATCTGGGGAGAACAAAATGAAGAGTGTCTGATTCCTTTGATTTTGCACATGCTGTTTCCTTTCTGGAAGCTGTCTATGTGTCTTGCAACACAGATAAAGACGTTTGGAAACTGTGTCTGGATCAGTTGCTTAAAATGAATCTGTTTGGGCTTGTGCTGCAGACATTTAGCGACACATTTTGTGTCGACTAAAAGATGTATCATCGACACAACAGATTAATAATTTCTAATAGTAAACAAGCAGTTATTAATCTGTCTACTCAGTGTGTGTATAAATTGTAGCTGCTTCTATCGCTCTCTCTTTGTGCATGTTTTTACAAGTACAGCCACATGGCCTGAGCAAACTACAAGAAAAAGCCCTGCACCATAAATCATGTCGTTGTGACATTTACAGACTAACAACACACACACATGACACAGTGAGTGTGAGATCTGATTCACTACACGCGTGTATTCGTCAGCTCTTAATAAACTGAAACAAAATATTATAAACACATTCCTGAGAGGAGAGCGGTGGCTAAGTAGTGGCTAGCTGAGTGTGGAAATTAATAACCCTGCAGGCCTGAGTGCTTTACTTTGATAGAGCAGCTCTGAGACACACACACACATCCTTGACACATCGCGTGCATTAACATACAAACAGAATCACGTGTGCATACAGTACAACACTGTCCAAAACACGTACATGCCCTTCAAGAGCACTCACACAAACAAACTCTTCGGACACACACATGGTCTCTCCCTGGCGGACGTCATGTTTGAGGCTGCTGTCTTTTTTTTTTCTTTTTTTTTTTTTTTAACACCGCCATTAGTTGTTTTTAAACCTGCATATTTTCTGCTGATTACAGCAAATGGACTCCCATTCGGAGGGAGCACAGGGAAGAGGGCTGTACATGTGGTTGCTATTTGTGAGGAATGGTGCATGTGGCGGAGGGAGAGAGGAGGAGAGAGGGGAGTCAGAGGTCTGAAGTGATGCAGTAACTCCGGCCTACGTACATATATGTGTGAGTGTGTTAATGTGTGTTTATTTGAGGAGGAGTGTGTATCTGGTGTGTGGACAAGTTCCTGTGAGCTTGTATATGTGTGTGTTGGTGCGAAGGGTCAGGGAAAGAGAGACGGGGCAGAGGGTGAAGGTCATAATGCTTTAGGGGAAGGAGATCAGACCTGCGGAGTGAGGTGGGGAAAATGTGAAAGGTCAAAATGTGTTTGGGTCTTGCAGGAGTTAGTGTTTACTGAGGAGTGGGGACAAAAAATGTGTGTGTGAGAGAGAGAAAGCAACATTAGCTGTAGCGTCAACAGCAGGTGAGGCTGGGTCACTGTAAGAGGCAACATTAAGGTTAGACCGAGTGGGATTGAGTCACATTACATGCTAGTTTAAATGCTGTTATCACCATATCAGCACTGTGTGAGAGTGCTGATGCAGATAAAACTGTGTGACTCTTGTCTTAAAAGAAATGGCTCTGCCACTCTAAACACGACAACTATATAATCCCAGGTGTAATTCCTGTAGAACATAACATGATTGACTCTTGAGAAGAAGCTGAGGAAGGATAAAAAATGTATTTCTGCAATAACATCACAGTTCTTCTATTAAAGGCAAGTCACAGGCATATTGTTATTATTATTATTATAACGTACTGAGTAGACTTACATAGGTAGGGTCTTAGTGACTTACACATGAAGGGCTTGACACTGCTGTGGATGTGCTTATGCTGCTTGAGGCCCGAAGACGTTGCGAACGTCTTGCCGCAGTCAGAGCAGGCGTGGGCCCGCGCCCCGACGTGCTGTGAGCGGATGTGCCTCTGCAGGTTACTGGGGTCTGTGAACACCTGCTGGGGGAAGCAACCACACAGACACACGGGAGAGTTACTATCTGCTTCTACTAGCAGGAGAGAAATACAATTGAGACACTTGGACAAATTTTGCGTATTCATCCAATATCTCCTCCAAAAGTCATCACTTTACCTTTGAGCAGTTTTCACATTCGTAGTGCTTGCCACTGTCGTGCGACATCTGATGTCGGATCAGGTTTGATTTCCAGTTGAAGGCCTTGGGACACTGGTCGCACTTGTATTCTCTCTCCTCAGAGTGGGACAGAGTGTGGGCCTCCAGACTGCAGGAAACATTTCACAACAATGAGGATTTAGAAATTTGTTTTGTGTCAAACGGCTGTCTTACAGCTCCACATGTGCTATACATGTGTATCGAGGAAGATTAACATCAGACAAAGCTCTCCCTGAGTAAATTCTGTGTTTGACTGCATACCTCTGGACATCGGGGAAGACCTGGTCACACTCCTTACACTCGTGTAGACCGTGGGACATGTGGAGGGGTCGCAAGTCTTGAGGTTCCTGGGCCTGCAGGTCACTGTCCCCACCTAAATACATCAGAAAAGATAAAGTAAAGCAAGAAGACTGTTCAAATTTATGGAAAAAAATCAGATGTTATGGTATTTAGGTTGACCTACAATTTCTATATGAGAAGTACTTCAAAATTCAAACAGCCTACAAGGACTACAACTTAAAATGAGGTATGATTGTGGTCTTTAAGAGCCTCCTATTCCATTACATAGATCATGTGGGGAAATATGATTTGCATTGCCACAGGCTCTGGTCAGTTACCAAGTCTGTGGTCCAGTCTCGTATAAGTTACAGTGAATCTCTTGTTACTAACATCATTCAGTACTTCAGTCTTAAGCCTTGAACAAGTAATATAGGATGAATATATTCTTTACTGCATTAACTGCTGTCATTTTGTCTCAGTGGTCTCCGGTGAAAACAATGCTCTAAATAAAACACAATTCATGTCAGTGTGCAGACTCTTCAGTGTCATTGTTGTGTTATCTCATATTCAGTGGCTCCGGTGGGAAGCAGAGCCTTTACATCATCAGTGTCATATTCTCCCAGTTCAGCTACACATCCTTCTTGTCACTCCTCAGCACTCATAGTTTACAATGGCATTAAAATAGATATTTAAAAATACAAGTCAAACCTGGGTTAAGGAAGGAGGAGGGGGGCATCCCACACGGCTGCTTCTGGTGGTCCAGCAGCTGGTTGCGGGACTCAAAGTGCTGGTCACAGTCCTCACAGCGGTACTGCCTCTCCTCTGCAGAGCGGGGGAGGGAGAAACATTAGCATATCATGCATTTAAGTGAGGTGTATGTGTTGCTCAGGTCTTGGAAATGGACAGAGCGGTGCAGACCATGAATATCAGGAGCCATGGTGTCACATGAATACTCTTCAGCCTTCATGAAAAGTAGCAGCTCCTCGCCGGGAAAAATCTCACTGGTGACTTTGTAGAAGATCTGCAACACACACACACACACAAAGGGAATATGATTTAAAAATGTACTTTTATTTCAAAGGTTAAACTGTATGGATCAACTTATTTTTGCTGTGCTGAATCTGCCTGTTTTTGTTTCCCCGTAAAGACGCTGCAGCTGTTTTTGTTTTGACTGCATTTTTTCTCACATTGCCCATAACTGCATTGCGATGTGGGCTAAGCTACCCAATTTTGAAACCAGCAGAGGTTACTTGGAGTAGCTCTCATATTGCCTACACAATGTGTACATGTTTGTCATATTTGTACCACCGCCACCACCGCCGCCGCCACCGCCACACACAGAGCAGACACATACATAAAAACATACACATCCATTAGCTTTTAATTAACCATAATGTAAGACATCTATCGTCATGAAAACAAAATTAAAGCACAAACAACCACACTGTAGAACAAATATACTATCTCATATATACTGTATACACAAACATGCACGTAGTTGGCCAGAGGTGGTAGATAAAAGTGAGATAAAGGAGAGCAAGCTTACTAATGTGTAGTGATAAAGCTGTTGCAAAATGCTTTCTGCTAATTGAGTATTTAAGTGATGGATGAGACGTCCAAGCAGTGATATACATTAAGAACAACAATCCACCTAAATCTGATCATTTTTTAACACTTCAGCATTTCTATACAAATGGTCAGGGGGCATATTTCATTGCATTCATTGCAGTTACAATACACACAGGTTGACTGTGAAACAGCGGGTAATCGGAGGGGGTCAGTCATTTTAAGAATCAGCTGAGAGACCCTGGGACTGTGGTGCTTCCCATGCACACACAATAGCCTTTCTCTGCGAAACAATCAGACATTGCGTTATTTTTGGCATGCTTTGGAGGTTTAACATATTACCTTCCTCTGCTGTGTCGACATGACAATGATGATGTGGGGATTTATTAGAAATACAAAAGGGAGGGGGGCTTATGGGAAGGCATGGGTCACAGGTACACCACTTATGGACAGAATTCCTGGCGAGCCGCACTAGGAGACTAGAGTCACACTGGCTCCACAGAGAGTTATGATAAATATTTCGGTCACAATGAAGATCATGATGTATTCTGTCGAGTACACTATAGTGTGTTTGTGTCATTGTTCTAACTTCTGGCAAATGATATAGTAGTGAATATGACTGTAATTTTTTTTGGGCTCCACTGTGACTCACAGGAAGTTCCTAGACTGAGAGTCACTAGAGTAAAGGGAGCTCAAGTAAGTAAAAAGGCAGCGTCTGACCAAGGCAGAGCCCTTGCATGTCAATAACTGAGGAGTGATTGGTGCATAGTAACCGAGCTTTGTGGTAGCATTAAAATATGATTTAAATTCAGGCATTAAAAAGGCAGGCACTACAAGTCTGACTCCCATTACAGGGCTGAACCAGAGTCATTACAGTTATCCAGACCAGGAGAGACACATTACATATCAACCACCAAATTTAATGCAAAAAATATTCTTGTTTTCATTTTTGCAGCATTTTAGCTTTAAATCATTTCATTTGAATTCATTTAACCGCGCCGTAGAGAACAAGTTTGCCAACTTTTTTTCAGTTTTGATGTCTGGTGCTGCACCCCCATTGTTTCTAAGAAAGAATAAAGGGAACTGAACTGTGAGGGTCCAGACAGGAGCTTTAATCCATGACATAGCCTACGCTTCAACCTCTACACCATAAACACACATGCTTGAACACGGACGGAGCTTCATACATGCACACATATACAAACAGACACACTCCTTCCTGTGCCCGTCACCCTATGTAAGGCCACAAAAATATTGTGATTTAGAGACAATCAAGCAGAAGTTCAAACAGACATGTGAGTCTGCAGGGATTCCGCTCGGAGAGACTGATACCGACAGTGAGGAGGGAGGCTCTTTGGAAAGCTACCAGGGCGCGGACCGAGGCCTCGGAACATAAAAATTAATGGACACTGTCAAAACCACTTTGTCCATAAATACAAGAGAGTAAGTTCATGGTAAAGTGCAACTGGAAGTCTATATTTTAAGTATGTTTTACAAATAAAAGGAGGAAATTAAGAAACACATGATGAGGATGACACAAGAGCCAGGAAATCAGGAGCAAACACCTACAAGTGTAAGTGACCTCTGACCTCCCCCCTGTAAGGGATCAATAAACATTTTTGTTGCTCCGTTTCTCCGCACTTGCTGCACAACATGATGTGTTTAAGAGTAGTGTAAGTGCACACACATAAGCAGGCACAGGAGGGCGATTCCGAATATGAGGGGAATTCCCCCATCAGCTCCACCCCCTCCCCGAGGGCTGCCACAGATAAACAGTGAAAACACACACATACATAAAAAAGAAGGCAGCGACTTGCTCCAGAACAGAGGGCAGAGTGTTTGATTCTGAGGGGGTCATCTTCAGCATGTCATGGACACACAAACACACACACACACACACGCTGACTGCCAGCAGTTTAACAGTGGCTTAAAATAACAGGTTATTCTGCAGATAAGATATCCAAGGTGTCTGAGTTCACACTGAGAAATCAAGCAGCCTCAGCATCAAGGCCATTTCTTACGCATGCCGCAAACAAAAACAACAAAAGACATGATTCAGAAAACATTCAAACCATTTGTTCTTTGGAAATACACATGAATCTATACATTTTAACAACAGCAGTGAGAAGAACAAGGAAATGCTGATCAATTATTTTCTATATCTGTTTTAAATATGCATCATTTTTCCATATGTGTGTATTTACTGAGCCACTTCTTATCTTTCTCTCTGTCACTCTCCCTGTCAAAGGTTACAACCACGAGAGGATCAAAGGCTATAATCGGACTACCTCGTTACCTTGACACCATTAGTCATTAGCTGAGTAAACACGGTCACATTTTCCCCCGGTCACACCCTGTTGGCCGACTCCTCGCTCACACAGTGCTCATTCGACAGGTATGCCATTCACTGACGTTGCTGTCCTGCTACAATGAACTCTCAGTCAGTCTGGGGTGCTGCTTTAAGCGCTAAAATCTGAAGCTACTTTAACATCTAAAAGCTTGGAAAAAAGGAAGATGTTTCAGACCCACAACTGAAGATTATACCTCAATGATTAAAACAGGTTAAACATCAGCAACACCTCTAGAAAACTCCCAATACTCTTTATTTCTAGACAAATAAAAAAATGCCCACTGAACTGTTTACCTGTGTTTGCTCAGCAGTAGCACAATCACGTGTTGCAACCTCCCCGTAGCTATCAGGGTCATGCAGCATGTACAGTGCGTTTGGCAGTCACCATCACTTGGCGCTTAAACAAAACCATCTCGTGACTTAGATAGCAATAAAGGGTACGAGCACACCATGTGCAGCTGTTTCCAGCAAATTGAATGAACATGTAAGGAAGCCAGCACGGCTATATGCATGTTAGATTGAGTCAGCTGTGGGAAAGTGACCTTATGAGGAAGCAGAGACTTTCTGGTATCTCATGAACGACAGCTCGTCAATGTCATGTGGAAACTCTGCGTCTCCTAAATGACTTTTAGTCCTCTATGGTCTCAATAAGGAGCATCTTGTGTGAGTGATCAGTGTTGGATTTACAAGGTTTTCCCAGGACAGTTTTTATATGTGCAATATAGACTTTTTTTTGTAGAAGTCGTATCTCTTTACAATCAATTCATGTGTTTTTCATAACTGAATAAGCTCTGAGCTGTTATGTCAGTGAGTTACAATCACTCCATGATTTCCCCTCCATTGTATTTACATAGTCGATGACTGTCAGTGTTTCACTAATATGCCCCTCAGCCACTTCATCCCACTCAATACTGAGCGAGAATCAATAGAGCGGATGAGATTAACACTCATATCCCTCTGCACTGTCTTATGAAAGGCTCTTCAGGGCCTCGTTGGATGATGTTAATTACACTTTTAATCCATTTTCCTTTCAGTTGAATCGCTAGAATGAGGAGCGCAGTGGAGGGTTTTTCAGCACTAATTGCCCTAATTATCTTAACGACAAAACATGCTGATCATGGAGGGATCTACGCGAGCGGTGCTCGGGCTGCGTCGCTCAGCTCAGTGCATCAGCAAACAAATGAGGACATCAGGGGAGCCTGAGCATTGTGGCGGGGACGGTCAAAGGCTGAAGTTGGACACAAACAGCAGGTCGCAGGCCAAAGATTGCAAATCGACCAAGATTAAATTTCCATTAATTATTTTTTTGTGAATACTGAAGAAAAACTTTGGTTAAAGGTTTCAATCGGAATTGAAATAAAAAACAAACATTGGACTGTTTTTATGCTCTAATTAATTGGATTTCTTCAGAGAGCTGTTTTTATTTGTAAAGGACTGAATTCAAACCTTCGGGTTACACCACACTGACTTAATTACAGATTTCAGTGACTCACAAACTGCGACAACTGCCATATCCTCCCTCTCCATTTAGTCCCGTTTCTTTCCACTCTGCCGTGTCACATATATAAAGCAATAAAACAGAAAGGCCATGTGAATAAAGGCTGTCCCTGTTAATTTTGGCTACAATACTGAATTTGCAGCAAATTATCGTACCAGAGAAAAACAAATATAATCTGTTATTTTGGACCCATTACATTAAAACAACTGGACATCTACAGTGACTTAATATTTTAGAGCCATTTAAGTCACTCTCCAAATACCTTCTTTTAAGATTTACCTTTGGAACAAGAGCATCTTTTGATTTTAATGTCAGATATGTGAGAAATTTGTACATCAATTTCAGTGGTAATGACTGTAGAGAATTGATTTTACGTGCTAATATTACAAATAGTGTCTGAAATTCTTTTTCTTAATATTTGCACATCTGCTTTCACAACATAGATCTTTTTTTGCCATCAAAATTGAGCTGACTGGATACAAATTTCTGCAAAAGAGAAAGAGAAAGGAAAAGCAGAACAGGGATTCCAAACAGTTTCCTCCTGTAAGACAAAACAGGCTTTTTCCTCCTTCTCCTCAGTCATTCATTCCTCTCTCACTCCCTCACCCTCCTGAGATTGCTCATAAAGTTTTATGATAAACAGAACTGGGTCAGAAATAAGAGGAGGGAGGCCAGTTTTACTCTCATGATGGCAGGGCTAAATTGGTGCTTGAAAAGAACCAGGACCAAATAACGACCACCACACCTGGAAATTGCTGCCGTTGTGTGACACTGTCTTAAAATAAATCATGCAACAAGTCATCTCCGCTGATGGCATGGAGCGAGAAGAGTCATTCTGAGGGGGGAGATTTAACAGGACGAGCGATACGTACTGTAAACCCTGGGTAGCTCGGTCTGTGGAAATCTGGTGATGGTACATGTTGTGCAGCGGGTGTGTAATATGTGGTTTCAGGCTGGGTTTAGACTCAGCACTTCTCTGTGGCAGTAAAAACCTGTTGGAATCAGGTACTGTGTGTTTGAACATTTCCAGCTTGGAATGAGGAGCGTGGGGAGTCATCTGAACCGCAATGAACAATTCACAGTCCTGCAGAGCGTGCACGCACGCACACACACACACACACACACACACACACACACACACACACACACACACACATATATTAGTCCACACATGCATACATGTAATAACGGAGGCAGTTACAGGTGTGTGCACACACTCAAGAGACACAATAAAACACTTCACGCACTCACAACAAGTAAACGCACATAAAGGCCATTGTAAGCTTGCACACACACACACACACACGCACACGCACACACACACACACACACACACACACACACACACACACACACACACACACACACACAATCAAAAACTGACAGCGGCTTTACAAGACCACCCTCTTCAGTCTATTCATTTTAAACATACAGACAGGCATTGTGAGACGCTACAGTGTGTTTTCAAAAACACCAATGTTGGCCGGAAGGCTTAAAGACGGCACATTGTGCTGTGTTGTGACAGTGCGCAATACTTAACAATCACCTCATCATAGCCATGTCCGTGACCTGTCGGAGCCTTACACAGCCACCCGAGCAGAACCACAGTGTTGACAGCGAGTCACACCTCGCGGAGAGGGCAGCTCAGGAAAGCTCTCTCTGCTTGTTTGTCTCATTTAAAAGGGAGCGGGTGAGTAGTTCTGGAAAGCCTCTCTTCTTCTTCTTTCCCCATTCTGTTCATGAAAAGACACTCTCACTCACTCTCTCAGGCTCTTTCTTCTTTACTGAGAGCACAAGAAGGTTGAAGATGACACAGACATGTGGAGGAAGAGCAGGAGATTAGCTCCTGAGAAGCTCTGAGTGTTTCACTTGAAAGACTTCCAAATGATTTCAGGGCCAGTCGCACTAAATGGCGCTAAAGCTTTTATCTGTATGAAAATGTTCTTAGTTAATTACACTTTATATTTCTATTTAGATTGACTCATACTCTACTGTCATGTAGTTATGACTGAAAATTCAATGTGTGACACTCAACAAGTAACCTAGGCGGACCACCAGTGAGAAGTGATGACAAACACGCAGGCTACATTGTGTTTTTTATTCGGGTCAAGCTACGGTATGCTCAATACACATGTCAAATAAAGTTTAGCCTCTTGTCTTCCTGCCTTGCTGCGTGTCTCTGTGCAGAAGAGGCGTCTGGCCGTGGGATTACCGAGGTGAACAGGCCCCCATGTGTGCAGCACGCACCTCTCTGTACAGCCAGGTGAGCAGCAAAAGGACTGTGACATTCCTGGCATATCTAAGAGTTTATATCGCAAGCGTGACTGGGAAGTGTGCGGAACTATCATCTCGGCGGGCAGCCTCTGATCCTGCCCTGTGGTCCTCGCACGGCAGAAGCCAGAGCACAATTACAGAAAGAAAACACACACAGATAGCGAGGAGTCTCTGCGGTGCAGTGTGGGGGAGAGCTATGTGTGTGTGAGTGTCTGTGCGAGAATTGAAGGCAGGGTGGGCCAGCCGCTCATGGGACTATCTGACTTGGATCACAATAACACCTTTTAACACAACAGCACAGACAGGACAGCCATCGGAAAATACAGGGAAGCCTTCTGGCATCAGAGCTAAGTTTAAAAAAAAACGAATGACTCTCAGTTGCACTTGATTCATCCAGCCAGACAGAAAGATTCAGACACATCACCATGTGGGAGTTTGAGATCAAGTCATCCACATGTTTTTTTTCTTCCCTCTCTTTTTCTTCAGATCATATTCTTCTTGTATTTTGTTGAGGTTGTTCAGCCAGGCAGGCTGCGAGTGTCTCCACGTACCTGATCATCTATCTGGCACGCTGTCAGGTTATGCTGCTTGGCCGCAGGGGCAAACTGGATGTACTTCAGCCAGCTCCCGATATCTGGCTTGCTGGCATCCACGCAAAATTTTACATGGCCTGACCCGTCCAAGATCTGCGAGAAAAGAGAGAGGGAGGGAGACAGAGAGAGAGAGAGAGAGAGAAAGAAAGAAAGAAAGAGAGGGATCAGACTTTGATCAGTATCAGTCCAGGTTACTGTGTCCAAACACTGACTAACCACATACCTCCCACAGAGAAATAAGACTCAAATGTTAGGAGCTGGTCTGTGGTGCAACACACACACACACACACACACACACACACACACACACACACACACACACACACACACACACACACACACACACACACACACAATTTGGGAAGATTTCAAGCAAACTCTCTGTTAATCATCTAAAATTCCTTTGCAATATAAAACGCTCATGTGCATTTATGTTTTTTTTTTATCATTATTATTTCAACAGTAATCTATGAGGAAATTTCTCTATTTCTATTTTATTAGAACAAAATAATAAGCTTACAATAAATTAAATAAATCAAAATAAAATGTTTTATACATCTGTGGCAATTATTTTTTTCTGTTTACCCTTGAGGGAGCTCTCAAAGAATTATCTCATTTCCATTGCAGTAAAAAAAAAAAAGTCAATTATATTAACGTGTTTTTCAACAACAATAAATCAGTCCCAATAAAGGACTGTGAACCCCCTAAAATATGTAATAAATTAATTAACTAATAAGACTAAAATAATAATAATAAAAAATGGCTGCAAAAAAATATGTAACGTAACGAAGTTTGATTATATTTTGTCAGTAAAAACGAATTTTAAAATATGCTGCTGAATTATTTTGGATTTAAATTGACTTCAGCTGAGGTTTAAATTCGTTTCTGGAAATGTAGCTTCATCGAATAAATTAGCAAAATAAATCGATTTTAAATGTTTGCTTTAAAAATAGGAATTTGAAATAATATTTATTATACAATATAATAAAATAGCAATATTAATACTAACGATGATAAACGAATAAAACAATATTCTCCTGCACAACATCAACACTCTTCAAGCATCTTAAAACCAAATAACAATAAACACAAGTGAATTATTATGCAAATGATCAGATCAGTGTCCTTCTATCGTTTGCAAAACATTTCCAAAGCGTTTCTCTCAGCAGACTGTAAAGGATATAATGTTGTTTTAATGCGTTAATATTTATTACACAGCAGCTGTAAACTTTACTGGGAAACAAATCAATTGCAGGAAACCGCGAGTGATAAGAATTAGGAAGACGCAGCCGATTGTTGGGATGCAAAACGGGATCTCCATCAGGGTCACAAATCTGTCTTTCTGCCTTTGTATAACCTGCCACTGAATAAATATTTAGCCTGCATAAAGCCCTTTGTCTGGACCAACACTGGGTCTACCCATTCATCATGTAAAAACACTCTCCGGGATTTTACTAATTTAACCGAGTTCACAACGAAATACGCGATGGATCACTTTTTTAAAAAAAATTTTTTTTCTCTCAGTGCAACTCGTTTAATAAAAGCAAATGTTTTGTTTTATCCATGAAGTCTGTTTTTTCTTACCGTTAAAACTCTTTGGCACCGGCGTGCGACACTTAAAACCTCTTGGGAAAATAACTGCGTTGGTAAAAGTGTTGAAAACTCCGGTTAAAATATGCGAACGACCAAAAACTAGTCTGTCAAATAAAGAATAAAACTACAAATTGTCTTTGCTGCAGCGCCTTCTCCACCGTCTTGGCATTGTAAAATAAAAAAAGCACCAGGTTTGTGTTGGTCTTTTCGGTAGCGGTGTCTCTTCAGGTCTCCAAGCGGCGAGACGAGTCGACTCCTCTCCGGCGCGCCTGTCCCTCAGACACCGCGCGGTCGGTAAAAGTAAATCCTCTCTCACTATATTGTCTCACAGACACCGCTGACTCGGTAAATCTCCTCTCACTGTCCTACAGACACCGCGGGGTCGGAACTAAATCACCTCCGGTACATCAACTTGCTCCCAACTTTTCACTGTGTGTGCGCTTCGCTTGGCTCGTCCGCTCCTCTCTTGTCACCCCTCCTGTCCTGACGCACCCAGGTGTCCTCTAGTAGCCATTCAACTTTTCATTTTTCTCTTCCTCTCCCCCCTCCTCAGCCAGTCGGGATGTGTCGTCTATATGATAGCAGAGAGATTCAAAGAAGGGGGGGGTTTGGTTTCAAGCATCGCCCCCTACTTTGCGCGTCCCGGACAGTTTGTGTGATGTTTCTCTTGTAGGCATTGTCTCATAAAGACGGATCCAGCGCGTCCATCCCTGAAGCCCACAGAGAGGAGACTCACAACACGGGACTGTCTTCGCCTCTGTCCCCGGTCGGAAGCGACTCCTCTCCGCAGTAAATTTTAAAGTGACAGGGGCCCGGGGTTGGAGAGGGTGAGCGGGGTCAGGGAGAGGTCGGGATGGGGCTTCTAAAGGGATGAACTACACACACAGGCAGCACACTTTAATGAACCAACATAAGCATCAAAGCGCGTATTATTATCCACGTGTTCCCAAACTTTTTTTCACAACACGGCGCGCCAGTTCATGGACCATTTTATGACATTATTAACCTGAGCTGAACAGACGTTTTTCTCTGTCTTTCTTTCTTTTTTTTAAACACCAGATTATAATTTAGATTTGAGTCGCAGTTACGTTGGAACAACAATAAGAAAAGTGAGAACTATAATAAAAACTATAATTGTGCTTGTGTTAGTGGAGTAATGTAACAGCTAGACTTAAGTGCTCCTCTTGGGGACCTCCAGGAAACTCCATAAGGACCACTGGAAGTCCCTGTGCCACAATTTGGGAAACACTGACCTAATCACCTGCTTTTTTTCTGACCTGAAGAAAAAATGCGGTGGGTTGTTATGTAGGTGTACTTGTGCGTTTTCCTCCCTAAATTCACCATTACGCACACAAACAATAAGCAATATATGACTGTTTTTTTAATGATCATAAAATTACTTTTAATAAAAGAAAAAAAGATGATTAGGCTAAACAGAGCAAGACCAATCTTAGAGAAATATTTTTATTTTTTTGAATTCACTTTCCTCTGCTCTGGCCTCTGTGCACCTGCTTTACAACAGGCTCAAGAGCACATATAAAATGCTGCATTATTTCTCCAGTGTTTAATCTAGATGTAAAAGCTGATACTTTGAATACACTGGACAAGGGTATATAGAATAATAAAGAAACGTCCTCGTTGTCAGTGAGCGCAGTTTATTAGGCAGCTCATAAAGCTGGAGAGGACAGGGCTTTGGCTGATGAGAGCAGATGATGATGGATAACGCCTCACACTGTGACATTGACCTTCCATCCCAGATAATGCCTATTGTTTTACGAAATCGCGGAGCAAATGTGCAGGAAGGACAGGAAAAATCATGTGTAAATAAGGCAGGACCCCGCCACCGATTCCCATCGTCTCCGCGCTCCTTGAGAACCGAGGAGAGACCCCGGTCCGCCCGGTCATTGATTTCCTGCCTCTCCTCGACTTGTCCATTGTTGGAACCCTTTTTAATTTAGCCATAAATTGGGAAAGCTCAAGTCGAATGAGCTGTTCTATTTTCTTCCTGTCAGGATGAGGGATTTGTTTTATGATGCATTGTGTATTAAATACAAGTAATCTGGGAAAGTGATTGCTTCACGGCCTCTCCGGGTCTGATCGAGGATCCTGATAGAGAGTAGAAGGGGTCTGAGTTTTTTTCTGAAAAGGAGGAAATGTCTGGGAAGAAAAGGGAGGATAAACACGCAGGGTTTGTGGTATCACCGGGGGTAAACTGGGGTAACAGTGACAGGACCCCTTAAAGTCTGGCAACATGGAGAAATGCTGTACTTCTTTCCCCTGTCAGGAGATGGCGTGCTCAACTGGACTCAACTTTTTTTTACATCTCTGAATGGATACTTGAACACTGCAGATGACAATATGAGACATAATTATGGCTTTGCATGAGCTTTTCTACAAACTTTATATTTTACAAGCAAATACTGCATGAGATATTTACATCAGAACAAAATTTTGAAATTAAATTGGTGACTTACATGACTATTTAAGACGCTGCAGCACTATTTTATCTCCTGAGATGTGATGCAGATGCGCCTTTTTGGTAAATTTTAGGGGCTTAACATTTTGGAGTAAGAAAAATCCAACTTTGCAATTCACACTGAAAGCACCGCAGTTTATATCTCAGATTGCAACAGTCTGCTCCATCAGTCAGCTTCTTGACTTATTACAAGTTGGGGGTCATTTCTTTCTCGTCCGTGTGAATTGCGGCACCAAACATCTACATTAAGGCGTCAAATTGCTAGATGGCACATGAAAGATTCAGCTGTATGGGCTTGAATATATAATCACCTGAACGAGCGGGCCATAAAGCTCCTGAATCCACACTGGAAAGACCGATGGGGGTGAATTTAAAACGCTTGTTCATTTTGTTAATAAACCACCAGAATGATTTGCAAGGCGCAGCTCTAATTTATATTTATTCCACCAATCCGCCATAAGCGCTGTTCTGATGTGCCGAGATGAAATAGATCTGTTTTATCTGAATTATGCCATGCCTTTGTCATAATGGTTTTGACATAGCTACTAAATAGCGGTGTGGAAAAGCTGTTTATCAACAAATTACAAACCAAACACATGCAGGCTTCAGGGTATGTTAGTTCCGACTATATCATGCCACACAGCATTTCATACTTATTTAAGGGGACTCTTAAAAACATACAGCATCCGCGTAATGTTTAGTGCCGAGGCTTTAAAGTGCTGTGAAATCCTTGAAAGGAGGTTAAATTGCTTAAACGGGCCCGTGCTTATTTTGCTTGCGGCTTTCTTGTTTGTTTTAGGAGTTCAGTCACGCAAAAACCAATTCATACATGAATGTGGAGAATTTTTATGATCAAATAGCTTCATATTTGATCTGAGGTTCAGCTTCATGGGTTTAACACTGGCCTGTTCTCTTTTTTTCACCCTTTGAGTAACTTCGCAGTAATATTTTCTGGTATTTAAAAAAAGAGTGATTTGCTCCATCTAGAGCCATGTGAAGTCAGATGGGACAGGCTGGAGAAGAGGGGGGATTCCCGTGTGGGTTGCAAACTGACTCCAGCAAGCGAGCTGCAGAGCCTACCGCTGCTGCAGCCGAGGGGCCACATGGAAACACTGTGTAGGCCTGTGTGGTGCATTCCAGCACATCCTCCAGGAGAGCGGAAAGAAAAAAAAGAGGAGAGGAGAGGAGAGAAAGAAAATATCGCAGCCAAATCCACATGAAATAGTTCTACCATTCACGGCGAGACCTCCCATTGACACCCTGCAAAAAGCTGCATTAAGCCTCCATCATGACTCTGTATACACACGGCCCCCCTGCGCATTTTATTTTGCTTAAATGTGGGGCGATTCAATCAAGTGGTAAAAACTCATTTAGAGCTCAAACGAACAGTTTGCACAACACTCTGCAACTTTCTCTTTAATTAACACGTCCATCAGCAGAGATTAGTGCACAATACATGAGCTGTGCAGCTTTGGGTCCCTATATTAAAGGACAGTCCTGGTGTCCATATAGCCCAATTACCATTAAAACAGAGCAGAGGAAATGAAAGGGGAAAATGTAAATAAAAAAAATTTCCTTGGGTCTGGAAGTAGGCCCGTTGTGAGCGGCGTGTTAATCTCCACCTCAGTAATTTGGTTCTGCGGGAGAAGACAGAAGCCCTGCTGCTGTGCCCTGCACTTCATAAATCACTGCTTTATGTGGACAAGGTCAGCGCCCCCCTCCACCTCCCTCCTTCCACTGGCCCCTCCGCCATGTTTACCCGGCCGCCCGGGGGCTCTCAGGACCAGACCAGCTCACTTCTAATTACTTTGGATTATTTTCATTTGCCGGGGGTTAGCCAGGCATTCCGACAGAGAGAGAAAGAGAGAGGGATGATTTCTTGACAAATTCTGTGGCCTGTGAGGGAACAGGCCCGGCGTGTTTGCTGAATTAGCACCCAGTCATTTTGTTTTGGCACTGTCTGTTCCGGTCTCTGACAGCTCCTCGCAGTGACAGGTCGACCAGAGCAATGCATGCATGTCTACATTAGCAAATCCTTTACTAAAAGAAACCTTTAAGTTTTTTTTAACTTCTTCAAGTGGGATGAAATCATTCATTTGTATCCATGCCATATTTGTTTCATCAGTTTTATAGACACACGTGTCAATATTGGAACAGGACAGGGCATCACAGGACATGATGCTGGATTGAGAGCATTTATGAGGAGACAAATGATGTCATCACATTTACCATTTCAGACAAGGACATAAGTGAGGCTTCTTGCCTCTTCTTCTTCATCATTAAAATGTATTTGCTACCCTAAGCTGCAGACCAATAAAGACACACAGAGAGAAACACACTTCTATGGGTTACATTAAAATAACAGAATACCCACAACCACCCCAAAACTGGGCTATGTCCTGTTTTGCAGATTAAAAGGTGCATATGCAGGCATAGATTTCCAGGGGTAAACAGGGGACACAACTTCCTCAATATTTAGAACATGTGCATTTGTCCACTCTCAAACCCCCCCCCCCCCTGAAAGTAGCACAGGACTTTTATTTTGACACAATAACACAATAAACTGATGCAGAAAATGCACAAATTGGTGCTTCAACATTCACCAGAATGCAGCAAATTAAGTGTTTGTGGCTCAAAATTTTCAGGCACAGAAGCCCTAAACCTTGTTTTATGTGTGTACCCTCCCAAAGTTGAAAAATGGATGCAGAAAATACACAAACTGCTGCTTAAACATTGACCAGAACGCAGGAAATGAAGTGTTTGATGCTCAAAATGTTCCGTCATAGGAGCCCTGAACCCCATTTTATATGCATACCCCCCAATGTTGAAACAAAATCTACCCTTGGCCAATAAATGCACAAATATCTCCACCAAAAAAGTGTGTGAATCCAGTGAGTGTAAATAAGATGTATAGTTTCTTGTGCTAAAATCAACACTGACAGCAGCAATGGCACAACGTGACCAGGCGCTGCCACAAGACGTGCTCACTGGATCATAAGAAGCAGTGCACGCTACCACTAAAAATGATCTGAGCATCAGGAGGAGGGGCTGAATGTAAAACTGGAGAGTGGATATTATGCAACATTCAAAAGTTCATTTAAACATAATTGATTTTAAGCAACCTGGAATATGGCTGCAGCGAGTTGGAGGGCTTTAGAGAAGGGAGAGAGGGGTGAAGCTCAGGGGTGGCAATGATGTACAGAAAGTAGTACAGGCAGCGGTAATCACAGACACTTCCTTCGCAGAGCCCCAGCATACAGGGCCACACTGTATGTGGGCTACAGGGTGCGATAAAGCTGCACAGGAGTCAAAGGTCACGTTTTTCAAGCATAAATTCAGCGGGCACACAGCTCCTATACGCATGGGACAGACTGGAAACTTAAACAACCCACTCCACCCCACTCCAGCCCGGCCAGAGAAGAAGGGGGGAGGTAATTAGAGCATGTTGCCGGTCGCCGCAGGGTGAACAAATCGGCTCTAAAACGCTCATAGATATCATCTTTAAAGGAGCTTTTTATGTACAAGAGGTAAAGCGGTGTGGGGAACTGAACACGGGCACTTCAGATGTTCAAGTGTCACACATTCATTACATTTATTGAGCTCTCTTCTCACGTTTAAAGTCGGGGCTCCGCTGCAACACTACGACAATCTGCTTTTCATATACCGTGTCCAATTGGAAGGCTAATATTTTAATGCTGGCGGATATCAGACAGACGTAACACTTGTTCGGTGTGACAGGAGACAATGCTGCCATGACAGTTCAATATCATACAGCCATAATAGAAAAAATGTAATGCTATAGAGCAGGACACTAATATAATATGAATGAATGATATCAGGGTTGAATAGAAGCTTATATAAGGTAATGAATATATAGTAACAACTCCCAGTAATAGTGTTATAAGGCTGGGCAATAATCGGTGTTGTGATACCAGACTAGATGTCCTCTCAGAGTCTGGATATCTTAATATCGCAAGTGTCTTTTCCTGCTTTTAAAGGCTGAATTACAGTAAATTGATGTAATTTTCTCAATTTACTACACTGCTCTGTTTTGTGAAAGCACCAATTGTCAACCCTACAATATAAGGTTTTTGGACAAAAATATCTTGGTATTTGATTTTCTTCATATCGCCTAGCTCTGTTACATTTACAATTAACCCAAGCTGAAACAAGACATCACTTAAATCCAGTTAAGTTAAGCAAGTTAGTGAATTTCCCCTGTGCAGGATTAATAAAGTTGACCTTATTTCTGAGACAGAGCAGTGACTTTGGTGAAAAAGACCATTCACCCGGTGGCGACGCAGGTGAGAAACAGACATCCACAGCTGATGGCTCGCAGATATACAGACCCTTTTGTGTGTTTACTTTTATTGAGTGTTTTCCAAAGCAAAGAAAAAGGCTTATATTGTTGTACCGAGGAGAAAAACACAGAGAAACATGACAAGAGGGACTAATGGGTATTTCTTAACCAAAATTTACAAGTGGTCAAAACTGCAACGTGAGAAAGTGAGAAAATGTACTTGAGTAAGTGCAAAGCGTAAGCAGATTGTGGAAGTGTGCTCAGTACGTCCGTCATGCTCACACACGAAAACCCCCACCACACACACACTGGAATTTGTTACCCAGCACAGGTCAGCGCAGTGTATGTGGGCATGATTAAAGTCAGAATTAACTCGGAAAACAACAAATCAGTTGCAACAACCCTAAAATGAAGGAAAGCTGAGCAGCTCACACATAACACAGGGACACGGAGTGGCTCCCATTAAAGGCTTCACTGGCTTTCAGTAGCATCAAAGAGGCCCCTGAGTTAGGCTGGGATTATATTTAACCCGGGAAGCTTGTTGCGCTGCTGAGTACAGGGCACATGCTGGTGCTGCTGCCAGTACACCATGCTTCTGGCATTTAGACCAACGCTCTCATTAAAATGTGGCTTGGGCACTACTTCCTACAGGAACACACACATGGTGTAATGCACGGACACACACGAAAACACATAAACACTCAACAACAAAACAAAAAAATTCAATTACTATGGCGACATGATGAATTCATGATCATACCTCTGTAGAACTGTTACGTACTATATATGGGAGCTGCGTAAAGGACTTAACAAAATTTATCCTTCTATAATTCATCGCATTAGTAGGCAATATGGTTGAAACTACCGTCACAAAATGCTTAATAACAATACGGCAAATGTGTACAAAATCCTGTATAGAACTACATAACTGTGATTATTTTGTGTCTGATTTTGCATACATTTGTCATGGGAAATGTGCTCTGCAGGTATTCATTATAGAGTGTGTAAAACTAGAACTTTGCTACCTATTTTTTAGTTTTTAATGAGAGCTTGCACATAAAAATGAATCTGGCCAACAGAAATTTCAAGATGCACATGCTAACCACATGCTAAATGATAATATTGGAGCATACAGGCTTGTAAATACGACAACAGACGCAAGCATCCCAACAAAGTTCCCCATAAATGTGCATATGTCTGCAGAAGGCCCTGTCCTGAGATAATGCAATCTCACTTGGCACATTTCAGCAGTCAGACTTGATATGAACCATCAGACATGTGCGTCAATACTCCCAAGGTTTATTCAATTCCAAACCAATCATTCTGGTGTCATACACTTTTGGGTTAATATTCTAACTGTGAGGCCCAGGGCTAGGTGAAGATAAATCAGCTTTTATGATGGGTTGTTATGGTTTTTACGGCACTGGGGTTGTGAGGGACTGATTTGGGGATCAATCACCTGCAGGTGTCTGCTGGGGGCTGGGGTGCTGCGAGGATCGATTGAGGATCTAGAGCTGCGGTGATGGAATAGAGGTGTGTTTGTTTGTGTGTGTGTGTATTGAGATTGGGTGCAGTTGTAGAAGTGTGTGTATGAGTTTGTGATGGTGTTTGTGAGAGAGAGACAAAGTGATGAAGGTGTGTGTGTGTGTGTGTGTGTGTGTGCTTCAGAGACAGAGAGGAGATATATCTGGGGCTGCAGCGGTGATGAAGGGCCGCTGGACTATGACCAGACCATCTCGGCTCTTATCGGAGTCTCTCCCCTCCTCCTTCTCCCTCTCTCTCAATCCACTTCTTTATCTAGATGGCACTTTGGAAAATCTCATTGTCACACAACATTTAACAAAGACAAAAGTCTCAGGCGGGCAGCTGGGGATGACTGGCCTGACAGAGCACGGTGCTAGTGAGCGCAGTATCCCTCACACAACCTCTTGCACTCAAATCTTGCGTGTTTTCCACTGGGAGAGGCCGGCAATGTGGGTGCAAAACCCTGCCAAGACACACAAACAAGTGTGTGCATCTATGCGCACAGATGGCACGAGCGCACATCAACGCGCAGACACATTAGTCGCACTTAAGTTTGTCAGTTTCTTTCTCCTTCTCTCCCCGCCATGGGTACGGTGTTTATACACATTCAACATCTTCCCTGACCGTCAGACGGCTGCTTCCTCCGTGCTGTCAGCGGAGCCCGGCTGAAACAAAAGAGGCGGAGAGCGAGGCCTACGGGTTCTCAATCAGAGGAAGTTGGTGCTGATTACGCTGCCCCTGAAGAAGCATTCCGATCCTGTTAAACCGCACACTGGCTGCCAACTCCAAACCATGCAGCAAAGCACTGAGGAGAGTAAAGCCTTACACAGCCCCACCCTGAGTGCCCTCTCGTTGCCCAGGAAAAGCATCTGCCCTCTCTTCCTTTCCTCTACTTTCTTTTCCTTCCTTGTCTCATCTCCTCTTTCTTTGCCCTTCTTTATTTATCTCCTTTGTTGCTTCCTCACTCCTAGATCGTCTATTTACCTTTCCTCCTGTTTCTTCTACCCTCTCATCCACCTTCTGTTTTGATTTGGTTCCTTCTTGAGCCTGTCCCCTCCTCTCCTCTCCTCCATCATCCCCTCCACACGGAGACACGACAGCAGGCTCTCGTTGGAGGAGAGAACATTCCACCTTCTTCACACCCTTACCTCTCTATCCCTGATGAATGCCTTCACTCCACTTGTTTATAAGATAGAGGGGGTTATTCATAATCAAGCCTAAGAGAGTATGTACACACTGTGGACATCCTGATAGAAGGCAACGTATTAAATTTCTGTTTGTTTGACAGGAGCGCTGTCTCTCTCCTTCTCCTTGACGGGAAGACCCCCATCCATCCAAGCAGGGGGCGCGACCCCAGCAGCACTCCCCTCTCTTTCTCTCTCTCAAGTGCTAACACATATTAAGTAAATGAAGAGTCTCTTCAGGCCGGCAGGAGACAAACGAGCTTCTTAAACATCGGAGGAGTGGCGGTTTGATCTGGTGTCGGCGGGTGTTTACGACGTAACTGCGGCAGAGTTGTGTTTGTGATGTTACCCATCTAAGTGTGTTTATACTGTGGTGGAGATGACCCCGGTCTCTTAGCCAGGTGCTGAAGCTCTACGTCTTCCCTCTGTTTGAGAGGGAGAGTATGCTTATGGCTTTGGAGTGTGTGTGTGTTCGTGTGTGTGTATGTGTGTGGCAGTGCTTCTAGGCCAAATGCTGTCCAGGCAGGCAGACAGCCAGTATGTCCACATCGAACCAGAAACAGGTTAGAGTGTCTGCTCTCATTTTCCTCCAAGGTTTTCCTCCTGTCTTTGCTGTTTCATTCTCTTTTTCTGTCTTTCTCTTAGTGATTATTGTCATTCTGGCTGCTGAAAAAAAAAAACAACACTACTGGTGGGAAGTGTAAAAAAGCAGGAGAAAGGAGGGGAAGCATGACCGAGCTGCGGTGGGCTGGCAGCGGCGGCGGCGGCGGCGGTGGCGGTGGGGGGCTATAAGGCCCCCAGGGTGGGTATAGGGTTTTGGTGAGGGCTCGGGGGTTGGTGGTGAGGTGTGCTCGGCGAGAGGGCCCTGGTGTAATCTCAGTGCTGAATAGACGGAGCTCTTAATAGAATCCCGTCGTCCGGCTGCCACCGAGAGAAACAAGAGCTGTAATGGATGGGCTCAGCTCTGGCTCCCACTTTCCCCCCCGTGACCCCTGCGTTGGTCAGAAGTAAGAGCTAAAGAAGCATTGTAGCCTCGGGCCTGATTGAATGGGGAGGGAGGGAGGTGGCGGTGGTGGCAGTGGGGTGGGGGGGAGGTTGGGGGGGTAGTAGGCAGCCGCACTGATAGACCAATTTCCCACTACTGCGAGCAGCAGGGCTTGATTGATGAGGGCTGGTGCTGGTGAGAGGAGGCCCATCACATGCGATCACATAAATACTTATTCAGCTCGAATTGGGCCTGACAAGCCTTACGACAGCTTTGTGCTGTCACAGATATCATTGGAAGGAAAACGCTCCATTAATCATGCGTAATTAACTTTTCCAAACGGAGGTTCTGCTCGAAACCAGTGCTAACCCACTCAGTACCCAGATAAAAAATTCCAGCATCTTAACTGGGATTGGTGAGGGCCTTATTAAAAGCTAGAGTCAGTTTCCCCTGAGCCGCTCCGTTTGTACAGGAAACGGCTTCATTAGTATCGGTTTAGGGCTCTAATGGGCTCGATACAAAGCCTCCTCTCTCTAACCCAGTCGTGTTCAGTGGCCTTACAGTGCAATATCCTGTGAGCGCGCACGGCCATAATGTTCGCTGTTTGAAGTCGGAGCAGAACCCATCTGAACGCCTGCCACTAGTTAACTACCTTGACCCTCCCATAAAGCAGTGTGTGGAGGAGTGAGCGTTGGAGAGCCCAACAAGCTTTGTGGTTTCATTCTCTCTCCCTCTCTCCTGGCCAAAGGTAGCTTCCCCATGGGAGTAAACTGGACCAGAGCCCTTTTGTTTTAAAGCAGCAGACCAAATGATCTGCCTCACATCAGAAATAACACAAGCACACACACTTACACACCGATGCATGCACAGACCTACGACCATATCTCATCTTATCAGCATTCCTCCGTCAGCTCTCTAATGCTGCCCACCTGTGTAGTGGCTGGTGAATACAATGTAAGCAGTTGGCATGGGAGAAGACAGAAAACAATGGGGGCAAAACAACTGTGTACCCTAAAGTGGAACTGAATTCTTATTATATTATTGTATAGAAAGATTACAACAGTATAAGAGAATATGTTCTACAACTCGGAAAACAACACATCGCCTAAAAACAGGCAAGTGAGTTATGTCATTACAAAATGTCACCAACTACAGAACTCTTCGCAGCACATACAATGCTGGGTTTTTCCACACTTGTGCATTGATTTCACCAATAATTCAGGCTGTTGAATTCATGTGAAAAGACATCTCTTAAAGTCCTTTCTTAAAAATGTACAGTCCCAGTGGTGTAGTGCTCAAGATGCAGGTATGCTCTATTATCCCCCGCAGCCACAGATCTCATTTTTCTCAGTTGTCCTGTTGGTTCTTGTGGGCATCACATATTTCTCTGACTCACTTCAGACTTACTCATGACACGCTTCAGTGTATGCATGAAATTATATCGTATTTCTGAGGGGAGCAGGCTCCACGGCAACGTTTCCATTTTGCCATACATGGTTAGCAATTGACACGGTGGATCACAAAACACGCACACACTCCCAGGTTCAGTCATCCCTCTTCTTCAGTTGGTCATCTACGGTCATTTCCTCTAAACATCATCCTCACTGCAGCAGGGACTTGACTCATTTCCTGCCAGCTAATTAGCTCTGTCTGGCCCTCAGAGAAAAGGACAACACACTAGAACATGATAGTCATACTCCACATATAGACACAAGGACACGTCTGAGCGGACCCATCTAGAAACACCAACAAACAAAAAACACACACAGAAAGTAACGTCTTTGAATACTAAACTAAAATAGCTTTTTACGGCGGCACCACTGTGTTAGTTGAGGTGGGTGAGATCTTCGTAACAAAATGACAGCTATGTTTTGTTTGAGTAGTTACTGTAGTGCAGCCCAGCCTGGCAACACACAGTATGTAAAAATAGTGAGTACAACACAGTGAGGAGCTCAGTGAAAACAGTTTGTATGGTTACTTCCACAAGCGGCAAGCAACTGATTGAAATCTTTTTCAGGCACATGGTGAGAAGAGCAGCTGCCATTTCTGGCTGCCCTGGTCACTCCACCACAGGACAATTAAAGCTGAAGTCCTTAAGGTGCCACTTGAGAGCGTCGAAGAGCAAAATAACCAGTGACTGATTCATTTATCATTATGTACTTTAAACTGATGAGTGATTTGTTTTTGAGCTGACTCCCACTTTGAGCTTATCAAATGCCATTTTGTGATGCTTGACTGCATGGGTAGTTTTTCTATAACATGTTGATTTGTTTAATGTTTTTAATCCCTGTTGGAAAAACTCAATTAAAATATGCACTGTGCTTTGTTTGGCTGAATTCAGCTGAGGAGAACAGAGTTATGTGGGACAGATTTGAATAAATTAAAGGGATACTTGGCCAATTTCCCACCAGTTTTGTATCATATCAGTGTGGTTAGTATATGTAAATAAACTGTGGTAAACCTCCCTCCATCTGACCAGCGGCCAGATCTCCCTGCTCATCTCCCAGTGAATATCTGCTGGATGACACATTTTGCGTCATGGACATAAAGAGCATAGAAGTAGAGCAAGAGACAGACCTACCTCTATCCCACTCAAAATCAGCCCAAACTCAGACCAAACCTCTTAAACTAGGCAGTATTGGTCAAATATAAACCAAGATTCTGTTACTTTGCTGCCTTTTTCTCACCTAAAATGTCTTCAGAAACATAATTTAGTGCACTGTTTAGCTGTAATACGAGAATTTGTGAGAAAACTGAAATCATATTGTAAAACTAAGCAGCAATGATCAAATATGAACCAAGATTCTGTTACCGTGTTGCCTATTTCTCACCTAAAATGTTTCCAGAAACATATTTTAACTCACTGTTCTGGTCTTCAAGATTGTTTGTTACCAGCGGGCTGCCATATTTTTTTCTTAGGCATATCAGCCAAGCTCACATTCTGTCTCTCTCAAGTGGAAGCATTTATTAGTCCCTTGTGGTGCAGTGCATTCTGATACTTATAGGTTTTCTCAGCAAATGTCACAACCATTTTTCTCTGTTTTCTCTGGTTACACAGCACCATTGTCAAAAGTATTTGCTTCTTTCTGCTGCACAGACAGCCCAGTTTTATGAAAAGATCATCTTTTCAGCGGAGAAATACTTCTTATCTTATCAGTGTTTCCTCTTTAAGGTGTCCCCATCAAAGTTTTATTCCCTTTCTCCTACTGTGAAGCTAAGACGTGGACAAGAGAAATAGACCTTTTTTCACTGTGTTTGTGAATGCGACAAAGTGAAAGAGTTCTGGCAGGAGATTAAACAAGCTCTAGAGAATATATTGGGCATCCAATTAACACTGGACCCAAAGTTTTTCATTCTAGGTTTACATCATGACAAACATCTTGCATCCAAGAAAGATATTGCTGTCTTAAATCTCTGTCTACTGCTTGCAAAAAGAGTTATCTCACTCTCTTGGAAACAGACCAGTAAATCAAAGTTCGTTAATTGGATTAAAGAGTTATCCATAACTCTACCTCTGGAAAAGATGACATACATCATTGACGGGAAACAATCACTCTTTGAAATCATTTAGGGTCCTTTCCTACAATATATGGGGAATGTTGATTTTAGTGTTGTGATGAATGTGGCGGGTGAGTTGTAACTGTAGTGGTCCTCTGCAGTTGCCTGAATTATTTCAACTCAAATTAATACTTGATTGTACTGGTATGTTCCGTGTGAACTATGTCTTTGAGTTTGATACAAGGTACAAACAATGAAAGCTTGACATGAGTATAACAATATGGAAACCCTATTTGGAAAACCGAGAAACCTCTTTTTTTTTGGTTTATTTTATTTTATTACCTATAATTTTACTATTATTGTAAGGGAAGACTTAATTTTGTTGTTGGACAATGATCTGTGTGCAGTTGCTTCCCAGTTCTTATAGGGTATTTGAATAGGGTATTTGAATATTGATAAAGTCGTGCTGGGAAAAGAAACTATGTGAAGCTATAGCTTTTTATTTTGTCTCACCAGCAGCATTTGGTTTCCAGACCAACCCCTGTCTCATACTTTGCACCCCTTAATCACAGCTCTATTAGGATGAGCAGCCTGGGCGGGTAAAGCAGAGTCAAGACCCAGACCAGGTGTTGCATTCACGATCAGATGAGGAGTTTCAAGAAGACAGGCCTAAATAACAGCAAAATTAATTCTCGAGTCGTGGGGGAGAAACACACTCGAGCTGGTTCAAGTACTTGAAACCACATTCAATTATATGTTAGTCTAGATATGGGACAATCCAACAGTAATGGAGACAGGTGGTTAAAGCGAGACCACACGCAGAGGAGGAGAGAAGAGGAAGAGTGGAGGAGTGCAAGAGAAAAGAGGGAGTGGGTGAAGGGTCAAGTACATTCAGTCAGCTTAGTTTGACTTATATGGAGAAGGGGGGACAACAATAAGTGCTTGTGTGTCAGGGCCTCGAAGGCAGCGCAGCTCTTCTGCTCCCACAATGGCCTGCTTCCCACTCCAGGGGCCTGAGCTCACTCACTAACATCACCGCAGTTTCTCCCAAAACTACATTTCATTGATGCTCTTCATGATTTGTCTGCTAGAGGAACAATTTATAAGCCGGTCAAAAGATTAAAATAGCCAAATAACGCTGTCTATTTCTCATTATAAACATCTGCAGTTGGCCTGGGTTCCTGTAAGCATTACTTGGTGGTGTTGTGGGAAAGTGACCGTTGTGAAAGCCCTTAAAAATAAGCTTTCAGCTAAGCTCAGTAACTCAGGATAGACTGGCTGACAGTCAGGACTGTTTTTATAGTTTTCTCATTCATATATTGAGTATTGTTAGAGAGGGATCTTGCCAATTGAGGTTAGTTTGTAAGAGAACAGGCCACTGACAAAGCTCAGGTAAAAACCTTACCGGCAGCAGCATTGAAACTAGTGTAAAATTTTATTTGTTTAGCTCAAAATTACACCTTTTATTCAAGGGGCTTGACAACTTTTCTGTCCTTAGACACTCAGTCATTCAGTTAAGCAAACCAAAACAAGTCTATTACAAGAAAAAGGGAAGATCTTTTCACATCTTCATTGAGCACTGAAGTACAGAAAACCCACGTACACACATCAGCTTAATCGGTCCACTACTGAGTTTATTACAGTTTGCAGCCAGAATCAATTTAATGGCATCCTAATCTCTGTATGCTCCTTTGAATGACCTAAATTTGCTTCTGTATTGCAATCCTTAAACCTTCAGACTGGGTTCAAAGCCATATCATGGGGACGGATACAGATTCAAGATTCATGAGGCCGGCTGAATGTGGATAATGTGCATCATCACCACCCGTTTTGGTACAACAGAGGCTCTGTCTTGTACATACCTCTTGAGCCAACCAGAGCACCCTCCAGAGGTCTTACTGATGCTTGCTAAACCTCAGGAGCGTGTTGAATGCTAGAAAAAGGAGAAAAGAGGAAAGGGACGAAAGAGAGACGCCCGTCTTGGTAAAAAAAAGGCCTCAGTGTTAATCAGAGATTTCCCAGAAGAGCCAGAGTCATCGCCTCGGGGCAGAGAGAGCGAGAGAACGGAGGGTAGGCACAGAGGTGAGGAAACGAGAGAAGGCTTGAATGAGAGATAGACGGGGAGACGGAGAGGAGAGGAAGGAGGCGAGGAAGGCAGGCTGCATTCCTGTGGCCACAGCTGCGGGAGCTGCAATCACTAAAATGTAGCGCTGTCTCAATGCCGGCGATTTCTGGACACGTTACAAACGAAATAAAACAGCACGACATGTCTGTTTTTTGAATCAAAGAAGAGACTAGCAATCAACATGCTGGGGTTTACACTACCTCCCTCCCTCCTTCCTTCTCTTCCTCCCTCCATCCCTCTCTCTGGCTGACTGTCATTCCCACCATGGCAGGGATGACCCCTTCTCTGTCTCTATATTTGCCCCTCTTTGTTCACCACTGGCCGGTTGGGGCAGGCATCTGAGACTCAGACCATCGATCATTGGCCTGACAGCGGGCCCCAGGCGGGGACGGCCCTGTTATTTGGACTCTGTGATGACTTCCTCAAAAAGGGGCCCCTCCTTCCCTCATAGGCCTGGCATGGCTGAGGTTTGGTTTGGAGCCTCCATACCTCTCCTGCATGTCCATAGAAAACGCATTGGATTCACTGGCCGCATGTTTGGGTCACGCTAGGGTGAGCAAGACAGATAGAGTGTGGAGTGGGAGTAAAAAAGGTCGAGGGAGCGCAAGTTGTGGTCCTGGAAGCTTCTCGGTAGCTTCTCTGGTCCCAAGGAGCACCACGATGAAGACTTTGGCAGCGGTAATAATAGAAGTAGAGGTTAACGGAGTACATTTGAAATAAGAAAACAAAAAGCAACAGCTGGAGTGCTTAATTTATCGGCGTGATCTGTCCAAGTTCTGTCTAGCAAGACATAGCAACAGTACATTATAAATACTTCAAGCTATCATTTGGACCCATGTGTTTATTTTATCTTGGTTTGCGCCCCTACGTCTTCCCACATGACAGTGTCCAACATCCTTGGAAAAGATGAGCCTAAAAATACCCCAAAAGTTCCTGCCCTCCCTTTTACTGTCATCGCTAACTGTTTTACTCCTGCAGTTTGTCTTTGCCCCTCATCCTGCCTCCTCTTTCACTCTTCAGCTCATCACCTCCTCCCCTCCTCTCTCCCCTCTCTTAGCCACAGGACCGGGATGTGCAGTTGTACTATTGCCTTGCTGCTCACATTGCGTTGTCATTACACCCAGCTATAATTGGAAACAGCAGTCTTTTTATTAGGATACATGGTGACACTGGTATCTGTCTGTTCTGATATTCCCACACTGGTTAATTTCCCCCCTCATCTGCATTCAAAAGAGCGGAGACAAGACAGCGTGACAGCAGATGGACTCCGATAGCTCTATGCAGACATACAAACACAGAAGGTTACACTTACACATGTATAATGTTATTCGGAAATTGCATGATGACTGAGAGAATCATGTAAAATTGTCTTTGTAAACCTGTAGTTGTACAAGGTAAAGTGGTTGTTTGTGGGCTAAAAAAACCCTCACTGTACACCATGTCACAGGATCAAATGTGACTTGTGGCCAGCACTGTGGTTCGTCCCTTTTAAGTAATTTTTTGTCTCTCTTTGTACAATACCAGAAAGACCTGAAATAAAGTTTTTAAATTATATTTTAAAGTAGATATTAATAGGGAAGGAAGTATTTTGTTTAATAATGATGGCAATTTGATGGTAAAAGCTATAAAGAAGCTTATTTTAGCATAGATACATCCTTAATCACATATTCCAACAAACTGAAACTTTCTGGCATACTTTCAGTGCAGTAACTGCTTGCTGTTACCCCGAGGACACTAAAAATACATTGCAAAGATGTTTTTGAGAATGCAGTCATGTCTGGAGTGTCTGTAAGAGTGCTTGGCTCTGCGTGAGGAGCCTGTCTAACAAAGGGTGCACACACTTCATTAGCACTGTCCGTGAGAAGGAAGGAATCTTACACATGGAATCACTCCTGATCTCTCTCGTCTCAGGCTACTGCTGTGCAGCGCCTGGACTCGCTGGCTTCCTTCCTTCAAAATCCTCCTGGCCCCTGCCTAAACACAATGCTCAATTTGTTCACATCCAGCGCCAAAGAAAAGGGAGACACACAAAGCATTGGAGATAAGGTTACAAACTGTCCTTGCACCCACAGGTGTGGAACTCTCAAAGCCTTCAAAACATCACCTAGTTCCCCGCCCCATGCCACCACCACCACCACTGCCACCTCCTCCTCCTTTGCTTTCTGGCAAAATGAAAGAATGGGTTTGAAGGATGGACAGATGATGATGATGATGAGGAGGATGAAGGATGAGTGAGAGCTAATAATGGAGGGAGAAAGCGAGAGTGAGAGCAGTTGGTGCGCTTAGAGGGAATTTAGTCATTGCTCCACACACACACATACACTTGCACACAGAGAGCGCTCACTCAGCTGCTATCTCACATTGCATCACGCTGCTCTGCACCTTCACACTAGCACTCGCCTTTGCTCTCTCAATCTCTCTGCCTTGCTCTGTTTCAATGGCATCAAATGGTTGGAGTTGACAAAAGAAGAGAGGGAGTGCTGCCAGCTGCCCCACTGAGGTCATTCCCACACAGGCTCTTGCTTTCACCCCACTACCATGAACATGGCCTTGACCCCATCCCCTTCACAACAATTACTTTATTCTACTAATTTACACAAAGTAACTCCACTTGTCTTTCTACAATTGCCCACTAGACACGTCTAAAGACATTCATTTCATCAGCATTTATCCTGTGAAGCACCATGGGGTTTACTGCCTTCGAAATGTACTTTTGGGTACGGCGGGCATCTTCTGTTCCCACCAGAACTGACAGTCTGGTGTTATAACCAGTATGTGGAATTCTTAACCTATTTATCTTATTACAGAAACTCTCTCTTTGTGGTTTCTCTGGTATGCAATTTTAAGGTTGGTTAAAAATTATTTGCATATTAGAAAACTGCGCTATGGAAAAATGTTTTGTCCGGCTATAGAGCATTTTCCTGTGGAATTCCACAGGGATCAATCATTGGGCCCTTTTTTATTTCTTTTCACGGATCATTGCTTGACTCCGGCAAAAGCAATTTTTTTTTGTTTTTGCTGACAACACCAATATTGTTTTATCTGGTGAACATGGGCAGATTATGAGAAAATGCCCCCTGGACAATTCAGTTCAATTCAAATTAATTCAGTTCAGTTCAGTTCAGTTCAGTTCAATAGAACTTTATTTATCCCGAAGGAAATTCTTGTGCCAGAGAATACGTCAAATTACAGTAACACTAAGTACAGTGACCCCAGGTCAGGGTCACTCACTGGGCCCAGTTTTAGAACTAAATATCTGGCAAATAATATACAAATATACATATAAGTGTTTTCATGGAGCAGAGGCACAAACCAGTGCTTAATAGAGTAACAACAGGAGAAGGATAAGTACAAGAGTTACTAAAAATGAACTAAAATAGTGGGAAAAAACTGACTGCTCTTGATAATCAATGTTAAATTGAATATGATATAACAAGAGGTAGTACTGCACATGCCAATATGCAAAAGGCCTCACCACTTCTTCTACATAGGAAAAAGACCTATAGACTTCGTAGTTTTGCCTCTTTTTTGTTGTTTTTTTGTGTCTTTTTGTCATCATTATGCATCTTTTTGTGGTCTTGGTTCTCTTTGAAGTTATTTTGAGTTTTTTTGTTGTTGTTTTGTGTCGGTTTGTAGTTATTTTGTGTCTCTTTGCAGTTCCTTTGCACCTCTTTGTGGTTATTTTGAGTCACTTCGTTGTCAGTACGAGGGCAAGGGGGCCCCTGACACTTGGGCCCCTGGGTTTTTGCCCAGTAGGCCGTTCAGTGATCAATCAATGCTGATGAATTAGAGCATCTAACATGATTATGGACTTTTAGTTGAGGAATAACACCATTTTTTCTCTAGCAATTTTCTTCGAATGTTCCTGGTTTTGGTGTTACTGTTTTCATTCTGCAAATTCAAGAAAAAGGATATAACTGAAACAACATAGCAACTATATGAGTTATTTAATCTTTCTTGTATCTGGCACTTCTTTGTGAGTCTAAATTGTTGTCATTTCCCTTCATTTGGTCAGTTGATTTCACCAGAGTGGCAGCTGTTTTTATTAGTTTTGCAGTAGAGCTCACAGTGGACGTCACGATCAGTGAACAATTTCCTCTAACAGTCATGCTCCTCCCTCGCGTTCTGCCTGCCTTTTTCTTATGTTTACCCCATCCCTCCATCCATCCATCCATCCATCCATCCATCCATCCATCCATCCATCCATCTTCAACAACATGAAGAGGGCTTTAATATGATGAGTCCTTGGAGTCCCAGCTGGACTCTGTCGTTCGCTGTCTCTACCTCCATTACTCTTCGCTATTGGTCCCCTGGGTTGTCACAGTGACTGCAGAAAGACTCTAATTGGCCGGTTGGGATGATTTTTTTCCTCCTTCTGAATAACTTGCTGTCAGTGGCGTGTGGAAAGTGTGCTCTTGTTTCTGTTTTTTTCCTCTGCTTTTGTCATGTAAGCCTTTTTACATGTACGTTTGCAAATTGCACACAAGTGAGGTAAGTGTGTTGGAATTATCACAAACTGACAACATAAATAAAAAATGCATAACCTCTCTCTATCTCTTTGTCACACAAGCACAAACACACAATTTTGGCAAACACTCGTACCTGCTCTCTCCTTGACTCGGTCACTAAGTCCATATCTCTGCTTGGTGGTGTGAACTGTAGGTGAATCACTGTTAAATATTGTCTCAGGATTTTCCCCCTTTCTTTCCTCATCTTTTTGTGTCTCTTTCACTGAAAGACTCTTTATCACTCCGCCATGAAGGCCTTTTCTTCCCTCCCTCATATCCGAAGGACAAAAAGAAAAAAGAGAGCGGAGTGCCTTTCAACAAACAGAACAATGACACTTCATCGAGATCTTTGGCCTGTGTACATTCCACAAAACTTGCACAATAACTTATCGGAGGTGAAAGGAGGAAGGGCAAAAAGAAAGATAGCTCATATGAAAGAAAGGATAAAAGGGAAAAATGTGGGGAGATAGGGGCAGGGAGGTGAAGAGGTGATCTCTGTGTATAAGAGATCTCCTGAGTTTGCTTCCTCGAACCCTCTCAGTCTCTGAGGTCATGCTGAGGTTTCTTGAATGGTGGGTGGGATGCACATGTCAACAAACTTGGTGTGTGTGTCGATGGCGATTTAACATCTCATACTTTCACAGATACGAATGCATGCGTGCGCTCATTTTTAGAAAATGAGAAGCCATTGCCCATAGACATAGAAATGTGTGAGAGCCACAACAAGTCTTTATTTCTCGCCATCGGGTTCGACTAAAGCAAAGAGCTATAAATTTACAAAGCTACATGCAACTTAATCTGAAAGTAGAGCTTGTCAGCAAACTTGATATTACAATTTAAGGCTGCTTCTTTTGGGTTGTAGTTCAAAAGAGATTAGGTATGCACCATTTAGTCATGCAGCTCTTGAGCCGGAATCAGTGGTGAGGGAGATCATTCCAAAGGAAACAGGATCTCATCTGAGCTGATCCAGATCTGAGACCAGCTCGTAAAACTGTCCCCCCTAATGGATCACCTCATTGGAACACATACACTTGCACAGCACGTACATGTACAATCACGCACACAGAGATGTAGACCCCTACTCACATGGATGTAAATGCTAATACACGTAAACCTAGGTACATGCACATAACCAAAGGCCAACACGCTCCCCCTTCGTCTAAACCCACGTGCACACTTTAACACCCTTTCATCAACACAGCTGTCCTTCTCAGAAGACAAGTTGAGATTTAAGCTCATGAATCCATAATACACAAATTCATGTAAATTGTTTGCTGAACCGTGTCATATTTGCATGTGTGTTTCAGGGCAAACAGAGCAGTGTGCACTGCTCCTAAGATGTGGACTGGCTCTCTCAGGAGAGCACACACACACATTCACACCCCCCCACACACACCAATAACATTCCCTCTTGCCCCCTCCGGCCAAGCCCAGAGCTTGACCTCTCCGTGTCACTCAATCCACCAGGCAATATTTGCTTTCGTCATCATAAATATTAAATATGTGCAGGGGCAAATATTTGGTTTTGGCGACCTCGAAGTGGTAAATGAATTAATGTATTCACACGAGGAGAGCAGGGGAGTCAGGGTGTTCTCGCACACACACACGTCCTTTCAGCTTCTCCAGCTCTTTACCGTAAAGGCCTGTCAGTGGTCACGCAGGGGAAGACCCACAACTCCTGAGGAATGGCATGAAGAAAAAAAAAAAAGAGGCAGGCGGGTGGCAAACTTTTGCTGTGGTGATACAATGTGACAACTTACATTGCGTGCAAACAGTAAGTTAATTTAAGGAATAAAAGTTCAACAGAACCCTGTGTTTCCATGTAATCTTTTTAAATAAAAAATAAGGAGAGATTGCCCAGGGAGAAATGTCATCCATAGTGCAAGTTTAACAATTGAACTTTCCCAAAAATTACAAGGACCAGCGATTTTTCTTCCTTAGTCTACCCTAAACTGCCCTACTTTGTCATGTCATGTTTTCGCAATCTCTGAAGGCATTACTGTCTTCAAGTATAATCTCAAAATGTGAAACCATCAATTGCTTCTTATGATGAACATACATTTTGCAGGCAGATTTTAAAGTATGGCATTTCTTCCTGTATTATGCTTATATATTGCAGAACATATATCGCAAAACATCAGTGCAGATGTTGATAGAGACATGGAGCAGGGATGGGGATTCTGCGAACTGCCATGACCAGAGGGGTGCTTTCACTGTATTATCCATGCTGTTGTGGATTTGTTACTATGACGTGTCTTATCTTTAGGAGTTAGTCAATGTAACACATACACTATAGACACTTTTACTGTTAGTAAGCAGTATGATGCTTTTTGGTGGGCGGGGCTTAGCTGGAGGCAAAACAATTCTCCACAGATATTAGCTAGTGCTAGCTAGCAAGTTCTGTTGGCTTGTTTTAGACAAGGACGACGATGCCAGTGGTGCATTCAGAAATACTCATTTCAAGTGCCGGAGCGCACTCTGACACTAGCTGAACCATTCGTAAATTTGTAACGCTGTCAATAGGTACTGTTCAGTTATCCAGAGCACCGCTCTCTTGGAAATGCAGAGAGCAATCTAGGCGCTCTGTCTGGGGAGATGGAGCAGCAGAGTAAATGTGTGATTAACTAAACCGTTTGTCAATTTGTATAGTATAAATATAACACTCTGTTTCATCAACCAACAGGGCTCTCATCTTAGTGTAGAGCATCAGACTGAATATACGAATGCACCATGTCAGGCCACTCACTCTCCGAGATACTTGAAATAGTAAACAATGACCAATGGGGACCAGACTGGCCGATCTGCATGCTCTGTAGGCTTTGTGGTTGATTACCGTGCCAATCTTACAAAGGAGGATGACACTTGAACTGTTTCCTCCAGTTTGTTTTGCTATTAAAGCTAACGTTTGCTAATGCACTAAATCCAACATTCCTCTTAATACCAATATCTGATTAGGTGGACATGATAACCCTTAATACACATAACTGTTAACACTTTTTCCCTAACCCGATGTGAAGTGTGCTCTGCACAGGCAAGCATTTTTGATGATCACCTCTGTCCAGTCCTCTCGTCTTATCGCATTTACGGTGATGAAATTGAAGTTTCGAGCCATGACTCCTTCGATTCTAGCACCCAATAACACAACAAGACAACATTTTAGGACTCCTACGTAGCCTACAGCCCTGTGGTGGTGAGTCTTGTTTTGCCTCCAGGTAACAAACTGATGTCAATGTGACGTCGGCCCTAAACGGGTTTAGGGTTGTTCGAAATACAGTTGGTTAAAAAAATACTATGTCGAACTAAATGTTTTAAAAATATAACACTGTTGTGATTATCAGGTTAGCAGGATGGTCAGGGGTACTCTCTGATGTAGGTGGTGTGCTTCAGAGGATGAGGTGGGGGGCTGGCGTCAAGGGTAAACTGAGAAGAGCTGGCAGAAAGGCAATCCATAGCTGACCCCGGCCTCTGTGTATAATTGTGCCCTCTGACCCAGTGAACATCCTAAATCACCAATCCAAATAGTCAGATCCCCTCAGTAAATACCCAGGGAGAAGCCCCGCACAGCACACCGCCCTGCTGCTGCCCTGGTTCTCAGGCCTGCACGGTCCCTCTGAAACCTACACACACATACATACATGGCCTCAGGCTTACAAACTGCGCTTGAGTAGCTGCTCTGTTCAGATGAGACGTGGGATCAATCCACATTCGATGCTATCATTTAAAAGTGCAGAGTCTAAATTACAAGGTGATGACCAGTCTGTTTATTTTTTTCTGTCTATCTATGGTGTCCATGTTAAAGCTGTCAGAGCAAAACTGAAAGCATTGAAGGAGGAAATCCATTTATTTTGCTTATGACTAGTTCCCTGTAAGAATGAAACTGGCAAAATTAAAGAGGACCTCATGATCTTCTGTGACTCAGTCTCCTTGAACAGAATACCCATTTTAAGTGCTCTAGTTCAGTGACCGAATCACTTGAACTACTAAACTGCCAATCTCCCTTGGCATCTACTCTGATATGGCTAAATATTTGAAGGCATGCAAGTCAGGGTTGGGTGATTGGACGAATATATTGGCTATTGCCGATTGGCTGAGTACATTGCGGTTGTTGGGTTTCATTGGGCTACTTTTATCATTTTGCTAATTTAACGGTCTACCTCCGAAGAATGAGTTAGAGACACTGATCAGCAGGCAGCTAGAACTGCGCTAAAATGAAGTGTGGAGATATAGCTGGCTACTTGAGACTACTCAGTGACAGGCCCTCGTTTGGCGAGCTAACCAGACAGCACAAGGAGCCAGCATATTTTCACATCTAACCCACTGAATTAAGGGTTTATTTTGACCAAACCAGAGCTGGTGAACAGTGGAAAGACTAACCAAGTTTTATTTTATCTCTGTCGAGTTTAACAAGGCAATTAAGCTGGTCTTGGTTTGGTGAAAGAGAGACACTTGAGCTAAGAAGGTGTATGGTTGTATTTTTCTGTTTAATAAGCAAAATAGGTGTATGAGGATTTGCTTTCATGACATTCGGGGCGCCGCACACACACCTGCGCAAATATATCAGCAATTGCTTGTTGGGTTGATGATGGTCAGAAAATTTCCAGTTTTCCACATTCGCCCAACCCTAATGACAGTTGTCTCTGAACACAAACAGAGGACACTTGGGGACACTCAGTGCCCCCTTTTCTCTACCCTGGAGGACAGGATAGCAACACTCAAGAGGATGAGGGGAATTTAAGGAGGGTGGGAGGCTCAAAGATAGTCGTTGGAGGGGTCTGAAGTAATGGACCTCCTGGAGTGCCTGACAAAGACACCCAACAAGAGAGAGATGCACTGCATCAAACCAGGGGGACAAGAGGGGTTCAAAAAGCGTTCTCCCCTGGGGCCTTTCAGCCTGGCATCCCTGCACCCTGGCCCAGCGGGGAAACAAGCTTCTTCACACAAACACAGTGGGAGGATGAGAGGATGGGACAGGGGAGTGCTACAATAGAGGGAAGCTCTTAAGGACAGTGTGAGAATGCGAAAACATGAGACACTGAATACTTCAGTCATTGTGGCGAGAGAGCGTCCGTTGTCACAAACTGATAATGGTCACGGCAGCTGCTGTACTTGAGTTCACTGGGTGGGATGCACCTTTAACAATAGTGTGTTCATCAAATAGACTTTTATCTGTGCATTCCATTATCTCATGTTGTTTTTCTTCGTCTCTGAATCGGTATCAAACTACAAGCAGTTTTTCTGTGGACTTTTTCATCTGTTCAAAGATCATCATCACTGCAGCCACTGATGAGCACTGCTCATGTAGCTGCCATTCATTAAAATTCAGTATTGATGGAGACGCCAATCCTGGTGGTGCCAAGCCAAGCTGCGCTCTGCCAAGCCAAAAACTGCCCGCGTTGTAACCCTTCCTGGCACGCCAGAGGAGAGCATAATGTGAGTCAGGTCCAACCTCTCTTTTGGGTGCCAAGAAGAACTCCATGTAACCCAAAACACTGACAGAGAGCCAGTCCGAATGTGAATGTCCTCAAAGAAAACCAATAAAACAAGACTGTCATTGTGGCATCCCGGAGACCAGACAGCTCAGGAAGGACTTTTAAAATCCACTTTGTAGTGTATACATCTATCCTTGACTGAATTAGATGGTTTACAGTACATGCAAAGATAATCCAAAAATATCCTCCACGAGCAACTGGCTTAAAACCCCAACACATTTGGTCTGTCTGTATATTTATCTTGTTTATCTGTAGTGTAAATGTCTTCCCTGTCATTCTGTCTATATATGTATCTGCCCATCTGACTGGCTGTCTGTCTCTCCATGTACCTATCTGTCAGCATGCGGCACTTGAAAACACAAAAAACCCTGTAAAATCATTTAATCAAAAGCCTTACTGAGGCCCTTCAGTGCTCCTCTAATAAATGAGAAAGTAACTCTCACTGGTGGCTGTTTGTGTCTGTTGATCTGGACATGCTGTCATTGAGTTTACTGCAAAGTGGAAAAGTCTCTATATAAAACCAAACACACACACATATCTCAGTCTCATGTGGGCAATGGGCCTCATCTGGATCAGCTAGTTTTATAACATTTACTCATCTACGAGAAAGGGAGGGCAGAGGAGGAGAAGAGTGGGGGAAAGAGAGACGCACGGAGAGATAGAGAGAGAGAGAGAAATGAGTAGTTAAGTGTGAGTGTTTCTGCTTTAAGCCTTTTAAATGACAGCGCTCTGAGGAAACATAATCTGCTTTTTGTTTTAATAGAAACATTTAATTAAGCAAAATGATCCTAACAGGTTACAGCTGTGTTTCCCACTCTCGCTTTTGCCTTTATTGCGTGTGGGAAATCCATTTCCACTTTATTCGGGCTGCCTCAGATTTATAGATTTTACAATTGTCTCCTCATACACTCAGCACTTCCTATGACTTCTGTCTTCTGCCAGTAGCCTGGCTGACAGTCGCAATGTTAAAACTCTGAATTGTAACCCTGAATCAACTGCTTGGATTTATTGTACACTGTGAAAAATGACGAGAAAGATATATTCTAGGCTCTGAAAAGTGATGAGAAAAAATAAATTCCCCAAATGATCCTGATAAGCCAAACTGCAGGTAAAATGCCTAAAAACGCTTTATAAAGAGCTTGCCTCTCCTCCCTGATAACTTAGATAAACACAGTCGTAACTTCAAGAGAATATAAGTAATATGACATCATATTTTGAAAGCATTTTAAGATGATCTGAACCACCCAAACACGGCCTGTATTTACAGTGCACAAACACTGTAAAGCAGAATTTAATATGCTCGCTACGTCTGTGTGTATTCAGCCAGAATTTAACACCAAGCCAGGCAGTATGTTCTCCATCACAATGCACTTGTGTGCTTCTAACTGTCCCTGTACACACACACACACGCGTGCACGCACGCACACACACACACACACACACACACACACACACACACACACACACACACACACACACACACACACACACACAGATTACACAGTGCCCAGCTCAGCTCAGCCCGGCCTGCTAGCCTCATGGCTGTAATTGAGAGTTAATGACGCAGTTGGATCTGTTCTTTACTTCATATTAAACAGAGCCTGCTGCTGCTGCCCGGCTGTAAAAGCAGCCCACCTCCCCTCCTCTTCCTCCTCTTCTTCCTCCTCTTCTTAAACATCCAACCCCCTCCCCAACCTCCTTTATACCCTGGCCTGCAGCCTTCCACACTCCTCCTCGTTCCCCAGTAGATGTATTTAAGCTTTTGATTTAACAAGCGATGGGGTTGTTTCTGGTGTCCAGCTTCAAGCTCCTGTACATGCATCCGGTTGTTCGCCCACATCTTCCATCCAAAACACCAATCTACTGTGACACCACACACACACACACCCTAATGACACATCTCTTAACAAAGACCCCAGTGTAGAGCTGGACGACAGGGGCTCTGACACGACCCACGCCGCAGCTACCTGATAACACATCAACCCCTCTTTTTAGGTTTTTCCTCTCCCCTCTGTACAAGACACTGGCAAAAGAGAAGCAGCAAAAGCCCCCCCTCCCAAATCTCTAGCAAAGGGGGGGCTTCTGCGACTGGCTGGCGCCAAGAACGGTGTGCTGCCCACAGTGAGCAGGTCGCTCTGGGCCTTTCCTCTATCACTGACCAGAGCAGAGGGAGAGAGAAGGAGAGAGGGGGAGAGGGAGGCAATTGCGGAGATGTTCGAAAGAGAGAAGGAGAGGGAGAGTGAGCCAGGCAGAGAAAACAAACAGGACAGAGGCTGCAGTGTGTGTCAGGTCAGCGGGGAGTTTCAGAATGTTCTCCACCGCTGTTCTCCAGAGCGAAAACTCCTGGAGGGTTATCTGCTCCTGGCGCTGTCATTTATCATCAGTCAGGAGGAGCCGGGCCACCTCTCTGGGCAACGCGGTCGACACATAAAGATTCACACACACACATGTAGAGGAACAGATGTATAAGGGGAACACACATACAGACGTGCAAGGACAATGCAAACACAAACCCCCCACACACACCATACATCCATGCACATCCCCAAAAATGACACATGCTTACTTACATGCATTCAAAAACACACGTGGCTGACAGTAGCATAAAAAACAAACAGATGTGCGGGGATAAAGTACATGTGCTGGATCTATGAATGTCATTAAAAGAGACACAGAGAGAAGTCATAAAACCCATGTGGAATGAAATATAGGCTCGTGAGCACACGCAAACAAAGTTGTGATCGTCAGGACCTCCCTGTGTTGGCCCAACAGCCCAGCAGTGTCTTAACGGGTTCCCCTGTTCCCTGAAGTACGCTGTAACCATAAAACTATAAGTTGTGTTTTGGGATGCACGTGTGAGTGTGTGCATGTGTGTGTGTGTATATAAACCTAATCCAGTGCGTGCACCTACTGCCTATGCAGCCGAGCTGTTTCAGCCAATTAACCTAGAGATTTAGAAATGTACACACAGTCACAACTCAAACACAAATTACTGCATGACAACATGCTGAGGAGCATGTTTTTGCACTTACTGTTTACCCTTACATATCAGAGTCTATCTTAGTAAAACATGGACTAACTCACCAACTAAAACCAACAACTGTCACTGGAATTCAAAAGAAACGCCCGAAGACAAAGCCCCCTCTTCAAGCTGTCTTTTTCACTCTTTGCTTAAAAAATGTCAATGGGTGCTTTCTCCTTCCTCCCTTGTTGTTTTTTCGGGGAGGCAGAGGGCTGTGGAGTATTGCTCTTGTCAGCCACCGTGAAGGCATCCCTGAGGTGTCGGTAGGGCCACTGATTTGTGTTCTCCACTGTCCTAATAGCCTCTGTCTCTTGTTCTCTCTTTATCTGTCTCCCTCTGTCTCTCTTGATCCCTTCTCTCAGCAGGCCGGTCTTGCATAACCATTTATTTTACAGATTTTTTTTTTTCTCTAAAGCGCCTGAAGGGTTTAATTATGTACATAGACAACCCCTATAAACTTCTATTCTGAGGACTTTTTATTGACTTTTGAGCCAGGCTACCCTCCGGCATTTCAATTAACCATTTATAAGAGAAGAAACTACAATTAAATTAAAAGTTTCTATAAAGAGGCTGTCACATCATTTCCATTCTTTTTTGGAAGATGGCAGGCTTTATCTAAATGAGATGGTGTGGATATGTGAAACAGCTGGAGCGGGGTGCCTCATTTAAACAAGGGAGGGGAGGAAGGAGGAAAAAGATCCGACAGAAAGAGGCATGGAGAGAGGAGGAGAAGAAGGAGCAGGAAAGGGGGGGGAAAAAGACGTAATTAAAAAGTGAATGGAAATGAAAGATTGAGAGGGAGAGATAGCTGTTGCAGGGCAGAGCAGGAGGGGTGAGAGGGCCGGCCGCAGGGCCAGGCAGCACTGACCTTGCTACTTAGGCCCTAATTACATGTTGTGAAACTTTAGTCGGCTCACAGTCATCTGGCTGCACTGGGCCTCCCGGAGCACAGACAGACAGAGAAATTACAACACCATTACACACACTTTAAAAGAGACAGAAAGCGAGAAAGAGAGGGAAGGAGAAGTGTGGGGAGGGGGGAAGCTGAAAAGAGAGTGAGGGAGAGAAAGAAGGAAGGGAAGCTGATGTCACTTGGCGTTTTTTGAGAGAGAGTAACAAAGCGCGAGGGCTCTCCTTTGTACGCTGCTGCTGAGTGGAGCACTGGTATTTTTACAGGCCTAAAGATCTGTGCACTCATAACAATGTGGGTACACAGCACTCAGCAGGGGTGCCTCTGTGAAATATGCCCCTCCGCACCCTCCCCTCTTTCTCTTAATATCCTCCATCCACAATCTGGTAACCCCCCCCCACCACCACCCCTTTAACACACACACACACTACACTTCTGTAGCCATGAGGCTGCATTAAACAAGGCCTACAACCCTGAGCATATCAAACACTACACAACCACACACACACTCGCAGTACATGCATGTGCACATGCAGCTCTTTTACACACCAACACTTCATAGTTCTTGACTCACTCTGAGGTGAATGCGGGTTTGGGGATTGTATGTGATTGTGTGTCTGTGTGTGTGTGTGTGTGTGTTGGGTTGGTGGTTGGAAAGGTGACATCTGGGAGTCACATTTGCCCAAACTTTCATCGACCTGCCCCGCCTCCTCCCTCCTCATTCCTCATCACCCACACACTTACTGCCCGGTTCGGTGTGCCCGCCCCGCGACCTTGAGTCCAACTTTGGCAGAACGTGAGCCGTGCCAGCACCTTCTAAATCTCTCTCGCCTCCATCTCATCCTCCGTGCTTCTGTCTCGCCTCCTTTACTCCATCTCTTACTCCTGACCTCTTTTGTCCTCTCCTTCTCTCTTTCTCTTACCCCGACAGAGTGTCAGGGGGATTTGGCCCCCCGAGCGATGCATTGTGGGAAACCTAGGTGGACCCTGGGGTGCAGAGGTGGGAATTCCAGCATGCAGCAGAAAACCATGGGGGGTGTAACCAGAGAAGGAAAGTGTTTTACTCCACAGATTTTCAGTTTTATTGGTTCAGTGTGCAGTGGGCCAGTCACACACAGACACATCCAAAGGCACACACACACATGCACACACTCACTCACATTTCAGATTAACTAACTGTAACAAACAAATGAAATGCTCCAGTGTTGTGGATTTGCCTAGAAATGTATTTTCTGGTTTGTCAGTGACTATTTAATCCTGACCTTTCCTTCTGTCGTCCCTGTCTTCATCAACACTAACACACCTGAGTGTGTGTGGTATTCCTTTTCACAAATGTTTTCATAAAAAAAGTGGTTGTGTTGTTGGTTTTTATGATGCATTATACACTGCAATATGTGGTTTGTAGGTACTGTGGCTGCTGAGGTACCAGCATGCTAATCTGATCTTTTTGCCTGGTCTGTGTTCAAGCCAATAGAAAGAGAAACGTTTAAGATAATAACAACAACTGAAATGGTTGTTTAAAATTACATTAGATTTTTTTTAATTCATGCAGATCTAATGCAGTGTACACTAGAGATGAAACTGTATGAACATTTCACATGATGATTATAGTGACCAAATTATCACTATTATCAGTATTATCACGGTATTGTTAAAATGTGCTGAATGTAGGGGCGCCCAGTGGCTTAGTGGGTAGAACAGGCGTCCTGTATACAAAGGCGATGTCCTTGCCGCATTGGCCACGGGCTCGATTCCAGCCTGTGGCCACCCGCTACATATCATTGCCTCACTGTTCTATCATATAAAGGCAAAAAGCTAAAAAAAAAATGTGCTGAATAAGTACTGACACACACATTGAAATTATTTCACTACATTTTCTGTTAAAAAGCGAAATAAAATTAGCATGTAAACATATGAAAACTATATTAAATGTTGATTAAAATTAAAAATAGCCTGTCTTTCAAGTGCTTGCTTGAGTGTCTGTGTCACTGTAGATGAGATCAAGGGATTAGTAGCATCACTGCCTGCTGCATGCCCACTCAAAAACGGGAATAGCATAACAAACCCAAAGCATGGTAATCGGACACGGTTTTAACGATAATTACCATTTAAAATGGTAATACTAACTGTTGGTAAATTGACTATGATTTATCGTGAGCCTGGTAACCGTTTCATCCCTTGTGTACACAGATACATTTCTATTAAAAACTGTCTTGACCCTCTTGACAACGGCAGTTTAAGAGATAAAGCTGTCCGACTTATTGTGCATAATCAACTGATACTGGAGAAATTCTCATACATGGGTCGGTGATATTGATTTCCATCAATAACAACTTTAATCTGGACAGATCAGCAGCTGAAACCAGTTTCCAGAACTAAATATTAATTCATTAGTTTAATGTCTAAACATGGTGTGACTAAGTTAGTCTAGAAGTTATATAAATGGAGGGATTGTAGATTAAAAACAAAATCATTTTTAGCTGATACTTTACAGCAGCTATTGTTGAAACAAATGCATCGTAAAACACTGTGAGATTAAGACTTTGCACAGCTGAAAGACAACTGTTTCCTTAGCCGAACGGGCAAAAGAGTAACTCTGTGTGTTCATGAGTGTGCATTGATTAGTGCTTTCCTACTCGCACTCATTTCCTGATATTAATTGGTGGGGTGAGGTCTTATCTCTGGCCGATCGCCCGTCTGAAGGCAAAGTGAAGCAGAGACATGAGCGTCAGGGCAAGAGACAGAGGAGTCGCTGGAGTGGGCAGGATTGCTATCTGTAATCTGTGATCAATCTTGGCTGAAGTGGCTGGTATGAGAGGGAAGTAGGGTCGACCCCTGTGCCCTCCCCGTCCACCCCTCCCCTCTCCACCTCCTTCCTTGTCTCAGCACCCCCCTCCCCTCATCCCAGGGGTGGCTTGGTCAGCCCTGAGGGGAGAACATGCTGCAGAGCAGGCAGACAATTTTCAGGCTGACTGCTTTTACTTTCGGCCCGACCAGGGCCTCATGAAAACAAACTGACAAAACAAAGGACAGCAAATTAATGACCCGTGCCCCCCCTCTCCAACCCCAACCCCCGACGATTGACTCCTGGCTTGGCACGTCCCTACCCTTCCTCCCCTCCCCTCCTCTCCTTCCCCCCCTTCTCCCCTCCTGTCCTGACTTTTGATCCCCACCAAATCACGCATGCACAGACACACATATCTGGACATTGACACACTGACACACACATACACACACACGCTACCACCATCACCCTCTTCCTTAACTCTGTGACCCGTGGCATCTGGTTTAGATTGTCACAGGAAGAGAGAGACAGAGACACAGAGGAAAAGAGTGTGAGTGTGAGTGTGAGAGAGAGAAAAGGCCTCTCTGTCTGTGTCTGGACCTTCATTATCATGTGTTAATATTAATGCAATTTGAAAAAGAAACAGACATGGAGACACACTGGGTGAAGAGGGGCTTGTCTGTACTGAGTGGAACAGCATGCTCTGAGTCCAGACATGCTTCCAACCCGCAAGTCTCGTGCAAGGCTGCATTCCCTGAGACAGGCACTCCTCATACACTGTCACTTCACCACAAGGCTTCAAGCTGTCATTAATACAAAAGATATGATTTGAATGGGTCTGACATGACAGTTGCATTTGCTTTACAATGTAATGAAATATATTCTTTGCAGGCCACAATCACTTAGCTTTTTTTTTTGCAACTTGTTGCTCTGTATGCTTTTATTGAACTTGAAATGTCTGCATGTTGCTTTTCACACCCAGTGCCTTTGTATTTGTTGTTGCTCAGCACTTTTAAACTTGATGCCTACTGCTGCGTTCACATGGAATGACTGAGATGGTAGATGTCAAACCGGATATCATGAAAGTGGACAAGAGCTGGATGGTAAAATTAGGTGAGGCTAGCAAAGAATACTGGCAACCATACTGGTAGATGCTAATGCTGTTCAAAGTTAAACTATTTTAAATTTTTGCCGCCCTCCACGATGGAATTTACAACCGGATGTTATGTAGCACCTTCACAGACGGTGAAAATACACAGGTGTTCTGGACCAGTGAGTCTCAACTGGTGGGTTGTGGTCCAGAAGTGGGTTGCGGGCCTATTCTTAATAGCTTCAGTAACCCATAATTTGTTCCTCTTTGGTCATCATTCCCAGAATTTTTAAAACACTTGAGTTGTCCAGAGCAGTGGTTCCCAACCAGGTGGGTTGCGGCCCAGAAGTGGGTCGTGGGTCCATTTTGAATGGACCGCAAGTGACTTGAAAACATGTCTAGTTTGTAAAAAAACACACTCTATTTTTAACTACAGTACATTTTCAGCAAAGAGCTTTTATTTTGAAGTGCTATTTTCTGCTGTAGCATGAGTGACGAACCAACAGCTGCTTGACAGAGACAGCAAACTAGCTCAACAACATGGCCAAACGGTATGACGCTGAATGTATTAAACTGTGTGGACCTTGAACTAATGACTAAGGACAAATCTGGACCCCGTGGCTGGACCAGTTGGGGTCCAGTGCTCTACACAGCATAATGGGTTCTAATATACCCTATAAAGTGAAAGTTAAAAGAAGGGAACAAAAGTAGCAAAAGTACAGGATAAAATGGAAATGTGACATTGTAAGAGACACAATGCGTCAATATAAGTTACTTTAAATATAATTTCCAGACATTATACAAAACTTAGATATTGTACAAAAATGTAAAAGGACTAAAATGCATGTATGTTAAATTTTGATGATGACGCTCCCTTTAATTTTGTAATTTAAGCCATGTGCAGTTTAGTTAAGCAGGGAGCTGCGTTTTTGTACCGTGTAACTGGGTGTAATTTCAACTTTTCAGTACATATTTTAAACTGTATTACATCTCCTGTCATTTGCGTCAGACATAAGTTACTGTGCCTACAGCTAATTTTTGATATTCAGAGGAAATGCTACTACAGGCCTATTTCCAAACAGCGGCTAAAACTTAATTAATCAACAGCTACTAATGATGTGTGAAGGTGTGTGTGTTGATAGGAAGCTGGATAAATATGGCTATGATTGTAGATGATGCTATTGTTCTCAAAGCCTCTAGGGTCAAACATGTACACAATCCTGGCATCATCAGTTTGTGAATGCAGTAAATCAAGATATACATATAAAGACACACGTGCAGACAATCAAGCACACACCAGATATTAGCAGAATAATTAGAGGAATGGTGTAACATACATGGAGATCTGATTAAAGTACAGATTAAGGCAGATCCCTGAGCTGTCTTTGACATGTGGTGAGCACTTTGTGGGAGCAGCTTCAGGCCATTCTCTGGACTCACCAGAGCAAAGCCAGAGTCAGAGCGCCAAGGTCAAACTGTCTGTTCATACTTCTCATCGCCACCTCCCTTCTGTCAATGGAAAACACATCTAGAATATTTTTTAAAAGAAAGAGTGGAGAGAGGAGACAAATATAATGCGCACTACTGTCTTAAAAAATTGCTGAAATATGTTGCAAGCTTTGCACGTACCTGCACCCTCTCGAGCATTTGCAGAGCTACTTAGGAAAACTTCCATATGGGTCAATCCACAATTGCACATAATTTGAATGCTGGCCCTTTCTGTGTGGAGTTTGGACGCTCTCCCCGTTTTCACAGGGGTTTTCCTGTGGGTGCTCCACTTTCCTCCCACAGTCCAAAGATGTGTCACTCACTTAATATTTTAAATCGTGCATTGTAATGAAGGTGAGTATGGTTCAGAGGATATGGTTATTGATGAATACATCAAATAGTTTTTGATTGATTGACTTTCCACCCATAAAATGTCATAAAACAAGCAGCAGCCAGTTACAAGAGCAGTTTATCTTTACAAAAAACAGTCCAGTAACCAAAGGTGTCTAATTTACAATGAATTTAAATAAAGAAAATTTGAGACTGAGAAGCTGTGACCTGTAAAATGTGGTATTAATGAAAGATATACGGTTAACTTATTGGTTTATTACTTTTAAATCTTTGAAGAGAAATGCATATCTATGTTATTATATTTCTGTCTTGTCTGAATCCTTCAGAATGATTAGTATCTTAACATTTGATTAACATTAACGCCTTTATTTATAGTCAGTCTAAAATTTTACGACGCAGTCTAGGAGAGTAATTTGCGATATAAAAGCTCCTTATGGTTGTATATTCTCGTGAACCAACTACACACATACACATGGTGTACAAGTGACGATACTGAGGTTTCATTAAGAGTAAAAGACAATCGCTGGGTGAAAGTGTGTAAATCACATAATTATATTCAAGTACAGTGATTTAAAGTTTACTGTGCTGCCTCCTAGATCAGATTAGTGTTGATTTGTGTGTTAACCTTGGTGCGGACTAAAAACAATACGCCCGAGTTAATGATGTTGACAGGTCTGATTCAGTGAGAGCAAGTGACAAAGAGAGAAAAACACACACACTCACACACATGGACGCACACACATTCCTGTGGGATTAGCCAAAGGACTATGAGCATTTCATCAAGTGTTTCCCATTCAAACAGGCTCGAGAGCAGATCCTTGGAAAAGCTCAGGTCAGCGCCCTGGCTTTTGGTTATGGCTTAATATTTAAACTGGGAGCTGGATGGATTGAAAGTGAGCGTTATCAGTCATCGCCGTATTAATAAGGCCTGGTAAGCCAGACAGCGTGTGGATATCGGTATCCACACACAGGCTAAAACAAATACACTCGCTCGCTCAGCCTCCCCTCGTGCCTGTCTTTCTGTCTGTCTGACCCCTATGAGGTAACTGGTCACTGCAGCCAGATTTATGGCTAATCAGTCTATATCGGCAGCAGTCTGCCATGGACCGGGCCAACTTTAGAACATTACACATTACCACACAGGGAGGGAGTGATGTCAGTATGAAGAGAGGAGATGGAAGAAAGAAAGCACATGGAGGGGAGGAAGGACAGGAGTGAGTAAGGCAACGATGGAAGACAGATAAAAAGCTGAGGGGAGTGATTGAGTGGTGGAAGGACAGATTTAAGGAGGTAGGGAAGGAGGTAGGGAAAAAGGATGTAGGTGTTAGGGAGGGGGACACACTCTGCCCCCCTCTTTCTTTGCCATTAGACCCCTTGCTCATTAGTCAGTCCTTGTCGCTAAGGCATTGACATCTCCCGCCATTCCGTATAGAGCTATTGATCTCTCACAGTACTCACATACGCAATTCAAATCACAACAAATATATTCCTTTAGCACTACTTATCTTACTCACGCTTTGTGTGTGTGTGTGTGTGTGTGTGTGTGTGTGTTCATGTGTGTGTGTGTGTGTGTTCATGTGTGCAGGAGTGAGATAAAGGAAATGAGGTAAAGTGTATTTGTGCATGCCTTCATTTGTGCAGCAGCATCCAATGCACATGTGTGTACTTGCATTTGAATGTGAGGCTGAGTTCAGAGTCTCCTCTCAGTATTGGGTTATATCTTTATGTCCTAACTGCAATGTTTCTGTTAAACGTATTGACAGCTGCTGATACTTCTGTCAATACTATTGGCCATTAGTCTGAGAATGAGGTCAAAGCTTTTGTCAAGGCGAGGTCAATGACCTCACAGTTCATTTAATGAAAACATGACCACGAGGGGACCCTGGGAAACCCTATCAATACATGAACACTAAATTGCAAGCAAGCATCTGAAACAAGTTTGTATTTTTACTCTTACCTTAATATATAAGAAATTATATATTCTATTCATTCAGCAACAGGTGCAAAGATTACAAACTAATTAAAAACAGGTGGACTGCAGAAGTCAACCAGTTATTTATAATATTTTAATTTGAAACAACTGTAAATAAAATTCTACTTCATCTTCTTGGTGGCATGGTGGTACAGTGGTTAGCATTGTCGCCTCACAGTAAGATGGTTCCTGGTTTAAACACCTGTGTGGGGGAGCCCTTCTGTGTGGTGTTTGCATGTTCTCCCCGTGTCAGGTACTCCAGCTTCCTCCCACAGTCCAAAGACATGCAGGTTAATTGGTGACTCTAAATTGTCCGTAGGTGTGAATGTGAATGGTTGTCTGTCTCTATGTGTCAGCCCTGTGATAGGTCTGGCAACCTGTCCAGCGTGTACCCCGCCCTATTACCCAATGTCAGCTGGGATAGGCTCCAGCCCCCCTGCGACCCATAACAGCATAAGTGATTATGGGAATGAATGAATGACCACTTTAACCCTGACTGGTGACCCAGTTGTTGTTAAAAGCTACAGTAACCCGTAATTTGCACCTCGTTGGTCATCATTCCCAGAATTTTTCAAACACTTTAGCAGGTGGTTCAAAACTGCTGGGTCATGGTCCATAAGTGGGCCTCGGGCTCCCTTCCGAATGGACCACAAGTGACTTGCAAACGTGTCTGTTTGTATAAAACACTCTATGTTGAAGAACAGTGAATTTCCGGTACAGAGCTTTTATTGTGAAGTGCTGTTTCCCGGATAAGTGCATAAATATCATACAACTACTTGAGAGAGACAGCAAACTAGCTAGAAGAGATATCTAAACTCAAGCATGGCCCTGAATATATTAAACTGAAAGGACCGTGAACTAATGATTAAGGAGAAATCTGGACCCTGTGGCTGGACCAGTTCAGAACCGCTGGCTTAGAGTGACTTCCGCTGAAATCTTCTCAAACCAGGCCAACATTTTATCTTAGTCGATTCCACATAATCTCTAGGAAATCCTCCCACACATGGAGTTACAACAGAATCAAAGTAGCAATCAGGATCTGGGCGGATGTCTTACGATGCCCCTGTCCCCTGTTTTCCTCTCTACTACCACTCTGTAACGCCACTGCAGCGGGCCAGTCTGCGCCGTCTGACCAAACCACAAGCACACGGTCACAGACGGATTCCTCCTAAGCCCCTACAGAACAGCCACCAACCGCCAGCCATCAAATTCCGCCACCACATAACCACAAGCCAACCGCTGAAAGTGAAAGTGAAACTGTGGAGGAAGGAAGGAAGGATAAGAAAGAGAAAAGAAGAATTGGGGGAATGACTGTAACAAAATAAAAATAGACAAGAGCAATAAAGAAGTAAAAAAAGAAACAAGTGCAACGTTGCTTAAAAAAGTCTTGAATTTCATCTCTTTCTCACCATCGCTATCTTTATAACACAGTCTGTGTTCACATTCAGCATTTCTCTTTCTTCAGCCTTTACACATGCACATCCATGGTCACCGTACAAAAACAACAGAGAAGACAGAGCGAGCTCCAGGGAGCAGCACCATCCTCGCCATCTAAACAGCCAAACACCCAGGCAATATGCTAATCAGCTTCCTAATGACCGCCGCCACTTAGGAACTGCTAATTAAAACCCATTTGATTCAAAGACACTTATCAGGCTCTAAGAAAAAAAAACAGCTAAAATTTCCCAGGAAGGCAAGCAGAGTTATGGCCACCTTTGGTATTTGTCAAAGCCCTCCCACTCCTTCCCCCCTTCTCTGCCCTCCTGTCTGTCTCTGTCTCTCTGTCCCGCGGCTCGATTGCCTCTAATGGACGTGCTTTATCTAGGCTGACCTAACCATTGTCACAGGGAGCAGAATTTGTGAGCTTTTAGAGTGGGTACACTCATCGATGTGCTGGGGGTAGGGGGGGCGGCGGTGACTGGGAGTAAGCAGTGGGCGCGAGGAGGGGGTTGCTTGGCAAGTGTCCATCCATGCACTCTCCAGGCCACTTCGTTAGCCACCGCATACACATCTCCCTGTCCCCCTCCTCTGTTCTCAGCTATGCAAATAGGATGCCAGTTAAACGCTGAATGAGGAGTGAGATATGAGCTTTCTACTCATCTGTGGAATGGACAGCACAGACGGCAGAGCGGCAAATGCACCGCTTTGGGGTCTTTCAGTGGAACTTCTAATTGGAAAATCATGTTTATGTCACAATCTTGGACCGTCTTTTCTCCCACGTGTTTCATAAGTTTAATTTCTCACATTTTCAGAGAGAAAGAGGCAAGGAATTGGGCTTGAACTGACCAAAGGAAAAAAATCTGGGAGCAAGTTAGAGATAGAGTGAGGCAGTGAGAGTTTGCCCCCTCAGCGGAGGAGAAACCGGATAGGGCCACTTTAAAAATCGCTTAACACGCTCGACACAAAAGACAGCTGAGAAACTTGAGCCGTGTTTGATTTGAGTGTCAGGGTGGGAGGCACTAATCTGTGGACATGGCGGGCACAGGTGGTGAAACAATCAAACAGCCTTGCACTTATATCACATACACACACACACACACACACACACACACACACACACACACACACACACACACACACGCACAAATACTTAGGTATGAAAACAAAAATGGCAACAAGCAGAACTGTTTACACAACCATACTTTCATGCCCATAAATGCACATAGTGAAATATACATATGGGAAAACACATGCACACACACTCACTACAAGGAACACACAGAAGCACACACGTGCATGTCCGCAGCGGGCTGAATTGCTATGGAGCGTGGTGTTGTTTTACTGGGCCAGATAAAGACAAGGTGGATCAGATTCCCAGCTCCTGTTTCCCTCTCCTGCCTTTCACCTTCTTTTTTATGTGTCAGTGGCACACGCCCTGCCTCGGTGATGGAGCACTGATTGAAAAAAAGCGCATAGTAATGTATCTAAAAGGGAAAACGGGGGTATCCTGTTGTCTTAAACAGCCGTGTCACATGTTTTAACACATCATGACTGGCCTCTCACTCTCAGCTTTCCTGTTTATCTGATATGTACTAGGGATGTAAAAAAATATCAATACACTTAAGTATCGCAATGTTATGTTTTGTGATATTGTATTGATCCTTAAAAACACACTTCTTTTTTAATTAATAATTTAAAAGCAAAGATTCGTGAGAATGGTTCACTTTGTGTTGGGTTTAAATCTGACCGTTAAATAACAGTAGTGTTGTACTCTATCCTCAGCAATTGGTTCGTCTTTTGTGTCTTTTTGTTGGTAATTATTTTGTCTTTTTGGTTGTTTTGTGTTTTTTTGTAGCCGTTTTGTGTCACCATGTGGATGTATTGTGTCTTTTTGTAGTCGTTGAAACTCTTAAGATAATATCGTGTCTTTTTTGACCATTATGTCTCTTTGTAGTTGTTCTGTGTCTTCTTATAGTCGTTGAGTCTCTTTTAGGTAATTTTTTCTGTATTTTTTTGGTTGTTTTGTTTCTTTCTAGTCTTTTTGTGTCTCTTTGTAGTTCCTTTGCATGTTCTTTGTAGTCTTTGTGGTTGCTTTGTTTCTTTCTGTAGCCTTTTTGTGTCTCCATGTGGATGTATTGTGTCAGCAATCGTCTCTTTCACTGCAATGTAACAACATATTGTTATTATAAACACAAAGAACACAGAAAACAGGCCGAACCTTAAAGGGCACACAGCAAGCTCTTACAAATTAGATAAAAAAAAAAAAAATCATAGCCCCTGTATTGTGATGATATTGTATTGCCAGATTATTGCCAATACACAGCCCTAATATCAACCAAAATACAAGAAATAAATTATAGCTGCTGCGCAGCGATGGGTCGGGTCCAGGCATTTTTAGGTAATTCTGAGCAACAAGCAGAAGAATAGGAAGACATCAAGGAAGTTGATATTACAATCTGCATTTAGCATCAGCGGAGTCATTTTGCAGGTTGCGTCATCTGGAAATTGTATTGCAGCAATTGAAAAGTAAAAGTGGTTGAATATTGGGATAAATTTGCAAAGTACACTTTTGTATCAGTGGAAATCACTACACAATAATAAATAAATAATTGTTGGTGATTTGTTTTTAACAATAAGTGCTTTGCTTCACAAGAGAAAATCTGATTTAAAAATACCACTCTTAAAGTGACTGCAGTTGTTCTGAAAATATACATATTGCATCTAGACAGCATTGAGATGTTGGTAATTTTTTTTTTAAATATATTTTTGGGGCTTTTTTGCCTTTAATGGAAAGTGAGCATCGCGACAGTCAGGAAATGAAGAGACAGAGAAGGGGATGACACACAGGAAAGGGCCTTCCAACGCAGGATTCAATCCACAGCCGCCTGCATTGAGGGCTGTATTTTCTTTCATGGACCGGCTGCTCTACCAACTGAGCTAAACACCGCCTCCATGTTTTATTTTTAAGAATGATTGATTTGCTTCATAAGTAAATAACTGTTGTGTAAAATACCATTCTTGCGTTGATTCTGATATGTATTCGTCAAACATAATCTACCATGACTCTAAAATTTTATACATTTGTTTCTCAAAGACTCTTTGTAGTTATGATGTGTCATACTCATCCCCCTTGTTGGGTCTTGAACCCAGAGTCCTTAGCACTGTGATCCAGCTCCTAACTCACTGAGCTAATTGTCTGGAAGTGAGACCTGGTGTGTGGCTTCTCAAATAGACTCAGGAAGTCACCGACTGGGCTGCAGTTGTTGTGGCAGATTTCAGAAATAGTCAAAATGTCACAAATTCTATTATCTAAACAAAAATCTGACAATATATAAATTGCATGTAGACAGCATGGACATGTTGGTGATTTGTTTTTAATGATAAGTGTTTTGCTTCACAAGAGAAAATGTGATGTTTAAAAATGCCACTTTTACATTGACTCCAGTTGTTCCCATGAGAGCAGAATTCAAAATGTTCTAGAAAATTCAGTTTTGGAGATAAAATTCTGATATTTGCCAAACTTCATCAAACACAACTCCAAAATATTGTCAGTTTTTTTCAGGAAGATTGAAAATGTATTTAGCAAGAATTGGATGGTATATGTTTACAGTAGTGTTTACAGTCAAACATTTTCATGCACTGTAGGCTCAATTTTTGATAAATCAAAAATCTGAGAAACAAGTTTTGTGGAGGACAGTCTGGAGATGCTCTCTAGCAAGTTTGGTGACAATTAAGCAAAAATTGTGGGAGGAGATACGTTTTATAAGTTTTACAGTTTTTGAAAAAAAACTGAGTGACGGACTTCATAATTTGTAATGAGTCTAAATGGACAAAAGTTTCTGCAGTACTGGGGCTACATTGTGGTGAAGTTTCAAAACTGTAGCATGTATCGTTGGTTTGGTAAGAATTTTTAAAGTTTTTAAATTTAAACGTTTATTGTGCCCCCCCCCAGGAGGGGGAGGCACATGTCCTTGGAATTGAGTAAATCTGGCATGGGGTCGGACATTTCTGTAAAGTTTGGTGAGTTTTTGCCCATGGGAAGTACGATTTCCTCGGAAGAAGAAAGAAAGAAAGAAAGAAAGAATTCTTCCAATTACAATAGGGTCCTTGGCTGCTTAGCAGCCCGGACCCTAAATATAATTTACCCCTGCATAATACCAAGTCACTTCAGAACACCAATCTTAGCCTAAAACTTACTAAACCTACTAACTCAATATCACATATACCAGGGATGCACGTTGTTTAACAACAATTTGGCCAATAATTAATACTGATACCGCTGTTTTGTTGTTGTTGTTTATTTTGTTTTTGTTACGTATTCCCCCTTTTGTGCCAGGAAAACAAAGCCATTGTAATAAAAATAACCAACTGTTTTAAAGTCATTCAGCCCTTCATTACACTACCTTTGAATGAGCACAAAATTCCCCCATACACATCTATGAAGTGAACTTTAATACAACTGTCTTTGCCATGAAAAACATCTTTGAAAAATATTAATAACTGCTTCAAAAACTTTTTTTTTTACTGTATATATATCTATTTTATGCTGCTGTCAACATCAACAAATTTTAAACAATTTTCTAATCAAAAACTACATTTTACAAATCAACATTTGAACTCACCATGATAATGTTATAATTTACCTTCGCCAGATACTACTGAATACTGAATAGAGCTTGAACTCATCATATTGTAACTTCCTGCAACCTGTGTGAGCTGTTAGTTCCAGCCACCAGCTGCTAACATCTAATGTTAACTAGCTCTCCTCCTGCTGATGTCAACAGTGATTTGTTGTTCACAATCCAGTATTATCAGGGAAAATAAGGGTACATCCCCTGATGTGTTGATATTTAGTTAACTGCATCCTTCGTCCCCATGGCATCCCAAAGATCTCTCTTCGTCCTGAACATGCTTTCTAGTGTCCCTGGGACGTCATTAGTTTGGAGCCCTGCTTTTTAGCCTGTGCAAAGTTGATGTGACACAACAGAAAAACATTGGCTACTGAAAATGTTAAATGTTGTCTTATTTACTGATAGGCAAAGTCAACAAGACAGATATCGTATGATACTTATGTTTGGCTGATAAATCAGTGCATCCTTAACGCTATGTGTCAACATTAGACAATCTGAGTTAAGTTTGAAGGATGAAAAGAACCAAATGTGCTTACAGGCGAAATGCTAAAAATAACACTATTAGAGACATCTTCCTGATGCCACAGCCTGTTATTTATAATGCACATCTCAATTGTCTCTATAAGCATATTCACACACACGTATAACACACACACACACACACACACACACACACACACACTGCATGTCTGTCTACAGGTACTTATCCCTATATCAACATAATATGACATTTATTGGCATCACCCTCACCTCTGAGCAGACACAGAGAACAAGCACAAGCAAATGCACAGCCAGCTTATGCATCTCAGCCCGGTTGTAATACAGCCCACGCCTCTGCTATTCACGCAACACGAAACCTATCATAGACTGTCAGGTGGAGTAACTTGAACGCCAGGTATTATTTGCTAATCTTATTTACACTCTGAAAGTGAGCAGTGGAGTGTAAATCTTTAGTCGTATCTGGGCAGGCCTCCACTTCACACATAGGTATGTCGCTGCTAACAACTTTGCTCAATAAAACGGAGCCAGCGATTTTGCATTTCTGCTCGTTTTTATTAAGTGAGTCCAGCTTGATGTATTGGAAATGTTGTCTGTTGTGCAGTGACCACACAAATCACAATACGTGATGTTTGATTTTTTATTTTTTTTTTCAAATTGATTGACTTAAATTTTTTGATTGATTACAGCTTTATCGTTATTTCTCACAGAGCGCCATTGAGAGAGATTGGGTGTTACACAAGAAGAGAAGGGGGTCTTCCCTAGAGGACCTCCCCCCAACTCATACATTTACACACACCACACTCACACACACACACATACACGTTTTGCCCTCAGGCCAGTTTCTGTAATGGGATCCTCACTGTTATTTCTGCTGAATAAAATAAATCCCACTAATTAACATGTTAACATGATTGATGGGCCTTGATTCTGCAGGGAGCAGGGAACGTCTGTCTGCACTCAAGCTGCCCTGCTGCTGCCTGCACACAGACTGACACACAAAGAAAGATTCAGGGAATGAGACATACACAGGAGGAAATGGAAATATGAAACATTTCAGACTTTCACAGGAAATTCAAAAAAATAGACCTGGGTCCATATGTGTTAGTGACTGAACATAATTTCTGACCACAGACCTGTCTGCTCCTTCTTCACAAACTTTATGAACACAAAAGAAGGCATTTTACAAAATTTCTAATTGTCATTTCCTGTTGTTAAACTCAGTATTTGCGAACCACGTACACAACAGTAGACATCCTGTTACTGGAGACGCATGAGAAAAGGCATTAAATAAGAGCAAAGTTAACTGATATGGGCAGAAGACATTAGCACCGTTCACGTTTGACAACCAAACAAGGAAGTAAGGTGCGACATTGTTCAGAGTGGGGACGTGACGCGGGGAGCAATCAGAATCTAATCTGTCTGCGAGAGAACTCAAAGACCGAGGATACATACAAATGACCCGATAAAAACCCTCAAACAGACATTCAACATTCAAAGTCACCTTAAGAGGAAGGCGGTAATGGAAATGCTTGAATGTTAAATAACTGTGGGTCACACCACACACATGTACACACCAGGCAGCATGTGAAAACTGTTTTTTAGTCATATAAAAAAAGGACTATGTGAGATTTTGATCCTGATACCATTTAAGGTACTAGAGATTCTGAATGAATCTAGCTCTAATTAGGTACAGTTACATTCATTAATCTTGTAGGCTGTGGGTGCTTATTCAAATATGACATCAGACTCATACCATCTGGGTATCCTTGCCCAACACATCTTTGACCTATCAGGTCCACAATCCATTGTTAGTTTCTTGGCCTCACTAGGTAGGTGAGTAAAGCACTGTATTGACAGTTGAGCACTGTACAATGTACCTGTCTGTCTGCCTCTGTTTCCCGCCAGCCTTCCTTTCTTTGAGCAGTTCTGGGAACATTGTGAAGTGGAGGGGCTGTCAGGGGGCTACGCCCGCTGTGCCCGCCCATTCTTTATGAATGAATTAATCAATAGTGACACTGCACTACATGCTTTTTCCTTCCTCATTATTTTAATTAGCCGTTTATATGGATGCCCCCCCTCCTCTTTTGCATTTCATTAATACATTAACATGCACTTGACAAAAAGAGCAAGGACGTAGACACAGTGGCGGTCGCTTGGCTGGTCACTTTGTAGTCTCCCGCTTGCCCGCTTCGCCTGCCCCGCCGACAGTCTTCCTCCCTCTGTCCTGCCCCGAGCCCTGCAGAGCAACTTCTAGGAAAGTCATCAGTAATCACTGTCATATTATGCCAATGAGCATGAGGCTTGCGCCAGATACGATACTGTACTTTGAGAGTATTTTAAACAACAGATGCTCACTTACAATGTCAGCAGTTGCCAAACAAAATGAATAACGTCCCTTGTTTCCCTTTTTCTCTACAGCTATGGGTTACTCAGTAATTCTCAGACAAAGAGGAGAAATAACACCATTTTCACACTTACAGTGGGTCAGTGTCATTAACGTCCATTAGGACTCCTTCACACATTTCCTGTCTGCTCCAGCATGGGAAAAATGTAAAAAGTAAACAAATTTCCATCCTTTCCAGTGGTTGCGGGGGGAAAAGGGGGCACTGTGGGTGTTTGTGGGTAACTAAATGTGTGCGTTGTGAGCGTGTGGCAGCTGTGCATATGAATGACAGGGTAGACTTGTGCATGTGTGGAGCAGCGAGCGGCGCGGACGTGTGAGGGGTGTGTATTTGAGAGTGGGTACATGTGGGTGTGTGTAAGGGGTGTGCAAGAGTGCAGTCGCTACGGTGATGAGGTGAGAATGATGAAGCCCATTCCTCAAATAGGGCACCATGTGCAGCTCATATGTTGGGTCTTTGTTAAAGAGTTGCTCATCAGAACCTCTAAACTAAACACACACATGCACACACTCTCCAAACTTACCCCCTCCCTGCAGACGCACACATACACACACTAGCCCCCAACTCGGCCTGCTAATGCCTGCGGGCACAGAGTGATTGACAGTATCCAGATTGCCAGATTGTTCTCGGGAGCGTGGAGAAATGACATCACACTCATTACAACTTCTAAATATAAACAGTCACACCGCTTGACTGACAAGGCTGTATACATGCATGTGTGCCTGTGTGTGTGTGTGTGTGTGAGATTCTCCTGTAACCTAGTTAGTGTGTAAAAGTGTGTGTGTGTGTGTAGGTGTGTGTTCACATTGGGTAAAGGGTAACTTTCAGACTAACAATTGTTCTTTAGCTGCTGGTGATTGCTTTAATTAATTATGTAACATGTTTACTTATTAAATCTGCCTTTTCTTGTTATTTCCTGTCCGATATTTTACCGTAACTTTACACAAAATCATAAAAATCATGTATGCTAATCAGCTTGTCCTCATAAGTTGTGCGTTTTAAGCATATAATACAAAGCTGCTTAGCTAATCATGAAGTATCACAGTCTTGTTGCATTTCAGATCAACTAGTGGGTGTTGACAAAGCACTGAAAATGGGAGGAGCAGTAGGTAGAAGTGGGTGGGGTGATTTGATGATGTTGCTGAGGGAGGCTTAACCGAAAAGAGTGGATTGGTGGTTTAGGAAAGAGAGTAGGAAGGGCTTAAATGATTGCAATAACTGCGGCTGGTACTGATATTTAAGTAACTTTTTACAGCCATATCAAAGAAAAGAGAGACACAGATACTAATGATTCAAAAAGAGCACTTAGAAAAGTAAGAGCTGCCAGAGAGACGCACTCACACACACACACACACACACACACACACACACACACACACAAACACACAGACCATATGTTTGTGGGGCTGCTGCTGAGATGAAGGCTCCTCTAGCTTGTCTGGCCAGCACATTGTAATTTACAAGCGCTCAATGTCACGTTGAGATCTCAATTAAGCAGCTCGGCTACACACTCGGGCCCTCAGGGCTGGGTTGAGCTGGGCCCACATTTCTGCCTCTCTGGCCGAGGCACACTGCAGAGTTCTGTGCTCCTCCAACCCTCCGCCCGCCCGCTCCCTCACCCGCCGCCAGCAGACAACGCCAACAGTAAATATTTGAGGTTAGAGACAAAGAGGGGAGAAGGGATTCATTTAGCTCATTTGAAAACATGACATTGTGATTAAAAGTCAGGCGGTCTGGAAAGCGAGACGATTTCATTCTTTACTTCTTTATAGATAAATCTCCGTGAAGCTCCAGATGTACTCGTGAACATTAAACACAAGTATGCAAACAACTTATTAAAGTTTTGAGATACGAGCGGAAATGTCAAAATGACATTAAATAAAAAGCTGAAGGGAAAGTAACTATAAAGTAAGATTGGAACCATGAGAGAAACAGAGAGACAGATATGTACACACACAGTGAGAGGTGACAGAAAAGAGAGACACAAAGACACATACAGACGTGCACAGAAACAGAGCTACTGACTGAAGGAACTAGAGAGACACCATGTGCTGGAATAAAGCAACAAAACCCCATAAGCTGCCACTACTGTTCTGTGATCAGATCCATATGGACCTTGGCCTTGGCCCTCCACCACCTGCCTCAAACATTCCCAGCACCTAACAAGCCAGCCAGCCTCCAACTGGTCCCAGACACATTTTACAAGCGGCCATATTGATGGCTATTGAGCTAGGGTGCTATTTAGCTCACCAGAAATCTTAAATTATACACTAGCCATGGGCACCCCCACGCAGGGACAGAGGCCACATCAGAGCCTCCACTTCCAGGCCTGGCTAAACCTGGCTCTGACTCAAACTCCCAAACATGACACACTCGGTAAAACAATGCCAGCCCAAATGCAAATTTTATTTGAAAATAAAACAGGAAGCAATTTTCGTCATTTTTTTAAGGCTTAAGATATTTAAATCTATCAAAGAATGTGGCCTTTGACCACATTTTGTGAATGAAATGTGCTCTTAATTTAGTTATAACTGTTAAATAAAGCAAACTGATGTTAAATCAGACAATACACTGAATCTCCTATTTGTTTAGGAGTTAACAGAAATTGAGGTATTCTGCTAAGTGGGCAAATAAAGTCACATTCTGAGAATCCACTTACAACTAGGAATTAAAAACAGCAAGTGAAAATATTAGAAAATATTACTAAAACCTAAAAAATATGGCTCTGATGGGGCCCACATGACAGAATCAAATCAAAACATCATGCTGTGTAAAATGTGTCTACTGTATGGTTTTGTTTAATAGAGGATGCTGCTGCTGCTGTACTACAGAGGGCCAGCATGACGGCCTCCAGGAGCTCAGGGCCACAGTGAACGCACATGGGCGTCGAGCCGGGCCAAAGCTCCTGATTGGCATTATCCTAACGAGCTCCAATTACAGCCCTGAAATGCACTCTTACTGCAGTGGCTTTAACGAGCAAGCCATCACGCAGCCCACAATTATCATCACCAGAACTATTAAACGCGACGGCTACAGCCTTGTTAAACGCTCTCATATGTGGAGGCCGCACATTCTTCTCAGGACACTGGCTGACAGACGGACACAAACATAGGCACACAAACAGAGGCGAGAGACAGACAGTGATCCTGGCAAACATTACTCATGCACAACAGTCAACTGCTATTGTACAAAGCTGTATCCCCCTCACGTCTGGCCCCGTTTCTCTCTGATATTTCTATCTCTTTCCTCCTCTCCCTTTTTAATAAGGCTTCCTCTGTATGCTGCTCGACTGTGAGCAGGGACTGGGATCCCTCCTGTGAGTGACCACAGTAACTTCGCGGTCTCCTGAAGCTTAACAGCTTAGCTGCAGCGGCACTGCTCCAGCAGCAGGCTGCTCCCTGGTGGGCATATCCCTGTCGGGGCTTACCCACTCTGGGCTCACGGTTGCTTCTGTGATCTCAGAGGATGAGAGGAGGGAGGGAGAAAGAAAGATGTGAAGGAAGGTACTTCAAAAACGACTTGACTTTGCTGGAGTGGCTGAATTTGGTGGAGCCTACCTGTGAGGCAGGATTACATTTGTGACCAGCCAAACAGAGATGAAAGAGTAACAGTAATGAGTGTCCCATAAACGGGATTTTAAAGGAATAGTTCGCACACAAAATGAAAATTTGTATATCAATTACCCACCCCGTGTTACCTTGAATTTGTATAGAATTTTTTATTTTCTTGCATGCCTCAATGGTGAACAAAAAATCCCAAATCGGCAAATGTTCTTGATGAATTGAAGTAAAGGTAGATCAAGTTTAACAACCAAAACAATTTGCGGTATAATCCAAATCTTATTTATCCACTCTTATGCTCAGTACTTCCCAAATACATGCGTTTTTGCCAAAACTTTAATATTTAAAACACTTTGGCATACGAGTTGCATGCCTGGACAAGTTCATGTGTTTGATCCTTCCACTCCTGCATTTCACTGAGTTGCCCAGGCACGCTATCCATCCATGCGTGAGATTTTTTAAGTGGAAATGTTTTAATTTGTTTTTAAAAATGTACATTTTGGAAGTACTGAGCATATGTCTGGATAAATGAGACTTGGATTTAACTGTATGAGTTGTGTGAGAACTTGTAAATGGATGTTTTGATATGTTTTGCTGTTGTTAAATGCGGCCCCCATTTACTTCAATTGATCAGAAATTTTTGCCCCTTTTGGATTTTTCGTTCACTGTTGAGGCGGGTAAGATGAACACAATTTTTCTGCATTCAAAGTATCACAGGGTAAGTAACTGATTCACAAATAGTCATCTTGTGGTTGAAGTATTCCTTTAAGTTTTTCGTCGGCAACTTATAGAATATCTTAAAATGCTGAAAGGTTAGAAGATAACAAAAGAGACTGAATTTGACAATTCAAAAAAGCTTTGGCTGATTTTACCAAAACAAAGCAAATATTCGCATTATCCATGAGAACAGATTAGTTTAAAACAAGAGGGAGAAAACATATTTTGCACCGTTCATTCAGATGTAATCTTGTTTCTCAAGAGAAGGAGAAAAAAAGGAAAACAAAATATGGGAAAGGTGGGACCTTTGCCTCGGCTGCGATACAAGCAAATGAAAGAGTTCTCTTCACTTACTGGGGCACTGAGAAAAAAGAGAGAGCTGTTAATGAGGAGTGTAAGAGAGTTCACTATGACAACATGCAACACAACATAAAGTCATTTGTTCTGTTATTGGCACGAGTGCATTAGAAAGGGCTGCCAGTGTCAAATGACTCTGGATTGGATGAGTGTGTGAAACGGTGTCAGAAACAGCAACACATAGAGATAAATAAAAAATATGAGCAATCAGGCCTTGAAATGTAGGATGAAAAAGAAGGTCACAGGAGGAGGTAGGGTTGTGTTTGGGGTTAGCCTCTGCTCACAGTCAGGGCAGTGTGCCTGTCAGGTCATGCCTGGATTTGGTTGGGCAGCTGGAGTGTGTACTTGGCAGAGCGCAGCAGAGTGGCGCAGATCAGAGATGCAGTGATGCTCCTAGGGGATGTGGTGGAGGTTTGGCAGGGTCGGGGACAAGCAGGCCCAGACCGAGGCCAGACTGAGGCCAGAGGGAAGGACCAGGGCCAGGAGCCAACTCAGAGAGTGGAGCCTCTGTGTAGGATACCAGCTCTGTAGGCCAACAGCTCTCAGCTCTTGGCTGCCAAGTCCATATCATAGCAAGCTACTTAGACCTCCCTTACAGCAATTTGATTTAGTAAAGAATTTTATGTAGCTTGTTACTCTGTATAGGTGAGGTGTTTCAGGGCAGAAGTATAAAAAATGCTTCGACATTTTTGTTAAAAAATAAATGGAAAATAAATCAGAATGAGCACATTTCCTCTCAGCTACAGTTGGGCCTTTTCCAGCAGCTCTTTGTATTTACTCGGCCTTGTTGTTGTACTAGTTTTTATCTGGCAATCACAGCTCTGGCCCACAGGAGATGAGAAGTATGTCTCCGAGCAGGGCAGGTGAGTTAGAGAGCAATACAAACCTGCACACACACATTCTGTGTGAGTTTGCACTGGGCACTTGTATGTCCTTGTACATATTGTGTGTGTGTGTGTGTGCGTGTGCATGTTTGTGTGTGTGTGTGTGTGTGTGTGTGTACGGTTGACTGCCAAGTGTGTGATTCTTGGTCACTGTGTTTTTTGTCAGGATTGTGATTAATGACTCACCATCATGATAACATTGGAGGGTGAGACGCATTCATTCACACAAAGGCCCTCCTCGGGCCCTCTCTCTCTGCCACCTCATCTACTGAGAGGGCCAACAACTGGCCCTCACATCGGCCCTTTGTGCCTGTTAACCTCCACATTTATTTACCCTCCCACTTGTCCCTTTTGCATTTTCTCTGGATCCTTCTTTCTAAACACTTGATTTTTCCTTTTTTCCCCTCTCACTTCTTCGGTTCTACTCTGCTCTGTTCAGCTCTACTCTGTCTACGCACAGCTCGAAGGTGAACCTAAATCTGTCTAAGAGGCAACGACCTCGTTGACCAATAAGGGAATGTCCTTTAGCTTTATCCACAGCAAAATCTGTAAGGTGTGTGTGTGTCTGTTTGCATTTCTTCCTTGTACAAATACCCAGAAAGGCACATGCTATGTATTCACCTCTATCCTCCACACACGCACACACACACACAGGGCGGATTTTCTAGCTGCTGATTAATGACAGTCATTTGTCAGGCAGAGGTGGATAAAACAGTGAATATTATCTTTGTGCTAAGGGCCAGAGCACATCGCACTCTCCCCCTCATGTCTTTCATAAGTGGTTGAACACAGCGGCACGCCGGGACACGCAGACAGCCAGGCAGCCAGCAGATCTATTCTCATTACTTCTCTATTAGGACATCAGCTTCCACTGATCAGGCCCTACATCTTTATACCGACATCAGAGAGGGAAGGAGAGGTGGATGAAGGGTAGAGAGGAGAGGAGAGGAGGAATGACAGAGGGGGGAGAAATGGGGAGAAAGAGAGGAACTTTATAAAGGAGAGGGAAACTTGACATTTCTGAATTTGATTAATACAAGTCTAAATCATCCTATTTGGAGAGTCATAGTCCAGTACTCCCATGGTAAATGGCATTTATCTGCCCTTATGCTGTCCTTCAGTGAAGAGATTAACAGATTTGCTTTGCTTTGACCTTCTGGATCAGAGGCAGGAATGAAAAAAAAAAAAGGACGGGGAGTGTAAACAGTCTAAGTTTGCTTGGTAATTTTTTAACTCATTTTCGAAGAAGTAAACATGCTGTCAGGAAAACTATGTGGGAAAAGTATGACAGGGATTTTTCATTGGAATGATAAGATGGCATTGCTGTGATCTCCAAAGCCTGAGAACAAGTCAGACCAGAAATACTGTTAGTACCTGGCTTTCATACTAATTTTGGGGGGATGAATGACAAAACAATAAAACACCAACATTAATGAAGTTATCCAGCGTCAATCTTTCATTGATAAGGGTAAAATGTCGATCATATCTGCTTGGTTTAGGCAATACTAAAAGCTACTGACAGGCGATTGTTCCGAGTGTTCCGACATGTTCGACACAAATCAAAACATAGCTCATTTCCATGACAGCATTATCAAAAATCCTTTGTGGTGGAGATTACGATGATACACACTGCACTTTCTATCTGCCCTGCCTTGGTCTGTGCTGTGTGAATGTTTGAACAGGGCAAACACAACGCTGAGTAAGTCAAGGCCCTATCACTGACAGAAAGGCACGGAAGAATCTGGAAACAAATATTTAATGTTCCCCATCTTAAGTGGCTCAGCAGCAAAATGCCTCAAGGTGAGAATGTGGGACTTGATATTTCATCTGGAAAATAATAAGGTGAAGTGATTACAGCAAGGTCAGAGTAAAGACAGAGTAGGAGGCGAAGATTTGCATGTGTGTATGACATGCACGACAAGGTATTATTGTAATGGTGTTACGTTAAGGGGAAAATGTGTCCAAGAGTCATTTATTGGCCAGATATTAAGCATCTGGTCCATGTGAAAGTGATTTCACAGCAAGGATGTGTCATAATATTAATGCTTTTTAATTCCATAAAATATTCAATACCAAAAAAATGTCCAAAACCATTTAAAATTATCACAGTGAATGCAGAAAAAGTTGCCAGAATAAAAACTATAGAAGGCAGTTAGGGTTAGTTCACTCTATGCTTTGACCTCTGACTCTCCTTTTACTCTTTGTGCCCTCAACTGACTCTTCATTAGAGTCAAACACATCCACCTGGAACCACCCTCAAAATGGTCCATAATATAAGATAGACTCAGGTATGACTCCTTGCCCGTATTCGGAGTTTAACAAACAAAAAAACAAGGGTTGAAAAACACCACTCCTGTCTCTGTTCCTTTCTCTCACTCCGGCCCTTTCTCTCTCCTCACAGTGTCCCCGTCCCTCTCTCTGTGTCTCCCAACTATGCAGCCAATAAATAGCGCAGCATGCTTAGTTATTTCCTCATTGGGACAGACAGAGAATGAGAGGTGGGGCTGAGTGCCACTACCCCTATATGCACCTGACTGCCGTAAATCACCGCCACAGCGGTCCCATCTTCATGCTGGAGATTTAATGAACTACCGCGGGCTTTTTATGCCTCTTAAGGCTCGCTGAGTGACCACTTTGTAGTTGTTCAGAAGAGAGGCGACGCTGCCTCTGCCCACTAAATCTTCCCTGTGCCACCGAGGATAAAATCTCCCTTTATTCATGGGCTATTTACCAGATCCAGATTTATTACGGGGGGTACTCTAACAAAAGGGGGGTGAGAGACAAAACCCCTATTTCCCCTCCTCCCCCCAAGGCAGGCTGGGATAGAGACCTGGGAGCCCAACGACTCATCCTCGTTGGGCTTGTTTGGCGGTGAGGGGTGGGGGTGCCTGTTTTTTTTTTTATAGGGTAAAAGTGCAGTAGAGACCTCAGTGTGCCCCCTCTTAATGAGTGCACTGCTGAGGGCGACAAATATGAAGGAGGTATACACTCTCTGGTAAAATGCATACTCTACCTGAAAACATATATTTACGCATGCAGGTGGCATTCAAACAAGGTTACCTAAGTTTTAAAAACACTTTGCATATCCTATCTGTCCCTTCACTGACCCACGGGCACCATGTTGCCATAGTAACACCTCTCTAAGCCTCTTGTTGTGTTGGCTGGATGAGAGGTCATGGGTGACAGGTCAAAGAGATACTTAAAAACACATGACCTTAGTGATGGCTTTGTCAAAAGACCTTAACAAACCCCTTGAATGTCTTCACTCCCAAAACTCACATACATGAATGTACGTGCAAATGAACACGTGCACGCAGCACGTGTGTATAATTATATACTGTATAATGGCACAGATAGGTGGACACATTAGCTTCCTTGGCCAGCTATGAAAACATCTTCATTTCATACCTGTGGAATTAAAAAGGGCTAACGGCTAATGCTAATGCTAACAGCTCACCTGTCTTTGTTCTGCAGTCTAACTGCTGCCTGCCACCACTTGTACCCTGCAGTTCATGGACTTTGCTGACCCAGCATTGACCCTGTTGCATTGTGTCTCCTTGTTCCTCTTGAATAGACCCTACACCCTCCTCCTCCCCTGGAGGGGAGGTGCCCTCTCCACCGCTCCCAACTCCTTCTTCAGTCTCTTTGTGTTTTTCTGTTATTTCGACTCTGTGCCAGGCTGCTATCTGCACGTTCAGTGGCATCACTGCCTTCAGCCCTCTGACTCCTGGAGCACAATCATGATCATAATCATGCTGCTTGGTCTTTAAAATTTTGGTTCTGTCATTTTCTTTCCCTGAACTCATTAAGCTCAATTTCTTCTCCCTGCTAATAAAACTCAAACACAAACAATTTGAAAGTGATGGGCAATCTGTGTTTTGATCTAGCCCTTGAGCCCAAAAGGGAAAGACAACTGTGAACAGCGCTGAGACCTATTACGACAAACACACAAATCACTGTATACTTCCTCGCCGCTCATCCAAGAATAACCACACAACTAGTGTTTCTAAGCAAAACAAGTCCTTATGGACTTCAGCAGACTTTTCCAGGCTTCTCCGCCACTTTCTCATTAGCAGCATGAAAGACGCCTGCCGGAAACTCCACTGGTGCACGGACACAGCTGTGAGCTTTTGAGTTGGAGTAAAAGTTTTGCTCAATAACAATTCATAAAAAAAGAAAAAAAAAAAAGCGAGCAGATTAATTACTGAATTTGATCTCGCTGGAGAAAGTCTCTGAGAATTTAAAGTTAGCAGAGATAAGGGGGACATCAAACAGCCACATGTGTTTGCTTATTTTTAAAAAGCTGGGACTTGTTATCAGGGCTGGGCAGGACTTTAGGCTCCACACATCTTGTTGTTGTGGAGCCTTTCTAGTCTTGAGTGTGCTGAGGAGATGGGGGTGGTGGTTAATGGCAGTAGTGGTGTGTGTGTATGATGGGGCTTGAACCCTGCTGCTACCCCCCCACCCTCTCCTGCACAGGCAGGGGCCGGTGTCTGGATGGGTGCCAGAAGTTCTGAACTAATATTCACAATAATGTTCCTGCTCCGAGGGGCCAGCGACAGAAAACACTGTGGAGTCGTGCCAGCTTTAACTCCCCTCCTGTTCTCCTCTTTCCACTGCCCCACCACACCTCCCTCAGCTTGGGGAGTCTCTCTTTCTGTAGTTCTACTCCTCTTGCTTTCTCACTCTCTTTAACCATTTTTAAAGCTTATGGCAGAGTGAAGTGTGTTTATTGATGTGCTGTTTGTGTGTGTGTTCGCTGCGTCCCAACACTTATGGCACTACACAAAGTCTACTGTACGTGTGCACACAGTTGCTCGTCTAGGCTTTTTGTGATTAATAAAATGGCAACGATTACAAAGAGATCCAGAATCTTTTACCATATACATCACTGAAAGTTGCTGCCATGCTAACACTTATGTTTTATATTTGTTTGTTGCATGGAAAAGGACATATAGTACTTTAAATTAGAAATAATTTAACTTTAGCTTTAATAAAATTACAACAATACATGACAGTATACAATTACTAGACACAGAAAAAATAAGAAGTGACAAAATTATCACAATTCCCATCCAGCTATTGCACAGAGATGGGACATTCCAATCAGTGCTCCATATGTTCACTGTAAATTTAACTGCTGCTCCTCGTCATTGGTGAAGTTTGTGTTTAGAATAAGGTGTCATAAGAGTGTTCTTTCACACATTCTCACTCCCAACTTGTAAAATACCGTCGCTATGCATCAAACTATGACACACCAGTAACCCTCCTGTGTCGGTTTTGAATGTTCAGGGATGGCGTGTCATTTACTCTCCTTACATTCGTTGTGTCTTTTCAAAATAAAATTCAATTTTCACAACAGTTTCCACTCCTTAAATGCATACAGTCTCTTTTCAGAATAAACTTTAGGTAAAAACTTTATTTTTAGGTTTACTTCCTCAGGATGTCCTCATGTATCAGACACTTAAATTTAATTCTTTTTATGACATTTTCAATATATTTCATAACCAAATTTAAGGCTAATTTTTGGAAAATGATCTTTTTCTTATTCAAACATTGCAGGTAAGAATAATTATAAGTAGTATGTATGTGGTCCTGTGCAGAGGTAAGTTTTATGTAGGAATATGGTTATTAGAGTGAGTTAGGTTAATCTACAATATGCCAGTTTTAAGTTCAGTGGTAGTTTTAAAGAACTGTAACATCAGAAATATGGACTTTCATGCAGAAGAGCTTAAAACATTGTCAAAAATAAATATGAAAATAATAAATTACATTCAGAGTTCAACATTAACTTTTTTCCTACTTGCCCAGTAACGAGAAAGAAAAAATCTACTTGCCCCTATGTAAATTGCTTTATGCTATCAGCCACCAGCTCAAAAACACAACAAACAAACAAACAAACAAAAAGTGTTTTTTTTTTTTTTGTACCACTTGCCTGATAGGGTAAGTGTGTTGCTAGATTTACTGGCCCAACTTGGCATTTTACATTCATCTTATTGTGCCCTATTGAACCCTGAAATAAGATAAAATGTTTGCAGCAATTAAGACCTCACAAATTTAAATTTCACCCGGTGTATCTCATACTACTGCGAAAGGGAACCTCATTGCATTGGTATCTGACATTGAGAGACACTGACCGAGCATCTGTATGTGATGAGTGAGTTGGGAGTGAGACTGTATTGGTTTCTTTTGTGTAGAATAACTGAGCAGTTTTACAATAGATAGTTTTAAAATAGATAAATCTACAGTTTGAGGAGATGATTTGGCACCAAGTGGAGCTGTCATGTTGCTCTGAACTCTCACATATCACAGTGCTGATTGCCAGACCGCTGTAACAGATGACCGATAGCTGTATTTGTGATTAAGTTACCTCAGAGTTCTTTTGCAAGATGTCTCCCCATTATTTCTTCTCCCTCTACAGTATGTATGACATCAAGTCAAATCCCAAGGCGCACCTTAGCTAGTCTCTATATCTCACAGTTCCTAAATTCTCATCTAACACAACCGAGGTTCATGTACTTATGTGACCTGACCAGTGATCCCTGAATGGTAATTCTGTCTCAGACCTGTATTGAATATGGCCTTTGGCTCACTCCACAGCACACCAGTGGAGAATCAGTGTTTTATTGCACTCTCTCTATACGTACGCTGGTGTATGTGGAGCACTGAGACAGAGATGTACTGTATCTCCTCTGAGCCATCTCCTCTCACTATTCTTTATGGACCCTAATCACACCAGAGGCATTTATCTTAGCATTGTGTGTGTGTGTTTGTATGCATGTAGGATGTTTGTGTGTGCAGGCTGGGTTGTCTATGTCTGTGTATGTCTGCATGCGCAGTTCCATGTGTCTGAATGTGTGTGTGTACGCTGGTATGTGTATGTCAGAGGCATGCTACTGCTGCACCTCACCTCCCTCAACCTCCCTGCTGATTGTTCCATTGATGACAGAATGCATCACACCCCCCTGCACCCCAAAAAACTGATGATGCTGTCGCCCCGAAATCCCTTTTGTAGCCTTACCATAGGGAATCACCATAAATAACAATGACATCATCCCATTCTTATCTATGGGACGTCCCATGCTGATCGATAGCATGGCTCCTGCAGTGTAAATAGCTTCTAATGCCCCATCTTCCCCTTCAAATAGGTCTACATTATTTATGATGGCTGTTAGGTTACCAGTCCAGGACACAATTTATTTCATCCCACCCCTGCACCTATTATACCACTGCTTTTGACTCTTGATGGGGAGACTGGGGCACGGGCTTGGAGATTGGGGGGAGGCATTCATTGAAAAAAAAAAAATAAAAAATACACATGCCTGAATTCTCAGAAAGCCCCTACAAATACACATCCACCTTAAACTCCTAGAGAGGTCCAATAGGCTCATCACCGGGATGAGGTTGTGAGAGGAGGAGGGAGCAGGATGGAGGAAAAATGAGGAGGAGCGAAAGTGGACCTGAGTGCTGCCTGGTCCCACCCTGTGGTAACGATGGGACATCCGTTACTCAGATGACAGTGAGAGTGGCAGGCCTATTTGCGCGGCCGCCGGCGCGCTGTGACGGATTGGACAGACAGAGCGGTTGGAGGCTGCGTGGAAATGACAGGCTGCATTTCCATTTGGGTGAAAAATCTGGCTAACGTGGCTAACGTGGCTGGGTCGGTGGGTGGGTGTGGAGAATAAGGGGACACACGGGCTGGCTGGGGCCCAGACTGTCTGCTGTTTTCTTGTTGGCTGGTCAGTCTAAATTTCCATGTCAGACATACGTGAAAGCACGGCCCATACATTTAGCAAAAAAATATCTCCACACCTGATACTTGTGTTTAAAAGAATTCTCATTTAAGGTGCTTGATGACAGCGGCATTTTGAGCAAATTTATTAGTACGTTTAAAAATGTATATAAAGATATAGGTGCAGAGGTGTAAAATATATAACTACCCCACACACAGCCACACACATGGGAGTAATATGTTGTCTATAGGCCATGTGCACGATATGTGTGTGTAAGTGAGAATATGGGTTCGTCTATTTATTTTTGCGGAGCTCTGCCAGCACCATGCTGGATTGAGACAGACATGGCAGAGAGGATTATGGGAATTAAGCATATGAACATAGGCAGTTTATAACTGCTTCTCATAGACACTAGAATAACACACCATTTCATATTCATCATTTAACACAAACACAAAATGATACACTAAGTAAGCAGCCGTCCTGTGAAAACTTTTATGGCTAGAAGGTTCGGGTTTGGGGACTTGTTTCACCAGGGGTGCAAAGACAGACTTCTTGCTGAGGTGGACAGCTCACAAGTCGGAGAAGAGGGGCAGCGAAGTATTATTCTCCGAGCAAAACCCGGGGGTTTGTGTGTGAGAACGGCCTGAGGAATGTTCATCCTCACGCCTCATTGGTGTTCTCATTGCTGCGCGCAGATCGAGCAGTGGAGATGGGACACCCTAGATTTACGGGACGTGTCAGAAGCTTCACATCCTCGGGCCCCCTGGGGCCAATCTCCTGTCTTGATCTGGCCTGCAAGGAAAACAGCCGTCCCTCACTGCCTGACAGTGAGGTGGAGCCATCCAAACACACAGGGAGGACGGAGACTGGTGGAAATGAGGAATGTAAAGGAGGGAGGGAGGGATGGAGTGATGGAGGGAGGCCACCTTTGGCGAGGCCCGCAGCAGCTCTGGCAGTCTGATTCTTCACACATCACTACACAGTGATGAAATCGCCAAGTTGGGCTCCTGCAGACACTGAAGGCTGATGACTTTATCTTAGCAAAGTAACGTCAATGGGGAGTTTCCATGGCGACTCGTATAAACAAACAGTGGCTGATTTGATCAAGAACTGCTGTTCAACAGGTGTTCACATTCAGTAGCTATTTGCCGTAGTTTAGTCATAGCCTTATTAAACTTACTTAATAAGACAGAAGAATGAGTGTGTGTGTAAACTCACTCTCTCTTTCCGCAACAATCTCTCTAAGCATCGCTCATAAACCTCAGAATCCTCAAAGAGAGGAGAAGTTCTGGCTGCCTAAAGCCCACAAAGGCCTTTTTGTCCCCTGCAGGAACTGGTAGCTGTTCAGGAAGTGGAGCCTGGTGCCAGCAGGATGATTTATGGCTCTGTGTCCTGGGTGGTGGTTGGACCTGGTCCCACTGTCACTCAGGGCCAGAGAGAAGCACTGCATGGCCCAATCGGAGGCTGCCCAGAAGTCTAAAGACATTACAATGCCTGTCATAAAGTGGCTTGGAGGAAAGGGAAGCGGCCATAAAACAGCTTGGAGAAAGAGAACAATTGGAGGAGAGAATACGGATGACACGAACCCTGCTCTCAGAGACTCTGGCCTGGTCCTTCTTGGCATCCTCTCCTCTCCTCTCCTCTCCTCTCCTCTCCTCTCCTCTCCTCTCCTCTCCTCTCCTCTCCTCTCCTCTCCTCTCGTTGATGACGAAGCATAATTCGTCTGAGAAATTGATTCTGCAATTTTTTCTCATCTGTGCAGAAGACGCTAACTCGTTAGGACTTCACAGGGCTTGCCAGGACTGGAGACAACAATTAGTTTGTTGGAGATGTCAGAAATGGCCACTGAGTTTTGCAGGAAGAAATCCTTTGTGACAGATTGGTGCTGACAGTGCAGGCCGACGAGGAGGGAGCGACAGACTCCCAGAGCGCCCTGTGCAGCGGAGGAACCTTTGGGCTGCATTAACCCTTATCTGTGAGCACCGACGAACAAAGTTCCCTCACAGACTACCTGCTGTAGCCTGGAAAATCCTATTACAGACTGCAGGGGGACACTTGGGAACACTCCACCGGGAAATCTGTCTCCCTCGGCACGTACCAGAGACAGGACATCGAGTTCTCTCACCACCTCCTCGGCTCATTCTGCCTCTCTTTCATTCACTCTGACTGATTTAGTCTCTCTCTCTTGTACTCTTCTCTCGCCTTTATCCGTCTTTGTCTCTCTTCTGCCTCATCTATCACTCTTGTTTTCACCCTGTCCACTTGTCTCGTTTTGCCTATCCTATCTTCTCACAGGCTACCCCCTCAGTCGCTATGCATAAGCATGTTTTAAGTCCCTTTTTCATCCCCAGTCACCCCTCCACTCTCTCCCTGGAGAAGAAACACTATCTATTCCCCACCATCTTTGCATGAGTGAGCTGCATTTATCTGTGGATTCAAGGGTGACCGCCATTTGTAAAGCTCAATCCCCTGCCCCACGCTAAAGTTTAGAAAACTGTAATGCAGAACACATGAGCATACAGTATGCTGGATGTCTAATCCAATATATCCCATAAGCATTCCCTTTTTATTGCTCAATTTACATCTTCAAACAATGAACAATGCAGGGTATGAAAAAGATACCCTGCAAAGGCTGCTGTAACGTAGTTAGAATAACATTCCTGGAGTCACTGTGAGTGTAAACAAGAAATGTAACTCTGCAGAACACAAATGAAGTCTGATTTGCAGCATATGTAGCCCTAAGTGCAGCATCACGAGATCACTTTCCAGAGAACACTTGCAGAAGAGCAAACGTTTTGTAACCATCTATAATTTCTTCTGTTAAATTCTCCAAAAAAACATTTTAAAGTTGGAAATTATTCTGATCTTTAATAATAGTTTGAGCAAGAACAGTTAATTCTTCCCATGTTTAAAAAGACAGTATCCGGCACTTAGTTCTCATTAAAGGAATGCATGTTTATTCTGAATATAATTAAACATCCCCTATTGTAATTATGCAGTGACAGAAATTGATGGACTGTGTCATTGTTATGCAACCTGAAAGCAATTACAAAACAATTATTGACCAGGATGTGATCCTGGGTTATTACCATGGTAATTAACCCCATTAAATACAAGAGCCACGCTGATTTATAATGTGACCTTCAAACACTGTACAAACTATTAACAAATACACTGTTAGTTCATTGGCACTCCATACAACAGTTGGCCAAAAACTGCTTTTGATTGCAGAGTGATGCCAAAGGGAGTCGCTGGTTTCAGGTATGGAGGCAGGAGTGCAATGTTGAGTAAATGGCAATGGGAGAAGAAGACATATTCAGAAAATAAATTCACATAAGTATAGCAGTATTACCAACAAAACACTTAAAGCATGAAAACAAAAAGCTGGCCAGTTTCAGAGCATTATATTTTTTTTAGATATAATATTATTAGATTATAATTACTGATATTACAAATGCAAAGTCCCTTACTCATCACTGCATTCTTTATGATTTGGTGAGTTGGACATCATTGACTACTCGCAGACAACCTATAAGGCAATATAGGGCAAACCGGCCTACCTCTGCTCCCTTCTGTGTGTCAGCTCCGGTAGCTACCAGCTACACTCCTCCAAGTGGTTGCTTTTTAATTTATTAACAGATCTGGGCAAAACTGCATTCCCCTACTCTGCACCATGGATGTGGAACAATCTTAAAAAAGATCTAAAATTAGACTTACTTACTATATAAGTATATAAGTATGTACTATACCTACTTATATCCATTGATGACTTTAAGGGGAAACATAGAGAATGTGGTGACAGAGACGTGCTTGTTTTTCTTGAGAGGCCTCTATGTTTAAATAGCTGTTGTTTTATTGTGGATTGTTCTATTATATGTTGTATTTCAGACCTGTTAGTCCCGTACGAACCTTTACATAGTTTGAGATGCTCAGGCAGAGGTCTTCTGCTTGTCCCAGAGTCCAGACCGAAGACCAAAGGGGACACCAGGGCCTTGAGGCTTTGGAGTGACATGCCCGAGGATAACAACGTACCTCTATCGGAGAGCATATCCTGACGTTATCTGAGCTGTCTATTTTATTGATATCTTAGTGATGTTATTTCCCATTTATTTTCTTGATTTTAGCTTTGGCCTTCCTTATTTTATCTTTTACTAGGTGACATCTTATGACATGATTTTTGTTTTTTTCTTCCTGTGTTTTAATTGTTTTTAGTTTTATTGTACAGCACTTTGTAACTGTGAATTGAAAGGTGCTATATGGGTAAAGTTTATTATTATTATAATTATTATTAGTTGCGTTTTAATGTGTTTTGATTGGCTGCTACCTTGGCCAGGTCTCTCTTGTAAAAGAGAGTCTCTATCTCAATGGGACTTCCTGTTAGATAAAGGTTAATAAATAAATAAAGTAAATAAATATATAATTAATTATATATATAATTAAGGTTGTTGCCTTTACTATAGGACACCTTTAGAATGACAGGAAAGTGGGCAGAAAGAAGGAGTATGACATGCAGCAAAGGGCCACAAGTTGGAATTAAACCCAGACCGCTACGAGGAATCAGCCTATACAGGGAGCACACTCTCCCAGTTGAGCTAGAGATCACCCCAGTGCATCAAAATATATAACCAAACATGTATTTATAGATGAAATATTCAACTGAGAGGCAAAAAAAAAAAAAAAACTATCACTGTTAAATAAGTACAGTCGGGTAGAATGTAGAAACCCTGAAATATAGTAGAATAAAAATATAGAGTAAAAGTACTTTATAACTGTACTTAGGTGAAGTACTTTGTTACATTCAACCACGGTAAAAAAGACACACATTCAAGTATTGAATGAATTACACCATTTATACATCACAGATCCTCAGAAGTAGTTCAGTGACCTGTATGCTATTTTGCACGAGGAACTGCAGCCAAGAAATTAAACTATAAATTGAACTTGTCCTGCTGCTATTAGTAATAATACTGCCAATACTGGTGTACTAAAAGCGGCTCGGTTTATCACCTTTCCACTGACTACTACATCTGTGACATAGTGTTTTACAGACTAAAGTATCCAGCCGATCAGCCGATGCATATGTGACATATATGTTTATCTTATCATTTAATAATGCGTATCAGGCAGCAGGATGCCATCACCTCACATGCAACACCCTCCCTGAGCAACCTGATGTGGCCCTCCCTCCTGTCAATCATTCGCTCCTCTGTAATCTTCGGCTTTTTGCACTTACTCCCAGGCCACATCTAAGGGGAACAGACAGGGCCAGCTCACAAATATTGACTTTCCAATAACATAAGAGTGCACAGCAGCCTATCATATGGCTCGAATTAAAGCATTATGACATAATAGAGCGAAGTCGGGGTTAAGACCTCATTACTGCCACCCGGGGCCTCTGCTTTCTCTCTCTCTAAACCTGGCAGCTCTCAGTTCTGGTTTTGGACCTGCTCCACTCTAATTGGAGCGGCAATATGGAGTAATTGGAAGAGGGGTACGGTGTTACTGTGCTGAATGTGGCCCGGCCTGCGTTTTTTAGCGCTTAACCCAGTAATAAGCTCTCAAAACCAGACCGCACCGTCCCATTACCCTTTGAACTGCAGCGCAGAGACAGAGGAGAGATTTTAACATGTGAGTGAACACACACACACTTCACACAGAGCAGCACACTACATAGGGGATACATGGATACATAAGGATATGGAGATTGTGACTGTGTGTAGGTTATAATAGCCGTGAGAGAGTGAGGGAGAGTCTGGCAGAGGCTAAGAGGACAGAGGGCCTTGGCTTGTGCCTGTTTGCGCAGCTCTGACCACAGACACAGAGAAAGTGGTTTCGTAGAGGAGTATTAGCTCTTGATTATTTGCGTTAACCGGTACTTAGATTTACTGCCTGGGTAATGCGATCTGACTGGTAGTTAAGCACTAGCGGCAACTCGGGGCAGAAAAGCCAGGACAGAGTTGCTGTTCCTTCTCCGTTTCCCCAGACTGGACCAATAAAAAGCCTGCAAGCTCTGCCCCTGAGTCGCTGTTTCTGCCTCTCTCTAACCCTCCCCATTGGGAAGACATTTGGAAACAATCAGTAGTGTGTTTTAAGGGAAGGCCCTTCCCCTATCAATCCCCCTAGATAAGGTATCTATGAGCCTAGCTCTGTGGCCCCGCACACGGAATTCATCACCTCTGTTTCCTGTACGCTGTTTAGGGGTCCCCTCATTTTCACTCCTATCTGTGCAGAGTGCAGGGGGCACATTTTGTGTGTGTGTGTATGTGTGTAAACCTAGGGGGTTTACTGTGTTGGTGTACGCATACACATTCCAAACATGCAGTGTGGATTTGTGTGTGTGTGTAAATGAATAACAGCACTTATTTTTTGTCCAGGGGGGCTCTGCAGACAGCTGACGAGGTGCATTTGATTCGAGTGCTCTCATCCTGGGTGGAGTCAGTAGCTCTTGCACATTCCCCACACTCCTTTCCTGATGCTACCTTTGTACTTTCACAACATTTACTGCCTATAGAGTTGTATATTGATGAGGTATTGCTTTGAGACTCTTATGCAACATAAAAATCCAAACTCTTGGTGGTAAGATTAGTTCAAACTGGCAAACTTTGCTACATGCCACCCTCTCCTTTCTCATTTCTCCTTTAATTTCCCTCTGTCAATCATCTAATAACAGAGAAATGTCCTAAAAATAAAGCTTCCTTGTCCCAGCAAGCCATGCAGCGTACATCTTCCTTAGCGTATCCACAGTGCTGTAACAGCTAAGGATGGATGATGTAAATGTGTGTTACAAGGCAGTGGCATTTATATCCCGCCGATGAGTCAATGCACCTGCATATAAATTCGATTATATCTGTGGCTGTCTAGACGTTTGTCATTGTGTTATTGAGTTTGCCCTGCATGTGTTTCCGATCAGATCAGCCTCCTTTTTTTGTGTCAGCTCAGTGTGTTATGTGTGTGTTTTGACTCTCACCATGACCTATCGAGCTAGTTAGATTTTTGTCTGCATCCCGACAGGTCAGATATAATGGTGGGAGAAACATGTCCCCCCTCTGAGCTTTTCAAACAGGTGAACTCCTCCTTCCTCATCCTTCCTTTTCCGACCTCCTTCTACAATCAAACAAGTCCTTCCATTCACTTCAGATCTAATAAGGCCCGTGACCTTTGCCCTGCTTGGATGAACCCCTGACGAGAGCCTCCTTCACCTGGTATTGTGCTGCTGGCTACACCTTCCAACTGGCATAGCCCCCACTCACACCCGCCTTTGTCCTTCTGCAATTCACTCTGACTTTGTTCAGTTAGTTAACCTAGCTTCCCCTCCCTGCTGAGAACTCAGACAGAGAGAGAGGAAGGAGGAGGGAGAGAGGAGGAGGAAGGAGGGGGGTCGGCACTAAGGAATGAGGGGGAAATCAGAAATTTGTATAGTTTTTTTTTCATCAACTTTAACTGTGAGAGAAGAGCAGCCTCTGGACGATGTGGAGGATTTGACTGACTGTGCAATCATAAAGGGGAATCCTCTCACACTTTATCTCACACTCACTCTGTATGAATGTGCCTCATCTCCTTCTGCTCCTCTCACATGAGATCAGAACATCAGTAACCCCCCCCAAACACACACACACACACACACACACACACACACACACACACACACACACACACACACACACACACACACACACACACACACAAACAGACAAACACAAGCCTCATCCAGCATCAACAAACAACAGATTAACCCAAAGAAAGGGATTACCAATCAACTGAGAGGCAGGGAGACGGACCCCCAGCTTGTTTTGTCTTTGGGATTTTTGAATGGACATCACTCCCGTCCAAGACAATCAGGCTTGAGTTACACTGAATGGGGAGCTCATCTCCCTCGCAGATACCAGGAGAGACAAAAGCAGACACAGACACACGAGGCTGAAGGCATTATGGGGGCCGCACACTCTGCACCATGTGAAGGAAGTTAGAGGCCACGGGTGTTTTTTGTTGCTCAGCAGGTGAAGGCACATGATATTTACTCATAAGGACCGGGGCCAATTTAATTCAGTGAATTCTTGAATTGATTAAATAGAAAACTATAAACCAGTAAACTGTTAATCTGAGATAGCTGATGGCTTAGAAACACTATGCTTGATTTATGCTTGACGCATGTGCGATGCTTGTGAGTGTCCGCACGACTAAGGTGATGTCACACCATTTGACACAGTCCTTTGCAGAGGCTCCATGCCCTGGGTTTTCTCTCCTGTCCGTGCACACCTGACATTTTCTAACTACACAGACGCAGATGCAAAATCAGTTTAAAGTGTTTTATACGACCCACTTGCCAGACAAGAATGTTGATATTGCATAATTCTTCAAAGCAAGCAATTGTTTTTACATTGATTAGTACCATTTTCATTTTCTACCATATCCATCTGACTACAGTATAGAAGAAGTAGAAGAAGAAGAAAAGAGCAAGAAGAAGAAGTACAAGAAGAAGATATGGACGGGCACTCCGAGCAGTTGGGGTTTTGGTGCCTTGCTCAGGGGCACCTCAGCAGTGCCCAGGAGGCAAAGTGACACCTCTCCAGCTGCCAGTCCACCCTTCATATCTGGTCCAGATGGGGACTTGAGCCAGCAACCCTCTGGTTCCCAACCCAAGTCCCTATGGGCTGAGCTACTGCTGCCCCAAAATATGTATGGATATAGTATATTAGTATGGATAAGGTTAAGTAATGCACATGGCTATGGCAAATTAACAAACCAGAATCTAGTTATAATCCAAGTTAAATTATGAGTTGCAAATTCTTCCAGTGTGGATGCAATTCTAAGGATGAGACTTTCCCCTAAAATAAGACCATAAAGGTCATATTTACGATCAGATACTATGACTCATATCTATCCTTATTGTTGGGCAGGGACCTCTAGTGGCCATAGTAATTACTATGAAACAAAGGAGGAAGTCAAGCGACGAAGTATAAAGAGCAACAAAGCTTACAGTGGGAGTGAGGTGAGGTGGATGGGTCAAACAAACACAAGACTTTTACCCAAGAGACCGCTGTTTGTGTCCCATGTGAAACCAAAAGTCAAGATTGAGTTATTTTAACAATGTAAAGCATAGTAACAAGCATACTTATTTTAAGCCAAACCATGGTGTTTCTTCTAAACCTAACCAAGGAATTTTGTTGCCTAAACCTAACCAAGTAGTTTTGGTGCAACTGTTTCCTTTTTATAACGTTGACCACGTGTTAAAGAAGTGCAACCATTAACAGTCATATACAAGGCATTCTGATGTCCAACAGTAGGGAGTTATTTAAGGAAACACTCCTATGAGTTGTATTCAGTGGGTAGGAACATATGACCTGTGTGGTTTTATGGGTTAGGGGACTTGTTGCATGGTATACAGAGTCAGATTACACACTGCAAGCAGCCTGGATTTCAGATCAATGGACTTGGAAATCAGGGCAAAAGGCAGGCTTAGCTTAGCTTGGTACGCCTTAAACTAGTTCTGTGTTTGCTGTGACTGATCGCAGGTCAGCTTCTAAGCAGGACAATGACTAGGCACCCCTGGATACCAACTGCTAAAGACTTTATTAGAACATCGGACCTATGAATATGGGAGACCTGCTTCATCTGAAGTCTATCCTACACCCTCAGACCTCTTAATCCAAGTTCATATTCTACACTGAGTCTTGGATTTAGCCTAAATCCAGCAAAACCCTGGTTCCATGATCATATTTACTTTTAGCCCACACCTCAGGAGTGTCTTGTCAAGTCTTACACAGCTTAGAAGTGTAGCTGTAGTGATAATGAAACAAGGTTTAATTAAAGAATATGTGTTTCCTCTGCAGCACAGCTCAACAGTCTCTCAGTCCAGACCATTCTGCCTACATGGTGACACATTTCCCTCCTCACACTATCCGGTCGCACACAGCAGATTTTAATGGTCTTTATTGTCTTCTTTACAATTCATTAAGTGCAAATGAGACCCAAGTGTATGCTGTGAACAGCTCCTTCATAATTACACACAGTGTCTCAGCAGCCAGTCAGTGCTCTTCTCATGAGAGAGAACAGGTCCCACAATGATGTCAGCGCAGCCGTTGTGTTCATGCAGCACAATGCATTGACAACCGCCATTCACATCGCCTTTGCAGACGCGGGACTTTTTCACTTTGAATTCCTAAAAAAAACGATATGTGTGTGTACGTGTGTGTGAAAATGTGAAGATGTGTGTCCATTGAGAGGTGCGTGAGTGACAGAGAGGTTCATCCCTAGCGCCTGCCTTTCTAAGCGCTGCTGTGGGCAGGGCCATCTCCGCTGACAGTGGATGGGATGTGGCAGGGGCTCGGGGATTAAGGGGCTTTTAGGAGGGCCGAGAGTGGCTCTTTCTCCCTGTGACAGAGAGAGGTGACAGGCCGTCAGCGCACAGGGGACAGGCGGACAGCCAGCCAGAGACATCTGCATTCATTCAGGACAGCGGCTTATCCGTGCACAAAAAACACGCCCTCTTGAAACGCCCTCCATCCACGCTCTCACACTCTGTCTTGCGCACACATGCACGCATGCACACACAAGAGCGCATGTGGACACACATGCAACGCATAGACACACAAAACCCTGATTCCAGAATCGACCTTTCCTGGAGTTCACACTCTCTGTACGTATAAAAGGCAAAATGGCAAAAGCAGTAACTACAGTTGCAAGACTGCTTGAAACTCCTTATGTTAGATGTTCTTGTTGTTTCTGCTGTTTTGTAACTATGGAAAATCAACTTCAACCTCAACTTCAACTTTATTTTTGTCCCTGGAGGGCAATTGGTTATACAGCAAGTAAAAACACATGAAGGGCACGAGTGGACACATGAGAATGTACATACATAACAACCACCATGACCACAGGCTCTATAGGCTAAAGCTCCATCTCAAATCTCAAATTGAAAGTTTCTGATCCAACACTTAGCAATACAAACACACAATGCCAACATATGTATTTTTCTCCGTAGATCATTCGCAGGCCAAGACTTTCAGCTGACAACAGTTAAATGATGGGTCTCCTCTTGGCCGGGCAGCTGCCTCTCCTCCTTCCATCCTCCCATCCTCTCATGACCGTGAGGTTCAGGAGACAGGCAGAGCCAGGAAGGGCCCTGCCCAGCTACCTAATCCTCTACTCCCATTCACCATCACTGCTAATCTCCTTCACCACCTCCCCACCACCGCCACCACCACTACCACCAACACTATCGCCTCCACCTCCACCTCCGCCTCCGCCTCTCACTCAAGAGGTGCACAAAGGCCCTAAAGCGCCCCTGTCCCGCCCCACTCACCATCCCGGTCCCTTCTCGCACCCCTAACCTGCTCCGCCCATTGCTCCTACAGCAGGAGGCGCCCAGTTTTCTAAGCCCAGGACCCATAATCCCGTGGGGCTGCGAGTTTGGGTGAGCCCAAAGGCTCATTGAGTCCTGGATAACTCTCTCCCGGACTCTAACTCTCTGTCTCATTGTTGCCGCTGCTGAGAAGAGGACAGACACAAATGGAGTTTGAATTTCAATGTGCCTAACGACTCAGAGAGAGAGACAGCAGAATATGGACTGGTGGGCATCCAGGCGTTAAGAGTATTTTCAAGGAAGCCATGGAGAAATACAAGCAAATACTGTGGGCGAGTGCAGGCCACCTCATCCCCAGATTTTTATTTTTATTTTCATTATGTAAGTGAAATTATTAAGTACATTCTGGGAAAACAAATGATTTTTTTTTCAGCTGTGTCACAAATTTAAGCCTGGACCATGTGCTAAGCTTAAATAAGATAAAAATAGATGATATGGTAATGATAATTTTAATAAAGAAGGATATTAGTTTTATCCTGGTGGGTCTTCACCAGGACTGAGGGGTCACCTCACTTTTCACTTAGATATTAAACATTATTTGGATTTATTTAAAACTTTTTTATTAGGTGTCTCTTTCATTTTAAATACAAATAAAATAAGTTTAGATTTTACTTTCTTGAACAAAGTGGTTGGATTGTGGTGGGAATTTAAACAAACTGTGTTTATACTGACAAAGATAATATGCGACTTAGATGATTGAATGCATAATAGAACCTTAACAGAAACACATTCACTCTTATCAAATAATAAACTTACTAAAAGCACTTGATAATAGATTTGTCTCAGCTCCAAAATACAGGCATGCACACACACACACACACACACACACACATACACATACACAGATACACACACACACTAGTGAGCACATGACTACTGGCACAGTCAGCACTCCAGTTCTGCATACAACAGTGTAGGTGAGCGTCTCAGTCTGACAGACCCCTGACTGCTGCCTCTCTGCCTCTTATTTACTGAAGCTATCTTTCCCATAAGTCACCATTCCTGTATTCATAAAGCATCGCGGACGCCATAACTCACTCTTCCCCTTTATGAATAAAGCCCCCAAATTTATGGTGATGGCTCTGAGGAACGGTGGCCTCCCTGGTGACAAACTTCCCCCAGTCTGTCACCACTGGCCTGGGCCGCTCAGGGCCCTCCATCAAATGCTCCAGATGGGAGCGCCACTTTAGCGTTCCCCGGTCGGTGACATCACCTCGCCGCGCCGCACGGAATTGATGATGAAAGCAAACATATCTATCTTTACTCACATTTACCAAATCAATTTTATTTTTACAGACCCTCCGCAGGCTTATTGGCATATTGACGGTTTGCAGGCGGGAGGGGTGGGGGAGTGAGCAATGGGTGAGGGATGGTAAACGGGTGGGCATGGGGGACGAGGGGGGAGGGTCAGGAGGGCTTAATGGCGTTTACCATATTTAATGCAGAGGGATGTCATCACTGAATATCCATTCTGAATAATGTGGCATTTCATCATAAATTCTTTACAACTTATTTACTTAATGGAAAGAGTTATGGCTCGCTGTCAGGGTGGTAATTAAACATTGTGATACAGTGCTGCCTCGCCAGGATCCCATCTTTCCCCTCAGTACCCCCACCCGCCTGCCCCCAGACACACACACACATGCACACTCACATCCCAGCTCCTCAGCTTTTTAAATACATATTATTATTCAAGCTCCCCATAAATTACCGCCGGATTAAAATTCATGAAACCTCTTTTTCCTTTATTTCCTTCCCTGGGAAAAAGAATAACCCAGAGAGCTTGTTCAACCGGCTGTAAATCTCTTTCGAGAGGGACAGAGACTTTTTATTAAGATTCTGTATTATGAAAATGGGCAAAAGTGAAGAGTTTTTCTTCACTTCAATTTAAGAGACATTTATATATTGCGTCTCACCCGGCAGTTGATAATGAGGGAGAAGTTGTTTCTTGGAGAAATGTAGTCCAGAGTGAAAAAAAAAAAAAAAAAAAAGAATTTATTTTGGTTTGGTCCGAGCCAAAACCACTGAGTCAGAGCTGATGGGCTGGAGTAATGCTCTATGATGCAAACCCAACGAGCACCAGTCCAAATCCAAAACTATTTATATGAGCTGAATGTTGATACTTTACCAACACGTTCTCAGTCAGCTTTAAAGTGCAGCATTGAAACGGACTCGGGGGTTAGGGAGACTCTAGTGAGAGGAGGAATGCTGTATTGAATCATCCTTTCATTTAAATCTGTGACTTTTCACTTTATGAACTGCATGGTCAGCGGTTCTTAATGAGCTTGCTTCTTTCCTACAAAGGGACAAAGGCCTGAATATGAAGGACTAAATCCTCACATCCAAATTAGAGAGGATCTATTTCGGTAGACTTAATGAGGCTGATACTCTGCCAGCCCCTTCCTCCTACTCTATAAAACCAAACTAGCATGACACTGACGGAGACCGCATCTAACCTTTGACCTTGTCCTGTGACCCTGCCTTCGATTTTTTGTGCCGGCTGACCAATATGTGATTTGCCAATGGCCGCACTGGGTCCCTAACCAGGATGAAAAAGGGATTTATGGCTTTTCATTTTAATTGAGTTAAGAGCACAACCTCGACTCCCTTTCTTTCAATGGCACTGAGCTAACATTACATCACTGGGCAGCAAACGGCAACAACAGCCTTGTGGTCACTGGGCTAAATGTGAGCATGACGACATGGGAGGAAATAAAAAGAGGACTGATGTGAATGCTACAGTGTGTATTGGCCAAGGAAACCCCCCGCTTGTCAGAAAGTGTGCTACTACTGTTGCAGAAAAACCTTGTATCTGCAATTTTCATGTTTACTCTTGAACCAAAGCTTAAGCTGCTGTGTCGTAAGTAGAGCAAATTACTTTATCCTAGCTGAGTTGTATTCCAAAACCATTGAAAAATTTAGAGTCCGCATTAAAAAAAAAAAATCTGTTTTCTGAATTCTAGATATTATAGCAGTTGCAGTGCACTTAATAAAACATTCATTTCTATCCACCATCTATGTGTATGAAGGAACCGACTCTGCAAAGCGCTAATTCTGGATCAAGTTACGAATATGCATACGAACTCTTCCTTATTTATAATGTTCCTACCTCCCAGCCTTGGGTGGGATCTCGTAGACAAGGCATGTGCTCTCCTTCATATGGTCCAAAGCGCTCCCCGACGTTTACCCTCCTGCGGCTCCAGATGCCCAGGCCCCCACCTGGAACTGCTGACTCTCGCAGCTCAAAGTCCAGGGGAATGGGCAAATCTTCTGGGGGCAAAAAGATCGGATGATGGAATGACAAGTGGTCCTGGGGTGAGGCCTCATCATCAGAGAGCGGAGGGGACGCCGGGTCCTCTGCCAGAGCCGAAGAAGGAGTGGGATCACCATCAGAGCCACAGACATCGTCCAATATGTCGGACGGGTAGAGGGCAAACTCATCATCACCATCACCTGTGGAAGACACAGACAGAGTCTCTATGTGAGGGCGATGATGCTTGTTAATAACTTCCTGCATCACTGACAAAAGACATCTCTTGTCCTCGTCGTATTTCAACTATGGAGGACAAATGAGTAAAACATACAAAGTGAGCATGACGAACGCATACTTGTTTCCAAGCATGTTTTCAATGTTTTTCTTCTTTTTTCTAATCTTTGGGTACGTTCCTGACCTTGGAAACACTGAACTCATTCAATTTCATATCAATATATAAAATAAGTCAAAAACAGGCTTTTGGAGTTACACAAAAAAAAAAACCCTAGAGCAGCAACATGGCTTGTTTGCCATTTGTTTGAGCTGATGCCAAGGTGGGCAAGCAGGGTCTGCTCAGCATTGTACTCCTCTGACTGTTTTATATTTCCTTTTCCTGAGCTCTTTCTCCACTGTACAGTGAAAACAGAGGGAAGCGTACTCGGGTTAATTGTGAATAGAGTGAAACAGGACATAGAAGTACGACCCTTGAACCCACACTGGGCTTCTTCAGAGTGGCACACGTGGCTGGTGAAGCTTAATGGTGGTAGAGGGATTGAATTATTCCCAGCATTGCAACACTTATGGTCTCAAAATTGGTGGAAAGAAAGCTTAAAAATCCGAAAAACAGATATAATCACCAGCAAAGGCAGTCAGACTATGAACTTGTCCTCAAGTCAAGTTCATACACACACACGATCAGACAGGTCACCAAACAAGCTAACAGACACATCAAGAGCTAATGAAGAAGCCATTTAGGATGACAGACTGCCAGCCAGGTGTCACACAGAGAGACAGAAAGACACTCAAAGCCGGAAATGATTCACAGGAAGCTGCCGCTTCCCCAGCGTGCATCAGAGATGGGCAGCGCCTAACGCAGGCTGACAGGCCACGGGGAGAGGGGGCTCTGCTAATGAGGCTCCACAACCCATCCCTGGGCTGAGGAACATTCCTGAAAGGCTGCCTGTGTGACACTGTACCGCTGCGCTGTCAGCCATGGAACCTTTGATCCACACAGATACACACACACACGTCTTGTTCACTAGCCATGAAGTAACCGTGCTTCTGATTGACTGGACGGGTCACTGTGATTGGCCACAGGCGGTCATAAACTAACCTGAGAGATTAACTCAAGACCTGGATAAAGTCGCTGAACTTTTCATGTGCTCTCACCTTTAAAGTGCTACAAACCTACTTGAAGAACAAGATAAGCCAAGTGCATAAATATACTAAAAATATGTGCAACTTCCACTTTGTCAAGGTCAGAGCACAATGTCTGGGGAAAAGGAACACAAAAGTGTCAACTACCGCATAAGTACTACATGAGCTGTTTTCCTCTGCCAGTTAAGAATCATAATTCCTGTCAAAATGTGTTTGCTGTGGGGAAAAAAACCCATGCATGAACAAATTGTGCTGAATCATCTGTCTATTACAGGTATTTGGCTGTGTTTTCTGTTATGCAGTATGTTCGTGTATTCGTCGAACCAGATCTACAACTTAAGTATTTCTCATAGTCATTCCCCGCAGCAATACCTGATCACAGTGTATGTGCGACTATTGTGTTTGACACACACACTGTGTGGGCCCAGTGTGTTTGAGGGGAAAGTCTTTTAAAGGCTCTGCTGAGCCGGGCCGGGCATGAAACCCAATGTGTCTCTGAGAGTCAACGTAATGATTTTCAGCACGGAGTAACGCGGTTATAGTCCTCGATGTGAAGCTTGCCATATGGTAGAGGGACAAGAGCTTTTAAAGGTAACTGTATCCCTCCATTGCTGTTTCTCCTCTGACATTTCCCCCCCTCACACTGGTCTCCAAGTTTATATTTGATTTAGACCAGAAATTCCTCCGGTCCGGTGGACTCAACGAGAGCATTTCAGCTCATAAACATATATGTTTCTGTAAGGTAAACGTTAGCCGAAAGCAAATATGCTATGTTCAGAGTTTTAAAAATTGTGGTTTCATGTGCAGATGATTGATAAGTCAAAGACCGAAGCTGTGCTTAGACGTGTGGGGCTGCAGGGACACCGAGCACAGATGATCAGATTGATATGTGCGTGTGCATTTCTGTGTGTCTCAGCCTACTTAAAGCAAATAGTCCTGTTTGTTTGTTCAGTAATGGACATTACTTCATCATTGCGAGCTGACGCCCTTCATCAAAGAGGGAGCGCTAAAAGAATTCTGGGTAGAGCGGGGGGAACTCCAGCTGGGAGCAGCACCATGACTTCAACTGCATTATCAGCAGAGATGGCACATCGTGATTGAACAAGAAAGCAAGTGTCAAATAAAAAAAGCAAAACTTTGATGTATCTGAAAGACAACACAAAAGATTTAGTGGAAAATAATGAGGAAAACAACATTATCTCCCCATCAAAATCACTCAGGAACAACTGAAAATACATCACGGCACTTTGCATAAATACAGATATACACACACACATGCCTGTATCCCATGATTCAAATGCTCGCGCTTGACGCCAAATTCATTAATTTTTATTAAGAGGGAAAACATTTGTTCCCGGGCCTGCTATCTGCATGGGTGGAATGATTTTCACCTCTGCCACGAGGTGTTGGGCGGACTCATACATCACACGATTACCCCGAGCAGCGAGCAGGGCCGCCATCATCAGGGAGTGAATTAAAGATGATAGAAAGAGCTATTAATCACTGTGACAAAGCCCCTAATGGAGGTGTGACCCAGCCACTGCCGACGGGACGCTGAGGGGACGCACCCACGGGACAAATGGATACATATGTTTACAGAGAGAAATAACCTACCTGTGGACATAGTTAACCCCCCCCTCTCATTTTTTTTCTGCACCGCTGTCTTTTTTGCTCTACTTCATCGATGTCGATCTAACAATTGTGTGTCTTTTGCTACACTTACCCATTTTACTCTGTCGTCTCTTATATTTGAATCAGGTAAATTCTACTACTCCATCCTGAGTGATGTTAATTTTTAGGCGTCATTATCTTCTTGTATCCTTTAAATCACACAAAAGAGGCACTTATGTGTGAGCAATATTGCTATTTTTTATTTATTTATGAATTTATTATTTATAGACAGCTAAAAAAAAAGCCTTTCGGTTTGGTAAAGTTTTACGTCCCACTTCCTCCACTGCATCTCTGCTTATAGTGTGCAATGCCAGACAGGCTGCAAGGTGCAAAGTGGGATCGTTATTCATCTATTTAGCCGCAGACCCAATTCACAGATCACTTCATCTGGCTAGATAAAGCAGTCTTACAGTTGACTGATGGGGTCTTAGATCGTGAAATATGGAAATGAACTCCTCACCTTACGAGGACCGGCCCTTGTGCTTATCTGTAGACATCATTTGTTGCCTGTGATAACACACAAATGGGACGGGGGGGCTTACCCTTGTACTGCAGGTCAAACATAATCACACATGATCCCCTCCATTAGTCATCACATCCAAATTCTGAAACTGAACCCTTCATCATTCCTCTGCTTTCTATTTCTGTCTCTACATAGAAAAATCATGAATCTGTGTCAGTGCTGTTGTTCTAACAGTAAAAGGTACCACAGTGAAGTCTAACTTTTCTGCTCTGCTGCTAAACCAACTCTGAAATTGGTTGGAGGGATTCAAAATATGTGGGAGGGGTAGACATGATTGCTGTTATTGCATATTGATTCGTTTGCCTGAAAAATGAGGATACCCTGAGGGAGATGTCCACATCTGGGAGAGACAACTCATTGTGACCGAATTCAAAAGGAAATAAAAAATAATTATCTTCATTTGGTTAATTTTTACGCTCTCACAGTTACTGCCAAATAGAAAATGGCTGCTGTTGATTTGCTAAGCGCAGTTAATTACAGTGCATCAGTTTGTGCCTAGATTCCCTCAGCAGGGTGTATAGGAGAGCGTTTGGAGCCCCATGCCCTCGGGAGAGGCAATAAGCTTCCTAATTAACTCTGTCTTTGTGCTTAATGGAGGCCTTAGCGCCGCTTTTGGGGAGTCTTTTGGTCGGCGGGTCCATTGGGGTGACTGTGGTACTGAGTGATACAAACCACAAACGCTCGTAGCCTTAGGTAGCTGTATGTGTACAGTCCTGGCCAATTGTCCATAATTTATCTCTCAATATTTGTTTCTTCGACCAGGAAAAATTGTAAAAATAATTATTTTGGGTTTTTTTTTATAAAAAGCAGGACCTTTGTCAGTGTGGTTTAATTCTCCATTCTGGCTTTCTCAAACTATAAAATATAGAAAATAATAACTTTTAATCCACTGTCTACCCTGGAAGATCTTACAGTACATTCTCTCCCTTGGTGTGATTGTAGAGTCCTGAGAAGGTGCATCAAATTCCCCTAAAATTAGGGACAAAAACAGGTAATGCATTGTACTGTGCGTAAAATTTAAAATGCCATACATGCAGTTATATTCACATGCTCACAAACAGGCACTCATTTTGTACAATACAAACTATTTAAGCACACACACAGACAGACGCACACTCACACACCCCAGAGTAACAAGAGCAGAGCTCTTTACACAGTCTTAATTAATGAGAGCATTGTCTATGTTTCTTCACCCCTGTGTTAGTCAACTGCTCCCCGTTCCAAATGGAAAACACTCCATTAAGGGCCCTGGGCCGAGTTACCAATTAACATCGCACAACAAACTGAAACTTAGAGCTGGTCCCTCTGTGCACACACACACAGACACCTAATTAATTAGCATTAGTTGTGATTAATAATGAGGGTCCTTTAATGGTAAATCTGCAGCTCCGATGGCAGGCTGACACAACAAAGGCGTCTGTGTGCGCGGCAGGATTTATCTGGGGAGCTGCTTGGGGATTTTAACATGTTTCTCACAGGCCTGACAAATGGCCTATTAATTATCTAATGTTGTCTGACAACAGCCGCTTGATAAAGATGTATGTTTGGACAGGGTGAGGAGGGGAAGATACAGCGGAGGAAAAGAGAGATGTGTGTATGAGTGTGTGTGTGTGGAGGGAGTGGTTTGCATAAAGGAAGAAAATATAAAGTATGTGAGAGTTAGGGGAGACTTGCAGAAACTCTGTAGGCTACCGAGTGACACACACATACAAGCAAACACAGTGAAACTCTTCCCTTGTATCGAGACAAATGGCTGTGCCTCTACTTCTGTGGTTGTTTGGGATAATCAATATGAAGGATTAACAAAGCACATTTATTTTTAATGAAATGCAAATGAATGAAGTCCTGATGAACACAGAGATGGATGTGCAACACACACACATACGCACACTTTACGTCCTAAAACCACAATCAATATCATCAACGAGGAAGCCTCCACATCAACCCGACCACCTCATATCATTAACTCTCTAACAACATGGAGCATATGGGCATCTCGTTCCCTCTCTGTCCCTCTCCCCGATTCAATTTCAGTCCTGACTCTAATTTGCGGAGTTTATCTTCCGCCTGTATGTTGACAGGTGCCAGTTGCCAAACGATTTTTATGATTGTTTTAGCCACGCATTTGGCCTAATGAGATAGGATCCCAGTCGGACGCTAACTCAAGCCTGTCAAATGTAAAGCAAACAGAATAACAACCCGGCGCTCACATTGTTTCCACAAGCCATACATCAGCTGGGGCGTAGAGGGAGGGCCCTCTGAATCACAAGCTGACCCCGGGATAGAGACGATGAGAGGAAAGAGTGGGAGAAAAGGAAAGAGGAGGGGGTGGAAAAGGAGAGTGGGTGTGAAATCTAGGATGTTTGGGTACTGTAATGCCATAAGAAACAAAAATTAGGGGAAAGAAGTAACCCTGTGAATCTCCCTGAGCATGCATGTTTGTGCCTCTCCATATTTTAGAATTAAATCTGCACTTTAAACATGTAATGTCTTCGTATGCTTGAGTCAGTAACGAATGAGTGTGTATCGTCTGCAAATGCACACACTTTTGAAAGTATTGATTTGTCTGTTTTCTTCACTGAAGTGACGTGTAGAGAGAATGTGTTGACAAAAGTCATTAATCCCATCATCTCTTCTGTCTTTGCCTCTGATTCAATCCAACTCAGCACCCCCCGACATGTCACACATCCTAAGCTTTTGATTTGTTTGTTCTGGTCACCTGTGCCATTCCTTTCATCTGTCTTCCTGCTCCTCCGGACTAATCCCTCTATCTTTTTAGACAGCGACAACAGCGATATCTTCCCCCCATAGAACAAAGGAAACCACAACTCTCCACCAAGTACCACTGAAAGGTGACACAAGAATCTCAAACATAAACATGTCAGTGATCATAAAATGTGGAAAGCCGCATATGTTACCTAATCCAAAAGTAAAACCAAATGTTTATCCCAAAGTTATATTAGTAACAATACATGTCAATGCAAACATGCTTAGATGCATTCTCTCTCCCCTCCTCTCTCTTCTCTCTCCCTCTTTCGCTTTCATGTCATGGCTAACTGCCATTGGGCCCTAATATAATTATGGCTCACAGTTGTGCACATTTGAGAAATTGATTCCTTTGATGAAATGTGAGCGAGGCAGGTCTGGGCAGAGCAGAGAGAGACGTATATCCAGAGTGGTTGCTGCCAGCCCCCCCAGCCCTGTGGAAGGCCCCCTGGGTACCAAACCGCCAGCTCAACGCGGCCCAGGCTGTCCCAGTCGTTAAAAGAAATGATAGCATATGTGCTTTGTTTAAGTTTGATGTCTTCATAATGCATTACACAATTAGATTGATTTGACAATTTCCATTATACTTGATAAAATATTTATGTAGGCCTGAGGATGGTAGTTCTTATCAAAGGGGGCGGATCAGCAGTGCAGATGGGAGCTCCAGTCTGCAGCAGGAAGGCCATCAGTCAGTTAAAACTGGGCACAAATTGTAGGCAAATCCAACCTGACTACTTGAAATTTGTATTTGTAACATAAAAAATGTTATTTTCTAAGCCATGCAAGCGAGCCTGAGCACATTCAAGTGTTTGACATGGATAATCAGGCACACCTGATTGAGATCAGATGCATGAAGCTGTACTGTATATCAGAGAATCAATAACCTTGTCCCCATATGTTTGCATTGTGCACTATACAAACACTACAGAAAAGAAAAGCCTGGTGGGCATTGAGAGTGTTATGCCGCTGGCTACTCTCCCAACAGAAAATTTTCCATTGAAGACAATTTCTGGCTGTACAAATTTCCGGCTATACGGCACATTAGCTTTAGATTTGCCTCAGTTGAAACCTGGAAAGCCGGTGTCAACTGTGTATTGGCATCAGACTGAAACACATACTGCTGTTTGTTGTTAGCCCCGTGGCTTAATTTGTCCGGTCAGGAGGTTGGATCACAATCAGATACAAAATCTACCTCATATGACCTAGATAGCTCATGTGTGTCTAATGTACTCACAACATATCATACCATATTAAAGTCTTCCAAACTTTTTTACTCACTCTTTCTCTCCCAACTTTCTGCATCAGCTTTGTACATTAAAAGGTACGGCAGAAATGCCAATACAGTAAATAAATCAATCTGAGCAATAAATTCAAACCGCTCATGCTCAGAGGTGAGTCTCCTTCACCCTTCTTTCCTCCCTAATTCTCTTTTTCTTTTGTACCCTGGATGCCTCCCTCTTTCTCCCTTTTCTCACCTGTCTCTCTTCTCTCTCCCCCGTTCCCTTCACACCCTTTCTACGAACCTCTCACAGTGCACAGCCACCCCACATCCATCACAGCCCAGAAATTTAAGGAGCCAAATTGGCCTCATCTGTCTCAATGTTGGATGCAGATGGAGTTTCTTCTGCTGAGGGAGGTGCAGTTAGTCACCCCTGCTGCCCCCACCCCTTCAATCTACTGCCTTAAAGCCAAGCCAGCCTGCACCGCTCTCAACACTATAGAGCCACGTTATGAGGCTAGCTGCCGGGATAAAGAGGGCACAGCGGTGAAGTGACCACTACACTGACCACACACACTCTCTGCTTCATTCAGTTTTCTCTCAGTCACATTTTTCTTTCCTTTTTTTTTTTATTCTCCATCTAGCCTTCATTCTTCCTCACTCTATTCCGTTCACTCACTCCCCACACTCGTGCTTACTCATATTGCCAGCACACACACACACACACACACCTACACAAACACAAGTGGCGGTGCGGTGGCCATAGCGAGCGCAGCCTGCAGTATAGTCTCAAGCAGCCTGGTCAGACCTGGCTCGTTAATAAAGGCCCTAAATGAGGCAGCATGCATAAAACATGAAGCACCGCGTGCTGCCGTAATGAACTGCTGCTCCATAATTGCATCTCAGAGCCGTAAAATGAAGACAAAATATTTGAAGAGGGATTCTGTCACCTCTCTGCAGAAGCAACACTAATCACAGGCGTTCTGCGGGGCCCTTGGGGTCTCCCCTTGACAGAGAGCAGGGGCTAAACGCCCAGGGCGACGACATTGGCAACACCCTCCAAGTAATGGGACATAATTGAATAATTGCTGATTAGAAAATAGGGGGAGAGGTAATAGTATAACAGTGTCCAGTGTGTTATCCGAAATGATCCCATTGGGAAGGAGAATATGATAATATGGCACAGGGATGGATAACAAAATATATATATATATCTACTGTACCTACCACCTACTGGGAAATTATTTCATTAATTTAGGGGTCAGTTTATGTGCCTGAAATTACTGTTAAGGGATAACAGATGAGATGGTGCAAAAGCAGAAACGCTAGAATAGGAAAGTGTTGTTTGTACCTGTTCGTGGAACCAGATGGATGAATATATTAGTAGAATTCATCCAAACAATCTGGTCACAGGAAACTAAACTGAAGTGACCCAACAAAGCAATCAAAGTGTTCAAAATTACATATTGATTTATTGAGAAATAATAACATAAAAGGCCCCCACAAACCAGGGAGCAATTGCTAAACACACACACCAAACACACACGCACACACACACTGACAAGCTCAGAGACAGGCAGGCCTCCAGATGAGAGATTGGAGTCCCACCCAGGGGTGTCACCCAGACAGTTAGAGAGTTGCTGTAGTGACAGGGTGGCTGCGGTGACATAATGAAGGTGCTGTGGTTGTCACAGGGGGTCAGTGGTGATCACACTGCCCAGCTGGGGGGGTTAGGGACACGTATAATGAATCCCACCAATGACAAATGGCCCTCAACTCGGGGCTGAGGCATCTGACAAACTCAAACTCATCACTTGGACACCTAAAACACACACACACACACGGGTAACAACAGACACTACTGGGAACACACACAGTCACTGTGAAGAGACAGAGGAACATACACATTTTGTCAACATATGGGATCTCTGCATGTGACAATTTAAACATCTAGTGTATAATCAGGGTGCTACTAAAGCTTCCATCTCCTTTAACAAGCATCTCTTTGTGGATGAACCTTAAAAGGCCTCAGCGCCTGTTTCTTTGCTCAGCTTTACTTTTCTGTCACCTCTGGCTGCCACTTGAAACTGTCGAAAAAGAGCCCTTAATTTTGCTGTTGTGGCACTACAGTGGCAGGTCAGAGGTTATCAATACGGGCATTGTTTAACATACACAATGGGACATGAACATGAGCACAGAAAATCCCCCTCTTGCACTATTCGGAAGCATGAGCATATACAGACCGCAAAAAAGCGTCTGATAGAGATTTGAAACAGCAGGCCAGATACTCTAAAAAAAACTGAATTCAATCAGAAACGAGGTCTGTGTTTGGTAAAGAAAGAAAAACTAACTATTGGAAAGCGGGGGTATTTTTAATGTGACAAGTTGACCACCTACTACCAACCTGACATCCTCCATTTAATATTTTTGGATATGAATAGACTTTGTCTGAGGGTTGCTTTTCCACTCTCGGGGTCTGCTTGCCTCGAGCACTACCACAGCAGCAGGCCAATTCCACCTTAACTTTGTTACAGAACTTGTTACATACAATAATGTCCGTGGCTACAGAGACTTTCCAAACCACAGTGCGACATGTGGAACAGACCCGGGCATGGAAAGGTCCTGGAGAGGATGTTTGTTTAATGATTGTTGGAAGGCTAACATTCAGCCCCGCGCCCCGAGCAACAAAATCCCCCTCGGAGCACTGAAGCTGTTTATGTTATTTGTTATGGATGTCAATTTCCCTCTATTTAGGAGGTGATTTAACTGGGCAATACAGTAGGATTGTGCTATTGTATGGGGATTGTTGTCTCTCTGTGTAATACACCACACAGCTCTGCATGGGAGTCCGGACATAAACAGTGTGGGTCATTGTCAAGACTGAGAGGGGCATTCAGCAAAAAAAAAAAAAACTGCCACTTCAGACTCATATTTTAACATTTGAATGTTAAGACCTGGTGATTCAAGACCTGAAGACCTTTTTCATGTAGATTTTTTAAAAATTTCCACAATTTAATTTGCTTTACTTTCAATACCTTGATCAATGTGGTAAGATATAAAATTCATGTTCATTTTAAGTACAAAAAGGCTGTTTTATTCTTGCCTGCATTTTATGCCTCTAGGAGAATGTGAGTGTGTGTTATTGTGTGCATGTGTGGGGTGGAGAGTGAAGGGTGGACATAAATGGAGAGTGACAGCTGCCAAATGACAGTGAGATTGAGGTGGGAATGCAGAAGGACAATGTGGGAAGGAGAGGAACATGACAGTAACAGCAACTCAGATTAGACTGAGATCACACACACACACACACACACACACAAAGCACATTACAGATCCTACTCCGCGCTCAGGGGGGTTGATGGGAAATGAGGTCCTGTAACGAGTGCTCAGTGTGTCATTCAGACAGATGAGAAGGATCACAGAAATCCCCTGTTTCTTCTTCCTAATTCAAACAAACAGGGACTCTAAGCAGAGCCACATGGCCTCCCTTAATGACTGACATTTTGTTTAAGAACCATCCATAATGACCTGGTTTGAATTTAAATACTTGGTGTTTATTTCACAATGAGCTGCCAATATTCACCAATGAAAAATTCCAAAGTGCTTGAGTGACTTGAGACTGTTGACTTCATGCTTTTTCTCTCTCTTTGGTTTTCCTGTTTTGTACACATTTGGAGTGGCATGACTGTGGAATTAATGACAGACTGCCTGAACATGAACACGTTAAGCATAAAGTAAAACAGATTATCAGGGTATCTCTTACACTAATGCATTTGAAAAGGCAATATTTCGACAAGAGGGTTTTAATCTTTGCTCTTATCTTTTTTACTATGACTAATCAACTATGTCTAACATATTATTAGATATGTGTAAAGAAATGCCGACTTGATGCCAGAATAATTATGTATGAAGATGCAAATTTCAACACAATAAATGCATTTAAAAATAAAAAAAAACTACATAAAATCTTAAAGAGGCCATATGCGCATGGCTAAGTGCAATGCAGGTCCTTCTATACCACCACTGTAAAAGAAAAACATTTTTAAAAGTACTATATTGACTAGGGAAATAAAGCAATTACAAATCACAACAGCACAAGGATTTAACATCTTTTGAACCACTTGATACATTGACAATCCAGTAAAAAAGCACCAGGATGGAAAGCATCCCCCAAAGACATTACAAGTGTTGCAGCCAATTAATAATCGCCTCATTTGAACCTGCTGCATGCACTTGTGCAGCCAAAAATCAATCAAGGTCCCACTTTTTTTTTTCCTTCATATTGATGGACTGCGTTGAGTAGAAGAATGCTAACTCTAAACCAACAATGCCACGGCCATGTACATAGATGGAAATCAATTGTAATTAAAACTGAACAAGTGTTCCGCTTTATACACTCAAAGAGTGCATTGGTCATTAAATACATTTTCATCAGTTATCAGTTAAAGGTTTTAAACAAAGTCCATGGCTTCTGCCTCCTTTGGGATAGCACTCAATGCCTCTACACTTGCGTGGCAAATTTACCCGTGCTTGCTTTGCAATCAAAAGGCGGCCAAATTAAGTATCAAACAATTTAATGTTATGTGTCACTCTCCAAAACGATCTGTATTAGAAGCACTTAATTAAACTTTCAAATTCAAATGTACTAATCAGTTTGCGGCAGAGTGGGCGCTTGTTTTCCCCACATGAAACGCCACGGCTGGCCAGCCCGGCCCATTGCCTGCTCATTAACATGAAGGTGCGATTTGCATTTCCTGATGGACTGTTCCAGTTTTTAATATCCCTCTTTCTGCTCTTACATCAATCATGGAAGAGGGAGGCCACCATAGGCCACTATTAACCCTCCAAATCTGCCACAAAACAAATATTACAAGAGTTCACTAATTTGGAGATCAAAAAGCCACTTGTCCATTATATAATTGAAATGAAGGTGGAGTGTTGCACCTCTGAAGAGCTCTATAATTACCAGCTGTTAATTGCACACTTGTGGTGTCTCACTTTTAATTAAAAAGAGCGGCTCGTTGCTGGACGATAAGCAACGGTGGAGAGGCAGCGGTTTAATCAACAAAGCGAGAGGAATTTGTTTCTGCTGTGGCCAGCAGCGGGTTGGAGAAATCTTCAAATAACCCAGGGAGATTAAAACGTGTCCATTAGGACCAGTCAGGTTTTATTTGGGGTGGCAGGAGCGAGGTGCATTTGAAGTCGTCCCGCTGCAGAGTCCTCGGCGAAGCGCGGCTGGGGGTGTGGGTCTAATCAGCCCGCTGCTGGCCCTGAGCGCTCAAGTGGAGGAATTGGACCCCGCTGGTGGTGAGAGAGGGAAAGGAGGAAAGGAGGGAGAGAAGGATGGAGGGAGGGAGCGGGGAAGAAAAAGCACCTCCATCACTCTCCCTTTCCTCTTCTCTCACTTTCTCTTTTCCTGCCTGAGCCTGTTACTTGACTTTGTTTTGTGGACGGTGCGACGATGAGCCAAAAAAGACTTTAAACTATACGTCTTGCTTCTCGACTCGGCTGTTTGCTTCGCACATTAGTCACTGAAAGGCAGCCTGGCAATCTGTACAAGCGTGAGATATCTCTCCAGGATGTGTCAGCGCCCTTAGACAATACACAAACAACCTCAGGTCCCGTTTGGACATACCGGAGAAAGCCCTTCCACCTATTTCATGACCTATTGAACCATGGCAGCACAGTATAAACCAAGAAGAAAAAAACAAACTTCTGTACTTGATAGTCCCAACATGTGGCTATAACTCACACGATGTTTATATGAAAGAGACAGTTACCTTGGTCAGCAACTCTGGGCTGTTGCCAGGCCTCCAAAGACTCTTTGCACCGGTCGCATACAGTACATGACTACCAGAGTGCGATAACCTCATCCACCCTTTCTCTGACCCCTCCGCTCCCTTGCTGATAAAACTGTCTGCCAGGAAGTGTCCTTCACTACGTTTCCTCCCTCTCATGCTCAATCAACACCTGTCACCACGGCAATCAGTACATAAAGATGTAAACGTACTGCCTAAAGACGCCCTCTCTGCACATCAAGCTCACATAATTGCCCATGATTCTTACTGCTTCTAAAATAAAGATCAAAATATATCTATACATACATTTCCGTCCAGGTTTGGATTAAATGCATAAAATGTAGATCCAAGAAGTAATAACAGAATCACTAGGGGCTTCCCAGACCCCCTGAGTGTCGCAACTCTTTTAGATAAAGGGCTCTGGGTTTATCTAAGGAAACAGTCGCTGGGGCGAGGATGGTCTGGCCTCACTGACAGATTAGTCCAGCCCAGGCCCACTTCCTGCCTGCTGAGGACACTAATTAGAAGGAAGGACTGACACCACAATAAGAGCTGACAGTTGAGTGCACTTAGTACAGCTTCACACAATCCACCGCTGTATTAGAACAGCAGCCACGCCAAGCCATAAATTTCATCACATTAGCTGGTGCTTATCTGATGTGACAAAGTTAACCTGGATGTTGTTTGGACAGAAACGTACAAGGGCAGTTCTGAGAAAACTGTGAGGGTGCTGATTTATCAGTGGAAGTATGCGGAGTGTTTTATTTGAAATTTTATCAGCGTCACCCCCACCTCTTTCTCTCCCTCTGACCCCCCCCCCAGACACACCGAAGGAGACAAAAGTCATTGTGAGCCAAGCCACTTCCCAGTGTTAATGACATCCTGTTTACAAACACGTTGAACAGTGTCGCAGGGGTCATGGTCACTCGCACCCTCACACTATGTCTGTCTGCGTCTTGTATCTTATCCTTCTATTCAAATGACCTTTGACTTAATGAAGCATTCAATGTGGCTACCGCTGGGAAAAAATGAACACTCAGAAAGGATGTTGCGCACTTGGCAACGCTGTGCTGAAACAACTGGAACCAGAAGCATGTACGTGCGTAAAACACAATGTGCGAGTAAGTGTGAAAAATGCTTGCGCACACACCTGAGCTAACCACAAACATTGCTATTATTATAATCCCAAAATCACCAAATGAAGGAAAAATGTGCTATTACCCAAAGGGCAAATTTACAGTATAGTAACACGTACGTGTACATGTAATGGGCTGAGCTGTTTTACAACACCAGCATGAGCTGAGCTATTGTTTTATTTTGAGAGGTGCTGGCTGTTATTAGATTGTTTTACACTAGCTGGGAGAATTTTATTCCAGAGGAGCTCTGTGTGGTGTGGAGTTTGACTGAGTCAGACACAGAGAGGGAGAGACAGACAGAGGGATGTGTGTATGCACATGTGTGGCACTCTTGTGTAACGACATTAGGAGCGTGTGCATTGTGGCTGCTGAGCTTCTGTTGGTGTTTATTCATCAGGAAGCTAATGTCTCCCCCACTGTGGGCCAGCAGGGGTCCTCAGGTACAGGTGGTCAGTCTGCACGCTAACCCAAAGCTACAAAAGTGATGTTTGCATTCAAATATTTGACATTACCCTTAAAAAAGTGACAGGAATTAAAGCAACTTTTCAAACTGATTTATCAAGACAACTTGACAACACTTTAATTTTCTGTAAAATGACCTCATACTTTGGCACAATAGAGTATTTGTGCCTTTTTTTACACACTTACTGTAATGTAGCTGCACTGAGTTTGTGTATGAGTGCCTGCTTGTATACTTGCATATGCTCCTGCATGCATTTCTCTGTCTCTGTATCTGTGTGTGAGGTGAAACATGCTGAATGTGAAAGTGGTAAAGCGGGCATTTTCTGGGGCTCTCTGTGGCCGTGCCAGCGGGCGGAGCGGTACGTCAGCGCGGGTCGAGCGCCACAATGTGCCTGTCAGTCCGCGGGACGTCCCAAAGGAGAAGGGCAAGAGGCAGCCCCCACCAACCTTGCCCATCCATCATCGTGACACCGCAAGCTGCAGTCATGGGAAACCCACCGCTGGCCAGTCGCTCTGGACCAGAGCTGGGAGGGAAAGGGTGGGGGGGGGGGGACTCGCCATCCATTAAAAACACATTGTTTTGTTTATTATAACTAGTTAATGAGGTTGAAGGGAAGCTTTGCTTTGTTTTTCAAACACTTCCAGAGGGGATTTGGAGGCAGACGGCCCCGTTGCTGGGTTCGGGCGAAACAACTCATAAGGGCCTGGGTGTTTTATAATGGATGTCTATAGATTTTATGAGAGTGGAGTTGGCCATGTTAGGAGTGAGATCCTTGGTTCTTGTAAAATGAATCGTTTTTAGGGCTTTTCTCCATATGCTTAGCTCAGACTCTAAAAACCTTTTTCTTCAGCTTGCAATCCCTTCTTCCTTTTCCCTAAACCGCTCCACTCCATTTTCGGCTAGCCCGCAGTTCATGAATCCAACAGGAGTCTTGTTTTGGACTCTAAAGCCAACATCAACAAGAGACATAACTGTTAAACAATGGCGGCCAGCGACTGTGTACCCCTGTGTCAATCTTTTGAACGAGTCAAAGAGGGCGCATAAAATAAAATGCATGTTTAAAAAGAAAAGAATTGAAAGAAATGTTGCGTCTTTTGTCAGTGGGAACTGGTACTCCTGATCCATGGACGATGTATTTTCACAAAGCAAAAAAAAAAAAAAAAAAATGGAAGGAAAGTAAGACGACTGTTTCTGTGAAAGTGGGGAATGAAAAGTAGCGTGCGTTAGCAGCATCAGCGGTTTGTGGAGCCAGAGGCCCCCCTGTCTCCCTGTCTGGTGGAGATATGAGAGAAGGCCCACTCCCTGTCCGGCCGCAGCAGGGGCCTGGGCTGCCCGCTGACATGCCTACTTTAATTGTTAGTATTAAATCACTTGCACTTTAACTCAAGATGCTATCTGCCAGGCGTTAAGATCTTTCACAGTAGCAAGTGTGCGCTGCTTAAATGTGAAACACCCTAGAGTGACACACAGATATTCACTGTATGCCAGACAGTGGGTGCGTGCATGTGTGCAGACATGCAGTTAGATTAAACAAACGCACATACGCGCACACATGCAGACACAATGGAGTCCTGTATTGGGCTGATTGTCGGTGAAGTGGACAGACAGGCAATCGGACTACACCCCGCCCTGACAGCAGGCCACCCGTCAGTCACCAAGCACACCGCACCACCAGCTACACCATCAGCTGTTTGCTTTAGGAAGGCGGCTCAAAGCCAATTAAAATACACTTAGAGCCGTGTCCGACTTGTGTTTGGAAAGATAATATATGTCCAGGAGTCCGGTCAACACGGCTTGAGCGAGGAGGCGAAGAGGAAGCACTCTGCATCACTGTCTCAGAATGCATCGCGTCATTATCACACAGACAAGATACTTATCTTTGACTCTTGCTAAAGCAGAAAAACAGACCGGCGCTTGATTCCAATTTTTTATGCTCTTCAGAAAGAATAATATTATCTTTGATTTCACGGTTCACCAGATGTTTATGCGGCTTTAAAAAATATCTGCCTGTGCATAAGGCAGCGTAAAGATATCACTTTTAACTGTCGAAACAGGATCACTGGCACACCGTAAATGTTATTCCTTCCAAAATCAGTAAATAAGAGGCTGAAAGTGTGACTGAAAACAATAATCATCAAAAATTAGTAGCCTAATACACAAATGTGAAACACATGGACTCATTATATGTGAGAATACATACAGAGACGGACAATGTGCAGGGAGTGAGAGAGTAACACACACACACACACACACACACACACACACACACACACACACACACACACACACAGATGCAGAGAGAGGGCAGAGGGTGCTGATATGAGTGGTGGTGAGTGGTGAGCAGAGACGGGAGCTCCATGTCTGTTCAGTGTGTTTTAAGAGTGTTTAAATGAGTGAAAAGTCAGTTATGGCTTCCAGATGGGGGCCGGTTTGATCCGGATCATTCTGACAGGCCTGGACTTTGATGTGCTGCTGCCTATTACTGACATTACAGGGAGACAGGCATATTTCTCCCTAATCACTTCCAACTCGTACGGCCTGCACCGGCTGGCCACACCAGAACCGTGTGTATGTGTCCACGTAGAAATGCCAGTGTGTGCTTATGAGAGGGTGCATGTAATGACATCGACAATATGCTTGTGTGCGTGTGAGTGTGCAGATCTAGTCTCGTGAAAAATACGTAGTAAAATTGGCAGTATTAATGTACACGTTCATAGCAGAGCCTGCGGTGACCCAGCACGTCTGCGTTTGTGCTCAGGTTGTATTTTAACCTGATTTTGAATGTCCTCCTGACATTTCATCATAAACCCTCAGTTTCTAATGAAAAGCAAAGGAGAGGACAAGAGAGGAGAATATAATGGCTTCATTTATGCTGAGGGGAGAATTCCCTAGGAAACATCCATCTTGTCAGGCAGGTTAAATATAGTCCAGACAGACAGACAGAGGGGAATAATTCCTCCACTTTCCTCTACACCCACACTCCCCAGTAAGCCCGGTGGAAGTCATTTCTCAGTGACCACAGAGGAGGAGGACCAAAGGGGAAAAGGAGCGCCACTCTGCTCCTCACTAATCACTCTGTGACCCTGAGACCACCCCTCCACTACCCCCTTGCAAGTCTCCTCTTTTCCTCCTCCTCCTCATCTCCTGATTTTTTGGGGCGGGGGGGACTGTGGAGAGGGATGAAGAGTGGAGGAGTGAATCAGGCCGAAGTTCCCCTCTTTATCTCCCAAAGGCAGGGGAATGCCAAGGGGCCGGCGCTTTGGAATCCTCTGTTTTGTCTGTCTCTTGGGGAGAGCTGGGCTGAGTCCACTTGGAGTAGCAGGGTGGTATTCAGAGCAAAGTCTGGAGGGCCCTTCAGCAGACAATGGTGCAGCGCGGGGACAAAGTGAGTCCTTGATGAGGGATCTGTGGAGAGGTGCAGGTGTCTGAGGTGAAGAACAGTCTCTCAGGCCTGACCCACTTATCTCCAGCAGCTCCTCTCCTCTTCTCCTCTCTTTCACTGTTACCATCCCTGATCACATTCGCTCCAAACAAGAACTTCCTGGGATTCTTAAAATGTACATGCAAAATGGGCATGCACCTCACTTTACTATGCTTAGAAATGCCACAAATGCCTCTCTATCCTATACATGGAATTTGGTAAAAAGACGGAAAAGGCCTTTGACCCCAGGGCTTCAGTCTACATGTCTGGTAATTGCACTCATACTTTGCGCCGGAAAAAGCAAACATCTAAATAAACCCTGTCAAACCATGTTGTTCATCTGCCTGCAGATAAGATGAGGAAAACAAGCCATGTTCCATAAACACAAACACAGGGGATCACAAATCAGTGGTCACAGTCACCACAACCATAAATTAGCCTCGGTACCATTTTTAGCATTTAAGTCCAACAGGGAGAGGACAGTGAAAGGAGAGGACAACCCGCTCTTTAAAATCTCATCACTGCTGTCAATGTGGGCTCCGCACCATGAAACAACACTGGGATAACATCTACATGAGCCTGAGAGAGAAAACAACAAAGATGTGACCGCTAAAATACCGGATGGCTTATGACGGCAGGGCTGGGTTACCCGGCAGCAGTGGAGACTTCAGTGGAGCACAGGAGAGAGGGAAGGAAGGAACAAGTCACAGCCCCCTAGTGGAAATGTTTCAACTAGTCCTCTCCCTTTCACATCCAAGAGAAGGGAGATTTCCACAAATTTATGAGACTTTTCTCATCAAGAGTATTTCAAATGTGTTCGGGGGGGAAATTAGTCTTTGTTCTTTGACAGAGTGTTGACTGATTTGCAGCGATGCACTTGTTGTTTGGAGTCTGCTCATCAAAAAGTAGCTAAAAAAGGAAAATAAATGACTGTGTTTTGTTTACAATCTCTAAATTATACTTTAACTGTCCTGACATATTGCAGAATATCTCCTGCAGGATAACAAATGAATCCCTCAGACATTCATTCTGCAATGCCTTCCCTTTATATTACATGGGTAAGAGCCTCTGGGAAGACATTACCTTTGTACAGGAGCTCTTGCAACATGAAATGACAAATCGACAATAGCATCGGCTCTCAGGAGCCGGCTATGTGTATTATGCTGCTCTAACTCTCCTGGTTGGAACACGCAGGGCCTCTGAATTTTCACAACCAGATTTATCTTATTTTCCCAACTTATTTTCATATCTATTTCCTTTTCTTTGTGAATTAGGCGGTAAATAAAGCCACCGGGCCCTGTGCATAGTGAAATCAGATGGAATTGCCACATTAAAGAATGCAGGCAAGGTGCAGCCGGAGCCATCCTCCTGGATTTGGGCAAATTCAGCTGATGCAAAACAAGGAATTAATTTGAGGGGAGCGGCTTGCGTGCTGAGCTTGGCGCTGTGACAAAGATGAATGGCATCATTCCAAGCGAATGGTAATTTCACTTTTTGTGACAGTGCTTTAGAGCAAAAGCGACTCGGGACGCACAAAGCATTTGCAATCCCATTGAGGGCCCTTGGTACCTGCCTATCAGACACTGCACATTGTTTACCAATCATCTGATATTGATTGGTTTCAGACTAAAGTTTGAAGATGAATTAGAGTGGGAGAAGGTTAAGTCCTAACCTTGAAAGATTTAGTGTCTATTCAGCCCGCGTGTAGGACTCTCCTCAGCTCACTCGGAGAATAGAGAACTTTTAAATTCAATAGGGGGTGGGAGACACAAAACGTGTCACATTCACCAAGTGAATCCACTGGAAGAAACGCAGAAGAACACCCAAAAAGCATAATCTTTCTCCCCAGTTGATAGAAATGGTAATTGCATGTGTGGGATAATACTTTGAAGCCAAGGCCTCGGTCGGACAGACCGCCTATTTAGGTTAAAAAAGGGGCAACAAAACAGCTCCTTCTTAACGCTTTTGTTCACTTCTCCACTCTTTTAAATGTTTACTGAAAAAGAACCTTCAAATCCACTCTCCATCTCCTGCACAATGTGGCACCTATCACTCTTGGGTGCATGGACACATTGTATTGTGTGAATCATTGATATGTAGCGATCATTCCCATGAATCATTTTCTATTTAACATTCAAATTCTCAGGAATCCGATTTTCATCCTCTTGAGATGGACAAAAACATTTTGTGAGATAAAGGACATTATTTAAATACTGTTACTTTGTTACACAACAGATTGTACTGAAACACTAGGGAATATCAGCAACATAGTCAACACTATAATCAAAATAATGCTACTGTTTAAATGTAAACCCTCACGTCTCCTCCGCTGTGGATGGCTCTCCGAAGCTCTTGAAGCCACAAACAAATGATAGAGCACCACAGGACACCCGGCGCTTCCATTTTAACATGCTACAGAAGTGATGTTCCTACAATTTGACATTCATATTTTGACATTTTGACAGAGCCAAGAGCACGCTGGTACCACCACTGGGTCCCTTCAGCTTGTTGGGATGTACCATCTCTCAGCGTGGGGTTGGAGCTCTAAATGGACCACTGGGCCACCCGTCACAGCTGGGCCACACCACTTAACACCCCCCTCCCATCCCCCCCTCCAGCCGAAAAGCTCTCTGGTCTACTCCGAGGCTCTCCAGCCCACTCGACCTCCCGACACAGCACAGAATAGGCGCAGGCACCACTAACCCCACAAGATGCCCAGGTCAGAGATCGCATTAAGAGGCTCGTGGTCTGACAGGGAGAGGAGAGAGCGAACACCATCGCTGTGCTCATAAAGTGAATCACGCTGTCATGTTTTAAACATTCCTTTACCAACACAGACAGAATTAAAGGAAAAAGCCTGCGTAGGCCCAAAAAAGAAAGGTGATAGATGAGTCAGAACCCGGTGTCACAGGTAGACTACAGATACTGAACACAATTTTCAGCTTCATTCAAACACACTTCTTCGTTATGCATATGTCACGAGCCCAGCTGTGTTTCTCTATTCCACAGGGCCTGTGTCAATGAAGCAGCGCTACAGCAGACAGGAAGTGGACAGAGCGTATGGGTTAGAGGGGGCTGCTGAGGATGCAGGTGTCTCCGTCGTGACACAGAGACAGACGAGCAGAGCCGCAGAGGGCAAACAGAACAGGACAGCAGGGCTCGGGGTCTGATGGCTTCTGTAAATCATCCAGAAACTAATATGAGGATCCACTGGGGGAAACCCACACGTGCCATGCCACAGCAGTGGCAGAGATCATGGCAGGTGTTCCATAACTCAACAAGTGGAGGATAGTGGTTACACTTGCAAGAGAAAAAAAAGGACGGTAAGGTAGACTGCTTTGAAGGAACTATCTAAACAAAGAGCATTAATCAATAAGAGGAAGCCTCCTCTTTATGTTGTAAAACACTTTCTAATGATGCATGACTTCACCTCATGCTAAAAAAATTTTTTCTTTGTCAAAAATAAAACAAAGTTGTGTTATAGTGGCCTACGACTTTGGCACACTTTAATCTCAAACAACAAATACAGCAACTCTACTCATATCACACAGAAATTGTACACAGTATACTCATGATGCTGACCAAGGAACCTGCAGTTTTTCTTATAAAGGCTATGATAATGTAAGCACACACACACACATACACACACAGAGGCCTCAGGGCTTAGCTAACCCTCCCAGCCTGGCTGGCCCTCAGCCCTGAATGCGAGCAGCACTTAAACTTTCCCCTTTTCAAACAGCGGAGCACAAAGAGAGGACCACATCAGTGGCCTGCTGATCATCCCCACAGACGGCTGAGCGCGGACAACAGGCAGGTCCCTGGGCACGTCCTCACATAATGTCCCCATGTCCCCCCTATCACGCTTGCAATGGGTTCAGGCCCGTATGCTGCGTATTCGGCGCTCCCTCTCATGTGAGACTAGATAAATGACAATTCCTCAATTCTTTCGAGAGAGGCAGTTAGAAGGAGTGGGAGCGGTTGGAGCGAGGGGTGGGGTGAGGTGGGGTGTGGGGGGACTGGTGCTGCAGCTGTCCCACTGGCCACGTCCACCCCCTGAATCCCCTAACCACCACCCACCACCACCAGCCCCCCAGCAGCAGGTTTCTCCCTACAGAGGAAAAAAAAAAAAAACACGCTTCATTACGTCCTCTCTCCCCAGAGCAGCTAGGGGCCTTTCAGTGCAGATAAGCCTCTTAGACATGAAGTAGCGCTCAGAGCAGCGTTTGAGTGACAGCAGGAAGGTTTAGCCATTCAGTGGACAATGCTCACATTCTCTGGCTTTAATCTAGGAGGCGGACAATGATCTGTTTTTTAAGGCCTCATCTCCTCTGCTTTTCCCACAGCAGTAGGTGACTGGCACAAGGAAGAGAAAAAGAGACAGAGCGGGCCGAGGGCCGGCCGGGAGAGCACGCCGCTATCTCCCAAGGCCTCATGTTTCCTTGACAGTCCAGACTGAGGTGGGACAAGAGGGAGCTTGGTGGGAGGGGGGGGCGGGAGAAAAGTCGACGGAAGGCAAAGCGCATCAATCACACCCACACACACACACACACACACACACACAGATGCATGGGCGCAAACAATCACTCGGTGATGGTTGAGTGCGTCTGTGTGACAGACAGGCAGGTGAGAGGCCTGGTGGTGACGTGGCTTAGTGTAGAGCTTTGTCATTCTTATCTGCTCTGACCACTGACATCCATCCCTCCTCTGCCATTGTGCATGTTTCTATGATGTATTTATACAAACGCTAATGCACGGGTGACTGGGGGGGAAAAAGATGCTAGACAGTGTAAAAAGGTATCCAAACAAAATCATTTGTTTTGATTTTGCAATACAATGTAACCTCTGCGACCTGCTGGACCTGAATGTGCTTTGATGACACGAGGCATCATATAATCAATGTCAACCTTTATGGAGATTGAGAGGAAATGACTCTGATTGTTTATCGTATGTGAATACCAGGATAATTACATGACTCATTTGATTAGTTAAGTGATGAATGTTGACTGTCAAGGCCTCACCAGACAGATCTGTGTGACAATTTGTCCATATTTGAATACCTAACAAGAGAATTTAGAGATACAGCATATTGCTTGATTTTTTTTCAGCCTTTTATGTAATGGAAAAGAAGATCTATCCAAAAAGGAAGTGGATAACTTTGCATTTTCAGGGCCAACTTGAACATATAACACAAGCAGGGACTACACGGTGTCAATTTGCCAAAGACCTGTGGTGGATTATTTTAGAATCACCTCACACTTCAGCCTGGTTTGTTTTGCTCCGTAGCGAGTATAAACATCCACACCTCATCTACAATAAACAGACACTGCGTACTACTGAGCGAGGGAGAGGAGCTAAGCTGGAGCCATTCAAACAGACATCTGTGTGTGTGTGTGTGTGTGTGTGTTTGTGTGCGTGTGAGAACAGGAAGCCAACATACGGAAACACGTCCTTCAAGAAACATGCCCCGTAAAACCCCTTCAGTGTTTGACTGAAGTGTCAATCACTGGGCTACTTATTACTCTAATTGGATTATTACTACAGTTTAGACCTCTGTATGCCGCTCTGTTTCTAAACATGGCAGTGCCAGTAACTCTAGCTGGTAACTGCGTGGAGAAAGAAAATAAAAGGAGGGAGAAAAATGAGTAAAAAAAAAAACTGCTGAAATAGCACTGGGAAGTGTTTTTAATGTACATAAAACAAACTGCTATATAAATTTTGTAAGTCTTGTGGTCACTTTTAAAACTATTTGTCTAAAAACCTAAGTCATGAGTGCCTCATGTGCTTTAAATGTGTATTTATCAAAGTACAGTGAGCTAAATGTATATATTTTTATGATTATTTTTGGGGCTTTTTTGCCTTTATTTTAGGACAGCTCGGGAATGACAGGAAAGGGGCAGCAAAGGGCCACATGCTGATGTAGAACATGCACAGCTGTATGGATTCAGCCTACATGGGGCACACACTCTGCCAGAAGAGCTAAATAATCTAAATAATAGTATGCTTGCTGGGCCTGAAGTTGGACAATAATGTTGGAGTAACTGGGTTACTTATCTACTAAGAGACTAATTCTTCTAAACTGGAAGGAGCGTAAAGCAGCCTGCTTCACCAGGGAGTCTTGGCTGAAGGAATACCTGGACTTACTGAAAATGGAACAGGCAGCCTGTCTGTTAAAATACTTTGATAAGGAGCTGGAAGACCACTGGGACACTGTCTGTAACACTTTTGTATGAGAGTCGATGTTCTATTCTTGTGCCTTTCCTATCTGATTATCCCTTGTTGAATGTGTGTTAACAATAAAAATGTTAATAATACAAAATAAATAATATAAGAAACCTTGACTTTGTCTATGTAATATGAGTATTTAGCTGACAAAAGAAAGCTGGTATGAGCTGCTGCGTGCTGAAAAGGAGAGTGGCAGTGAGCACATAAAACAGCCAAGAGATGTGGATGAACTTTAACCTTCTCTAACCACCTCCATATTTGCCTGTAAACCCCTCAATTCTGACATCCTATTACATTTTGTCTCTCTGTCTTCTTTTATACACGTTTTTGCTGTTAAACGATAGAGCCCAGTTTGGATTTGACATCGTACATTCTTCACAGTACACAGTAGGGTTTTGAATTGATGTTACAGGATGTCGGGTTAAGGATCTCGAGCCCGATTCCAGGTGAAAACATCACAAAAAATTTGAGATTCAGTTGTCTTACATGCAGGTTTATACTCAGAGACTCAAATCCTCAACATCCATCCGCCATGTCCTCAGCACCTCACCCTGACTTGCCTCCCCTCTCTTACAACTTCACTCCCATTAATCTCACACACCTCATCACAGTCCCGGCACCTCGACCCCAAAGATCTCATATCCTCCACACACCTTTACCTCCTTTCTGGGCTCAGCCACAGCTCTGAAACCCCAGAACTAATAACTCCCTTGCATGTTCTGTACTTGTACTTGTTAACAATTCCACCTGCCACTAACTATGGTGCTTTTCAAAATCCAGAATGCAAAGTTTTGTCCTTTTTAAGACGCACAAAGACAGCCCTTTTTGTCTTTTTCTACTGTTTTATCATTTTTCTGTGTCTTTTTTTCTTATATCTCTTTTAATGTGAGGTGTGCGGAGACTCCTGGTGTGTTACTGAGCATCCTAAATACTAAAATGACATGGCTTAACAAATCAATAGCACAAGAAACATACACAGACATCCAGGAATTGGCAGATCATCCAGCAGACGCTGGGATAAGAAGACCTGCTTCATGCCTTAAATGTAAGTGCAAATATAAATAGAAAAGAAGGGAAAGAAAGACACAGTCAAGCAGTGAGATAAACGTATCAGAAGACAGACGGACACAGAGACAGATTGGGCAATTAGACAAACATACAGAGACCGATCGTTCCATTACACAGAGACTGACGTGGCAGCGACTGAGACAATGGGCCCCTTCACTATACTACTGAGTGTTTATGTCCCATGTCAGTCTGCATCACCAGTGTCCCCCTGACTGCTCCCAGCTGACGCCCCGACACACACACACACACACACACACACACACACACACACACACACACACACACACACACACACACACACACCTCTCTGACCTCCAAGGCTGAACTTGAACATGCACATGCACACACACTCCTGCTTTGCTTTCTGTCACATGTCAGCGTATCATGTCCCACTCAGGCATGCGGTCTCAACACTGTAGGTGTGTGTGTGTGTTTCAGTGAGAGAAAAAGTGAGTGTGTGTGTGAGTAAGGAAAAGAGGATGAATGAATGGGCTTCTGTTGGACTGCTCCTAATGACTTTATTTAAAGATGTTGTGTTTAGCATCAGGAAACACCAGTCATGTATGCCGCCCAGCAGCTCGGTTCAACCACTCAAAACCTCCACCTAACCACAATTTCCCATCCTCTGACTGGGCTTTATTGATCTGGTTTACAGGTATGGAGTGGAGCAGACCGAGCACAGATGTAAAGATGAAGAGGAGGTCTTTCTGTCTTGCCCCTCTATTTTTCTCACCCTCTGTCACTCTTTGTCTCCTCTCTTATTTCCACCTTTAATCAATCTTCTTCAGTATCTTGCTTTATTCTACACCCCTTGTCTCCCCCCTACCTCTCCTTATTCTACACCCCTTGTCTCTCCCCTTCCTCTCCTTTTTTCCCTCCCCCTTCTTTGTGATACCAGTGCATAAAACACACCAAAAGTTTTCACTGGAGCTGGGTAATGAGGCAGACCTTTGACCTCTCCTTGATGACTTCCATACCTGTGCATGTGCAAGAATACATGCGATTGTGTGTATATGTGTGTGTCTGCAGCTGGCGGCTGACAGCGACATGACTAATGAGGGCTCAGGACAGAAATAATAGGTGGGAATTATAACACAAAAAGGGTACAAGCGCAAAGGAAAAGGAAGAACAAATGACATAGCAATGGACAGGGGATAAAGGAAAGAAAACAAAGGAGGAAAGAAAGACTGAGATTTAGAGAAGGGGTTTAAATGATTAGAAAACTGTAGTCCAGGCAACAAAGGGGCCACAGATAGGAAGGCTGCAATGTTTCTCACACACACAACAACAAACAAATCAAGAAAAAGTTGCACTGAGAAGCAGAGTTTCACACCACTGACACTTCCTCTGTATGCAGGGGTGAACGCGGGTTATGATGGGTTCACTACTGACTCACTAAGGGGTTACTGTAGTTACTATAACCCTGCCGTAGGAAATACTGGTGTAAACATTTATTTGTTAATTGGATTGAATAGTTTTTTAAGACAAAAAAAAATTCTCTGATTCAAGCCTCTTAAATGAAAATATTTTTAGCTCTCTCAACTCCTCTATGACAGTAAACAGAGTATCTTTGTGTTGTGGACAAGTCAAGACAGTTGAGGACGTCATCTTGTCAGCCATCTCTTGCCATCTTCAATAGGAGGACATCTGGGACGACCAACAGAGGAGACTGGGCAGTTGTCCTCTCTGTTAGAGCTACAAACTATTGGAACGTGCAGCAGCTTTACTCACACACTTTATCTATGATCTCTTGTTATATCTTAAAGTTGTAGTTGTATTGTTGTTGTGGTGTCTTAGTGTTGCTGTTGTTATTGTTGCGATGATTTGATGTTGTGCTGTCTTGCTGTTGCTATTGCTGAAGCCGCTGTGTCATGAATATGTTCTTTTTTGTAATTGTTTTTCTTATATAATAGTGTCTTTTAGCAGAGAAATTATTCACTGTTGATGAAAATTAGCTTATGGCTAATTCTGGTGCGGCTAAGTAGCTGTGCACTGTCACTGTTAGATAAATAAATCAATCAATCTTGGGCTTTGGGACACCGATTGACATTATTTTACCATTTTCTGACATTTTATAGACCAAACAACTACTCAAGTAATTAAGAAAATAATCGACAGATTCACCAGCGATGAAAATAATCATAGTTACAGCCCTAAAAAAAGAGCATTGAAGCTTGCTCATTTAACAACACCTAAAGAAACAACCCTATGTAACACTGTCCACACCAGTCAGGTGTGGACAGTGTTGGGTTTATTGAGAGAATCACAGCCTTTCCATAACTGTGTAAAGTAGAACAGATTACGCAAATTACCAGTTTACATCTGTATAAAATGTAATTGCTCATTTATCTGGAATTATGGTCTAAAAAAGGAAACACAGAGACATTTCTCAAATCAAAAGCTTAGAAAGAAAGTCGATCTAAGACACTCGATCATGCAGCGGAAACCAGACTTTGTAGAGCTGCACGACCTGGACAGCGTATTTGGGCGTCTGGCAACACCAGCCTACCACTGTCACACTCAGGGTCAAAGGTCATCATGTGTAGCCAGAGCAGAACTTCCTAATTATACATGATAAATGTAATCACACACAGGAAGCATTTCTCGCCACAATTTGCTGGCTTAACCTTGTCACATGTGCCAAGCTGGCGAGGGAATTGGAGGCAAGAAGGTGTCTGAGCGTCATATCTGAAACATCAGTGCATTTGTTAAACAGCAAGAATTAATAATAATAATTCCAGACTAACCAGTGTTCTAGTTTTTTTGTACAGAGTTTTATGAGCTTAATAAATCAGCAACACCATTAACAAGGACCAGAGAAACCAGAGAACACTTTTCCATCAGGCTGTGTGTTGTGATAATGATACTATCTGGCCTGGATAGATCTCTTCGGTGAACCCTGTACTCCGGCTGGATCAGATCAGTGCCCATAATGGCTGACTGCAGCCAGGAGGTCTCGACCGACTGACACAAGACACGGCGCCAATACAGCAGCGAGACAGATGGACAAATAGACAGATAGACATTCGGACAGACATCCTGTCTCGAACCACAAATAGATACAACAATTAAGTCAGGTATGGTCATTTTCATTTGGCTGACCTTCGCCCCTCACCTCCTACACACGTAAGGAGACAAATTACTACTGCAGTTGGGTTTGACCAACAGCTCCACTGCAGGAGAACATGCAGTGTGAAGGCTGGGACAGCAGACATAAATCATACCTGTATTTGATCTGTGGGGCTCTGGGCTGGGATGAAGTGACAGCCAGCATGCACCCTATGTCTCTGAACCCTTAAGGGGCTGAAATGGGTCACTTGTTTTGTAGGGCCAGTCGTATTTTCAGTCGGGTATAAGTCTGGGGACATTTGTGGTGAATTTTGGCTTGAATGTGAGTTTCAACAATCACAAAATAAACAGTTTGAAAGTAAGAGATTTGGACTACAAATTGTAATGCCGCTCCTATCAACAAAGAAAGCAATATTGGTGTTTTATCACTTGCTAGACTGACTGAAAAGTCACAAACAAACAGAGTCATGCTGGCCCTATGGATCCCTCTCCTAACAGAAAATGTTTTATCTTAGTTAAAGAGCCGTGTTTTCCTGCTTTCATCAGCTGCCAAGTTACCAAAGCTTATGCCTGCTTGCTAAAGTGTTACACAGTACGTTTCATATCAAAGGTATACACTGTTTATGTCACGGGCTGTGCAGCAGCACCACTTTACAAGTCGCATGCACTGCGCACACGTACAACAATGCTTATTCCACAAAAACATTACCAAAATTATACGGCATCATTCTCTGGTGTCCCAAGGGAGGTTACTATGTTTCGTCAGGAAGTGCCCTTCAAAGTTTCCACCATTGTAATTGTACGGTTTGGATCCAGACTTTGTTTTCTGCCTTTCCGAGGCAGTTTTAAAACCCCAGAGGTGGCTAGTCTTCAGGCTAGGCGAAATCACAATTGTATTAACACCCAAAGAGCATTTCATCAGAGCCAGCAGGGCCCCGTGGTCCAGGACACCTGTAATAGAGTTTCCCCTCTCGCAGACGCAAAAACATTTCAGCTCCTATCGTATGGAAGGTTTACCTGCTCCTGCCTGCGTGGAGCTATGCTGCTGCAACTGATCAAATCAGGCCAAAACAAATTGCATTTGTTGAGAGAAGGATCAAATGCTAGCGCCCACAAAAAAAAACATATTAGCAGCCTGATCTACACACAGAATACCCTTGGCAGAGTGGTAGTATTGGATTAACAAAGTTACAGAAAAAGAGAAGAGGATGTGGAGAAATCCAAATGGACTTCTTTCCTCTGCTTTCTCTCGCTGCTCTGCTCCTCTGCGCACTGAGGAATTACCGCGATCGTATGCAAGTGAAAGAAATAGACGGAGGGAAAACACTTACATGCAGAATGATGTATTGGATTACTGTGAATTGAGCTGCAGTGATGCTGAATGCCAATCTCAACATTGAAGTACATGGTAGGTTAGGATGAACAGATATAATTAATCTTCTAAACTACCCCGCCCTTGGATAACAGACAACTTTTGAAGCCTTTCTCAAGTTCGTCTAAAAATGATCTGAACAAATCAACACTTATGTCCATTTTTCCTCACTACGGAATACATGAAAACTATCACATTCAAACATTTGGTAATGGGAAAGGGAGATATTTTTCCTGTTTGTTATTAAAATAAACAGAGACAGAGATGTCTGGGATGAACTGGTGTGTGAAACTCAGGGGAGAGAAGGAGAGACAGAGAGCGAGAGAGTATGGGAGAGGGAGAAACAGAGAGACTAAGGGGCCTGACTGTCTGACAGACAGGCAGGCAGATGGACAGGAACTTGGCATTAGGGAATATGATTCTGCCAGAGAGTGATCCATAAAGACTGGAGGAGGTCGAAGGGCACACTCTCTATAATGACTCATCATCACTCACTGGTGTCCACGCTGGGATGGCCTGTGTGTGTGTGTGTGTGTGTGTGTGTGTGTGTGTGTGTGTGTGTGTGTGTCTGGGAGAGAGGGCCAGTGGATCTGCTGAGAGATAGTGCAGGATAAACGACCAGTTCTGCTATTCTAGGCCTCTGGGGAGAAAAGAGAGATCTCACTGTTGTTTTATCAGAGCCCTGGCCAAATACTGTCACCCTCAACATCAATTAATCCCCTCATCAACATTTAAAAAAAAAAATTGAGGAAAAACATGGGTGAGAAGGTGAAAATGACATTCCCTGGGTTATGAAATATGATAAATGTTGTAAAGCCTATGGAATTCCTTCTGTTACAGGGAGACTGTGTTTGACTTCTCGGGGCTGGGTAAACACCGCTGGACGGACTTCGCCATGGCAGCTGTTCCCGTGGTAACGCGGTGGGCAGCGGAGGTGGGGCCACGAGGGAGTTGTGGCGTTTTCATGAACTGATTTTTTTTATTCACAGCCAGTCATTACTTTTACTACAGCGCAGCCCGAACTGACCACTAAAAGGGCGGCGCAGACTGCCAACACCTTGTATATGGAATTCATAAAACAATGCCTCACACTAAATTCCCCTGCTGCATTCTCAATCAAGCTGCTATGGCGATGACTGTGTCTGTGCGCATTTATGTGCGTGCACGTGCGAGGGGCCATATTTTTAGTTGTGCAGCATCGGATGAATATCTCCATTTCTTGGCAGTTGACAGCCTGTTTGTCATCCACTCCACCACCAAGAACTGACCTTCAGCAGCATAACTACCTTTATCCTGCCATACCTCTCCTCTCCCCTCCCTTCATCCCTACATCTCCATCGCCTCTCTCACCCTCTATCTTTCTCAACCCTATACTTCTCCCTCACTTTTTGCGCTCCCCCCCCCCCCCCCCACTCTACAGCCTTTGTCATTGATCGCTGATGCGATTGGCTGCCTCCATGCTCAGTAATGACCTGCCCTGGTAACCAGCCGGCTGCTCCACTCGGCCCCTCGTAGATTGAACTGTCAGATGGCAGCGATTAATGGCTGGGCAGAGAGACACAGACTCACACCTGCAATGTTCCACCCAGTACTACCCTGCCGATGCACAGTCCCATCCCAGCCCAGCCTGCGCAGGTACATATCTGTGTGTGTATGTATGTGAGTGTCGTGTCCAAATTTCTTGTAAGGATGGATAAATATTCATGTGTAGGTGCGTGTGTTTATGGGTGCATATAAATCTTTGCTTTCATACATGTATTACTGCCCCTGAGGGTATGCATGCTTTCTGCCCTGCTGCAGTGGCTGATGGGAGGATATGGTGAGAGGGTGTGTCAGGGGGGCTAAGGAAGGACACCAAAAGTCAACCAACACAACGAAAATGTAAAGAAAAAATGTAGAATCGTACACAAAAGACAAACAATAAATGCGGCTAAAAGTCTCAAAAACAGTAAACAAGATTCACTTTTAGGGCCTTGAAAAGTAGAAAAAGTTGCCAATTCTGCCAAATCAGAAATAAGTGAACTAACCGCAGCTTGCTCCATTACTTAAATGACAGCATGTAATCATTATTTGTCTGCAGTGCTATACTTTGTTGCCCCCTGCTCTTCTTTATAACTATATTAGTTATGATTGCACCAGTAATCATTCACTTATTCTACTGTTCGCACTTGAGTCACTCGGCGCAGGAGAATCAGAATAAATGCCTAAAATGCTAACATATGTGATTTCCTCGAACAGAGATGAGTGGGGTGTTTGGTCTGGTCTCGCTCTGTCTGTCTGTTGAGCCGAGCACTGCAGGCCCACGCGGCTGTCCCGTGTTGTACTTGGCTGGCCGTCTGCTAACTGTCAGCGCGGTATCTCCTTACACTGATGAATGGGTAGTTTCCAGACCTTTCCCAAAGCTTTCATTCCCTTGTTCCAACGCTTCATCCAGAGGAATGGCCGAGAAAACAAGGGCTCCTCCGCCTGCCCACCAGCCTCCCTCAAGGGGAGCGCCAACGCCGAGACGGGCATGGAGGCTAAATTTAAAATGCTCCCTTCAAAAGGGGGGAGAAGGAGAGATGGAGCGAGGAAGGGGAAGGAGGGAGGGAGATAAAGAGTGAAAAAGATGTAGACAAAACAGTAAAGACAAATGAGAAACACGAGAAATGTGGTGGAAGAGAAAGAAAGTGAAGGAGGAAGAAAAAAAGAGACACAGAGGATGGATGGAGCATAATACTCTGAACAGTGAACATGTGAATATCAGGCCAGCAGAGGTTTGGCGTGGTGTTTGAAACGGAGATAAAATCGATTAGCTTGTCCGCTGACCCAGTGAGCAGCAGGGCCCCCCGTTGCCCCAGTCCTGCCACAGCCCTGACAGAGACGTCCAGGCACCGAGGCCCCTAGGGGTCCCTTCTGGACACTGAGGTGAACAAAGTGGTGCCCTCCTGTCAGACTAAAGCCCTCAAGCACCAGCAAAACAACAAACCATGCTGCAATGCTTCACTGCTCTCTGATTCCACAGGAGACAGAAAAGATGTAGTGTGGGCTGCTGAAAGAGGACACTGTGTGTAAGAGCTCGCGCTCAAACACAGAACTGAGGTACATACTTGAAGGGAAATATCATCAGTTAAATAAGAATGATCAGAATAAAAGCTATTTTAGTTGCTAAAGTCTTTTAAGCTTTAGTTCTCTAATACTTAAATAACTGCTCACATTAAAGGGGAACTCCCCCTAAATTAAGAATTCCAGTATGTTGTTTCCATGGCCGAGGAAAGTTCAATCAATATTTGTTGACATCAAAGTCAGAAACCAGAGAAGTAAGTCTCAGTCTTGTGATGTCATAGGGTATAAAATCTGGAGCTGCTCCACAGACAATGAATGGGAGCCTTATTTTGTGGATCAACAGAATATTTGTTTTCTTTTTTTTATACCCAAATGAGCTTGTTTGTTGTGTTTTCAGTTCAGAAACAGAAAATGTTCCCATATGCTCAGAAAATTTCCTTGGGTGCTCTCAGTAGGTGTGTTTCCACCCAGGAGGTATTGAAGTTTCTGTGCTTGGGGGAGGTGGAAAAATTGACATATCTATAAAAGGTTATTGTGACTATATGTAAGGGAAAGAGATCTAGTAAAAAAAATATATGATGAGGTACAGTCATGACATACAACAGAAAATGCTACAAACTCTCTTTGCTGTCTCTGGATGGCTTTTAACATGCTTATGAACACAGGGCTGTTACGAGATCTCTTCCAAGAGCACAAAGCTGTGATATTAGTTGTTCAGTACTCTCTATTTCCATTATCCAATGTGCTCTACGTTGTCATACATCCATTGTCTTCCTTCGTTTGAGGTTTGACTTGAGGTTTGATTTGGGAGACAGTTGTGCACGTTCATTAAAATTTTTGGACTGTCAATAACATTAAATTTTCAATTAAATTCAATTTTAATTATAAACCCCAAAATCGCAAATCACAATTTGCCTCAGAGGGCTTCACAGCATGCAACATCCCTCTGTCCCTAGACCCTCACAGCGGATAAGGAAAAACTCCCCAAAAAACCTTTAAAATGGTAGAAACCTCAGGAAGACCCACTGAGGAGGGATCCCTCATCCAGGACGGACAGACGTGCAATAGATGTTGTGTGTACAGAGCAGATCAACATAATAAATTTACCATAATCCATATATATATATATATATAATAATATGTATGAATTTAGAAAATGGTTGTACTACCCTTCAGATTAGCCTCCTCTAATCTGAGGAGGAGTATCTGCTTGTTCTAGCATAGGTAAGTATTTCTGAAGACCACCTCTAACACTGACGATTTCCTATCATTTGTCAGTTAAACTCTTGAAACATTGATCTAATAATTCCATAAATGGTCAGGTATTTCTTCTAAAAGCACTGTCCTGACAAACTCCCACCTGTTGACAGGCCCTGAAACCTCTCCCTATCGTTTTATCGCCTTGTTTTCCTCACATGATTTCCTCAGTCAGATCACTGGGTGAGGAGCACCTCTTTGATTCCTGGCTCATTGTAGTGTATCTGACCCTGGAGGTCGCAGAGTGGAAAGAAGTGGATGTGTCACCACTAAGCTCTTCTCCGTGTTAGAATAATATTTCTATGGTGCATTTAGGATGCTAACGCTAATCAAAACAGGACATCCTGAGGAGGGCCGTGCTCTCTCTTCCCTGGCCCCGCTCGCCAACCGCTTTATGTTTTTGTGTTTGTGGAGGAGCGACAATCCCAGGAAGCCGCGAGAAGGGTTCATCAAAGCTCCGAGCGGGGGGCCCCGGCTGCAGGATCGTTGGAATGCGGCGTGGAAAGGAATCTCTACTGTCCTATTGTTCCCTTGTTTCCTCGGTCTCATCACACGCCGGCACGTCCAGTTCACTTACAGGTAAGAAGCGCTAATCAACCCTGCATTCCTTTCCACGGCCGCATTCTTTCCTCTGGTGTGACCCCGGCTGACCAACAACGCTTGTGCGCACACAGAAGGTGCACGAATCATGCAGACACACACATACACAGAGGGGAAGTCATCAAGACAGATCTCTGAGGACAGGGACGTGGTGTTTCCTTTTCTCAGACAAGGGATTGGAAGTAGAACAGTGAGGTGAACATTGATGGTGTATGCCTCACTAAGAGTGGAAAGATGATCCAAATCCCAAAAACTGGGTCCAGGTAACTTAGTGATTCATGTGGCAAAATTAAGAGCTGTGAGGGACAATGAAAAGGTTTGTTTCACCTAGCATCAAACATTTCTACACACGTTTTTTTTTGAGTATCTTTTTTATCAACCATAATCTCATCTTTAATAACACATTCACAGCTTGTCATGATTTTTCCTCTTTGTGTCTCTCACTGTAACCGTCGCCATTTCAGCGCTGCAACGCAGGCGAGACAGCTGCTATCAGATCCAATCAGGTGAATGTGGTGCAGCGCAAACTTCATCAGGAAGGCCGCAGCTTTGATCACATCTCCTACCCTCATCTCTCCCGTCCTGCGGGGGTGAGAGGTCACCGCTTAATGAGCTTCAGCGTGGAGAGTGGGAGGCTTGTTGTGGCAGAGATGAAAGGTGTACAGGAATCACACACACATAGCGCACAAACACATAAACGTACACACCTGACTACTCCGCTGTGTCCTGTCCTCCCTTTTCAGCTACAGACGGGCATGACCCGATGCCCTGTTTCGCCCCTGTTAATCACAAATGACTTTCCTCCTCTCCCTCCCTCCCCTCCCTCCCTCCCTCCCTCCCTCACTCCTTCCATCCCTCGGGCCAGCCTGCTCCACCCAGGGAGATCCCCGAGCAGTGCTGGAACACACTGTTATCGCCACATTCACAAAGCGATTGTTGGGTAATTCCTGTTTATAGCTATGTGCTCTCTCCAGTGTGTAAGTGTAAGAAAAAAAAACACTGTTCTCTCTGTCAACCCTCGGTGACAGTGATTAAAAACAATGTCCACAAGCAAACACTTCAGCATACCTGCCAGTACAGAGATATTTACCATTCATTTAAAATAACTTTGGTGAGTTCAAGGGTCATAAAATGTGGGAAAATGGGATGGTATTGATAAATATATTTTCTGTGCCCCCTTATTCTTATTTAGGATCACTGGGTGAAGTATTAAAAAAGTAAAATGATCACACTGCAGCCTGTAAACTGACAAACATAACATCATGTCTGCAGTCTGGAGTTAAGTGCAGCACACAAAGATTGGCAGCTGGAATAAAGTCATATCAAGCCTCTTGTTTAGTCTTTCTCCTCATAAAAGCACTCAACAATGTAGTAAAGTGACTTCGGGTAGTTAGCTGATGTGAGACATGAGGCCAGAGTGTCGGGCCCTGTTCCTACCACCTGCTTCAGGTAATTGATTGGAGTATAAAATGATTGAGTTTCTTTAATTAGCTAACAGACATCTCTTCTCAAAGCGCGCCAAGGAGTGCTAACTTCACACCGCCTCATTAATAGTCCGGGCGAGGCGCACCATCAGCAATCTGCTCACATTATAACTCCTCAGACATCATAACGACACAAATCAGTTTGATGTCTGGGTAAACTTTTCAACTCAGCAAAATGCCATTTATCTCAGACCAATTTGTGATGAGAAAATGGCGGCGTGTCACACGTTTGACGACTCCGCTGTACACTCCGCCGAGCGCCTTTGTTTTGTGCATACGCACTAAAACTCGCACGTACACACTCTGCTCGTCCAAATAAGCACATACACACATGCTCGCCTCCCTTCAAAACACACACACACACACACAAGCACAATCTATAAAAATATGCTTAGCTTGGGACTGCTCTGTTGATAATGACCTCAGCCTTGGCACCGTACTGGGCCAGACCAGACTGCCGACAGACTGGAGGCTTTTGTGTGGACTCCCTATCTCTAACTCCATGACCTTTAGGGGGGAGAAGAAAGCAGAAATGCTTTTTTTATTTAGAAGGGGTAAGGCTCGCTCATTGTTCTGTGTTGGTACGGTTTCCCTGTGGTAAACACACAGCGGTTCCCAGGCTTGACATGTTGCTGCACAACACCCTCCCACCCTCCCTCCCCTCATGCATCCCTTGGTGTTCCCACACTGCCCTGTCTGGGTCGCTGCACCGTACCACCCCCCCAACAACAACACACACCACCATCAACATACAAACACTACTGCACACTTTTTCACCTGCCACCAAGGCAGCATTCAAAATCTAATACTTGTCTCCAAGCTTTAATGCATTACGAAATTCTCCGTGTATATGATGGACTGAGGTGCAGGACGGCAGGGAGTGCAGCTGGAAAAGAGGGAGTAGAGACGGGAGAGAAGCCCCTGGGGCAGGGCCGCTGTGTGAAGGCCTGAGAGGGGACCCGTGACAAGGCCTGGAAGCTCCCTAGTTGCTCGGGACAGGGGCCATCCTTCAAGCGGGTGACAACAGTGCATAAACAAACCACTAACCTCATCAGCTCTCTGTTTACAGCCCTGCGACCAAGTCCTGGACGACTCATTAACATCAGAGACCTTCCAAAAAAAGAGCCATTTTCTGAGGGGGGGGTTGCTTCTACCATCGTAAGAGAGGAGGAAAGTGGACGACATGTCAGACAGATGGGGGCGTTGATAGATGAGAGAGCCTGGGTCATAGTCAACCTGCCCCCCTGCTACCCCAAACCCACCAACACAGACACACAGACACACACTTGTACCTCAAAACACAACTAAAACACCCACAAAGGCTGCATGTGTGTGTGCGAGCATATGTGATGTGCGTTACACCACGTTTGACAAGCATTCAGCAGCTTTGCTATTACAAGCAATGCTGCTACTTGTTCATAAATGTACTTGTTCCCTGTTTTACCCCTCTGCAGACTGATCACATAATTGTTACACATCCATGACTCTGAAGTGGGAAATGGTCGCCTTTCTAAAGCACCTGACAGAAAGCTTGACACCCATTCACACAAGTATTTCCTGGGACTTCAAGCTTAAGTGGGCATTTCACACACAAACTTTCATCTAAAGCAAACACCTAAAGTGGATATTACATTAAGACCTTAAAACAAATCTTTTAAATAGTGAATCAGATGAAGGTGTAAAATCATTTATTTCCTCCCTCATTATTATTCCTTAGATGATATTCTGGTTTTAAGATGTGTATCACACCAGAGACTGATGCATTAGCAGGTTATGAATTGATATGACTTCACTCTGATGCAACTTGATAAAACAAGAAATTAAAACACAAAAAGATTATTTGACTATATTGAAATTTATTTGCATAAGAAAACAAGTTCGGGCAACAATTAACATAAGCGCAGAGAGGAGTAACCTCTGCCGTGGGCCCCAGTGATTCCTGAACCAGTCCATTACTGAAGGAGATATGGGACATTTGTATACGGAGCTTTGGCACCAAGCGGAGCGCAGGCAAAGAGCACCGCTCCGGGACAACAAGGGCTGTTTAATGGGGTCTCTATTTCACTTTCCTCGCGCCGGCCCGCTCCCTCTCACCTTTTAAATGGGCCGATCTATTAACCGTTTTAATGAGCTCCGCCAGACAAACGCGAGATGCATGGCCCATTGCACAATGTGAGGAGGACGACGCGCTCCTCAGCTGCAGAGAGGAGAGAGGCGCTGACAGACGGGGAGACACCGAGGCGCGCGAGGCCTCTCTCTGCCTCTCTCTATCGCACTCACACACGCACGCACATCTCGCGTGCCAACCGGGGGAGGCATTGTGTCATATTTCCATCTAAAAAGGTGATATATGCCACATTTTTAGGGACAGGCGGATCAGTGAGTGATGACTGACCAAATATTGTGGTAAATGTGAAAAATGATTATCAAGTGCACAAGTGTGTGCCTTGGGACATAAACTGGATTTGAATGCTCCATTGCCACTTGTTAAGCTTCCAAATAATTTTCATGGAACTTTTCCTTTAGGTCAATATTTTTTTAATGCGTTAAAAGCAAAGGAATTAAGTTTTACATAGTTCTACATATGCGCGATTAATCGTCGATGTAATTATTTTTAACAAATTATCAAAGACCTCTAAACACATAATAATCAAGAGGGGTTTTACTGAGACACAAATATGCTAAGTGGACCTTTAATTAGGCCTACACCGAGCTAGTTTGGATCATCATCCCCTCTCCACCCCTTCCATCTTTCCGTATAGCCCACAATTCACTGCGGGGTGCGGCCTGCGCGCCTTGGCTATACTTAGTTGGGAAGCAAAAGCGAGTTTTTGTGGCGCACCGCATTACATCTGGACGCGCGGACTAATCAGTCAACCTCCATCAATCACTCTTACGTTTACCACCTCTCCATCACCTCCTCTATTACATCCACCCTCCCTTTTTTTATCACACGACTGTTCTGCAAAGGAGGGCCCCCGTACATGCCCGTTTTAACACGACTTCTCCGGACAGGCGGGAGGCACACACTGAACGCATTTACCAGCAGAGCTCTTATGAGGGGTCTGGGAATTTAAATATTCACTGTTGACACTGTGCAGACCTGGCTGGGGGCCAGAGCGGGCCCGCTCCTCCGGGAACCCCGAACATTCCCCTCATTCTGACTGAAGAGGTAGAAATCTTCGCCTTGCATCTCCGAAATAATAATCGTCAAATACAAGAGGAATTGTCCCTCCTGTATTTAAGTATCTTAAATTGTTTGCACGTACAAGTTGATCCAGTTAATGCTCGGTTTGCTTTTCTTTGCAGCCATTAAAACTCTTCTCTAAAACAAAGTTTGGTGTCGCACAGTCGAGAGACCCAGAGGGCCGCTGCAAAGAAAATCAAATGCTTTCTTTCCTGTTGATGATGGTGATGGGGACTTTGCGTGTGCGCGCGCGCCCGGGCACACACCTATGTCCTTATCGTGTCACAACATTTTCTAAACCTTTCGGATCACACAGATAAAAACCTGCTTCGTTTATTAAACTTAAAGTTTTCTGTTTTAGTCCCATAAATAGTAATTTTAAATGAAGTGAGCACATGCTGCAGCGTCACCATACTTGTTGGCGTCAACTGTCCAAATCATTTCAGTCATATGGTGCAGCTGCGAAACCATTTATGTAGTTTATTTAGTCGTGCTTGTATGCAAAAATACAGGTATGCTCCACATGCAAAATTGGATGTAAACACTGCTCACTGAACTGACTGAAACTCTCATGAAAACCCCCTAACGTCTTTTTCTGCAAACACTACAGAATATTGCAGGCCTGGGCCAACACACTGTTGCCTTCCTAGTTTTGACCTCCTTGCAATTTCTTCCAAGGAAATCTGCATTGCAATTCTCGATTAATGGTGTGCGTTTTACAGTGAGAACCTCTGCAATTAAAAGTCAGTGTTAGAGTTAGAGTCAAAACTCAAATGAAAGGCATTTGCGGAAAAAAACACTAATGAAAAATATATCTATAACAGCTTGATTAACACAGCTTTAGAGAGGAAAAAAACAGAAAGTGATTCTTGATAATTTATTGGAGCAAATCAATGCACGAATAGCCATATCAATCATCTCCTTGCATTAATTCTTATTGTTGATTGGGTCCGAGTAATTAAATCGATTTAATGACAAGAGTGTTTCGAGATTACACTTAATTTAATCAGGCTCACTGAATATTTTAAGTTATTATTTTTTATCCTGAATGAATTTTCTTAACAGCCTGCCTCCTGCAGTAATCAAATTACATGGAGTGTAAAGTGGAAAATAACATTCCTGTATCAAAAGAATTAAAACATCAAAGTGTGGATTTTTGAATTTAACAATTAACGCACACTATGCATTAATAAGAGCTCGGAACGAACTGCATGACACACACACACACACACACACACACACACAAACAGAGTTACAAACAATATCCCCTTCCTTGAGACGTTTACCATTCCTGTCTAAATCCTCCTGTCCTCCTTATTTCTCTGCATCAACCTGCCTTTTCCCAAAGTTGCTCCCCGCAAACTGAAGTGCCCAGCAGCCCCACAGCAGCAGCAGCAGTGTGCAGCAATAGCAATACAACTGCCGATGCACGGGACATGGGATTTTAAGCTACAATACACAACATTACACTACAGCGCCCACTACATGCAACGAGCAATTCCAAAACTGGAGCGGACGCCCTGCAGAAAGTTCCTCCATCGCTCCCTAAACTTTAAACTTTACGCTCTTCTTGTGACACCGCTGATTTTTTCCTCCTTCGCGACAGTGTCATCGTTTTGTCACTCTTAAGAGATTCAACTTGAGGATTCTGATTTTCTGGCGGAGATGAAATGGTCACAGAAACTATTGATAAACGCAGTGATAACAGCGACAGTCTATAGGTATATAAGATGGCATGTTTGAAAAGGAAGAAAAAACAGAAAGGGATGTTGCACCTACTCGTGGCCAGTTTCCGTGCCCTGCCTTTGGACCTCATGGTGCCAGTCTCTCGGCGTGGGTTTGTTTGGATTTTTTCTTGGATCTTTTTTTCCTCCTTTTTGTTTTTTCTCGGGTCCTTTTTCTCTGGGTTTCTCAATCCAAACGCGCTATCTCTCCAGCATTGTCAGTCTGGACACCTTCGCACATGCGCACAGCCCGAGATCTGCCGGCAGCAAGTGCCAGAAAAAGTTTGGGACGATTTATCACTTTGATATTAAAACCTGATCTGGTACAGGATGGTGTGAATCGTGGACATCTCCTTTCGTGTCAGAGTTGCAAAGATCACTGAGGGAGAATGCGGGGCACACTGCAAAAAATGTCCAAACGTTGCTGGAGCCTCACATTTGGTCGCGTTGTTTATCTAACACGTGAGGAAACTTTGTAATTGAGATGCGTCCTGTGCTGTTTTGACTTGTTTCAGGACTCATCCGGAAATAAGACACATTTATCTAATACAGAGCATGAAAATAAACAGAATTAGACACATTAAAAAACTCTTTTAACAAGTTAAAATCAAGTTCAGCCAACTTACAGTGAAACAAATGACAGAAAGAGATGTCAGCTCTTTTTAAAGACAAAAAAGTTTAAGAATGAGCACTAAATGAAATGCTTTCATGAGATGGATATTTTTTGCAGTGCACCCAGCACCCCGGATCTACACAGTGCCTGGAACATTAATTATAACGATCCTTATTCTCAATCCTTACTGCACCTTTTCTCTTTAAATGAAGTCACATTAATCAATGTTCACTTAAATTACCAATGCTGGATATAGTCATTAAAGATTTTATATATTTTAATTGTGTTTTGACCATTATACCGAGCACTGGAAAATGAATGAAAAACTTCCCCCCCTCCCTCCTTCCCTCCCCTCTCCCGCTTGGGCACCCGACTGACAGCTCTAATATGAGAGTGCCCAGGTTTTCTCTCCCCCTCTCCCTCTTTGTGCTGACAATTATTAATATGTTAAGTGCTCGGTATTAATTCCTGTTTGAGACGTTTCTGTTGCACTGCGTAAATTTCATCACTTGGTAATTGCTTGAAGGCTCGAAAAAAGATGTTTTCACTTGATTTAACTTGGAAGGAGAAGGGGCTTTATCAAGAAAGAGAAGAAAGAGAAAGAGGAAGAAAAAGACTTTTTGTCCAAACCTTCATCTCAGTGGGTGGAATAATGTTTGGATCAACTTCTTTTTTTTTAGCTCTGGATTTAAAGAAAAAGGCCACACTCATAAATGCATGCCATCCAGGCACTAAAAGTCAATAAAATCACTGCATGTCTGCTGTTATCACATAAACATTTTATAGAGGCATATTTAGATACTGAGTCATATATCAGCAGAATAGAGTACCAGCCAGATACCAAAACAGAAAATCATGATTTGTTGCCATTCTTTATATTTTTATTACTAAAAAAATATGGGAAAAATACAGTGAAATTGTATCCACACATCATAAAGGTGTAGCCTATTTGTCCCCAAATGGAGACTGCGTATAATTAAAGTAATTGGCAATTAATTAGATCCGCATGAGATCATGCTGACCCTGTAGATGAACTCTTTAATGGGTTGTGAACTCGAGCTATCGATTCAAAAACCGTGTTGAAACTGATTAAAGTCGTGACATCAAGCTATGTCATGGGAACAAAAAATCAACCAAAGCGTGCCATATGGTCATATCAACACAGATCAACTCCAAACTCTGCACAGTTTGCAATTAGGAAACCATACTGACCACACTAATATATACAGTGTGTGATATATGCGCAACTGGGCAAAATCCGTCCCACTCATTCATAAAAGGCATTCTGTCATCAAATTTGGATTTTTTTTTAAAAGTCCAAAAAGTAAAGTGAGGCATCTCTATCCTTTATTTAAATGTCTGACTTAAGAGAGGTTAATACAGACACTTTATTGTGGTTGTACCTCGCTCTACCTCTACTGTAATGACATAAATGATGCTATTAAGTGGGTTGCGCCTACACATCATGCCTGGGAAGGTGGCGGTGGCGCGCCGCGAGTACACACCACACACACACACACACACACACACACACACACACACACACACACACACACACACACACACACACACACACACACACACACACAGTGAGAAAGAGAGAGGGAGAGCTTCAGGCGGCGAGCTCAATTAGCCTAAATGGAAACAGTTTTCATTCACCGCAATAACTCACTCTCCTCTCCCCTCGTCTCCTCTCCCTTCTCAAGCACTTTCTCAATACATATTTTATTATGATACGCTGAACCCGGTGGCAGGGCGGAGCGGCGCGCAGATCCCCGCAGCCCCGTGGATTGTAATTATTAGAAATTAATTGGGTTCGAGACCCCCGCGGTTGCGAGTATAAAACCAAAAGATTGCCACACTCCTTTCACTTTGCGTAAAATCCACACACAAACACCAGGTAACAAACCAGTCTAATTCAATATTGTTTTTAAAGCGGTGAAGCCCCCTCAGTGACACAACATGGTCTGGGCTGATTTTTTACTGTATTACAGTAGTTGCGTACTCAGCTGTTAAGGGGTTAAAAAAATAACATGATCTGTATTGGGGGGCTGTCGAGGCAGACTAAAAGTGAAAAGGCAGCCTCCGGCACAAGGAAATTACCAGCGCCCGCGTGACCTTTGAGCAAGGTAATCAATCAAGTGATCAACAGGGATATTTATCACTGCTTTGTCCAAGCAAAGCTCTGAGTGGAGACAAAATAAAATGATGGGAAATGAGAATATTGATATTCTGGGATAGCTTTGAATTATTAAAAACAGTAAACATCTGTTTCTTTAAGGCTCATAATAATAATAATAATAATAATAATAATAATAATAATAATAATAATAATGATAATAATAATAATGATAATGGTCTAAATAAGCAAAACCAGACAAACATAAAATTATTAATAGAATATAGGAAAAAAAGGCCACATTTCAACACAGTAGGCCCACATTTTCTTTTCTGCTTCAGGCTACATATCATAGGCCTACTCAGTTTCTTCATGTGTTACAATTTATTTCACCTATTTCCCACATCTCTCAAGCGAATACAATATTACAATGATTCCCATGCTATTAATGCTTTATGTTACAGTGTACTTGTATAGTCTGAAAACCTGCAACGATTTATTTGGCCCAGTGCGTGCTGCCCCTGTGTGGAGAATTATCGACCCAATCAAACGCATTGAAAGCTTCCAATGAACAGCTAATGCAATAAAATAATACTGTGACGGAGAATATTAATCCCTCTTCAGTGGGTAGAGTTGATATTATGCAGTTAAAATACAAAGAAGGTTTAAAGTAAACGACTAAAGTAAAAGAGGGGGTGTTTTAACAACCAGTTTGATTCAATATTTACATTTTTTCCATTACATTATTTTTTTTCAACGTTGTTTTTCTGACAGGAAATAAATCAAAACCTGCCTGCTCAGTTTCAAGATGAGAAGGTCTTTAAAAACTAAATAAATAAAAAAATAGACATCGTTATCAAAATACTTGTAGGTTGAACATAGATACATTTTATATGTGATTTAATATTGAAACACGTAAAAAAGCACGAGTATCTAATCAGGCCCTGCTTGAAAAAAAATGTTTTAATATAATTTTACGACTGTAGTCCAATATCTTTTCTAAACGAATACAATGTGTGTGGCCTTATATCTCAGTTGTATATATACACAACAGATATTTCACTTATTTTTAAAGAAGGAATAATTATTCTATCAAAAAACACCAGTGCATGTGTTTGGCAGAAATGTCCTGGTCGCATATCATGAGTAAAAATAGGGATATTTTTACTTATTTTTATTTTTAATTTAATCTAATTTTCTTTTTTTTCTTCCTGAACGATTGAACAAGACGACGCCAATTAATTATAATTCAGCAAAACTACACAATTAAACAACAATTTAAACTAATTTAATATGCATGTAACAAATGAATAAAAACCATAAAGGTCCCTTCACATGAAGCAACAAGACCACAAACTGCGATCTGGGTCTGTATCAGCGCTTGTTCTCCAGCTTACTGCAGGAGGCTGAGTGAAAAGCACAGACAAGCTTGTTGTTGAAAATTCTTTATACTATAGCGCCCTCTAGTGGATATTACCCTGTAGTGTTCGAGATCTATAGTAGGGTTACTGATGAGAATTGTCATGCAGCAAACGTCAGTCCTAGCAGTCCTATCAAAGATAAATAAACGAATATCCCACACAGACAGATCCCTATGTCCTGAGTGTTTATAGGAAAAATGGCTCAGACTGACAGTGGGTTTCATCATTTACAGACTCAGTATGGATCAGATACATAAAGGTAAAAGCAGAAGGTGACATTTGACTGATTAACGAGCTGGCCGGGCTTGTACTGGAGTAAAGTGCATTTTAACAACTGCTTCTGAACTCAGTATCCAGCATGGGAGACAGATTACAATGCGCTCCTTGGACAATTTGTGGAAGTAGTATTGATAGGGCTGGTGTTGCCCGCGGACGTATTTATCTCTGAGGACTGCTTGATGAGAGGGTCTTACCCACACACACCTAAAGATACAGACTCATCCCCATCAATTCCAGCTGATGTTCCTCCTGCACATGTCCCGTCAACAGAGAGATGTGACAAGTAATCAATGAGACAGTCGATCAGGTTTATTTATCTGCGTTTCCAGTAACAGCAGACAGTGGAATCCTTGTCAAGTTCCCGGTTGCGCGGTAATTAAAGGAGCATACAGATGGATGGGATGCTTATAGGACACAGAGAGTGAACCAGTCGATAACCTTGACAGCTGACTGCTTACAGCACACCTCCTTTGAACTTGAAACAGATAGAAATCAAAATAGCTTTGTATGAAAATTGTCAGTGTAGCTTTGGACTGTAGAGCTGAATCAATTACCCAATAAGCAACACGAGTTTTTCACAGAAGACATTCTGACGTGTCACAATATGAAAACCACAGGTGTAAAATTAATAATGGCTGAATTCCTTTTCGCTACATCAGTGTCAGGGTCTTTATCGTTTGTGATATTGAACTATAACTGACTATTGAGCATGCTAGCTCACTGTCACACTCCCCTCTTCTCATTTCTCAGTTTATACATCCTTGATCCCTGTCCTTGACTCCTCTGCCTCCTTGTATCTTAGTCCGTTCCACGTGAGATACTAGCGAAGGAGGCAAGAAGGAGACACAAGAGGAAAGGAGTCAAGGCAACAGGCATTTATCAAAATGAGACGTCCATGCTTCAGAGCAGTTAAAGTGTAGTCAGTTAAATATAACATGTGGCACAGCTGCATCATCAGCTGTGTGTCACGCCTCTTTTATACATCAAACCTACTGAGAAGACTTTGTATCTACTCATCTAAGTATCTACTCTTTCCTTAAAAAGCACCTTAGGAATTCATACGTCCTCCGAGATGGTGTGCTAAGATCAACTTCCATGTCACAGGTGGGAGGACAGAGGTGAGAGGAGACAAGGAGACACAAAATGAGAAGAGCTGACTGTCATGTCTTATTGAAACACTTAAATATAACAGAGCTGTGGTCAGTTTTATTAGTAACACCTGTACTTTTCCTACTATGACAAGCTCACAGTGTCAAATGTCATCTGTGAAAATGAACTTAATCTCTATCGTGTGAGGATTTGCTGCTTTTCTCTGTTTCATATTATAATAAATTAAATGGCTGCGGGTTTTAAACGGTTGGTTGGAAATAATAAACAAAATAAAAACACTACTTTGGGCCGTGGAAAATTGTGCTATTTTTTTCCCCACAACTTTCTCAGGTTTAATGAACTAAGTCATAAATTGAAAAAACAATCCATAGGGAAAAGAATAATGAAAATAATTGTCAGTTTTAGCATTAATTGGCACCATAAATTCAGAGGTTTCACAAGATGCATGATAATCTTTATTACTATCGCTGCTGCTGAAGTCCTCACAGATATTTGCTGAGTCATCCCCATGTTCCCAGTGTCCTATATCTCTTGATATATACTGCCATAAATCCTCTAATTGTGGGCGGGGCCTTTATTTATCTCAGCTGCAGAGGGTCTTTATTTCAAGCAGGCTGATATTAGAGAGAGGCTGCATTTTTGAATTCACTCTTATACTGCTGAATTTACTGAATTCGCTATTCATTCATTCATTCATTTTCTGTAACCTCTTATCCTGGTAAGCAGTTAGCGGGTGTGCTGGAGCCTCTCCCAGCTGTCAGATCGCTGGACAGGTCGTCAGACTATCACAGGGCTGACACGTAGAGACAGACGCCCGTTCATGCTCACACATTCACACCTATAAGCAATTAAGAGTAACCGATTAACCTAGCCTGCATGTCTTTAGACTGTGGGAGGAACCTGGAGAAAACCCATGCTGACATAGGGGGAACATGCAAACTCCACACAGAAGTGCCCCGGTTGGTGGATTCGAACCACGAACCCTATTGTTGTGAGGCAACAGTGCTGGCCACTGCACCACCATGCCGCCCATTTATTGAATTCAAGTAATGGAAATGTACATTATTTTTTAGTTAGCATGCACGTTTATAAGACGCACCAGCAGTTAATCCACCTTTGTTGTTTTCCCCCAGGCCTGTATTCAAGGCCGGGCTTTGACTGTGGCGACCATGCCCCTGGCTATTATTTGACAACTGGCCCTTGTTTGAAAAAATATGAAACATTGTTAGAGTTTAATAAGGGGCATCTTTGCAAAAGCAGGATGGGATATGGCTGTGTCAAATGCAGGTTGAACAGTTTGAATGGTAAACATCTGTTCTGCCCCTGTGGAGGTATTAACATCTAAAGAAATAAATAAATACAAATAAAGACGGTCTTGCCTGCTTATTTGAGGGCATAGGTTTGTAGGTAGGTGATTTCAACATGTTTATCCAGGAAACATTCATTAAACATTTGACCTGAGCCAAAAAAAAACACAACTGAGAACAAAACCCTTTGAAAGGTCTTCTCAATGAGTCAGATAAAGAGAAATATTAAGCTGGGGAGCATAGGGCACTGGGAATGTATATATGCTCACATTGCGATCTCTGACTATCATGATCTTTAACAAATGTATCCCAGGGTAAAGGCTAAGCCAAGCCCGAAAAAATGTTCCCCAGAAACCCAGCCTAAAGGTCATTAGCAGTTACTTCTGAGGTGACATGCATAGTAAGTGTTTCACACTGTTATGTATGCTAGCTGGGCTGTTTTGTGTACATGCAAAGACGATGTATTACAGATTTGGGTGAGCACAATCAGACCTTTTTCTTTTTCATAAGAATATATCAAGACCCCTTCAAAAGGGATCATACACACATTTTATGATTTTTTTTTAACTTACCTTGCTGTAGAAACCCGACAAGATAGCAGAAGTGGAAATGTCAGCAGGAGGGAATCCAGTGGAGCGCACAAATCTTCTACAGAGGCCAGTGATGCTGTATTTTTACAAACGCACAGGCAAAGGGGAAAAAAAAAATCAATAGCAAAACTATAAACGTGGTAGTTGTCATGTCGTTGTCATACTGCCAGATACTTTGATTCATGTTAATATAAAAAACATGGACACTTCACTGGGTAGCTATCAATCAGACTGAACGGTACAGGAACATCACCCCAAAAAAAACGGCCAAAATTGTGACAGTTCATAAGACATAGTCATTACTCTGCTTTCATTTGACACAAAGAAGGGGCGTTGTCACAGGAGATGTTTTGAAAAGTCACATAAGAAAAAACAAAGATGTAGATTAAACTAATGATGGCTGCGTTACACTTAGCTGCTCCAGTTTCAGGGCCCTGGCACTGTGCATATTGTCACACTGTCTGAACTGACTGGAGCACTTGAGTAGAACAGTTATTGTTTATGATATCAGCAACACCTGTACTCTTCCTGAAAACATTAGTTAGAAAATGATGAAATGAAAGGAAAAGTTTGTTTAAATAAGATGATGGTGCTTATATAAAGAATAAGCATTGAGAGCTCAAGGAAAACAAAAAATATATAGCCTATACATATATGCAAATAGAAACAACACAAGCAAAGCCCTGTAAAGTTATTAAAGCTGGCTATCCATCAGTGGTGTTGATAAATGACCTAAGATTTAAGGGTTTTGGGGCTTATTTTAGCATTGTAATCACATGATTCATTTATTATTGCAGAAATCTGCTGTTTTAACTGAGTGTTAGCCTTTTACTTATCATTGTAAGACCTGAATCACACCATAAAAATGTTAAATAATCCAAAAAGCCTACATTTAATGAGGAAAAAAATAGGGAGTGCTGAACTGGGTTAATGCTCTGTGTAGTTAGTTGGAAAAAAAAATCAAGTGCTCTTAAAGGATGGGGAAAAGAGTCACTTAAAGATAAGAAACAACGACTGGCCAGCTCACTCATCTGATAAGTTGGTTATCCATGCATTAATAAAAGATTTTTAACTACAGTCTGACTGCCTTGATGCATTATTGGACTGCCTGCCTATACTGTGGACTTTTACACTGTGTGAGCTGGACAGTCGTTGCTTCTTATCTTTAAGTCTACATTTAAGGTGCTTTTTCAACACCACTGATGGACGGCCAACTTTAATAACTTTATATGCCACAAACCATGGAAACTACATGTTTTAGCCTATGTGCATCACTTTTTAATGTCCCCTGGAAACAGTTTTTGTTGTGTAGAGAGCACCTTGCAGTGTGATCCTATCTGCAGGTGAATTTGCTGAATGCTGCTTGTCTTATAGTCATAAACATGTTTTATAAATGCTACACACGTGTTGTCAAAATGTTAAAGATGTTAATTTGCTTGTGATTTGTCTATTCCCATTATTTTCCTAATTTAAAGGCCTCTCAGGGCTACCCAAATTTCAAACATACATTTTACCAAAAGCCTACATGTCAGCACGTCTCCTCTGAAGCAGAATACAAGGCTTCTGTTTCCTACAAACACATCTGCAATATTTCTAGTTGATACAAGAATTTTTTACTTTCTTTTCTTTTCTTTTTTTGTTACATTTGTAAATGTTGGCATTGTCGGTCAATAGAGGGCGCCCCACAAGCCACAACACAAGTGTTAGCAAACTTAATAAATTACTTCATAAATTAGGCTACAATTAAAAGTTTAAAACAAACAGAATACTACTTTAAATGAAGCTAGACAGTGATAAACTCACCTCAAACACCTGTCGTCGTGGCCGTCCTCGTCAATTCAAGCGTCCTCTTGATCCGGCCTTCATCTTGTCTCATACAAATTAATGGATGTAGAAAGCCAATAAAACGATGACATTCACAAGTGACTCGCTGACTAATCAATAAAGCCTTTTATCTGTCATCGCCCTAATTGTAGCTTATCATCAGAGAATTAAATACTTTGTCTACTTTGGTTACTTTTGGCGCCCCGACGTCATTCAACTTCCGTGTTTACATCCGGCCATAGTACGGTGGCCCAGTAGGACATACCTCCGTATATCAATTCCTACAATGTTAGCCATGGTCAGCGCCATTACGAAAGGTAAGCGGTTCAACACCAGGTGGTTACAACATTTCTTTTTTAAAAGACTGCTTTGTTTTGTTAATAGGGCTCACCTGCTGTCAAACTGAAACCAACAATTACATAGTTTACATCTGCTGTATCTGCTTATGGCAATACCAGTCAGCAAGGTGTGTGCAGCAACACTGACTGCATGAACAGAACCAAAATGGCGCACTTCTACAAAACCTCCACAGGATGGCTGTATGGAGCAAGGTAGCAATAATCTGAAAGCCATATGGTCCTTGAGCCTACATGTTGACTTATTAATAGCCAAAGCAATTTATGTAACCACCTGGACATCCTGTTATGTTCCAGTTATCTCACCTATTGACTGACAACAAATTAGTGCAATGACCCTATAAAGGACATTTATCAATTTCTAACTTAACTTCCTTAGTTGCATATCATAATGTGCTTTTTAATAACAAACAGCCGAGGCAAACAAACTTTTATTTGCTACAAAAACTGTATACTTTTGTGCAGTGGTTTCGTCTCTGGCATTTAATGAAGATACTTGGAGATAATGGAGAAAAAAGTTTTATTGAGCAGTTGGCCATAAAGTTGCAGGTGGAAAGAACTGTACTGATGTTGCTTGATGTAAGAGTGTGATGGTAGAACAAGCATGTCTACTACAAAGCACAGTAGAACAGTTTATAATTCTGATATTTTCACTAGCATAGGCATACCACAATGAATATTATCAGGAATCAAAGAACATTTAATTATTGGCCATTCAATGCAACCATAACCCCGGTATAGACTGTAAAAGTACATATATTCTCTGTGTCTGTTCTATAAAGCTGATTAAAGACACAATGAAACTCAACAGTGCTGTGGGAATTTCAAACATTTTATTTCTGGTATGTATTTTTTAACAAGTCAAAAGTTTGAGGTGCATAGTCATGAAGGGAGCATGAGCAATATGGTCACAAACACAGACAAACAGCTGAACATTCAGAGGAAAGTTGATCCAGGAAACCTGGCGTTGCTGATTTGTTGTGTGTATGTGTTGAGTAGACTGTGCTGATGTAAGCAAACTATAGGACTTTGCTGCAGGGTGTTGACTCGCTACAAAATACTATAATTTGTTTTACGTCAGTGGCTTTAGATAGCTTAAGATAAAATGTGCAGATATGAATTTGTTATTTCGATTAAGATAGAATTACATTTAAAGCCGCTATAGATGTGTACAAAATATTGTTGAAATTGTTTAAAATGCAGGAGGGAAAAATGTGGAGCGGTCAGTGTCAGCCTGTGCTTATTATTCAAATCTCTAGCTAGCAAGCCATGGTCTATAAGATAATCTCTATCAAGAGTTATAGGAGGCAGTTTGCTAGGCGTGTGATATGATATTGACACACGACAGGTCACAATAGGCATCATAGTTTGGAATTGCTAACAATAATTTGAACAAAGTTCACTATCTTAAAATTGTGCCAAAATAAGAACATCTTGATCCTATTTACTCTCGTTTCATTCATTAGGATTGTAATTTTTCTGCTGAACTACACCGACACTAGATCAGTGGGTTGATCTTTGATCTGTGTGGAATGTGGGAAGCAGAGAGCAGACGTCAGACTCTTGGCTTGGCAGTGTGAGTTTCAGCTGCTAGAAATACAGAAGTAGTACAGAGCAATATCATCTACAATTTATTTCTGAAATGCCATTAATACAGCGGTAGACGGTAATACAACATGTTCTATTGGTGTAAGTGTACTACGTGAGTTGTGTGTTGTTGGAATAGTGTAGTAACAACAGCAGACGTGAGACTCTTGGATTGGCAGTATGAGTTTCAGCCGCTCTGGCAGTAAGAGCAATACTAACTCAAAGGAGTCATAGTGGTCAAATCTCTTTGTTATTTTAGTGAGTAACATGACAGTAATACTGTGGCTATCTGCAGCTATTTAATGCTCACTATGGGAGCGATTTAAGGATTCATAATTGTACAAACTGTTGCGTGTATCCTTATCCTAATAGATTTTGTGTAAACTTATACATACACATGACCCCTTTCTAGATGTAGATAAAATGCCCAATGGACACAGGGATTAAAATTATGTATACCAGTAAACAATCTAACTAGTAGCATTATCTAAAGCAATTGTCAACAATTTAAGCATTATTTATGCTGCATTTATGTTTAACTATGAAAACTGTAGCAATGATTTTATCACATTAAGTTAGAGTCTTAACTTTAGTTGACATTTTTTTGATTATGCAGTCATTTCAATCTGAATAAAAATGCATGTTGAAGTGCATGTTGAAATTGTATGTCTCATCAGTTTCCACTAGAGGGAAGGTTATTTGATGTGTTGAGCGTTCACCACTGGGTGGCAGTCATACTGTGATCACTGTGCTGTATTGCACCACTGCAGAGAAGCATCCCACACTGTACAGGGCAGACTCAGTACTGCAGCAATCACCACAAGCAGTTGGCTGACCTCAAGACTCATGTAAGGTTCAGGACAGATATTTCTCAGTGAAAGACAAGGCAGGTCAGAGTGCACAAAGGGGTTTGTGTGAGAAAACAAAAATCAGTGCTTTTGGTGGCTCCACAACAAGCTCTTATGCATTAAATCAGATAACATCGATTCATGTGTCACACATATACCTGGCCTTCATTAAAAGAGAACATCATCTTACACCTTTCATTTGTACCTGTGTGGTTTGCTGGGCATATTTTGATATGGACGCTTTTCCACTTTGACAGTAGTAGGGCTGGGTATTGGTATTCCATACCTTTGACTGAAATAACCCAGTACCAAGTAGTATCAAAATGTCTCCGGTCAAATAATACCTGAATTAGATCCTTTTTGAAGCAAGATTTGTATGGTTTTGCTCAAAGTCAATCAATGCAAGCGTTCTTCAATTTAATGCCATGTGATTGGCTTACACTGTAGCAGCTACAACCCATATAGTCTGTGGTGTGATGAAGTTGAGCACAGTATATTTAACAGAGTTTGCAGTTCAGTGTGCAGAGATGCCACCAAAACGTTCGAAAGTATGGCTATACTACACGCCTGTGGCGTCTGGTGGCATTCTGCTCAACTGAATGCTTCCATTCACATGATGAGGGTAACATGAAGTCGAAAAACAAAGGTATATAATGAAGTGCTCGACTGGTATTGGTGTCACTTTAAGGGTACTGGTATTGTAATTTTTAGAAGATGCCCAGCCCTAGTCAGAGGTTTTACTCCTGGAAATCAAAATGAATACTGGCAGAGAAAGTCACAGATAAGAAAGAATCTCCTGAAGCTGTTAATGACTCCAGAAAACATAAAAATCACATTAGGGATCACAGGAAAAAAATGAGGACCAAACAATGGGAACTGTATCCACAAATACACAAGTTATGCATCACAATCCCTACATGAAACCACCTGTTTGTTACGCTATGTTAGGGTTAAAGGTATGGGTTAAGAAAAATACAGTAACAGACAGATCAACTCCACAATATTGCTTTTCCCTACAGGAAGACTTTGGATGTACATATGTACCCTCTTTACAGAGGGGTCTACACACGACTTGTCAGACAAGGAAGCAAGTGTGTGTCCATGTGCGTGTGTGTAGTGCTTCCTTATATCCGTAACATTCACAGTTTTACAACACAACGAGGACGCTGTATCACTTCTAACACTGCACAGTCACAATGTTAGCAGCTCTTACAGTTCTCCAAAGCAGATAAATCTGTCTAATGTAGATATATGAATCTAATGTTGATACATTAGTCCAACTGAAATACATTAGTACAGTGTAGATACATACATTGGTACAATGAACAGTGCCTTGGACAGACAGAGTTGCCATCACAGCCAGTCCAGACACATCCATAAAGTGCCTTATAACAGGTTATTGCATAATCTGATGTCTGTCTTATTGCTTCCATTGAAAGCAAGAAGGGAAATGCACTCCAGTTTTAGAGGGCAGCAGGCTGACAGAGGTGAAAAATTAGAAAAATAAAATAAAATCTTGCCACAGAGCTCTGTTCCAGAGAGACAACATGTAGTCAGACAATGCTAAAACCATTTGGACACAATGCTTTTGTCAGGTAAACAAAAACGTTAGATTTGTTAACACTCTTTATACTCTCTAATGTACTATAAAAGAACAATAACTCTGAAGTCACTTCCACAATCTCCTGTTTTATGCACCCACTCTGAACTGTGCTAAAGTGCTGTATTGTTTGTATGCAAGGCCAGTGGACTACACTCTGGTATCAAAGTGGCTCTTATTATGAGAGTGCATGTATAGGCGTGTATGTGTGTGCACATGTTTGTGTGTAACTTTCAGCTGTCATAGCTATTCAAGTTATGTGTGAGGGTGTCTGCCAGCTCCACAGAAGTGACCTCTTGTACTGAGAGTCACATAGGGAGCGGGTTCCAGTTCTAGTCGGCATCTTAGCACTAAATCCATGCATGTTGGCCTTATCACGAGAGGAAGCAGAGGTGATACAATGAAAGCTTTGTTCACTTCTATTATTCTTTTCTTGAACAAAATGTGATGACTACTTAATGTTACAAGCTATTTAAAATTTGAGCACGTTTTACCATTTAAATTGATATATAACATTATATTTTTTTCACTTTGTTTAACTCTCAACAACTCACAGCTCCATTTAAAAACTCTTGATCACTTGTTTATCTGTACCCACCAACAAACTTGTTAGTGCTAAAACACCAGTACTATTTCTATTTAGAAACCAAGCACAAACTTCATATTATCTTCAATGCCCAGAATTCTTCCAGCAAGAATTTGCTGGCCAATCTGAACTTTAACGTAAGCAAAGCATTGAAAGTACTGGCTGGTTGTAGAGTCGCACATAATAAGACAGTTGGCAAAGAAAACAAACCACTGGCCTATTGGAGTACTCACACATTCATTTGATAATATCATTATTGAATATTATTTTTTAGAATGATTTAAAATATATTATCTCTGACAAAATGTAATATCTATTCTCTAGCAGTGTTTGCATTCTTTTGCAGTGAACTGTCCCAATGCTGTGCTACCTGTATTACTGCATCCTGCATTACTGAGGCAGTATCATTTTTTGGGCTATTTTAGCACAAATATATGTATGTGTTAAAGTATTTTCTTAGAGTTATCAGAGCAAGTTTGTACTGTTTGTTTACAAGAAATGTTGAGGTGAATTGGTATCCGTAGAACTGCATTATGTTGCTCCCCCCACTTACAGTAAATCTTGCTGATATGCCACTGAGCAAAGTGCCAACATCTTAAACTTCTCTAGCTGAGTTGTTCAATCGTATGATTCAGATTTAGCAATAATAAACTGTTCTTATTTTTGAATGAATATAAAATATCTTTCACCCTTCCTTTCCCACCAATGCCTGCAGGCCATTACTTTAACAGAAGAGCCACATTTCAATCACCCTGACCGGGTTAAAGGGGTAAGAAAGGTCGTAGCAGTGTTGGGAAGTGCTTATCAAGCACTGACGGAGCTTCAGTCAGTTGAGGTCGATGTGAAGGGTTAAATGGGACCATACAGAGACACACAGAAATGTTCCTGTACTGTGGTGCTAGGAGACATATACTTATATGAAGTTATATAAAATGCGCACATGCTAAAAATGCATTGGTTATTAGTCAGAAGCAGCATGGTTAATTTCATTCCTTTCTACAGGGAGCTGGGTAGTCTGGGGATTGTCTTTGATGAGGGTTAGGGTTGTTTTTTTGTTATTTTTTTGTTGTTTTTTTAAATACATTTTCTGTGTTTTTTTTATCCTCCCACCAGCAGGGGGAGCAGAAGCAGAACAGGCACCTGTGTTTCATCTAAAGCAAAACAATAAAACCTGTGCAGAACGGGATCCTTCGGTCACCTAAGAAAGCCCAGTTGTCAGCCTTAGCTAGCCAGTAGTTGATCAAAATCTACTATCAGCATTGATAAACCAAACACCCCAACAGCGTGTCAAACCTGGACCCAGCTGTAAACATGCAAGTTGAAGTTCAGGCTAGCGCTGGCAGTAGTTACAGTTAGATCGCTTAGGAAAGAAATAGTTTCAAAATCCTCTCTAGCACTCCAACATATCATTTGCGAGTTTCTTACAAGAACTTTAAAACAAGTGAAAGGTGTTCAATCAGTACAACAGTATTGGGACCTGTTTCTTAAACGTTAAAATGCCATTTTACAGGCAGTGTTAAAAAGATGTATATTTACTGGTTTTAGTTAGAATTGAAAAATGTTGGCTTACATTTATGGACAGAAATGGTTGAATGGTCCTCTGCTTCGGGTTTACATGTGAATTTGTGTTTTCTGTGCTGTTCTTCAGTTGACATCATGGCAGTTCAGAGATTGTGGCAATTCGTCATGGCATCAAAGTGTGTTTGTTCCCACTGGTAAGGTTTGTTTGGGTCCAAGTTTGACTTAGAGTTGTGGATGAAAGAATCAAACATACTGGTAGCTTGTCAACTGAGACTGGTGGTAAACTGTATCCTGGGGTGGCAGTCGATTATTGGAATTTGGTCTACAAAGAAAAAGAACCTAGGACAACTGAGGATCTGCTTTGTGCAAAGTTATTCCTCTGAGGTGATGTAAGGAGGTATGGAAACCACATAATCGGAGACAGACAGTGTAGTTAAGGCTCTACTGTAGAGAAAGTGTTAGGTTTCAGGGCAGAATTCGATAACAGAGGCTGCACACTGTGTAACAAATGGGCTGTCGTGTAGGTGAGAGAGTGATCCAGGCATATGCACATATCACACTTCCCCAAATCTCAAGCATGATTTTAAAATAGACATTTACATGTTGTATTAGTTAGCCGCTAGTAAGATAAAACAGTCCACTGATAACAGCATTTTCTCTGAGCGTGTACATTTGTCTAACATATATACAAACACACAGACATACTTTGCATTTTGCTCATGCCTTTGGTGTCCCTTTGTTGTCTGCTTTGGCTCCTGAAAGTCCATTTTCTGTGTTGTCATTCCCTGAGGAGCTCACCAGGCACTCTTTGCTGCAGGGGATAGAGAAACCAAAGGTTAAGATGTACAGCCAGAGAGAGAGACAGACATGGAAGTGATAAGGGCTATAAACTGTGTATACCACAGGGATTTTACAATCCTCATAGCCCCAAATAATAATCTTGTGTTGGACATAAGTTGGGAATATATAATTATATAATAGATTTTACTGAAACGCATATCAAAGAAGTTAATTGAAAGCTTAGATAAACTCATTTAAAACCTAAGAACTTGACACTTGTAACTTTTTGTATATACATATGTATCATATTTCATAAATAGATAGCTGCTTTGCAACTTACTACTGACATAACAATAGTGATAGAAGAGAAAAGACAAAGCAGAGATGTCATTTCTCTTTCTTTTTGTCAGACAGGCAAATCTCTGTTGTTTATTAGCTGCAATCACATTAAGTAGCTGAACATTATTTTTATAAAGGGGCTGCACCTGTTCACGTTACAAATTTTCACATCTGTAGTGGTAGCAAATGTCTCATTAACATGGGTAAAAATACTCTACTTCATTTGTCCCCAATACCCGCACAATGTGATTTTGCCAAGTAGTACGTGCTCCTGGATCAACATCCCACATTACGTTCCTGGACCAAAACTGCAATTAACCAGTCACAGCCCTATGACATCATCAGTGTGCTGCTCCTGTGCTTCTTTCAAAATTCCTTTGTGCTTCTTCAGAGCTAAGCTAGTTTACCAAATTGAACAAAAACCCCAGCAACACTGAACAAAAACTGCAGGGTTAGCGAGTTAGCTTGCTAACTAGGTTGGCTATGCTAACAACTAGGCTTGACAAGAGGCTAAAATGTTAACGAGTTAACTTGCTAAGTAGGCAGACTATGTTAACAAGTAAGCTAACGAAAAGACTAAAATATTGTTCATTTACATTAAGTGTGAGGATAATGTCATTTTAGAGTTGCAAAGACCTGCAAAGGACACATTTGATACATTGGACAATACTGCTTGCAAATAGGCTAGAATATTGTTCAATGTGCCAAATGTGTCCTTTGCAGGCCTTTGCAACTGCAAAATGACATCATCCTTCCTCTTAATGTTAATGAACAATATTTTAGTTTATTGGTAAGCTTACTTGTTAGCATAGCCTACCTAGTTAGCAAGCTAAGTCGCTAACTTGCAGTAGCTCACATGGTTTTTGTTCACTGTCACTGAGGCCATGTTTACACAAAAATGATCTGCTGAAAACGGAATCGTCTCTCATTTTCATTCTGAAAAAAGTTCCGCGCTGTAGTATTCATGCCAGGCCAGTAGTTGGTGGTGTGACTTTGCAAAACAACATGCGCCTGCGCACATGGGCTTCCTTCTACAAAGCGGTGATTTATAAACAAACAAAATGGCAACCGCACGAACGTTTGTCTGGACGGACGATGAGGTGGAGTTGCTACAGTAAATCTACACTTTACTGGAGAAGCGTTGATAAATTCAATAGGGTGAGCTGCACAAACAGAGCTTGGGAGTCTGCCATTGTTGTTGTGATGGTCGACTTTCTCGACTGGATCCGCAATGCGCATGTGTGAAAAGTCTCTGTATTCAGAGGAACTACATATTGCAATATTACATGACAATGGAGGTGGTGCTGTTTCCAAAAAATTGCACTCTGGAACCCGTTTTCAAAATGTTGCGTTTTCAGGCACCCAAAATGCCGCTGTTGTGTAAACGATCAGCCAAAACACAGCTGAAGTTTACCATTTTCGGTTGAAATCATTGTCGTATAAACAGGACCTGAGGATTTTGTTTAATTGTACTAACTTCAATTTGGAAAACTAGCTTAGCTCTGAAGACGCACAAAGGAATTTGAAGGAAGCACAGGAGCAGCATACTGATCATGTCAGTGGGCTGTGATTGGTTGATTACATTGTTGTTTCCTGGAATGCGATGTGGGATGTTGATCCAGGAGCATGTCCTACTTAGCAAAATCATAATAACCGTGTTATTACCATAGTCAGTGATCTACTTACTTCTTCTCATCATCCTTCAGTAGGAAGTGAACAACCAAGGCCTTTATCACCATGACAATAATAACTAAGCCAATGACTCCACCCAGCACTGACACAATGATGACTGTCAAAGTATTGTCAACCTCCCTCACTGTAAAAAGTAAGACAGATGGAAAAACATATGAGGCAGAAAGAGCGAGTTGAGACACTAACAGAGACACGCTAAGCATTTTTGTTATTTGTCTGAAGGTACAAGCACTTATAAACAGGTGTAAAATAAAAATGGGTGTTTTTGTGTGCCAGGTATGTCTGCAAGTGTGGCATGCATGTGTCACATACTTTGGCCCACCACTCTAAGAGTAAAGACAGCACTGTGGTTGCGATTCTTCTCTTTTGGGTTCCTGGCGAAACAGATGTAATCTCCATCATCTTCGAAGGTGATGTTCCAAAGCAGGATGGAGATGTTGGTGCTCTTTGAGGACCCAACAAACTCCACACGCTCATGGTACACATCGACCTTGGGCTCTGCACCCTCAACGGTAATCACTGCTTCACATAACTACAAACACACACACACACACACACACAGATACACAGAGATGGGTAGTCACTTGTATTTCCATATGTGCGCAGATCTATGTGTGTGTGTGTGTGTGTGTGTGTGTGTGTGTGTGTGTAGTGTACCTTGAGCATGGTTCCATTGTCATTATAGTGCCAGTTGAAGTAGAGGTTTTTGATGCCAATGCAGGAAGAGTAGCTGCAGGGCAGCAGGACTGTGGAGCCATTCATTGCTTCAATTGAAGACACTTTACCTGTCGTGACCTCCAGTCCACCAACACTCCATGCACCTGAGCCAAGACAGAAAGGGAAAAATGGCAGGGAAAAAAAACCCTTGGTTTTGACACACACAAAGAAAAACCATATAGAACAGTACAGAGCCAAAACAACACACTTTAGCTAGAAGTCTGGATCAATTATAGTTCAGGTCACTCTTGCTCTCAAACTATTTTTTAGAGCAAAATGACAAGAGATGAAAAAATATCTGTGTGCTGGCTGGCTGGCTGTGCTGGGCTAGGATTACTGTAAAAGATGAGTGCGACTGATGAGTAATGGTATTACAAAGCTAAGTAGCTTACTTACTGTAAGTACAGCTTAAGAGATGACAGTTTTCTTTTGCTCCTTAAACAGTGTTCACTATTCTTTGTTAGTGTGTTTGAATTTCTTGAGTTGAAATGCAATTCATGGCTGATGATGGTGTAGCCATAACCAGTGCTGCAGCAACAAACAAAGCAAAATGTGCAAACTGACAGCTGGCAGTCATTGCTTTTTAAAACTCCTCTTAATGAACCAAAACAGGCTGTTTGCCTGCTCTGGCAGATAACTTTCTTCCACTTTGGGGATGAGGGAGAGTGTTTAGTGTTTCTAGTCATAAAGTCATAATGTTAGTGCTGTGTAGCAGATAGACCCTTTTACTGTCCACTTTTTTGGTGGGTGGGGCTTAGCTGTAGGCAAAACAGTTCTCCACAGGCATTAGCTAGCGATAGCTAGCAAGTTCTGTTGGCTTGTTTTAGACAATGGAGGAAGATGATGTGAGTGATGCATCCAAAAATACTCATTCCGAGTGCCAGAGCGCACTCTGGCCCAAACTGGGCCGTTCGTGAATTTGCAGCGCTATCAGAATGCACTGTTCGGCTATCCAGAGCACTGTTCTCTAGGAGTGACAGGGCCCACTCTCTGCACTCTGTCGGGGGAGATGGAGTGGTAAGGCACCTAGTGAAGTGAATGTGTGATCAACATAACCAATGCAGAAATATAACACCATTTCTTCGACCAACAGGGCTCTCATTTTAGTGTAGAGCGTCAGACTGAATTTACAAACGCACCATGTCAGGTCACTCACTCTCAGGGACTGCAAGTGTTACTTGAATAAGTAAACACTGACCAACAGGATCAGACTGATTGACCTGTGTGCTCTCACTCAGTAGATGGATGTTTTGACAGGATTGCTGAGGGTGGGATGGCTGGCTTTGTTGTCGATTACTATGCCAGGACGACACTTGTATGGTTTCCTTGAGTATGTTTTGCTATCGGAGCTAATGTTAGCTAATGTGTCAAAAAGTTAGCACTACAGAGGAAACCAATTCTCACCAATTTCTGATGAGATGGACATGATAACTGTTAATACACATAAAGTTATTCATCCCTCCAACAGTAAATACTTTTTCCCTGACCTGATATGAAGTGTGTGCTGCACATGCGAGCATTTTTGACCATCGCCTCTGTCCAGTCCTTTCGTCTTATGACATTTAACCATAGTTTTTGTTGATGGGCAGTGGTGGCTGATTTTGAGTCATGACTCATTCTATTCTGGTTCCCAAAAACACAAGTTTTGCCTCCAGCTAACAAACTGACACCATTGTGACGTTGGCCCTAAAAGGGTCTATAGTGACATCATCTTTTACCACATTTTCCTCAAAGCCTCTCATTCAACGCCAAACAACAGTGCTATCAGACCAGTCCCCCCCATGACACTTAGCACAGTCCCATCATAATTTCACAGTGCCAGTGACTGTACTGTGGAGAAAGGCAAAGCAGAGGGGGAATGTGGAAAACATGTTGTTGAGGACAAACTATTACGAAGTTTTGGAGGGACTGGTGGACCATAACCCCCAGGACTTGAATGAGTTGTTGTCCTCTGATGGTTAGTGTGATCAGAGTTTAAAATGTGTTGTACACTACCACCCCTTAATTTAAGCTTGACGATGTTGCCACAGTAAATGCTGCTGCCTTTTAAAAGGAACTCCAAAACAAAGCAAAATGTGCAAACTAACAGTAAGCAAATCTGGACTTAATGAACCAAAACAGGTTGTTTGCCTGCTCTGACAGTTATGTTTCTTCCACTTTGGGCTTGGGAAGAGTATCAGGTCTTTCTAGCCATAAAGTCATGATGCTAGTAGGCTTCTGTATGAAATATAGAGAATAATCTTTCATCCTATTCCCAGAAAAAAGCCTCTAATTCGAGGCCAAACAACAGTTCTATTAGACCAGTGGACTAGCCCCTGCCTCCACATGGCCTTTTGCACAGTCCCATCATAATGACACAGTGCCAGTGCAGTGCTCCCGACAGGATTTTGTGAGACTGTGGGGATGTACCTCTGACCATCTAGGGGGACATGCCACTCTGTAAGAAAGTTTTGTACATTTTAAAATTAAATGCATCAATCTGGTGCACTTGGAGAGCAAAATTAAGAGGCTACATCAATGAAGAACATGGTGCTCTAGTAAACAATTAAAGTACAAACCAAAGTCCAACAATAATTTTTTGCCACTGGCCCGATCAAGCAACTGGCTAACTGTGTTCACTGGCCCAACATAATGTTTTAACTGGTCCTGGGTCTGGCCAATGCTGCAATCCTTATTGTTGAACCCTGCATAAACACATTGTATAATAAGAATGGTAATGACAAGGCAAAAAAGCCACTCCCACAAAGCATGGGTCTGACTGACTGGGAGTGAGAGATGATTTGCTTAAGCAATGGTGCGATGGAGCCTATCCCAGCTGACATTGGGCAAGAGGCAGGGTACACCCTGGACAGGTCGCCAGACTATCACAGGGCTGACACATAGAGACAGACAACCATTCACACTCTCGTTCACACCTAGAGTGAGCAATTAACCTGATGTGCCTGTCTTTGGAATGTGGGAAGGGGCTGGAGTACCCACGCTGACATGGGGAGAAAATGCAAACTCCACACAGAACGTCGTATATCATAATGAATATATTTGCTCAAGTCTATAATCACTTGAAAATTGCAATCCTTATGTTTTAGTTATCTGAGTATAAATCATTTATATCTATATAGGGAGCAAGTAGTTGTGCATTGAGATAGCCACATTGCACCACTTTCTTTCTACAGTAGCCCCTAATTGACAAACCAAACACTGGCTCTAGATAGGACCATTCACGTTTTCGCAATGGCCACCATAGTTAGCAGCCCCACTGCAACTACAGGGTCAGAAAAAACACAGATTTTTCAATGGGAAACGTCCTTATTCAGTGTTTTTACAGGATTTAATCCTCTCATACATTTGTTCTGGAGAGAGAGATCTCTGTGGATAATTCAGCTCCCGGTTAAAACTTCCTAACATTAGGATCTTAAGTGATCAGATAAAAAAGGTGAGCACATGCTAACAGGTGCTGGGCATGGGAGAAACACTGATTTGTATGGAAAACTGCATTATTATTCAGTGTTTTTATTGGTTGAAATGACCAAGTCCATATGTTCTGGAGAGAAGGAGACCTCTGCAGATAATCCGGCTTCTGGTAAAAACCTCTTGAACAACAATCGCTGAGGGAGTGCTAATTGGTAGAAGTTTCAGCTGGTTACAATCTGCAATCCTCACTGCATGATGCCACTAAATCCCACTAAATCGTACACACCGTTCCTTTAAGTCCAAGTATGTCACTAGTTACTGGCAAGCCATAAGTCTGAAGTCATCACATTAATGACGGGAGTAAAGGTAATATGACTTCAGTGCATTCAAGGTGACCAGACTGTGTGGATAACTGACATACCAACAAGCCAACAGAGACAGTGAGACTGAAATGCCCCCAGATCAAAACAAATTATTACAAAAATACCATTGGTGCCATGTGACATTATTGTGCCAAGCAGAAAACAAATGGTAACTCTTTAATTTCCAAAAAGAAACAGCTCATCTTGTACTGGTATTTGGGTCTGGTGGGGCTGGGTATGTTGGTTTATCAGTGACAGCTGGTGTAATTCTCAGATTGTTGCTCTGGTATCTCTCACACGCTTGGGGACTATTTATAAACACTCTTCCCCACACTGACCTGCTCAGGATCACATTGCACTTGGACATGGTGCAAAACAGTGTGAGTGTACATGTAAACCTATTTGTTGTGAAGGACATACATCTATGTAAGAACTTCACACCATGTAGGGGAAAAAAAATTGATACAGCGTAGTTTCACGATAGTTTGAATGGAAAAATTGTATCGATACACAGACACCAAGTATCAAACTTTTATTATATACACGATTAATTTTTGCAAATACACATTTTTATACAACTTTTGGTACTAGAATAATGAAATCGATGGCTTTTTAAGTCCACTAGATGGTGCTGATGTTTTTTTTTGTCCCCGGTGATGTCAGCAGAGGTCTTAGTCAGCGGCATTTGGCAGGAAGTTCATCAAAACAAAAATGGAGGCACCAGAGAAAGAAATCAGAAACGCATGTCGACATTTAAATCAAATGTCTGGACTGATTTGGGATTTTTTCACACGGAAGGAGGGAGAAGGACTGACACACACTACGAACATGAGCGCTGACCTCACACACTGCAATCCAGAGATAGCGTTAGCTGCTGACAGCCAAGCTAACGCTAGGTCTGCTTATTTGAAAAATCAACCAACACTGGACACACTTAGCTTGACAAAACTACAATCCAACTCTTAGAGAGCTAAGAAAATAACACAGTCCATCACCTACTTCATGTGCAAAGATCTGCGTTCAACCAGTGTTGTTGAAAATGAAGGCTGTTGTTACATGCTAAAAACACTGGAACCCAGGAATGCCACTCTGTCCCAACGTTTTTTAAAGTCAGATTTTTTTTTTTTTTAATTTTACATACTTTATTAATCCTGCAAGGGGAAATTCAATGTTTTCACTCTGTTGTTGTTTTACATACACACACAGGTCTGAAATACACACACATGCACAAACGGGACCTATACATGCATTAAATGGAGAGATGTCAGAGTGATGGGGCTGCCCATGGACAGGCGCCCCGAGCGGCTGGGGGGGATTCGGTGCCTTGCTCAAGGCTACCTCGGCAGTGCCCAGGAGGTGAACTAGCACCTCTCCAGCTACCAGTCCACACTCCATATTTTTTGGTCCGCACGGGGACTTGAACCAGTGACCCTTCGGTTCCCAAGCCAAGTCCCTATGGATTGAGCTACTGCCATGATGAACAGACCGAAAACTTTATCTCATGAGGTTAAACTGATGTTCACAAAGTTTAAGGTAATAAATCATAATATATCGCAGTATATCGCATCACAACACTCAGCATATCACAATATCGTGATAGTATCCCTGCGTGACCTAAGTGTTGTGATGATATCATCTCATCATTTCATCAGTTCTCTGGCAATCCTCACTCCTATTTAAGGTGAGATAAATTGCCATTTTTTGCCAACATATACTTGATAATGAAAAAAAATGTTTCTACTGCATAACAAGGACAGTGTGGGATGAAAAGAAAATATTCACAACAAATTTATCACTGAAAAATTAGTCTGTAAAATCTAGAAAAGTATTATGTTATTGGTGCCAGCATCACATTGCACTTACAGCCCAGTGTTTAGAATTTAAGGGGATATATTGGCAGATATAATATATAAAAATATGTGTAATTACCTTAAAATAAGCATTGTTGTGTTTTTGTTACCTTCGACTAAGCTGTTTATATCTGATTCTCATACACAGAAATTGCCATGTTGCACCTCCATTTTTTTTTTACAGTAACCCAGAAACCAAATAATGAAGCTCAGTGTAAGTTCAATCAGGAAGACCTTCTTTATGCTATATCCATTCACAATTCTCTCTTTATCCCACTCCCATCACTTCCACTAATCAGCTGACTATAGGTGTTCCCTCTCCTGGTCAGCCAATCAATCTTTGCCATGATCTCCTTCAGCCATTCATGTCACTGCTGCCAAACTGTAAATCTGTTCTCCTCTCTGCTCCTGTCAGCTGAATCAGTGTGCCCTCCTCTACCCCATTCACCTCCAGTCACCTTATCCAGAGTCCAGGACCAGCTTATCAAAAGCCCACTCCTCTTCACATCTAGATTCTCAGCTCCCTCTTCATCTCATCTCATCATCACCACCATCACCAGCATCTCCATAAGGGGAAGTTCTTTTAGCTACCATGTCTTTGCCACCCTCCTGAAATAGATGACATCACGATGGGGTCTAATTGTCAAAGACTTTTCACATTTCTCATTCTTATGTGCACATGTAAATAAGTATTATTGTCTCTCAGAATGAGTCTCTCCTTATTTTACTGGCTCTAAATAGGGCCACTTACTTCAGCCACCAGTTAGCAAACCCCTACATGACTAGAACATTGGAAAAACACTGATTTTTTTTAAACATAAATCTACTTTATTAAGTGTTTTTACCAGTTTAAATCACCTGGTCTGTTTGTTTTTGGAGAGGAAGAGACCTCTGTGTATAAATCGGCTCCCAGTAAAAACCTCCTGAACAATGAAAACTGAAGGAAGTTTCAACTGGTTGCAATCCTCACCGCGAGATACCACTAAACCCCCCTAAATCTTACACTGTGCTCCTTTAATTTTTTTTTTAACCAATGATTATTCCCTCTGTCTTATATACTGTCAGTATCAACTAAAGAACAGAGCGAAAAATCAAACAGTTATAGTTATATACTTGGTCATTAAAGTCAATTCAGCACTTGAGGATTTGGTAATCAAGAAGGAAACAATTACAAATCTCAGCAGCTAACTGTGCTGCACAGAAATTTAATTCACCTTTTCAATAACTGCCTGGTCTGTCAAGTGTCATAGTTCAAGAGAAAATCAAACTACATAGCTTTGTGTGACAGATTTATAGTAACCTTTATCCTTAAATTCATAATGCCTAAATGTACAGGATTTATACATTCTAGGAAGTATTTTTTGTATGTTTTTCAGGAGCAGTTAAACAATTTCCTAGTAACTCTCAGATTATGGCAGTAAAGTGTTAAATCTCTGAATGTTGCATTAAAAGTATATAATTATACACTAAGGGTATTTCGGTGTGTATGGTCTAGTTTTTCTTTGTTCAGTTTTCTGAGTCTTCTCAGTCTCTCACCTCTTTCCTCTTGTCTTCTAACATGCGATATTTTTACCTCTCCTCTGTAGTCATCTTGACTTGTCTCTTTTACTTTCAGTAGCAGCTCAGGCCATTTGGGTTCTCCTTGTTCTTTTTCTGTTTCTGGTTTTGCTCTCTTTTAATGGGCTGTTCTTTTTTTCACAGCACTGGGCACTTTCTCTCTTGCTCTCTTTTTCATCCCTCAATATTTCTGTCTTACTTGCTCTCAGAACTTTTTCCTGAGGGACCCTATAACTAAATAAGAAGAGGTGGAGATGGGGGGAGTTGGTCTGTGTATGTTTGCGTGTTATCTGGTGTGGGACTGTGGTGGAATCAATGGCAGTTTAAAGATATAAATAGCTGAATGTAGCTGAATGTGTGCCTGCAGTGGCGCCCCCATTTATTTTTCATAGGGTTGGTCAGATGGGGCCACTGAAAATCTTGGGGTGGCACGGCAAAATCAAAAGCCATAACTCAGTTTCAGGATTTTGCTCATGCTGTTCAGGTTGTATATGGCGGCACGGTGATGCAGTGATTAGTATTGTTGCCTCACAGCAAGAGAGTTCCTGGTTCAAACCTGTGGTGGGGGATTTGACTTTGACTTGCAGAGTTTGCATGTTCTCTTCATGTCATCATGGGTTTTCTCCAGGTACTCCGGCCTCCTCCCACAGTCCACAGCCGTAGAGGTGAATGTGAGCATGCATGGTAGTCTGTCTCTATGTGTCAGCCCTGTGATAGTCTGGTGACCTGTCCAGGGTGTACCCTGCCTCTTGTCAGCTGGGACAGGCTGTGTCTGATGTAATGTTTAGTGGTCAATATTTTTCATAAAAGGGTTCCAGATTTACTAGAATGTTTTAATTAAGCCCATGAGATATAGAACTTCCTTAATTCAACGATCATGTGTAGGAGGAGATGTGTGCTTCCATTTTAGCAGAATTAAACATCTGGCCAGTTAGGCTGTGAAGGCCAGGGCTCGTTGCATCGTGACAGGGAGACTGGCATCAGGTGGAGCACCAAAGATGACAAGATGAAAACATGGATGAGATTGGCGGGGAGTGTTTGCAATGATTGCAGGCATCACTGACATTAGGATATATTTGGCTCACCTGGCATTAGTAGCGCTGACTCTGAGTAAGATTTACACAGAATTAACCCATGATGGGCACATTTGGAGGAGAAGTAGACCAGATCTAAAATATGATCCCACTATTCATTAGATAAGTCTGTTCCCAGGCATTTTTGGTTTGAACAAGGAAGCTTGGATTGTCTGAGCGTATAGTCCTACAGATAGCTGAAATGTCCTTCACTTGGTTATTTTTCATGGTCAGGAGGACATCAACTAAGGATGGAGAGTGAGGGAACTGTTTTTCAACAAAATCTCTGCCTCCCTTCATATTAAGATTATAGCTCGGCAAAAGATAAAAAAAAAAAAAATTATACAAATCCTTAATAATTTCTCTGCCCTTATTGCGCCAAATTTGAAATGCTGCATCTGTATTTGAAGGTTGGAAAAGGTGGTTGTTGAGTATTGGAGGAAGATGGGAAGGTTTGTGTAGACTGAAGTGTCTGAGAAAAAATACCTCAATTCACTGGGCAGACTGCCCGCAACTTTTAAGGTGGAACGTTAACTTGTAATTTTACTTGATGCATGTGCTGATGACGTGAATCCATCAGTACACCTTAAATTTCACTGTGACAACTTTAACCATTACTTGAGTTTTTATATGACATGCACTTGATGAGTGGATCTTCAAGCGTTTGACCATATTATGTGAACGGCATATATTCTAGTCCTCACTTGGAGAAAAAAAAAAGCATCGCGGAGCATTGTTCCTGTGGGCTATGGCAACACTAAACACCCATGCTTGCCTGAGAAGGACTAAATGCACAAAGCCGCTATTTTTAAATATCCCATAGAGAGAGACTCTCGCTGCAGCCTGTTATATTTTGTACTGAAAATGTCGGCATGTAACCCCATTCTGTGGACAATAAATGAGGTGCAGACTTCGCTCTATGTTACCAGTGATAAGGAAATACAGCGGATGCTTGACTGAGCAGTGGATGACAACAACTACGCCCACATTTAAGAGTACTGTTTGTGGTGGAAATACTCAGCAGACCTAAGGTCAGGGTACCATGTCTGAAGGGTTACTTTTGGTTCCAAAGGTACCATATTGAAAGGGTTTGGTGGACAAGGGGCTTTGTTGTACAGTTATTATTACTAATTTTCTGCTTTGCATAGACTAATACCAGGACAGTTAACATCTGACTTCCAGAAGAAACTTGTTTTAATGTGTTATGTATCTATAAATGTTAGGCAAATCGTTTTTTGTTCAAATGCCTAGTTGTCATTTTCTTTAAAAGGACAAATATACAGCTTTAATTTGAAGGACTAAATTGATTGGAGGAAACAGAGAACCCATTTTCATTCAGATATCTTGTGGTGAGAGTTCATTATGCCAGTTGTCCCCTCGCCAAAATTAAGCCTAACTTTGGAACATTAAGTAGCTCCTTTCCCGACAAGTTATCCAATGGATACGTTGTCTACCCTCACAAGATACCACTACCTTCACACTAACCTAAAATGAGTGTACCATAGCCTCTTAAAGACAGTAATATCGGCCTCCAATTATTTTTGCTGGTGGAGGTTTACAATCATCTCAGGGGGGCTATGGCCCCTCCTTGGGGGCACCACTACTTGTCTGAATCCTTGGCCTACCTTTTAAACTCTGCTAAGTGGGTTAATGAATAATCTCTTACCATCTATCAGTAAGTACTGGCACAATGCCACTGAGCAATGTTTGTAAGCATGTGCTCCAGAGGGAGTAATGATGCAAAGGAAAACAAGTGAGAATACAAGGGAGAACCTTCCTCCTAAATGACTTACGCAGTGTGTCTTTTTCACACTGGAAGCATGATGATCTTTTACATATCTGAGAGGAGTGTCCCCCCTCGTGCCTAGAAATAGATTTCACACCTCCCTCGTTTTACACCTCTGATCTCTACTATCCTCTTTCTCTCCTCCCCTTCCCAAATCTTTTCAGTTCGTCCCGACAACACCTACAGATTCACACGCTGTAGTAACGTACTGTTATGTTGTGTTGTGTATGTGTGTGGTACATGCATGTCAACTCTTGCCTGTTCATATAGTGTGTGTGTGTGTGTGTGTGTGTGTGTGTGTGTGTGTGTGTACATGAGTAATGGAATGTATGATATTTTTAGTTCCACTATCAAATATCTCTTTGTCCCAGTTGGGAAACATCAATATCTGAATCACTGATGGAGGGAAAATCAACTGACAGTGTGTGTGTGTGTGTGTGTGTGTGTGTGTGTGTGTGTGTGTGTCCTTGGCTGATTTTCAAGGTGAGCTTTTTTTTTTCTTTAAATAGGCCACAGATTGAAGGGTTAATGTATTTCCGAGTGAACCCATAGAGAACCGACCGAGGACACTATTACCTCTCTGAGAGAAAGAGAGGAAGAGAGAAGTGATGGGTAGGGTGAGGGAGAAGGGATGGAGTGAACAGGGAGGAGAAGAATAGAGGAGAGAATGGGGGAGCGGGGTTAATGAAGGAGGTGCAGTATGTAGGAAGTGATGGAAGGGGTCACGAGGGATGGATGGGAGGAGGTAGTGAGATGTCCTCCTCAAGGTGAATGAGTGACAGCAGGGCAGAGAATTACAGCAGCAGCTAAGTAACTAAATCAACGGTGGCCAAGGCGGGGTCATGTTTACACTACACATACACGCTTATGTAATATGATAGCCACGCGAACAAGTAACAACATACGGAACGATTATCACATTTACATGCCAACTTTCTGATTGTTGTTTTATGCCGTGGGCCGCTCTGCATTTGTTTGTCTCGTTGCTTGTTTTACCGCAACTCTTTCTGCTGTTTGTTGTCTATTCTCTGCAACAAAAGGTGTTGCATAATCCCTTATGTTAACATATGGCACCATGGACTGAGGCTTGTGAAAGTGAAGAGGATGAAAGTGGTTTAACACCAGGGTTGAAGTGACAGTTGTTGTGTGTGTTTGCGTTACTTGGAACTTTTTAGATTACACACCTTTGCTTTCTGCGGAGTATATTTGGTCTGTGAAGCAGTCTTATTTGCTATAATGAGGGCTTGTAATGTCAGTGGCATCTCTGCGTGAATAATGAGCGATACTTTGAGGATGAATAATATGGATCAAAGGGTGAATCTCAGACCTGACAGCAAGTTACTGTCACATTTCTTGTATCATGTCTCTGATACTGTATCAAAAGTGTACACTATAACAACAGGGAGTTTATTGTTGGGTCGTCTAAAGGACTTTTAGCAATAGTTAAATATCTGCAGACTTTCAGTCTATTTTCTCTTGATTCCACATCTGGATTTGATTGAGATTTTGTTTCATTTGTGTTTTCCCTGGCTTCATTTACTGTTGCCAAAGGGTCTGTTGAGAGAGATATGCTGCAATGTTTTGGCATAGATTACAGGAATCTAGGCAAAGAATTAAAGAAGGGAACAGTTGTGTGTTTCTATGCAGGCAAAACATTTCAGCAGATGTGTAATGTGCACATTTCGATGAATGAGCATACGCAGTATAAAATAAACACTGCAGAATACAAATGAAAAACAGATAATGTTACGCACTGTCATGTTGGAGAATGGAGATGAACAGTGCTGACTTCGCTGATTGTCAAGGTGACTTTTTTTTCTTTTTTTTAAAGCAGGCCACAGATTGAAGGGTTAATGTATCTCTAAGTGAAGCCATAGAGAACTGACCGAGGACACTATTACCTCTTTGAGAAAGAGAGGAAGATAGAAGTGACGGGAAGGGTGAGGGAGAAGGGATGGAGTGAACAGGGAGGAGGAGAATAGACGAGCGGGGTTAATGAAGGAGGTGCAGTATGCAGGAAGTGATGGAAGGGGTCACGAGGGATGGATGGGAGGAGGTAGTGAGATGTCCTCCTCAAGGTGAATGAGTGGCAGCAGGGCAGAGAATTACAGCAGCAGCTAAGTTACTAAATCAATGGTGGCCAAGGTGGGGTCACGTTTACACACACTTATGTGATATGATAGCCACATAGACAAGTAACAACATACGGTTCAATTATCATATCCACATTGCTGTTTTATACCGTGGGCCGCTCTGCATCTGTTTGCCTTGCTGCTTGTTTTACCGCAACTCTTCCTGCTGTTTGTTGTCTATTCTCTGCAACAAAAGGTGTTGCATAATCCCTTATGTTAACATATGGCACCATGGACTGAGGCTTGTGAAAGTGAAGAGGATGAAAGTGGTTTAACACCAGGGTTGAAGTGACAGTTGTTGTGTGTGTTTGCATTACTTGGAACTTTGAGCATGAATGAGCATATGATGTATAAAATAGAACATAAAACACTGCAGAATACAAAAGAAAAACAGATGATGTTACATACTGTCCTGTTGGAGAATGGAGATGGACAGCGCTGCCACAGATGAGATTGACAGCAGGGATAAACTGGATGTCGGAAACAGTCATGGGATTTCATTATGACATCACTACACAGTGGGAATAATAATTAAGGGTCAAACTGAGGGACTGCAAATCAGAACGTACGGATTGGTATTAGACTGACACCCCAAGATGGCTGCCACAAAATTGGTTTGGTCCAAGGGCTTTAGAAGGTCAGCAAAAAAGAAGAAGCAGGGAACGATGGTGATTGATTGATTAGTAGAGACGGGATCGCAGTGGGACCTGGATTGTTTTTAGATCAAAAGATTTCAGATGTAGAGCTCTGCTCAGGAGTGTGTTTCTGTAAAACACTGTCAGCACGCCAGAGATTGGTAACTTTCACATCACTGACCAAACCCTGATTTTTTTGTTTATTTTTGCTTGTTTTTTTAAACTTCAAGCCCTTGTTTGGCCTATGAGACGTAAAATGGCATGTTACTATACAGGGCTGGGACACAATTTCACTTTCAATTCTACTGGTTACCTTTGAAATGTCTCATTGCCTCTACTGTATCAGAATTACCAGACTTTATAGCAATTAAAAAAAAAAGAAGGTGACCCACTAATTACAACAGCAAATACCCCAAGGGTGAAGCAACACTAAAAATACAGACTGGCATTAAACCCAACATTGTACTAACTCATATAAGTAAAGACAATAAAGTAATCAAAATAATTTTTGTTGCCTGTTTAATGAAGCTAACCTGAAGCGCCAGATGGTTTGTTACACAGAACCATCTGAGAAGCCGTCACTGGAAACTGTTTGGAAAAGGGCAGCCACTTTTAAAAAATACTTGGCAGGTGATTGGATGAATCATCTGTCTGTCAAACTCTTGCTGCAGCCAGCCGGGAGCAGAGTGAAAACATCTTGTCCATCGAGAAAAGCCTTAAGTACTGTTATTTGCTTTTCTTTCAGTGAAGAAATTCTCTTGAGTTCTAATATAACCGATATTGTTGCAGCATCTAACTTCCTTAGGGATCTGCCATTGTTGTTATAAACAAACAGTTACCTCTACATGCTGTCACACACACCAAAACCACCTCGTAGCTGCCAGTAGCTCCTCAGAGGACGCTGATTTGTCTAAACAACGCATACAAATGACTTCAAGCCTGACAAGATCGGTTTTCGTGTGATCTCCTGACCCTGTGATTCTTGCATGATCTTGTGATATCACAAAAATCTAGCTGCCATGCAAAGTAAGCAGGATGACTGGGTTTTATTTGGACGACTTTGCCTAAAAACACAACAATGAAAACAAACTAGAATAGTCTAGGCTGGTGGTTCCCAACTGATCCAGCAACACACAGTTTATTATATTCAGTGTCATGCTTGCGTTTGGCCATGTCATCCAGCTAGTTTGCTGTCTGTCAAGTAGCTTTCCGTTAGTCACTCACTCTACAGCAGGAAGCAGCACTTCAAAATAAAAGCTCTGTGCCGGAAATTCACTGTGCTTCAAAACAGAGTGTTTTATACAAACTTGATACGTTTGCAAGTCACTTGCGGTCCATTCAGAATGGACCCGAGACCCACTTTTGGACCGCCACCCACTAGTTGGGAACCACAGATCTAGGCCTTCTCAGCAAAGTAATACAGATAACTTGCTACATGAAATTAGCACTTGGTGTAAGTCACAGTGCCAAAAAGGACGTCCCAGTCCTGTTCGATTTTTCTCAGTTGAATTCCAAATGGGTCGCATGTTGTTAGCTATCAGCAGCTGTATGTTTTTAGCTATTTTTATACCCGCTTTAAAAACTTTTGGGATCAAAACTCAAGTTGGCGAAATGGTGCCAAAAAACTACCTACCATAAGAGTTATTCATATTAAGAATACTGTACATTCATTTTTTAATTTTCTGTAAATGCTTATCCTGTTAGGGGTCACGGGGGGGCTGGAGCCTACACCTGCTGACATTGGGCAAGAGGCGGGGTACACCCTGGACAGGTCACCAGACTATCACAGGGCTGACACATAGAGACAGACAAACATTCATGCCAATTTAGAGTCACCAGTTAACCTAACCTGCATGTCTTTGGACTGTGGGAGGAAGCCGGAGTACCCGGAGAAAACCCACGCTGACATAGGGAGAACATGCAAACTCCACATAGAGGGGCTCCCCCACCCTGGGGTTCAAACCCCCAACCCTGTTGCAACAATGCTAACCACTGCACCACTGTGCTGCCCGAATACTGTACAGATATTTGCTGTTAGACAGGAGACAAAGGTCTGGGAACAGATGTGCTTTACATAAGGGTATAGAATTACAAGCATGCACTTCACCTTTAATGGTTCTAATTTATTACCATTTCTAACTGCTTATAATATGATATATTATATAATATAATATGAATATGAGCATAGTCTATAGCTGTGGTCTTCAGCCAGTCCCACACCATAATAAATTTTGATATTGGACGTAAATAGATAATTCTGCATGTTCATGTATGACGTTTTACTAACTGACATTTCAAGACAAGTGCTACTTACATTTCAGCATTATGTAAAAATGTTAAAGTAAAATGGCACATAAATGACAAGATGATTGCTCTTTTTGACCCAATCCCACTAACTTCAAGGAATATTTTGTTGTAAGCTTTTATCATATTTTACATGTTCATCACTAATGTACAATTCTGAAAAGCAAACTAATTTTTCATTGTGTCATGTAGTCGTATGTAGGATTTAGTGTGTGATAAACTGACACAAGTTTGGCCTGACTGAGGCTGTTGTGACGAATGATGCTTTGGTGGAATTTACTTGTGAAGAGGATCAGTTATCTGACTGATCTGTTTTTCCTAATGTCTTGAATGAACATAAATTGCGTAAATTTTAGAGCAAAAAGTACATGTGGACCATTGACTTTGAAAATTCTCCTCAAAAAGACATAAATGAGCAGACGCAGCTTCATCTGAGGTAAATTCTGCCACTGAAAAACATTCCTGCATGAGGTTTCGGGGTGTAGAATGGACTTAAATATCAGCAGAATATGAAACGTCATCATTAGATATAGCTCACATAAGAATTGCAGTGACATAAAGTTCTTCACATATATGCCCCTCGGTCTTGTTTTTGTGCCGTGTGACTCAACTGTGCTGAGTTTCAAAACAACTGTAAGTGAGGAGGAAATTTTTGGGATGTGGGGGCACTATTGGGCGCTACAACAAAATCAGGGAGTGTATGAGCAAAAGCACAGATCACCACTGCACCACTACGTCACTACCAGTGATACTACAGTCACACACACACACATACACACACGTACATGAACTGTAGCTATAACAAATGTTTTTTCTTCGTACTTTGAGACCCTTAAGTTTTTTTTATTTGTTTTTCCATTCCCTTTGATTCATTTTCCCTAAAAAATGGCACCATATTAACTCCATGCATGAAGAGTCATTTAGACATTCCCTCATCCACCTCAGCAACTCCATGTCCAAGTTTAGATTGGCCAATGGTTGGATGTTATTGACCTTGATGCCCTCAGCAAAGCAACAAGTAAACATCGCCTGTGACATCACCATACGTTTTAGTCTTCAGGTATGGATGGAGAATGATGAAAGACATGAGAGCTTAAGCAGAGGCAACAGAACAGCAGATGTTGGTATAGAGTAATAATAATTAAAAAAAAAAAAAAAAGGTTTAGATTTAGTGTGACAGCTGTGAACCACCCACCCAGAGCAGCACAGACAACACTGAAACAAAGGGAGCAAAAGGTGCAACAGAGGACTGTGTAGAGGGCATAGAAACAAGTTTGTCTAGACAATTAGAGGGGTTCACCCAATCACAAGCTGGCATGACAGCATAATACAGAGGATAGAAGTACAATGTTGTGTTGTAATGTGGAGTGGAAGAGTGAGGAATGACATGGCAGCTGAAGGCATATAGAAGTATAACTCACCGAGCAGCAGTGCAACTGCCAGACCAGCGTGAAGTAGATCCCCTGATCTCAGCCGACCAGAGACACTCGAACCGGTGCTGTCCACTGACGCCATGACACCACCTGTCTGTCTGTCTGTGTTCTTGTCTGTCTATGTGTATATGCAGAATGTGTGTCCTTATCAGTCTGCCAGTCTGGTCAGCCTGAGCTGTGTCCAATCTATGCAAATATATTTGTGTCTGTGTGTTTGTCTTATGTGTCTCTGGAGCAAGGTGGGACACTGAGCTGTGCAACTGAAGTCCTGCTCTCAGTCCCTCCCTCTTCTCTCCTCCTCCGCACTCTGTCCCAGGAATGAACAGAGGGAGGAAGCGCAAAGAGAGGAGGAGAAATTCCTTCAGGGAGTTCTCTCCCAACCAGTTGTTCCCTGCACTGCACTCCAGCAGGCCAGAAAAAAAGCAGAGGAAAAGACAAAACTGAAGAATGCAGCAGTTGAAATGAAGAGTGCGGGCTCTCTGTCTCTCTCTTTCCCTCCCTTCCCCGTCCTCTGTCGCTGTCTCTTGCAGACTCAGTGGTGATTATCCAGCAAAGGAGAGTGTGTGGAGAAAGGCAGAGAGGAGAAGCGAGGCAGAGCGGTAGCGGCGTAGCAGTGTTGTGTCAGACAGCTTCACTGCTCCAGCAGCAGCAGCAGCAGCAGCAGTAGCCAGGGAAGCAGGCTGGCTGACAAACCCCGCAGGGGGAGACATAGGCTGGAGGGGGGGAGGAGAGCACACGAGAGGCACGGAGGGATGCTGGAGCAGAGCCAGCAGCCAGGCGGAAAAGCAGAAAGCGTGTGTCTCCCCAGCCAGCACAGGGAGGAATGAGCAAGAGAGGTACTGCAGAGGTAGAGGCAAGGAGATTGTGTGTGTGTGTGTGTGTGTGAGAGAGAGAGAGAGAGAGAGGGAGAGAAGGAGGGGATGGAGTGAAATGGCGAGGGGGAAGGCAGGAGGGGGGCGATAACTGCTGCCACATGCACGCACACACACATATGCACCCAGCGCAGTAAGGCTGAGTCAGCCTTACTCAAGAGGGTCTCTGAGTTGGACACGGGCTGGGTGCTTCACCCATACCACATACCCCTGTCTTCTCTGCATCCTTTACTCCTGTCTCCGCTTTCATGTGTCTCACATTTCATGCTCTTACTACACCTCTCTGATCTTGTCCACCAGCAAGTTTTCTACCAAATGAGTCACGTCTTATATCGGTTTCCCTCTTCAGTTCTATGGTAGGACTACAGATTTGGAAAGGCTTGTTTTTAAATTAAAAATTCACAGTTTAAAAGTGTGTATTCACCACTGAGGGTAAATCTTTTGGTACAGTTTGATTTGTTTTGTTTAGTACAGGTGTGTGAAACTCATTTTAGTCCCTGGGCTACATACACCCCAATTTGATCTCAGATTGGCCGAACCAATAAAACCTATAAGCGCCAACAGCTCCAATATTTTCCCTTTAAGTTGCTCCCAAAACCTGGCACCTCTTAGTCTAGACATCTAGTGGACCCCTTGGCGGGCTGGTTCTGGCCCATGGGTCATATGTTTGACATCCCTTGTTTAGTAGGTGCTGCTCTAAGGCATGACATATGCAGTGTGTCATACACACATAAGCACAGGCCTGTGTATTTCAACACATTTTGACATTGCAAATTGCATGACACAAGACTTTTTGTAGACGCTTTGCTTCCTACATTTGACTACAACTGCCAAAAAACTGTGCAGATGCAAGCCAAAGCGGGCACAAGGCCCAGACAACATCCTTCAAGATCTGTGGACCAGAGCTCAGCTTCCATCGTCTGTTCATAAAACTTTTACAATCCAGAAATGTGACTGTACTGTAGAAGGCCTCCATACCCTTTGCTCAAGACCTGTGGCCTTTACCTATGCACTGCGTCCTTTGATCAGATTGTCACTTCAGAAAGTGGTCTCAGTTTACATGACTTTCAATCTCCTGCTAGGCTCACAGGGGCGGTAATGTGCCATTCACACCACGTTACAAAACATGGAACCACCCAGACATTACACAATCATAGCATACCTTTCATCAATCACAGCTCAGCCTTCATCACAACACGGTGGCAGTGAAGGATCGCCAAAGTCCACAACTTTAATGTGCAGTCTGACCTCATTCACAGGATTCATGACTTCCTCGCCCATCGAGTGACACATTAAAAGTGTCATCACCAGCATCACAGTTCCACAGGGCCACATCCAAGGCCCATTTCTCTATGACTAATACAACTTCCATTTTCTCTCAGTGGTGTAAGTACAGGGGAAATCCAATCACCTGGAAGAGTACAAATACTCAGTTAGATATTGGTGGATGAACTGACTTTTGATCAGCATGCTATAGACTAGCACAGGCACGCCAAAGGAGACTGTTAATCATCTGTAAACTGCTAGCACTCAATGTACAACCCCTCCACCACCACCTACTGTACTGTAGAACATAATTGACCCCTTGGTCCATCCACATATCGCAGAAAATTATTCATACATCCGATTAGTCATACACAAAGTCACCGCGATCACCTCAGACTCAGCACACCCACTACACCGCCACTTTGTCCTGCTTGTCTGGCTGCAGGGACAGAACAACGAGATACTGGGACATTTAAAAAAAAATCTTTTTCCCATTGCTGATACAAGCCTCCACAAGTTTTCAGATGCTTGAATCCTCTCCTAGCTAGCCCCTAAACATACATTGTGTCTGTGCATATCTTTGTGCCACTGCCAGTGAGAACTGGTGTTACCTCTGTGGGATTCATGCCAAAGGATCAATGGTGTTATACATTTTTTCTTCAAAGGAAAAAAACAACACCGTGTTTCTTCTTACTACGACACCTAATTGCCTCTCCAAATTGAGACAACACATTCCTGTGATGACTTGGCATTACACAACACATTTTTATGATTTCTGTGATGCCTTGGCACCACAGATATGTGTGATGTTTTGGCATCATTTCCTGCTCCCTGGAGTTATGGCACATTGTGGGTTGTAGCGTATCCTGTGATTATCTCATAGCCGGAGTCTTTTCTTACAATAAAATGATCATTTGAGTTGTTGAATTACAAATATATTTAATGTTTGGCATATTTTAGAGTAATATAAAGTGAAAAATGTGGCTGGTAATGAAAATTATGTAGGCTATCTTATGTGCTGTTCATTTCTTTTACCCCTTTCTGCTTCTGCTGTCCATCTCTCATTTCCTGCATTTTTCTTAACTATCCACACTGATGTGATGGATGCTTGACCTCCCCGACTCTCACACATACGCACATGCTTGCACACACATCCACATGTTGTCAGGTGATCTGTCTCTTGGCATTTGATGTCCTTTCCAGGTTCAAGTGTGTGTGTATGTGTGGGGCGGGGGGCAGTGATAGATGATCGAGATACATACCTTTATGTAGCAGGCTACATGCAGATAAAAATGTCGATACAGGTAAATACACAAATACACACGTACTGCATATAAATAGAAGGGGAACGGTATGCAAACATGCAGCGATACATGCACACATGCATCTTTGCATATGCACACTAATATATATAGTCACATGTTAGCACACACACCTGCCTCTGGACAGGGTGACCTTGGATGCTGTGTATGGAAGGAAGGCGGAGTTAAAGAGGACATTACACTGATGAGAGTGTTAGGGATCAGGAGGGGTGAGAGGAAAGGGAAGTTCAAGGGGAGGAAAGACGGGATGGGATGGGTGCAGGAGGGAAGAAGGGAAGAGCGGCCAGGGGAGAAGGTTCGGGGTGGGGGTGCGACAGGAGCGAGGGGAGGAGAGATGACAGGAGGCAAAGGGAGGGAGGGGAGGGAGGGAGTGGAGGATCTGTTTCTGGGACGGCCAAGGCAGCGAAATGCTGCAGTGAAGCCACACAGCTGAGCCGGTCTGAACACAGCTACTGAGACACACTGAGCTCTCTGCCCCCTTCTTCTTCTCTCCCTCTCTCCATACCTTCATCTTCTCCCACCCACCACTTTCACCTCCCACTCTGATTAACCTTCCTCTCACCCCTCACTTCGACCTGCTCCACCCCCCCCCCCCTCCACCCCCCCACTCCCTCCCCCACTCCCTCCCCCTCCCTCCCTCTCTTTCTCTCTTTGCACCAGCCGGTGAGTGAGCAGATTTCAGAAAGCATCCTGAGTGGAGGAGGACAAGTGGGGTGGGCCTCTCTCTACCTCTGCTTTTCATCTGTCCTTCCTCTTTTTCTTTACCTTTTCTTCATCTTTTTCCTCATCAGTCTCTTCATCTTTCTGGTTGCTTTTTAAATGTTACCGTGTGCTTGTGACTCTCTGTTTCTTTTCCTCTGTACATGTCTTCGCGTCCCTTTCCTCTCCTTTTTCCTGTCTGTTTTGTCCTTGCGGTCTGTGATCCTGTTTTTATGTCTGTCCGTCCATCCATCTGTCGGTGGGAAACAGGGACCATCAAAAGGTGAGTCCCGTCTAAAGTTAAGAGTAGGTGTGCAGCACATACCTTTGCAGAACATGCAGCCGGCCTCTTGGTGGAGATTTTGTGTTGCAGGCTCGCAGCCTCACAGTTTGTTGTGCAGCCTTGTATGGTTTCATGGAGTTAGACGGCAGTTTAAAACTGGCTGTGATTTGCTTGATGTCGGCAAGATGTTGGCTTTGATTGGGAAATGTTTAACCACAAATATGCTAAAAAAAGATCGCAAGGTCTGTGGACTGGTGTGTGTGTGTGTGTGTGTGTTTGTGCAGTGGAACTGCAACTTGAATGTTTAAATACACCTATTTGGTATCCTTCATGTCCTCTCTGTAGCCTATGACGATCACTTGCTGTTTCACTGGCCTTATACAACCACAAGAAAGTTTCATATAATGTTCTAATCTGATACAGTCTTTTCATGAAAAGTGTCGTAGTCCCATTGCGGCCATTATTGAGTGCACACTTTGTAATTTAATTTGCTTTTTTGTTAAATAATGACTTTAAAGGTTGTTTCTTGAGTATGATTTTTAATAGGATGAAAACAATGCAATCTATAGGGGTAATACATTGATTTCTAAATTATTTAAAATATTTTCTAAAATCCTTAATTTCAACTATTTTTATAATTTAAGTTCTTAAAAAAATAGATAGGTTACATTTATTTTTTTTACTTGCTGACAGTCTGTACAGTGGCCTATTTCACTGTAGAACTTTCATTGTATTAAGTGGCACACATTATCTGTAAAGATAATTATGTTCGGACAATTATACAGAAAAAAAAAACAAAATAAACCGCAGGGTCATCTGGACCAGGCTCAGCTGTTACCGCGATGTATTGCCAGAACGTTACTACATCGGACAATTAAATCAATGTAAATGCACAACAAACACATTGTCTTGTAGCGCAAATTACTTTGAGACTGTTAATAAATGATCAACTATTGTAACCTTAATATCTTTTCCAGATTTGTAAGATCCTGTTTCATAGTATTATAAACAGGGTTGCACTCTGTTGGTGTCTGATCAGCCGTAAAACCCAAGTGCGTGTAGGGATGTTTTTGGTTAAGGCTATAGTTCAGAACCCAAGTGAATCCTGTTTGTCTGCAATAGCTGAAAATACATACTCTACATTCACAAAGTCACCTCTGGCTGATTCTCAGTGGAGCAGCTCCAGGTCGTCCTCCCTGATGGAATCAGAGTACTGCTTGCTTTTGCGGGCTGGAGACTTGTACTGCTCACATACATACATACATAGCTGTCGCATTGTCAAAGATAAAGCACGTGTCCGTACTGTAGAGCAGTCAAAGCTCTGATACCCTATCACACGTCACGCAAGCGATATGGTGGTTTAATAGTGCCGCTGTCGACAAAGGCTGGACTGATGCATTGGTGGACATTTTGTAAAGGTAAATGAAACACTGAGAGAGGTGAAAGATATGAGGGGACTTGTCACCTCAGAGCAAGAATCAACTGGCCAGATGGGCCCTTGCTTAGGACTCTGACCTTTCTGTGTGGATTTGCATATGTCCTTGTGTCTTTGTCAGTCTGTAGATATGTGCCGGCCTCGTGATACACTGTGGGAGAGACTTCATTTTAAGAGTGATCAAATAAGTGTATTGACAGGCTGCACAATAAGGTTTAGAATTGTGAAGTCTTGACTCTAGATTTGACTCTATTGTGACATCATTCGTCGGGGTATGCCATGAACAGCAAAGCAATATTCCCCACATGAAGTCTAGAAGATGAAGAGAGTTTGCTGAAGAGCTGGATAGATGAAAGGTGGTGCAGGGCGCCTCTGATGAGCTAAGTGGAAGGAACCCTTGGCGCTGGATGTGATGAGAGCTGGAGGTAAATAAGGTGGAGGAGGGTTGCATCAATTTTGCACTGAAATGACATCTCTGGCAGCAGCAGAGAAAGGAGCAGTTTTGAAGTTTGACGGCAATGATATGATTGGCTCAGGGACATTGTGGCAAAATTTGATTGGCTCAGCTGAAACAGTGAATGCCCACAGTCAGCTGATTGAGTAGAAGCAAGAGAAAGACAGAGTGTGAATGAAGGAGAGCATCAGTCTTCCTGACTGAACTTCTGCTAAGCTTCATACCGTGGTGTTCCCTGTCACTTGAATAATGTGACCTGGGATAGGATCCAGCCCCGGGCCAACACTGAGCGAGACAAGCAGGCAGAGCTAACGGACAGATGGACAAAAAAGAAAGCACAGAAAAACGCTGGCATTTTCCTAAATCATCTTTATTTAAAATACATAATGTAATGACAGCTGCTTGTTAACAGGCAGCACAGTGCAAGCATTAGTTTGGTGTTCACTATCATTTAAAGTGATACAAGAGCAACTATTCAGGGCAAACTCATAGCCAGAGATGGTTAACAGTGATGCACAATGATAATCTGCCTAGTACATGATACAATATTCATGTTTTTATTTGTTCCATTGTTTCTGAGAAATACAGTATATACAATATACATTATGTATCTGACTTCATATTGCCAACAAAACCTTCCTTCACTAAATTTGCCCCAAATGTTAACCTGAAATCACCATATGGGTCAACCACACGGGCCCCTGCAACGTAAACATGCACGATCACACACAGACAGAGGCGTCCCGGGGAATGCTCTCCCAGCCAAATAACTGTGCATTTTGATGCATTTTGCCTACTTTGTATTTAAACACATCAAGACATATCACCATTTTATTGTTGTTCTTCACAGCTTGTTTGTGTTTAATGATCGTATTGATATTTCAGGAAATCACACATCATCTATAATGTTGGAAAATGGTATAATAAATAATAAAAACAAACCAGAAAAAAGACCCTAGTTAAGTTATAGGCCTAAACCTAGATCTGTGTTTTGTTAAACAATGTCAGAAACCAGTACTGGCCGAGCCACCAGATTTGGAAGCACTCTCCAATACCTGGATGACACAGCGAACCAGCTTAAGACATTAGAGGTATCATAGAGACGTCACTCTGCGACAGCCTGTCACCACAACATATTTAAAACATAAGACATTCAGAGAATAACAAAGCTCAACATGCTGCAACATGTAAAAGTGGACATTAAATAGTGATTTTATCAAGATAATATATATATTTTTTTAACATTAAAGTGCTCCAAACAAATAAATGATCAAATAAATACACTACCACTACATTTCCCATTGAACCATACAATCATCATGCCATGTTTCTATTACAACGGCTCCACATTCTGATATATACCATCTTATTAAAGTGAGCTTTATATATATATTATTTTCTCATTCCCATTATAGTCACATGCTCTCCACTATGATTATGTTAGAAGTGGTTAAAATATGTGAATGTGCAAAACAATATCTACAGTTTGAAACACCACTGTTGAGGTAAAGGCATTACTTTGCAGATGGAGCTAGGATGTACGTTTTTAAACTTTTATAACTTTATTATATATTAATCTGCTTTAAAATAAACACTCCATTGTGTTTGTATTGAGGTGCAATGGCTCAGTTTAAAGTTATTGTTTCTTTTAAAATCTCTATAAAACAGGGCTCCAGTTGGAGTTAGAATAACAAGACATAGATTATTTGTATGGAAGTTTTTTTCCTCATGATATGAAATATTAAAGTTGTTCCTTGATATTTTACAGGAGGCAGATTAAACTCCCCAATGTGCAACCGAATACCTCTGAGAGTTTATAAATTAAAGATGCAAGCAAAATATATATGCACGTATCAAAATGAAATCAAAATAAAAAAAAACAGGTGTTATGATATTTGATAAATGGTGCCACCTGATTACTATATAGAGTGAAAACTTAAACATGCTTTGACTGACTCATTGCTTTGGTTTATTGGGAAACTCAAAAGAAGAGACCCTAGTGTCTTACTTTATTATAATAGTTTACATTTTGATATGGTAGGGCTGCCCCCAACTAAGAATTTTCCTAGTCGACCAATAGTCGTCATTTAAGGCCATTAGTCGACTAGTCGTCTGCATGTTTACAATATTAATTTAATATTAAATGATATATTTTGGGCAGGGGCAACACAATGGTTTGAGTTGAAGGTGTGAGAAAGAATAGTATCAGTAACATTGTTAACACTGTGCTACATTACAGAGGAATACAAAACCATACTAATGAATCTTCATTAATATAGGCCTATATTTTATCTACAAGTGCACGTCACACACTGAGCGAGCCGCCTGTTAATGACGCTGTCGCCTAATGGGTATGTAGCTACTTCCATGTTTCAGATGATACGTCGTGTTTGTAGTCGACCAATGAAGATGAGTTTACATATCACCTTGGGTTGGTCCTTCACCTTCTCAAAATGATCCCACACTTTGGATTTCCTGCCCCACATGTTATTAACTAGCCTGTGGAATAACCGCAGGTACCAGCCCTGGACAATTAGGGGCTGTACACATGCTGCATCTTTAACCACCCAGAAAATGTGAGGTCAGGCGCTGGGTGCTACTCTTGTGCCTTTTCTGTGCCAGCTTTTAAGAGCTTTACCTGAAATCCTGAGTGCAGAGCTGATCTTCTTCCAGACGCTGTTTATACATGATGAACATGATTAACTTTCCCATATTTATCAGACTGAACATTTACAGAAGAAGGGAAAGATATGTCGGCTGTGATTGGTTTGTAACGTGACTCTTGTCTGACTGCTGAGCGTAACCACTTCCTGTGTCTGTCCTTTCTAATTAAATTCCCACATGGTCCAGTCATATAGGTTTTGATTTATTTTGACAAAGTTTCACTTTTTTTTTGTTACTGCAACTAAACGGCCAATGAAATCTTGCCAACTAATGACCTTTCTGGTCGACTAACGTTTGACTATATGGGGGGCAGCCCTATGATATGCACTGTTTGACATGTACTCACGGCAGTGTAGTACTCTGAACATGCTTCCAGTTGCCAGAATAATACATTTTTGCTGGTAAGCTCTTATCTGTCAGTTTTGAACATCAGCATGCTATATTTCAATTTGGATCATTTGGTATTATTCCCTGTATTACTGTCTGTAAATGGCACTCAACCCTGTGAGTGATATGTGTCATACTACAGATTACTATACCTGTGTCTGTTTGTAGTCCTCTGTTTGGGCAAACTTTTATTAATTCTTAGCCTGGTTATGAATTGTAGGTGCAGTGTGAGGTTTTTACTATTATTTGTCTTTGATATGTTTCTGACTTTGACAAAATGGCTGTCATGTAGTCAACAATAATTCATTCCCCTCTGTCTCAAACAACATACTTCTCACCCAGTGCGAGCTTTATTTGTATTGCAGGGAAGAATTCTGCGAGGAAAGCTCAGCACTGTCACACTGACACCGACAATTTTCCCCATGCAGTGTGTGCAAATAATTGCACAGTGTATTGCAGTCACAGATATTGAAAGACTTGTATGGTCTAATACCAAGACTCAATTTTAACCCTTCAAATAACAGACTGAACTGAAACCTGTGCCTACTACTAGGACCTCTGTATTTAGGCACAGTAACATTTCATTCCTCTAGGCAAGGCTTAGATGGATGCTGCGAAGTATCTGTCATAGGGGTGGACGGTATAACCAATGACGTACAATAGAAATGTAAAGATCTGAATATGCCATAAAGTTCTCCGAAAGCATCACTACAACTTACTATATGATAATTTGTGCTGTTGTTCATTTAGGCAATGTCACTAACAGGGGCGGAGCCAGATGTTGCAAACTTGTGGGGCTCAGCGCAAACCCTTGAAGAGACTGTTTTACCATTTACGGCAGATATATGCACTAGAATGCCTAAAATCTGTACATGATAGTAACTGAGAAATAGAAAATCCTCCTGCAGAGCCTACATCCTATTTTGTATCTATTTGTTCTCCAGCTCTCTTCATCATTCTGAAACCACAACACAGCAAATGTTGAGGATGACTAATCTGGGCTACTCTAATTGCAAATCAAGCATCCACAACAAGTAGATGTGGTCATCTATGCTCTGAATTGAATATAAGGCCAACAGAAGAACATTTATTCAATTGTATTAGATTTCTTTTGGGACTAAGATGGTAGGCTAGCATGGTAGCATATACAGCGATCAGCCAGAATATTAAAACCACTGACAGATAAAGTGAGTAACATTGATCATCTCATCACATTCTAGAGCTCGGAAGGAAAATCTTGGGTGCTGGCATTCCTGTAGGTTGACCAAGTACCCCCCAAATGGACAATGCACCATGCCACACATCACGTTCCTCCCTCGGGCCATTCCTGAGCAGTTTTCAAAGTGTGGCATGGCACATTGTCCAGTGCCATTGGGGAATGTTGTTGCGATAAGGAGGGGGGTACTTGGTCTGCAACAGTGTATGGGTTGGTGTTATGTGTCAAGTGGCATCCACATGAATGCCAAGACTCAAGCTTTCCCAGCAGAACACTGAACTGTAACAAGATGATCAATGTTATGCACTTCACCCACCAGTGGTTTTAACACTGTGGCTGATTAGTGTATTATCTGAAAGACACAAGGTTGAAGGCATTTTAAAAAACTTAAAAGATTAAGGGCTTTTGAGAAAACATTCAGGGCTGAAATCACTCCCTGGTTCATCCACCACTCCCTTTGAGAAGCTGCAAAAAAGGTCTACGAATTCTACTGACTACGCGGGGCAATGGTTTTCACTAGAAAATCCAGACAGGTATGAGGAATGTTTAAGAATACTCTCTGGATTACACATACTCTAAGTGTGCATCTATTTTAAGACATGGTGCCCAAACAGGCAGATGAGAGACAAGGCTTTAAAGAAGTACTTCACTGCTGGGAAAATAGTCTTTTCATAAAGCTGGGCTGTCTGTGCAGTAAGATGCATATACTTTTGAAATTCATGCTACATGAGCAGAAGAAAAAGAGAAAAGAAGCTGCGGCGTTTGCGTTTGATCAAGATATAGAAAACCTCCAACTACCAGAATGCACTGCGCTGCACCACGTAATGAGAGTTCCCCTCCTGCAAGCAATATGGCGGCAGGCTGGTAGCAAACATTCTTGTATTACAGTTAATCAGTGAGTTAAAATATGTTTCCGAAATCATTTTACATGAGAAATAGGCAACACAGAAACACAATCTTGGTTTATATTTGATCAGCACTGCCTAGTTTTACTATTTGACTGGTTCTCTGTCTTGATCTGCTTCTGTACTCTTTGTGTCCTATTGCAGAAGTACAATCTATAGTTTGAGCAACAGCCTTAAAGCTGGATCCGCTGGATGATACACAACACTTCATCCAGTGGATTTTTGCTAGGAGTTGAGCAGGGAGATCTGGGTGCTGTCAAGGTAAAGGGAAGTTACTAGTTATTCATATGATAAAAAACCTGGTTAACAATCAGCAAAGTATCCCTTTAAGGCAATATTGAAAGACACTGGATTTAAAGTATGTCAAACCAGATCTCAAAATTGAACTGCATTTGCTAGACATTGGAGTCAACTGCCCAAGTTATCAATATACAACAGATATACAAACAGTATTTGCTCTCCAGTGTGCAGCTTTTAACATCCATTAGGTATGAAACTGCCTCCACAGCCACTGTTAACAGCATTATTACTTAATGAATAATAGATTCAGGCAATAAAATAAGATATTGTGATGCTGTGTTATTGTTACTGCTCCATCCTTTAACTATACTGTCGTATACATTTTAGGTCATACCGCCCAGCCCTAGTTTGTCCTATAGCGTGCGTTGAAAATGCCATTCCTTATAATGAGATAAGACTTCTGATGCTGACTTGTATCTATGAATGAAGTAATATGTGTTTAGCGGTTAAGTTGCAGAAAAGTCCTCCCTGGCTTATTTCAAGGAAAAAGACACATCTCATACAGACATATAGAAATACGCACGCACACATAGACACATTCAGTAAACACACACACACAGAAGCACACTTGTGTGCTATGGCACACACACGCACATGCAGAAGGGATGGAAGTATCAGTGGACAATGGTTCAAGCAGTGGTTACTACAGATCTTCAGGAAGGGGGTGTACATGTCTGAAAGAAAAGAGAGGAAGAGAGAGTGAATAATATTTTGACCTAAGCTCGTAATGTCCTTGGTAGATGCTCCAATAAATAAGCCTCTCTAGAGATTAAGTCAGCAGGTAGTGAGATCTGGGGCAAAATACACATTAAGAAACATATACACTCACTGGTCACTTTATTAGGAACACCTGTTCAACTGCTCATTAATGCAAATAGCTAATCAGCCAATCACGTGACAGCAATTCAATGCATTTAGACATGTAGACATGGTCAAGACAACCTGCTGAAGTTCAAACTGAGCATCATAATGGGGAAGAAAGGTGATTTAAGTGACTTTGAACATGGTATGGTTGTTGGTGCCGTATGAAACTGCTGATCTACTAGAATTTTCACACACAATCATCTCTAGAGTTTACAGAGGATGGTCTGAAGGGGAGAAAATATCCAGTGAGCGGCAGTTCTCTGGGGAGAAAAGCCTGGGGGAAAAGAGGAGAATGGCCAGACTGGTTCAAGATGATAGAAAGGCAACAGTAACTCAAATAACCACTGGTTACAACCAAGGTACGCAGAAGATCATCTCTGAATGAACAACGCATCGAATCTTGAAGAGGATGGGCTACAGCAGCAGAAGACCACACCAGGTGCCACTCCTGTCAGCTAACAACAGGAAACTGAGGCTACAATTCACACAGGCTCACCAAAACTGGACAATAGAAGATTGGAAAAACGCTGCCTGGTCTGATGAGTCTGGATTTCTGCTGCCACACTCAGATGGTAGGTAGGGTCAGACTTTGGTGTAAACAACATGAAAGCATGGATCCATCCTGCCTTGTATCAACGGTTCAGGCTGGTGGTGGTGTAATGGTGTGGGGGATATTTTCTTGGCACACTCTGGGCCCCTTAGTACCAACTGAGCATGGTTTAAACACCACAGCCTACCTGAGTATTGTTGCTGACCGTGTCCATCCCTCACTAGATCTCAATCCACTAGAGCACCTTTGGGATGTGGTGGAATGGGAGGTTCTCATCAGGGATGTGCAGCTGACAAATCTGCAGCAACTGCGTGATGCTATCATGTCAATATGGACCAAAATCTCTGAGGAATGTTTCCAGCACCTTGTTGAATCTATGCCAAAAAGGGGGTCCAGTGAGTGGCCAGTGAGTGTACACTTGAACACATGCGCACACATATTATATACACTTTTTCAAACCACTTTTAAGGACACTGCACAACCTTAATCCTCTTTTGACAGAGAGAGGACTTTTGAGTTTATCTATTGATTTATAAGAACAGGGACTGAGGCTAAATGCAATTCTTACTGTAGTATGTGACATGCAAAGATAGCAGTCTTGCCAGTTTGGTTTGACCTTAGCAGGTAGTTTGATTTTAAAAGTAGTTGTATTTCACATTTTTCACCATACTGCCCAGGTTACATTCCACAGCAGACACGATGTTCATGACAGACAACAACAACAGTCCAGACTGGATGACATGAGCAGGTATTTACCAGAGGAGGTGTTGGGGTTGAGACCTCCACAGGCTGCTGTTTCAATCACAAGACCCAGCTATGGTTGTCTATAGATATAAGTGAAGAGATGGCCAACAACAGGTTAGCTTTCAGTCAACAGAGAGAGAAGGTTTGAGGTTTGTAATCCAATAAGAGGAGACAAGGAGTTTTGGTAGCTAAAGTGCTGAATGCCATATGTCTGAACTGTGTATGTGTGTGTGTTTTTGTTTTAGTACAAATAATATTTTGGACAGAAACTGTTGTATATACCAAGACTTGGATAGATAACATTCTGTAAACTTGTATTAAAATGTATTTTCATTTCACTGCATTCCAGCATACAGTAATTTTGGGAATGTTTATGTGTGTGTTTAGATTTTGAAATATGTACTCCTGACTAGTCAATACTGAAGAAAGACATAATATTAAGCACCATGGCTCGTGGTCTGGGCTGCCGAGTTTAGGTTTGAGGACGCAAAGATGTGTGTGTAAACGTGAGCTGAAGTTGAGGATCACACAGAGCCTTCTGGTATACGTGTCCTAATTCAGTGAAATGTGATGTTTTCTACTGGTATGCTGCTGATGACTTTGGGAACGGTGCTGTTGTTGTATTAGCATATATCACTAAAGATGAGAAGACAATCTTTCCATTGGCAGAAACCAGGGATGCACTGATATGGATTTTTTCGACTGATACCAATAACCGATGATTACCTGCTTCTCATGTCCGATAACTGATATGATAGGTTTAACAACAGAGTCGAGCCTTTTAAAAGCTTGGTTTTGGATGTAAGCCCCTGCTGCTAATTAGCTCGTGCTAACACTGTGGAGACGCTGTGTCTAACTGGTGTCGGGCGGTTGGAGATCAGACCCTCGGCGCAATCCTGTTGTCTGGCTTTGTATTATCGGCGCTATTTATTGGCTATAATTTTTATTATCAGAATAATGCATAATTTAAAAAATGTCCCATTGTTGACCGATAATTTATTGGCCAGATATATATCGTGCATCCCTAGCAGAAACCACTTGCCATAGTGTATAGCATTGGTTTGCTGCAGCTGCATGCCACATAAAAATGTCAATGACAGTTAATAATAACCACACAATGGGCACTGTTATACTTTTGTGGTAGCTAGTGGGGCAACTTACTCTGCACAGCTAGCATAGCCTGCAGGAATCTGACATCGTTTGAAAAACAAGCCCACTGTCAAACTGTTACACTTGTACAATATTAACAACTTCAGTACATTACAGTAACTGTGATAAATGTGCAAAATGCTACTCATTTGACAATTACTGCTTGTGAGACTTAATCAAGTTTTTTTTGTATCCTTTAATGTGAGAAGTGGTATCTGCCAATGAAATGTAAGTGACGTTTCATTTGAGTGGCACATGCCAGTTAGGCATAACATTGACACAGCAGTGGCATATCTTTGTAGTCTTATGTCAGTGATGACATATAATCAGCAGTAAAACTCTGCTGGAGGAGAGAGGTATCGGCATGAAGTAAAACAACTTGTTGTTTATATCTAGCCAGCAGAACAAAAGCTGCAACTAATAGGTGTATCACTATAACAAGAGAAGCATACTGCTAGCTACTTTTTAATCTTGGTGCCACTGGTAGTTTCCGCTTGAGGATAAAAGGATGTTATGGTGAGATTTCTTACTTGGTTCCCTCCTCCGCAACACCATCAGCCTCCAGTTTTCCCTCCTCCTCCATCTTCTCCTCTGAAATCAGTTCCTGTTTCCGGTGTCGACGAAGACATTTCACTACTACCATGGAAAGGATCACTAGAGCTAACGCTCCACCCACTGAAGCCCCGATCGCAACTGCGATGGTTGAATCCCTCGGAGGGGGAACTGAGGGGAGGAGAGGGTTAAATAGTTTGTAGACAAAGGATGGAGGCAAGTGCGATGCTGGCTAAAAGCTCTACTGATTAAACAGAGTGGAAAGAAAGAAAGTGCTGCTGAGTTAGCCTGTTTCGTACGTGTGTGTGTATGAGTGTGAGTGTGTGCGTGGGTGCGAAAGAGATGCTGAGGGACTAAAATCAACCTCTTGTTGGTCATTAATAAGTAAAAAGCTGACTCATCACCAGTAGGTCCTCACATTCCAGGAAAGACACACGCAGTCACACATACAGTGTCTTTTATATGATTACTGTATGCTATTTATCCTTAACAGTGGCAGGGAGAGCTCAGTGCACAGCAAAACACAAGTACGTTATATCTGCTACATCACTTCTACAACACATACGGCATATTACATTTAGAAAAGCCGTTAATAAATCCAAATGCTGTGAATATACTGACACTGATACATGTTATACATGATACTGAAAGTCAGTATTTGTTTATTGCACTGATTAATGGTTTGTGCTTTTCCATAAGTACTATTTTCATGCTCTTGCAGCAGCATTCACCCTTGAAAATACACTTGCTGATTTCTGTTTGGAAGCTGGGGATAATTTTGAAGTGAGTTTGAGGGACGCAGTTGTGAGCTAATACCAAACTCAGGGTTAGGATTTATAAGCAACTGACCCTTTGCTAAGTCCTGCCCCTGGTGCAGACTGGCCAATTATGATGTAGCATTGGGCCGACTCAGAGCAGGGTCCGACAACAACACAGCTGTGCTCCATTGACTCTAATGTAATCGTTTCAGATTTCCTTAATTTTCAGGCTGGTTTTGTGGATTTGGAGCTAAATGTTGTGCCTGGGGCACGTCGTGTATTAATGATACTCGTTACCTGGAGAGGTTGGAAAAAGATATACGTTTCTTCCCTGTTCCAAAACCAAAATCAAACCCTGAAAAGTGTAGGGTTAGCTAGCTAGCTACTGAAGATATAGCCTACTGAATGTATGCAAATGCTACACAGATGAACATTGTTTGACTTCCCCCAGAGATCCCTGCCCATCCGGTGTCAGAGGTCCGGGTGCTGACAACGGCACAGGGGCGAAGCCAAACATGGTTCATCTGCACACACTGCGATGCCACACAGCTGGTTCAATATCAGCAAAGTTTCCCTTTATATTCATTGTCTTCTGTGGCGATCAGCAGTGATGTGGTGGTTCACTTTTACACTGTGATCTGTAGCCTATAGTTGGGCTTTAGCTTCTAACTATCTTTGTCTTTTTAACCTGTTGTTGCTGCTGAGTCAGTTTGACATCCTGGATATATCCTTCAAACACAGACTGTAGACCCCTCTGTCTGCTTCTCTCTGGAATCACTGTTTCATTTCTCCAAAAATATGGTAATATTTCTTCAGGGAGTGCAGTTAGTTACAGTGTGGGCTCCATGCTTACTCTGACAGCTTGTCGGACCATCCCAAAGGGGCGGGGCTTAGTGAAAGGTCAATTACAATTTCATATCTTCAGAAGGTAGGGTTAGTATCTTACGTTCGGTAACAACATTGAGCTGTATGACACCATGTCCCTGGATTCGGTCTGGGGGGTTTTTCACATAGCAGTTGTAAATGCCCTCATCCTCCAGCTGAACATCTGATAGGGTGATTGACAGGTCGTTCTTATCCAGGTTCCCAGCAAATGTGACTCTGTCTCCAAACCGTTCTGAACGCAGAGGCACCATTCCTTTTTTCTTATGGAATGTCATAAACTATGGTTAGAGAGAGAAAAAATAGGGTTACTTCATAATGGGTTTAGATTTTAAGACGTAGAGACCTTGGCTGATAAGCACAGAGACGAGTCACCTTACCATCTCTTCTGTATCATTACGTGTTTCTTGGTAGGTCCAGTTCATGGCAAACTTTGTGGCATCCATCCTATAGCAGGAAGTAAATGTGCAAGGGATTTTGATGGTTGTTCCATTCAGTGCATCTATGTTACTGGGCATGAGCACATCCATGCCTGAACAACCTGTGGATAAAAACAACACCAATGTTAATAATGCTAGCACCAACAACAATAAAATGTGGGCTGTGAGGGTTAAAACAGAGTTGATACAACTTATATTTGTGGAGATTTTGACCAAAAGTGCACAGAATTATTGCTAAATGTCAGTTAGCTGTTTGTTACAGCCACTGTATTTCCTCCTTTATCAGTCGTCTGCACCTCGTTTAGCATCCACAGAATGAGGTTGCATGCCGACATTTTCAGAACAAAACAAAACAGCTTGAGGATTAGAATATATGCAGTTATATGCAGTTTACTAATAAAACTCTCCACGGTATGGACAGTGGTTACATGAGCCTAAAACCAACCACAACTCAGCCCTGAGCAGAGTGACCGTCCGCTATGGACCAATAAACGGACTGCAGTGTTCACAGCTCCACCTTTTAGTACCAGATCTGGGTGCTAGGTACCCAAAATTGGGGGGGGGGGGGGGGCAAAATGCGGACGGTACAAAACAGTTCCATTGATACCATCCACAATGTTTTACAGTGGAAACAGAAAAAAATGCATACCGAACTGAACCGTACCTTACTGCTCAGTGGAAACAGGGCTTAAATATAATTATTTAAAGGAGAGGTGTGTAATATTTTGGAGGATTTAGTGGCATCTAGTGGTGAGAACTGCAGATTGCAACAAACTGAGACTTCTGTAGGTCTGTATTTTTTCTAAAGCTCTCGACACAGAGGTGTCTGACAAGAAAACACAAATGGCCCCATCTGGAGCCAGTGTTTGGTTTGTCCGCTCACGGCTACTGTAGAAATATAGAAATGTGACATGACCGCTCCTTTGTACATTTAAACGGCTCATTCTAAGGTAATGAAAACACAACTCTTATTATACACTACAGAAAACAATATATGACATTTCTGACAATATATCCCCCTAAATCCTACACACTGGATCTTTAAGGAATCTAAAAGGAAGATTAATCTTGGTAACAAAAGGAAATGCTCTGTACATTTTTTGCTTTAGGAAAATGTTACATTTTTCAAATGATGTTTGGTCTTTTTTAAGTATTATCTACATACTGACAGTAAATCTGGTATAAGTGGTTCGACTGAGGTGTCGAGAAAAAATGCTTAAGTCCAATCATCATCTACGAATTTGTGATTACAGCCTAATTATATGAACTGCGTGTAATCTCACACCTGTATGATGGCTACATACTATAAACTAGGATATGTAGGGGCTCTATGTGTCACCAAATATGCCATAAAACAAACAGAATTTTCATAGACCTAAAAAGGGCAACTCCTCAGCAGTTTCAACCTGCCAGTATGGAGTGAGGATGTGCTTTCCCGTGTTACTGCTGACTCTTCTGCACTCCATCCAGAGAGTGCCATCTCTCAGGCTGACAGTCATTTGATGTCAATTCCTCAACTCACAGAACAGATTTAAATGTGGGGAAAGTCCCGCAAAGTGACTGTAGATCAATCAATATGTCTGCTATATACTTAACAATTCCACTGAAGTCTGTTCAAAACACAGAAAGTGGTGTCTTGCAGCATGTATGTTTAATCCATTTAAATCTACAGCATAAGCCTCCGTATCATGGATGGATATGCATTTTCCAAGCAATGCCTCCGTCTAGAGAATAAAAAAAGAGTTCCACGCAACAACAATTCTGCTATTTTTGTTGACAGTTTATGCATCATTTCAGTTATCTATCACCGCTGGCAAAGGTGTCATCCATGTGCAAACACATGGATCTCAGCAGTTAAATCGTTTTTCGTAATATTAAAATGTAGAGCTTTTACTGAGGTAAGACGGGCTCCATGTTTGGACTCGACTTTATGGATCATGCAATCATTTTTCAGTTTGCGCAGTTGTCTGGCAAGCAATTGTTGTAGTTTCTCCCCAGACTCAAAGTGCCTCTGCTTTAAGAAAATAAATTATTTTAAAATCTTTGCAAAGATAATCTGATTACATTGGAGCCTCAAACGTAAGATCTGCCTCTATTTGTTCAGTGAGGGCTGGTGGGCATTCTCTTTATCTAACTGATGAATTTGTTATATTAACTCTTAGTGTTTTCACATTTTCACCTTGTCAGCCCTCTACACGGACTCAGAGCAGTGACTCAGCATTTTTTGAGCATATGTGAACACTCCAAAAAAGCTCAGACCCCTCTAAAGCAAACTGTACAAGGCTGGTTCGAGTTTAGTTCACGAAAGTCCAAGATGCGGTTCGCTTAACCTAAGCACTGTAAACACAAAGTGCTCCAGGTTCACTTTGCTCTTTGCTGATGTATTTAGCCCTCTAGATCACATGCTATTGCACTGGGATGCAAACAAACAGACAAAACCACGTCAGCCTGTAATGCTTTCAAGGACACAGGACGAGGAGTACTTTGGTCCATGGAAGATGCTGCATGTCTCCAGATGTGGAATGTAGAATACATCAAATGGCAACAGCCTACAGCACGATGAACTGACAACGTGAACACAAAAAGAACTAAGTCCCTTTTCTGTTGGTCAATTTTTTGGTGCACTTTGAGAGGACTGAGTTCTGTTTGTTTACGAAGGACTAAATGTGAAAACAACCTAAAGGCCTAGCCCAATTTAGGGTGTTTTTCACACTTGGTCCTTTTTAAATGAACCGAACTCTGTCCTCTTAAATCTGAGCAAAAGGTGAACCAACAGAAAGGGGACTGAGCTCTTTTTGTGTTCACATTGTCAGTTCATTTGAAAGAGGACTCAGTTCTCTTTACGGTCCACTTCAGCTCTGATGGGGCCTCAGTCCTCTTTCGGGTCACACTATAGCCCATATATAATATATATTGATGTAGTTTATTTTTTGTTACTTCGATGTGGCGCTGCAGAGCGGTTACGAACTTAAAATTGGAGGAAAACCTTCACGTGTCTGTGTGTTGTGGACAGTTGCTGCTTGATGTTTTCCTTATTCCATATCTGGAGGAGTGCAGTTGTTTCGTCGTCGACCAAAGTACTCCTTGTCCACTGGTCGTGCTGTCGTTACCTGTGGCTGTGGTTCCATTGTGACCACCTCCCAAGGCGGTCTGAGAACTCAGACCCCTCTGAAGCGAACCGGACTCAGACCTCCTTGGGAGGTGGTCTGAGTTCGGTTTGCTTCAGAGGGGTCTGAGTTTTCTTAAAGTGTTCACATTTGGGCAAAAATTGCTGAGTCACCACTCTGAGTCCACTTAGAGGGCTGAAAAGGACCAAGTGTGAAAACACCCTAAGTTTATCTTTACGACCCAAAAATGTAGAGCTTGATTGCAGGTAGTGATAAATTGCATTATTCACCTTGAACATGGTTATGATGTAATTGTGCCAAATAAAGTCAAACCCCATGTAAAGTATGAAATGATATGGCTAATCAGTGTGGTGGAGGCCATGATGTATTGCTTTTGCCATTTCCCTCATTGTAAGTCAAGTCAATTCAAGTCAGATAGGTGCGGATCTGCCTCGGTACAAGTGTCCCTGATTAAAGAGAAAGCCTTTGTTCAAGATGAAAAAGCAATATAACATTTTCACTGTTCATTTACCACCTCTGCAAGTCATGTATGGGTGATGGATGTGTCCTAATGATGGATGTGCCCTACTGTTAAAGAATAGCAGTACTAATGGCAGTCAAAATGTGATGTTTTAGTTATCACTGGTATGATTTTGATGAAACTGGGAGATGATTCATTTTGGCAATGTGATCTGGCCTCATCAAATGAGTAGAATTAAGTGGATTTAATATACCACTTATGTTCTGTGGCCATTGGATGTTTGAATGTATGTTCTGCTTGACTGGAGGGATATATTTAATTTATCGTGTGAAGTGTATTCACAGTAATTACAATAACCGCAGTTGATTAAGTGATCAGGAGGGATGTCAGGATAGCATCTTCTATGGAATACTGAAGGACAACAAATGCCCCATGATCATGATACTCGTACAGAAGTGGCTAGAAACTATGTTCGATATGTGATGTGATTGCTCCACTACGCCACTTTAAGGTGTATCCTGAATTTAACATTCTAAAATAAAAGCCAAAAGCATCTAATGTAACTTGAAATGAAATCAAAGTATTGTTTCGTTTCCTCAAGTTTTCTCGTCCCTTCTAACGTTACGTCTCAGCATGGCCTTACACTCCCCAGACAGAATCTGTGCCTCTCTCTCAGTATGTGTGTGTGTTTGTGCGTGTGTGTGTGTGTGTATGTGTGATGGGACTCTGCACCATTCTCTCCTCTGCAGTCGGGTGTTTCTGGCTCCCTTCCCACTGCTGCTGCACCACTCCACAGGCCTGCCTCTCTGCACCACACACTCACACACACACACACATGCACTTTCTACATCTCCACCCATCGTCCTTATGTATAATTTACACACACACATACACACACACGCACATACACATACACACACATGCAACACTTTCCATCCACACAATTCACCACAGTCAGGTGTCTTGCAATGCAGTGCAGCACCTGCTTCTTGACACACACGCATGCACTCACACCCTCCTACAAGGTGTGCATTGTCAGCAGTGAGCTAAGCATGCTAGCTGTGCTATGTCAATGTCATCCCAGCACACTGACCTATCTGTGCACAGCTAACAGCTAACACATTCAAGCAGACACCGCTGTCACCGAAACACACACGTAAGCACTGCATACACGTATGTGCCTTTGCAACCCGTACACAGATACACAGTGTGAGAAACAGTTGGATACAGGCTGCTGCTGACTCAGCAGTCCCATGGATAGTGAGAAAGAGAGGCAGATGCAGAGACGGAGAGAGACAGAGACTTGCTAACAGATGAAATACTGCAGTGAAGCAGCCTCATGCGACTCCTCCCTTCCTCTGCCCCTCCTTCCTTCCTTCCTCTCCCATCTTTGTCCACCTCTCTCGCCTTGCCTTTTTTCCTCCAACCTCTGCTGTCCGACCCCTCTACTACCCTCAAAATTACAGTTTTGTTTTCTGTTTCTCACCATCCTCACTTTCCTGTACTCCCTGCATTTCTCTGTTGCTCCCTTCCATTCGCCTCCATTGTTGCCTCCTCTCACAAGGTCAATGCAGAAAGAAAGGTAAAACGTAGGTGGGTCTGTTACATCATGTTTCCTGTGCACTCCCCATTCCTCTTATCGATGTGACCACCCTGTCATCACATTGTATGTATGCACATAATCTTATTTACTAAAAAGAACAGTGTTAATTAAAGAGAGGGGAAAGCCTGTCTGCCTGCGTCACTGATGGATCAAAGAATGCAAGCGCAAACCAACAGATGGTACTGACATTTGTTACGTGTTTGTGGTATAAAAGCCTCTTAAAGAATGTACAGATTAGGTTTTCACAAGAATAGAAATGACAGCCACGAAGTGATCCAATTTGTCTTTAAGAGAAAAAAAGCATAGATATCTGAGAGTTAGAAACTTATGAGCATTTTTTGTGAGAGTATGCACAAATGTTTTCTATTTTAACAGGCAGGGTGGTTCCTAAAACTGCAGCCTTTGGATTAGCCAGGAAAAGTTTCAATAAATATGACAGTGATTTTTTTTCAGTAGCCGGGACTAGTCTAAACTCTCCCGCCTGCAGATCTCAATCCAATTAGGCATCTGTGGGATGGCATGGACAAAGCTTTTCAGAGTAGGAATCCGCTGAAGACCAACCGCAGACATTCTTTAAAGGTCTCTTCTAAAAGTGATTTAAAGCTGCTTTAAGGGCACAAAGAGCTGCAGCTAAGTATTTAAGAGTCTCATTTACAAGGACTGAGTTGTACAATCCCTACAAGTATCACCACTCACTTGTTTTGGTGCTGAAGATGGTTGTGACTAGACGTGAGGTATAAGAGGTGCTGGTCCTGAGTGGTTTGATGGAGTAAATGCTGCGCCTGAGTGTGTTGACACTGCAGGGTTATCAAATGGGCACCCTGCTTCTTGAAAGTGTTTTAAGGAGAGGGCTATGAGGCTGGGTATGCGTTTTTCAGATTGTTGCCCAAGCTTTAGTGAGAGCCCTGGTTCTTTTTTTAGGGTCTGGCCTCTGATCCCTACCTCCTTAAAGTCAACCGCAAAGCCTCTGAGCACTTACACTGGGAGCACTTGTAAAATCCTTATATGTCCCCGGGGCAATATTAGCTTAAAGGGGAACTACACCCATTTTAAAAATTCATACATGTTAATCCTATGGTCTCGGACAGTCCAAAAATATAAGTAAACATAAACAACTCTCCCCTAAATCCAAAAACTAGAGTACTAAAACTTACACTGTGATGTCATCAAGTATAAAGTCTGGAGCTGCTCCATAGACAATGAATTGGGAAAGATGTTCTAGATGACACTGAGAGCACACAGGAAAATGTTCTGAGTATTTGGGTACATTTTCTGTTTCATACCTGAGAACTCAAATTCATTGTTTTCAATGTAGATGCGCGCTCAATCGCGTGACGCACACCTGTTCCTGAGCACCTATTCTTCAGGGCGCGATGGCTGCATCCCTAGATAAACTGAGTTCAACTTTTGGAACGCAGCAGCGCGTACCTAATGTCATGTAACAAGGAACAACCAATCACAGCCACGAGACATCTTTCCCTGCTTCCGTAAATACCAGTCTGTGATATTTACTGAAAAGTTGATCATTTTACTGCCGAGCTGCCAGAGCTTTACATCTGTCCCACGGACGACAGGCCTACACACTTATAAACAGCGTCTGGAGGAAGATCAGCTCTGCACTCAGGATTTCAGGTAAATAGGCTACGATACAGTGCTTGTTAAAGTTGCTTGGCAACCTCAGATGCAACCTGCCACGGTGCTCTTGAAAGCTGGCACAAAAAAAAGCACAAGAGTAGCGTTCAGCGCCTGACCTTGCGTTTCCAGGCGGTTAAAGAGGTATGTGTACGGCCCCTAAAGCTCATCTGGGTAAAAAGGGTCAGGGTTAGGCTTAACACCTCTCTGGTGTCTGGCTTAGAGAGGGGAGCTCATGTTCACTAATATTGATTGAACTTTCCTAGACCATGAAACTAATATATTGGAAATCTTAATTTAGGTTGTTTCCCATTTAATGGTGACGGCATCATGAGCAGATCTGATCCCAGATACATGGATTGATGGTAAAAACAATTACTCAGTTCCAAACTGCTTTAGTGGGGCCAGACGTTATTTGTTACTCGCGTGGCTTCCCCTCCTGCTGCTGCTCGGCATCTTAACACTTGCTTGTGTGAAATAAGTGTTACAACTGACCATTTGGTACTCTGATGACAGCAGTGGGCGGTGGGTCACTATCACTCAGCATGCAGAGAAGAGTTTGTGGGTCAAGTGTGCTTTTGTCTTCTTACACTGGAATGACATTGGTGTGAAAGTGAATCATGATTTAATTTTTGCAACTTTATCACTACTTAACAAACACTGCAAAGACTACAAACATACTGAGGATGATATGTTGACCCCAGCATGCTGCCTGTAAGTCTGGTATTGTTACGTCTGGATTCAGTTGCTTTCTGTACTGCAGGGCTTAGCTCTGGTGCCCCCTGCTTTGAAGAAACTCACACTGCATTCTGCACACTGCAGCATTCTACACGCAGGTGCCAAAAAGGGGGGGGGGCAGTCAGCAGTCAATACAGATCACGACAAAAATACAACATCTGTCAGTAACTCCTGGAGGAGTTGCAGGAATCCTGCAAGCTTTCTCTGGTTATGTCATGACTAGACACGGATAGGAATCAGTCTCAGAACCCTGCAAAGTAACAAACAAAAACAGTACTGAGTAAGCCTGAAACATCGTTGTGTTATGTGGCTGTAATAATAGCACAGACAGGGACACATTATCTATTATACTGACCTTATTTCACTGCAGTGTTGCAGGCTTAATAACTGAACAAGCTCTTAGTCTTTTATTATCAGTGCTAAATACCATACAACATGGAAAATATTGACTGATTGTGTAAGAGTTGAAAGGTACTTTCTATTCCTTCTCTCCCCTCTGCTCTTTCACTGTCATGCATTATTGACAGTCGTGTCTACTTATAATAGAGTCACAAAGTCTGGCTGCTTTAAGATACAGTACACTGTAACATTCAATGAGCACTTAACAAGGTTTGAATGAAGTCTATGGCAGATAAACACTGGACACCAAAATAAAAACACAGAAATATTCACACTGATGGACACAAAGTTTTGGATGGCATTAGTGTTTAACATTAGTTACGTGATAAGTTCAGTGTCGGTTCACCAAACAAATTCACAGCTTCTAAAAAGGAATCTGAAGAGAATCTTTGGGTTCATCTTAACATCTTTGAACATAAGCAGCTGTCCCACACTTTCAAATTTTCTTCCGAAAGTAATTTATTTAACTAATTTGGTTTGCTCTTGTATTGAAAACATTAACAGGGCTTTTAATTTTAAGTTGTAAAGATGCAAAGGGTTACGTTCTGAAAGCAATACTAACAGTTCGATTCAAGAAAAGGATAAAAATAAAGCTAAATGAAAGGTTTATATTCAATACTATAGATGCCATATTTATAAACGGTATTCAATTATCTGCAACTTTATGCTCTAATCAACACTCATTTTCATTCATTCATTTTCTGTAATCGCCGATCTTGTTCGGGGTTGCAGGTGTGCTGGAGCCTATTCCAGCTGACACTGGGCGAGAGGCAGGGTACACCCTGGACAGGTCGCCAGACTATCATAGGGCTGACACATAGAGACAGACAACCATTCATGCTCACATTCACACCTACAGCCAATTTAGTCACCAAAAAACCAGCCGGCATGTCTTTGGACTGTAGGAGGAAACCGGAGCACCCGGGGTAAACCCATGCTGACACGGGGAGAACATGTAAACTCTGCACACTCTTTGGCAATGCTTGGTGGACAATGTCATGTGCAAAATCAGGTCTTTTCCTTTTGTAAAACAGTAAGTATTGCAATGTCAATTGCTCCACTGTCGTGCAGGGTATCATAACAATGTTAGTTAATATGTAATTGTAGGCGAGGGTTAATGTCCCCTGCGTAACAAACAATTTGTCAAGGATAAAATTACACTTTGTCTGAATGGCATACATTGTAATTCAAATTAGTTGTGTCATTATGACAGGAAAAAAAAATTCCAAACAAAAACAAAAATAATTTTCATTAAAATGTTACCGGAAAAGTTTAGTGGGAAATACAGGTCTCCTAAATTCAAAATATTATTTTGTGACAGTACTGGAGTCTTTTTATTTGCTTTATTTTTTTAAAGGCTCTGCTGGGATATGAACCCAGGATTTCTTATCTCTTTACAAGACAGGCACTTTAACCAGCTAAGCCACAGTGTAAGTCATACCCCTATATCTCCCACCCACTCCATGATGTGCTGATCAAGCACCACACTACATTCAGTGCAAGACTTATTCCTCCGAGATGCACCGCAGAGCGCCACAGGAAGACATTCCCGTCTGTAGCCATCAAACTTTTCAACTCCTCCCTCAGACTGTCAGACACAGCGAGTCAATAGACTGGCCCTTGGACTTATTTCACCTGTCAGCAGCTTTGACCCCATTATTTATTTATTAGTCAATTTATATTTTCATCTGCGCAATAATTTAACTGTGCAATACTCTGGCAGTAATATGCACTTATATTGTACATTTTAAGTAATATCCCTACCTAATTATTCATTATATTATTGCAATATTTATGCTTAACACACTTAAAGATCCCATTTCTCAGCATTTTTTTTACACTGCAGCTCTATATTGTACTTTTAGACACATATTCATACATATTTCTTATATTTTTCTATTTTCTTTAAATACACTGTGTCATAATGCACATATTTTTGCATTCTTACTTTTATATTTTCTCTTGTAATTACCCTTTGTGTGTATAAGAGCAACCGTGTTGTCATCCAACTGTCCTCCGAGTTCACACAGAAAACGAAATACATTGCTCTTACGATAAAGATACAAAAATTGTGATAATTCTATTCTTCTGTACTTAATGATGCTAGAAGTCCTTGCCAGTGCACTGACAGTAGATGTTTTTGCTTTTCAGTGTGCTGCTGCCCTCTAGTGCCTCTCTGCAGGGTTGCTGAGTAAAGTTAAAACACTGATGGGCTGGAGGAATAAGGTGGCAAACAGGCGCAGTTTCAGAAGTCTGCAGATGTCCATAGAAATATTGACAGACTTGTTGTTAGCCCAGACCACAGCTGATTTTCTTCTGAATGGCAGCACACAAAAAACACTGCAGCTGTGTTACCATAAAACTGAATTACTGAATTCTTTCCCAGCTGCATTATTTGCCCAACAAGGAGTGACATTGTGTGTTTATGGGAAATGAGTCGACATAAATATTGCTTGATCACTGCGTACAACTTTTCTTTTGCAACATCAAGGTGTGACACCACGTGTGTTTTTCAGCACATGAAGCAAAGAGGTATCTTACAGTCTCAATCACTAGGTTTGTCTAAACTGTCAATATACATTAAGCTCCTGAGACCCCTTTTTGTTTGTTATGCATTTTCAAAAACAAATAATTGTCTTTGAACAGTAAGTAGTTTTTGAGAAAAAAAAAAAAAAAAGAAAAAACATCTTCACGGTTTATTTTAACGCCTGAATGTTGTTGTGCAAAAGTAAAACTAAAAACAATGCAACACGTTGTACCTCTGTGGGTTAGAGGTCACTGTTTAAGTCTAAAACTGTTCATTTCAGTACCTCAACATAACTGTGCAAAACAAAAGTGTAAATAATCAATAACACTTTCTTAATGTCTCGTGATTTGTTTATTTTGTAGCTGTGAATGAATTTTCCTTGCTCCACACTCCAAGCTAGGAATGTCCTTTTTGTCTATAGGAACAGTCTGTCACACCTTACTGGCCTATCCTCCTTATCCCTGAGAGCTCTACTGTAGAAATGACTATGGGCGCAACTTCCTGTGAGATAGTGGAAGTAGCATTAAGCTAGTTAGTCCCATAGAGTCTGTGGTTAGTCCCAGTGGCTACTCTTGGTGGCTAACTGTTCTTTTCTAAAGTAATTTGCCTTCAGTTTAGCAAATACTGATTTATTTTTTAACAAATATTTAACTAATGTTAACTTAGCATTTTCTAAAATGTCTTTGTGGAGCTCTGGTACCTGTTGCACTGTCTGTGTCTGTAACGACTAACAACCAGGCTAAGCTACATTTTTGTCTTCAGCAACTGTGTGTTGAACATATGACCAGAGCAATAAGGGATTGTTCCTGTTGCCATGGTTACCGTTGATATGAGAAATAAAACCACAAGAGTTTCACGAGACATAAGCAAAAAGTATTAAATCAGAATTAGCAGAATAGAATGACACGTAGACTGACAGGTCCGTCACTCAGCGTCAGTACATGATATCCCTCTCTTTCCCCATCTGACTTCATCCTCAACCTACATTAGAAAATTGCTCATTATAAAAAAAAAATCAGCAACATACCTTGAAATATGTATTTAGTCATTAGGGCTGAGAATTTGTTATTGATTTACCATACTTCCTTTATGAATGCCAATTGTTATTTATTTTACTCCTACTTTATATTACTATTACTGAAGTCTGCTGCTAAATTCAGCTTCATGTTTCACTCAGAACAGTTTCTAATAAATCAGAAGTTAAAAAAAACGTGTAAACTGTGTTGTTAACACAGACGAGCAGAGGATTAGCTGGTAAACATCCCATTTATTCACTTTACATGAAGCTACACTTAATACTGAATTGTGTTTTAGTATCTCTTAATAAGTCATCATAAATCATAAATCATCTTTAGAAGGAGCAGATGTTTACCTTAAGCTAGCTCGGGCCATGTTAAAGTAAAGTTAAATTGAGCTTAGTGTTAGTTCGGGCAGGACACGGTGTCAAGCTCAGCTCACATCCCAGCTACATCAGTTGATCTCAAACAGCTGTGCTGCTGCTCTCCCTGTGTTAGGCTTTCCATGTAGGCACATGGAAGGGCAGGGAGGTTTGCTCTCTCTGCCTCAGGCTTTCCTCATTTGCACGTGGAAGGGCAGACAGGTGTGCTCTCTCTGCCTTTTGGCTTTCCACACAGGCGTGTGGAAGGGCGGAGAGGTGTGCTCTCTCCGTCTTATGCTTTTTACATAGCCGTGTGGAAGAGTCTTCTGCATAGGCTTTAGGAGAGGCAGAGGGGCCCCAGAACAGAGCCGTACCGCCAAATATAATACTGCAAATGGAAATAAAGTTTTCTTTGACAAAAGTGTTCCTGACTGAAATATATTTTAACAGAGCAAGGCGAGCTAACTGCTAGCATGCTCGACTGAAAAGGAAACAAAAAAACAGTGCTTTGAGATGGCTGTCAGAGATGGCAGAGGTATAATCACATAATCCTGTTTGAGCTATAACAGTTGTCGTGTTCCACGTTTTATTTCCCAATTGCTCTTGGAAAGAACAAACTGTTACCATTGGAAATCGCCGGTTTCTGTTCAATGCTGGAAGTCACACACATAATTCGTACAAGGAACATGGAGGCTAGGAATAAGGTGGATATAAAATGCTGCGATAATACAATAATAAAGTCCCTTCACTTCAAATGAATACTTCTTAATTAACAGCATCTTAGCTTATAACTACCGCTAAAATTGCTCATATTTGTCAATCAACAAGTTCCAACCATAAAAGTTGATCAGGTTTTGTACCTTGTCCACATTTGTGTCCAGATCGGCTGTAGACTGAGCATGAAAGTGTTCATGAATGAGGACAACAGGTCTAAGTTAAGCAGAATGAAGAATAAGGTGCAGCAAACCCAAGTGTAATGACCTCATATGAGGACGCAGGGTCTCAGGAGGTTAATATATTAAAATAAAGTAAGTCACAGCTGGCTGATGGGTTCAGATAACTGAGAATGTATGTAGACAGATTTTGTTTATGATTCGTGGGGTATCTCAAAGTGATAGGCCTGTAGATGTATTTTATGCCATACTCCTTCATTTGGACTATTAAGCAGCAAAGCAAATAAGAATTAAAGCGGTAGGCTGGAATAATTATTTTTCATTTGGCATAAACTACATCCTTTTAAAAAAAGAGAAAGAAACGACCTGCTTTAGCTCACTAGCATCTCCATGCAACAGGCTCCCCAGCAACAGTAAACTTTTGGGTATCTAGTTTCACTTGGCATACGTGAAAAAGCTAAGGGTGCTGACACCATCCAAAAATACACTGGTGTGAGTTCCTTGTGTAATTTCCAAACCACTGAACTGCAACATTTAATGAGACAGAGAGACAATCTGGAGACAAACTTCAGCTCCTGTTGGCTCTCAGCGTTCCCTCACTCTTTCACTCAAACATTTCAGTACGGCTTTAATGTGACAATGGAATGACGAAATTGGATGCCCGTTACTTTTAATATGTGGAAAACTAGTTTCAGTGATTGACTCATCGTGTAAATGAACTATCAACCAATACCTACTCACTCAGACACAGAAAAACACCTTCCTTTCTCTAACACTGGTTTAACCACTGAATGATCTCTCCCTGCATCATGACCCAGCCTGCTCGGGCTCATGAACCTCACCCTGGCTTGAGTTTTACTTGTGTGCTGCCCATACATATTGTACATTTATCACTGACAAGCAGCTTAACTGTAGCATTTAATATTGCAACTACAGTGAGCAGCAGGAAGGGGCCTATGTTATACAAGCTCAACACTGGCTTCTATAATGCAGGATGAGGTTTGCTTGTGTGTGCTTTACATTGAATCAGATCATCCTCATTTGGAGTAATGATGCCGTGGGTGTGATCAGATGTGGGTCACACTGTGTGAAGGCCTGTTTTGATCCGGCAGCTGTCCTTTTATCTGTGAATCATGAAGCGCTTTTGATTGAACATCATACTGCTCCCATCTGCTCCCTGATCCACACACCTATTATTTCAATGATAAGCAGGTTTATGTCTGCTACTAAACACAAGGCCTACAGTATAAATATCAGCAGCATATTGTTAGCACCTTATTAAGGGCCTATATCTGTCCATCACTCACAACACTGAGTCACAGGGACCTACTGTATGCTAACACTCTGTGTGCAAACTGAGCCAATATTTATTTTTATATAGTGCATCATAATCCTGTTTAAAGGCTGTGATGCACCAGGGCACTCATTTAGCTGTCAACAGAGGCCAAAACAGAGACGTAGAGGGGGGGAATAAGTCATTATAGAACTATAGCCTGACCACAACTGATCCCAAATCAGTTTAGCTGAAAGCGGTCGAGAAAAAAACACAATAATCTGGTTATAATGGATGCCTTTGGTCAAACTGGGAAAATGCTGGAATAAGAATTAACCGACATTATCTCATATACACCCATTATCTCCCCACTCTTCCTCTCTGCACACACACACACACAGACACACACGCTCCCACAGTGAGACATGAGGGAAAAGGCCGAGAGATGGTGCGGTTTGTGGATGCGATCATCCTATTGAACTGTTGTTCCGCGTATCAATGTATCAGAGCATCGATCGGTTTGGCTGATTTTTTTTTTTTTTAATGTTTCTTACCGGAAAGCGAGAGCAGCAGCAGCAGCAGCGGCGGCAGCGCCGCGCTCAGCAGCTGAACGCCAGACCTCCTCTCCTGCGCGAGGGAAGACATTTTCTCTCCTTCTTATTAAAAAAACACGCTCTTATCTTTAGAAAAAAATAGAGTTATTAAAAATAAGAGCGCAAGTTTGCTCTTGTTGTGTGCGTTAAAATGCTAAAAACCGTATTTTTTTTGTTTTAGAGGCAGGACATGGCTGGCAGTGCCTGTAGCCTTATGATGGTTGGTCTCATGGTTGTCGGTTTATTGGCGGTGCAGGAGGGAGGGCAGGACAGGAAGCGCGCTCAACAAAATGGATAGCTGTCTCACATAGAGGTTGTAAACCAGGGGTGTCGAATTTATTTTAGTTCATGGGCAACATACAGTCCAATTCCATCACACCTATAAATAATAACATCTCCAAATTTCCCCCCTTTTTTGTTTAAAGAAGTACATTTTAAGAAGCTCATCCAATTCTGAAACAGATGACTAGCAGCCTGTGATGTCTTCTGTCTGTCTACTACTCACTCAGTACGTTTTCATGCAGCTTGAGAAAATCGAATTATTGGCTTAGTCTGAATGAAACCGGACTTTTAAATGTATGTAAACAGCTTAGTCCAACTGAAACCGGACTTTTAAATGCACGTAAACAGCTTAGTCCGACTGAAACCGGACTTTTAAATGCACGAAAACAGCTTAGTCCAACTGAAACCGGACTTTTAAATGCACGTAAACAGCTTAGTCCGACTGAAACCGGACTTTTAAATGTATGTAAACAGCTTAGTCCAACTGAAATTGGACTATCCATAGCTGGACTAACACACCTAGATAATTCGATTAAAAAATCAAACTATTGCTGCATGTATCCACTTAGTCCGACTAGTCAGACTCAGCGTTCTGCGCATGCACCACTTTTTCTTTCACGGGTTTTCACCTGGAAGAAGAAGGAGATGACGTAGCAGCAGTTCAGTATATAGCAGTGCAGTAACTCCCGGAAAAACAAACAAACAAACACCAAGGCGACTGAGAAGCATAAAGCATGTACGAAACATACAGAGCCACAGCAACATCCATCTCTGGCATCTTCATTCGTCTTTAGCTTCCTCTTTGGGTCAATTGGAACTAGTTCAATATACGCTATAGGACACAGCGCCACCCATTGAGGCAGTGTCAGACGTACTGTGTCAGAAATTCGATTTTCTCTTCTGCATGTATACTCAGACAAGACGAGACGTTCGACTTGACTGATTAGCCGAGGTATGAGCTTAGCTCAACTACTGCAGCATTTTACATGAAGAAAGCTACTCACTGTTTAACTTGCTCCTGAAACCTGGTACTTCTTAATCATCACAAGTGCATCACTATTGGTTGGACGAAATCATCCAGTGGGCTGGATTGGACCCTTCAGTGGCTGGTTCTGGCCCCACGGGCCTTATGTTTGACACCTCTGTTGTAGACAAATTACTTGTACCATGGTGTAGGTTTCAACATTGGAGGGAACACATAAGAAAGGGAGGTGTTTGTGGGTGTTCTGCCAGAAAAATGCATACACCGATACCAATACCTTAAGCTTTAAGCACCTCCACCTCCAAAAGTTGGAGGTTGAAAAGTGGGGTTTCTGAAGAAGAAGAAGAAGAAGCTTTATTGTCACTGTAATAAATACAGTGAAATTTCGTATGGTGCTCTCTTATAGCAGCTACAATGTCCTTGTCATAAAATAAACTGGGGGGGGGGGGTTCATGGTTCTTGTAGCAGTCTCTTCACAGCCATGGGGAAGAAGCTGTGTTTCAGTCTGTTCGTGTGGGCCCTCATGACTCTGAGTCTGCCAGAGGGAAGGCTGGTGAATAGAGAGTGTCCTGGGTGGGCGGGGTCATTCCGAATCTTTGTGGCCCGTCGGAGGAGACGGCTGGAATAGATCTCCTCTAGACGTGGAAGTGGGGAGCCGATGATCCACTCAGCCGTCTTGATGACCCGCTGCAGTTGTTTCTTTTCAGATGCAGTGCAGCTGGCGTACCACACCCTACAGCCATAGGTGAGGACACTCTCTATTGTGCAGTGGTAGAAGTTTCTCAGCAGAGGTGGAGGGAGTTTGTTCCTCCTCAGTGTTCTCAGAAAGAAGAGACGCTGCTGGGCCTTTTTGATGATGTGGGTGGTGTTCACAGTCCAGCCCAGGTCCTCCGAGATGTGCAGGCCAAGAAACTTCAAGCTGGTGACCCGTTCCACTTCCTCCCTATTGATGCTCAGGCCTGAGTGCAGTGTGGTCCTCGACTTCCGGAAGTCAATAATGACTTCTTTTGTCTTCTTGGTGTTGAGGTTGAGGTGGTTGTCACTGCACCAGGCCGCCAGTGCTTGGACCTCCTCCCTGTGAAGTGCTGTAAGATTTAATTGATTCAAAACACAAATTAAACATGGCTTGATAGCAACAATTTCAAACACAAGTACACAAATCAGCTTCACTTTAACTTGCAGCATTCATAGTCAAAGCACTTGTCTTTATCTGGACACATTTTCCCCACAAATACAACATGCTAATGTTTTTAGCACAAGCCTATGGCATTTTACATTGTATAACATTAGCCTAGCGGCTGGCAGATTTTTCCTTTACTCATCAAGCCAGGGACAACAGCAACATTTAACAAAGGTAACGTTACAAAATTTGACTCCATTACAACTGACAAGGTTCACTGACAAAACAACTGTCTTATACTAAACACGTTTTCCAAACAAATACAACATGCTAACGTTATTAGCACAAGTCTATAGCATTTTACACTGTATAAATTAGCCTAGCGACAAAGGGAAATTTCCCCTACTCATATGAAGCCAGGATAAATCACACACAAGACTTTGTGGAGGCTTTATTGTCTCCACAATTTATTGTTTCTTATCTATGAAATTAAAGTAAATAAAAGCTTCATTTCCACTTTTACAAAAATAGACAGGAGGTCTGCCATGCCGCAACATGTAGTTTCATTTCTGGGAAGGTGCACATCAGACTACAGCATAGGCTCTACGTCGACACAGAGCCTACGCCGTAGGTGCGGCGCTGATTTAACACATTAGTATCAGTCCTGCTTAAATCAGCCAATAGGCCCATATTGCCTATTGGCTGATTTATCAGTCTAGCTCCAGTGATGTAATGGGGGGTAGGTATACGCAGGTGTACAGGATATATTCACCTCTTTTTCTGGCCGTTTACAACCAGCCTATCAGCCAAAAAGCCACGGGGATATACAGGAAAGTATATCCAATTCTCCGTTGGTAAGCCTTTCAGCTACGTAGCAATACAACCACATCATGGAGTAACAAAACCAATGGTGAACATCTGATACGAAGTGTCTACTATGTTTGTACAGGGTCATAAGGATGAGGCCCTGCTCAGAAGAACCAGGCTGCCGTGCAGACAAACAAGAAATTAAGCAGAGACCATCTCAACCTCCCCCCATTAATCCATTCCTCCATCCATCCTTGCTGGGTGGGAGGCAGGAGGAGGGGATACTGGGAAATAAAAGAGGCAAACACTAACTGGTGGTCACATGTTCCTTACCATCCATCCTGTCACATGTTAGGCAGGCACTCCTCAGGAGAATGAGGAGCGAGGGAGTGAGGCAGTAATGCTAAGACAGGAAGAAAGGAAACATGAAAGGCAAGAGGTGCTTAGAAGAGCGGTTTGAAAACATTAAGCCATTAGGAGTAGACAGGAGGCAGAGGAAGAGGGTGGGCTGATTGCCAGTTTGGGGTTAGCATCATAAAGCTGATGACGACAATGAGAGAGAGCTTCCAGATTCACTGTTGAAGCACTACAGACTTTCTACAGCAAGTAAACACAACTATAGTCTGCTTATTTTATGTAGCAGGCCTATAGGCTTTACTGTACCGTGGCTCAAAGTCTTTCTCCATTAAAAAATGTATTTTTCTTCTGTTTATGTCTCTTTAAATGTGTAATTTTGACTGTACTGGTTTATATCTGTGCAAAGTTTGTCACCAGAGAGGTGTCTTTACAGTCCTCTACTGAAGGGGGTGATGTCTGTGCACATTCCTAAAATCTGAGGTTCAAGCATACCCCAAGCAAGCTAGATTAGCTATGTCACTAATACAAAAGTCAACTGCTGAACAGACTGTGACACAGCATCAGCAAAGACAGCTTCAATCAGTACAGAGAGCACAATTTGCATAGTGAAGTTTTGACAGCAAAGACAGTAGAGCATGCAGTTTTTGGATACAAACTGGACCAATGTGAACACACTGTAACTTTGTGCAGCAGCAGATATTACTGTATGTTCATGACCACTGAGGCTGCGTCCGCCACTGCTGGTTACAAGCTGACAGGTTCACAAACAACAAAGCAAATAAAAGATGCGAACTATGCTTACCCCTGATACAACTGCTAGTCTCTGATTTCATTCCACAGACTCCATATCTGAGTCTGGATCTGACTGAGGCTCAAGCATGTATGACTGAATCTCTCTGTGTTTTGTCTAATGCTAACGTTAGATATCTTGATGTGCAGTGCTCTTTCACTGGTATCACACAGCCAGACCTCTCGTCCTGCTTCATTTTAGTGCTGGAGAAAGTGGAAAGCAAAACCTAGCACAGGCAGCGGTGGCAGGCAGAGGCCAGGATTCTGAATTTCTCAATATTGGAGAAATTTGCTTTTTTTTTTTTTTTTTTTTTTTCACTTTTTTGTGAGTAAACAATGTTAAACCAAATACTAATAATTAATATAATTTCATAGAGTGGAACTTTAAACATGCATTCAGTAAATGTGTGTGCATAAAGGGTTGACACAACAGCAGAATACACTTAGACCAAAGTTTTACAATTGCTTATTAGAAACTACTTAAGACACAGCCTATATTTTAAAATGTGGCACACACGTCTTTTATCCTTCACGAGACCCTATGTTTCCAATGAGGACATCACATTTTGAGTTTACTTGACCTTATACTTCATTCTACTTCCAGTTGTCCTTGTTCGTGGACACTTTTTTGTGCCATCTAGTGGTAGTAAGAGCACAATACACTAATCCATGTAAAAACAAGATGGCAGCCATCTCTGCCAAGTCAGTCTGCAGCCGACCCAGACACAACAGCGGGCAAGGTCCAAAACCTGATCACATTTTATCCTTGAAACTATTACTGTTACTGAGGCTGTTACTTGGGAAGTAGTCGTTTGAAGACATTAGGATTTTAGTATTGTCTTGTTTGAGGACATTGAGACTTCATTGTCATTGATGATGTTAAATTTTCATACTTATTGGGTCCTACTGATCTAAAATAGCTAGGAGACATTAAAAATGCATACCAAACAAAAGTTCAGGTCTCAGGAGGATATAGTAATGCCCTGAATAACTCCCCCATACTGCCGAGTCCACAGAAGCTGAACATGTTTGTGTTACAGTAATTCTATAGTGACAGCATTATGATATACAGGTTACACCATACATGATATAAGAAAAAAAAAAAAAAAATATATATATATATATATATTGTATAAATATATTGTATACTGTAGGCCTACACACAATCAAAAATATGTTGTATTCGCTGTCAATTAACTATATGCTATTTGGTACTTATAGGAAGTAGTTAACAAACTTTAACTCACACACACACATCACCTTGTTTACTGGGATAGCACCAGCTGCCCTATGATTCCAGTGCTGTGTGTGAAACTCGTTTAGTGTGTGCGTGTGTGTGTGCATTTTACGCATTTTTCACCTGTCTTTGTCTTGAATGAGTCCTGAGAGGTTGACACCAGCTGGAGGTTGACACTTCCGCACGTTAGCCCCAGTTATTTCTGTGCTTGTGTTGTCAGTTTGTTTGTTTACTCAGCAGCTTTTTTTGCTTACTCTAGAGGGCCATGACAACCCTGTTTTCTCCGTCAGCATCTTAGTCTCAACAGAATTGTACATGAACACAAAATTTCTTGCCAGAGTTAGAACAGTTTTGGTATTTTAAAGTGAGGAACTGCTGTATTTGTGTCTTTACCTGTGTTTATCTTCCTGGTATGAAGTGAGCAGGGTGGTGACGGCATTTATTTCTTTGCATCAATCAGAATTTTGCAGCATTTGAATGAAAATATGCTCATTTTGTCATGACTTTCAGATACATCTGATCAAACCACAACCACCCAATCCTGATGAAAAAGATCAGCCAAGTTTTTGAGACTTAAACCCTTATTAAATAATACAGTAATAACTAAAACAGCCTTTTTTCTTTATAAATAGCAAGTAAATACAGTTACCATCACTAATACAATAAAATGAATTTAATAACAGAGACTAAAACACTAACATCCCATTCTGTCGTTATCTGGCAAAGTGAAGAGACTGCAATTTCCTCAGTGACTTCAGTGTTAAAAATGATTTTGCATGCTTGTGCAGTGCCCCAACTTTTATCTATATATCCCAGAGTTTACATTTGTATTTGAATGGTACTGAGTTTTGTGTGATGGTACACAAAAATAGCAACATATTATTAGCAGTTAGCCATGTATTGTACACATTCATGCTCCACAGTCAGTGAATCCTTTTAATTTTGGACACATCATGAGCTCCCATGTAGCATCAGCCTCAGGCCAAAACGTCAATGTTGCACACAGTCTTTCTTCCAACACTTTTGTGTGATGGGTTGTAACAAATCTGTTGTAGCATCTAGTTGCTGCTTAGAGACAATGTGTTTAATTAGTCGTTTAACTGTAAAAGCTATGTACAACAATTACCCCATCTACATTATAAATATAAAACTCATACAAATAAACCTCACGGCAATTTTAAAGGCTGCACTTAATGGTGTTGCATTGTATTCCAGCACTGCTTCTTTCATCTGGGTTGGAAACTCTCGCTCTCCTTGGTGCTGAATGACTCTCAGGAGTGTGTCCCTCTCCCTGGTGCTGAACCTCACCACTCAGTGTGGAGGGCCAGGGCACTGACTGCTGTTCAATGTGAAAACTCTCACTACACATTCACATGTTCAGTACTCAGTATCGACTGATTACGCATATTTGTTTACAGAGCTACAAAATGCAATCAGTAAAGATTTTTTGAAATTAAACAAACCACATCTAAGACCTGCTGGAGTAAAGCGAATCAATACAATAACACA